>OX424561.1:30947778-32346000 GCA_949152475.1 Terebella lapidaria
AGGTTACGGGAAAACGCTGCCGCCTAGAACCTTGGCTGATAGTTCAGATCTTGCTGGCAGTGGCAGTGGCAGTAGGTTAGGGAAAATCGCTGCCACCTAGAATCTTGGATGATAGTTCAGATCTTGCTGGCAGTGGCAGTTGCAGTGGGTTACGGGAAATCACTGCCGCCTAGAATCTTGGATAGTCCAGTCTTGCTGGCAGTGGCAGTGGCAGTAGGTTACCCGAAAACGCTGCCACCTAGAATCTTGGAGGATGGTCCAGTGTTGCTGGCAGTGGCAGTGGCAGTAGGTTTCGGAAAAACGCTGCCGCCTAGAATCTTGGATGATAGTTCAGATCTTGCTGGCAGTGGCAGTGGCAGTAGGTTACGGGAAAACGCTGCCGCCTAGAATCTTGGATGATAGTTCAGATCTTGCTGGCAGTGGCAGTGGCAGTAGGTCACGGGAAAACGCTGCTGCCTAGAATCTTGGAGGAAAGCTCAGATCTTGCTGGCAGTGGCAGTGGCAGTAGTTTACGGGAAATCACTGCCGCCTAGAATCATGGCTGATATTTCAGATCTTGCTGGCAGTGGCAGTAGGTTACGGGTAAACGCTGCCGCCTAGAATCTTGGAGGATAGCTCAGATCTTGCTGGCAGTGGCAGTGGCAGTAGGTTACGGGAAAACGCTGCCGCCTAGAATATTGGATGATAGTTCAGATCTTGCTGGCAGTGGCAGTGGCAGTAGGTTACGGGAAATCACTGCCGCCTAGAATCAGGGCTGATATTTCAGATCTTGCTGGCAGTGGCAGTGGCAGTAGGTTATGGGCAAACGCTGCCGCCTAGAATCTTGGAGGATAGCTCAGATCTTGCTGGCAGTGGCAGTAGGTTACGGGAAATCACTGCCGCCTAGAATCATGGCTAATATTTCAGATCTTGCTGGCAGTGGCAGTGGCAGTAGGTTACGGGAAAACGCTGCCGCCTAGAATCTTGGAGGATAGCTCAGATCTTGCTGGCAGTGGCAGTGGCAGTAGGTCACAGGAAAACGCTGCCGCAGCCATGAAATTTCGTGATGAGTTAGCATGAAGTACCTACCCTTAATTGAGCCTTCGTACAACGGTATTTTGAATACTAATGAGTCAGGCTTTGGGTGTAATGTTCTCATGTCTAGCATTATACTCACCATAATACGTTACATACATGATCAAACACAGTTTATTATTTCCTGAAATATTTATTTTAGTTGTGTTACTTTGAGTGAATACATCAGTTAGTCATGTACAGTTTCAACTAAAAATTTTGCACAATGGAAATATTGTTGGCTGTTTGGAATAAGGTAAAGTTAATTATCCATCATGCCCGCGATTTTCAGGTTGTGTTTCATGGAATTGAAACATAATTGAACGGAATATTAGGAATTAGTCTGTATACAACTCAAAAGTGAACATATTTATTATGAACTATTCTTATATTCAACATAGACAACTGGGATCTTGACAAGAAAATCAAATAAAAATCTACCAGATATACAATAGCAGACAAGGTATCACGTGGGTATACCACGTGACATTAAATCGATCACCACCATGGTGGCATAGCTTCGAATTTAAGAATCTGGGTACTTTGGTAAATTGCACCAGTTTGCAAAGGCTTACAACCTTTCCAATGAACTCAGTTGGGTACACTATACGTTTCGTATCATTGGACTGCCGTTTGCAAATTTTCTTCGTCGTTGCGATCAATTGACTACCAATCGACATATCTTTATTTCAGCCGGCCTAGCATACACTTACCAGTGCTAGCATACCATGATATATTTTCATAAAGCATGCACTGATCATATTTGCGGTTGGCCTTATATCGATATCGACCACTGAAACAACGTGTCAAATATGTCACATGTAATTATAGCTCTGAGATAGAGCTTATATTGGTATTTCTATTTGTGTGCAATGCGACCTTACGTACAAGCTCACAGAAGATGTTCAAGGCTTTTGAACTAAAGCTACTGTATAATCAAACCGAAGCCCCAGACCACCCTGGACCATACTGAATTGAAATTTGTGCACGACCGGGATGGTCTGGGAAGGTCCCGGGGAAGGTTCGATTCGCCCCGGATTTTTAAAGCTGTTTTATAAAAAATCTGGCGTGAGCCGGGATGGTTCAGGATGGGTGGCCAATCCGGGGCGTATCCGGGTGAAATTATGGCCCTACCGGGTTGGGCTGGAGTGGTCTGTAATGACATAAAATGTGGCCCAGACTGTCATAGATAGTCACGGTGGAGCTATGGTTTGATTAAGGACCACCCTAGATGAGCCTGATGCGATGGGTTTCACTATGGTTTTACGCAGAAAAAGTTTTATCATGGACCCAGCACAGAATAGCTACAGATGAGGCCGGACTATGACGAATTGTCCAGGAAGCAGCCTCCAGATCACCCTACATAAGGCCGCACTTTCCCGGTGTGTCACAATACGGCTACGAACTGGGCCAGATAACCGCCATTGGAGTTGGATCATGCCGGTGTAACGCGAAATGGTGTTCCCCCTCTTTGATCTTCAGGGGGAAACATTTTTTGGCAGCTCCCAATGCAAGCTGATTCCATATTTGACATCTAAGCCATGTCAGAATTGGTAATGGCTGAAAGACTGGAGCGATGCAGATGCAAATGAAGTTGAATGAAACTTCATTGCGAGGCTGATCATGAGACCCGAAAGCAGAGAAGATTGGAAATTGATGCAGAATAGGCCAAGAAATTACGCCGAAGAAAGCAAAGAACAACGTGGTTCCGTTCGAAGATGGATAGCAAGAAGGTAAACTCTTGGACAATACCAAACGTACGAAGAAATCCAACGCATTGAGGGGTGTAACAAGAAGCAAGACACCAATGTAGGCAATGTCATCAGCCATTATACTACATGGAATCCGGGGAGAATAACCATTTCGTTATGTACAGCTTCAGAGTGGCGCACAATACCATATATCACTGCTCATACCCCAAGTCTGTGAAGCCATTGGTATCGCTTAGTTTGCTACGTCACCTGTCCTACGACGACAGATGAATGACGCAGGATATCCACAGGCTTCTTCGATCGCTAAATTTCCATGACTGTCTAGAGAATAGCCATTCATGATGGTCTGGGTCCATCTAGGGTGGTCTGACGATCCGTAGCTCTACCGTAGGCCTGTACTGCCGAGATCAACCAGGGCGCCACCTGGGCAATCCTGCTCAAGAGACCATGGAGCCAGAGCCTCTTTTATTTTCTGTGGTAAGTTGATGGCATCTCCTGGGTATAAAGTCCACTTGAATACCCATTGATCCCCATACTTTCATAATAAATGTACAAAATGGAAACGAAGCGAACCCGTCTCAGCTGGGGGCCTGGGGCCCGCTGAAGTGCCCCCAGAAGTCAGAGCCTTTTTGATGTTCTGAATTAATTTAGTAGCCTTTCCTGGGTCAAAATTGCACTTAAAAAATCATAGATAACCATGTTCCGATAAGTTTGCAAAAAAAAATGTAAAAGGGAAGCTCCATATATGGGCTGGGGGTCATAGCCAGAACCCTTTTTATGTTTTGTGGTAGCTTCTGAGTGGGCCTGTACATTTCAAACAAACTCACTATACGATCAACCTGTTCTAAACATATTTCGACATCATTTTTTCGGGCAGTAGGCAGTTCGGGCTGGGGTCCTGTCCTGAAATAGATTTTTTCCTGGAGTGTTCTCATATAGTGGGACACACACGCGGCAGTCATGAGAGTGCGACAATCCTCTGGTAATGCAGGTGCGCTTCACCCCCGTGTTATTATTGGTACTTTGACGTTCGCAAAGTTTTCGCGGCGGAACATACTTCCAGCGGCGACAAATGTCAAAATCAATGGCTACCAAAACATCGGTTTATCAACTGCTAACACTGGATGAAATTTGACAAATCCAGGGCTTTCATAGGAGTATATAAGATTTTGTAAGCATAGTCAGCCTCTGTATTATTGTTTGTTCAATAGTCCACGCCAAGACCAACTTGATTCGAGTCTCGAGATATAAATACCGACCAATTGTGTAGATGTATATTTGAAGTCACAGTAGGAATGCATCATTCATGTGTCGTTGTTTATTTTTTTTAAATTTCTGTTGAGATATTGTGGCCATTTCAAGCATTTGATGATTCGGTAAAATAGATGTTAATAATTAAATTGGTACGGTGTAAGGGTGTACAGTCATAAATAGATAATCTAGATTTATCAACTGTACGGTACAGCTGTAGCTACATATTTGGGTAGATTCTATCTACAGTGGTTCAGTATTAGATCGATAATTGCCTCCTCCCGCTGGTGAGAAATATCTCCTCAGCGATTTCCCTGATCGTGGTGACGTCAGTTGAGGCAGAGTCTGTTTTGATACTGTAGCTATAAAAAAAATAGCCGAAAATGTGGAATGTATACGTAATTCGGTGGCCAGTTCAAAGTTAAAAAAACGCTAAAATTCCATGCGTTTTGACAGAAACTTGTGAGTAGCGCTATAGTACTATGCGTGAACTAATGCAGTGGACATCTATCAGCATTAGGCCACACATAGTACTTTGGTGCTACTTGTAAGGTTTGACGCCAGCTCTACTCTAGGGTGTTTCTGCCCCGCCATGCGGCACAGTCCTTGGCAGCGCCTGACCCAAGAATTATTATGTCGGACAGGTGGTGTAGTGCTGCACACAATATGTTGCTCATTACAACCAGGGCCTGAACTCAAGGAAAGGTTCAAGACACCCGGCCATATGGGTGTTACTCGTCCAGCCTTGTGGGCAGGACGAACACACTGTGATGCAACCCTGGCCCAACTGACTGCCAGAGCCTGTTTTACCACCTCAGGGGGATACCAAAGGGCCTATCCAAAGTACTGATTTGACCTATTCAAAGTACTGATTTTGAATAGGTAACCAAGAAGTACCGTAAATGCCACCATCTCGCCTGTTCACCCCTATCAAGTTTACAACAGCAGAAGAAATGAGCGTGATGTTACCTCCAGTTCTGCCTCAAATCATTATCACCAATATGCTACTCTAGAGGCCTTTAAAAATAATATTCCTGAATGGTTGCAAACATGTAGCCGGAGGTACTGGACAACAGAGGTCTGGATGAGCAGGACTAGAATTTCGGCAAGAATTCGAGAATCGATTCTCGCAAAATGGCCTTTGATTATCGCAAAATATAATGGAGTAAATGAGAACAGGATTCTCGCGAAATTTTACGAAATTCTAGCCCTGGATGAGACAAATGTAACCATTACGCAATGTGAACACATGGTTTAGGGCTAGCTTAAACAGTGCATGGCTTAATTTAGTGAAAATGTGGTATTTTGTATTTACCACATATTAATGTACCGGTATGCCAGGAACTTTTGTGCTTCGACATTTCACCTCTTGTATTATATTCTCAAGATACTGCGGAGGCCAGGGAATCGAACTCGATTTTGGGATAAATTTGGGAAGATGCATTAATTTTATATCATCGAATACTGTATTGGTCCTAATAGAAGAGTGGTGCTCTGATGCAAGACTTTCAACATCATCGCGTGAAAAAAACAGGGGAAGTTTAGGATACATATTTGAGAAATCATTGACGTAACAACTATTAGCGGTTTATTATGTGTTAATTTGGTGAAAATAGCTTGATAGATGATGTTTGAAACAATATACTTTTTAGTAAGACCTTGCTACAAAAAACTTCACATGTATATGCTATGTCCTCGGACAATTGTATCAATGATTTATACATGATATACCACTTTAATAATGAACACAACCGGGTACAATATGAATTTAAAGCCCACGATCGAGGTTTATGTAGTCATGCATGTATTGTATAGGCAGCCAGATGATGGAGTTGACAGTTATAATTGAACCATTTGATATCCTGATAAAACAGGGTGAATCAGTGCTGTTGATTTGAAAAGAGTATCCAAAAACCCCCAAAATTTTTTGGTAGTACATACATGGCAGTGTGTTTACATACATTAGACAGACATCTGCATTGCAGAGTTACATCTAATAGGTCTTCCCGGAATTTGGCCGAACATACAACATACTAGGATGTGATTTATTTGTAGTTAGTGGCCACAATATGTGCCTATTATCAGATACCATAATAGATTTGTGTAAAACATGCTTATAGAGAGGTTTAACATGTTTAATGGAAACACTAAATCCAGGGTGTACACATTTATTATGTACATATTGAGTTTCATTGGAAATTGGCAGTTTGCAAGTCATCCGGGAATATTTTGATTTCCAGGAATAATTTTTGGACAAGTTCTACAATGCAAGAACGGAAAATAAAAGCAAAAGTTAGTTTGACGAACAAGATAAATTCGTGAACTCTCACATCAAAAAGGGATGCCATGAAAAAACGTTACATATTCTGGATCTGGAGTATGACCGTATCATGACCACATGCTGATTTCGTTGGGCCTTTTCGCTGGGGAGTTACCGCCCTGCCAGTGTTGCTCAAAACATCGCAAGATGTATCACAGCCCGATGATAAGTCCTCTCATTCCAGCGTGTTTTGTTGCAAAGCTTGTTGGCTTTGGAGAGATGCCACTTTGCTTTGGCAAATAAGCAGAAAAAACTGATTTCCAGCACATGACGTTTTGGGCTTACTAGTATGTGTCACCCACTTGCATAGCGCCATGATTTATAGCAAGATGAGCAACTGCTCTATAAATAAATAAACAAAAAATCACAAAGAAATGTGGAATCTGGATTATCGTACTGATGGATAAAATGCAGGAACTCACATAGGACTTTTCAAATGGTTTGTTGTTCATCTGTTTATTGCATGTAATATGCCATAAGATGCATGGTGTAAGCCTATGCATTCATGTGTGAATGCTTCTAACTTTGTGGTCGAAGTAAAACAATAAAATAAATTTGGCAAGTAAATTAACTTCCTTTCCTTCTATAACCATTCGGATATTTATCACTACATGCTTATTTATCATGTTTACTAGATACATGCATGTACATGAATGGACATGATCAGATGTATGGCTTTTATGCAAATTACTGTATGTGGTTTCGTTGCTGAAATTACTGAAATGAACAATTCTCGGAAAATACTAGTAAATAATATTAGCTGAATTTAAAATGGTTCAAATATAATGAAAATTGAACATAAGCCCATTAGTGCTCTCATTATGCACTAATGTACATATTTACACATATTTAAAAGGAACTGCGTTGCATAGCAAAAATAGACAGCTCAAAGTACATCCCCTGCTACATTTATACTGAATAGATATGCTGATGTAAATGGATAGGATATATTTATTACAGATAATAATGATCCAATTTACGAATGCGTTGAGTGACCTATAGATACAGATGATACATATACGTACGACAGCATTTTCGTATGAGTCACAATGACAAATATATCATACAAATACATGTACATTGACGTATAATAGTGCACATTTGATAGTGCACGAATGAGAGTATCAATTTGAATGGTAGAGATATTGACATATTAGTTTTGCTAAGAATTTTTACAAGCTGTATTCCATAATAATACACATCCATATATTCGGCATATTCATTAATTATCTACATTCTACATGTAAATTTACAAAAACTTCAATTTTAAGGTTCAGCGTCATTCGAGGTGTTTGACACATGTATTGTCGATATGGTCCTGTAATAATGGCTATTAAATTTGGTAGTTGTGGCACCCACATTCCTTAACATTATTCGACGGTTTCAGAACCACAAAATATACATATAACCCCGTACTTGTAACTATTCAATTTTTTAATGTAATATTTAATTTAACAGTTCTTTCCCTAACCTTCAAATCCACAAAATAAATTGCCGACCAAAGTTGGTTACTTCACAACACACGTAATCATGGTAATCAAGGAAGTTAATTACATGTACAAAGGATTTCCAGAGTGATATTTTCTAAACAAGTCTTGAGTCACTGCTATATTTAGATATCAATGATAAGACCCTTAGCAAATTGGCTCAATGATCCTCGTAACATCGGTATTGATTGTTGGATTTGGCCTTTATGTTGCCATAGTTACTAGATTGCGCTCACTACACACAGGTACCTGGTATGTTCTCATAGAAAATTGTTTGTTGCTGGGAAACAAAGCAACTAATCTTATGGAAACGATATTCGCAATCACTTCTAACAAAAATTTCGAGTTTTGTAATGGGAAAGATGAAAATCTTCCATTCATAATCTGTTGCCATGGACTGTAAAAAAGTTATGTCAGTATTTGAGTGTTTGAGGACTTTCATAATTTTGGGATTCTAAATCTGAGTTGCATTACTACACAGCACTCTCTGAAAAGTAAATATGGTAAAGTGCTTCAGAATCTTCTTCTGGACTGGTATTTCAACATCCTTGTTCCAACGTAGTGCTGTTACTATTTGTTATTTATTCATAAAGATACCAAATTTTTTATGCTAATTTGCGCACATAAAATGCCGCTCATGTCTACAAAGAGGAATTCCAAAATATTTTATGCTAATTCTGGGATATTTTGTGGAAGTTCATGTAAATAATCTGCGTCACTGAATTAATAATAACAACTACGAAAGTAAATAAAAAATAAGTAATTCCATACTGATGTTGTCATCTCATTTACAAAGCTAAACTTTCCGTTGCTTTCGAAACTATAATCATTAATATACCGGTATATACTACATTGTATATTGTACAGTACACAATATGCTCATGAGTCATTATTACATAACATATATAACAATACATAAAAACAATGGCATATTACTTTTCAGGGGGAAATCCTGTGAGAAGAATGGACCAGTGATATGTGAAGTGGTATCCACCGTATCAGTATAACTGGTGTAGTTGTCGTGCCTGCCGTTGCCATAGCGACCATGAGTGTTTGGAAGAGACTACAGAGGGTGGGGAAGCGAGCCTCCAAGTTCCAATTCACGGCATCCTATCAGGAACTTTTGGTGGACGTTACCAAAAAATGGTCAGTTTCGCAGTAACATTGTTCATAGATTAAAATAAAAATCATGTGATTTTAATGTATTTATCAATTTAATCTACAAAATTTGATTGTTCATATATTTGAAAAAAAAAACATGAGATCATAAAATTTATAAAATCAACAGAATTTGACAAAATAATACATTTTTATGCAAAAACGCATCGTATGTCTTATCTGTTCATGAGATATTGCCACATCATTCCACACTTATATAGATTTTGTATTCTTTGTTACTTATAATGTCTATTCCGTGTTATTTTTTTCAGGCAGCCCCACAAGCTCTGTGTTGTCTGGACACGTCGAACTCGGCGGAAACAAAGCGAGGTCTGGAATTTGTCATATACATTGAATATTGAACAGAGGATTAGTGTATTGATTATAAATTCTGATAAATGTAACTGCTATATAAATGTCTTTTGCCTGTGATAATGTAATGAATTTTATGCCCAAAAAATTTTTAATATGAAAGAACCTTAAGACAAATACATACCATGTATACTGTATGATTAATATGTATATTTCATTCTAAATATTCATATAAATGTCTGGCCACTTGACACAAAAATTGAATTATATGTTCTATATACTATAACATATAGCTGCACCAGTGGGAATCAAGTTATGTTTCATTCCAAATATTAATGTTAATACCGTGGTCATTCAAAACAAAATCTTCAAATATATGTTCTATATGTTATAAAAAACAGCTGCACCAGTGGGAGCCTACGATAGATGACCCGTACCGCGGCGTCGTGGCGTGGCCCGTCCCCGAGAATGTCGAGATCACGGTCACGCTCTTCAGGGACCCGCGGCAAAATGAGTTTGAGGACAAAGAATGGACTTTCCTCATTGAGGACGTGAGTGTCTTTTGTGGTTATGGGGAGGCTATGTGAGGCTGTGGCTAAGAATAGCATGCTCTAAATCCAGAAATTATTAGTGTCCGTTTTTTTAGATTTTTTTAGCCTTTTGTTTAAAATGCTAATATTAACAGATGCTAGTATGTTAATTTGTTAAGCTCAACATATGCAGGCAAGATAAAACCAAAAACGTTAAATTTAACGGGCGCTAAAATTTCAGGGCTTAGAGTATACGATAAAACATTTATCATGGTAATCTAGATATCGCAAATTTATGTGGAGTACAAAATTAGATAGATTTATTGCAAAACTGGAATTCATAAAGTAAATTTTACATTGTAGGGGAAATTTCAAAGTAATGTACTGATATTATGTGTATTATGCAGTTCAAGTTACCGGTAAAAACTTAACTAAAATGTATTGTACATACTAAGTCATGAGGCTTCCAGAATAAATTTTGTACAAAAGCTCAGTCTTAAATGGAAATTACATGTTTTCCGCCTCAATTCACATGAGATAAGTCTAGGGAATGATAAACATGACTTGTTGATGTCACCTTCACAGCAAGACAAGAAGGGCCGACGGAAGATCTTAGCCAGTCGCACCATCAACATGGCCGAGTACGCCAGCTCCGTACCCACTCAGTCGGAGGTCACCCTCAAAATGAAACCCATGTCCAAGAAAGTCAACGCAGCCAGTCTAACCTTCACCTTGTCATGTTTGTTCCTTCGCGAGGGAAAAGCCACGTAAGTTTTAGTGGGGGGGGGGGGTTTTATGAAAAGGCAGGTTTTATGATTGTGTTGATGTGATGTCTTTCTTTAAGCGACGATTGCTATCTTCATCATTTTGTTTGATTGGAATGTTGTATTTTGCAGGGTTTTTTTTGGCATATTGTTTCGCCTATAATTTCGCTTACATTATAAATTGTGTTTGGAAATAAGAATTTGGAAGTATTCAGTTTCTGTTTGTGAACCAATTTATGAATACATGTGTTGATGTGTTTCTATGAATTTATGTGTTTCTATTGTGTGTAAATTTAGTAAGACAAAACACACAAATTTCAGAATGTGCAAGTGATAACAACAATAATATTGTGTTTAGTTGTATTATTTGCTGCTTTCGGTTTATCATTTTCGGTCGTTTTATCTGGTTTTGTACTTGTGTACATACTGTAGTGATATAAGTAAAGAGTGAGTACAAAATAGGTTTTGATAAGGTTAATGAATATTCATAAGAACTAATTTGCATGTTAATATCATTTGCACTTGTCTAGACAGAAAAGTTTACGTTTTTCGGAGAAGTTTTGTTTTTGTTGGATATACAAATGTTTGTGATCTTTCATGGGTACTAAATGATAGAATGTTTGGTATATAACAGATGAATATCATAGACACATTGAAAACAGTTTTACGAAAATAATCTCTGAAGAAATATATAAGGTGCACGTATATTCTCTTTGCCACATGATCCTTTTGGCAAGATTTCTTGTTTATCTATTGCTGTAGAAATCCTCTCATCTTAATTAGGGCCCGAAATGCCCTTATGGTTTTGTCTGTTTTTTGTTTGTTTTTTTGATCAATAACTCGGGAACGCTTGAACGGATCTTGTCCAAATTTGCACCACTGGTCAGAAATATTACATGGAAGATCCCTATTGTTTTGGAGGCGGCTCCGGGGTCCGTGAGGTCCGTGAGGAAGAAATCAAGGTTGATTTTGAGACTTGGTTTCCGAGCGATAACTCAAAAAGTATTAATGCAATGGCAAATATTCTATGCATGGGAGTTCATATACCACCCGGGAAGAACCCTATTGATTTTGGGATCAATCCGTCGAACGACCTTTGACCTAGAGCTCGGAAGAATTTTTGCTGATTCATCCTTGGGGCTCTCATGCATATCTCTGAAACAGTGCGTCGTAGAGCGAAACGGAGCTCAATTCCAGCCTTCTGGTATTAGACAAACTACTCTAGGGGGTATTTTGGGTCGAGACGACCCCTGGTGTCGAATTTTTTTTCGCCAACTCGGCACTTCCTGTTCGCTCGTATCTCGGAAACGGTGTGTCATAGAGCGAAACGGAGCTCAATTTCGGCCTCCTGGCAGTAGTCGAAGTAGTCTAGGAGGTATTTTGGGTCGAGACGACCCCTGGTGTCGAATTTATTTTCGCCGACTCGGCACTTCCTGTTTGCCTGTATCTCGGAAACGGTGCGTCGTAGAGCGAAACGGAGCTCAATTCCGGCCTGCTGGCACTAGACAATCTAGTCTAGGAGGTATTTTGGGTCGAGACGACCCCTGGTGTCGAATTTATTTTCGCCGACTCGGCACTTCCTGTTTGCCCGTATCTCGGAAACGGTGCGTCGTAGAGCGAAACGGAGCTCAATTCCGGCCTCCTGGCACTAGACAAACTAGGCTTATGGGTATTTTGGGTCGAGACGAGTCAGACGACCCCTGGTGTCGAATTTATATTCGCCGACTCGGCACTTCCTGTTTGGCTGTATCTCGGAAACGGTGCGTCGTAGAGCGAAACAGAGCTCAATTCCGGCCTTCTGGCACTAGACAAACTAGGCTTATGGGTATTTTGGGTCGAGACGACCCCTGGTGTCGGAACTTTTTTTCGCCGACTCGGCACTTCCTGTTTGGCCGTATCTCGGAAACGATGTGTCGTAGAGCGAAACGGAGCTCAATTTCGGCCTCCTGGCACTAGACAAACTAGTCTAGAGGGTATCTTGGGTCGAGACGACCCCTGGTGTCGAATTTATTTTCGCCGACTCGGCACTTCCTGTTTGGCCGTATCTCGGAAACGGTGCATCATACAGGGAAACGGAGCTCAATTCCAGCCTTCTGGCACTAGACAAACTAGTCTAGTGGGTATCCTGAGTCGAGACGACCCCTGGTGTCGGAATTTTGTTTTGCCGACTTGGCACTTCCTGTTTGGCCGTATCTCGGAAACGATGTGTCGTAGAGCGAAACGGAGCTCAATTTCGGCCTCCTGGCACTAGACAAACTAGTCTAGGGGGTATTTTGGGTCGAGACGACCCCTGGTGTCGAATTTTTTTTCGTCGACTCGGCACTTCCTGTTTGGCCGTATCTCGGAAACGGTGAGTCGTAGAGCGAAACGGAGCTCAACTCCGGGCTTCTGGTACCAGACAAACTAGTCTAGGAGATATTTTGGGTCAAAACGACCCCTGGTGTCGAATTTATTTTTGCCGACTCGGCACGTCCTGTTTGGCCGTATCTCGGAAATGGTGCGTCGTAGAGCGAAACGGAGCTCAATTCCGGCCTTCTGGTACTAGACAAACTACTCCAGGGGGTATTTTGGGTCGAGACGACCCCTGGTGTTGAATATTTTTTCGCCGACTCGGCACTTCCTGTTTGACCGTATCTGGGAAACAGTGCGTTGTAGAGCAAAACGGAGCTCAATTTCGGCCTCCTGGCACTAGACAAACTAGGCTTATGGGTATTTTGGGTCGAGATGACTTCTGGTGCAGTATCTCGAAAACGGTGCGTCGTAGAGCGAAACGCAAAGATGCCTAAGGGTGGGGTATGTCACCTAAACTTTGACCACATACAGTTCCAGAGTCATCATGGTTCTAGACACGGTCTCTTAGGTATATGTTAGTTAGGAATAGAGCTCACACGAAATGCCCCAAGGCAGCTCCTTGATCCATTACAATTGATCCAGCACTTTCTAACAGTAAATAAGGGAAAACTAGGTATAACAAGACTTTACTTTATACATATACATGTAAATAAGTGGGTTGATTTGAAGGAAAATAAAACAGACCTGCATTAACTTAGCATGCTGTAAGTAGGTTGATATCCTGATTAACACACATATTTGAAATGGAGAGCATCTGCTTCAAACCTGATTGTCAAATTTGAAAATGGAAATCTATAACTCTCCAATCATAGTTCTCCTATATGCACCTTTTCACGACAAAAATTGTTGGCAATGAAAATGTAGCAATGGAATATAGTCTAAATAAATCTTGCTTTTCTGTTCGTCCCACAGAGACGAGGACATGCAGAGTATTGCCAGTCTGATGAGCATAGACAAGAGCGTGGGCTACAACGACGATATCGGTAACATCGCGGAGGTCGATGAAGAACTGGAAGAGACTAACTCAAAGATTAACGAGTTAGCTGCAAAGTTTGGTCTCCTTGGAAATGCACTTCAGGACGACTTCAGTGCTGAGGATTCTGGTAGGTGCACAAGCTTCTCGTATGGGTGGGACATTATAAGATGTAGATTGTAGTATTTTGAAAATTTGGTAGTTCTGGAGTATCCTCGATCAGAAGTACATGTACCTATCAAAAAATCCCTACTGCTGACTAACTTAGCTAGATTCTATATTTGTATTATAAAGAAGTTTGACTGTATTCAATATAAACAAAATGTTAAAAACTATCTGTAGAAATTCAAGAAATATCAATTTGTAAAGAGCATGATCGAGATTATATATTCTCTTCTGGCCCTCAGGTGATGTATTTGAGAAATCAAAGCCTAAAACGTCTGGATCCACAAGTACATCGTCCCCCACGCCTACAGCTTCCGAAAGTCAGAACATGGCCAGTTCCCTGCTCTCCGACAAAACCCCCACAGTCAATGGCAACACGCCCTCTCCCTCAGCCTATCACAGCCATCCTAACAGTGCAAAGGCAGCCAATCAGAGCAAACATTACAATCCATTCGACGATGATGGTCATGAAGATGTCAGTGCGGCACCAGCCAATAAAAATACATCTTACAATCCATTCGATGATGAAGAAGACGAAATCGCACAAACTGTCAATGTACCCAGTGCTAAGTTGACCGCCCCTGCTAAAAACAACTCTGAATCTAGTCCAAAACCCAATTCGAAAAACTCATCTGAAGCAACACCGAGAAAAAATTCATCGTCTAGTGGTTCCTCCAGCAATGCCCTTGCTGGCTTTCTACCATCTACACTAGCCAAGAACAAAGTCGCGTCACCTGGGACGAAAAAACGACAGGCGCCCACACCGCCAATGTCAAGCGCGCCGACAATACAGACGACCCCTGGGAAAACCAAACGTTCCGCACCAAGACCACCCGCGGGTATCGGTGCCCCCCAGGCTAGCAGCACCCCGAGCAAGGAGGCCACCAGTCAAGAAGAACGGTGAGTGTCTCTCAGCGGGGAAAATTTGAGTGTTTGCAGGTTTTTCACGTAATGTGTACAGGTATGAGAATGTTTGTATATGTTTTCAGCTAGTTTGTATACTTGAACGTAAATTGAAGATGTATTTTACTGTTTGCTCAGCTATGGAACATTTTCACGTGAAATGTGAAAAGAATGAACTTGTAATGGATGCCACTCACTACATGGAACTACAGTAAATGCCATTTACTGAACACAATGATGAATGGGACTATTTCATCTACATAATATACTTACATGTACTAGTATATGTAGCTTGTTCTTGCTAATATTTTTGAGTGATTGATTGTGTGGATTCTACTCGATACAGAAGGCCAAGCACTGGGTCTGAGGCAGGATCCGGGAGAGGAGATAGAGCTGCCTTAGAACCACTCGACCTCAACAAGGTAACCACTGAAATTATCATATATGTACATGATATATATATCCAGTTCTGTTTTATTATTCAGAAGGTAAACAAAAAGAATTTGTAGCAAATATGTACTTTGAAAATTGAAAAAAAAAATTGATTAAATTACAATGTCAATTATACATTGCAATGCAAGTGAGCCAAAAATACAGTATATAATGCTTGCTTAAGCTTTGAAATATCACATTTGAAATATTTGTCATAATGTATAGTTGGATGCATAGTCAGTTTGTTGGATGCATTATGATATTTAGCCATGCATACAGTAAACACAGGTTACAATATGGTCAATACTGTTGAATATCTTAACCATGCTGAATGTATTTTGTTATCCTGGATAAGCACTACAAATAACAGAATAATGAAAACAATACTGACATTACACACTTGTACCTAATGATCGTGATCAGTGCCTTTTTGGTCTGTGATCATTCGATATAAACTGCTGGGTAAAACCAGGATATTCAAGCTGGTGCAAAGGCTCAGTGTAATTAACAGCAATAAACATGCTGACAACGATGTGCCAAAGGGGCACTGACCATCCAGGAAGCAATATTCAACTTCAAAGCATCCCTTCTCGCCATGTACTTATATATTATGTAATAAAATAAATAAAAGAAGGATTTCATTCGAGAAATGGCACTGTTTGAATGACCTCATCAACAACACGTGGAGAGAAAGGTCTAACAGTGAACAGGACGCTTATTGACAGCAGCCTGTCAGTCGCCTGGTGGAGAATCCGTGTTTTATGGGCAAGGAATGATGATTGGAGACACGCGAGTGGCGCGACAAACATCAGCATATTGTCGGAGCAGCGTGTATACATGGGAGGAACAGATTTAGAGTTTTGATTTCTAACTTCTCACCATAGAGTAATTTTAACGAAGAAGTCTAGATATATTTGTATAAGGTATTCAGAGATTTGAAGGCTATATATTTGTGAACCCTCATGCAAGCTGTACATATACATTCATACCCTTTACATGCAAGGGGATTACTGCATTAGTAACTTTGTACATGTTGTTTGAAAAATGTCATCAGACTTGTTCTGTCTTCAATGTAGAATTGTCAGCCATTCGACCTGCTCAATGAAAAAAAAAAAAACACTCCATCATGACCAGCGACAACACCCAAACAGTCCCATTGTCGGCTAGGAATATATGTCTGTGACTGGATTATGGAAGTTTTTCTGTGCCGAGACAGCTTGTAACGACCACGATGCCTCGGAATGAATTACTCCTTGTAATTGTCGTCGTAAATGTCGGTGCCGAAAGCGAATTCCGGCCCGAAACATTCCCATTTCCACCAGCGAAGGCCGCCGTTGACGAAAAAAGTTTCCAACGAGTCGTGGCAGCAGTCGTCTCTGACGGGAATCTCTCCTCAGACAGTTCCAGAGGTTTTCATCAGCTTTGTATCAGCTGAATAGAAATGGGCACATTGCGACCTGCTCTCAGTCAGTTTCCGTGCACAATCCCATTCGTTTTCAATTCTAAAGCTTGTTCTTTTGTTTTCAGGTAAATTCCCTGGAGACTTTCGTTTGCAAGATATTTTCTTTAGTAACACTGCCAAACTCTGGTAGACTCGCGGGTGTTCACACTTGAAAGCTTCAAATTTTACTTTTTCAATCAAGTTTACTGTTGGGAATGTGTAATGATCACAATGTGAAATTTATATCATTCCACGAATTTGTGCATCTTTTCATAAGGTGATGATGTTGAGGAACTGTAAGTCCATTCAAAATGTATCAAAGAAATATTTTGTGCACATCATCATGTTTATTGGGTTGTTTCCAGGTATCAAATCATCTGGCATGTCTGAAGCCAATCCCATTTGCTTTAGTGGGAAATGGTCAATATAAATGGTATAAGAGCATTCTCAAGAACTGTAAGACTTTGGATGGAAGATGCCATCATCGATCGAGGGGTCAATATCTCCAAATTTGCTCATGAAACCTGAGTTGTGTGTGCCGTTATGTTATGACTCCTAATATGACCTTTCAATATAAGATCAAGGCTTGTACATATACATTTTTTTTTGTATCCGAGATCTTGCCATCCTCCCCTTCAACATCTTAACCACCCTCCCTGCCCCCCCCCCCCTCCCCCCTCCAAACCCCACCTCTATTCCCCGCTGTATCCTGACCATTGGGTGATGGATCAGTCACCTGTGTGCTTGGGACCTGACATTTGCCCCGTAGATTGACTGATCTACTTGATGGAAGTCCTTGTTTTCGAGCGCTGATATACGTAGCTGATGTATCACGTTTGGAACTTGCATGAACCTGAGAGTTGTAAACTTTATGTTCAAGTACTCGCTTTGATCATATTGATGAATATTATGCTGGATGTGTCAGTGTCCATTTATTACAGATTCGAAAATTTGTGAAAAAAAAAAAAAAAAATAAAAACAAAAAAGTATCTCATCAATTTCCTGTAAATTAGAAATATATATATTGACAGGAATAAGCTAATGGAGATCTTTGCAAACAAACATTGAGTGCATATTTCCCCACATATTACATAATTATGTTCATTCCAGTCAAAGTTCCAAATTTTATTAAACTGAAACATGGGAAGAAGACTGAACAACGATGTAACTAGTGGAATGCCACTGTCCAAAAGGAAATTCTCCAATGTCTAGAGAATTTACAGCGATACTGGCGAATATGTAGAGCTTTCAATCAACATTAGAACATTCCTCCCTGGGAGCTTCCTGCGGTAACACCTATGTTGTTTATTGGTCGTTTTCCCGAGGAAAGGTCAAGTGATTTGATCTGAATTGTGACCGGGTCTGAAAATGAGGACAGCTCTGAATTAACACTGACCTTTGCCCGTGGTTATTTGCAAGTCTCCTTATATAAGACTACCTTGTATAGAATATGTAGTTTCAAAACGATGAGACCTTCATTTTGTGGCAGATTTTAATGATTTGACCATCGGAATGAAAATTTCAATTAATATACGATAAGCATGATAAGACATTGATTGTTTGGCAGAAATGTTTGTCTGCATGTAATTGTGATCACTCCGACTGCAGACACATTATATGTATGTTTTGATTTATGAGCATTGTTATGGGACATGTTATATTTAGAAAAAACAACAAAACAAAAAACATTGCTGTCAAAGCTCGCAGTGAATGTCAAATGGGTTCATGTGAAAGGTCATGTCCTTCAGCAACTTGGACCTGTTCATATTTTCTCCTCGACAAGGCTGATGGAAGACCTGTGTCTTTTGGATTGCCATCTGGTGTCGGTTTTCTTCGAGATGAACCCGAGACTCCATCCCATTTTTGCATGGCAATCCGTTGATGCGGAGACTAGCCATGTCCATGATGCCTTTCACTGGGACATCCCCGGAAAAGGTCTGCAAATTGGAGTTAGTTTGGTCTAAGTTTATTGCACTGAGTTACCGATGCTGGTGAATCATGCAAATGGATTCTGGCCATCATGGAGCGAAAGTCCTCAGAGAGCCCCACAAATGCCACTGTGCTCAATTTGTGAAGACTTGGGAGAAATTTTTTTTGCCTCATTGGTCACTGATACTGGATGTATTTGAGGTTCTTGCTTGTGGACTTTACTTTCAGGACTTCAGTTTTGAAAATTGTAGCGGACATGTCCTTCGCTTCTGATTACTCAATGTCTGACAAATCTGTCCCCGATGACCATGGCGACCGTGGTAACTTGGGGGTCAGGGACCTGACAACTATGTTCCCTGACTATACAATGGACTAGGGGACAGAGGTTCATGTATCGTACCTAGCTGATCATGAATCTACTTCACCATAGCTCTTGTCCCTGATGGCAGAATGACAGTTTGGGGCAGGAGCGGATGAAAATTAATTGGACGTATGCAATGTCCATTATTTTACATCATGAATATTTATCATAATTCCTGCCATTTTACTATTCAAAGAAATTTTTGTTGTTGAAAGAAAGTTTATGCGCATGGTCTTCTGAAAGAACATCCTTTGCTTAAACTTGTTAAATGTTCAAATTGCATCTAAGTGCTCTCCCAACATTTTCACAACATTTTATCACTAACAAAATTTTACCGAACATTTCAACCTTTTCCCACCACTTCATGCCCTATTCAATTAATCCAGAACCTTCAATAGAAATTTAGCATTGACAAGTTTCTAGCTCTCGCTGAACTGATGTCAACTTGATTATCTCGCCCTATAACATGGACCATATGCTTCGCTGGGTGGAATCCTCCGCTTCACTTTCCACTCTGGTTTAGCGTAAAGTGATTTGTGGCATCTATTAAAGAGACAGTCGGAGATATCGTGTCAGTGTTTCGCTGGTGATAAGTTCACATCCCAGAGGAAGAGTTGAAAAGACGAGGGAATTTTTTTCACACTCACCCTCTCAAATTAAGTGTTGTTACTGTGTCGGAAAGTATGGAAGGTCCCATGATTGGATTCACAGGTTTTATTGGGAATTATGTGAATTGGGTAATGGAGAACTACATTTTGTTATCGGGAGGTGGAGGAATTTCAATCTCTCTGTTTCTTTATCTAGCCATCATACCATATGAGTAATATTATAACAGGCTGAAGCTGTGTCATTGTCAGCCATCATTTTGAACAAGAAAATATTTCTGAAGTTAGATTGGAACAAATAAGCGGTGATGAATTTCCAAAATTACCTTGACCACCGCAGAACATACATAAGCTTAGTATGGTCAGGGACCTGACCACTGCTGACATACAGTCCACTGTTCCGATATCACCCGACTTGATCGAGCCACGTGGACACCTAATGCAAGTCTATCACACCATGGAACTCCCCCAAGACCAGGTCATGCATTGTTCTACTTTATAACTGTCACCTTATTGGGCACCACAGTGTTTCTAATTTTCACCCCCAGTCTACTCTTCCTCACCTACCCCCCCCCCCCCCCTCCCCTTCGCCCAATTGCAATAACCCACTCCTCATGCAGTCTTGCATCTTGTTACGAGTAGACCACAGTTTATGTACATCCTGTGTTGTTTCGTGGTGTTTTCAGACTCCCTTGATTACCATTCTAGGTAGAGTCGAATCTGTCCTGCTTTTTCTCGTCGCCTGCTCTGAGTCGCTATACTGCGCCCCACGTGTGTGTTTGCCATCTATCCTAATTGCCAGTTTTGCCTTTCCATCTCTAAGTTGTCTCTTTGGCTTTGTTTTTATCCCGGGAAGTCCAATTTTGGCGACTTCCCACGTGTCGTCTCGTGTTCTGTGTCATGTTATACCCTGTGTTTTTGCAGCGGCTTTTTGTCCAAGATGGTTCTTGTAGCCTTTCCTTTGTGGTACATGTGGTTGCTAAGTTAATAAATTCCTTATACATATATGGCTGATGAAAGTACATAGAGTAATAATACCAAATTTTTGATTTCAGAACCAAGATTCACAATTTTATCCAACAACTCTGACTTGAAATTACCGCATCTTTGTATCGCATTAAAAAAATCTCTACTAGCTTCTGTAATGCCGGGAGACCTTGGATCCAATCCAAATCCAATCCAAATGCGGACACATTATGTTGTGACTTTCGAGCATCGTAATCAGGTAATGAGGTATGTTATCTTGGAAAACTGTTCTCCAAATTCATATGTTTACAAGAATGTGAAAACTCCCATGTCAAAGCATGTAGTGAATGTCAAACATGTTCATGTAATAGGTCCTGACCTTCAGCAACTTAGACCTGTTCATATCTTCACCTCAACAAGGCTGAAGGAAGACCTGTGTCTTGTGAATTGCCATCTGGTGTCGGTTTTCTTCAAGATGAACCCGAGACTCCATCCCATATTTTGCATGGCACCTCGTTGATGTGGAGACTACTCAGACTAGCCTTGTCCATGACGCCCTTCACTGGGACATCCCCGGAAAAGATCTGCAAATTGGCCGTAGTTTGATCCGAGTTCATTGCACTGAGTTACCGATGCTAGTGAATCATGCAAATGGATTCTGTCCATCATGGAGCGAAATTCTTCAAAGATGGTCACAAATGCCCCTATGCTCATTTTTGAGATGGGGCAATGCCATCAGTGACTTGGGTAAAAAAAATTGTTTTGCCTCATTGGTCACTGATACTGGATGTATTGAGGTTCTTGCTTGTGGACTTTACTTTCAGGACTTCAGTTTTGAAAATTGTAGCGGACATGTCCTTCGCTTCTGATTACTCAATGTCTGACAAATCTGTCCTCGATGACCATGGCGACCGTGGTAACTTGGGGGTCAGGGACCTGACAAATATGTCCCCTGACTATACAGTCATGGACTAGGGGACAGAGGTTCATGTGTCGTACCTAGCTCATCATGAATCTACTTCATCATAGCTCTTGTCCCTGATGGCAGAATGGCAGTTTGGGGCAGGAGGGGATGAAAATAATTGGACGTATGCAATGTCCATTATTTTACATCATGAATATTTATCACAATTCCTGCCATTTTACATGTACTGTTCAAAGAAAATTTTGTTGTTTGAAAGAAAGTTTATGCGCACGGTCTTCTGAAAGAACATCCTTCGCTTAAACTTGTTAAATGTTTAAATTGCATCGAAGTGCTCTCCCAACATTTTCACAACATTTTATCACTAACATAATTTTACCGAACATTTCAACCTTTTCCCACCACTTCGTGCCCAATTCAATTAATCCAGAACCTTCAATAGAAATTTAGCATTGACAAGTTTCTAGCTCTTGCTGAACTGATGTCAACTTGATTATCTCGCCCCATAACATCGACCATATGCTTCGCTGGGTGGAATCCTCCGCTTTACTCCCCACTCTGGTTTAGCGTAAAGTGATTTGTGGCATCTATTAAAGAGACAGTCGGAGATATCGCGTCGGTGTTTCGCTGGTGATAAGTTTGCGTCCCAGAGGACGAGTTGAAGAGATGAGGAAATATTTTTCACACTCGCCCTCACAATTAAGTGTTGTTACTGAGTCGGATGGTATGGAAGGTCCTATGATTGGATTCACAGGTTTTATTGGGAATTATGTGAATTGGGTAGTGGAGAACTACATTTTGTTAACGGGAGGTGGAGGAATTTAAAATATATGGATATCTGTTTCTTCATCAAGCCACCATACCATATGAGTATAGTTATAACAGGCTGAAGCTGTGTCATCGTCAGTTTTCATTTTGAACAGGATAATATTTCTGAGTTTATATTAGAACTAGCAGTGATGAATTTCTAAATTAACTTGACCATCTGAGAACATAAGCTTAGTATGGTCAGGGACCTGACCACTGCTGACAGTCTACATACAGTCCAGTGATCCGATATTACCCGACTTGATCGAGCCGTGTGGACGCCTAATGCAAGTTTATCACACCATGGAACTCCCCCAAGACCTGGTCATGCATTGTACTACTTTATAACTGTCACCTTATTGGGCACCACAGAGTTTCTAATTTTCACCCCCAGTCTATTCAACCCTTCCCCCCTTCCTCCCAAATTGCAGTAACCCTCTGCTTATGCGGTCTCTGGTCTTATTACGAGTAGATCACAGTTTATGTACGTCCTGTGTTTTCGGGGTGTTTTCAGACTCCCTTGATTACCATTCTAGGTAGAGTTGAACCTGTCGTGCTTTTTCTCGACGCCTGCTCTGAGTCGCTATACTGCGCCCCACGTGTGTGTTTGCCATCTATCCTAATTGCCAGTTTTGCCTTTCCATCTCTAAGTCGTATCTTTGGCCTTGTTTTTATCCTGGGAAGTCTAATTTTGGCGACTTCCCACGTGTCGTCTCGTGTTCTGTGTCATGTTATACCCTGTGTTTTTGCAGCGGATTTTTATCCAAGATGGTTCTTGTAGCCTTTTCTTTGTGGTACATGTAGTTTCTTTCAACAAATTCCTGATACATGTATGGCTGATGAAAGTGCATACATACAAAGTACATTGGTAACTTTGTACATGTTGTTTGAAAAATGTCATCAGGCTTGTTCTGTCTTGAATGTAGAACTGTGAGCCATTTCAACCTGATCAATGGGAAAAAAAACATTCCCTCATGACCAGCGACACGACCCAAACAGTCCTCTCGTCTGCTAGGAATATGTCTGCGGCGGGATTTCGGAAGTTTTCACTGCCGAGACAGCTTGTAACGACCACGATGCCTCGGAATGAATTACTCCTTGTAATTGTCGTCGTAAATGTCGGTGCCGAAAGCGAATTCCGGCCCAAAATGTTCCCATTACAACCGGCGTAGACCACTCGTTGACGACAGAAGTTTCCGACGAGTCGTGGCAGCAGTCGTCTTTGACAGGAATCTTTCCGCAGACAGTTCCAGAGGTTTTCATCAGCTTTGGATCAGCTGAATAGAAATGGGCACATTGCAACCTGTTCTCATTCAGTTCCCGTTCACAATTCCATTTGTATTCCAATTCTATAGCTTGAACTTTTCTCCGTCGTGACTTTTTGGTGTTAATTTTCCTTTGAGAACACTGCCAGGGCAGACTCGCACTTTGGAGCTTCGAATGTCATCTTTTGAATCAAGTTTACTGTATGTAATGACTACATGACATATTCAATGTGATACTGATAGTATTTATCATCTTATCCTTTTTATCAGTTTGCGCATTGTGGATTGTGCATGAGTATGCCTTATCATGATTTTGATAAACTGAATATCCATTCAAAAGGTATCGAAACAGTAATGCACTTAATATCGGGTTGCTTTCAAGTACCAAATCAAGTGGCATGTGTAAAGCCAATTGCATTTGCTTTAATGGGAAATGGTCAATATTCATGGTATAAGAGCATTCTCAAGAACCACCAGATTTTTTATGGAAGATGCCATCATCGATCGAGGGGTTAATATCTCAAATTTGCTCAGGATGCCTGAGTTGTGTTGTGTGTGCCAGGAATTTCCCTATATGACCTTTTTATCTAGGTCTTGCCAGCACCTTTCTCTTTCTATATCGTCATTCCTCCCCACACCCCCCACCTCTATTCCCCATTGTATCCTGACACTGGGTGATGGATCAGTCACCTGTGTGCTTGGGACCTGACATTTGCCCCGTAGATTGACTGATCTACTTGATGGACTTCCTTGTTTTAGACTGTTGATATACATAGCTGATGTGTCATGTTTGGAACTTGCATGAACCTGAGAGTTGTAAACTTTATGTTCAAATACTCGCTTTGATCATATTGTGAGCAGAATTTGCAAATTTCATGCATGACGGGTCAGTGTCCATCACAGAGTATATAGTTCTTAAAAACAAAATTCTCTCAATTATTTCCAGTAACTTAGAAATATGCTAATAGCATGAATAGGAATCCTTGCAAACTAAAATACATGTTTGTGTTCATTCCAGTCACAGTTCCAAATTTTATCAAACTGAGACTTCGGAAGAAGACTGAACAACGATGTGACTAGTGGAATGCCACTGTCCAAATGGAAATTCTCCAATGTCTACAGAATTTACAGTGATACTGGGGAATATGTAGAGCTTTCAATCAACATCAGAACATTCCTCCCTGGGAGCTTCCTGCGGTAACACCTATGTTGTTTATCGGTCGTTTTCTGGAGGAAAGGTCAAGTGATTTGATCTGAATTGTGACTGGGTCTGAAAATGAGGACAGCTCTGAATTAACACTGACCTTTGCCCTTGGTTATTTGCAAGTACCCAGATTTAAGAAACTATTTTAGTCTCCTTATATAAGACCACCTTCTATAGAATCTGTAGTTTCCCTTCTTCCATAGATACTTTGTGGTTCTATGATGACTTGAGCATCTGAATGGACTATCATTTAAGAAATGATAAGACCTTCATTTTGTGGCAGATTGTAATGATTTGACCATCGGAATGAAAATTTCAATTAATAAACGATAGGCATTGATTTTTTGGCAGGAATCTTTGCCTTTATGTAATTGTGACCACTCCAACTGCAGACACATTATATGTATGTTTTGATTTATGAGCATCGTTATGGGACATGTTATATCTAGAAAAAAATCGTCCAGGATCCTATGTTTACAAGAACAAAAAGCATTGCTGTCAAAGCTCACAGTGAATGTCAAATGGGTTCATGTAATAGGTCATGTCCTTCAGCAACTTGGACCTGTTCATATCTTCACCTCGACAAGGCTGATGGAAGACCTGTGTCTTGTGGATGCCATCTGGTGTCGGTTTTCTTCGAGACGAACCCGAGCTTCCATCTCATATATTGCATGGCACCTCGTTGATGTGGAGACTAGCCTTGTCCATGACGCCCTTCACTGGGACATCCCCGGAAAAGATCTGCAAATTGGCCGTAGTTTGATCCAAGTTCATTGCACTGAGTTACCGATGCTGGTGAATCATGCAAATGGATTCTGTCCATCATGGAGCGAATGTCTTCAAAGATGGCCACAAATGCCCCTGTGCTCATTTTTGAGATGGGCAATGCCACCAGTGACTAGGGTAAAAGACTTCAGTTTTGAAAATTGTAGTGGACATGTCCTTCGCTTCTGATTACTCAATGTCTGACAAATCTGTCCCCGATGACCATTGCGAGCGTGGTAACTTGGGGGTCAGGGACCTGACAAATATGTCCCCTGACTACATGGACTAGGGGACAGAGATTCATGTATTGTACCTAGCTCATCATGAATCTACTTCATCATAGCTCTTGTCCCTGATGGCAGAATGACAGTTTGGGGCAGGAGGGGATGAAAATAATTGGACGTATGCAATGTCCATTATTTTACATCATGAATATTTATCACAATTCCTGCCATTTTACATGTACTGTTCAAAGAAAATTTTGTTGTTTGAAAGAAAGTTTATGCGCACGGTCTTCTGAAAGAACATCCTTCGCTTAAACATGTTAAACTTGTTAAATGTTTAAATTGCATCGAAGTGCTCTCCCAACATTTTCACAACATTTTATCACTAACATAATTTTACCGAACATTTCAACCTTTTCCCACCACTTCGTGCCCAATTCAATTAATCCAGAACCTTCAATAGAAATTTAGCATTGACAAGTTTCTAGCTCTTGCTGAACTGATGTCAACTTGATTATCTCGCCCCATAACATCGACCATATGCTTCGCTGGGTGGAATCCTCCGCTTTACTCCCCACTCTGGTTTAGCATAAAGTGATTTGTGGCATCTATTAAAGAGACAGTCGGAGATATCGCGTCGGTGTTTCGCTGGTGATAAGTTTGCGTCCCAGAGGACGAGTTGAAGAGATGAGGAAATATTTTTCACACTCGCCCTCACAATTAAGTGTTGTTACTGAGTCGGATGGTATGGAAGGTCCTATGATTGGATTCACAGGTTTTATTGGGAATTATGTGAATTGGGTAGTGGAGAACTACATTTTGTTAACGGGAGGTGGAGGAATTTAAAATATATGGATATCTGTTTCTTCATCAAGCCACCATACCATATGAGTATAGTTATAACAGGCTGAAGCTGTGTCATCGTCAGTTTTCATTTTGAACAGGATAATATTTCTGAGTTTATATTAGAACTAGCAGTGATGAATTTCTAAATTAACTTGACCATCTGAGAACATAAGCTTAGTATGGTCAGGGACCTGACCACTGCTGACAGTCTACATACAGTCCAGTGATCCGATATTACCCGACTTGATCGAGCCGTGTGGACGCCTAATGCAAGTTTATCACACCATGGAACTCCCCTAAGACCTGGTCATGCATTGTAATACTTTATAACTGTCACCTTATTGGGCACCACAGGGTTTCTAATTTTCACCCCCAGTCTATTCAACCCTTCCCCCCTTCCTCCCAAATTGCAGTAACCCTCTGCTTATGCGGTCTCTGGTCTTATTACGAGTAGATCACAGTTTATGTACGTCCTGTGTTTTCGGGGTGTTTTCAGACTCCCTTGATTACCATTCTAGGTAGAGTTGAACCTGTCCTGCTTTTTCTCGACGCCTGCTCTGAGTCGCTATACTGCGCCCCACGTGTGTGTTTGCCATCTATCCTAATTGCCAGTTTTGCCTTTCCATCTCTAAGTCGTATCTTTGGCCTTGTTTTTATCCTGGGAAGTTTAATTTTGGCGACTTCCCACATGTCGTCTCGTGTTCTGTGTCATGTTATACCCTGTGTTTTTGCAGCGGATTTTTATCCAAGATGGTTCTTGTAGCCTTTTCTTTGTGGTACATGTAGTTTCTTTCAACAAATTCCTGATACATGTATGGCTGATGAAAGTGCATACATACAAAGTACATTGGTAACTTTGTACATGTTGTTTGAAAAATGTCATCAGGCTTGTTCTGTCTTGAATGTAGAACTGTGAGCCTTTTCAACCTGATCAATGAAAAGAAAACATTCCATCATGACCAGCGACAAGACCCAAACAGTCCTCTCGTCTGCTAGGAATATGTCTGCGGCGGGATTTCAGAAGTTTTCACTGCCGAGACAGCTTGTAACGACCACGATGCCTCGGAATGAATTACTCCTTGTAATTGTCGTCGTAAAATGTCGGCCGAAAGCGAATTCCACCCAAAAACGTCCCCATTTCCACCAGCAAAGAGTGCTCGTTGACAACAAAAGTTTCCAACGAGTCGTAGCAGCAGTTGTCTTTGACGGGAATCTTTCCGCAGACAGTTCCAGAGGTTTTCATCAGCTTTGGATCAGCTGAATAGAAATGGGCACATTGCAACCTGTTCTCAGTCAGTTCCCGTGCACAATTCCATTTGTACCGGTATTCCATGTCTAAAGCTTGAACTTTTCTCCGTCGATACTCTTTGGTGTTAATTTTCCTTTGAGAACACTGCCAGGGCAGACTCTCGGGTGTTCGCACTTTAGAGCTTCGAATGTCATCTTTTGAATCAAGTTTACTGCAGAAAATTTGTAATGACTACATGTATTCAATGTGATACTGATAGTACATAATGGTAGTCATTTTATCGTTTTTATCAGTTTGTGCATTGTGGATTATGCATGAGTATGCCTTATCATGATTTTGATAAACTGTATAACCATTCAAAATGTATTGAAATGAATTTGTTCGCTTTTTATCGGGTTGTCGGGTACCAAACCATCTGGCATGTCTGAAGCCAATCCCATATCCTTTAAGGGGAAATGGACAATATTCATGGTATAAGAGCATTCTCAAGAACCACCAGACTTTTGATGGAAGATGCCATCATCGATCGAGGGTTCAATATCTCCAAATTTGCTCATGAAACCTGAGTTGTGTGTGCCGTTATGTTATGACTCCTAATGTGACCTTTCAATATAAGATCAAGGCTTGTACATATATCCGAGATCTTGCCATCCTCCCCTTCAACATCTTAACCACCCTCCCTACCCCCCCCCCCCCCCTCCAAACCCCACCTCTATTCCCCGCTGTATCCTGACATTGGGTGATGGATCAGTCACCTGTGTGCTTGGGACCTGACATTTGCTTCGTAGATTGACTGATCTACTTGATGGAAGTCCTTGTTTTAGACCGCTGATATACGGAGCTGATGTATCACGTTTGGAACTTGCATGAACCCGAGAGTTGTAAACTTTATGTTCTAATACTCGCTTTGATCATACTGTGAGCAGATTTTGCAAATATCATGCATGATGGGTCAGTGTCTATGACAAATTCCAAAATTTGTCTCTAAAAAAATTTCCTGTAAATTAGAAATATATAGAAAAGAATAATCTATAAGACGTACCGGTAGATCCTTGCAAACAAACAATGAATGCATATTTCTTCATATTTCAGACTGTGTCAAACATACAGTAACTGTGTTCAGTCCAGTCAAAGGTCCAAACTTTATCAAAATGAAAGATCGTAGCGAGACAGAACAACGATGTAACTAGTGGAATGCCACTGTCCAAATGGAAATTCTCCAATGTCTAGAGAATTTACAGTGATACTGGGGAATATGTAGAGCTTTCAATCAACATTAGAACATTCCTCCCTGGGAGCTTCCTGCGGTAACACCTATGTTGTTTATTGGTCGTTTTCCCGAGGAAAGGTCAAGTGATTTGATCTGAATTGTGACCGGGTCTGAAAATGAGGACAGCTCTGAATTAACACTGACCTTTGCCCTTGCTTATTTGCAAGTACCCAGATTCAAGAAACTATATTAGTCTCCTTATATAAGACCACCTTCTATAGAATCTGTAGTTTCCCTTCTTCCATAGATACTTTGTGGTTCTATGATGACTTGAGCATCTGAATGGACCTTTCATTTAAGAAACGATAAGACCTTCATTTTGTGGCAGATTGTAATGATTTGACCATCGGAATGAAAATTTCAATTAATAAACGATAGGCATTGATTTTAGGTTACCGGACCTATGGTCCGATAACCTATTGCCGTCACGTTGCGTCCGTCGTCCGTCTGTCGTCCGTCCACATTTTTAGGTTACCGGACCTTTGGTCCGATAACCTATTGGCATGGCGTTGCGTCCGTCGTCCGTCCGTCCGGCGTTAACATTTTTAGGTTACCGGACCTTTGGTCCGATAACCTATTGGCATGGCGTTGCGTCCGTCGTCCGTCCGTCCGTCCGTCCTCCCGCCAGGGGATTGTGAGGTACTTTGTCAGTAGAAAAAATCCTTCCGAGGTACCAATTCCTTATGAAGTATCCTCACAAGGAAATTGTACCCACAGTGCCCCTATGAGGTACTGAGCCCGTTTGGCACAGCGCCTGATTGAACCTTGTGAGGTACCGTCCATTCACATGTCCGTTTCAATGGACATCGTCTCTTTTGTCCGAAATCAGGTGGAGCCACTGTTTGTGACTGTCCTTGTTGTAGGCACAGTCTTGAGAGGTCTTGAGGTGACATTCCCGCCAATTAAATCACACCCCCCCCCCCTCTCCCGCGTGACGTCATTTTGCGGGAATCATAGCAGCCTCGTTGGAGTGTTGCGCATGCGCAGTCACACACAACAGCAAAGCACCTGGGAGACAGGCCCAGAGATGGCGAACATTCTTGGGTAAGTTGTCAAAAGTTTTTAGTATTTATGGCGTATATCTAGCTATCCGGAAGTTATATTACCAGGTACTATATATTTATTGTTCCCAGTAATCAATATCGATGAAATATACCTGACGATAGACATGACACACCCTGGCAGAGAGCCAATTCGAATGAGGAAAATTTTGCCACGCCCGCACTGTCAATGTGACAAAAATTCAGCTAGGCGACAGTTTTTTTTTCATATTCTCCTTGACAAATCCACCGGCAAGTGCAAAAATCTCCGCCAAAAATAAAATCTATGGGATTAATAATATATTCCCAAGACAAAGACATCTTTCGGGAATACCTGTCGAGGACTGCAGGTCCGAAAGACGAAGTTCCATCATGCATGGTCTTGTGTTCCTCGATGCGAACGAAATCTACGCCGTTTGACGGCTCAAAACTTGGTGAAAACTAACGGAAATTACAGCTAAACCTACCAAAATGGCAAGCATAATCATTTCAAAGTTGTTATCTGTGTTATAATCGTTGATCCAATGTGTTCTACAAACATTTTCAATCGTTTGAACTAAAACCGAGAAAGTTTGTCGCTTCGTTTCTATGGCGGTTTCACCATTGCCTCGACAAACTCCGTCACATAGAACTGCGATGTAGCATCAAATCGAAACGGAAAACGTGGTGTGTGATGCTAAACAACATGCACGCAACACTAAGCCAGTTTCGATTTGATTCAACATCGTATAAAACCTCCATTGATTCGAAGCGAGAAAGTTGCCAGATTTTGCATCTTTGGTTCAAACGATTCAAGATGTTTGTAAAACATAATAAGTCAGCGATTTTAGTGCAGATAACAACTTATAAATGATTATCATAGCCATTTTGGCAGGTTTAGCTGTAATTCTCCTCAGTTCTCACCATGTTTTGAGTTCTCAAATGGCGAATAGATTTCATTCGCATCCAGGTACAAATTTTATCATGCATGGCACTTCGTCTTTCGGACCTGCGGTACTCAGCAGGTAACCCCGATAGACGTGCTTTGTCTATTATTGTATCCCCCGAACAAAGTTCGGCGGATACTATGGATTTGGCTTCGTCGTCCGCGCCCGCGTCCGCGTCCGTGTCCGCGTCCGCAGAGATTTTCTTGTGAACGCGCTACAGGCCGCAATTCTCATCCGATCACCATTATTTTTTGCAGGCACATATATAATGGTAAGATCCCGACACCAATCGATTTTGGTTGCCGTGGCAACTGAATTGGTCGTTTGGGGACACATTTTGCATTGAAAACAGCCTGTTTGAGACACATGGCTTGTGAACGCGCTATAGGCCGCAATTCTCACCCGATCACCATTATTTTTCGCAGGCACATATATTATGGTAAGATCCCGACACCAATCGATTTTGGTTGCCGTGGCAACTGAATTGGTCGTTTGGGGACACATTTTGCATTGAAAACAGCCTGTTTGAGACACATGGCTTGTGAACGCTCTACAGATGGCAATTTTTGACGAATCTCGATAATATTTGGAAGTGTTGTTGGGAAGGGCTGTCACACGAAACCAATCGTTTTTTAGAATGATCATATACATATTAATATGTTAACAGCCTAACTTATTACAGAATTTTGAAATATCCATTTTGACATGTACGATCATTCCAATAGCCTGTACAGTGGAAGGTAATGACACTGGTTTCTTGTTCAGAATGGAGAACTGAAGTTTCCAGTGAAAACAGGACAATATTACTGAATAAGTTAACATTAGTTCTATTAGTTAAGTCTATTATTGTCCACAATAAAAATAGTTAAGACGAGAAACGTTTATTATTAAGCTCAACAAGGTAAAGGTTTTGTCCAGTACAAATTTCATGGGTGTAACTGAATAAGTTAACATTATTTTTAATAGTTAAGTCTATTATTGACCACAATAAAAATAGTTAAGACAAGAAATATTTATTATTAACCTCAACAAGGTAAATGTTTTGTCCAGTACAAATTTCATTGGTGTAACTGAATAAGTTAACATTATTTTCACTAGTTAAGTCTATTATTGACCACAATAAAAATAGTTAAGTCTATTATTGACCACAATAAAAATAGTTAAGATGAGAAATATTTATTATTAAGCTCAACAAGGTGAAAGTATGTCCAGTACAGATTTCATGGGTGTACTGAATAAGTTAACATTATTTTTACTAGTTTAGTCTATTATTGACTACAATAAAAATAGTTAAGACAAGAAATATTTATCATTGGGCTCAACAAGGTAAAGATTCTGTCCAGTAGACATTTTATGTCTGTAACCAAATAAGTTAACATTTTTTTTGCTAGTTAAGTCTATTATTGACCTCAATAAAAATAGTTAAGATGAGAAACAATTATTATTGAGCTCAACAAGGTTAAGGTTTTGTCCGGTAGAAATTTCTGGGTGTAACCGAATAAGTTAACTTTATTTTTACATGTTAAGTCTATAAGTGACGACAATAAAAATAGTTAAGACAAGAAATATTTATTATTGGGCTCAACAAGGTGAAGGCTTTGTCCAGTAGAGATTTTATGGCTGTGACCAAATAAGTCAACATTATTTTTTTGCTAGTTAAGTCTATTATTGATCACAATAGCTTTTTATGAAAACATTGATCAACTTTTACTTTGAATTTCAACTTGAGACCATGTTTGGCTCAAATTATGAGTTAAAATATAACTTATGGTGAAAAATTCGATCTGGCTCCAATTTTGTCATCTTGAAATGCAGTTTTGGTCAACTTTTACTTTGAATTTCAACTTGAAAGCATGTTTGGCACATATTATGAGTCGAAATATAACTTATGGTGAAAAGTTCGATTTGGCTCCATTTTCGTCATCTTGAAATGCAGTTTTGGTCAATTTTTAGTTTGAATTTCAACTTGAAACCAAGTTTGGCACATATTATGAGTTAAAATATAACTTATGATGGAAAGTTCGATCTGGCTCCAATTTCTTCATCTTGAAATGCAGTTTTGGTAAACTTTTAGCTTGAATTTCAACTTGAAACCAAGTTTGGCACATATTATGAGTTAAAATATAACTTATGACGAAAAGTTCTATCTGGCTCCAATTTCGTCATCTTGAAATGCAGTTTTGGTCAACTTTTACATTGAATTTCAACTTAATACCAAGTTTGGCACATATTATGAGTTGAAATATAACTCATGGCGAAAAGTTTGATCTGGGTCCAATTTCGTCATCTTAAAATGCAGTTTTGGTAAACTTTTAGTTTGAATTTCAACTTGAAATCAAGTTGGGCAGGTATTATGAGTTAAAATATAGCTCATGACGAAAAGTTTGATCTGGCTCCAATTTTGTCATCTTGAAATGCAGTTTTGATTACCTTTTACTTTGAATTTCAACTTGAAACCATGTTTGGCACATACATGTATTATGGATCGAAATATAACTTATGGTGAGAAGTTCAATCTAGCTCCAATTTTGTCATCTTGAAATGCATTTTTGGTCAAATTTTACTTTGAATTTCAACTTGGAACCAAGTTTGTAAAATATTCTGAGTGTTGAAATATAAATAGGTGAAAAGATTGATCTATCTGTATTTTCGTTATTTTATCAAACATGTCGAATGGAAATTCATATAAAGAGATTTCAGTGGTGATTTTGAATTCGACCTTCAATAACCTCGGAAAATCAGTGCAGCAATTTTGGTGGGGAAAAGAAAACAGTTGTGACTTGAGATTTAACATTTCTCTGGTAATCTTTTTTAGCCCTTACTCTAGTTTTTCACAATTGACAGCGATATATTTGGGGCAACAGAGATGATAGGGCTACGGGGGATACACCCAAGCGGTCGTAGGCGACCGGAAGCGTCTAGTTTCTCCTGACAATTATCCAGGTGATGAAGGTTCAGTTACATGGTGTTTTATCCTTAGACACGACAGGGACAGCATAGTGATTGTGTACTCGTCTGATATCACAAGGCACATGTAATAGTTTGATATGAACTTGATTAGTGAATTTTGTAGGACAAGAAAAACGGAAAGTTTCTGATGAGGTCACAAGACAGAACAAGAGAGCAAAATCACCACCGTCAAAATACCTCAAATTGACAGGTATTTTCAAATTTGGGTGTTTTGAAGTGTTGCCATGTGAAGGATCTCATCTAGTGCTTTTCATGTAATGGGTTTGAATAATATATTCTACCAAAATCCCTAACTTGTGTGTGTCTGATTCTATGCATTTTTTTTTGCAGGAGGAAAGCATGGAATACCCAAACGTGACGATGACGTTGACGTTGACCCGGACTGGGTTCCAGATACTGGTGTCCAGGCTAGACCACATCTGCCGAAACCATCAGGTATTTCAATACAACAGTGTCGAATTGTGCCAAAATGAGGCTCAAATGTTATAGTATTGATACTGTCTAGGCAGTTTTCACCACATGGGTTATATTGTTCTAGTTTTCATTCCTATAGTTTGAAAATGGTTTCATATGTTGTAGGAAGTAGAACGTCAACTAAACGGCTTCATGTGAATTGGAGTGAAGAAGAAGTTCGTGAAGTCAAGACATTCTTTGGGGACCATTTGAGGCAAAAGACAGTACCTGGGAAGAAAGATTGTCTCTCCGCCATGCGGCAAAGTCAAATCAGTGGCGGTCTACTCCATATGAGACCCTATGCCAATATTGTCAAAAAAATATCCAATATGAATAAGAAATAAACGTGGCCATTCATGCCGTTTGAATCACATTTTTGGGTTGTCTTTGTTTTTGGTTACCGGACCTTCAATTCGATAACCTATTGCCATGGCATTGCGTCTGTTGTCGTCGTATGTCTACATTTCTATCTTAAAAGTTTTCAATCGTATCTTTCTGAAGTTTTGCACAAAAATGCATAAAACTATTTCGGGAGGGAGGTAATTTTTTTTTTTTTTCAGCAAATTTTTTTCAGAATGGCAGCCAATTTTGGACATTGACGGTCGTTTCCTCAAAATCTGTTCAGTAACTCTTTTCCTTATTGATACATACCACTTCTCATATGTACCTGTGTATAAGTTTCGTTGCCCTTGAATCACTCCAAGTGGGTTTGGGTCCAAACTCGCCCAAATGGGACTTTTTCCCATGTTAAATTCTCCTGAGCTTTATGTTGGGATTAGAGATTAGGAATCAAGTGTGGACATGTAGGAAATGATACATGATGAATATTTCCATGACCTTGGATTTGACCAGGGACCTTATATTAAAAATAAACAGGATAAAGTGGCTAAAATATAAAACATGTCCGGTGACCGGTCTTAGCCTTTAGGCCAATTTTGTTATCATATATGCCTTAAGTATAATGAATAAAAATCATTTACTGTCACAAGATTCAATAAACACATGCTACTATCCCATTTCAATTTCTGCTGTTGGAATAATAACCCCCAAGAACCTGTCAAGTATGGAAATCTTGAATTTTGTATACAGCTATAAAAAAACATTCACATGTCACTGATTTTTAAAAATCAATAATCTCCGTATGACCCTGCAATGATGGCACCCAACTGTAGGTCTGGTGTACTCCCTGTGAGGTAGTGTCCAAATGTAGGTCTGGTGTATGCCCTGTGAGGTAGTGTCCAACTGTAGATTTGGTGTAGTCCCTGTGAGGTAGTGTCCAACTGTAGGTCTGGTGTAGTCCCTGTGAGGTAGTGTCCAACTGTATGTCTGGTGTAGTCCCTCTGAGGTAGTGTCCAACTATAGATCTAGTGTAGGCCCTGTGAGGTAGTGTCCAACTGCAGGTCTGGTGTAGTCCCTGTGAGGTAGTGTCCAACTGTAGGACTGGTGTAGTCCCTGTGAGGTAGTGTCCAACTGCAGGTCTGGTGTAGTCCCTGTGAGGTAGTGTCCAACTGTAGGTCTGGTGTAGTCCCTCTGAGGTAGTGTCCAACTATAGATCTAGTGTAGGCCCTGTGAGGTAGTGTCCAACTGTATGTCTGGTGTAGTCCCTCTGAGGTAGTGTCCAACTATAGATCTAGTGTAGGCCCTGTGAGGTAGTGTCCAACTGTATGTCTGGTGTAGTCCCTCTGAGGTAGTGTCCAACTATAGATCTAGTGTAGGCCCTGTGAGGTAGTGTCCAACTGCAGGTCTGGTGTAGTCCCTGTGAGGTATTGTCCAACTGTAGGACTGGTGTAGTCCCTGTGAGGTAGTGTCCAACTGCAGGTCTGGTGTAGTCCCTGTGAGGTAGTGTCCAACTGCAGGTCTGGTGTATGCCCTGTGAGGTAGTGTCCAAATGTAGGTCTGGTGTAGTCCCTGTGAGGTAGTGTCCAACTGTAGGTCTGGTGTAGGCCCTGTGAGGTATTGTCCAACTGTAGGACTAGTGTAGTCCCTGTGAGGTAGTGTCCAACTGTAGGTCTGGTGTAGTCCCTGTGAGGTAGTGTCCCATTGTAGGTCTGGTTTAGGCCTGTGAGGTAGTGTCCAACTGCAGGTCTGGTGTAGTCCCTGTGAGGTAGTGTCCAACTGTAGATCTGGTGTATGCCCTGTGGGGTAGTGTCCAACTGTAGGTCAGGTGTAGTCCCTGTGAGGTAGTGTCCAACTGTAGGTCTGGTGTAGTCCCTGTGAGGTAGTGTCCAAATGTAGGTCTGGTGTAGTCCCTGTGAGGTAGTGTCCAACTGCAGGTCTGTTGTATGCCCTGTGAGGTAGTTCCAAATGTAGGTCTGGTGTATGCCCTGTGAGGTAGTGTCCAACTGTAGGTCTGGTGTAGTCCCTGTGAGGTAGTGTCCAACTGTAGGTCTGGTGTAATCCCTGTGAGGTAGTGTCCAACTGTAGGTCTGGTGTAGTCCCTGTGAGGTAGTGTCCAACTGTAGGTCTGGTGTAGTCCCTGTGAGGTAGTGTCCAACTGTAGGTCAGGTGTATGCCCTTTGAGGTAGTGTCCAACTGTAGGTCTGGTGTATGCCCTGTGAGGTAGTGTCCAACTGCAGGTCTGGTTTAGGCCTGTGAGGTAGTGTCCAACTGTATGTCTGGTGTATGCCCTGTGAGGTAGTGTCCAACTGTATGTCTGGTGTAGTCCCTCTGAGGTAGTGTCCAACTATAGATCTAGTGTAGGCCCTGTGAGGTAGTGTCCAATTGCAGGTCTGGTGTAGTCCCTGTGAGGTAGTGTCCAACTGTAGGACTGGTGTAGTCCCTGTGAGGTAGTGTCCAACTGCAGGTCTGGTGTAGTCCCTGTGAGGTAGTGTCCAACTGTAGGTCTGGTGTAGGCCCTTTGAGGTATTGTCCAACTGTAGGACTGGTGTAGTCCCTGTGAGGTAGTGTCCAACTGCAGGTCTGGTGTAGTCCCTGTGAGGTAGTGTCCAACTGCAGGTCTGGTGTATGCCCTGTGAGGTAGTGTCCAAATGTAGGTCTGGTGTAGTCCCTGTGAGGTAGTGTCCAACTGTAGGTCTGGTGTAGGCCCTGTGAGGTATTGTCCAACTGTAGGACTAGTGTAGTCCCTGTGAGGTAGTGTCCAACTGTAGGTCTGGTGTAGTCCCTGTGAGGTAGTGTCCCATTGTAGGTCTGGTTTAGGCCTGTGAGGTAGTGTCCAACTGCAGGTCTGGTGTAGTCCCTGTGAGGTAGTGTCCAACTGTAGATCTGGTGTATGCCCTGTGGGGTAGTGTCCAACTGTAGGTCAGGTGTAGTCCCTGTGAGGTAGTGTCCAACTGTAGGTCTGGTGTAGTCCCTGTGAGGTAGTGTCCAAATGTAGGTCTGGTGTAGTCCCTGTGAGGTAGTGTCCAACTGCAGGTCTGGTGTATGCCCTGTGAGGTAGTTCCAAATGTAGGTCTGGTGTATGCCCTGTGAGGTAGTGTCCAACTGTAGGTCTGGTGTAGTCCCTGTGAGGTAGTGTCCAACTGTAGGTCTGGTGTAATCCCTGTGAGGTAGTGTCCAACTGTAGGTCTGGTGTAGTCCCTGTGAGGTAGTGTCCAACTGTAGGTCTGGTGTAGTCCCTGTGAGGTAGTGTCCAACTGTAGGTCAGGTGTATGTCCTTTGAGGTAGTGTCCAACTGTAGGTCTGGTGTATGCCCTGTGAGGTAGTGTCCAACTGCAGGTCTGGTTTAGGCCTGTGAGGTAGTGTCCAACTGTAGGTCTGGTGTATGCCCTGTGAGGTAGTGTCCAACTGCAGGTCTGGTGTAGTCCCTGTGAGGTAGTGTCCAACTGTAGGTCTGGTGTAGTCCCTGTGAGGTAGTGTCCAACTGTAGGTCTGGTGTAGTCCCTGTGAGGTAGTGTCCAACTGTAGGTCTGGTGTAGTCCCTGTGAGGTAGTGTCCAACTGCAGGTCTGGTTTAGGCCTGTGAGGTAGTGTCCAACTGTAGGTCTGGTGTAGTCCCTGTGGGGTAGTGTCCAACTGTAGGTCTGGTGTAGTCCCTGTGAGGTAGTGTCCAACTGTAGGTCTGGTGTATTCCCTGTGAGGTAGTGTCCAACTGTAGGTCTGGTGTAGTCCCTGTGAGGTAGTGTCCAACTGTAGGTCTGGTGTAGTCCCTGTGAGGTAGTGTCCAACTGTAGGTCTGGTGTAGTCCCTGTGAGGTAGTGTCCAACTGTAGGTCTGGTGTAGTCCCTGTGAGATAGTGTCCAACTGTAGGTCTGGTGTAGTCCCTGTGAGGTAGTGTCCAACTGTAGGTCTGGTGTAGTCCCTGTGAGGTAGTGTCCAACTGTAGGTCTGGTGTAGTCCCTGTGAGATAGTGTCCAACTGTAGGTCTGGTGTAGTCCCTGTGAGGTAGTGTCCAACTGTAGGTCTGGTGTAGTCCCTGTGAGGTAGTGTCCAACTGTAGGTCTGGTGTAGTCCCTGTGAGGTAGTGTCCAACTGTAGGTCTGGTGTAGTCCCTGTGAGATAGTCTCCAGCTGTAGGTCTGGTGTAGTCCCTGTGAGGTAGTGTCCAACTGTAGATCTGGTGTATGCCCTGTGAGGTAGTGTCCAACTGCAGGTCTGATGTATGCCCTGTGAGGTAGTGTCCAACTGCAGGTCTGGTGTAGTCCCTGTGAAGTAGTGTCCAACTGCAGGTCTGGAGTAGACCCTGTGAGGTAGTGTCCAACTGTAGGTCTGGTGTAGTCCCTGTGAGGTAGTGTCCAACTATAGATCTAGTGTATGCCCTGTGAGGTAGTGTCCAACTGTAGGTCTGGTGTAGTCCCTGTGAGGTAGTTTCCAACTGTAGGTCTGGTGTAGTCCCTGTGAGGTAGTGTCCAACTGCAGGTCTGTTGTAGTCCCTGTGAGGTAGTTTTCATCTGTAGCTCTGAAGTAGGCTGTGTGAGGTAGTGTCCAACTATAAGTACTTTTAAGACCCTGTGAGACAGTTGTCCGACTGTAGGTCTGATGTAGCCCTGTGAGGTACTCCTAATTTCCCTTGTGAGGTAGGATATGGCTGTCCTTGTCAAGTATTTTCATTGTCCTTATCAGGTGTCTTCACAAGGACGAACATGACGCCAAAAAGTACGTCATAAGGACAATACCTCATAATCCCTTGGCGGGAGTATAGCCGTCCGTCCGTCCGTCCGTCCGTCCGTCCGGCGTTAACATTTTTATCTTTAAAGTTAACGATCAAATCTTTCTGAAATTTTGCACAAAAATGCCTAAAAATATTTTGAGAAGGAGGTATTTTTTTGTTTTTTGATTTTCGCATTTTTTTCAAAATGGCGGCCGTTTTTGTCGAAAAACGCTCAATTTTGGACTTTGACGGCCATTTTCTCAAAAACTGTCTGATCAGTTTTGAGTTTTTGGTTTCAAAAGATTCCCCTCATATACCTCTGTGATATGTATAAGTTTGGTTGCCCTAAATCTGCCGGTTTTCGTGTGGCGGCCATTTTGAATTTTTGGCGGGTCGGCGAAAAAAAATTTTTTCGCCCCAGATCGCATTACTATCCATTTTGGGCCATTTCTAGAGCAAAAAAAAATTTTCACCCTTTGAAAAAAATTTTGGACTTAGAAAATTTTCGGCACTTTTTCCCTTCATAATGGGAGCTGTCCGGACTGTACTCATAGAACGCTTGAAGATAGAGCTTAGAAATTGGCACTTTCAAATGGGAAGTCATATATGGCGACTTGTGTGGTGACCTTGAATTTGACCTTGGATGACCTTGAAAGGTCAAAACAGCCATTTTTGGGTCGAAAAACGCTCAAATTTGCACCTGGTCTGTATTTTCTCAAAAACTCTCTGATCAGTTTTGAGATTTTTGCTTAAAAAGATTCCTCTTATATACCTCTGCGACGTGTATAAGTTTTGTTGCCCTTGAATCGCCGATCTCAGTGTGGCGGCCATTTTGAATTTTTGACGAGTCGGCGAAAAAAAAAATTTTCGCCCCAAATAACATTACTATCCATTTTAGGCCAATTCTAGGCAAAAAAAAAATTTCACCCTTTGAAAAAAATTTTGGACTTAGAAAATTTTTGGCACTTTTTTCCTTCATAATGGGAGCTGTCAGGACTGTACTCATAGAACGCTTGAAGATAGAGCTTAGAAATTGGCACTTTCAAATCGGAAGTCATATATGGCGACTTGTGTGGTGACCTTGAATTTGACCTTGGATGACCTTGAAAGGTCAAAACAGCCATTTTGGGGTCAAAAAATGCCCAGATTTGCCTTTGTAGATGAAATGCTTGCAGATAGAGCTCCTGTTTGCATTATGAACATATAGGAAGACATATATGGCACAACTAATGATGACCTTGAACTTGACGTCAGATGACCTTGAGTGCCAAATGTCTGACTTGGAATGTGTAAATTGACCTGAGCGGCCTAAACGATTCCACCCAACATATAGAATATCAAATGCCGCACACATACATGTAATGGTTACATCGAAGTTCATACGGATGACCTTGATTGGTAAATCCCAAGGTCATATGTTTACACTGCGAACCTTGATTGGTAAATCTCAAGGTCTGTTACCTGCCAATGCTGCCATGGCCAAACCAAAATTGTCCGGTAACCTATCTTAGCCTTTGGGCTAATTTTTATCTTTAAAGTTAACGATCGAATCTTTCTGAAATTTTGCACAAAAATGCCTAAAAATATTTTGAGAAGGAGGTATTTTTTTGTTTTTTGATTTTCGCACTTTTTTCAAAATGGCGGCCGTTTTTGTCGAAAAACGCTCAATTTTGGACTTTGACGGCCATTTTCTCAAAAACTGTCTGATCAGTTTTGAGTTTTTGGTTTCAAAAGATTCCCCTCATATACCTCTGTGATATGTATAAGTTTGGTTGCCCTAAATTCGCCGGTTTCCGTGTGGCGTCCATTTTGAATTTTTGGCGGGTCGGCGAAAAAAAATTTTTTCACCCCAAATCGCATTACTATCCATTTTGGGCCATTTCTAGGGCCAAAAAAATATTTCACCCTTTGAAAAAATTTTTGGAATTGGAAAATTTTCGGCACTTTTTTCCTTCATAATGGGAGCTGTCCGAACTGTACTCATAGAACGCTTGAAGATAGAGCTTAGAAATTGGCACTTTCAAATGGGAAGTCATATATGGCGACTTGTGTGGTGACCTTGAATTTGACCTTGGATGACCTTGAAAGGTCAAAACAGCCATTTTGGGGTCGAAAAATGCTCAAATTTGCACCTGGTCTGTATTTTCTCAAAAACTGTCTGATCAGTTTTGAGATTTTTGTTTAAAAAGATTCCTTTTATATACCTCGGTGACGTGTATAAGTTTTGTTGTCCTTGAATCGCCGATCTCCGTGTGGCGGCCATTTTGAATTATTGAAGAGTCGGCGAAAAAAAAATTTTCCGCCCCAAATCGCATTACTATCCATTTTGGGCCATTTCTAGGCAAAAAAAAATTTTCACCCTTTGAAAAAAATTTTGGACTTAAAAAATTTTCGGCACTTTTTTCCTTCATAATGGGAGCTGTCAGGACTGTACTCATAGAACGCTTGAAGATAGAGCTTAGAAATTGGCATTTTCAAATGGGAAGTCATATATGGCGACTTGTGTGGTGACCTTGAATTTGACCTTGGATGACCTTGAAAGGTCAAAACAGCCATTTTGGGGTCGAAAAATGCTCAAATTTGCACCTGGTCTGTATTTTCTCAAAAACTGTCTGATCAGTTTTGAGATTTTTGTTTAAAAAGATTCCTTTTATATACCTCGGTGACGTGTATAAGTTTTGTTGCCCTTGAATCGCCGATCTCCGTGTGGCGGCCATTTTTAATTTTTGACGAAATTTTTTTCGCCCCAAATTGCATTACTATCCATTTTGGGCCATTTCTAGGCAAAAAAAAAATTTTCACCCTTTGAAAAAAATTTTGGACTTTTGGCACTCTTTTCCTTCATAATGGGAGCTGGCAGGACTGTACTCATAGAACGCTTGAAGATAGAGCTTAGAAATTGGCATTTTCAAATGGGAAGTCATATATGACGACTTGTGTGGTGACCTTGAATTTGACCTTCGATGACCTTGAAAGGTCAAAACAGCCATTTTGGGGTCAAAAAATGCCCAGATTTGCCTCTATAGATGAAATGCTTGCAGATAGAGCTCATGTTTGCATTATGAACATATAGGAAGATATATATGGCACAACTAATGATGACCTTGAACTTGACGTCAGATGACCTTGAGTGCCAAATGTCTGACTTGGAATGTGTAAATTGACCTGAGCGGCCTAAATGATTCCACCCAACATATAGAATATCAAATGCCGCACACATACATGTAATGGTAACATCGAAGTTCATACGGATGACCTTGATTGGTAAATCCCAAGGTCATATGTTTACACTGCGAACCTTGATTGGTGAAAGGTCTGTTACCTGCCAATGCTGCCATGGCCAAACCAAAATTGTCCGGTAACCTTTCTTAGCCTTTGGGCTAATTTTTATCTTTAAAGTTTACAGGCGGATTTTCCTGAAATTTTGCACAAAGTTGCCTAAAAATATTTCAAGAGGGAGTTATTTTTTAGTTTTTTGATTTTCGCATTTTTCTCAAAATGGCGGCCATTTTTGATGAAAAATGGCCAATTTTGGATTTTGGCGGCCATTTTCTCAAAAACTGTCTGATCAGTTTTGAGATTTTTGTTTCAAAAGATTCCCCTTATGTACCTTTATTATGTGTATAAGTTTTGTTGCCCTTGAATCGCCGGTCTCCGTGTGGCGGCCATTTAGAATTTTTGACGGGTCGGCGAAAAAAATTTTATTTGTCCCAAATCGCGTTACTATCCATTTTGGGTCATTTCTAGACAAAAAAAAAAATTTCACCCTTTGAAAAAAATTTTGGACTTGGAAAATTTTCGGCACTTTTTTCCTTCATAATGAGAGCTGCAGGGACTGTAGACGAACCTTCGAGACGAACCCGAGATTCCATCCCATATATTGCATGGCACCTCGTTGATGTGGAGACTAGCCATGTCCATGATGCCCTTCACTGGGAAAACATCCCCGAAAAAGGTCCGCAAATTGGCGGTGTTTCGGTCTAAGTTTATTGCACTGAGTTTCTGATGCTGGTGAATCTTGCAAATGGATTCTGTCCATCACTGAGTGAAAGTCTTCAAAGATCCCCACAAATGCCACTGTGCATGCTCAATTTGTGAATCAGGCAATGCCATCAGACTTGGGAGAAAAATAATTTTTTGCCTCATCGGTCACTGATCACTGATGCATCGCAAACTTTTGCTTTCAAACTTTACTTTCAGGACTTTAATTTTCAAAAGTTGTAGCGGACACGTCCATCGCTTCTGATTACTCAACGTCTGACAAATCTGTTCCCAGTGACCATGGCGAGCGTGGTAACTTGGGGGGTCAGGGACCTGACAAATATGTCCCCTGACTATACAATGGACTAGGGGACAGAGGTTCATGTACCATACCTAGCTCATCATGAATCTACTTCATCATAACTCTTGTCCCTGATGGCAGAATGACAGTTGGGGGCAGGAGCGGATGAAAAATAATTGGTCGCCTGCAGTGTCCATTATTTTACATCATGAATATTTATCACAATTCCTGCCATTTTACCATTCAAAGAAAATTTTGTTGTTGGAAGAAAGATTATGCGCATGGTCTTTTGAAAGAACATCATTTGCTTAAACTAGATAAATGTTCAAATTGCATCTAACTGCTCTTTCAACATTTTTACAACATTTTATCACTAACAAAATTTTACCGAACATTTCAACCTTTTTCCCACCACTTCATGCCATATTCAAGTAATCCAGAACCTCCAATAGAAATTTGGCATTGACAAATTTCTAGCTCTTGCTGAACTGATGTCAACTCTCGCCCTATAACATCGACCATATGCTCCGCTGGGTGGAATCCTCCGCTTCACTCCCCACTGTGGTTTATCGTAAAGTGATTTGTGGCATCTTTAAAGAGAGAGTCGGAGATATCGTGTTGGTGTTTCGCTGGTGATAAGTTCACATCCCAGAGGAAGAGTCGAAGAGATAAGGGAATTTTTTTCACACTCGCCCTCACAATTAAATATCGTTACTGGATAGTGTGGGAGGTCCCATGATTGGACTCACAGGTTTTATTGGGAATTATGTGAATTGGGTAATGAAGAACTACAGTTTGTTGACGGGATCGAGGCAGAGGAATTTGAATTTATCTGTTTCTTTATCAAGCCATCATACCGTATGAGTACAATTATGATAGACTGAAACTCTAATATTTCCGAGGTTATACGAGAAGAAGCAGTGATGAATTTTCAAAATTATCTTGACCACCTCACAACATAAGCTGTGGTCAGGGACCCGACCACTGCTGCATGCATGTCTACATACTGTCCAGTGATCCGATATTACCTGACTTGGACACCTAATGCAAGTTTATCACACCATGGAACTCCCCCAAGACCAGGTCATGCATTGTACTACTTTATAACTGTCAGTGTCACCTTATTGGGCACCACAGGGATTGTAATTTTTACCCCCTGTCTATTCAACCCCTCCCCCCTTCCTCCCAAATTACAATAACCCTCTCCTTATGCGGTCTCTGGTCTTGTTACGAATAGATCACAGTTTATGTACATCCTGTGTTGTTTCGTGGTGTTTTCAGACTCCCTTGATGACCATTCTAGGTAGAGTTGAATCTGTCCTGCTTTTTCTCGACGCCTGCTCTGAGTCGCTATACTGCGCCCCACGTGTGTGTTTGCCATCTATCCTAATTGCCGGTTTTGCCTTTCCATCTCTAAGTCGTCTCTTTGGCTTTGTTTTTATCCCGTGAAGTCCAATTTTGGCGACTTCCCAACTTGCAGCGGCTTTTTGTCCAAGATGGTTCTTGTAGCCTTTCCTTTGTGATACGAGTAGTTTCTTTCAACAAATTCCTGATACATGTATGGCTGATGAAAGTACATACATACAAAGTACATTGGTAACTTTGTACAAGTCATGTTGTTTGAAAAATGTCATCATGCTTGTTCTGTCTTGAAAGTAGTACTGTCAGCCATTTCAACCTGATCAATGGTAAAAAGAACACTCCATCCTGACCAGCGACAAGACCCAAACAGTCCTCTCGTCTGCTAGGAATATATGTCTGCGACTGGATTTCGGAAGTTTTCACTGCCGAGACAGCTTGTAACTACCACGATGCCTCAGTATGAATAACTCCTTGTAATTGTCGTCGTAAAATGTCGGCCGAAAGCGAATTCCACCCAAAAATGTCCCCATTTCCACCGGCAAAGAGCGCTCGTTGACAACAAAAGTTTCCGACGAGTCGTAGCAGCAGTCGTCTTTGACGGGAATCTTTCCGCAGACAGTTCCAGAGGTTTTCATCAGCTGAATAGAAATGGGCACATTGCGACCTGTTCTCAGTCAGTTTCCATGCACAATTCCATCTGTTTTCCAATTCTAAAGCTTAAACTTTCCTCCGTCGATACTTTTTGGTGTTAATTTTCCTTTGAGAACACTGCCAGGGCAGACTCTCGGGTATTCGCACTTTGGAGCTTCGAATGTCATCTTTTGAATCAAGTTTACTGCAGAAAATCTGTAATGACTACATGTATTCAATGTGATACTGATAGTACATAATGGTAGTCATTTTATCGTTTTATCAGTTTGTGCATTGTGGATTATGCATGAGTATGCCTTATCATGATTTTGATAAACTGTATAACCATTCAAAATGTATTGAAATGAATTTGTTCGCTTTTTATCGGGTTGTCGGGTACCAAACCATCTGGCATGTCTGAAGCCAATCCCATATCCTTTAAGGGGAAATGGACAATATTCATGGTATGAGAGCATTCTCAAGAACCACCAGACTTTTGATGGAAGATGCCATCATCGATCGAGGGGTCAATATCTCCAAATTTGCTCATGAAACCTGAGTTGTGTGTGCCGTTATGTTATGACTCCTAATGTGACCTTTCAATATAAGATCAAGGCTTGTACGTATATCCGAGATCTTACCATCCTCCCCTTCAACATCTTAACCACCCTCCCTACCCCCCCTCCCCCCCCCCCCTCCAAACCCCACCTCTATTCCCCGCTGTATCCTGACATTGGGTGATGGATCAGTCACCTGTGTGCTTGGGACCTGACATTTGCTTCGTAGATTGACTGATCTACTTGATGGAAGTCCTTGTTTTAGACCGCTGATATACGGAGCTGATGTATCACGTTTGGAACTTGCATGAACCCGAGAGTTGTAAACTTTATGTTCTAATACTCGCTTTGATCATACTGTGAGCAGAATTTGCAAATATCATGCATGATGGGTCAGTGTCTATGACAAATTCCAAAATTTGTCTCTAAAAAAATTTCCTGTAAATTAGAAATATATAGAAAAGAATAATCTATAAGACGTACCGGTAGATCCTTGCAAACAAACAATGAATGCATATTTCTTCATATTTCAGACTGTGTCAAACATACAGTAACTGTGTTCAGTCCAGTCAAAGGTCTAAACTTTATCAAAATGAAAGATCGTAGCGAGACAGAACAACGATGTAACTAGTGGAATGCCACTGTCCAAATGGAAATTCTCCATTGTCTACAGAATTTACAGTGATACTGGGGAATATGTAGAGCTTTCAATCAACATTAGAACATTCCTCCCTGGGAGCTTCCTGCGGTAACACCTATGTTGTTTATTGGTTGTTTTCCCGAGGAAAGGTCAAGTGATTTGATCTGAATTGTGACCGGGTCTGAAAATGAGGACAGCTCTGAATTAACACTGACCTTTGCTCGTGGTTATTTGCAAGTACCCAGATTTAAGAAACTATATTAGTCTCCTTGTATAAGACCACCTTCTATAGAATCTGTAGTTTCCCTTCTTCTATAGATACTTTGTGGTTCTATGATGACTTGAGCATCTGAATGGACCTTTCATTTAAGAAACGATAAGACCTTCATTTTGTGGCAGATTTTAATGATTTGACCATCGGAATGAAAATTTCAATTAATATACGATAAGCATGATAAGACATTGATTTTTTTGCAGAAATGTTTGTCTGCATGTAATTGTGATCACTCCGACTGCAGACACATTATATGTATGTTTTGATTTATGAGCATCGTTATGGGACATGCTATATTTAGAAAAAATCGTCCAGGATCAGATGTTCACAAGAACAAAAAACATTGCTGTCAAAGCTCGCAGTGAATGTCAAATGGGTTCATGTGAAAGGTCATGTCCTTCAGCAACTTGGACCTGTTCATATTTTCACCTCGACAAGGCTGATGGAAGACCTGTGTCTTGTGGATTGCCATCTGGTGTCGGTTTTCTTCGAGATGAACCCGAGACTCCATCCCATTTTTGCATGGCAATCCGTTGATGCGGAGACTAGCCATGTCCATGATGCCTTTCACTGGGACATCCCCGGAAAAGGTCTGTAAATTGGAGGTAGTTTGGTCTAAGTTTATTGCACTGAGTTACCGATGCTGGTGAATCATGCAAATGGATTCTGGCCATCACGGAGAGAATGTCTTCAAAGATGGCCACAAACGCCACTGTGCTCATTTTGTTAAGGGGGCAATGCCATCAGAGACTTGGGAGAAAAAAATTTTTTTTCGCCTCATCATTCACTGACACTGGATGCATCTGAGGTTTTTTACTTTCGGACTTTACTTTCAGGACTTTAATTTTCAAAAATTGTAGCGGACACGTCCATCGCTTCTGATTACTCAACGTCTGACAAATCTGTCCCCAGTGACCATGGCGACCGTGGTAACTTGGGGGTCAGGGACCTGACAAATATGTCCCCTGACTATACATGGACTAGAGGACAGAGGTTCATGTACCATACCTAGCTCATCATGAATCTACTTCATTATAGCTCTTGTCCCTGGTGGCAGAATGACAGTTGGGGCAGGAGCGGATGAAAATTAAATGGTCGCCTGCAGTGTCCATTATTTTACATCATGAATATTTATCACAATTCCTGCCATTTTACCATTCAAAGAAAATTTTGTTGTTGAAAGAAAGATTATGCGCACGGTGTTTTGAAAGAACATCCTTTGCTTAAACTTGTTAAATGTTCAAATTGCATCTAACTGCTCTCCCAACATTTTCACAACATTTTATCACTAACAAAATTTTACCGAACATTTCAACCTTTTCCCACCACTTCATGCCATATTCAGTTACCCGGTAATCCAGAACCTCCAATAGAACTTTGGCATTTCTAGCTCTCGCTGAGCTGATGTCAATTTGATTATCTCGCCCTATAACATCAACCATAAGCTCCACCAGGTGGAATCCTCCGCTTTACTCCCCACTCTGGTTTAGCGTAAAGTGATTTGTGGCATCTATTAAAGAGACAGTCGGAGATATCGTGTCAGTGTTTCGCTGGTGATCAGTTTGCGTCCTAGAGGAAGAGTTGAAGAGATGAGGGAATTTTTTTCACACTCGCCCTCACGATTAAGTGTTGTTACTGGGTCAGAAATTATGGAAGGTCCCATGATTGGATTCACAGGTTTTATTGTGAATTATGTGAATTGGGTAGTGGAGAACTGCATTTTGTTAACGGGAGGTGGAGGAATTTAAAATATATGGATATCTGTTTCTCCATCAAGCAATCATACCACATGATTATGATCATGACAGGTTGAAACTGTGTCATCGTCAGTTTTCATTTTGAACAGGATAATATTTCTGAGTTTATATTAGAACTAGCAGTGATGAATTTCTAAATTAACTTGACCACCGCAGAACATACATAAGCTTAGTATGGTCAGGGACCTGACCACTGCTGACAGTCTACATACAGTCCAGTGATCCGATATCACCCGACTTGATCGAGCCGCGTGGACACCTAATGCAAGTTTATCACACCATGGAACTCCCCCAAGACCAGGTCATGCATTGTTCTACTTTATAACTGTCACCTTATTGGTCTCCACAGGGTTTCTAATTTTCACCCGTAGTCTACCGATACCATCCCTCCACCCTCCAATTTCCAATAATCCTCACCCCATATGGTCTCCGGTCTTGTTACGAGCAGACCACAGTTTATGTACATCCTGTGTTTTCGGGGTGTTTTCAGACACCCTCGATTACAATGCTAGGTAGAGTCGAATCCGTCCTGCTTTATGTCGTAGCCTGCTCTGAGTCGCTATACTGCGCCCCACGTGTGTGTTTTTGCCATCTATCCTAATTGCCAGTTTAGCCTTTCCATCTCTGAGTCGTCTTTTTGGCCTTGTTTTTATCCCTGGAAGTCCAATTTTGGCGACTTCCCACATGTCGTCTCGTGTTCTGTGTCATGTTATACCCTGTGTTTTTGCAGCGGCTTTTTGTCCAAGATGGTTCTTGTAGCCTTTCCTTTGTGGTACGTGTAGTTTCTTTCAACAAATTCCTGATACATGTATGGCTGATGAAAGTGCATAGAATAATAATACTAAATTTTTGATTTCAGAACCAAGATTTTCCTAAGCAAAGTAGACCTAGAACAAACGTAGCAAAGGTTTTCAGTGTTCCAACTTTACAACCTTATGCAGCAACTCTGACTTGAAAGTACCGCATCGTCGTATTGCATTAGAAAAATCCCTGCAGAATGGACAGCCTCTTTAATCAAGGTAATGCCGGGAGAGCTTGGATCCCATGGTGTTGGTGTCGAGTGAGATGTGTTTGGTGCCTTGGCTCACACTCCCCTCGATATTTAATTTGTCAATTGATGACACCGAGGGCATAGTGTCGCTGACATACACATGTACTCCATTCACTACGAGGCCCTCCTTTCCGTCTTTCCTCCCCCCCCCCACCCCCATGTGTTACCTTTGCACGACCTATGCACAATTGCACAGTGCACACTGATGCAAATCTGAGCTGCTCTGAAACATGGAAAAGAATCAACCATTGTCAAGACTTACACAAGACTGTGGAAAGTTCTTGTGGGTATGATCATGACTGTCAACTCTTTCGTCATGGTTTTGGAATCTCAAAAGTGTGCAATACAATGTCATGCACAAGGGATGATAAAAATGTTTCAGAATTTCAGAATGCTCAGGACTCATAACTTCATCAATTCAAAAGTTAGTCTTGTAATATGATTTTCCACGTTTATATACTCCCATATTATATAAAAAGCTTAAATTTTCAAAGATGAAATGTCTGAATCAGTACACGGCACATCCATATACATGTACATGTATCATCTATAGGAGCCTCAGTAGCCATTGGATCAATGGCAGACTCCAAGCCACCAGCTACATCATGTCACACGTATGCGACCTGTAGATTGATGGATCATTGTTTCCAACATCCCCTGCAATCCCTCTATCTCTCTTGTTTCCAATCAGCCCCCATTCCCCCACCCCCTGCCTCTCCTACACCCTTCCCACTTTGAAATAAAAAAAAACCTTAGTCAATGCTGGGATTTCTTCACGTAATGTCGCACTAGATTCACCGAGGTTTGACCCAGGGTCCCATCAAGTTGGTTACCGCAGTGACACTCGATGGGTTCCATCTTGGCTTGCGGTCGTTTAGCTGTGAGTTGATGGTCAACAGACGGTCAGCGGCTCTTTTCCCCTGCAGTGGACAGCTGATCTCCCGACGCTCGTTATTTTGTGGCAGGGACCGCGGGAATAAATCCATCTTACGTACGAGTCTGCTGCATGCTTTGGCCCTGCCCGAATTGGGGGACCCTGCATGGGAACTCAACAGTTCCCGACCCGTTCCATTGTGGTCGAAGCATGCACCAAAGAGAGACAGGAGACATCTAGCAAGGCATCATGATCCCCCCAAAGTCTCGTGCGGACGCCTCGTGTGGACAAATGCCGGATTTCCCCGGGCAATCGGCCACAGCCAAGAGCCAAGAGCCACTGTAATGCATGCGCAAGGAAACTTTCTTGCGGGGAATAACATTGCTCGGGCTCGTCCGAATGTCTTGGGGATGACCGTTTTGGACGGGGGACTCTTCGAAAGTCAATCGGTTTGGAGATAACTCGCAGGATCTGCGCTGCTTAGTTGTGAACAGCTAGGGAATGTTTGTTGTCATGCTGCAGCTTGGTTCTTCGGAATTCCCTGTCTATCGATGTCGTCGTTTCCTTGTGGAGGAACAGATGACAAAAGCAATTTAGTGGTCGTTCAGTTTGGGGTTTTCTGGCCACACATGGGAGAATCAATTCTTGGAAGGCAGAGATCGAATCTCAACCGGGGGAGTGTTCTCGGATAATGTCATGATTCGGTGAATAATTGCGCAAGAGTTGGGAGGATTACGCAATCCAGTCATGTGATCAGTATCTACAGCGAGAGAGAGAGAAGAATTGATTCGGAAGCAAGTTGTGGGATATGATGAGAAAATCAGTGCAGTGCAGATAATGAAATACTTCCAATTGCATGAGGAGATTCAACAGGAATAACAGTGCTTTGCTGCTTCCGAATGACCAATGTATATAAATATACATGCAAGAATAGCCAGTTATATTGGTACACAATGAACATTAGATATGAGAATTAATAGCTGGAAATTGTTCTTAACATAAAAATTTCCTGATGTAGGTTGTAAGATATACCCATGAAATGGTACAATAATTCGGTCAAGATCGTCTTGATATTAATGGCATTTTCGAAATTTCTGATGTATTTTTAGAGAGCTGAAGTAGACGAGACCACAGAGAAAGGAAACATTCAGGTTGAGGATTAGAGACGGAGGCGTTTTATTCCAATTTGGGGATGGCTGGTGAAATATGATCTTTCCTGCTCAAAAATGGCGAAAATATTGATCCACCGGCGTATTTAGGGGATGGTTCAGGTTTTAGTGTATGAGCGATGTGACATGTAGGTTGATGATCTTGCATTAGTGTTGTCAAGGTGATATTCTATTTCAGCAACTATTTTTTTGTCAAAGCCTGCTATCAATAGAAGAAGGGGAAGGGTGTGTGTGGGGGGGGGTCTGAAGGGTTAAGTGTCGGGGTGGTTGATAAAAAATAAACCTCTATGCACTCCCACACAAAAAGGAACTTGGGGAAGAAAATTGGGGACCGTATCCCATTTTATAGAACACCCCAGGTCCATAATTGTTGGCGGGGTAGCCCACTATCACAAACTGTACCACCCCCCTTCACATCTCACACCACAGGCAAATTTTCTATTATCCTTACTCTATCGATTTTGGTGGAGGTTCAATTACATTATCTAAACCGGTTAGTGTTCATCTTACATATCATTCCATTCCATTGCGAAGATGCGACCTCAATGTTAGCCCAGTTGCATGAAATATCGCTTTCTCCTGCTGTCCCATGGTGCTCCCCCCCCCCCCCCCCCTCCTCCTCCCCCTTACGATAAATATGATTTTGATTATAAGATGGTGGGCTTCCAGATTGATATATGACCGTCGAGGAATGCTGCCGAGTGTCGAAATCGTCCGTCAAGTACGTCTTGTCAACGATGATACTCACTGTGCAAACATTGGCCGCAATCGTCGGTGTCTTTTGGATCTCGAGGCCCCGGACAAAAGTTGTCCATCATTAGATAATTCCTGCCATCAGTGGAGGTGTGACATTAGGGTTGTTCAGAAAATAATGTTCCTCACAAAACCATGCCTATTGAAGTTTTTCCCATTATACTATTCCTAATATACCTAGAAACATTTTTTGCAGAATTTTAACAACTCATCCTGAGGTCCCTCAAAGCCTCTGAACATACCTACCGTTTTCACGTTTTTCGTGCATTTTGTCGAAATTGAGGGAATTTCATTGTCAGTCTCCTAAGTTTCATAAGACCATTAATGTGCATTACTTGACATCTTGATGCTTTTTTCTGATTGAATTGTGCATCTTACACCTAAAAACATTTTTTGCAGAATTTTAACAACTCATCCTGAGGTCCTTCAAAACCTCTGAACATAACTACCGTTTTCACGTTTTTCGTGCATTTTGTCGAAATTGATGGAATTTCATTGTTAGTCTCATAAGTTTAATAATACAATTTATGTGCATTACTTACCATCTTGATGTTATTCTTCCATTAAACTAGGCATCTTATACATAGAAACATTTTTTTGTAGAATTTTAACAACTCATCCTGAGGGAATTTCATTTGTTCGTCTTTTTGACGTTTTGGTGTATTTTGCCCATTATATTCTTCATAGTATAGATATAACCATTTTTTTACAAAGTTTAACAGCTTATCCCGAGTTCCCTCAAAAACGTTTTCGCTTTTTCTGTGCATTTTGTAGATATTGGGGGAATTTCATTGTTAATATCAAATGCCTGATAAAGACAATTAATGTACAACAAAATATGTTCTGTCACAGATGAGACACTTCTGTGACTCCACATTATTAAGTGACTAAGCAGCTCCATAACATGACAAATTGACACTCATACTTCAAATTACCACAATCCAAATGAGTCAATGACACAAGAATAAATCGCAGTTGAGAGCATCAAGTTCTCCTGAAGAACTGGTTGCTTCACTACAAGTTGTTGAGCAATGACAAAGTCATGATCCGCTGACCACTGCTCAATGGATTTGGTGAGCCAGTCTGTTTTCACTCCCAGAACCTGGCGCAGTGAAGAGAAGTCCTTAAAATTTGTGTCATGGGCAAATTTTCGGAAGACTGGCTTACCGAGGCCAAAGTGTTTTTTCTTCTGGTACTGACATCGCCAACAATCAACTAGGCATGTCTTGCTTCATGCTGTCAGTCATCTTTTGGTTCTTGCTGAACAATGCAAAGACAACGACCTCCTCCGTGAGGGTGTGAGGTACCATTTGTGGTTACGAAGTTTGATATACGAATTTGTTGTACAAAGTTCGTTGAAACCATTTGTTTCACGCAAGATAAATAATGTGTTCCCTACACGCTTGCGGTAGTAAGGGATGACACTGTGCTCAAACTCAACAGACCCGTTGAGCACTGGTCAGTGGATCCTCTTCAGTCATTACTAAACAGTTTTTTTTTTGTTCGTTGAAAGTCGTCCATGGCACACCTGAGCGAGGCGTCGGACTTTGCTACGATATAATTCACCACAGAACCCCAGCAAATATCTTGGCTATTGCTGTGTTGAACAGCATAGAAAACAGTACCCCAGTTTCAGCAAGAAAAGCCTGGTGAAAGGCCAGCTGTGATGTGTGGTGAAGTACCAGTTGGCCAGGAAAACTTGATGCTCTCAACTGCAATTTAGTGTTGTGTCATGGACTCATTTGGACTGTGTTGAGTTGGGGTATGAGTGTCAATTATTTCATATCATGAAGCTGTTGAGTCACTGTTAATAAATGTGGTGTCGCAAAAATGCCTCGTCTGTGATCTGTTCTATATCATTTGTCTTTATGAGGCATTTGATAATAACAATGAAATGTCCTCAATATCGACAAAATGCACAAACACGCGAAAACAGAAGTTATGTTCAGAGGATTTGAGGGAACTCAGGAAAAGTTGTTGAATTATGTAAAAACTGATTATATGTGTATCATGAATAGTAGAATGGGCAAAATACCCCAAGACGTCAATTAGTGCAAATTCATTATATTATCAAACTTTTGAGTTCAACAATATGATTCCCCCAATATCGAAGAAATGCACCGAAAACGTGAAAACTGTTGTTATGTTCACAGGCTTCCAGGGACCTCAAGATGAGCTGTTAAAATTCTGCAAAAAAAATTCTAGGTATAAGATGTCTAGTTTAATGTGAAAAAAAAACATCAAGATGTCAAGTAATGCACATTAATGGTCTTACCAAACTCAGGAGACTAACAATGAAATTCCCTCATTTTCGACAAAACGCACGAAAAACGTGAAAACGGTAGTTATGTTCAGAGGCCTTGAGGGACCTCAGAATGAGTTATTAAAATTCTGCAAAAAATGTTTCTAGGTGTAAGATACATAGTTTAATGGCAAAAAACATCAAGATGTCAAGTAATGCACATTAATGGTCTTACCAAACTTCGGAGAATAACAATGTATTCCCTCATTTTCGACAATAGGCACGAAAAACGTGAAAACGGTAGGTATGTTCAGAGGCTTTGAGGGACCTCAGGATGAGTTGTTAAAATTCTGCAAAAAATGTTTCTAGGTATATTAGGAATAGTATAATGGGAAAAACTTCAATAGGCATGGTTTTGTGAGAAACGTTATTTTCTGAACAACCCTAGTGTGACATCTAGGGAGGGATACTGAGAAAGTGTGGTGTGTGCCGTATATCATGTATATATGTATAAGCGCGTGAGGATATATTGGAGGATACATCGGAAAAAGTACCGTATCATTGTATTGCATTAGAAAAGTCATGATGTAACGGACTGTAGCCACCGAAATGCCAGGAGACCTTGGATCCCATGGTGATGGTGTCAAGTGAGATGTGTTTGGTGCCTTGCCTCCCACCAGCTCCCCTTGAAATTTAATTTGTCAATTGATGACACTGAGGGCATAGTGTCCACCAAACTATACTCCATTCACCCTGAGACTCCCCAACCCCCTCCCCTCGCTACTCTTACTTTTGCTTGACCTGTGCACAGTTGCACACTGATGCAAATCTGAGCTGTTCTGAAACATGGAAAAGAATCAACCATTGCCAAGAATTACACAAGACTGTGGAAAGTTTTTGTGGCAATGATCATGATTGCCAAGTTGTTTGTCAGGGTTTTGGGATATCAGACGTGTGCAACACAATGTCATGCACATACAAGGGATGATCAAAAAGTTTCATAATTTCAGAATGCTCCTCATAGCTTCATCAATTCAAAAGTGATTAAGTAAAAAGCTCAAATTTTCAAAGACGAAATGTCCGAATCAGTACACGGCACATCCATATACATGTACATGTATCATCTATAGGAGCCTCAGTAGCCATTGGATCAATGGCAGACTCCAAGCCACCAGCTACATCATGTCACACGTATGCGACCTGTAGATTGATGGATCATTGTTTCCAACATCCCCTGCAATCCCTCTATCTCTCTTGTTTCCAATCAGCCTCCATTCCCCCACCTCCTGCCTCTCCTACACTCTTCCCACTTTGAAACAAAAAATACCCTAGTCAATACTGGGATTCCTTCACGTGATGTTGCGCTAGATTCACCAAGGTTTGACCGAGGGTCCCATCAAGTTGGTTACCGCGGTGACACTCGATGGGTTCCATCTTGGCTTGCGGTCGTTTAGCTGCGAGTTGATATTCAACAGACGGTCAGCGGCTCTTTTCCCCTGCGGTGGACAGCTGATCTCCCGACGCTGGTTATTTTGTGTCGGGGACCGCGGGGATAAATCCGTCTTACGTACGAGTCTGCTGCATGTTTTGGCCCTGCTGGAATTGGGGGACCCTGCATGGGAACTCAACAGTTCCTGACCTGTTCCGTCGCTGTCGGATCGGGCACCAAACAGAGAGAGGAGACATCTAGCAACGCATCATGATCCCCCCCAAAGCCATCGTGCGGATGCCTCGTGTGGAGAAATGCCGGATTTCCCCAGACTATCTGCCACAGCCAAGAGCCACTGTAGTACATGCGCAAGGAAACTTTCTGCCGGGGAATGACGCGGCTCGGGCTCGTCCGAATCTCCTGGGGATGACCGTCTTGGACAGGGGACTCTTCGGAAGTCAATCGGTTTGAAGATAACTCGCAGGATCTGCGCTGCTTAGTTGTGAACAGCTAGGGAATGTTTGTTGTCATGCTGCAGCTTGGTTCTTTGGAATTCCCCTTCTATCGATGTAGTCGTTTCCTTGTTGAGGAACAGATGACAAAAGCAATTTAGTGGTCGTTCAGTTTGGGGTTTTCTGGCCACACATGGGAGAATCAATTCTTGGAAGGCAGAGATCGAATCTCAACCGGGGGAGTGTTCTCGGATAATGTCATGATTCGGTGAATAATTGCGCAAGAGTTGGGAGGATTACGCAATCCAGTCATGTGATCAGTATCTACAGCAAAAGGAGAGAGAGAAATTGATTCGGAAGCAAGTTGTGGGATATGATGAGAAAATCAGTGCAGTGCAGATAATGAAATACTTCCAATTGCATGAGGAGATTCAACAGGAATAACAGTGCTTTGCTGCTTCCGAATGACCAATGTATATAAATATACATGCAAGAATAGCCAGTTATATTGGTACACAATGAACATTAGATATGAGAATTAATAGCTGGAAATTGTTCTTAACATAAAAATTTCCTGATGTAGGTTGTAAGATATACCCATGAAATGGTACAATAATTCGGTCAAGATCGTCTTGATATTAATGGCATTTTCGAAATTTCTGATGTATTTTTAGAGAGCTGAAGTAGACGAGACCACAGAGAAAGGAAACATTTAGGTTGATGATTAGAGACGGTGCGTTTTATTCCAATTTGGGGATGGCTGATGGAATATGATCTTGCCTGCTCAAAAATGGCGAAAATATTGATCCACCGGCGTATTTAGGGGATGGTTCAGGTTTTAGTGTATGAGCGATGTGACGTGTAGGTTGATGATCTTGCATTAGTGTTGTCAAGGTGATATTTTATTTCAGCGACTATTTTTGTCGGGTTAATTGTCAAAGCCTGCTATCAATAGAAAAAGGGGAAGGGTGTGTGTGTGTGTGGGGGGGGGGGGTGGAGTCTGAAGGGTTAAGTATCGGGGTGGTTGATCAAAAATAAACCTATGCACTCCCACACAAAAAGGAACTTGGGGAAGAAAATTGGGGACCGTATCCCATTTTATAGAACACCCCAGGTCCATAATTGTTGGCGGGGTAGCCCACTATCACAAACTGTCCCACCCCCCTTTACATCTCACACCACAGGCAAATTTTCTATTATCCTTACTCTATCGATTTTGGTGGAGGTTCAGTTATATTATCTAAACCGGTTAGTGTTCATTCCCGGCCCCTCAGGGCCGGGTATATGTGATTGTCGTTGACCTCACCCTATGTATCTCCTGTCTTCCGACTCTCTCGGACGACTCGCTTAGATTCAGCATACATTGGTGTTGGTTTCGCGAATTTGCAATAAAAGCCGATAAATTCCGCTAAACTGATTTAAAAACACTGCTAATATCACTATACTAAAAATAAGAATTTGAATGACAATGAGGAGTGCTGTTTCAAATGAGTTTTCGGCTGGTATTCGCAAGTGCAATTACCGATTCTCCTGCCGGTTATTTTGGAACTTCTCATATTTGAACCGCCCCAGATATAATCACTGCGTTATATAACTACGCCAACAAGTAATCACTAAGAATATGTTGTATTGCAGCGACAGACAGTGATACACTAGGTGTAAGCATTTCAGAGAATAGTTTAAAATTATCTTTTCGAATTATTACAGTTGCATTAGGCCTGTTAGGTCATTTTTCGTGGGACGATCAAGCATGTAGCATAATAAAACTGAAGCATGAGAAATTTTGTTGCTTCACAAGCGCGATCGCCTTTAATAGCCAAGACCGCCATAACGAAGCCGTGACGAATCCGTGCTTTCAACCACGGGTACTTAAAAACCCGGCAATAGGTATAACCTTTATTCCAGTTTTATATGAGCCCTGCTATGGAATTTCGTACATATGCCTAGGGGCCTAATGTGCAGGATCGGTTAGACATCTATCCATTGTAATACGGCTGTACACATACACTTTAGGCCTATTCATCAAATCCTGCCGCCTCTACGTGAATATTTAAACCTATGGTGATGTTTTGGGGCATATTGGGAATGTGAGATTTTAAACTAGAAGATAGTTTCCAGATTCTTGGGCGACTTATGGAGCAGGAATTTAGTAGGATGTTTTTAACAGAGCTGCCGACGGCTAGGTCCAAAGACTGGCACTGGCGATCTGGCAAGGATACCGTACATCTAAGTGGACTTGGGGGAGATAAGTTGGCTGAGTGTGTACACAATTTCCTGTTTCATTTACTTTGATGTGACTGATTGTGTGACTTTTTATATGAACTGTACAAATATTGTTGTGAGTTATTCATATATATGTGTTGATTGTGTATTGAATTCAGTTTTGTGAGTCCATGGGAAACACGTACACATAAAAGGGCCGGGTTTTTTTCTGCCATGTTTTCTAAAACATGGCGTTATACTTGTCTTACATATCATTCCATTCCATTGCGAAGATGCGACCTCAATGTTAGCCCAGTTGCATGAAATATCGCTTTCTCCTGCTGTCCCATGGTGCCCCCCCCCCCCTCCTCCTCCCCCTTACGATAAATATGATTTTGATTATAAGATGGTGGGCTTCCAGATTGATATATGACCGTCGAGGAATGCTGCCGAGTGTCGAAATCGTCCGTCAAGTACATCTTGTCAACCATGTCAACGATGATACTCACTGTGCAAATATTGGCCGCAATCGTCGGTGTCTTTTGGATCTCGAGGCCCCGGACAAAAGTTGTCCATCATTAGATAATTCCTGCCATCAGTGGAGGTGTGACATCTAGGGAGGGATACTGGGAAAGTGTGGTGTGTGCCGTATATCATGTATATATGTATAAGCGCGTGAGGATATATTGGAGGATACATCGGAAAAAGTACCGTATCATTGTATTGCAGTAGAAAAATCATCACATAACAGACTGTAGCCACCGTAATGCCAAGAGACCTTGGATTCCTTGGTGTTGGTGTCGAGTGAGATGTGTTTGGTGCCTTGCCTCCCACTAGCTCCCCTCGATATTTAATTTGTCAATTGATGACACTGAGGGCATAGTGTCCGCCGACCTATACCCTATTCACCCTTCTCCTCCCCTTTTCTTGCTTTTGCATGATCTGTGCACAGTTGCACACTGATGCAAATCTCAGCTGTTCTGACACATGGAAAACAATCAACCATTGCCAAGAATTACACAAGACTGAGGAAAGTTTTGTGGCAATGATCATGATTTCCAAGTTGTTTGTCAGGGTTTTGGGATATCAGAAGTGTGCAACACAATGTCATGCACATACAAGGGATGATCAGAAAGTTTCACAATTTCAGAATGCTCCTCATAGCTTCATCAATTCAAAAGTGATTATATGAAAAGCTTAAATTTTCAAAGATGGAATGTCCAAATCAGTACATGGCATTTCCATATACATGTATGTAACATCTATAGGAGCCTCAGTAGCCATTGGATCAATGGCAGACTCCAAGCCACCAGCTACATCATGTCACACGTATGCGACCTGTAGATTGATGGATTATTGTATCCCCCAGTTTCCCCCAGTATGTCCTGCAATCCCTCTATCTCTCTTGTTTCCAATCAACCCCCTGCCTCTCCTACACCCTTCCCACTTTGAAACAAAAAAAATCTGAGTCGATGCTGGGATTTCTTCACGTAATGTCGCACTAGATTCACCAAGGTTTGACCGAGGGTCCCATCAAGTTGGTTACCGCGGTGACACTCGATGGGTTCCATCTTGGCTTGCGGTCGTTTAGCTGCGAGTTGATGGTCAACAGACGGTCAGCATCTCTTTTCCCCCGTGGTGGACAGCTGATCTCCCGACGCTCGTTATTTCGTGTCGGGGACCGCGGGGATAAATCGGTCTTACGTACGAGTCTGCTGCATGCTCTGGCCCTGCTAGAATTGGGGGACACTGCATGGGAACTCAACAGTTCCCGACCCGTTCCGTCGCTGTCGGAGCAGGCACCAGTGAGAGACAGGAGACATCCTAGCAAGGCATCATGATCCCCCCAAAGCCTCGTGCGGACGCCTCGTATGGACAAATGCTGGATTTCCCCGGGCAATTTGCCACAGCCAAGAGCCAAGAGCCACTGTAATACATACGCCAGGAAACTTTCTGCTGGGGAATGACACGGCTTGGACTCGTCCGAATCTCTTGGGGATGACCGTCTTGGACAGGGGAGTCTTCGGAAGTCAATCGGTTTGGAGATAACTCGCAGGATCTGCACTGCTTAGTTGTGAACAGCTAGGGAATGTTTGTTGTCATGCTGCAGCTTGATTCTTCGGATTTCCCCTTCTATCGATGTCGTCGTTTCCTTGTGGAGGAACATCTGACAAAAGCAATTTAGTGGTCGTTCAGTTTCGGGGTTTTCTCGCCACACGTTGGAGCATCAATTCTTGGAAGGCAGAGATCGAATCTCACCGGCGGGAGTGTGCTCGGATAATGTCAGATGATTTGGTGAATAATTGCGCAAGAGTTGGGAGGATTACGCAATCCGGTCATGTGATCAGTATCTACAGCGAGAGAGAGACAGAGAAATTGATTCGGAAGCAAGTTTTGGGATATGATGAGAAAATCAGTGCAGTGCAGAGAATGAAAAACTTCCAATTGCATGAGGAGATTCAACGGGAATAACAGTGCTTTGCTGCCTCCGAATGACCAATATATAAATATACATGCAAGAATGAACAGCTTTATTGTTACACAATGAACACTAGATAAATTAATATCTGGAATTGTTCTTAACATAAAAATTTCCTATGTAGATGGTAAGATGTATGCTTGAAAGGATACTATAATTCGGTCAAATCGTCTTGATATTATTGGAAATTCTTCGAAATATCAAATGTATTTATAGAGTGCCGGAGAAGACGCGACCACAGAGAAAGGAAACATTTAGGTTGAGGATTAGAGAGCGAGGCATTTTATTCCAATTCAGGGACGGTTGATGAAATATAATCGTGCCTGCCCAAAAATGTCGTGAATATTGATCCACTGGCATATTTAGCTGATGGTTCAGGTTTTAGTGTATGAGCGATGTGATGTGTAGGTAGATGAATTTGTATTGGTGTTGTCAAGGTGATATTTTTTGTTTCAGCAACTATTTTTTTGTCGGGATAATTGTCAAATCCTGCTATCAATAGAAGAGAAGGAGAGGGGTGTGTTGCTGAGGGGGGGGGGGGGGGGTCTGAAGGGTTGTGGGTGTTGGGGTGGGGGATCAAAAATAAAACTATGCACTCCCACACAAAAGGGACTTAGGGAAGAAAAGTGGGGACCGTCTCCCATTGTACATGTATAGAACACCCCAGGTCCATAATTGTTGGCGGAGTAGCCCATCATCAGAAACTGTCCCCCTCCCCTTCCCTGCCCCCTTCTCACATCACAGGCAAATCTCCCACTGTCCTGACTTCATCGATTTTGATGAAGATTCAATTATATTATCTAAACCGGTTAGTGTTCATCTTACATATCATTCCATTCCACTGCAAAGATGGGACCTCAAGGTTAGCTCAGTTGCATGAAATATCGCTCTCTCTCTCGCTGTCCCAGGGTGCCCCCCCCCCCCCCCCCCCCCCTTACGAGAAATATGATTATAAGACGGTGGGCTTCCAGATTGATATATATGACCCTCGAGGAATGCTACCGAGTGTCGAAATCGTCCGTCCAGTACGTCTTGTCAACGATGATACTCACTATGCAAACATTGGCCGCAATCGTCGGTGTCTTTTGGATCACGGGGGCCCGGACAAAAGTTGTCCATCATTGGATACTTCCTGCCATCAGTGGAGGTGTGATGTCTAGGGAGGGATACTGAAAAAGTGCGGTGTGTGCCGTATATATCATTGTATGTGCGCGTGAGGAAAGGAGGATACACCGGAAAAAGTACCCTATCATCATGATCATTGTATTGCAGTAGAAAAATTCATGACATAACGGACTGTAGCCACCATAACGCCGAGAGACCTTGGATTCCTTGGTGTTGGTGTCGAGTGAGATGTGTTTGGTGCCTTGCCTCACACTAGCTCCCCTCGATATTTAATTTGTCAATTGATGACACCGAGGGCATAGTGTCCGCCGACCTATACCCTATTCACCCTTCTCCTCCCCTTTTCTTGCTTTTGCATGATCTATGCACAGTTGCACACTGATGCAAATCTCAGCTGTTCTGACACATGGAAAACAATCAACCATTGCCAAGAATTACACAAGACTGAGGAAAGTTTTGTGGCAATGATCATGATTTCCAAGTTGTTTGTCAGGGTTTTGGGATATCAGAAGTGTGCAACACTGTCATGCACATACAAGGGATGATCAGAAAGTTTCACAATTTCAGAATGCTCCTCATAGTTTCATCAATTCAAAAGTGATTATATGAAAAGCTTAAATTTTCAAAGATGAAATGTCCGAATCAATACATGGCAGATCCACATACATGTATGTAACATCTATAGGAGCCTCAGTAGCCATTGGATCAATGGCAGACTCCAAGCCACTAGCTACATCATGTCACACGTATGCGACCTGTAGATTGATGGATCATTGTTTCCAACATCCCCTGCAATCCCTCTATCTCTCTTGTTTCCAATCAGCCCCCATTCCCCCACCCCCTGCCTCTCCTACACCCTTGCCACTTTGAAATCAAAAAAACCTTAGTCAATGCTGGGATTTCTTCACGTAATGTCGCACTAGATTCACCGAGGTTTGACCCAGGGTCCCATCAAGTTGGTTACCGCGGTGACACTCGATGGGTTCCATCCTGGCTTGTGGTCGTTTAGCTGCGAGTTGATGGTCAACAGACGGGCAGCGGCTCTTTTCCCTCGCGGTGGACAGCTGATCTCCCGACGCTCGTTATTTTGTGTCAGGGACCGCGGGGATAAATCCGTGTTACGTACGAGTCTGCTGCATGCTCTGGCCCTGCTGGAACTGGGGGACCCTGCATGGGAACTCAACAGTTCCCGACCTGTTCCGTCGCTGTCGAAGCGGGCACCAGAGAGAGACAGGAGACATCCTAGCAAGGCATCATGATATCCCCAAAGCCTCGTGCGGACCCCTCATGTGGACAAATGCCGGATTTCCCCGGACAATTTGCCACAGCCAAGAGCCAAGAGCCACTGTAATACATGTGCCAGGAAACTTTCTGCCGGGGAATAACACGGCTTGGGCTCGTCCGAATCTCTTGGGGATGACCGTCTTGGACGGGGGAGTCTTCGGAGGTCAATCGGTTTGGAGATAACTCGCAGGATCTGCACTGCTTACTTGTGAACAGCTAGGGAATGTTTGTTGTCATGCTGCAGCTTGGTTCGTCGGATTTCCCCTTCTAGCGATGTCGTCGTTTCCTTGTGGAAGAACAGCTGACAAAAGCAATTTAGTGGTCGTTCAGTTTGGGGTTTTCTTGCCACACGTTGGAGCATCAATTCTTGGGAGGCAGAGATCGAATCTCATCCGCGGGAGTGTGCTTGGATAATGTCAGATGATTCGGTGAATAGTTGCGCAAGAGTTGGGAGGATTACGCAATTCAGTCATGTGATCAGTATCTACAGCGAGAGAGAGAGAAGAATTGATTTGGAAACAAATTTTGGGATATGATAAGAAAATAAGTGCAGTGCAGAGAATGAAAAACTTTCAATTGCATGAGGACATTCAACAGAAATAACTGTGCTTTGCTGTCTCCGGATGACCAACATATAAATATACATGCAAGAGTAGCCGGCTATATTCGTACACAATGAACATTAGATATGAGGATTAATAGCTGGAAATTGTTCTTAACATAAAAATCTCCTGATGTAGGTTGTAAGATATACCCATGAAAAGGTACAATAATTCGGTCAAATTGCATTGATATTAATGGCATCTTCAAAATATCAAATGTATTTTTAGAGAGCTGAAGTAGACGCAACCATAAAGGAAACATTTAGGTTGAGGATTAGAGACGAAATCGTTTTATTCCAATTCGGGGATGGCTAATGAAATATGATCTTGCCCGCTCAGAAAATATTGATCCACCGGCGTATTTAGGGAATTGTTCGGGTTTTAATGTATGAGCGATGTGATGTGTACTAGGTGGATGATCTTGCATTGGTGTTGTCAAGGTGATATTCTATTTCAGCGACTATAATTTTTTGCCGGCTTAATTGTCAATGCCTGCTATCAATAGATGAGGGGGAAGGGTATGTGTTGCTGAGGAGGGCGGGGGTCTAAAGGGGTGGGTGTCGGGGTGGGGGATCAAAAATAAACCTCTATGCACTCCCACACAAAAGGAACTTGGGGAAGAAAAGCGGGGACCGTCTCCCATTGTATAGAATACCCCAGGTTCATAATTGTTGGCGGGGTAGGCCACTATCACAAAATTGTCGCGCCCACCGCAACCCCCCCCCCCACCCCCCCCCGCTCCGCTCCCCCATCTCATACCACAGGCAAAATTTTCTATTATCCTTACTCTATCGATTTTGGTGGAGATTCAATTATATTATCTAAACCGGTTAGTGTTCATCTTACATATCATTCCATTCCATTGCAAAAATGGGACCTCAATGTTAGCCCAGTTGCATGAAATATCGCTTTCTCCCACTGTCCCATGATGCTCCCACCCCTCCTCCTCCCCCTTATGAGAAATATGATATTGATTATAAGACGGTGGGTTTCCAGATTGATATATAACCGTCGAGGATCGCTCCCTACAGCCGAGTGTCGAAAAAGGATGGAATCGTCCGTCAAGTACGTCTTGTCAACGATGATACTCGCTAGTCAAATATTGGCCGGACAAAGGTTGTTCATCATTGGATAATTCCTGCCATCAGTGGAGGTGTGATGTCTAGAGAGGGGTACTGAAAAAGTGTGGTGTGTGCGATATATCATGTATATGCACGTGAGAAAAGGAGGATATATCGGAAACTAAAAGCGTGGCCTCTTGAAATATATCAACGTTACTTGAGTATGTGGGGATGTGCCTGATCAAAGCAAGTGACATATTCTCAGCAGGCAGATGTCTGCTCTGGGTATCGTACTCAACTGATGAAGGATCATTAGCAGCTGATGTGCACTGGGAATATCATGCATGATGAGTTGAAACACACTGATCCTAACACATAACTCTTGCCATCTGGATACACATTTTCTCTTTGGGATAAGTGCCATACATGTACATATACATGATCTTCAGAAACACTTCTCAGAATGTGATTCACAAACATACCGGTACATGTACATACGATGAGGTGGCATCAAAGAAAAAGACAATTTTCCAGGTTACCACATCATGAATTGAAACGACAATGGATACAATGAGTGGATACGCTACCGACAATATTCGCGTACAAGCTCATACGAGCTAGCTACTAATCCACAACAATGGTGCGTCACACGAGCCTTTGCTACCTTGGACTTGACTCACTACTTTGCTTGCAGGTGCGCCCGGGACCGCAGGGCAAGTCAGCCCGACCCCCCCAAGGCAAACCAACCCCCACCCAGGACCTACTCGAGTGGTGCAAGCACGCAACCGTCGGTTACAAGGGCGTCAAAGTTACGAACATGACAACTTCCTGGAGGAACGGGATGGCATTCTGCGCGCTGATCCACCACTTCCGACCCGATCTCATGTAAGTTATGGTGATTTGATTTGATTTGAATGGATAATGTTATATGTATGTATACATGACATTTGTATTGTGATGACATGGGTCGATTTACAGTCTTTCACTGTAGATAATCCGCTAGATAATTGCCTCAATTTTCGAAAACAATCCTTGATGATAGTTTGATATTATGAGGTGAAAGATCTATACTAGTATATGATTCGATTTGATGGAATGATGTGATGTGATCTAATATTGTCATGTGTAATGAAGTATACCTGTATTGCAGTAATCGCTAAACAGGCGACATTTAAGAGAAAACATATAGAAATAGAATACTAGTAATATATATGAATACATGCATGTTTTTGTTAATATATTATCATAATAGTCATGAGAGACCACCTGTCATTTAAGACCACCTATTTGGGGTCCCTTGAGTGGTCTTAAAACACAGGATCCACTGTATCTATATTTGATCTTGGTTGTGATGATTTTGTTTGCAGTCATTAGGGCATTTCGGCACGAAATGTCCTTATGGTTTTGTCAGAATTTTTTTTTTTTTTCTTTTTTAGGTTACCGGACCTTTGGTCCGATAACCTATTGGCATGGCGTTGCGTCCGTCGTCCGTCTAGCCGTCCGTCCGTCCGTCCGTCCGTCCGTCCGTCCGGCGTTAACATTTTTATCTTTAAAGTTAACGATCGAATCTTTCTGAAATTTTGCACAAAAATGCCTAAAAATATTTTGAGAAGGAGGTATTTTTTTGTTTTTTGATTTTCGCATTTTTTTCAAAATGGCGGCCTTTTTTGTCGAAAAACGCTCAATTTTGGACTTTGACGGCCATTTTCTCAAAAACTGTCTGATCAGTTTTGAGTTTTTGGTTTCAAAAGATTCCCCTCATATACCTCTGTGATATGTATAAGTTTGGTTGCCCTAAATCTGCCGGTTTTCGTGTGGCGGCCATTTAGAATTTTTGGCGGGTCGGCGAAAAAAAATTTTTTCGCCCCAGATCGCATTACTATCCATTTTGGGCCATTTCTAGAGCAAAAAAAATTTTCACCCTTTGAAAAAAATTTTGGACTTAGAAAATTTTCGGCACTTTTTCCCTTCATAATGGGAGCTGTCCGGACTGTACTCATAGAACGCTTGAAGATAGAGCTTAGAAATTGGCACTTTCAAATGGGAAGTCATATATGGCGACTTGTGTGGTGACCTTGAATTTGACCTTGGATGACCTTGAAAGGTCAAAACAGCCATTTTTGGGTCGAAAAACGCTCAAATTTGCACCTGGTCTGTATCTTCTCAAAAACTCTCTGATCAGTTTTGAGATTTTTGCTTAAAAAGATTCCTCTTATATACCTCTGTGACGTGTATAAGTTTTGTTGCCCTTGAATCGCCGATCTCAGTGTGGCGGGCATTTTCAATTTTTGACGAGTCGGCGAAAAAAAATTTTTTCGCCCCAAATAACATTACTATCTATTTTGGGCCATTTCTAGGCAAAAAAAAATTTTCACCCTTTGAAAAAAATTTTGGACTTGGAAAATTTTCGGCACTTTTTTCCTTCATAATGGGAGCTGTCAGGACTGTACTCATAGAACGCTTGAAGATAGGGCTTAGAAATTGGCACTTTCAAATGGGAAGTCATATATGGCGACTTGTGTGGTGACCTTGAATTTGACCTTGGATGACCTTGAAAGGTCAAAACAGCCATTTTTGGGTCGAAAAATGCCCAAATTTCCACCTTGTCCGTCTTATCTCGAAAACTGTCCCATCAGTTTTGAGATTCCCCTTATGTACCTTCATGATGTGTATAAGTTTTGTTGCCCTTGAATCGCTGATCTCCGTGTGGCGGCCATTTTGAATTTTCGACGAGTCGGCAAAAAAATTTTTTTCGCCCCAAATCGCATTAATATCCATTTTGGGCCATTTCTAGGCAAAAAAATTGTTTCACCCTTTGGAAAAAATTTTGGGACTTGGAAAATTTTCGGCACTTTTTCCCTTCATAATGGGAGCTGCCCGGATTGTACTCATAGTACGCTTGAAGATGGAGCTTAGATATTAGCACTTTCAAATGGGAAGTCATATATGGCGATTTGTGTGGTGACCTTGAATTTGACCTTCGATGACCTTGAAAGGTCAGAACAGCCATTTTGGGGTCAAAAAATGCCCAGATTTGCCTCTATAGATGAAATGCTTGCAGATAGAACTCATGTTTGCATTATGAACATATAGCAAGACATATATGGCACAACTAATGATGACCTTGATCTTGACGTTAGATGACCTTGAGTGCCAAATGTCTGACTCGTAATGTGTAAATTGACCTGAGCGGCCTAAACGATTCCACCCAGATATATCTTTGTATTATGAACATGTAATGGTGACATCGAAGTTCACACGGATGACCTTGATTGGTAAATCTCAAGGTCATTTGTTCACACTGCGAACCTTGATTGGTAAATCTCAAGGTCTGTTACCTGCCAATGCTGCCATGGCCAAACCAAAATTGTCCGGTAACCTGTCTTAGCCTTTGGGCTAATTTTTTCTTTTTCTTTTTTTTTTTTTCACTTTTTGGTTTCCGGACGATAACTGGAGAACGCCTTGACGAATCTTCGAGAAATTTTCACCAGTTATCACATATATTACATAGATGAACCCTATTGTATTGGAGCCGGCTCCGAGGTCCGGTTAGTCCGTGAGGATGAATTTTGTGTCAAATGGTTTCCGGATGATAACTCAAAAAGTACTTGTGCTACCATTCTGAAACTTGACATATATGTTGATATAGTGTCACAGAGGAACCCTATTGATTATGGGATCAATCCCTCAAATGACCTTTGACCCACGGGCCGAAAACAATTTTGGTGAGTCATCCTTGAGGCTCATTGCATATCTCAGAAACGGTGCATCACAGAGCGAAATGGACGTTATTTTCGGACTCGTGACACTAGACAAACATGTCTTGGGGGTATGTTGGGTGAACTTGGCCCTGGGCCAAATTTTTTTTTGCTGAGTCGACGTTTTTCGTTTTCGGCCATATCTCGGAAACGGTGCGTCGTAGAGCGAAACGGAGGTTATTTTCGGACTCGACACACTAGACAAACTTGTCTTAGGGGTATGTTGGTTGAACTTGGCCCTGGGCCAAACTTTTTCTTGTTGAGTCGGCGTTTTTCATTTTCGGCCATATCTCGGAAACGGTGCGTCGTAGAGCGAAACGGACATTATTTTCGGACTCGTGACACTAGACAAACATGCCTTAAGGGTATGTTGGGTGAACTTGGCCCTGGGCCAAATTTTTTTTTGCTGAGGCGGCGTTTTTCATTTTCGGCCATATCTCGGAATTGGTGCGTCATAGAGCGAAACGCACGTTATTTTCGGACTCGTGACACTAGACAAATATGCCTTAGGGGTATGTTGGGTGAACTTGGCCCTGGGCCAAAATTTTTTTTGCTGAGGCGGCGTTTTTCATTTTCGGCCATATCTCGGAATTGGTGCGTCGTAGAGCGAAGCGGACGTTATTTTCGGACTCGTAACACTAGACAAGCATGTCTTAGGGGTATGTTGGGTGAACTCGGTCCTGGGCCAAATTGTTTTTGCTGAGTCAGCGTTTTTTATTTTTGGTCATGTCTCGTTTATTTTCATTTATATCTCAGAAACCGTCCTCTTAGAATGAAATGGATGTATCTACATAATCATTTTGGTTGCAGAGTTGTCAGTAATTAACAATTCACCTGTGATTGTGTTGTGTATCGAAATGCCCCAAGGCCTCTAGGCCTTTACGTCTAGTTTTGTTACGCAATTAATACAAGTCATCGGAAAAACTAAAATTTCTTTTTGATTACTGCATTTACACAGAATTTATATATTTTTACAGAGACTTTTCCTCATTGAGTCCACACGACATCAAGTCCAATAACAAACTGGTAAGTGGGACAGACTCGTAGACAATTATTGTGCTCCATTGCATTGTGCAATAGATACATGTAATCTGAATCAGTAATCATGAATGGCAAACATTGCCATTTGTCTGAAATGAGGATTACAATATAGATCATTCATGCCATTTGCATAGATGGAAATGCCCTTTATCATGTTTATATATCATGTATATACATAGTATAGAAAAAAACATGTATATCTAGATCAGGAAATCGGTCATGGAATTAGTCTGGCCTCCATGACACCCGATGTAAATAGAAAGATGATTTGTGACCGAAGACTGCCGAGTTTTAGTTATGTGTGCCCGAGTCCAGCGAAGAGTAGGTCGGCAGTTAATTCTGCAAAAGACGCCGCATCTAAGATCATGCTCCGCCATCATATTTCACGTCTTGGCGACTGGGTATCGGAAGACGATTGTCCCAGAAATCAGAAATTTTAGAATTATTGCATTGCCAAACTTGATTATTGGGTGAACGCGTGAAAAGGAGAAAATCTCACTTTCTATTGCAAACTGAATCCCAAATATGTGCATCGCCAGAGATAGGCGTAATTCTTTGAAAACTACCCCCCCCCCCCCTTCCCCTCCACCCCTAAACTCAGAAGATCCCATAAGTTTTGCAAATGAAAGCCAGACAGTATTCCAGTATTGATAATGACAATTCACTGTCGCTGTCGCCTCTGGCTGGCTCAGTAGCATACCGCTTACTATGCACTTGCATGATTCTATTTCCGCAAGGTGATGATCACAGATTGCCATCAATTTCTTAGCTAGACTGGAAATTCTTTGACCTCAGGCCACTGTTAATTAAGGCATTTCGGCAGAAATGCCTTTATGGTTTTAGCAGAATTTTTCTTTTTTTTCTTTTTTTTCTTTTTTTTCTTCTTCCGCCACTTTTGGTTTCCGGACGATAACTTTAGATTGCCTTGACGGATTCTAGTCAAATTTTCACCACAAGTCAGAAATGATATGTGGAAGAACCCTATTCTTTTTTAGCCGGATCCGAGGTCCGTGAGGTCCGTGAGGATGAAATCAAGGCTAATTTTGAGACTTGGTTTCCGGACGATAACTGGAAAAATATTTACGCAATAGTTGCAGAACTCTGCATGGAGGTTCATATGCCACCAGGGAAGAACCCTATTGATTTTGGGATCGATCCGTCAAACGACCTTTGATCTAGAGGTCGAAATAATTTTTTGCTGATTCATCCTTGAGGCTTCCTGCATATCTCAGAAACCGTGCATCGTAGAGCGAAACGGACGTTATTTTCGGACTCGTCGCCCAAGACAAACATCTCTAGGGTGTATTATTAGGGCATTTCGGCACGAAATGTCCTTATGGTTTCGTCAGAATTTTTTTTTTTTTTTTTTCTTTTTTTTTTTTTTTTTCTTTTTTTTTTTTCACTTTTCGGTTTCCGGACGATAACTTAAGAACGCCTTGACGAATCTTCGAGAAATTTTCACCAGTTATCACATATATAACATAGATGAACCCTATTGTTTTGGAGCCGGCTTCGAGGTCCGGTTAGTCCGTGAGGATGAATTTTGAGTCAAATGGTTTCCGGATGATAACTCGAAAAGTACTTGTGCTACCATCCTGAAACTTGACATATATGTTGATATAGTGTCGCAGAGGAGCCCTATCGATTACGGGGTCAATACCTTGAACGACCTTTGACCCAGGGGCCAAAAACAATTTTGATGAGTCATCCTTGAGGCTCATTGCATATCTCGGAAACGGTGCGTCGTGGAGCGAAACGGACGTTATTTTCGGACTCGTCGACCTAGACAAACATGTCTTAGGGGTATTATGGATGAACTTTGACCTTGCCCAAATTTTTTTCGCCGAGTCGGCATTTTTCGTTTTCTTCGATATCTCGGAAATGGTGTGTCGTAGAGCGAAACGGACGTCATTTTCGGACTCGTCAACCTAGACAAACATGTCTTAAGGGTATTACAGATGACCTTTGACCTTGACCTTGAATTTTTCTGCCGAGTCGGCATTTTTCGTTTTCGTCGATATCTCGGAAACGGTGCGTCGTAGAGCGAATCGGACGTTATTTTCGGACTCGTCACCCTAGACAAACATGTCTAAGGGTTATTATGGATGAACTTTGACCTTGACCCGAAATTTTTTTGCCGAGTCGACATTTTTCGTTTTCTTCGATAACATGGAAACGGTGCGTCGTAGAGCGAAACGGACGTTATTTTCGGACTCGTCGACCTAGACAAACATGTCTAAATTGTATTATGGATGAACTTTGACCTTGACTGGAAATTTTTTTGCCGAGTCGGCATTTTTCATTTTCGTCGATATCTCGGGAACGGTGCGTCATAGAGCGAAACGGACTTCATTTTCGGATTCGTCACCCTAGACAGACATGTCTAAAAGGTATTATGGATGAACTTTGACCTTGACCGGAAATTTTTTTGCCGAGTCGGCATTTTTCGTTTTCGTCGATATCTCGGAAACGGTGCACCGTAGAGCGAAACGGACGTTATTTTCGGACTCGTCGACCTAGACAAACATGTCTAAAGGGTATTATGGATGAACTTTGACCTTGACCCGAATTTTTTTTGCCGAGTCGGCATTTTTTCGATTTCTTCAATATCTTGGAAACGGTGTGTCGTAGAGCGAAACGGACGTTATTTTCGGACTCGTCACCCTAGACAAACATGTCTAAAGGGTATGAACTTTGACCTTGACCCGAAATTTTTTTGCCGAGTCAGCATTTTTCGTTTTCTTGGATATCTTGGAAACGGTGCGTCGTAGACCGAAACGGACATTATTTTCGGACTCGTCGACCTAGACAAACATGTCTTAAGGGTATTAGGGATGACCTTTTACCTTGACCTTGAATTTTTCTGCTGAGTCAGCATTTTTCGTTTTCTTCGATATCTCGGAAACGGTTTGTCATAGAGCGAAACGGTCGTTATTTTCGGACTCGTGACACTAGGCAAATATGTCTTAGGGGTATGTTGAGTCAACTTGATCCGTCGTCTTGGATTGAAATGGATGTATCTACATAATCATTTTGAGCTGCAGAGTTGTCAGTAATAAACAGTTCACCTGTGATTGTGTTGTGTATCGAAATGCCCCAAGGCCTCTAGGCCTTCACGTCTAGTTTTTTTTGATCCGGCTCCGAGGTCCGTGAGGTCCTTGAGGATGAAATCGAGGCTGATCTTGAAACTTGGTTTCCGGACGATAACTCGAAAAATATTCAGGCAATAGTTGCAGAATTTTGCACGGAGGTTTATATATCAACAGGGAAGAACCCTATTGATTTTGGGATCGATACGTCAAACGACCTTTGACCTAGAGGTCGAAATAATTTTTTGCTGAGTCATCCTTGAGGCATCCTGCATATCTCGGAAACGGTGCGTCGTAGAGCGAAACGGACGTTATTTTCGGACTCGTCGCCCTAGACAAACATGTCTAAGGGGTATTATGGATGAACTTTGACCTTGACCCCAAATTTTTTTGCCGAGTCGGCATTTTTCGTTTTCGTCGATATCTCGGAAACGGTGCGTCGTAGAGCGAAACGGACGTTATTTTCGGACTCGTCGCCCTAGACAAACATGTCTTAAGGTTATTATGGATGGACTTTGACCTTGACCCCAAATTTTTTTTCCGAGTCGGCATTTCTCGTTTTCGTCGATATCTCGGGAACGGTGTGTCGTAGAGCGAAACGGACGTTATTTTCTGACTCGTCCCCCTAGACAAACATGTCTAAGGGGTATTATGGATGAACTTTGACCTTGACCCGAAATTTTTTTGCCGAGTCGGCATTTCTCGTTTTCGTCGATATCTCGGAAACAGAGAGTCGTAGAGCGAAACGAACTTTTTTTTCGGACTCGTCGCCCTAGACAAACATGTCTAAGGGGTATTATTTTAACGGTAAATTTTTTTTCCGAGTCGACATTTTTCATTTTCGTCGATATCTAGTATATATTATAAATTAATCATCACACCGAAATGCCTCCAAGGCATCTTTAGGCCTTGACGTCTAGTTGGATAATGTGGCAGTAACACATACTTAAACTATCATTCTGTAGATCAGATTTGATAATAGTAGTTTGCTCCAGTTTGTGTGTTTTACCAAAAAAAAATACATCCAAGTAAATTTCTTTTGTGTGACACATGCTCCTTTCTGTTGAGTCTTAATATTTCATAAGCGCAGAATTTATGCCAACTCTGCCCGCACAACATGCACGAATGGCATACAAAGAGACAACTTAGCCCAGAGACGTGCTGTGATATGTCTCGCCCCCGTTTGCTTAGTCTGGGAAGTGTCGAGCCCGTTCCCACTTCCCCCTGTGGTGGGAAGGACGGTCAGCCGTCTAGACGTAATATTTCGTTGCCAGGGAAGTTTGCTCAGGTGTTGTGGTTTTAGGTCTGAAAGTTGGCTTCTGTGTTCTCAGTCAAGAGTGAACCTGTCCTGTGACGCAATATCTTGTCATTTTGTTTTATGTGAACGGTGGGCAAAAATCAAGCTTGATTTGGGCTTTCCATGTAGATTTTTCAATGACCCCTCCACGCCTGACGTATTGAAAGAGAACTAGTATCACTTTATCGAAGACAAATGCTATGGAATTACAAACCTAATGAATTATTCATGAATGCGGCATTGTAAAAGTTGCCAGTTGTCTACATCAATTGCCAGATATTCATTCTTTTTCTGCGTACGAATCTACTCAATTTCTGACAACATCGACTCCAGTGATGATATTATGACTTTCCTTCCATTGTTTACGTTGCTATGATTGCTGTAGCATTGTTACGACATCCAGACACAAGATCCGGACTTCACCGTGGACCTTAGACCAAGTGTCGACAAGCTTTTAACCTCGACCATCCATCAGAATAAAAGCTTGCGGAGACATTGTGCCAATGCTAATTCACTCGCTTGGACAGTGAATATTGTATGAGGCTGGCGAGTTATTGGCCGTTTTACTGTCACACTCCCTGACATTTACTATTGTTCAGCATACGTTTATGTCTGAGATGCTATGTACTACATGTAGTAGGTTTGAGAGTGTTTCTTGATTCGGGGACTAGATTTAGTATAGTGAAGGATTCATGTGAAAGTGCCACTAGAGAATAGAAATGGTTAGTTGACCTTCACCTTTGAAGATATTGTGGTATGTGTGGTTACCGTAAAGGAATTAAATTATTTGGTTATTCAATAGTTATTCAAGCTAGGACTGTTATTCAAATTTGTCTGCAATTGAAGCAAATTCAGTTAATTATGGAATGTAAAAGGCTCGTTACGTAAATTTTATTAAGACATTTCGGCAGAAATCCCTTTATGGTTTTAGCAGAATTTTTTTTTTTTTTTTTTTTTTTTTTCTTCTTCCGCCACTTTTGGTTTCCGGACGATAACTTTAGATTGCCTTGACGGATCCTCGTCAAATTTTCACCACAAGTCAGAAATGATATGTGGAAGAACCCTATTCTTTTTGAGCCGGATCCGAGGTCCGTGAGGTCAGTGAGGATGAAATCAAGGCTAATTTTGAGACTTGGTTTCCGGACGATAACTGGAAAAATATTTACGCAATAGCATGGAGGTTCATATGCCACCAGGGAAGAACCCTATTGATTTTGGGATCAATCCGTCAAATGACCTTTGACCTAGAGGTCGAAATAATTTTTTGCTGGTTCATCCTTGAGGCTTCCTGCATATCTCAGAAACCGTGCATCGTAGAGCGAAACGGACGTTATTTTCGGACTCGTCGCCCTAGACAAACATCTCTAGGGTGTATTCTTTTTTTTGATCTGGCTCCGAGGTCCGTGAGGTCCTTGAGGATGAAATCGAGGCTGATCTTGAAACTTGGTTTCCGGACGATAACTCGAAAAATATTCAGGCAATAGTTGCAGAATTTTGCACGGAGGTTTATATATCAACAGGGAAGAACCCTATTGATTTTGGGATCGATACGTCAAACGACCTTTGACCTAGAGGTCGAAATAATTTTTTGCTGAGTCATCCTTGAGGCATCCTGCATATCTCGGAAACGGTGCGTCGTAGAGCGAAACGGACGTTAATTTCCGGACTCGTCGCCCTAGACAAACATGTCTAAGGGGTATTATGGATGAACTTTGACCTTTTCGTTTGACCTTTTTTCGTTTTCATCGATATCTCGGGAACGGTGTGTCGTAGAGCGAAACGGACGTTATTTTCGGACTCGTTGCCCTAGACAAACATGTCTAAGGGGTATTATTGATGAACTTTGACCTTGACCCGAATTTTTTTTGCCGAGTCGGCATTTTTCGTTTTCGTCGATATCTCGGAAACGGTGCTTCGTAGAGCGAAACGGACGTTATTTTCGGACTCGTCGCCCTAGACAAACATGTCTTAAGGGTATTATGGATGAACTTTGACCTTGACCCGAAATTTTTTTGCCGAGTCGGCATTTTTCGTTTTCGTCGATATCTCGGGAACGGTGTGTCGTAGAGCGAAACGGACGTTATTTTCGGACTCGTCGCCCTAGACAAACATGTCTAAGGGGTATTATGAACTAACTTTGACCTTGACCCGAAATTTTTTTGCCGAGTCGGCATTTTTCGTTTTCGACGATATCTCGGGAACGGTGTGTCGTAGAGCGAAACGGACGTTATTTTCGGACTCGTCGCCCTAGACAAACATGTCTAAGGGGTATTATGGATGAACTTTGACCTTGACCCCAAATTTTTTTGCCGAGTTGGCATTTTTCGTTTTCGTCGATATCTCGGAAACGGTGCGTCGTAGAGCGAAACGGACGTTATTTTCGGACTCGTCGCCCTAGACAAACATGTCTAAGGGGTATTATTGATGAACTTTGACCTTGACCCAAAATTTTTTTGCCGAGTCGGCATTTTTCGTTTTCGTCGATATCTGGGAAACGGTGCTTCGTAGAGCGAAACGGACGTTATTTTCGGACTCGTCGCCTTAGACAAACATGTCTTAAAGGTATTATGGATGAAATTTCACCTTGACACGAAATTTTTTTGCCGAGTCGGCATTTTTCGTTTTCGTCGATATCTCGGAAACGGTGCTTCGTAGAGCGAAACGGACGTTATTTTCGGACTCGTCGCCCTAGACAAACATGTCTAAAGGGTATTACGGATGAACTTTGACCTTGACCCCAAATTTTTTTGCCGAGTCAGCATTTTTCGTTTTCGTGATATCTCGGAAACGGTGCGTCGTAGAGCGAAACGGACATTATTTTCGGACTCGTCGCCCTAGACAAACATGTCTTAAGGGTATTATGGATGAACTTTGACCTTGACCCGAAATTTTTTTGCCGAGTCGGCATTTTTCGTTTTCGTAGATATCTCGGGAACGGTGTGTCGTAGAGCGAAACGGACGTTATTTTCGGACTCGTCGCCCTAGACAAACATGTCTAAGGGGTATTATGAATGAACTTTGACCTTGACCTGAAATTTTTTTGCCGGAAACGGACGTTATTTTCGGACTTGTCAACATTTATCTTATGTATTATTAATGAACTTTGACCTTGACTAAAAATTTTTTTGCCGAGTTGGCATTTTTCGTTTTCGTCGATATCTCGGAAACACTGAGTCGTAGAGCGAAACAGACTTTTTTTTCGGACTCGTCGCTCTAGACAAACATGTCTAAGGGGTATTATTTTAACGGTAAATTTTTTTGCGGAGTCGACATTTTTCATTTTCGTCGATATCTAGTATATATTATAAATTAATCATCACACCGAAATGCCTCCAAGGCATCTTTAGGCCTTGACGTCTAGTTTAATATGATAAAAACTTTATTTAATATGATAAATGCTGCAGGCCATTGTTGACAAGAAATTGTTAATGTCAGCAGTCAGCTTTTTGGTTGAAATAGGGGAATGCATAGATTCGCATCATACAGTAGTTGAAGTTCTGGTTTGGATTCTCCACCAATTTTGTGTTTGTGTTTCTCGTCAATATATGACTTGTAGGAATAGTGGGCAATATAGAAAACACACACAAAAACATCTAGTGAGAATCATCATTCTGCCTTGACTATTCTGATGGACTTAAAATAGTTTATGATTTTAATAAGACCAAAATGTGCAGACTGATGATATATGAGCTTGAATATTATGCATAAAACACATGTTAAACCTGATCATTTATATACACAATATATCTTTCCACTGATATTTTCTCTGAGAACTTAACAGCCAAATTGATGCAAGAAGCCATGAATATATCCAAGAATGATCTATATGGCCACCAAATATCATTTACTTTATTACAGGTGATTGTCATGTGGCGTTTATATTGCATAAGATGTGGGTTGCGTGGTCGACTGGTTGGATACAAAATGGGATTGAAACATAAAAGTTACGGAGGTTTTATGAGATCGCTTGGATTATGGCGACCTGTGTAATATTGTGTGATATCACAGCGTAGTTGTAGGTTTACTGTTGGTAATCATTAAACAGTGGCACCCTTGGGATAAGACCGGGCCTTCTCTCTCGGACAATATTTAGGTATTTGTTTATGGCTAAGGTCACAATTTTATTAGAGAGGTTATCAACAATTTACTGTGCTGAATTGATTGATTTCAGTGCAGCAATGAACGTGATGAAAAGGTCTTTTTCAACTAGCTTGTTTCATAGAGTCTTTTCTTAGCGGGTTATGTTGAATAAGCATGTATTGAACATTCTGAGCTTTTAGAATTATTGAAATATCAAAGGTTGTATTATTGCAGGTTCAATACTCATGCTTGATAAAAATTATACATGTACCAACACAATTCATTCAAGATATGATTGGATAATTCAATGCATTGAAGATCCAGAATGCTCATGAACTATAATAATACCAATATAATCAGTGATGACCATGCAATGATGACTTTACGATTCATGTATGGATTGGGTTCTGATACTTAACATTTGAAAAGAACATAAAAAGCAATCGCCATTTGTATAGATGCAATCATGGGATATATGACAAAGATATATGTCTAGATCTGAAAAATCGGTCATGAAATTAGTCTGGCTTCCGTGGCACCCGATGTAAATAGAAAGATGATTTGTGACCAAAGACTGCCAAGTTTTGGTTATGTGTGCCCGAGTCCAGCGAAAAGTAGGTCCGCAGTTAATTCCGCAAAAGACGTCGCATCGAAGATCATGCTCCGCCGTCGTATTTCACGTCTTAGCGACTGGACATTGGAAGACGATTGTCCCAGAAATCGCCCAGCAAAGTCCAGTCATGCGCTACGGCCACAATTTTAGAATTATTGCATTGCCAAACTTGATTATTGGGTGAACGCGTGAAAAAGAGAAAATCTCACTTTCCACTGCAAACTTAATCCCAAATATGTGCATCGCCAGAGATAGGCGTAATTCTTTAGAAAATACCCCCCCCCCCCCCTCTGCTTCCCCTCCACCCCTAAACTTAGATGATCCAATTAAGTTTTGCAAATGAAAGCCAGACAGTAGTCCAGTATAGATGATGACAATTCACTGTCCCTGTCGCTTCTGGCGGGCTCAGTAGCATACCACTTACTATGCACTTGCATGATTCGATTTCCCACAAATTGAACACCACAGATTGCTATCCATTTCTTAGCTGTACTGTAAAGTATGTGACCTTAGGCCACTGTTAATTGGATAATGTTGCATTAACACATACTTAAACTATTATTCTGTAGATCAGATTTGATAATATTAGCTTGCTCAAGTTTGTGTGTTTTACCAAAAAAAAAAAATACATCCAAGTAAACTTCTTTTGTGTGACACATGCTCCTTTCTGTTGAATCTTAATATTTCATAAGCGCGGAATTATGCCGACTCTTTGCTCGCACAACATGCACGAATGGCATACAAAGAGGCAACTTAGCCCGGAGACGTGCTGTGATATATCTCGCCCCCATTTCTCCCCCTGTGGCGGGAAGGACGGTCAGCCGTCTGGACGTAATATTTCGTTGCCAAGGAAATTTGCTCTGTGGGTTGTGGTTTTAGGTCTAAAAGTTGGCTTTTGTGTCTACAGTCACAAGTGAACCTGTCCTGTGACGCAATATCTTGTCACTTTGTTTTTTGTGAACGGTGGACAAAAATCAAGCTTAATTTGTGCTTTCCATGTAGATTTTTCAATGACCCCTCCACACCTGACGTATTGAAAGAGAACTAGTATCACTTTATTGTTGACAAATGCTATGGAATTGCAAACCTAATGAATTATTCATGAATGCGGCATTGTAAAAGTTGCCAGTTGTCTACAGATATTCTATTTTTCCTGCGTACGACACCACTCAATTTCTGACAACATCGACTCCAGTGACGATCGTATGACTTGTTCCATTGTTTACGTTGCTATGATTGCTGTAGCATTGTTACGACATCCAGACACAAGATCCGGACTTCACCGTGGACCTTAGACCAAGTGTCGACAAGCTTTTAACCTCGACCATCCGTCAGAACAAAAGCTTGCAGAGACATTGTGCCAATGCTAATTCACTCGCTTGGACAGTGAATATTGTATGAGGCTGGCGAGTTATTGACCGTTTTACCGTCACACTCCCTGACATTTACTTTTGTTTAGCATACGTTTATGTCTGAGATGCCACGTATTACCGATAGTAGGTTTGAGAGTGTTCTTGATTGGGGGGGGGGGGGGGGGGGGAGGACTAAATTTAGTGGTGACAGGATGTTTTGAGCAAGGGCTGCCTAAGACGAGTAAGAAGGATAATGGTCAGTTGACCTTCAGTTCTGTAAGGAGTGTAGTTTAAGCGATTAAAATCTGTATTCAATAAAGAAAATTAATGATCCCTGATGTCACCTTGATGTCAAATATGATGTCACCTTGTCCACAATAATATATTACCATGATTATAGCAGTTTAAAAGAACATAAAAAGCAATCGCCATTTGTATAGATGCAATCATGGGATATATTACAAAGATATATGTCTAGATCAGGAAATCGGTCATGGAATTAGTCTGGCCTCCGTGGAACCCGATGTAAATAGAAAGATGATTTGTGACCAAAGACTGCCAAGTTTTAGTTATGTGTGCCCAAGTCCAGTGAAGAGTAGGTCCGCAGTTAATTCCGCAAAAGACGTCGCATCGAAGATCATGCTTCGCCGTCATATTTCACGTCTTAGCGACTGGGCATTGGAAGACGATTGTCCCAGAAATCGCCCAGCAAAGTCCAGTCATGCGCTACGGCCATAATTTTAGAATTATTGCATTTGCCAAACTTGATTATTGGGTGAACGCGTGAAAAACTGAAAATCTTGATTTCCACTGCAAACAGATTCGCAGATAACCACATGCTTTTCCAGAGCCAGACATTATTCTTACAAATTTACACCGCCCCCCTTTTTCCCATCTCTCCTAAACTTAGAAGATCCCATTAAGTTTTGCAAATAAAAGCCAGACAGTAGTCCAGTATAGATGATGACAATTCACTGTCGCTGTCGCCTCTGGCTGGCTCAATAGCATACCACTTACTATGCACTTGCATGATTCGATTTTCGCAAGGTGAATATCACCGATTGTCATCAATTTGTTTGCTGTGCTGTAAAGTAATTTTAAGCCACTGTTAATTGGACAATATTGCATACACGATATACACATATTGAACATTTTAAGTGTATTTATATGTCTGCATAACTGTTATTTTATAGATCAGATTTTAGCTACTTCAGTTTGTGTTTTACTGAAAAAAACAACAAAGGACATTTTTCTTCTCTTGTGACACAGGCTCGATTCTGCCGAGTTTTAATATTTCATAAGTGCGGAAATTATGCCAACTGCTTTGGCTTGCACAACATGCACAAATGGCATACGAAGAGGCAACTAGCCCTGAAACGTGCTGTGATATGTCTTTCTCCCATGTGTTTTGTCTGGGAAGTGTCGAGTCCTTTCACACTTCTCACTGTGGCGGTAAAGACGGTCAGCTGTCTAGACGTAATATTTTGTTGCCAAGGAAATTTGCTCTGTGGTTGTGGTTTTAGCTCTAAAAGTTGGCCTTTGTGTTCTCAGTCAAGAGTGAACCTGTCCTGTGACGCAATATCTTGTCAGCTTGTTTTATGTGAACACTGGACAAAGATCAAGCTTTGTGCTTTCCTCGTAGATTTTCTGATGACCCCTCCACGCCTCATGTTTTGAAAGAGAACTAGTATCACTTTATTGTTGACAAATGCCGTGGAATTGCAAACCTAATGAATTATTCATGAATGGGGCATTGTAAAAGTTGCCAGTTGTCTACAAAGGCCAACCTCGACCATCCGTCAGAACAAAAACTTGCGGAGACATTGTGCCAATGCTAATTCACTCGCTTGGACAGTGAATATTGTATGAGGCTGGCGAGTTATTGGCTGTTTTACCGTCACACTCCCTGACATTTACTTTTGTTTAGCTTACGTTTATGTCCGAGATGCTATGTACTAGTAGGTTTGAGAGTGTTTCTTGATGGGTGGACTAGATTTAGTATAGTGAAGGATTCATGTGAAAGTGCTACCAAAGAATAGTAATGGTTAGTGGACCTTCAGCTTTGAAGATATTATGTGGTATGTGTGGTTACCGTAAAGGAATTAAATTATTTGGTTATTCAATAATTATTCAAGCTAGGACTGTGATTCAAATTTGTCTGAAATTGAAGCAAATCCAATTTATTATTGGAATATAAAATGCTGCGTTCCATTGATGTCGTTCAAATAGTGATCACGAGTTTCCCAGTAGTGAAAACCGTTTCATTCACGTTACGACTGGTGAATCCCCATTTGCACAAGTCGTGAAGTGGAGTCGGATTTTCAGGCTCGATTTGCACGAGTAGGAAAAACATGGCGGCAAAGGGAGGGATTTTGTAAGAAAGCAACATATAAAATGAAAAAACTTTGCCAGTTTTACCCATTATCATGCATTCATGTTTGGAATGGTAAAATACTAAACATTCAAATGAAGACTTGACTTTTTCCATAAAATTATCAAAAGAAATTTTTATAACTTTTTAATTATTTTTGGCCTGAGTTGGTTAAAAAATAATAGAATAATGAGTGCCACAATTACTTTCATTTACAAGGTCTTATTTTTACCCATAGATACTTGAAGGCAATTTGAATGTGTTTTGCCTATGGAACGCTTTGAACTCGTACTGCACCACTTCCCACTAGTGATCACCATTTGCACGACTTGAATGGAACACAGCAAAAGGCTCTTTATGTAAATTTTATTTCCAATGTTGAAAACTCACACCAGAAATGATGTTAGCAATTGTTGAGAATTAGAAATAAATTATCGATGTCAGCAGCCAGGTTTTTGATTGAAATACATGTAGGTGAATGTTCATAGATTCACATCAATTTTCATAGCTGAATTTCTGGTTTGGATTCTCCACCAATTTTTTGTTTGTGTTTCTCGTCAATTCATGACCTGCATGAATATTGGACAAAATAGAAAACGCACACAAAAACATCTAGTGAGAATCATTATCCTGCCATGATTATTCGGTAGCAAAATAGTTTATGTTTTTAATGAGACCAAAATGTCCAAACTCTGACAATGTATGAGCTTGAATATTAGACATAAAACAAAAACACATGTAAATCTGCTCGTTTATGTACACAATATATCTTTCCCCTGACATTTTCTTTGAGAACTTTACAGCCAAATTGATGCAAGTGTCCCACATCCAGAAGTCATGAATGTATCCAAGAATGATCCATATGGCCACCAAATATCATTTACTTTATTACAGGTAATTGTGTGGTGGCGCTTACGTTTTTATTGCGTAAGATGTGGGTTGCGTGGTCGGATACAAAATGGGATTGAAACATAAAAAAACGGGGGTTTTATGAGATTGCTTGGATTAGGGTGACCTGTGTAATATTGTGTGATATCACAGTGTAGTTGTAGGTTTACTGCTGGTAATCATTAAACAGTGGCACCCTTGGGATAGGACCGGGCCTTCTCTCTCAGACAATATTTAGGTATTGTTCATGTCTGAGGTCCCAGTTTTATTAGAGAGGTGATCGACAATTTACTGTGCGGAATTGATTGATCTCAGTGCAGCAATGAACGTGATGAAAAGGTCATTTTCAACTTGCTTGTTGCATAGAGTCTTTTCTTAGCGGGTTATGTTGAACAAGAGCATGTATTGAACATTCTGAGCGTTTAGAATTATTGAAATACCAAAGGTTGCATTACTGAAGGTTCAATACTCATGCATGATAAAAATTATACATGTACCAACACAATTCATTCAAGATTTAATTGGATAATGCAATGCATTCAAGATCCAGAAAGCTCATGAACTATAATAATACCAATATAATCAGTGATGACCATTGATGACTTCACGATACATGTATGAATTGTGTGCATTTTGAGAAGAACATAAAAAGCAATCGCCATTTGTAAGATGCAATCATGGGATATACAGGCCCGGATCTAGACCGGTGCACACCGATGCACGTGCATCGGTCAGATCTTCTAGTGCAACAGTAGGCATCGGTGAGAAATATCGGACCCTGCTGTCAGTTTTCTCTGATCCTCCTAGTTTACACATGCCTTCAGATACAGGGCAAAATAATGACTCCCTAGTGATTTGTCCTCCATCCCCCTCTCCCTCCAACCTTGTTTTTCTACCAACATTTACGCTTTTCGACCCACCACAGTGGACCCTACCCACTTCACCCACCCTCCCCCATATAGGGATGTATTAGTAGAGCATTGATCAGTGTGACTGAACATCTCATCCCATCTAATAATGCAACTTTCTTCGTAGAGTCCATACAGTGGGCAGTTGCTAGTGTCATTGTTATTCCTTTCATAAGAGACCATATATTGCCTGTATAAATTGTTTTTGCACAAAACAATTACTTTATGTTTTTGTGTGATACATATATAGCATCGATCTGGATGGATATGTTTACGAATAGGGGGCCTAGTGGCTGTATATACGGAGTAGTAGGCCTACTTGATTGCCAGTGTCCAAAGCTGTAGTTTTACTGATCTACGTACATTGTTTTATGCAATGTAGATGCGCATGCAAGTTCAATGTTGATCACATTTTGGTATGTTCTAGAACGTAAATGTACTAATGTCATTGATATCTTTATTAAGACATAAATATATAATTTGTTGTACAGAAATATATTATTACCCATAAATGTCATTCAATGAAATATTATTTCACAAATGCATATTACTAGAATGTGACGAATTGAATTCTTTTTAGATTGCAATAATATATTCAATTCTTCATTATTATGCGGCAATAAAAGTGTTCTCCTCCAATAGTTTCCAAATGTTTCTACATGCCCTTGTCTCAAGTTAGATTTCAGTTTAACCCAGAAATTCAATATTTGTGTCGCGAATTCAAATGGGAATGTATGAAACCTTATTTCAATTTAAAATATAGTATTTTTTGAGTATATATGGATAAAATTGCTTTCGAATGCCTTCATCAATATGATCAAATCGTGCCTCAGAATGCTTGTATAAACACACAAGTGCTAAAATTTTCTCGGGGGCTTACGGCGCCCCCGAACCCCAGACCGATTCGGGTTTTTTCTAGTTATTGTGCATCTGTCACGCTTATGCTCTAGATCCGCGCCTGATATATTACAAAGATAATATATGTCTAGATCAGGAAATCGGTCATGGAATTAGTCTGGCCTCCATGGCTCCCGATGTAAATAGAAAGATGATTTGTGACCAAAGACTGCCAAGTTTTGGTTATGTGTGCCCGAGTCCAGCGAAAAGTAGGTCCGCAGTTAATTCCGCAAAAGACGTCGCATCGAAGATCATGCTCCGCCGTCGTATTTCACGTCTTAGCGACTGGGCATTGGAAGACGATTGTCCCAGAAATCGCCCAGCAAAGTCCAGTCATGCGCTAGGGCCATAATTTTAGAATTGTTGCATTTGCCAAACTTGATTTGGGTGAACGCGTGAAAAACGGAAAATTCACGATTCGCAGATACATGCTTTGCCAGAGATGGGTGTATTAGAAATTTCCCCCCCCCCCCCCCCCTCTCCACTCCTAAACTTAGAAGATCCCATTAAGTTTTGCAAATAAAAGCCAGACAGTAGTCGAGTATAGATGATGACAATTCACTGTCGCTGTCGGCTCTGGTCGGCTCATAGCTGTTATTCTGTTCACAAGTCAAATGATAGTAACTCATAAAAATGTGTGTTTTATATAAGGAAAAACACAACGAAGTAAATTTCCCCTCTTATATGTGACACATGCTCCATTCTGCCTAGTCTTAATATTTCATAAGTGCGGAAATTATGCCAACTGCCTTGCCCGCACAACATGCACAAATGGCATACAAAGAGGCAACTTGGCCCAAAGACGTGCTGTGATATGTCTTGCCTCCGTTTGTTTAGTCTTGGAGGTGTTGAGCCCGTTCCCAGTTCTCCCTGTGGCGGGAAGCACGGTCAGCCGTCTAGACGTAATATTTCGATGCCGGGTACACTTACTTGGAGGTTGTGGTTTAAGCTCTAAAAGTTGGCTTTTGTGTTCTCATTCGAGAGTGAACCTGTCCTGTGACGCAATACCTTGTCAGCTTGTTTTATGTGAACACTGGACAAAGATCAAGCTTTGTGCTTTCCTCGTAGATTTTCTGATGACCCCTCCACACCTGACGTATTGAAAGAGAACTAGTATCACTTTATTGTTGACAAATGCCGTGGAATTGCAAACCCAATGAATTATTCATGAATGGGGCATTGTAAAAGTTTCCAGTTGTCTACAGATATACATTTTTTCCTGGGTTAGACACCACGCAATTTCTAACACTGTTGAGCTCAGTGATGATATTATGACTTTCCTTCCATTGTTTATGTTGCTATGATTGCTGTAGCATTGTTACGACATCCAGACACGAGATCCGGACTTCCCCCATGGAACTTTACGGGAAATTCCGGCCCAAATCAAGTCCTCACAATGCCACCTTAGACCAAGTGTCGACAAGCTTTTAACCTCGTCCATCCGCCAGAATAAAAGCTTGCGGAGACATTGTGCCAATGCTAATCACTCGCTTGGACAGTGAATATTGTATGAGGCTGGCGAGTTATTGGCCGTTTTACCGTCACACTCCCTGACATTTACTATTGTTTAGCATACGTTTATGTCTGAGATGCTATGTACTAGTAGGTTTGAGAGTGTTTCTTGATTGGGGGACTAGATTCAGTATAGTGAAGGATTCATGTGAAAGTGCCACTAGAGAATAGAAATGGTTAGTTGACCTTCACCTTTGAAGATATTGTTGTATGTGTGGTTACCGTAAAGGAATTAAATTATTTGGTTATTCAATAGTTATTCAAGCTAGGACTGTTATTCAAATTTGTCTGAAATTGAAGCAAATTCAGTTAATTATTGGAATGCAAAAGGCTCGTTACGTAAATTTTATTTAATATGATAAAAACTTTATTTAATATGATAAATGCTGCAGGCCATTGTTGAGATTTAGAAAGAATTTGTCAATGTCAGCAGTCAGCTTTTCGGTTGAAATACGGGAATGCATAGATTCGCATCATACAGTAGTTGAAGTTCTGGTTTGGATTCTCCACCAATTTTGTGTTTGTGTTTCTCGTCAATATATGACTTGTAGGAATAGTGGGCAAAATAGAAAACACACACAAAAACATCTAGTGAGAATCATCATTCTGCCTTGACTATTCTGATGGACTTAAAATAGTTTATGATTTTAATAAGACCAAAATGTGCAGACTGATGATATATGAGCTTGAATATTATGCATAAAACACATGTTAAACCTGATCATTGTATCCCCCGAACGAAGTTCGGCGGATACTATGGATTTGTCTCTGTCGCGCCGCGTCCGCCGTAGAGATTTTCTTGTGAACGCTCTACAGGTTGCAAATCATAACCGATTCTAATAATTTTTTATACAGACACATCTTATGGTAAGGTCCCGACACCAATTGATTTTGGTTGCCATAGCGACCAAATTGGCCGATTGGCGACACATTTTGTGCTCAAATTAGACTGTTTAACACACATGGCTTGTGAACGCTCTACGAGTGGGAGTTTCCATTGAATGATCATGAAATCGCACAGGCTCGATGAGAAAGACCGTCACACGAAACCTATTGTTTTTCAGAATGATCAAATAAATATTAATTAGTTAATGGACTAACTTATTATGACCTTTAAAATACCCACTTTGACATCTGTGCTCACTCCAATACCCTGTATTATGAAAGTAAATGGCAATGGACTCTTGTTCAGAATAGAGAACGGATGTTTTGGGTGAAAACAGAACAATATTATTGTATCCCCCGAACAAAGTTCGGCGGATACTATGGATTTGGCTTCGTCTTCCGCGTCCGCGTCCGCGCCCGCGTCCGCGTCCGCGTCCGTGTCCGCGTCCGCAGAGATTTTCTTGTGAACGCGCTACAGGCCGCAATTCTCACCCGATCACCATTATTTTTTGCAGGCACATATATAATGGTAAGATCCCGACACCAATCGATTTTGGTTGCCGTGGCAACTGAATTGGTCGTTTGGGGACACATTTTGCATTGAAAACAGCCTGTTTGAGACACATGGCTTGTGAACGCGCTACAGGCCGCAATTCTCACCCGATCACCATTATTTTTTGCAGGCACATATATTATGGTAAGATCCCGACACCAATCGATTTTGGTTGCCGTGGCAACTGAATTGGTCGTTTGGGGACACATTTTGCATTGAAAACAGCCTGTTTGAGACACATGGCTTGTGAACGCTCTACAGATTGCAATTTTTGACGAATCTCGATAATATTTGGAAGTGTTGTTGGGAAGGGCTGTCACACGAAACCAATCGTTTTTTAGAATGATCATATAAATATTAATATGTTACCAGCCTAACTTATTACAGAATTTTGAAATATCCATTTTGACATGTACGATCATTCCAATAGCCTGTACAGTGGAAGGTAATGACACTGGTTTCTTGTTTAGAATGGAGAACTGAAGTTTTCAGTGAAAACAGGACAATATTACTGAATAAGTTAACATTAGTTTTATTAGTTAAGTCTATTATTGTCCACAATAAAAATAGTTAAGATGAGAAACGTTTATTATTAAGCTCAACAAGGTAAAGGTTTTGTTCAGTACAAATTTCATGGGTGTAACTGAATAAGTTAACATTATTTTTAATAGTTAAGTCTATTATTGACCACAATAAAAATAGTTAAGACAAGAAATATTTATTATTAACTTCAACAAGGTAAATGTTCTGTCCAGTACAAATTTCATTGGTGTAACCGAATAAGTTAACATTATTTTCACTAGTTAAGTCTATTATTGACCACAATAAAAATAGTTAAGTCTATTATTGACCACAATAAAAATAGTTAAGATGAGAAATATTTATTATTAAGCTCAACAAGGTGAAAGTATGTCCAGTACAGATTTCATGGGTGTACTGAATAAGTTAACATTATTTTTACTAGTTTAGTCTATTATTGACCACAGTAAAAATAGTTAAGACAAGAAATATTTATTATTGGGCTCAACAAGGTAAAGATTCTGTCCAGTAGACATTTTATGTCTGTAACCAAATAAGTTAACATTTTTTTGCTAGTTAAGTCTATTATTGACCTCAATAAAAATAGTTAAGATGAGAAACAATTATTATTGAGCTCAACAAGGTTAAGGTTTTGTCCGGTAGAAATTTCTGGGTGTAACCGAATAAGTTAACTTTATTTTTACATGTTAAGTCTATTATTGACCACAATGAAAATAGTTAAGACAAGAAATATTTATTATTGGGCTCAACAAGGTGAAGGCTTTGTCCAGTAGAGATTTTATGTTTGTGACCAAATAAGTTAACATTATTTTTTTGCTAGTTAAGTCTATTATTGATCACAATAGCTTTTTATGAAAACATTGATCAACTTTTACTTTGAATTTCAACTTGAGACCATGTTTGGCACAAATTATGAGTTAAAATATAACTTTATATGGTGAAAAATTCGATCTGGCTCCAATTTCGTCATCTTGAAATGCAATTTTGGTCAACTTTTACTTTGAATTTCAACTTGAAAGCATGTTTGTCACATATTATAAGTTGAAATATAACTTATGACGAAAAGTTCTATCTGGCTCCAATTTCGTCATCTTGAAATGCAGTTTTGGTCAACTTTTACATTGAATTTCAACTTAATACCAAGTTTGGCACATATTATGAGTTGAAATATAACTCAAGGCAAAAAGTTTGATCTGGGTCCAATTTCGTCATCTTGAAATGCAGTTTTGGTCAACTTTTAGTTTGAATTTCAACTGGAAATCAAGTTGGGCAGGTATTATGAGTTAAAATATAACTCATGACGAAAAGTTTGATCTGGCTCCAATTTTGTCATCTTGAAATGCAGTTTTGATTAACTTTTACTTTGAATTTCAACTTGAAACCATGTTTGGCACATACATGTATTATGAATCGAAATATAACTTATGGTGAGAAGTTCAATCTAGCTCCAATTTCGTCATCTTGAAATGCATTTTTGGTCAAATTTTACTTTGAATTTCAACTTGGAACCAAGTTTGTAAAATATTCTGAGTTGAAATATAAATAGGTGAAAAGATTGATCTATCTGTATTTTCGTTATTTTATCAAACATGTCGAATGGAAATTCATATAAAGAGATTTCAGTGGTGATTTTGAATTCGACCTTCAATAACCTCGGAAAATCAGTGCAGCAGTTTTGGTGGGGAAAAGAAAACAGTGGTTAATTGGGATTTAACATTTCTCTGGTAATCTTTTTTAGCCCTTGCTCTAGTTTTTCACACTTGACAGTGATATATTTGGGGCAACAGAGATGATAGGGCTACGGGGGATACACCCAAGCGGTCGTAGGCGACCGGAAGCGTCTAGTTGAATAAGTTAACGTTAGTTTTACTAGTTAGGTCTATTATTTCCCACAATAAAAATAGTTAAGATGAGAAACATTTATTATTAAGCTCAACAAGGTAAAAGTTTCGTCCAGTACAAATTTCATGGGTGTAACCAAATAAGTTAAAATTATTTTTACTGGTTAAGTCTATTATTGACCACAATAAAAATAGTTAAGACAAGATATATTTATTATTGGGCTCAACAAGGTAAAGGTTATGTCCAGTAGAGATTTTGTGGGTTTAGCCAAATAAGTTAACATTATTTTTGCTAGTTAAGTCTATTATTGACCTCAATATAAATAGTTAAGACGAGAAACATTTATTATTGAGCTCAACAAGATAAAGGTTTTGTCCAGTACAGATTTCATGGGTGTAACCAAAAAAGTTGACATTATTTTTACTAGTTAAGTCTATTATTGACCACAATAAAAATAGTTAAGACAAGAAATATTTATTATTAGGCTCAACAAGGGCTCAACAAGGTTCTGTTCAGTAGAGGTTTTATGGCTGTAACCAAATAAGTTAACATTATTTTTGCTAGTTAAGTCTATTATTTACCTCAAAAGAATAGTTAAGACGGAAAACTAATTTTGAGCTGAACCAGGTAATGGAATTTCACATTCAAATCTAATATGGAACATATTTCAGGTGAAAATATACCTTTTTGTGAAAACATTGATCTGGCTCCCATTTTTTCATCTTGAAATGCAGTTTTGGTCAATTTTTAGTTTGAATTTCAACTTGAAACCAAGTTTGGCACATATTATGAGTTAAAATATAACTTATGACGAAAAGTTCGATCTGGCTTCAATTTCGTCATCTTGAAATGCAGTTTTGGTCAACTTTTACATTGAATTTCAACTTGAAACCAAGTTTGGCACATATTATGAGTTAAAATATAACCCATGGCGAAAAGTTCAATCTGGCTTCAATTTCTTCAACTTGAAATGCAGTTTTGGTCAATTTTTACTCTGAATATCAACTTTGAACCAGGTTTGTCAACTATTCTGGGTTGACATATAACTTCAGGTGGAAAGATTGATCTGGCTGTAATTTCGTTATTTTGTCAAACATGTCGAAATGGAAATCCATATGCAGTGATTTTGGAGGTGATCTTGAATTTGACTTTCAATAATCTTGAAAGATCAATGCAGCAACTTTGGTGGAAAACAAAACAGTTGTGGCTTAAGATTTTACATTTCTCTAGTAATCTTTTTTAGCCCTTGCTCTAGTTTTCCATACTTATCAGTAATATATTTGGGGCAACAGGGATGATAAGGCTACGGGGGATACACCCAAGCGGTCGTAGGCGACCGGAATTGTCTAGTTTATATACACAATATATCTTTCCACTGATATTTTCTCTGAGAACTTAACAGCCAAATTGATGCAAGAAGCCATGAATATATCCAAGAATGATCTATATGGCCACCAAATATCATTTACTTTATTACAGGTGATTGTCTTGTGGCGTTTATATTGCATAAGATGTGGGTTGCGTGGTCGACTGGTTGGATACAAAATGGGATTGAAACAAAAGTTACGGAGGTTTTATGAGATCGCTTGGATTATGGCGACCTGTGTAATATTGTGTGATATCACAGCGTAGTTGTAGGTTTACTGTTGGTAATCATTAAACAGTGGCACCCTTGGGATAAGACCGGGCCTTCTCTCTCGGACAATATTTAGATATTGTTTATGGCTAAGGTCCCAATTTTATTAGAGAGGTTATCAACAATTTACTGTGCTGAATTGATTGATCTCAGTGCAGCAATGAACGTGATGAAAAGGTCTTTTTCAACTAGCTTGTTTCATAGAGTCTTTTCTTAGCGGGTTATGTTGAATAAGCATGTATTGAACATTCTGAGCTTTTAGAATTATTGAAATATCAAAGGTTGTATTATTGCAGGTTCAATACTCATGCATGATAAAAATTATACATGTACCAACACAATTCATTCAAGATTTGATTGGATAATTCAATGCATTGAAGATCCAGAATGCTCATGAACTATAATAATACCAATATAATCAGTGATGACCATGCAATGATGACTTTACGATTCATGTATGGATTGGGTTCTGATACTTAACATTTGAAAAGAACATAAAAAGCAATCGCCATTTGTATAGATGCAATCATGGGATATATGACAAAGATATATGTCTAGATCTGAAAAATCGGTCACGGAATTAGTCTGGCTTCCGTGGCACCCGATGTAAATAGAAAGATGATTTGTGACCGAAGACTGCCAAGTTTTGGTTACGTGTGCCCGAGTCCAGTGAAGAGTAGGTCCGCAGTTAATTCCGCAAAAGACGTCGCATCGAAGATCATGCCTCGCCGACGTATTTCACGTCTTAGCGACTGGGCATTGGAAGACGATTGTCCCAGAAATCACCCAGCAAAGTCCAGTCATGCGCTTGGGCCATAATTTTAGAATTATTGCATTTGCCAAACTTGATTATCGGGTGAACGCGTGAAAAAGAGAAAATCTCACTTTCCACTGCAAACTTAATCCCAAATATGTGCATCGCCAGAGATAGGCGTAATTCTTCAAAAACTACCCCTCCCCCCCTCTGCTTCCCCTCCACCCCTAAACTTAGATGATCCCATTAAGTTTTGCAAATAAAAGCCAGACAGTAGTCCAGTATAGATGATGACAATTCACTGTCCCTGTCGCTTCTGGCGGGCTCAGTAGCATACCACTTACTATGCACTTGCATGATTCGATTTCCGCAAGGTGATGATCACAGATTGCCATCAATTTCTTAGCTAGACTGGAAATTCTTTGACCTCAGGCCACTGTTAATTGGATAATGTGGCAGTAACACATACTTAAACTATCATTCTGTAGATCAGATTTGATAATAGTAGCTTGCCCCAGTTTGTGTGTTTTACCAAAAAAAAAATACATCCAAGTAAACTTCTTCTTTTGTGTGACACATGCTCCTTTCTGTTGAGTCTTAATATTTCATAAGCGCGGAATTTATGCCAACTCTACCCGCACAACATGCACGAATGGCATACAAAGAGGCAACTTAGCCCGGAGACGTACTAATAATAATGAGCATTTTATAGTCTAGGATCACCAACTCAAGTCGGTCTCTCTGACTGCACAATTATTATCCCCGGCAGACCTGTTCACTCCGACACATACTCAACCTCCTGGGAGGCATACAGCTCCATGTGCAACCATTATTTGGTGCAGGGAAACTGTGCATACACAATTGCCATCTCTGTCTATTGCCAGGTGCCCAATTATACTGTTTGGGTGAACAGCATACAGCAGCGCAGGTGAATGCACAAACAGGGTCACCCATCCATGTATTACCCATGCCTAGCGTTGCTTAACTTCGGTGATCTTACGGGTACCGGTGTGTCATGCGTATTTTGTAGTGTTCTGTGATATGTCTTGCCCCCGTTTGTTCAGTCTGGGAAGTGTCGAGCCCGTTCCCACTTCCCCCTGTGGCGAGAGGGCGGTCAGCCGTCTGGATGTAATATTTCGTTGCCAAGGAAATTTGCTCTGGGGTTGTGGTTGCTCTAAAAGTTGGCTTTTGTGTTCAGTCACAAGTGAACCTGTCCTGTGACGCAGTATCTTGTCAGCTTGTTTTATGTGAACACTGGACAAAGATCAAGCTTTGTGCTTTCCTCGTAGATTTTCTGATGACCCCTCCACACCTGACGTATTGAAAGGGAACTAGTATCACTTTATTGTTGACAAATGCTATGGAATTGCAAACCTAATGAATTATTCATGAATGCGGCATTGTAAAAGTTGCCAGTTGTCTACATCAGTTGCCAGATATTCTATTTTTCCTGCGTACGACACCACTCAATTGCTGACAACATCGACTCCAGTGACAATCTTATGACTTGTTCCATTGTTTACGTTGCTATGATTGCTGTAGCATTGTTACGACATCCAGACACAAGATCCGGACTTCATCGTGGACCTTAGACCAAGTGTCGACAAGCTTTTAACCTCGACCATCCGTCGGAACAAAAGCTTGCAGAGACATTGTGCCAATGCTAATTCACTCGCTTGGACAGTGAATATTGTATGAGGCTGGCGAGTTATTGGCCGTTTTACCGTCACACTCCCTGAAATTTACTTTTGTTTAGCATATGTTTATGTCTGAGATGCCACGTATTACCGATAGTAGGTTTGAGAGTGTTTCTTGATTGGGGGGGGGGGGGGGGGGGGGACTAAATTTAATGGTGACAGGATGTTTTGAGCAAGGGCTGTCTAAAACGAGTAAGAAGGATAATGGTCAGTTGACCTTCAGTTCTGTAAGGAGTGTAGTTTAAGCGATTAAAATCTGTATTCAATAAAGAAAATTAAGGATCCCTGATGTCACCTTGATGTCAAATATGATGTCACCTTGTCCACAATAATATATTACCATGATTATAGCAGTTTAAAAGAACATAAAAAGCAATCGCCATTTGTATAGATGCAATCATGGGATATATTACAAAGATATATGTCTAGATCAGGAAATCGGTCATGGAATTAGTCTGGCCTCCGTGGAACCCGATGTAAACAGAAAGATGATTTGTGACTGAAGACTGCCAAGTATTAGTTATATGTGCCCGAGTCCAGCGAAGAGTAGGTCCGCAGTTAATTCCGCAAAAGACGTCGCATCGAAGATCATGCCTCGCCATCGTATTTCACGTCTTAGCGACTGGGCATTGGAAGACGATTGTCCCAGAAATCGCCCAGCAAAGTCCAGTCATGCGCTTGGGCCATAATTTTAGAATTATTGCATTGCCAAACTTGATTATTGGGTGAACGCATGAAAAAGAGAAAATCTCACTTTCCACTGCGAACTTAATCCCAAATATGTGCATCGCCAGAGATAGGCGTAATTCTTTAAAAACTACCCCCCCCCCCCCCCCTCCGCTTCCCCTCCACCCCTACACTTAGATGATCCCATTAAGTTTTGCAAATAAAAGCCAGACAGTAGTCCAGTATAGATGGTGACAATTCACTGTCCCTGTCGCTTTTGGCTGGCTCAGTAGCATACCACTTACTATGCACTTGCATGATTCGATTTCCCACAAAGTGAAATCACAGATTGCTATCAATTTCTTAGCTGTGCTGTAAAGTCTGATTTTAGGCCACTGTTAATTGGACAATATTGCATACATGATATACACATATTGAACATTTTAAGTGTATTTATATGTCTGCATAATTGTTATTCTATAGATCAGATTTTAGCTACTTCAGTTTGTGTTTTACTGAAAAAAACAACAAAGGACATTTTTCTTCTCTTGTGACACAGGCTCGATTCTGCCGAGTTTTAATATTTCATAAGTGGGGAAATTATGCCAAATCCTTTGGCTGGCACAACATGCACAAATGGCATACAAAGAGGCAACTAGCCCTGAAACGTGCTGTGATATGTCTCTCCCATGTGTTTTGTCTGGGAAGTGTCGAGTCCTTTCCCACTTCTCACTGTGGCGGTAAAGACGGTCAGCTGTCTAGACGTAATATTTTGTTGCCTAGGAAATTTGCTCTGTGGTTGTGGTTTTAGCTCTAAAAGTTGGCCTTTGTGTTCTCAGTCAAGAGTGAACCTGCCCTGTGACGCAATATCTTGTCAGCTTGTTTTATGTGAACACTGGACAAAGATCAAGCTTTGTGCTTTCCTCGTAGATTTTCTGATGACCCCTCCACACCTGACGTATTGAAAGAGAACTAGTATCACTTTATTGTTGACAAATGCCGTGGAATTGCAAACCCAATGAATTATTCATGAATGGGGCATTGTAAAAGTTGCCAGTTGTCTACAGATATACAATTTTTCCTGGGTTAGACACCACGCAATTTCTAACAACATCGAGCTCAGTGATGATATTATGACTTTCCTTCCATTGTTTACGTTGCTATGATTGCTGTAGTATTGTTACGACATCCAGACACGAGATCCGGACTTCCCCCATGGAACTTTATGGGAAATTCCGGCCCAAATCAAGTCCTCACAATGCCACCTTAGACCAAGTGTTGACAAGCTTTTAACCTCGACCATCCGTCAGAACAAAAACTTGCGGAGACATTGTGCCAATGCTAATTCACTCGCTTGGACAGTGAATATTGTATGAGGCTGGCGAGTTATTGGCTGTTTTACCGTCACACTCCCTGACATTTACTTTTGTTTAGCTTACGTTTATGTCCGAGATGCTATGTACTAGTAGGTTTGAGAGTGTTTCTTGATGGGGGGACTAGATTTAGTATAGTGAAGGATTCATGTGAAAGTGCTACCAAAGAATAGTAATGGTTAGTGGACCTTCAGCTTTGAAGATATTATGTGGTATGTGTGGTTACCGTAAAGGAATTAAATTATTTGGTTATTCAATAATTATTCAAGCTAGGACTGTGATTCAAATTTGTCTGAAATTGAAGCAAATCCAATATATTATTGGAATATAAAATGCTGCGTTCCATTCATGTCGTTCAAATAGTGATCACGAGTTTCCCAGTAGTGAAAACCGTTTCATTCACGTTACGACTGGTGAATCCCCATTTGCACAAGTCGTGAAGTGGAGTCGGATTTTCAGACTCGATTTGCACGAGTAGGAAAAACATGGCGGCAAAGGGAGGGATTTTGTAAGAAAGCAACATATAAAATGAAAAAACTTTGCCAGTTTTACCCATTATCATGCATTCATGTTTGGAATGGTAAAATACTAAACATTCAAATGAAGACTTGACTTTTTCCATAAAATTATCAAAAGAAATTTTTATAACTTTTTAATTATTTTTGGCCTGAGTTGGTTAAAAAATAATAGAATAATGAGTGCCACAATTACTTTCATTTACAAGGTCTTATTTTTACCCATAGATACTTGAAGGCAATTTGAATGTGTTTTGCCTATGGAACGCTTTGAACTCGTACTGCACCACTTCCCACTAGTGATCACCATTTGCACGACTTGAATGGAACACAGCAAAAGGCTCTTTATGTAAATTTTATTTCCAATGTTGAAAACTCACACCAGAAATGATGTTAGCAATTGTTGAGAATTAGAAATAAATTATCAATGTCAGCAGCCAGGTTTTTGATTGAAATACATGTAGGTGAATGTTCATAGATTCACATCAATTTTCATAGCTGAATTTCTGGTTTGGATTCTCCACCAATTTTGTGTTTGTGTTTCTCGTCAATTCATGACCTGCATGAATATTGGACAAAATAGAAAACGCACACAAAAACATCTAGTGAGAATCATTATCCTGCCATGATTATTCGGTAGCAAAATAGTTTATGTTTTTAATGAGACCAAAATGTCCAAACTCTGACAATGTATGAGCTTGAATATTAGACATAAAACAAAAACACATGTAAATCTGCTCGTTTATGTACACAATATATCTTTCCCCTGACATTTTCTTTGAGAACTTTACAGCCAAATTGATGCAAGTGTCCCACATCCAGAAGTCATGAATGTATCCAAGAATGATCCATATGGCCACCAAATATCATTTACTTTATTACAGGTAATTGTGTGGTGGCGCTTACGTTTATATTGCGTAAGATGTGGGTTGCGTGGTCGGATACAAAATGGGATTGAAACATAAAAAAACGGGGGTTTTATGAGATTGCTTGGATTAGGGTGACCTGTGTAATATTGTGTGATATCACAGTGTAGTTGTAGGTTTACTGCTGGTAATCATTAAACAGTGGCACCCTTGGGATAGGACCGGGCCTTCTCTCTCAGACAATATTTAGGTATTATTCATGTCTGAGGTCCCAGTTTTATTAGAGAGGTGATCGACAATTTACTGTGCGGAATTGATTGATCTCAGTGCAGCAATGAACGTGATGAAAAGGTCATTTTCAATTTGCTTGTTGCATAGAGTCTTTTCTTAGCGGGTTATGTTGAACAAGAGCATGTATTGAACATTCTGAGCGTTTAGAATTATTGAAATACCAAAGGTTGCATTACTGAAGGTTCAATACTCATGCATGATAAAGATTATACATGTACCAACACAATTCATTCAAGATTTAATTGGATAATGCAATGCATTCAAGATCCAGAAAGCTCATGAACTATAATAATACCAATATAATCAGTGATGACCATTGATGACTTCACGATACATGTATGAATTGTGTGCATTTTGAGAAGAACATAAAAAGCAATCGCCATTTGTAAGATGCAATCATGGGATATATTACAAAGATAATATATGTCTAGATCAGGAAATCGGTCATGGAATTAGTCTGGCCTCCATGGCTCCCGATGTAAATAGAAAGATGATTTGTGACCAAAGACTGCCAAGTTTTGGTTATGTGTGCCCGAGTCCAGCGAAAAGTAGGTCCGCAGTTAATTCCGCAAAAGACGTCGCATCGAAGATCATGCTCCGCCGTCGTATTTCACGTCTTAGCGACTGGGCATTGGAAGACGATTGTCCCAGAAATCGCCCAGCAAAGTCCAGTCATGCGCTAGGGCCATAATTTTAGAATTGTTGCATTTGCCAAACTTGATTTGGGTGAACGCGTGAAAAACGGAAAATTCACGATTCGCAGATACATGCTTTGCCAGAGATGGGTGTATTAGAAATTCCCCCCCCCCCCCCCTCTCCACTCCTAAACTTAGAAGATCCCATTAAGTTTTGCAAATAAAAGCCAGACAGTAGTCGAGTATAGATGATGACAATTCACTGTCGCTGTCGGCTCTGGTCGGCTCATAGCTGTTATTCTGTTCACAAGTCAAATGATAGTAACTCATAAAAATGTGTGTTTTATATAAGGAAAAACACAACGAAGTAAATTTCCCCTCTTATATGTGACACATGCTCCATTCTGCCTAGTCTTAATATTTCATAAGTGCGGAAATTATGCCAACTGCCTTGCCCGCACAACATGCACAAATGGCATACAAAGAGGCAACTTGGCCCAAAGACGTGCTGTGATATGTCTTGCCTCCGTTTGTTTAGTCTTGGAGGTGTTGAGCCCGTTCCCAGTTCTCCCTGTGGCGGGAAGCACGGTCAGCCGTCTAGACGTAATATTTCGATGCTGGGTACACTTACTTGGAGGTTGTGGTTTTAGCTCTAAAAGTTGGCTTTTGTGTTCTCATTCGAGAGTGAACCTGTCCTGTGACGCAATACCTTGTCAGCTTGTTTTATGTGAACACTGGACAAAGATCAAGCTTTGTGCTTTCCTCGTAGATTTTCTGATGACCCCTCCACACCTGACGTATTGAAAGAGAACTAGTATCACTTTATTGTTGACAAATGCCGTGGAATTGCAAACCCAATGAATTATTCATGAATGGGGCATTGTAAAAGTTTCCAGTTGTCTACAGATATACATTTTTTCCTGGGTTAGACACCACGCAATTTCTAACACTGTTGAGCTCAGTGATGATATTATGACTTTCCTTCCATTGTTTATGTTGCTATGATTGCTGTAGCATTGTTACGACATCCAGACACGAGATCCGGACTTCCCCCATGGAACTTTATGGGAAATTCCGGCCCAAATCAAGTCCTCACAATGCCACCTTAGACCAAGTGTCGACAAGCTTTTAACCTCGTCCATCCGCCAGAATAAAAGCTTGCGGAGACATTGTGCCAATGCTAATCACTCGCTTGGACAGTGAATATTGTATGAGGCTGGCGAGTTATTGGCCGTTTTACCGTCACACTCCCTGACATTTACTATTGTTTAGCATACGTTTATGTCTGAGATGCTATGTACTAGTAGGTTTGAGAGTGTTTCTTGATTGGGGGACTAGATTCAGTATAGTGAAGGATTCATGTGAAAGTGCCACTAGAGAATAGAAATGGTTAGTTGACCTTCACCTTTGAAGATATTGTTGTATGTGTGGTTACCGTAAAGGAATTAAATTATTTGGTTATTCAATAGTTATTCAAGCTAGGACTGTTATTCAAATTTGTCTGAAATTGAAGCAAATTCAGTTAATTATTGGAATGTAAAAGGCTCGTTACGTAAATTTTATTTAATATGATAAAAACTTTATTTAATATGATAAATGCTGCAGGCCATTGTTGAGATTTAGAAAGAATTTGTCAATGTCAGCAGTCAGCTTTTTGGTTGAAATACGGGAATGCATAGATTCGCATCATACAGTAGTTGAAGTTCTGGTTTGGATTCTCCACCAATTTTGTGTTTGTGTTTCTCGTCAATATATGACTTGTAGGAATAGTGGGCAAAATAGAAAACACACACAAAAACATCTAGTGAGAATCATCATTCTGCCTTGACTATTCTGATGGACTTAAAATAGTTTATGATTTTAATAAGACCAAAATGTGCAGACTGATGATATATGAGCTTGAATATTATGCATAAAACACATGTTAAACCTGATCATTGTATCCCCCGAACGAAGTTCGGCGGATACTATGGATTTGTCTCCGTCGCGCCGCGTCCGCCGCGCCCGCCATGTCCGCCGTAGAGATTTTCTTGTGAACGCTCTACAGGTTGCAAATCATAACCGATTCTAATAATTTTTTATACAGACACATCTTATGGTAAGATTCCGACACCAATTGATTTTGGTTGCCATAGCGACCAAATTGGCCGATTGGCGACACATTTTGTGCTCAAATTAGACTGTTTAACACACATGGCTTGTGAACGCTCTACGAGTGGGAGTTTCCATTGAATGATCATGAAATCGCACAGGCTCGATGAGAAAGACCGTCACACGAAACCTATTGTTTTTCAGAATGATCAAATAAATATTAATTAGTTAATGGACTAACTTATTATGACCTTTAAAATACCCACTTTGACATCTGTGCTCACTCCAATACCCTGTATTATGAAAGTAAATGGCAATGGATTCTTGTTCAGAATAGAGAACGGATGTTTTGGGTGAAAACAGAACAATATTATTGAATAAGTTAACGTTAGTTTTACTAGTTAGGTCTATTATTTCCCACAATAAAAATAGTTAAGATGAGAAACATTTATTATTAAGCTCAACAAGGTAAAAGTTTCGTCCAGTACAAATTTCATGGGTGTAACCAAATAAGTTAAAATTATTTTTACTGGTTAAGTCTATTATTGACCACAATAAAAATAGTTAAGACAAGATATATTTATTATTGGGCTCAACAAGGTAAAGGTTATGTCCAGTAGAGATTTTGTGGGTTTAGCCAAATAAGTTAACATTATTTTTACTAGTTAAGTCTATTATTGACCTCAATATAAATAGTTAAGACGAGAAACATTTATTATTGAGCTCAACAAGATAAAGGTTTTGTCCAGTACAGATTTCATGGGTGTAACCAAAAAAGTTGACATTATTTTTACTAGTTAAGTCTATTATTGACCACAATAAAAAAATTTAAGACAAGAAATATTTATTATTAGGCTCAACAAGGGCTCAACAAGGTTCTGTTCAGTAGAGGTTTTATGGCTGTAGCCAAATAAGTTAACATTATTTTTGCTAGTTAAGTCTATTATTTACCTCAAAAGAATAGTTAAGACGGGAAACTAATTTTGAGCTGAACCAGGTAATGGAATTTCACATTCAAATCTAATTTGGAACATATTTCAGGTGAAAATATACCTTTTTGTGAAAACATTGATCTGGCTCCCATTTTTTCATCTTGAAATGCAGTTTTGGTCAATTTTTAGTTTGAATTTCAACTTGAAACCAAGTTTGGCACATATTATGAGTTAAAATATAACTTATGACGAAAAGTTCGATCTGGCTTCAATTTCGTCATCTTGAAATGCAGTTTTGGTCAACTTTTACATTGAATTTCAACTTGAAACCAAGTTTGGCACATATTATGAGTTAAAATATAACCCATGGCGAAAAGTTCAATCTGGCTTCAATTTCTTCAACTTGAAATGCAGTTTTGGTCAATTTTTACTCTGAATATCAACTTTGAACCAGGTTTGTCAACTATTCTGGGTTGACATATAACTTCAGGTGGAAAGATTGATCTGGCTGTAATTTCGTTATTTTGTCAAACATGTCGAAATGGAAATCGATATGCAGTGATTTTGGAGGTGATCTTGAATTTGACTTTCAATAATCTTGAAAGATCAATGCAGCAACTTTGGTGGAAAACAAAACAGTTGTGGCTTAAGATTTTACATTTCTCTAGTAATCTTTTTTAGCCCTTGCTCTAGTTTTCCATACTTATCAGTAATATATTTGGGGCAACAGGGATGATAAGGCTACGGGGGATACACCCAAGCGGTCGTAGGCGACCGAAATTGTCTAGTTTATATACACAATATATCTTTCCACTGATATTTTCTCTGAGAACTTAACAGCCAAATTGATGCAAGAAGCCATGAATATATCCAAGAATGATCTATATGGCCACCAAATATCATTTACTTTATTACAGGTGATTGTCTTGTGGCGTTTATATTGCATAAGATGTGGGTTGCGTGGTCGACTGGTTGGATACAAAATGGGATTGAAACAAAAGTTACGGAGGTTTTATGAGATCGCTTGGATTATGGCGACCTGTGTAATATTGTGTGATATCACAGCGTAGTTGTAGGTTTACTGTTGGTAATCATTAAACAGTGGCACCCTTGGGATAAGACCGGGCCTTCTCTCTCAGACAATATTTAGATATTGTTTATGGCTAAGGTCCCAATTTTATTAGAGAGGTTATCAACAATTTACTGTGCTGAATTGATTGATCTCAGTGCAGCAATGAACGTGATGAAAAGGTCTTTTTCAACTAGCTTGTTTCATAGAGTCTTTTCTTAGCGGGTTATGTTGAATAAGCATGTATTGAACATTCTGAGCTTTTAGAATTATTGAAATATCAAAGGTTGTATTATTGCAGGTTCAATACTCATGCTTGATAAAAATTATACATGTACCAACACAATTCATTCAAGATATGATTGGATAATTCAATGCATTGAAGATCCAGAATGCTCATGAACTATAATAATACCAATATAATCAGTGATGACCATGCAATGATGACTTTACGATTCATGTATGGATTGGGTTCTGATACTTAACATTTGAAAAGAACATAAAAAGCAATCGCCATTTGTATAGATGCAATCATGGGATATATGACAAAGATATATGTCTAGATCTGAAAAATCGGTCATGAAATTAGTCTGGCTTCCGTGGCACCCGATGTAAATAGAGAGATGATTTGTGACTGACGACTGCCAAGTTTTGATTATTTGTGCTCGAGTCCATCGAAGAGTAGGCCCGCAGTTAATTCCGCAAAAGACGTCGCATCGAAGATCATGCCTCGTCGTCGTATTTCACGTCTTAGCGACTGGACATTGGAAGACGATTGTCCCAGAAATCGCCCAGCAAAGTCCAGTCATGCACTACGGCCATAATTTTAGAATTATTGCATTGCCAAACTTGATTATTGGGTGAACGCGTGAAAAAGAGAAAATCTCACTTTCCACTGCAAACTTAATCCCAAATATGTGCATCGCCAGAGATAGGCGTAATTCTTTAGAAAATACCCCCCCCCCCCCCCCTCTGCTTCCCCTCCACCCCTAAACTTAGATGATCCAATTAAGTTTTGCAAATGAAAGCCAGACAGTAGTCCAATATAGATGATGACAATTCACTGTCCCTGTCGCCTCTGGCTGGCTTAGTAGCATACCACTTACTATGCACTTGCATGATTCGATTTCCCACAAATTGAACATCACAGATTGCTATCCATTTCTTAGCTGTACTGTAAAGTATGTGACCTTAGGCCACTGTTAATTGGATAATGTTGCATTAACACATACTTAAACTATTATTCTGTAGATCAGATTTGATAATATTAGCTTGCTCAAGTTTGTGTGTTTTACCAAAAAAAAAAATACATCCAAGTAAACTTCTTTTGTGTGACACATGCTCCTTTCTGTTGAATCTTAATATTTCATAAGCGCGGAATTATGCCGACTCTTTGCTCGCACAACATGCACGAATGGCATACAAAGAGGCAACTTAGCCCGGAGACGTGCTGTGATATATCTCGCCCCCATTTCTCCCCCTGTGGCGGGAAGGACGGTCAGCCGTCTGGACGTAATATTTCGTTGCCAAGGAAATTTGCTGTGTGGGTTGTGGTTTTAGGTCTAAAAGTTGGCTTTTGTGTCTACAGTCACAAGTGAACCTGTCCTGTGACGCAATATCTTGTCACTTTGTTTTTTGTGAACGGTGGACAAAAATCAAGCTTAATTTGTGCTTTCCATGTAGATTTTTCAATGACCCCTCCACACCTGACGTATTGAAAGAGAACTAGTATCACTTTATTGTTGACAAATGCTATGGAATTGCAAACCTAATGAATTATTCATGAATGCGGCATTGTAAAAGTTGCCAGTTGTCTACAGATATTCTATTTTTCCTGCGTACGACACCACTCAATTTCTGACAACATCGACTCCAGTGACGATCTTATGACTTGTTCCATTGTTTACGTTGCTATGATTGCTGTAGCATTGTTACGACATCCAGACACAAGATCCGGACTTCACCGTGGACCTTAGACCAAGTGTCGACAAGCTTTTAACCTCGACCATCCGTCAGAACAAAAGCTTGCAGAGACATTGTGCCAATGCTAATTCACTCGCTTGGACAGTGAATATTGTATGAGGGTGGCGAGTTATTGACCGTTTTACCGTCACACTCCCTGACATTTACTATTGTTTAGCATACGTTTATGTCTGAGATGCTACGAATTACCGATAGTAGGTTTGAGAGTGTTTCTTGATTGGGGGGGGGGGGGGGGGGGACTAAATTTAGTGGTGACAGGATGTTTTGAGCAAGGGCTGCCTAAGACAAGTAAGAAGGATAATGGTCAGTTGATCTTCAGTTCTGCAAGGAGTGTAGTTTAAGCGATTAAAATCGGTATTCAATAAAGAAAAGAATGATCCCTCATGTCACATCTGATGTCACCTTTGTCTGCAATGATACAACGATTACAGCAGTTTATTCTTGGAGTATGGGCTTTTCATGTATATGTAAATTCTATTCTCAATAAAAATACAGCAAGTTCTTCTTATAGAAATCATGGATTATTTACTACTTTTTGACAACTTGGAAAAACCAGAAGTCAGTGCCACAGGCAATTGTAGGAAACTGCAAGGAAATTATGTTAGCAGCCAGGTTTTTGGTCGAATTTCTGGGGAATGTTCATAGATTTTCTCCCATCTTCTCTTGCTGAAATTTTCCACCAGAAAAATAATAAATTTCTAGTCTGGATTCTTCACTGAATTTGTGTTTGTTTACACTAAAAAATATGAATGTGGTGTCAGTTTATCAACCGCATGCAAAATATCTGGAAAATATAAAAAAATATAAAATGTAAATCATTATTATACCGTGATTATTCTATCGCAAAATATGAATATTTATGATTTTTAATAAGACCAAAATGTCCAAACTCTGATAATGGATGAGGTTGAATATTACACATAAAGCACATGTGAATTTGCTCGTTTATGTACACAATATATCTTTCCACTGATTTTTTCTTTGAGAACTTTACAGCCAAATTGATGCAAGAAGCCATGAATATATCCAAGAATGATCTATGTGGCCACCAAATATCATTTACTTTATTACAGGTGATTGTCTTGTGGCACTTATATGGCATAAGATGTGGGTTGCGTGGTCGGACACAAAAGTGGGATTGAAACATAAAAGTACGGGTGTTTTATGAGATCGCTTGGATTATGACGACCTGTGTACTATTATGTGACATCACAGTGTAGTTGTAGGTTTACTGTCTGTAATCATCAAACAGCGGCACCCTTGGGATAAGACTGGCCTGCCTCTGACAATACTTTGAGATGTTGTCCATGTCGAAGCTGGCAGTCTTATTAGAGAGGTGATCAACGATTTATTGTGCAGTCTTTTTCAAGAGTGCATGTTGAGCAAAAGCCTCTTTTGAACATTCTGAGCTTTTAGAATGTTCGAAACATACCGATACATAACATTAAGGTTGTATTGAATTGAAAGTTTGAAAGACATAATTAAAATGATATGATGCATTCCAGACCCAGAATGATCTTGAAAAAAAGAAAAATCTTCTCATGATAATTATAATGGGCAGGACTAATTGTAGAGCGTTTCGGTAGTTTACCATGTTTGCATTTAAAACAAAAAAAAAGCAAAAGATAGTGGCATCCCAATGCTAATCTACCGTTACTTCTTTGAAAATTAAACACCAGACATTACACGTACCGCACCAAAGAAATGCCGAGAACACTGGAAAGCATGTAAAGTTCGATCCCAAAACCTCGAACGGTATACATGTGAGGTCTTCTAACATACATTACTGGTATACTCTCTGTTACCTTGGTAACAGTGCTCTGTGCCTCAAAGCTGTACGGTCCCCTGTTGCACCTGCACTCCTGCAGATTGACTGATCCCTGTGCTCTAAGCCCGTCCCCACTCTATAAAACCCATCCATCACCCGTACTGATCTGTTCTGATCTTGGCTTGGGACGATCGTTCTCGTGTAGGACTGGGCATGGGTCCCTATATTTGGAAGTCCCAGTCGGCCATGGCTCGTCACTTTGGATTAAAGCTGATTGAAATCATTTCAATATATTTTGATGTATTGTCGAGTGTTTGGCCCCGTTTATAGGCATGTCTGTCTGCATTGTGGTTTGTGAATATTGTGGGTGTGTGCATCACCGAAAATTTATGTTATTTCGGAATTTGAGGCCGATAGATTTTCAAGGAGGAAGATTTTCATAAAAATACATGTACATGTATGCATGATGCATTGTACTATGATCTCTGGGACACACAAAATTTTTGTGGCCAGCTAGAGAACAAAGTCCTGTGTTTTGAAGAATCCAAATAAAGGGAAAGATTGCGAGTATGGTATTCATACTGCAACGCGTGAAAGAAAAATGTGCATGTATATTAATATCAATTTTGAACTCATCACAAATTGAGAGATCATATGTTTGTACATATACCATACGTTTATCATAAAGCAACATTGAATTTCATTATGCCATATCACCATGAACAGTCCCAAGACATATGTTGATATCTGGACCAAAGCGGATGCACAATTGATGTTGAATTCCCGAAAGACATTAAAACTGATCACGGCCTGCATATCAATTACGCACACACCACGGATCAACATGAAATGGCCATTTGCACTGAGTGTAAAGCCGATGGTTGTGGAAACGTTGTATTGCGCATGCCAAAAATCTTTGAAAATGGAACGCCAGGCATTACCGAACCTAAGAAACGGTGAGAACACTGGAAATCTAATAAAGCTAGATCCTAAAACCTGAAACTTTGTGATTCAAGAATCTAATGCTCACAGTTTTCAGTTGGGAATGGGATGCAAACTTGGTAAACTTGTAGAACAAAAGTGAAATTTTCAATGAAAATTACAGGAAAAAAAATTGAAGTAAAAATACTGCATTCAGCATGTTCAAGAACAACACAAAATCATGTTCATGAAAGTAAAAAAATTGTGTCTATCATTTTGGAAGATATACCATCAACCGGACTCACCCAAGATATATATATTTATCAATTCTTCTGCCGTTTGAATCAGGAGACTCAATGCTCCATGGGTCAGCATTCATCAATCTCTTCTCCCACTCCATCAAAAACCTAACTATGTTGGAGATCCATATCAGGGAGGCAAAGGAGAAGTGTTTGGCCTCTGTGGTGCTCCATCAAAGACAATTTTCTAACATTGGGACTCCTATTACCGATGTCCACTGGTGTCATAAAGGGTTGACCCTCCAAGAAATAAATTGTGTATGACTGTGGGTAAGAGTTGACATCAAATACAGAACATGATATGGATGAATGGTTGTCGAAGATTGAGTTTAAAACTGATGTCCAGAATTTGTGACTTTGCTTATAAATATGTTCGTTGTTCAGCATATCAGGCAAGCAATGTCATAAATTCCATACCGGTAGGTATTGTTTCTTAATACACGTATACGTTCTTAATACACGTATACATTCCATTAACATTTCAGTTAGACATTTATTTATCGTATCTGTTCGTCACTCTTTACCTCCAAACACTACCAAAGTGATATGTGAAAGTATGTTGCTGAATGGACCCATCATGCAATAGGGGTTTTATGTAGAAATATACAATAAGTATTTGACTTAGTTTTGCTATACTTTGACATGACAAACTCCTGATGTGTGCATGACTGCTGTGTTTCAGGCGTTTGACGTGGCGGCCGGTCTGGGGATTCCCAAGGTCCTGGAGCCGTCGGATATGGTCCTCCTCGCCGTTCCGGACAAGCTCAGCGTCATGACGTACCTCTACCAGCTGCGCTCCTACTTCACCGGGCAGAACCTCGAGGTCCAGCAGATCGGCTCCAGCGCCCAGGAGAGTACGTACACTGTCGGCGACTTTGACACGGACCAGGACTCCCGGATATCAAGGGAGATGTATGGGAAGGAAGTCAAGGAGGCTAAAACTTTGTCGTCCCCGCCATCCACGGCCGAGATTAGCAGCAGTGGTGTCAATGGCAGGCAGTCGGATGCTGTCGGCAGTGGTGACGGTATGTTCTACGTGGACACGAACTCTAACGCAGTGACGAGTCCGCTCTGGAACGCGATCAACGACAACTCGCGGATGATCCACGGCGAGTCCCCGAAAGTTTCATCGTCTTCGGTGGGGACGACGGAAGGTGGAGTTTCCGAGTCAACGGCGAATGCATCATCGGAGAAGTCCCAGCCAGCGCCGTTGATGACGAGGAAGCAGCTGCTAAACCCGTTCGATTCGGACGAGGAGGATGATGGCGGCGGTGGAGGCGGGGCCAAGGCGGAAGTCCCACCTCTCCCACCAGCACCGTCTACTGGACAGGAGCCACCCACGCCTGATGACACGGTTCACTCGCCCCTCTCCCCCATCAGCAGTACTCCCAGCATTGTCATAGCACAGGACAAGGGCTCACAGTCAAGGTGACTACTGTTTGTTCTACGTGTAAGTTCTGTAAAGAATTCTGGAGGGTATCGGTATAAGTAATGTACTAAGTACTGTATTTGACATCGATCGTCAACCATGGAAAATTTTAGATACATGTATTTTGCCATGATAATTCAAGGTCTTATTTTGGTACAGACTCATAATTCGGAAAAAGCACATATATCCTCTGTCTGTATTGCTGGTGTACTTTCACCTCAGCTGATAGAATTTTGGGACAAAAAAGAGACAAAATTGATGTGTCTGAGACGCATAACTCTTGTGGGCAGGTGACCTGCTGACATCACAGAACAGTTCTAAACAAGTTAGATGCCAAGACATCCCTGACTTTAGCTCTTCTTCTTTTGGCGGAAAACAAGGACCGTCCCTGAGAATCGAGGGTCGTTTCCCAAGTCTCTAACCAGCCTTTAGTGATTTGGTTCATTTCCCTTGCTGCCTATAGTTTCCGCACGGGCCGGGTGTAAACCTGCCTCGTTAATGCCATGGGCAGCTCGGCCCGGTGAAGTTTTCCATCCCACGGTCACTGCAGGTGACAAGTTTAGTCTTTATTCGTCCGTCGGATGGACATTATCAGCGGTCAGGTGGTACAGTGGGATAATTAGGTGTCGCTGAGAATTGCTGACCTCATTTCTGGAAAGTTTCACTAAACACTCGAACTCTCTCACCGACCTATAATATAGTCCATGGATACCTTCAACTGTAGAGTAGTGTCCGTTATTGCATAGTTTCCCACATCTGAAAGGACACGGAATTCTTTTCTTTTCTTGTTAGAATGTTGTATACTTTACATGTACACGTAACCATCAACATTGAATATTGTGGGCCAATACATGTGATTTATCCCCTTGCGTTTAAAAACCCATCCATTATGTGGGTGATCTTTCATCTCTACATTACTTAACCATATGGATATTCTCAACTTGTCAATCCATTTTCATGATGAATGTATATCAAATGTAATCCCACCATTCCCATCTGCATGGTTTGTACCTAGGATCATGTCTGACATTACTCTGTGTCTGACCCGGTCATTATTCCGACACAGAACGGTGACGAGTCGACCCAAGAAGCCGCCGCGGGTGGGTGACCTCGGGTCAGGATCGCCGACGTCTCCGGACCAGGTAAGACTACAGGGATAAACTTTGTAATGTGAACATGATATAAAGTACACAACAGGCATACTTTTGACGTAGAATCTCAGTCATTTCACCAGTTCATAGAAATAAGGAAAAGGATCTCTCATCGTTCAAACTAGGGTTCATAATTCATGTAATTTGTGTGTAATTTCGAACTTATAATAAATTTGTGTGAAATAGTTCTCTTCAGCTGTGAATTGAATGGACTTTAGGAGGAAGACTTCTCTGAGATTTACCCCAGATTCAATCAGGTCTACGGGATGAAAGTTGAAAGGAAGAGTTTTGTGTTGAAAGATTCTCTGTGTCTTTTACTTTGCAAGTAGGTGGCAGGGGGCTGAGGAGGGGGGGGGGAGCAGGGTTTGGTCTGAGATTTGTCCACCAATTCCTGTCTGGGACAGTGTCCAGTCTGCCAAGGTGCGAACATTTCAAGGGAACTGTCGGAAATTGGGAGCAAGGGGGTGAGGTGTCAAAACATGCCATGCACAGGCTGGTCGTCGTGACAACAAGGACAAAAAACAACCAAAGTAAACCGTGAACTTGCAAAATTGGTTGGGAAAACAAATTTCCATGTTTTGCAGAACATCACGATGTGGCCTAATTTGTGTATAAATGGCACACATATGTTTTGACTGGTTCATATAAATAGCTTATTATGAACAATGGGCTACCCGTTTATGGGTGAAACTGTCTTCGGTAAAATTCAGTCCCACTTTCGACGATTCTCCCCCGGAACGCGTCAAAGGTTAACGAGACCCGAGATTTGGGCGGCAGACGTTAAGTGTCCCCGCCACGAGAATGGCTGTTGTCGATGTAGTGATGCAGCCGCAATTGCATTAAATCTGTCTCGTTAGTTTGCTCTGGACTGGTACGCTGCTGTGGGTGCGCGGCCATGCGCTATAAATGACAGTGATTCGTCGGTTATTGAATCTCGCGGATGTGGTGTAATCGTTGACGGGGAGGTTTGCGGGAGGGTGTCGTTGGGAATATAAATTTGAGCGGCTAATTGTCGGGGTGCAAGGCATTCGCAGGATGGATTCGTCATCTGCCACTGGCATAAAGTGGTAAAGGTATATCTGGTTTTGGGGGAGGGACAGTGTTGCTTCCTTCACAATGTTTCACGGCTGATGGGTGAAAAATGGGGACAGTTTGAAATGAAAAATGATGTGTTTTGATGGCTATGCGTGGAAAGCTACGAGCATTAAACTGGACGTTGATAAATTGCAAAAAGCAAATATGACAGTGAATTGCGACAGTGCGAAATGAAATTATGGCTGACTATGAAGGGAACATGATGCAGGAAATGGACTTCTACTCATGTGCATAATATATTCTGTTAGTGGTAAAAAGTCTTAACATCATTGCAATTGCATTTCCCATCTTCTTGATAGTGATTTCTCGCAGTTGGCTACCAGCTATATGAAATGCACTGGACAAACAAATGTTTTTGGTCAGCTCAGTCGTCTTCGATCAAAAATCAAATCTTGTTTGCTGTCCCGAGTTGATGAACGTTCCCAGTTGATTGGATGGCTCTACCCGTGTGCACACCGTGCCTCTACATAGAGCTGCACTGAATTATATTGGCATCATGGTTGCCATGGTAACCATTCATCTCTGTAAATAGCGTCGTCGCTCGCCATTCTTCCGACGCCCCGCAGCGGGAGAAAAAATGTCCAGACTCTGCACCAAATGTTGGCCGGTGGAGTCATAAACACTACTCAGTGACACTGAGCGGCGTGTCTCGGCTCCGAAAGACCATCAAACTCGCGGGCGCAGTTTGTCTGGAGGTGGCTTATTACTTGTTGGATAATCAAACTGAACTTTCAAACAATAATGTACAAAATTTCCTCCAAAATATTTAAACAAAAAAAAATGAAGGCACATTTTCACTCACTACTAACATGACTAATAAAACATGTAAAATATAGGTTTTGAGATTATTATTGTCATAGAATATAGAAATTATAGGTTCTGGTTAGCAACATGCATATAACAATACCAGTTGTTTTCAATAGCTTGAAATTTCAAAGTTGTGTAGAAATGTCTTCAGAATGCACATAATTTATTAGTGAGAATGTTCGTTGTAGTTTCTGTGTGTTTTGAAGTATCTTTGCTTTGTGGATGGCCTTTGCTACCATCGCGGTGACAGAACAAAGGGACACAACCTTTCCGTGGTGGTGTTTCGACATTTTCCGTTAATAATTGATGAATTCTACCCTCTGAAAATCTGGTGTTGTTTTGGGGGCTTTTTTTTTGCTCATTTATATCGGACACTCTGGAGTTTTTTTCATGGATTTCAGCACAATGTACATGATTTATGGTCAATGTTCCAGTAGATTTATGGAATGATGACATTCGCAATGTATCAAGAAATTTCCAGGTTTCAGATGTCAGTGGTCGCTTGTAAATCATATGTTATGATGCTGTGTTATAGAAGTACATAGTATACATGCAATTGGTTATTATCATATGAACAAAAATCCCAATCCATAAAGTAGTAGTAGTAGTAGTCATGAGAGACCACCTGTCATTTAGGACCACCTTTTTGGGGTCCCTTAGGTGGTCTCAAAACACAGGATCCACTGTAGTAGTTTATTGACATTTTTTGATAACAAAAATGGTACATAGATGGGATGTAAACATGATAAACTGAAATATAGCCTGTATTGTGTAACGAAAAGGAAAAAAAAATATTGAGCAAGTTTCTCTACCGTAATTGAAGAAAGTTAAAATGTGTGAACATGATAAAATGTAATATAGTAAGTAAAATGTTGTGAAGAGATTTACAAGCGATTTACAAGCGGCAGTTATAATACTGAGTTCCCATTCCGAATTAGGTTTTCCCCGTATTTTGTACAATTCATAGTCTATAAATGCCCATTTCAGAAATCCCCACCCCTCAGTCCCGAGTCATCATCCTCCCGCGACTCACAAGATGGCGCTGTGCCACTGACGCCAACGTCTCCAACAGGGGGCAGGATTGTACTGGTAAATATACGTACAGGTGAAATATATACGTACTGGTATATATACGTACAGGTGATATATATAGATGTATGATGTATATCACTGACAAGGGACAGGATCTTGTTGGTGAATGGTCAAGGGATCATGCAGTGATTTAAAAAACACTATTCTTGTTAATATCACCGATTAATAGCGATTTTGCCTTACATTATCAATGTAGATGCACAGGTTCAATAAATATTCAATTGACTGCACAAAAATGATTACGATGATTTACGTAGTAGATAGAGCACGAGCACCCGTGGGTATGGCTCATACACGAGGTTATTCTCGAGGCGTTAGCCGAGAGATTACCGAGTGTATGAGCCATACCCACGGGTGCGAGTGGTGTATCTGACTTGTAGCACGGGTTCACTCAAGCGTGTTCCTATATTCTATGGCAGACAGTGGTGTATGCTGAATAGACCACAGTCCGGCCTTTTGTTAAAGGTGTTACCCGTGGTACAAATAGAATAGTATGATGTTTTGTTATATAAAGTTTTTAAAAAAATGTTTATATAGTAATAACCAGTGTGTCATATTTAAGTTCTTTTGCTTTGTATTTGGGACTGTTTGGTTGACTTGTTTGCTAAGTTCACTAATAACTGGTGGTCTGGTACCGTGGTTTGATTATGGGATGTCTTGCATTTCGCATCAGTTCGGGCTCTCATGTACGGAAATGTACCAAATTTTCCATATTTCAGAATCACAATGACCAATATACGGGTGACGATAGCACAAGACCTATACCGGTCCGTCAACAAGAGTGCATGCATAATTATATAAATTAATTATATTATATATATATATTCATGATAATATTACATACCCGGGTATACACAAATATATATTGTACTGCATTATACCATTTTTATACAACATGATAGTAAACAAGTTATAAATAATTCTAGATCATTAGAAAGAACAAGTATATGCATGATAATTGCAGTGAAATAGGAAATATTCCAATTTATGTGTACGCCATTTGGCCCAAGTAATGTGTGCTGCTTGTTCCTCTATTTTCAATAAGGAATAAAGAAAGTGTGAGATGGATTAAATGGTATGTTTTCAGTGAATGAGTAATATTAAGGAGCAGTGTACGTTACTTGGGCCCATCGGTGGAAAAATATCACAACCTCTAGAAGATAAGCCAACAACATACATGATATAAGTGAAAAAATATACATGATACATGTATAAGCGAAAAAATATACATGATATAAGCGAAAAAATATACATGATAAGCGAAAAAATATACATGATATAAGCGAAAAAATATACATGATATAAGCAAAAAAATATACATGTTTAGAATTTGAATAGAATGCGATTTACGGGTCCAGTATTTTATGACTTAATCAATTGGTATTATATGTGATCTAAAGAGCATGATCCTAAAATCCCCTGTACTCGTGTTTAAAAATTAAACAAAGTAATCAGGTTGTGCTCTGGAGTACATGTAGTGGAAAAGTGGCCCAAGTATCATACACTGCGCCTTAATACTACTTGTCCACTAAATGAATGCCATTTACCGGTAATCCTTCTGTCACCTTTTTAATCCCTATTGAATATAGAGGGAAGCGCAGGATATGATACTTGGGCCGGAAAAGTAATGATTATACAGGATTAAATTTGCAAGAGCCTGTCTACTCAAAACTCTCAATATGATGCTAATAAACAAACATGTACGTACACAAACACCATTTGAAAACTGGAGGCAATTACGATGTACATGCATTTTCTACCTGCATGGATATACCTGGTATACATGTACGATAGCCTAAAAGACTGATACATATATGTATGTATTGCAACCATTGAACCTTGGATATATGACTATCCCTGTCTGCTATATATTCACATACATGTACAATATCTAGAACCAGACAACAATTTACTTGAGAATGTATTTCATAAATTAGCCTAAAGATTATTTGCAATATGAACTTCATCATATATTATATGAATTCTTCATGTACAACTCTATTGAATTATATATGGAATCCAAGCAGGAACTGACAGACGACTTAATGTTCAGAATGAGTGTATGAAACCACAAGTGTGTTTGTATATATATATATATATATACTTGTATCTCATTGACGCTTTGCCTACTTAAATATGTACCACCTCCTTATACAAGTATCACCCTCGACGCTTTGCTCTACCCCTCATCCCCGCCAACTTCTCCCCTCTCACCCACTGTAGAAGCCGCGGTCCCGGCGAGAAGAACTGAAGGAGCGCGCCCGACTGCTGTTGGAACACGCGCGGCAGGAGGCAAACGTCAAAACACTGGAACGCGGGGACTCACTATCGATGGAACGGCCGATCTCTGTCCGCGCTAAACCAAAGTCCCCCACTGAGGTACCCAATCGTCCGGCCACTATTGTTTTCTTCAAGATGTGAAAAATTTCAGAATGTGAAAACTGAAACTTGCAGCAACTAGATCTGTATATTTGTTTGTAGATAGGCACATGTATATACAAGAGTTGCTGTGTTGTTGAAATTTTGATTTTCGTTCATTTGGAGTGAGAAGTTTCCATTTATTTTACAATTTTTACATCGTGGGAAGTTTCGATAACTGTAGGGGCCATGCACATGATACATGTACTAGTATAAGTTAGGTCTATAAGTAAGACCACTGACACTGTATTTAATTACCATGCACCTTTTCATCCAAATAATGTGAATATGTAGATAAGAACTAATGGCATGCAGTGCCGCAATATGATAATTTCAACTCTTCACACACACACTCACACAAAAACAACCATGAAACGGATGCAATAACAAAGTGGTATTCCCCGCACTAGGATGAAGAGAGACAGCGTGTGTTACGAGAGCGCGCGCGACAACTGATAGCAGAGGCGCGCGCCGGTCTCAACAAGACCGAAATCATCACGGGCTCCGGCGAGACAGTCGAGGTTAAGGACCCCACGCAGGCGGCAGGTAACGACAATGGGCGGTTTTCATATTGTCAAATAGTGTACAAAAAAAGTTTTCGCTGTTTGATTAGTCAGATTTCTCATCTATAGTCAGATCTCTATACATGTTACTGTTTAGCATTGTTTTTTCCTCCTGTATATTGTATGTATTTGTTGTTTATATTGAACATGTATCTAGAGTAATTACTATCCTCTGTAGCAAATGTCTCAGATATCCAGGAATCATCCTTTTAGATAAGAAACCCTACTAAGTGAATTGATCTCCTGTATATATTCTCTTATCATATTTGAAGATCCCCTTAAAAGTAAGGATTTATATCATATACATATAGTTTATTTACTATAAGCGTACATCAATTTTTTTCCCACCAGGTGGCAGCAGCACAACTTCATTTACATTCTATCAGTTCAAAAAAGATGGTATGCCACCAAATCATATTTATGTGTTATTAGGGCATTTCGGAAGAAATGCTTTTATGGTTTTAGCAGAATTTTTTTTTTTTTTTTCCCGCCGTTTTGGTTTCCGACTGATAACTTTAGTTTGCCTCGATATGTATGTACATATACGTGATTATGTTACTTAAGGATAATTTTGTGTGTGAAAATCTGCTTACTAAAACCAGTCAATATTTTGCTTTCCGTAAAATGTATTCTGAACAAATATATATGCATGCTTATTACCTATTTGACATATGATTTTTTCCTGCTAATACCCTTGCACCCATTTTATATCATGAATCCATTTTGTATTGACGACTAAAACTAATTCCACAGGAGAGAGAACTAGTCCCACGGATACAAATGGTAACCCTGGCGACGGTACGGAAACAAAACTGAACAAGGTCGTCTTGAAGCGACCCTCCATTCCGTCATCACTAGATGCGAGTCCCGACGATAGCACGGCTGACGCTCAAAATGTGAGTCAGTGTAGAGTTCTCAATTAGCTTGAGTTGTGGCTTTGAAGAATTTGTAACATTCTCAAATCTTATCATTTATCTCTCATAAGGTATAGAAATTTGATGCAAGACTAGATTCCCAATTAATAAGATTTTCATTCATTTTCATCATAATGCACAAAGTTCTGTTAAAAGCCCTCACACTTGCAATCATAATGCACTAATGTGAGTGTCTTACTAAAATTGTTTGTCATAATGGTTCTAAATGGGATGCATTATGATAGTGAAATGTTGAGAGTGATATGAGTGAAAATGCCTTGGTTTCTTCAGAAGCAAGAAAAGCAGTAGTTTGAATATTACAATATAGAAATGTATGAATATTTTGCAGGATAATTTGAGACAGTCACCCCCGAAGAAACCCCCCAGAACCCACAAAAATCTAGTCAACAAATCAGGTAAGGACATTAACATAACTGGCTATACACTTTTCAAACAAGCAAATTTGGTAGAACACACAGTGCATTTTAACAAATATAAAAAAAAGATGAATTGTGAAAATAAAATATGTAAAATATACTGAAGAAAAGAAGGAGGCAAAAATGTGCCAAAAAAATTCATTATATATATAACTTTTTCTTGGATGTCTAGGAAGGTAGAGATCCTTTGCAAATGATTTTGATTTCAGATTTAAGTCCCACAAAGTCCACGGGCAGTGAACATTCCTCCCCTGGCAGCCCCCATAGGAATGTCGGGGATACTGTGGAATCGTCGGCAACTGACTCTGGTCTTGTCTTATCGCCGTCTGATGAGGTAACTCATGGAAAAAAAATGTGAAGCTTACATACAGCAATGTATATTTTAGCAGAGACTTACTGTAATGTCTTAAAATGTTACTTCGCATTTTTATGGCTTGTTTGTATCGTAATGAACAGAAATAAACTTCTATAGTTTGCAATCTGCTGTTAAAAAAATTGCATTCACTGGGTGGCAACACTAGTAGTATCCAATCCATTCACCAGGGGGCAGCATCTCAACAACAATAAAATACTCACTAGGTGGCAGCACTTAAAATTATCCCCTTAGCATTCCCCAGGTGGCAGCACCACTGACCACCTATACCCATTCACTCCCTACCGTTACAGAGTCGGACGGACGCTAGTCACTACGTACGCAGTGAGATGGCAGCACTGGAGCGCGAGCAACGCCAGATAGACGAGAGAGCGGCCCAGGTCGAGTGGGAGGTCCGCAGGGTCATGGACAAAGGTCGCGTTATGATTTGTCGTTGTTGTTAAGATTTCGTTGTTTGCCAATGATTGCAATTCTGTGGTTGTAAGCTGAAATTATACAGATGTTTATATAGTTTTGCGGGGAAGAAAAAAATAGTTTACCAGTTATGTGGAGGATTAATGATGGAGACTTGCTCAAGCACATTCACATGCAGTATTTGAAGGGGATCTTCACATGTTGAAAGTGAAAGAATAAATTTTTCCATGTAGATACTCACCAGTTGAACAACACATTGCTATCAGTTTTCTAACTCTGTAGATCATCTAGATATGTAATAATATATCCAGTGAAATAATCAATCCAGAATACCGAGTCATTTTAGCATAATAGATGAATTTTGAGCATTAATAACCTGTATGTATTTTTGTCCCCACTAACAGGTAGCAAGGATTCTGAAGACAAACTCCTGCAAGAATGGTTCCTTCTTGTCAACAAGAAAAACGCCCTGATCCGGCGACAGATGCAACTCAATATATTGTGAGTTCTGTATTACAATAATATATACCATCATTTATGTAACATCCAATTATACATGTTGCATTTTTCAACCAGTAAATTCTATAAACACGATGAATCGTCAGATGGATTGTGGTCTTTTACCCGGTAAATATTATATTTACCCGGTATATTTAGGAGCTTTACCTTATATTCAGGAACTGTACCGTATTACAAATTTTACTAACTACTATAATTGTTTGCATTTTATGGACAACTGACCCCAACATGGAGTTCTTCAAGACAAATTATTAGATTTGATGATTTTCTTGTGATAAAAGAGTGGCAACAACAACAGTGGCTGTGCATGCCAGTGGACTGCCTCAAAAAGACGTGATGAAAGATGCTGAAAGCCGATGGATAACTTTGCACTTTATTATTAAAATCTAAGCATGTAACGGAATTACTTGCATACCCACTTAGATATACCAGTAGGTTTGAGCACAGTGCATTTTTTTGGGCTCCGAAACCAGAGGAAAGTCTAGAAGAAAAGAAAAAGTTGTGAAAACCGTTTGGACAGGATTGGAAGTATCCATCCATCAAGTATTAATATTTGATCCAGAACGACCTTACCAGGATTCAAGAAAGACGTGGACGTCATATCCAAGTTGCAAAAAATAAAAGGGTTTCTTCCTATCTCCATTGCCAAGAAAAGGGCGAAAAAAGTCAACTTGCCACATTTCTGATGGGATGACCCATCAAATGGATGTCCTTCATAGCAAGTTGTCATCTTGGCCTGGCTGTGGCAGGGAAAAGGGCGAAAAACTACCTTCTTTCCAAGGTGTCAAGATTTCTGACAAATGCACAGTCGTCACATTTTTGTTTCCGCCAGAAGCCTTGGCAGTGATGTGTCTTGCTACTAGTTGCTTGTACTATAAGTGGAAAACATTGTTTCTCCGTGACGTAGTTCATGCATACGAACAAACAAAGAAGGGATAGGGGTGTTCATCGATGTTCAAAAGTTCGACAAGAGTCACGCAGTTAATGAAAATTAAAACCTTGAAGAAGGGCGAGGCGTTCAGTGCGTATGCATGGTAGTTGCCATGGAAACATCGCTGCCACCCGGAGCTGACAACTGGATTAACGGACGGAGAGAACGAAGGACAAGTAAAGGATGTGATTAGTTTGTCACGGAAAGCTGTTTGTCGTATGTCGCTTGGCGTGTATAATGGAAAGGTGTGTGTGGGGGTGGGCGCGAGTTCAAGCATAAAGGTGCGATGCTTTTAGGTAATTCTCTGAGTGCATTGGCCGATGAAAACATCTCGAAAGGAAATGAAAGCGCTAGCAATTTGCCATCATTGAACAATCAGTGGTACAGCATTGTGGCTCTCCGGTCGTCTGCAGTGTGCCTTTTGAAGACTCAAGAATGACAATAACCTAATCAACTAATTGATTTGATACATTTGGATCTCTTTGTTAGCGGGAGATGGGCATGTCGTTGTTGTCTTTTGAAGGCATCGTGAGATCGGCGGTTTGTTGTCGGGGTAGAGGGTGAGGCACGCTGATTTCTCATAATCAAGCGGAGGGCTCTTGAACACAGCCGATCATCCACAGACATCTTGTCGGACATGACAGGCGGGCAATCAACGCTATCGCCGTGGTTACTCGGTACAATAGGCGCATCACTGAACACTGAAATGGGAAACCAATGGGCTGTGAACAGAGATATTGGGGTCCGCTCGAGTCATGTGAATTGTAACCACTCTAGATTAATAATATTGGCTTCTCCATCGCACTACACACATCTGGTATTGCACGCGCTGGTAATGACACACGGCCCGGACTAATTAACAAGGTGACTGCGTCCCGAGGCCGGCCTTCAGGGTCGTGTGACTGTTGCGCCACTGTTCCCCTCTCGACTCTGACTTGGCCCCCGCATCACCTCGCTTTCTCTATGGTCATCAGCTCCTGGGGGACGTGTTGCATCACTGCCCCTTTGTGCTTTAATATTCGCTCACTAGGAAGCCCCACTGTTTCTGTCTAGAAATGGCAAATTGAAAATGGAAGCTATTATTATGTAGTTATTGGCTCCACTGGAAACACCTTTGTCCACCTCAGTAGCACCCTTATTCACACTTTTATTACGTCCAAGGTGACCGATCCCAGTTAAATTATCTTCCTCGTAACTCCTATTGCCTGAGAAGGCAGGGCGTGTAATACCATGTGCCAAGTCTGACCTGGAGTTCTGATCCTTGCAATAAGGAGACAATCTAGCGGATTTTCCTGCCTTGAACCTGTCTCTCCGCGAAGACGCCAATCACGAGTGGAACATCGGGCCAAACATTAGGAGGCTTATTGTTCGACTGATTAGTATATCACAGGTCCCACGGGGGCTCCACATTCACAGCGCAGAATAAAAAGGGAGAGTCGGTCTTCCTCCCGGTCAGAGTCGCAGGGGCCTCAAATAATCATTTCTTGATGTGTTTCATTCAATTACGACGACAGCGGAAAATTAGTAGCCAGAAGCCTCCCTGGGGAGCCCCTTGACGCTTGGTCACCGAGGGAGAGGAACGGGTAGGCGGGCACTCGGGAAGACGAGAACACAGGATTGAAGCCCTAAGGCGGTCAGTTCTTCTCTTATTTACGTCTTCCGATGGTCGGTCGTCTTCTCATTTTGCCATTTGCCTCGTCGTCTTTTTTATACCTCGCCCTTTTCCCCCCCTTTTCCCCTTTTCTTTCTTCTTCCCCACACTATCTCCATGCCTGCACACATCTCCACGGTAACATGGATAAGCAGGAGGGGGGGGGGGAGGAGGGGTGGTCCCTGAGGGAGAGGATTTTACCCAATTCATCAGTGCACTATTAAGCAGCCCCATGATGACACGGGCAATTTCTTATTTCCTTGTCATCTTATGGCCGAGGTTTGAGTGAAATGAACGAAGGAACCGCAAAACTCCACGAATGAGATCCACCGATGTAAGAAAACGCATCGCCAACGCCTCTTGCTCCACTGCAGGGCTTCCCTCTGAGTGAAAAAAGCCCTGACAAGTTCGCAGAAAAACACGGGCGACCTCTGCCCACCCGTCTCACGCTTGGGAATCCCTGCGTGATCTTTTGACGGCCCATTAATTAGCAGAACGGGTAATGAGGTTTGTGCAGCGAGGTCTTCCCTCTGCAGGTGTGCCACTGTCGAGTCCCCTAAAGTTTGTATTTCTAGCTTTCTAATGACGACATTAAGCCCCTGTCAGTGTCCAGTATACAGGACAAACTTAGGTGACCGACGGCCGACCACTAATGGGACCATCAGGATATTGCTAAGTTGACAACTTGAGATTAGCGGAAAAGGTCCCCTAGCTTTAAGATCGCAAAGAAAAAAATCACGGATGTCAAGTGTATGGCAGTAAACCGCCACCAGATGTCTCTGGGGGTCGCCCGTTCATGTGGTTCAGCTGACAGCAGCGAAGGCGGACTTCAAAAAGGGAGCCGTGTTTCTCTAGTCTTTCTGCGCTGTTTTCCAGCCATTTTGGTGGACGGTAATTAACGCTGGATGCGGTCCCGCTCTGGGCAAAATTGGACGGATCGCGGGGGCCACACGGTGTCACACCGGTCTCAGAGCAGCTCTCGTGGTTGTCTGCCAGTAACCTGAGACGTCTTTAAATATGACTGGGGGCTTGGGTGTCTACCGGCGGGTTTCAGGGGGTGCTGGGGAGGGGGGGGGGGGGTAGACTACAGTAGTCGGTCGGGGTCAGCCGCAGAATAGATCACCGGGCACAAATTAAATCTTCATTCCCACTTTTGTTCCATTAGCGATGTTTCGCCAACACCCAGATGTTCCCATTGTGCCGTCTGTTTCGGGAGCCGTGGTGTTCAAACGGACGAGATGTTTGCCCCGCTTCGACGATAAGCACCCTTCAGGACGCATCGTGGCCCTAATCCGAGGCTCCCTTGCACCACACGAGGAAGTATACTGGGCCCGTCTGATCACCTTGATGTTTGTACGACCATCTCAAATTCGGCCAGATTCGTCGAGGGGACATATGCCGTCAAATCCGACCAATCGTCGAACAAATTGAGCAGAAATTGGACGATTCAAATCACTACCGTCTTTAGAAATGTCGGGGATTAGTATGTCACAGTTCACGCTGTAAGACGGGCGATTACCGTGGCTTGAATAATTCGTTGTCTATTATTGCGCCGAAACTATTTGAGTTTGTATTTTAGGGATTGGGTAACGGAGAGATAGCGGGTCAGCTGATAGGTGCTGTAATCTGGGTTAATCTAAGGCAGGTGGGGACGGCAAGATGAGGCCATACGTAGAGGACTGTGCCATCCTGGTGTTTTACCCCGGGATTAAAACCGTGACCCTGTGAACCCTTAAATCTTCTGCTGTTCCTCTTACATAAACCATGGAAACGGGCTGACTGCCGCCAAAAATTCTACACTGGTATGAATGAAGGTCACACTGTGAGAAAGGAATATTGTTCATTTTCCCCTCAATATTTCACCAGTTGTATTATGCGTGCTTGAACAATGCAGGGGGATTAAGGGTAGGGACGGTATTAAAATCTAGTTCTCTATTTGAGATATGTGATTAATTCCACTCGGTGTTTAGTTTGCAACGGCAAAATCGGTTGTTCAGTTCAAAGAAATGTTTTTCATAAAATTAGATTCTCGTCGCCTTTGATTTCGAATTTGGTGAACTCCATATGTTCTGTAGAAAAGATTAAAAGAGTGAAATCTCGGGACTGTTGACATCTTGAAAGTGATAATTCCCTTGTAAGAAGTGTGGGAAAACGGTCGTGGGACAATATTCTTCAAGACGGTGTTCCAGCTTGTTGCTCGTTGCTTCCATGTTTTGTTGGCACTGGGAACTTCTGTTGTTTTCAAGAGTTTCTTCTTTCATGTGGAGTATTAAACTTGACCATTAACATGATAAAACATTCATGTGTGAATTTGTGCCACTTTATACTCTTTATACTTATTGAGCCATAAGCTTCAAACACACGAAAAATACATAATACAGACCAAAAAGCATGTTTTCCCAGCTCAGAACGTTTTTACATCCCCTGTGACGATACTGAATACATGTCACATCTTTGCCGATATTTTTTCAATAAATTGTGTTATCTGGTGACCGACTGGTGTCTTTGTCGTGGTGTTAAAGATCAGGGTTGATAAAATCTTCAAGGACAACTCATCAGAATTGAGTATTGTCGTTCGCGTTGAGTATCCTCTTTACTCCGAGTGGAAGTGCCCGCAACTATTGTCGAAACTTGAATGAAATAAAATATATCATATTTTTGCGCACCTATTTGAATAAAATTTTCATGGCTGGTGCCATATTTTAGACGGGAAATGAGGAAACAGAGTTTTCCAACTGGACGTGGGGACCATATGTTTGGTGTTTATGCTCATGTTGCCGATGGCCCTAGGCGCAGGCTTTTAATCTTGCTGAATGGCCCTATGCAATATGTCGTCCTACAGAAGAGAGCCATTCCCGGTCTCGTGGTCGTCGACACCTGTAGTCGCAATTCTCCGAAATCCAACAAGGGACCGAGATCGTGGACCTATTCGTGGATAAACAAAGCATTTTGCGTGACGTACAATGCCGCTTTTCTCTCTCTCCCGCTTCACACACGCGCCATGCAGCCATTCACGAATCATCCATTCTCTTGAGATGCAACATGCAGAGGCGATGATTTGTAACAATTTAACCAGCCACCGCCTTCGACATGTCAAATGTTTGTGTGGACATTGATATCGAGACCTTCGCTTGCTCCATCCCCTACACTTGATCGCGCGGAGCCTTGATATTGTGCAGTTAATGACGGGTAATGGTTCTGTTGTTTGGGTAACACCCGCGCTGTCATCTGCACACTAGTCGCAAGACAGAAGCTCTGTTTAACAAGCGAAAGTCTGCTTCCGTGATCTTCGCGCCATCAAAGACGACCACTTTGTTTAGATTGGAGATCATCTCATTTTTCCAAAACATTCATCCTCACTACGTTCAATAAGTGTTCTATTTGAATTCTTGCTACCACCATTTCCTTAATTATTTTTCTTGGGACACCCCCTACCCTGCCCCCCCCCCCCCCCCCAACACTTTAATCCGAATCCAGGAAAAGTCCATAGGCCACATTTCAGAGACAGCTGACCAAAGCTCACTCAAATGTAACATGACACCGACGTATTTACCCTGGACCATGATGTCCATGCAGGTGTTAGGCTGCAAGGCTGTTTTCTGTCGAGAAAATGATTCCACTGTCCATCAGTGCATTAAGTTCCTTCTGCACTTTCATGCGTCATCGATTCCAGAAGCATGAACCCTCCATTTCGGCATGATGACACAGGGAAACGGTGCCAAGAAGAGGGACCCATAAAGGGGATTAGGCGTTCGATTTATTTTACACAAGTGTTTTCTAGAGATGCTCGTCCCCTTTGTTCCATTTCCAGATTTTGTTTTGCACTGTTCCCTTCGCACTGGAATGAGGACAAGTTTTTCTCTGGCCACTTTGCCGTCCGGCACGACGACGAGCATTTTTCTTCGTTGAACGAAGGCCGCCGTGATTTTCGGCCGGTGAAAGTTTGTGTTCGGGCTTACAGAAATCCATTCCCCAATACATTAACAAGCACAGCTGATGTGCCAGAATCCTTTTACCAGACGGACACCGGACCTAATGTGAGAGAGACCAAATGCTTCAGGGGCCTGGAACTCTCAGGCCAACGGAACTGAGACCAGGAAAGACGAATTGCATGCATTTTTTTGGTCGAGCAGGGGCTCAATATATGCACGATCTTCAGTGATGTCGCAGGCAGTGAAAGTTGACAAACATTGGTCCCCAAATGGGCCAATTGATAGCATATTGATTGGCTTAATGTCTGTAAGTGACTGTGGACATTCCAACCGAACACTTCCGACCATACTTCTACCATGAAACCCCCTCTCCCCCCTTCCAACTACTGGTGACCTTTGGGTAGACCCCTGGCAAACCACCATCAAACTTCAGGGTGCTCCGGATGGAATTGACAGCGTCTTTCGTTTCCGTCCGAGTTTTTGTCTGTCGTCCTCTCAAGCACATGAGCAAATATTAATCTTCATATAATGATGGTCAGGCAAACTCCCAATACAAGACTGAAAGCGCTACACACACGTCAAGTTCACAGACGGACGGACGGCTGTCATCGAATAACTTCCGATAGGCATCCGCTGTATTGTCATCTTGTTGTGGCCTCCTATTGACATGTTGTTGTCCACGATATTTGTACTGTTTATTGACATTTTCTTCTGCCCTGGAAATAGTCTCATTGCGCAATAGCTACATTTGCATGTTTGCTCTCGTGTTTGTCTTCTTTGAGAAATATTTGTTAGTTTGCTGGGGCAAAATATTCATACAATACATCATATGAATAACTGTTCATTTATGTATCAACTTGTGAATGTCTACCGGTATTGTAAAACTATATCCAATATCAATTGGAATAACATCAATGAAACAAACAAATTCACTTACTATGACAAATTTGAACGCACATTATTAGATTCGTGAGATTTCATCCTTTTTTTTATGAAACGGAATAAGATGAATCAAATTTTGACACCCATCTACTGTCGTAGACCTAAGACTGAGGGCCGCAGGTTACTTTCAAATTCCCCGTCGTTTCTCCAGTCCTACCGTATACCCTGGAGCTCTCGAGAGCAGAACCTTTTGGTCATCTGACGCGTTAATGCATTGGCCGCAAACAAACCAATTAGACAATTTGTCGGTCTGTTATCCTCGGAGAGCCCTGACAAATTAGATTGTGGCTGGCCTCGACATGGGCAAGCAGGGAGAAAAGAACACTGGATGCTCCCTGTGTTAGGGGAGGCTGGGTGAGGTAACTGGTCCACATGGCTTTGTTGGTTTCGTGTTTCCCCTTCCGTGGAAAATAAACTGATTAGCGATTAGGTGGCATGGAAAATCAACTGTTATTTCTCGACAAGAAAGTATTAATTTTGTATCTCTGCTCTCTCTTGTATCTTGGACCATTACTGTTGTGATGCATAAATGTTATTTTCTACCAGGTTCCAATAGTGCGAAATACATTTCAATTTGTGTGCTCATGTGCAAAACTATGTAAATGCATGTTACACAAAAACTTTTATACATGAATGTTTTTCATGTACATATAAAATCAAAGATTTTTATTACCATAAATATTATACTGTGTAATTTTTGCTTGATTTCAGAGAGAAAGAAGATGATCTGGAACAGAAATTCGAGCTGTTGAACCAAGAACTCCGACAGATGATGTCCATTGAAGGTATATTGAAATGTGATGAAAGTAAAGTAAAGTTTAGGGGGAAAAAAAGTAAAAAGAAGAATGACATCAAATTTATATTTTCACATAAATTCATTTACATTACCACAAAATTTCTTGCCTTGGCAATTCACACTCAAAATTCATGTCGAAAGTTCAACAGCATTTATATAATGAATTCATGTACAATCATACTTGCGTTAACAGCAATGAGCACAAATTAACAATCGACCTTTCCGCAAACATATTGAAATACAGACAGTGAACAAAATTATTATCAAGTTATCAAAATTTTGATGAATATTTTGTCACTTGCCTGACATGAAGCACTGGATGACACTGAAACCGCCATCGAACAATTCCCCACCTTCAACATGTTCAAAGAGCACAATATACACGGTATATAATGCATCTGTATTCCAATTTGCTCGGAGAAAATTAACACTGATGTTTATTTGAGTTCTTCTCCATGCCGTGAAAGAATCCTTTATTCGCCGTGTTGCATTGCGGTGGCGAACCTAATAAGCATTGCCTTTAAAACCTTTAATGACCTATTTTGGGTCGGGCGAAGAGGGTAAATAAGAAGGAAAACACGAGTAGAGGAAGGAAACCCACTCGCTCAAGATGTACATATGTGCAACGACGACAATGTTTTTGTGGGTGGCAATGTCGAATATTGCACCGAGTTCTCGTGATGAGGACGGGTTCAAGTATAAATTAGGCACCGGATGCGCAATCTGCATGGATGAAAAAAATCACGCCACCACAACAGAGTCTCCACAATGTCGGCCATTGTCGCATCGTCATTTTGCCGAACACCTGAAGCTCCTCGAGGTGACGAGAGAATAGCAAAGAATAAAAGGAACATGATTTTCAAAAACCTTTAAAACCTCCAACTAACAACACTCGTGTGTTTACATGACAATGTGGATCTGCTTTGATGGAGGGGCTACTTCAATCCAACTACTTTTCCACGGTCAACGAAATCTACTAAAAACTACATTGGATACATGCACGTGAAGAGCGATTTGGGTATTAAGTTTGTAAATACGGGGCGCATAGTATTTGCCGAGCCGATTTAACGACTTAAAGCCTTGTTGGCCATATACCTTCGCTAGGAAATGTTGTATCGTGGCTTAGAGCAGGATAGATAGATAGGAGTCTCGGAATAAACAAACAATGTAGATCCTACTGTTTACCGATAGATTCCCCACTTGTCAGGGGCTTAAATCTCGACCCAAGTTGAAATGATTTCAAACATCGTAGGGGATGATGTGTTTTGTTAACTAAGAACTTTTTACACCTCAGCCGAAAACTAAGGATTACCTGGCGTTTCACCCATACCCACCCCCTCTTGACAAATACTGGAGAATACCATACAACAAACAGCAGGGGAGGGGAACATTTACATGTCACTGTTGTCATGGCGATAACCACTGTGGCAACCGTTGGTCACCAGCGGCTCGGACATCATTAAAGTGATTAAGTTGGGGGTGGGTGGAGGGGGAGAGGGTAGTGTAAAGGGGATGTTCTTAAAGGTGTTGTTTAACTATTTATCTCTACTTGGACTGGGCAGGTGATAAGCCTACTGATTTCAGTGCCATCCCTCCCCATTAACGTGATTATAAATGTCCGTCCATTGGCGAGCAACGACAGCTTGTCTAAGTTCACGCCTTCCCGTTTGCTTTAGACTTTTCGCCATTAAACGGCTGCACTTGGTGACACCAGTAAGAGCTCCTGTCCATCGCTAAAATCATGATCGGGGGAGGAAACGTCACCACCACGGAAAGACACATGTACATATAGAATGTATGTTTGAAACAAAAAAGATTGTCCATCTCTTTCTCTGCGGCCGCCCACAAATTGTCAAGAGCATTTCATCGGAAATGTCAGAAGCTTGTGCCACCTGTCAAAAGATCAGTGCCATTCTGTTGTCAAACTTATCAACGAGTTGGCAACTTACACAATTTATTTTGAAATCTTCAATAACAATCAGTAACTAACAGAATGTTATAAAGTAAAATTTTCAAAAAGTAATTAAAGAGTAAAGTCACAGAACAAAGCCAGAAAAATTTTGTCCATATTATGTAGAAGTGATGGAAAATTTAAATAAAAAATTCAAATTTTGCAGACCTCTGAGAGATAATAGATCATTTTACAAATTTCAAATGTTTGGGGTTAACTATTTTTGCTATTGTGTTGAGGGCAGAGGGTGAAGCACTGCTCTCCATAGGAAGCCTGGTGGTTTATTCAGTTCTAGGGCCAAATGGTCTTTGAGGGGTAACATATGGCCAGAATGACGGGGGTCAGAGCCAAGATTGTAGTCGACTGTGGGTTCAGACCCCTTACCGACAGCTTGTTTGAGCCGGAAAACGTTGCCAAATATTATTTCTGGCGGGTTTGTTTTACGTCGTCTCTCATTTTGTGCATTCATATGCGAAGAGAAATTGGAAAGCCAGATGATAAAATTTAAAAAAGAGAAAGAAAAAATATTATTGTGTGTATTGACCACATTTTGCAATTTTTTTGCCTACATTTTCTTGATATTTGACCACCTGTTTGGTTTTCGAGTTGAATGACATTTGAACTTTTCGAGTTGATGCAAAAATTGAAGGGAACTGTCACAAATCGCACAAATTTATATATTTTCATGTAAAATATGCTCATGGTTCATCTTGTACAGGCATAATCGATCAATGAGATATTTCGCTCAAACTTGTTTACATCAACTGGTACATTACTCTCTATTCGCGAAAAAAACAATAAAGAACAATATATTGAGTCTGAATGGCCTGTTGACATGGTTGAGCATTCTTAGTGTGGAAACTTTGGATACAATGCCATACTTAGACATGGGGCATTCATTGTCTATATACAGATATGCCAATATACAATATTTCTATGAATGATACATGCGGGTCTCTTAGCGACATTTACCAGTTGGTCAGTTTCTCACAAGTGTCAATTGTCAACTGCTATGGACACTGGGGGTTGATGGGGGGAGGGGTGCAGGGCAGGGGGGGGGGGGGGGGTTGAGTATTAATGGTCAGTTCTTTTGAGGAGTTTTGTAAATGGAGGAGACTTCTAGTGTCTTTGCTTGGCAGGGGGTAAGGTGCAACTATCTGTCTAAGGTATTGGAGATCTATGTCTATGTGATGAAGATGAAAGTATGTCAGAGAAAGGACTATATATGGGTAAAATATGTTGCCGGTCAGCAGCAGTGACCGAGTTGTAAACATGCAATGGAAATGAGAAGAAACATGTGCAACACAGTCATGTACATGGCAAGTTGGAGCTGATAAAGTTACACTCAAACCATGCAAAGTGACATTCTATGGAGATCTTTTCTGGCCATCAAGTGTTGATTTTGATCAAATTTGCAGAGGAAATGCGAAGTGTAATCAAATTTTAAAAAAGTGAAATAGAGGACACTTATATTGCACAGTTGTTTTTGCCAAGTTGCGAACATAAACTAACACAATTATCAAAATTTTGGTCCCATAAATGCATATAATAGATAGCACATATAAACTATGGTTTTCCACCTATTGCACCAACAACATATTGGCGACACAAAACTTGGTGGTCTGTTTGCCCTCTGCAATCTACCCTGGCTCCTGTGTCCTGTCTCGCCTTTAGCATTACCTAAACTTCTGTAGTGAGGAAGCAAACATCGACCAACCTTTTTACGTGTGGAATGAGTTACCACACCTAGCGAGTGTTTCCACGTAATCGGTGGAAAAGTTCACCGAGTTTCCATCGAGATTTGTGGTCGAGGATCAACAGAACTCGACACCGTCATCCGGAAGATATTTTTTTCTTCGACTCCCCACTCTTGCTATTTGAAAAAACCCCTGAAATTCATGTAATGGGAAGAAAAGAAATCGACCAACACTCAACGGTGACCCCAGCACGCAACCTTGGCTTTTCGGTGGACAAATAAAAAAAGCCGAAAGCCGTTGCAAAGCAAGCATGCGGCAACCCGTCTTGAAGTGATGTTAACACTTATTGGTGACCTGTACACCTGTTGTCGTTACCCTCGTTACTATGCCATGACTGGCGTCCCGCAGAAGCCTCCGAGCGCCCAATATTTGGCTAGTCTGACCCTCGTATTGTTGCCTTGGGATCGCGTGTCCCCGGTGCACATTGTGCCCCAGTAACGGACGCCACTTGTTGCCGCGGTGAGATCGTCCGCGCACAAATGGCCCATTTTGTATCGAGTGGAAACAGTACACCGGCGGCACACAGTGGAGACAAACAGAGCACCGTACAAGCTGCCCCCTCTCCGTCATTGAGGGTATAAAACTCTGCAGAAAAGAGGGGCGACTTTTCTCCTGTCGTGTCGGTTTTCCGGCGGGTTTTCCCGGGGCCCTTGAAGCGATGTCAACGCAAGGAATCGTTGGCAGACATCCGCCACTCTGAGTGGACTGTAGTGACCCTTCATTTGAACATGAGAGAGGCTAAATGGGGCGAAAATGGGAAATGGCTATCAAGTGAAAAGGGCTGTGAGGGTTAGGGCTGGACGGGGGGACGCCGGGTACCCATCTCATGGTGGATTAGTGGGCAGAGACTGGCATGTCGCTCTTTGGCGAATGTCAACAGAGAAGCTTTCTGAAGGTTTTACTGGGAGATTGCGGTGCTAACGCGAGTCCTGGAACCGTCCGATGGGACGGTCTTCCCTTCAACTCCAGACTCAACCCGTCGCTTCAGTCTCAACTTGCTTCTGTTTTTTTTTTTCGCTTCTGCTTTTTGCTTTTTATTTGTATTTTTTTTCCACAGCCCCTAATATGTGATGGCGGATGTTAAAATGTCAGTAACAGAGTTGTCGGCTCCATTACCATGATTAACTCGTGTTAACGTCAAGTTCGTAACAGTGTACATGATCAGCCAGCAGGCTGCAAGTGTGGGGGTGGGGAAAGGTAGTGATCACATTTATGAGAACTGCAACCCGACATTAAAATACAAGTACTATAGTTGTGTACATGTACATAAGAAATTCACTTCCCTAGATATCCGATCAGTATTTCTGACCCTATTCCTGAAATACCATGTTTCGTAGAAAAAATTATTTCCTAGATTTAAGATATGCACACAACACTTACACACATGAATGCTCCATCATCACACTAAAATAAACATACTGACAACTCACACGATAAATCCAAGTCTTGCATAATGATATACTTGTCTACACACACAGTTCAGTCAAGTCATTTGAAATGTCGAACAGCCAATCATACGTGTGTTTGTGGTCATGCAAGTTTTTATGTCGAATCTTGTCAAAGTCATGAAGTTAATAATAACTGATACCTTTGTATGGTGTCTGTGATTATTATCAATATTCCAGTAAATTTGTCAGTACATACATGTAATATTGGATTGTTAATGTAAAACATCGATTTAAAATATTTATTTTTGTCCCTGCCCCCGGCAGACTGGCAGAAGACGGATGCCCAGAAGCAGCGGGAAAAGCTGTTGCTGGAGGAACTTGTCGTCGTCGTCAACAAGCGAGACGAGCTCGTCCAGAGTCTAGACTCACAGGAGAGAGCGTACGTATACAACCTAATCACGGGATGTTCTTGTTTAAAGGAATTACGTCAAACTTCTATTTTGTCATGATCGGTGAGAATGCTGTATCTGTAGGTTGTGTATGTTTGTTGTGCTGGTGTTTGCAGGGTCAAAAGCTTTGTGCTAATCAGTTTCTGTGTAGGTAGGTTCAATGTAGGATCTGTTTGAATGTGACACGTGTGGTTGCAAAGCAAATTTATGAAGCAGTCTCCTGGAAAAAAATAGAAAAATACATTTTTACCCTTGTAACCAAATTTGAAATTGGAAGAAACTCTTTACTCGGAAGAAAATCACCAGTTGCAAAAAAATTCCTACGCCTTCAAGAAAAATCAACCTGCGTCATTGCCCATGCAATCACAGCACTCTCAAAAACCATGTAGCATTGATAACAGTTGAGCACGTGGGGTAGAGGACCTGGGCGTAACGATTGTTTTACTCGATAATTTTGGAGAGGGCGGGAATGCGAGTTTTGAGGACTTCCACTTGAAGGGAGTTTGCCGACTCTCAGAGGCAACACCGATTCTGCCCACTAAAAAATCTTGCGGTACTCGTAATCTCGATGGCTCTGGTGGTGGTGTATATGCTTGGAGGAAGCGGGTGTTTGGAGGGGGTGTGGGGGGGGGGGGGTGGGGGTTTGGGTCAGGAAGGAAAAATATTTGCGTAAATAATCTGGAAGTTGACACCCTCGCCTGAGTGTATCAACTATCAACAGTTGTAGAGGTTCCCATTGTACGGCCGTGTTGTCATGAGGGTGTCATCATCTCCGGGGTAGGGCTTCCTCTCGTAATGGGGTTAGCATGGTTACCATACTGGGTGGAGGAGGGGGGGGGGGGGTGAATACTGTAGCAGAAGATGGGAGAGAAAGGATTTATTTTGACTAAAATTCTGAATTTTGTTTTGTCACAATTGATCCCACAAAAAAGCAAACTAATTCAACACCAATACCTTAAATGATTGCTCTGGGAAATATGATGCGAGTTATCTCTCGATTTTATTCTGTACAAAATTTTATTGCGGGAATGTACACTTTCATTCACCTACATCATGGTTAGCTACTTTGTTGCCTGGTGCCTGGTATCGATTCTACGACCTCCTTCCCCACCCCCTCTGTCCCCAAACCTCCTGGCCTGGTCAGCAGCAATAATAAGCTGATTACCCATCCTCCTCCCAGACAATGGACAGAAAAAATTCAATTTGCGCCACACACACGGCTAACAACACCGCGAGAAACAACAAAACAACACTGTCGGGACATAAAACATGATCCGTGATGCACCCTCTCTCCCAACACCCCCTACCCCTGCCCGCCTAAACTTCTAGCTACCATCAGCTTCGATGCCACTGACAATTATCAACAAAGCTTGTCATTTCAGAAGAATCCATGAAATGTGGGAATGTCTGAATTGGATTTCCTACATGAGGGCAGGCATGTGGTGGGATACTTCCCGACTGGCAAGGGTGGGTTTTTTTTTTTTTGGGGGGGGGGGGGGGGGGGACATGGGGGAAGGGTCCTTTCGAGTCTTGGGTTGGAGAGGTTGTGGGAGCGGGAATGGTTGCCGTGGGGATCAAATTTTCTGGGGGGTTTTCACCCAAAAGACGAGTGGGAAAGTTTGTTGACACAGAAGATCCTAGTCGGGTGCCACGTCGTCCCTCGGTCGGACGGAATTGTTCCCTTCTGTCGCCGTCCGTCATCGCCGGAAGTGAAAGTGGCCTCGCAGACACTCGTGAGAGATGGCGCGGCTGGTTCAACATCGGGATTTTCCTTCCGTTTACTCGTCCTCACGGCTTCCCGCTACATGTGTCTGCAATGGCACGGGGCCCGAGTGAAACTGGATCCCAACAAAAATTAATAGGCAGCCATCGATTCTGTCATAATTCATTCATCGTGTTGTCCAATGTCAATATTATCATGGCAAGATTGGGTATTATTTCCGAGGAGAATGGCGAAGGAAATCTGTGGTGAATACGGAGGGCATCAATGGGAAAACGCTTGCTGCTGTTTGCCTCCTTTTATTAATTTGACGACGATATCTGTAAGTCATATTCGAAAGGGAAATATGCTGTGTAATTCTTCTAATCAATTTAGATGGAAAGAAAAGCAAGAAAAGTCCTCATCCTAAATCTTTGAAATTTGGAAAAATTACACAAATGGTAGTGAATTTTTGGTTGGCTCAAAAAAAAAGCACCAATTTCAGCAATATCACTCACAGCCCACAAAACAATACTTAAGAGTCCACAAAGTAGTCAAAAATTAAAGTGTATATATATATATCCATATTGATGAATGGATTTCATAACACAAACCGAAGTAGCAGTACATATGGGTATATGAAAGGTTCATAAACATTAGCTAAAAATTAGAAAATCTGAAAATCATTAATGCACCCAAAATACCCAAGGTGCAAACGGCTTTTCCCAAATTGACAAACACAATAAATAATTTACGGAAAGCTTTTTAATCCTTTTCAACTGAGCAACCTTCACCCAAAAAGGCCCAGTTTGGCCATTAGATCAATGATTCGAAGTTCTTTGAAATTTTTCTTTCTCTCCAAAAATTTTGACATCGTTCACTTTCTAAATTGTTTACTTCCAAGGAAAATTAATCATTGAAAGTTTCCGAGCTCCGAAACACCATCGACCACGTGTCAAAGTCATGATTTTTGTGAAATCACAAACATTTTTGCGAAAACTGACAATAGCCCCCATTTGTACCAGCGGAGAAAAAGAACTGGAAAGCTTGTGTATTGGGATGCCAACAGGGTGTCGGCATTCGGCCACTTGAGTTCCGGTTGCTTTGTCCCTGGAGAGGCAGCTGACACACGCCATCTGCAAACACACACGGTGCCTTAGTGCTTCCATACTTGCCACCTGCAAATGCACACGGTGCCTTAGTGCTTCCATACAATACCCCGGCCACGACTTATCCCGCAGATAATGAAAAAGAGTAAGGACCCAATAGCTCCACCCCATAGAGCCAACCCCCACTAGTGTAAACCCTTGCGACTTGGCAATACCTCATCTCCGATGCAATCAGATAGATGCAGTGAATTACAGTTATATATCATATCGTATCGGTAGCTCAGATGTGCGAGGACAGTACAAAGTCCGTCATTGCCGAAGACGACGATAGATCTACCGGGTATACGCATAATTCTCCCTGATAGATATCTCTGTCACTGTCGAAATATGTCGTTACTATCCCTCGTGGCGCTCCGTTTGTAGTCTTCAGGTTTTCGCTATGACGCCCGCAGTTCAAGTGGATCAAGAGGGATTTATTTCTGCCCCGTGTTTCGTCCATATTGGGTGGGTGGGGTCTGCGGGTATTGTGAGGGGGGACAGGGGGAGGACCTTCGCTAAAGGGTCCAGTGTCACTGCTTGGGTCAAGTGTTGATGCCCATATACCCACAAGATATACATGACATATATCACCGCCACCCTCCCCCCTCTTCCTCTCGTAAGGGGTATCTACGGCTTCTAAGGATATAATGTGTTGGGTAGGGGGAGGGGGGTTCAGTATACAACATTACAGTGTAAAATGTCTACCACATCACATTTTGCACCCCCAAAAACGGTCATCTTGCCTCAGAGCAACTATTAAATCGGGAGCGTCTGTTCCCGGCTTGTATGTGGAGGCAGGGACGCTGGAATGAACTCAGAGTTCCTCCCCATCTGTCGGGGGAAGTTTCAAGAGGCTTGGTCGATTCAACTCCTCAGGCATATCCCCTCCGATCGCTTTTTGTTTCGGCCACTTATCAGTCTGCTTCAGTGTTAACTAACCCCTGGCTATTTTCTCCTTCGTCCCTTAGCCCGTTTCACAACCGCTTCGACAGTAGAGATTCATTTACTATTTTCAATACTGCCTAAGACATTGAAAAAATATACACTTGAATGGCATTGCAAGCACTTCTTATCCCAGGGAAAATTAGATATTTGTGGGGCAGAATCTGGGAGATTTTGACGCGCTCCCTACTACCACCCCTCCAGTTTTTCCCGTTTTGCTCTATCCCCTAGCTAACCGCTCTAATCCTTAAGCCTCTTGCAAGTTCGAATGAAACATAACCGACAGAACACATGTTCCCTAATGTTGGACCCTTTCAAATTTGGTGAATTTCAGTCTTCAATAGCTTAAATCTATTGGTCTGGGTGTTAAGGATGGTGATTTACTGAAATCTTGAGTGTGCAAATCCCATTTCTCAAAGCAGTTGGACTGTTAAGGAAAATACGTGTGAAAAGTTGGGGATCAAGTGGCGAATATTACAAATTTGAATTTGTTGAATTTGGGAACAGCTGTAGTGAGATTTAAATATTGGTTATTATAAATAATCAGGTGTTCTCTTTGAATGAGTGTGATCACAGTCATAATCGTTGTTGAAAACGTTGAATAAATTTCGAATTGATCAAAAACACAATGCCATGATTTTCTGCCTCTTTTCATACCAGCAAGCTTATCCAAAGTTTTTATAAATAGTACTTAACAATAAATAGAAAATATGTCTTTTGGAATACATATACATGTTTTTTTTTTTATAGAGCTCATTTAGCTTGGTAAAGTATGTATACCTTATTTGCTTTGGTTACCGATAATTACATGTGTAGGTTAATTTATTGCATATTATACTAAAATTCATGTTGAATACTTTGAGAATATTTAGTGAATATCTCTCGTTTTGTTTTGCACAGTATCGAAGAAGACGAAGAAATGGAGAGGCGACTCAACCAACAACTCAACGAGAAATCCTTCTCCCGTCACAGCTCCAAAGATGATAAGAGCTGCATCATCCAGTGAAAAACTGCATCATCCAGCAAAGAACTACATCATCCAGCAAAGAACTGCATCCAGCAAAGAACTGCATCATCCATTGAAGAACTGCATCATCCAAAAAAGAACTACATCATCCAGTAAATAACTGCATCATCCAGAAAAGAACTGCATCATTCAGCAAAGAACTGCATCATCCAGAAAAGAACTGTATCATCCAGCAAAGAACTGCATCATCCAATGAAGAACAAATTCATTGGATCCAATGAAGACACAAATTTGAAAATCCAATGAAAATCCAATGAAGAACAAATTCTTCTTTCTTTTCACTCTCTCTTCGCACGAATTCTCAACATTACTGTTTTCTGCAAACTTGTTAGTTAGTCTTTTTCATGACTTTATATCGCCTCAATCTGAAAAAATATGTAGCACTTGTAAATGTATTTTCAGTATATATTCCAAGGGATTAAAAATAGTCCCAAATACAAATTTGTGTCTGATGAATTATTTTAAATTTAGAATTCATTTGTTTGAATATACATGTATAATGTTGATGAAATTCAGAAAAGGCTACCATTTTGTCGCATTTGTAATTGGTCAAGTAGATCAGTGATTTTTGAATGTGATAGGTTATAATATGACTGAAAATTCGCTTTTGCAAACTATTTATAATGCACTGTAGAATTGAATGCATTTGACTGAAATATGTGTACTGTTTCCATACAGTTTGGAAACTCACACTGCTTAAGTTTCAATCGCTATTTGAATGTTATGAATGCACAATGTCATGTGCAAAATAAGAATATAGTTGTTTGGGTTTGGACTGAAAATTATATTAAGTTTTGACATGTTTGAAAAGAAAAATGTTTGGAAAAAAATGTGTTTCAGAACGGTGCTTCTGTTGTTTGCTATGGTGACGGTTGTGCTATCCGAATAGATTTGTGTTGATAAGAGTGTCTTGTAAATATGGTCTTTATTTATTTATCATCAAACGTATTACCAGTCGTATGAGCATGTGTAAAAAGCACCAATTATATTTCTGAATATTCACGACATCAAATATTATCCGGTGGTGTAAAAGTTTTTGTTATGCATTGTAGAATGAGTAGTACTGCATGGTAGTTCCAGAAAATAAACCGAAATCTTGTCGTTTTGTAATTCTCAAATGCTAGCAAATGTGGAATAATTGCAGTACGAAGCATTGTTCTGCCAGTAAGCAAATATTTACCACAACAAAAGTAACATTTACCCGTTAACCGATCAATCAATCATATTTTTTCCGCTCATTTCCACAGTGTAGAGGCAGAGTGTGTTTGAAGCTGATCCAGGTGAAGGGTTGTTTTCTGCGGCAGATTAATACCCAAATCCGGGATTAATCAGCGGCAAACACAGATTAAAAACCCCCTAATGCCGGTATATATTTTAATCTCCCTTTCGCCTCACCCCGAGCCAGTATTAGGTCGCTGCTACGTTCAGATCACTCGCTCCTGCCGTCGTTTTGCTAGGTCACCATGTGCAGCGCGGAGGGGGCGGCGGGGTATTAATTATGTGTTTTGGGTGGTGCTTGGAATCGGGTGCATGGATTGCCTGCCGACTGAAGGTTGGTCCAATCAATGTCTGTCGTTTTGACGGAATATGAGAGATCGTTTCACTGGTTGGACACCTTTTATTAAAAGGGATCAGCTTTCGTTTTTTTTTCCCGCAAAATTATTTTCCAAATGTATGATGTATGTCTTCTACCCATCCTCCGAATTTTCATCCCTTATCATGTTTACCATTTGGAAGGACCCTATTGTTTTTGGAGCAGGGTCAGGTCAGTCTGTGAGTGCCGAATTCCCCAATTCAATTTCTGAATTATTTCCCGGAGCATAACTCGAGAAGTATTTTAGCAATTGCTGTGAAATTCCATACGGAGGCTTATATATATCGCTTGGGAAGAATCCGATTGATCTTTGAGTCAAATCATTAGTGCATCATTGTCAATGGTCCCTGGAGATAATGTGGTCTTACTTGATAGGTAATCATTCAACACAGTTGTTACCTACATGTTTACAAAAAAAGCAAAAAATTTTTGCAGCATTTTGCAAAAAAAAAATCCTTTAATCCACTCAAGGTCTTGCTTTCAAGTCATAGCAAAATCTTCTATGTCAAACTGTATGCTTACCAATATTGTTAGGTTATTGCATCGCTTTGAGAAGTTTTCAACATGTATGTTTTATGATCTGTCAAACATAAGATGTTCAATGGTATATAAGAAAAGCACCAAGTCATCACAAATATGTGTAGAGTCTATAAATACTGTTACTACATTATATATTATGCAGCGTATTTAGGACATGGTACGTACGATAAAATAATCTGTATGTACAAACTACTATTTCGTACGTACAGATAATTATTTCGTATGTACAAATTACTATTTCGTATGTACGAATTACTAATTTGTACGTACGGAATACCAATTCGTACGTACGGATAAGCAATTCATACGTACAAACCACTATTTCTTTACATTAACAAAGAGTGTGGGAAAGAAATGTGTGAATATGGATTTAGCCTGTCCACCATGAGCAATTCAAATTTGGATGATATAGCAAGCAATACATGCGAGTGTTTAATACTAGTAGGTACGTACAAATAGGAATCCGTATGTACAAATTAATCCGTACGTACGAGTTATTGATCTGTACGTATGAAATAAAATAAATATTTCCCCATGTCCTAAATACGCTGCCGTATGTACCTGTGTAGTTTTTCTCCTGGTTATGTTTTGTTTGGTTTTTCTCATTTTCATTTCACTTATAGATTTATTTGTATCATTTGAGGATTTTTGCACCTTTTGTCACTTTATTTTTGTCAGCTATGCGTGAAAACTTGTTCTTTTTTCATTTCAATATGTTGATACATGATACATTTATGATGCATCATTTTTGCATGTTTATTCCGATGAATCAGCATTAAATGTGCAGAGATGTGATTTTGATTTGTACAGTAAGTGTTGAAACTTCCAGAGAAAAAATATTACAAATTATTAAAATGATGTGCCAAATTTCTGCTTGCAATGTTTTCTGTGTGCGACATTTGTTTTTTGATATGTGTATAGTCATTTCATCGAATCATTTTGCATTTTGTCCGAATTATATTTATTATGAATGATTCTTTGTGAACAAACTTTTTGTCGTTTTTTGCTGAACACGAGAGAATGGAATTGATGTTTATGTGATAATGTAACTTTGCCACCATCATGTTTCTATTCAGTTTTTCTACTATAATGAAAAAAAAATGGGATATGTGTGTGCTCTGATCATTCATGCTTCCTGAATATATCGTCTACTGTGCTGTGTGGTATAGACTCTAGCATCTAGGCCTTGAATGTGATTTTGAAAAAAGAAGGGTGTTACAAATAGGGGTACTAGAATACCGTATTGGTCCTGAAAATAAGCTTGGCACTATCAAACTTTGCAGCACATGTAAGGTGAGGGTCGTTTTGAAGAAATTTCCAAAAGAAATATCTACCAGTACATGGAAAGGTTATATTTCTGTTAATATGGTTCAAATAACATGCAAAATGGCAGATTTTGTGCATAGACATACTGGTGATACATGGAAAAAGTTAGAGGACTTTTTTTAGGAGAGGAGGGGACTAGCTGGGTGTGCTTCTATTAGGGTATGTGCGTTTATTAGGACCAGTATGCTAGATGTTGTAAACTGTAGTACGTTATAGTGTAGCAGTAGTGATGTGAAAATTCATGTATGTGGGGTGGTTGGGATTTGTGATTGTGTTTTGTTTGCTGCCTGCATACGGGAAAATACTTAACTGTTGTTGTGAGTCAAGTGCAATATCAAAATTACATGACATCCTGTAAATAATGTCAATAAACATGTTGCTCATCAGTTTGTGTTTTCCGTTGAAACAGTATCCTAATTATTGTGAATATATCAATATTCATCTCCTGAATAGCCACTAATGGCCAGATCTCAGCAGTTTTGATGTTGTCAGCTGACAAACTGCTGTGGCTTCTGTCTGTCATTCATTGGTACATGTGAATCTCAAGGTCCTGTTTGACCTGAAATAGGTGTATTGGCCATTTAGTTGGTGCTTGGATCTGTCTTATGAGTACCAGGTATACAGGACGTTGTATATGCTAGATCATTGGTGACCTTGAACTTAACCTCAGATGATCTTGAACTCATGACCTTGAGTGGCAAATTCAAAGCCAGGTCACATTTGACATGAACTATGTAAATTGGCATCTGCAGACAAAATCTCTTCATAAGGATCTTATGATTCTACTACAGGCAATTAGGGAACCATGTGACCTTGAAACTGACCTCAGACTACCTTCTGTATAGAATAGCAACAGCACATGTGATCTATGTCAGCCGGTAAGCAGGTGTTATTATCAAAAATAAGGCCAAAGGGCTGAGATAGGCTGCCGGACAATATATGTATTTTATATATATTTTAGATATTACCCGTAGCCATTTTGTCCCATACCTTGAAAATAGAGTCAATGGTCAAATTCAAGGTCACGAAAATATTCAGCATATATCATTTCCTAAATGTCCACAATTTATTGCTAAGCTGTGAATTCAATAAGAGATATTAGCAATTTTGTCCTGTGACCTTGAAAATGGAGTCAGGTCTAATGGAAGGTCATCATAAAACTAGTGAACGAGATATTAGCCATTTTGTCATGTAACCTTGTAAAATGAGGTCAAAGGTCAAACTCAAGGTCATCGAAATATTCGGCATTCATCATTTCCAAAATCTTCTGAAGTTATTTCCAAGGTGTAAAGTCGATAAGAAGTGATATTAACTATTTTGTCCTGTGACCTGAAAGTTAGGTCAAAGGTCAAACTAAAGGTCACGAGAATATTCAGCATATATTTCCTATACAATTGTCCACAATTGATTCCTAATCTCAATATTAGGTGAGATATGAGGAATAGTGTGTCCCATTATAAAAAAAAACATAGGAGAATTTAAGATGGGAAAGTCTCATTTGGGCCAAGTATTGGGCAAAATGACCCACAACGAAACTTATACACACCACATATGAGGAGTCTTAAGGAGTCAGCATACTAGTACATGTATATCATGTGCACGATTGCACAGTTTTGTCCTGTGACCTTGAAATGAAGTCAAATGTCAAATAAAGGCCATCAGTATATGTCGTCATGTATCATTTCATGTATGCCCACAATTGGTGTCTAAACTATGAAGTCGATAATAAGCGAGTTATTAGCCATTTTGTTCTCCGACCTTGAAAATAAGGTCAAAGGTCAAGTTCAATGTCATGAGAATATTCAGCATATAACATTTCCTCTGTCCACAATTGATTCATAACCTGTAAAGTTGATAAGCGAGATATTAGCCATTTTATGCTCTGACCTTAAAAAGTAGGTCAAATTTCAAGTCTTCAGAATATTCAGCATATATCGTTTCCCATATGTCCATAATTAATTCATAAGCTGTAAAGTCGATAATAAGCGATATATTAGCCATTTTGTTCTGACCTTGTGAATGGGATCGAAGGTCAAATTCAAGGTCACGAGAATATTCAGCATATATCACTTCCTATATGTTTAATATAGATTCCTAAACTCTACAGTCTATAATAAGCGAGAAATCCATTTTGTGCTCTGACCTTGGAAATAAGGTCAAAGGTCAAGTTCAAGGCCATGAGAATATTCAGCAAATACCGTTTCCTTTATGTCCACAATTGATTTCTAAGCTGTAAAGTTTACAATAAGCGAGTTATCAGCATGAGAATGAGGTCAAAGATCAAACTCAAGGTCACGAGGATATTCAGCATATATCATTTCCTATCTGTCCACAATTGATTCCCAATCTCTAAGCTCAATATCAAGTGAGAAATTAGGAATAATGTGTCTCATTATAGAGCATAGGAGAATTTAACATGGGAAAGTCTCATTTGGGCCAAGTTTGGGCCAAAATGACCCACTTCGAGTGATTCAAGGGCAACGGATCTCATACACACCACAGAGGTACATATGAAGAGTCTCAAGCATGAATTACAACAAAAAAATTACGGAATAGGTTTTGAGAATAGAATAGAATAGAATAGAATAAAACTTTATTTAACGTCGGTATAGTAAAAACAGGTAACAGTAGCTTTTCAGCTATTGACCGACAGTGAAGAAATGACATGATTAATATACAAATGAAAGGATGAAAACCAAACAATACATACATGTAAATCAGCATGATCATAATACTGTGTGTGTACAACGACTATTCAGAAATATACAATATGTGTGTATTTGTTATATGATTATTGACATCAGATTTGTGACAGAATACAGAATTTACAATAGGAACATGAGCATGTAGGACCTTCCCATTTGGCGATATTTCTTTTAAATTTTGTATATTCTGTAACACTTTTGAGATCGTTCGATAACTTATTCCACAAAGCTGCTCCCTCATACCTAATTGTATTTTTTCCATACTTAATGGTATTAAATTTAGGTGGGGACAGGGGGAGTAAGCATTTCATCTCATATCTGGATTCCTTAATTTTGAACATGTCCAATAAATATTGGGGCCCGGTATGATCATAGTTCAAGCATTTGAAAACTTGAAGAGCAACAAGCCTAAGTCTTTGTACATATAACAAGGATTTCCCACTGAGATTCCTTAATTCACTATATGTTGACCGAAAGTCATTGAAAACAAACCTTAGAGCTCTTTCTTGGATTTTCTCAATTTTTTTTATATTTTTCAAGCTACAGTTGTGCCATACTAATGGGCAGTAATTAAACTGTGACAAAATAAAACTTTCAAATAGTAATAATTTCTCCTTACAGTCCAAAGCTTTCGATAAACGGCCCAACACACTTAGATATTTACCAGCCTTTTTGCATAATTCTGAAATGTGAAGGTCAAAGTTTAGGGCATGGTCAATATGGACCCCTAACACTTTTACAGAACTTTCAGACGTGAGTGTAACGCTATCATTGATGCACAGAGATATATCTTGCTTATCTTGGCCGAATACAATGAACTGAAACTTAGACGCATTGGCCTGTAAGTAATTGTTCCCAAACCACTCCAGCATAATAGCTGATGCTGATCTGATCTTGGTGACAACTTTGTCAATATTATCATCATGTACACAAATTGTGTTGTCGTCAGCATAGTTATAAATATCACATACATTTTCGAGAACATACATCAAATCATTTGAGTAAATATTGTACAAGAAAGGACCCATCTTAGATCCTTGCGCTGCCCCTTTTTTAATCATCATCCACTCACTTGTGTCCTTTCCTATTTTAACTCTCTGCATTCTAGTTTGAAAATAATTACTCAGCAACGTGCAAGCCTCTGCCTCAAACCCATATGCATTTAACTTTGCGACCATCAGCCCATGTGGCAGACAGTCGAAAGCTTTGGATAAGTCTGTTAACAATGCAGCACTGATCTGTCTATTGTCAAGAGATGTCTTGCACCGATTAACTAAATTTACTAAAACACTTTCACAGCTGTACCCTTTCCTAAATCCCGATATATTCTTAGATAGTAAGGGTTCAATGTAGTTGCTCATTTGATCTATGAAAACGCTTTCGAATACTTTTGATAAACATGGCAAAATGCTCACAGGTCTAAAATTTGACTTCTCTAGTGTACTATTTTTCTTATGAATCGTATGAATCGAAAACGACCGCCAAGGTCCAAAAGTGGCCTTTTTTCGTCGAAAATGGCCACCATTTTGAAAAAAATCGCAAATAAGAAAAAAAAAAAAAAATACCTCCCTCAGAGTCTCTCTTGAAATATTTTTAGGCATTTTTGTGCAAAAAAATGTTGAAGGTCACAACCGTAAACTTTAAAGATTAAAATGTAGACGGACGACGACGACGGACGCAATGCCAAAGCAATAAGTTATCGGACATGCACTGTCCCTGCACTTGGGTTAAGATGACCTTGAGTATTCAGACAAATGTCTCGTTCAGCTCAAGGTGTTGTAATGTGGACTTGAGTCCCTGGAAGAGTTGTAAGATTGTTCGAGGTATTTGACCAAGAAAATGTGGAATAAACGTGTACAGTGCAATATACAAAGCTTCCGAATCCACAGTAGCCTACACTATGAGTGACCATACTTTTTAGTGTGAAATGAGTGTGTACACTCTTGAAGGTGTATAACTTGTGATTGGTGCAAGTTATAGATAATGAACGCAAACTTCAAGATTGCAAGTTATAATGAACCCAAACAAGCATATTCAACAAGGCGTAATGAATATACGATTCTTTGTTTTGGAATATGTTGACCTGTTATTTCGATGACAAGAGTAAAAACCAAGAGAAAGACACAATTAATGTCCGTCATCCATGCGAGGTCACCAGAGAAATTGTCCCGCCCAAGCGCATTATCTGCAGAGAACATTGCGGAATTAGGGCCAACATTATCTCCTAAAACTTCTGTCGCCAGACTGGGGTATTAATGTTTCTCCCCTAGATCAATTGATGGGGTTTCCAAGCGGAAAAAAATTCCAGTTGACACGACAATTTGGGGGATCTCCTAAATTTTCGCCTAAGCCCCTCGAGTCTTCACGTCGCTTGCCCCGCGTTTGAAATGGGAACGGTTACCTGCCGCGGACAGGGGGGTCACATGGGGTCGCAGAAGAAAATGGCGGAACTGTCACGTGATCTATCGTCTGCGCAACGACTTCCATTTTCGTTTGGCCTCTGCGCTGACCCGTAAGACTCGAAACGCTGGCAACACCTCGGCGTAAAGCCATTATCGAAAATCCACGGCGTTGGTGGAGGAATTAGCTCCTCGCTTCTAAGCTGTAACTCTTTGACATCCACTTTTCCCCGAATGGTTTTTATACTGATGTAAACTGGTGAGTGAAGGTTACATGTGTCGCTTGGTTTTAGTGTCGCTGTGACGCCTTTTTGTCTCTACCCCAAACTGTACCACACCCCTCTCCCTTCTATTTCTGGCTATCTTGAACACTTTCTTGTTCTCCATCTAGAGTTCCATGTTGCGGAAAAACACATTTGGTGGATGTCGTTCTTCACTTTATTGTGTGTGTAATAGCTTGTCCTTCGCTATCCAGAATATATTTCTAGTCAAAAGATCTGAAGATTAAATTAAGATCCACACGTTGACTCAGTATAGTAGCTTCTACGTGTGTGTCTTTTCACTCGTCCACCCCCACAGTGAATGGGAATTGCGCACCATGCATTGGTTCAGTTTTCTCGGAAAATTAAAAAAATATATATCCATCAAATCCCAAGTAACTTATCGAACCGAAATTATATTCGAAATTCGTCATGGGAAAACGCTCGGGAAAATGCGATTGGTTGATCGTCGCTCAGTTACTATTGTTGGCTTGAAATTTAATCATCTCCCTTGCGCCGCTTTATCCTCGAGGTAGGCTGGTCGCAATTTCGTACTTAATTAATGAGGCACCGGCGACAGTTCATCATCCTTCGGTGGAATATCCACCCTTCTTAAAGTTCGTACCCATCGCTTGAAAAACCGCTTCCAAGGCCGCGCCATGCAATTGTCTACCGGTGATCAACGGACAATGCGCCTGATAAGTTGCCGTTGAAATTCGACTACGTCATCTGTAGATTCTCCACCAGTTGCTACGCAGAGCAGCGCGTGTCCAAAGTCGATAGAGTTGGGTGCGTTTATAGGCATATCGTGATGCCAGGCATTTCGTGATGCCAACTATAGAGCGATCGTTCCTCGTTCCTCCGTGAAAATGCGACGCCCGTCGTGATGATAAGGAATTGCTTAGCTACGTCGGTTTGCGAGGAAAGATGACCAAATTTCCAGGCGAGATACGGCGGCGACGAAAGGGTGACAAGATTTATGGACGGGATTGACGGGGGGAGCGCGTACTACACTGCTAAAAAGAAAAGGTGTTTCGGGCGTGATAAAGCACCCGGGGTGAGAAAAAAGTCAACAATCGGCCGCCTTTCCTCCATAAAAGTTGATAAACTGCTGCCCGAGCAACAACGTCGGAGCCGAACGACCACCAATAACAATATAAGGCACCCGTCGTCTGTTTTAATACCCTTATCATTTCCGTACTGTTAATGGAAAAAGACGCACGCCCCAACCGGGCAAAGAGAATTACCAAATCCCGAAGACGCCTCACTCCTCCGACTAATTTGTCTCCTTACGTGCGTGCATAGGAGGTGGAACTACTTTTTATGACAGTCGAACCAGGGAGATTTGTTCCTTATAATGCACACAAGTACTCCATCAACTGACTCTAAAACAACAGAAAGAAAAACTTCAGATTGCATGGAGATTTTGTTCGTTTATTCTTAGTTTTTAAGGGTTTCTTTCTATGAATTCATCTATTCGCATCACTGGGAGTCGCCACTGTCGCGATACATCAAGAAGTCACGTGGCCATAAGTCAAACTTGTCAGCTTAACGTCACTTCTTCCACCTCCGATACCTTTAGTAGGAGGTATCATTGATAAATCAGGGTCAAAGAAAAACTATCGGCCAAATTAAATGAGTCATATTTGACTTTGAGTACATGAACCGTGCGTTCCACCCACCCAACGCCACGTGGCCACTATGTTTTCGAATCAAAGGGCCCGAAATCTGACCCCAAACCGGACATGGCCGCCGCAGCGGAAGGATATCTTAAAAGGCGGCGTGTTTGGCGCGTGTGTGCGCACGTTCAATATCGTCTGCAAGCGAATTAAGTACTCGTCAAACATGTCAAATGACCACTCCCCTAGAATATATAAGGAAATCTACAACTTCAAAAAGAAAAACAATGCAGTTTTCATTTCTTGGCGGATGAGCTTGTCCGCGATTATCTTTCATAATTCGTCTGGTGTTGAAAGAAAGTTATCATTGTTCGTTCAGTGGAAATAATAAGTGCAGGCCTACATATGATAGTTGGATAAAGATAAAGTCCTTTCATATTTTTTATTTGACTGTCAAATTGACCAATTTGGACCTCGTGTGGCATATTTATCCCCCAGCAAGACGGAAACGGTGAATTTGCAAATTTTAATCCATTTAAAACCGTTGCCTTGTCTTGAATTCTTTCTTTTGAATTGCTCGTCTCAAGTTTGTACCCCATTTTATTAAAACTTAAGACCAGCAAATTGCAACACCGTGATTCGAACAATGGATGGATAAATGATCTGGGTGCTTGAAAATGTCACCATCTATAATGGGAAGCAACTGCGTTAATTTTCCTCGGACCTGTCATTCGCATACTTGAACAAATGTCCATTTGCTGCGAGACTAAAAATCCATGTGCCACTCACTTCCGGTGTCTAGACTGTTTCACTGGCGACTCGTCACTTCCTGCCCGGGCTATTGTCTGTCTCCCGAATTGTGTTTTCAGTGAAAACATGTTGAAAGTGCAAGACAAACTGGACACAATTAGTTACCCGCGCGTTGCATTTTTCGTGCAATTATCGGGTCTAAAAACATTTTTTCGCAACCCATTATCTATTCACTCAGCACGTCTCGTATTTCACAATATCAGTGAAGAGTATATTTTGTCATCTTGATAAACCCGCCTGTCCGTTTGATTTGGGCGGAGTTTTAAGGCGTGAAAGTTGAAAAGCTTTATTTTAAGTGCACTGTTTATTTTTCCCCAGAGTAGACTCTATATATTGATATCTTGATTTATTAGATTAAATTCCCTTGTGCCTTTTCTAGACAATTGGCCAGTCCTTAATCGTCTTAGTTCACTCGAGGGAGTTCATAATTGACGAAAACAGTTATATCAATTGAAATTGCTACTTTAAGATACAATAAAAAAAATATTAATATGCCAATTATTAGGCCTATCGCGAAGTTTAATAAGCAAGCAATTTGCACGAGATAATAGTCGATAATTGACCAAATGACCGGCTACAAATATTTGGGTCTGTATTTCAGGTAAAGATACTAATTTAGGGATTGGATGCCAAGATACCAATGGACGATTGTCTCCCTACAAATTAAGCATCTTGCGCCTAGATGCCACGGTAAATCGCAAACGCAAACATAAGTGGCATGTTGGCTCCCAAAACCCACGAAAATTGATGTAATTTGGGGTAATTTCACGTGTTGCCTCTATTAATCCGCTCAGAAAATAGAAAATTGCGCTACATTTCAATTCTACGGGTCAGTTGCTTCTCTTGTCAAGGGTGGACTTCCACTCGTGATGGTCAGTTTCCTGCCTGACATATATGTACATCGTCCCTCTTTGGGCCCTTGACCGAGTGATGACATATATCCAGTCTAATTGTTAGCAAACATGCGAAAGTAAACAATTATAGGGCGATGCACTGGAAGATAGAGTATTATTTTGGTCGTTGGCCGTTTAATTTTGCTGACACCCGTTTCCGTGTCACTCAGAACATCTTTACTCGAAATTCAACCCATATTTCGTATTCACTTTTTCGGAGGACAATTTCCCGTCTATATTAAATTTACCTACAGGAAAAAGTATTATGATGGCTGGACAGGGTTTTTTTTCAGATTCCCCTCTGCTTCAGTTTGCCCTGATGTTGGCAGACAACCATACATTCTATCTACCCCGATGGTTTGAAATCGGACAGGTCCATAAGTGAAATATGATACCCTTTCAAAGCCAAAAGGGCCAGCCGAGGAATATCGGCACAGACCAAAAAGGGACACCGCGGTGTCATCCGCGACGGCTGCTTAAATATCGCGATATTTATGTAACCTTGGCAGAGATTCGGGCGAGATTTCCAGACACATGATCAGAGGCAAAGTGGTGAAGATCTTGCAAATATTTTGGCAGATTTCGGCGATGGGGTTCCATTAGCCGGTTGAACTTTATTCGGTGGAAATATGAGCCATTTTTCAACGCTCCTCAATGAATTGCATAATATGAAGTTGTGCATGCGCACGGTCAGGGCAATTTCCATTACATTCCAATAAATCATCACAAAAAAAACCTATTCTCAATACCCTTTGCATTGCAAAGACTACTTTTTTTCTAGAAACAGTCGAACATTTTGACATCGTCATTGCCAGTTGACATACGATGATAAAAACATACGACTTTATTTCATAACATGTCAAAATATAGTGTCAACAGAACTTGACAACAGCCACATCAAGACGATGCGTTGGAATACTAAAATTAAGTCTTTAGACGACATAATTGTCCCCTTGTAATTTCACTAAGCACTCTCCATGTATAAGAATGTATACCACATATAACAGTCCGACACTGTCATCGAGGGCCCCAGATACCAAACTATTGGCCCGTGTGGATATCTAAGCCGGATTCGCGCGCTGCGGGGAGCCCCATTGTCGCCACAACTCGATAAAAGACTGGGGTCTTCTTGTGGCCAGATTGTCTCAGTAGGGGTCCAAGCGTTCCCCTCTCGCTAAGGGCCAAAACCAGGGCCCTTTGAAGGTCGATTCCAGTTTAGATTCCACTGTTGTCTGCCATTGTTACCCTACTAATCCCCTTGTTATGTTCCACAGTGGCGCTGTTGGGTTGAATTTTAGAGGGGGGCTCATCATCGCGTCTAAACGTCTATTATATGTATTGTTTACGTCGTAAATTTGATATATTGTAGGGGGTGATTTGAGAGAAGGGGCGGAGCGGATTTGTTCTCATTAAAGGGCTGTGATGATGACCGCGTAGTGAGCGATGTTCTCTGTGAAGTTTTCCATGAATGAAAGTCATTATCTGTATATATTCCTCCTTCACTCTTGATTCTTTGACATATGAGGAAATTTATTTGTGCATGACGTCTATTATAATAGAATTAGATTTCACCGCCCTTACTAGTGAATACACAATATTCAACGCCATAAATAACCGTAAAAGTCAAGACATTGCCATAAAAATACAAATAATTGAAAGACATGTCAGTGACATTGCATTTTGAACAAAGAAAACCCCCCAGAAATATCAAACACTAAACTTTTATTAGTGGTGGAATGAAAAGGTCAACGGTTTTAAACGCTGAATATATGATTTGTTTGCATGAAAGAAAAAATACGTAATTCATCATAATTCAACTTTTCACTTCTTCAACTCAAGAGTCGCATTTTGGAAACAATCGTGCACGCAATATAGGCCAATTCAGCCAATTTCGTATTACATTTTGCAAACCCATATTTCACGGAAAGGCGTGTTTCATGCCATGTTGGCGACTTCCCCGCTGGTAGCTTGCCCCATATAGCGTGAGAGTGGTGTCCATGAAGTGGACATATGGATGAGACCCCATGTCAATTCCGTGGCTAATTTTGACAACTGTTGCCAAGCAAATTAGGCAAGAGAAGTTGGAGAGAGTCATTTTCCGGTGACTAATAAACACATGGGCCTAGCCGTGCGTCCTTTGATGGTCGATGGACTGGCAGCGGGCAGCGTGTCCACAAGGAGATGGTCATTATCCGTGCACCACTTGTCTTGGACAGTGGTCATCGCATTCATCAAAGGCGACTTGAGTCTGTTTAATCATCAGCAGCAGCAGTTGCTGGTGCAGATGAAGCATCTTCACCGAGAGAGCGAGCGCCTCTCTGCACGCGTGCATGGTGCGGAAGGGGGAGGGGGGGGGGGGGGGGGGGGCCATTTTCTTTGAAAGAAATCGTTGTTATAGAACATGGAAATTGGGGAAAATTCCATAGGAATTATTACGCATTTATAATAATAGAAAAAAGGCATATAGAGTAGGGGTCCGATCTCATCTATGATGGGCAAAGGGATGATATATTTTGAAATTCACCTGCACTAATTGGCCGTTCTGTCGGTATGATCTGTCACATACTAAGTATGCGGCAATGACAGCATATGTCGAGTATCTTTTTCCTCCTCCAAAGTCTTTTGCATCTTCCACAGTAGAAAAAAGAGTGATGCCAAGTCTCGGTCAATCTCGGTTAAGATTATGTTATCGAAGGAGCGACGCAGTAAAGAACATATGTAGCCCTCAACAAATTGCGGGAGCAAGCTGCGCAGGGCGGAAGAAAAAGGTTATTAATTCCAGCGGATATTTAATAAAGACACGATGGAGTGTGAATATATTAATATTCGAAGTATCTATCTGTCGTGGAGTGTTATTTTTGCCATTGAATCCTGTGAAAATGTTGGTGGACGTAGGTGACATGTTTATTAATGTAATCTACTGCATATCACTGTGCATCGCTTCAATTGGTGTCATGTTTTGATTAAAGAAGAAGTTCACAGAAGTCTATCGTTTTGTCATAGTATTCTTCATATTTCGATTTCCAAATTGAAATGGAGCTTATGTTATGAAGATTGTGATGGAAATCGCAGCTGAAAATTTGAAATTACCCAATCTAATACATGAATACATTCGCAAGAGCGGTGCATCGGTGAATATTACATGATTTTCCCCAAGGACATAAAATGTTTTGTTTATATATAGAAATATCAACATTATGAACATACGATCACTTACTTTGACACTTTGAGCACAGAAACTGTAATTTACAAGTGTTATGTATGCAATAACACTGAGAATTAACGAAACTGTGTTGGATGAAATGGGGGGTCATCCGCACTTCTTATGCCACGTCAATGGCTTTTGCTTCGAGTAATAGGTTTACCGCACGATCAATATCTGATTTATGTAATTCAGAAGGCGATATCTTATTATTATTACTACTTCTCAACGCGTCTATTACATTTGATTTTCGTTTATATTTGCTCAGGGGGCAGTGAAATTTCCCATTTACTTTTCGACGATCAATTTGGGGCACTCCATACATCATACAGTATATACACGTATCCGTGTACGCGAGATGTTATTATTTTCCCAAGGATAATCACTTTTCATTGTCTAGGGAATTCAGTATTAATTAATTGCTTCGACGGGGACTAAGCTTATCGGGCAGATTGCTACAGGCTCCTGGCAAATGCAATGTCAGAGAGTGAAAAAAAAAGCTTCTCGAATATTGTTCTGGGTTGATAACTTGCATTAAGGTGAATATCTGTAAATGAGGCATGCACAATCAAAACACGATATTTGATTTTCAAATTGAAACCACTGCACCTTGGAACATCCCATTACGATTACACGGGTGAATGCAATTAGACTTGTCATTTCTAACTTTGAATCGCTGGAACGTTTTTTTTTAGTACCGAAAGATGATTCGACGGTCATGCTAGATTTGCTGAGAAAATTTGCTAGATCACGAATTTCGATGAGATTTACTTTGGTCGCCTACGGAAGGGACATTTCAATCACAACATATTTTGTTGACAATGAAAACTTTTTTATCGACTATCCGCATGTTATCTTTGTATTTTTTATGCACTGTCTTTTCTTATATGTGCACTGACACGACTTACAAATCATTTTTAGAATCTTTTTTTTTAATCTAAAAAAAGTTTGCTGCTTTTGGTCGGATGTCACACTTTGATGGATGGCTCATTACATGTCATAATTTGTCGGCTAATTTTCCACAAATTTGACAAAATGTCCGCATGCTCCGATTCTAGAATGACTACTGCTCGCGTGTTTTACACCTGTCAAGTTGACGATAATTATTTACGCTAGTCGGGGTGAAAATTCGCGTTAATTTTTCAAAAAGGAAAGAAAGGGAAAATAACAAGCAGCACGCCACGTGTGACGAATGCTGCTCTAACGTGAAAGAAGGAACGATTATGCCCGCTCAAAAGACGGTCTTTCCACCGATTTCAACTGCGAGAACTCACGGCAAAAGGTGGCGATGACCACTGGGTCCTTGTCACTTGGAGTTGGACCCCATAGGGTAGGGGATTCCAAGATTTCCGCCCCTGTCGTTTGAAGCCTGGGGTCAGGGTGGAGAGGGGGTGGAAGTGGACCCCCAAAGAACGGGTATGACATCGATACTGCTGATGGTTACGTCGATTACGTCAAACTTCGCCCGATCAACCCGTCTTACTCGCTTTGTAGTAATTCATTAGGGGGTTTAACTTTAACGTGTATTTCTTGAAATAGTTTTCAAGCTTTTCCGTGCTCTCTTTTGTCTTGGAGTTTTCGATTTTAAATCACTAGTGTTATGCAACAATTGCAGTGACTTTTACTCTTTCTTCTATTGTTTCTATTGAATCAGAAACAAGGTGGCAACGTTGGAAAACTGGTTATTTTAGATTTTTCAATGCTTGAAACAACTATGGACTTAAATACTCAAATGAGCTTCAAGTTTCAGTCTCAAGCACGCCAAATGTCTTCAACAGTCTCTAACTTTTGATTAAATTACTCCCCTTGTCGTTTTTTTTTATCTCTTGCTTTCCCTGGTTAGGCAATGATTTTTTTTTGGCTCGAGGCAATTTTCATGCCGAATTTTCTATAGAATCCGTTATTGCGCAAGTGCTGGAAAAAGCCAAAGACATACAACCGGCTTTGAGAATCATACAACTGATTTTTGACACGGTTTCAATCCGATTTTGAAATTTTAATTCTTTGTGATCTGTTTGGATTTTTTCCGCCTTGTGATTTACGACTGCTGAGAAAACGGAGCTGACTTTTCAGATAGCAAAGAACGAATAAAAACAGTGAAATGTCCGTTACATCGGCAGCATCTGTAACTTTTTGGTCTTTGTTATAATATAAAGATTTTTTTTTGAAAGGCCACCAAACGGAAAAAAATTATTAACCCCAACTTCTGAATGTCTATAAATCAGTCGCGTTATCTGGTTATGTATGATTGGAATTAGATAAGCTCTTAAGATTCATATGAAGAGCATAGAAATAATACATGTAGTATGTACAATAACATGGGAAAAACGTACGCAGAAGTCAGAATGCCAAGTCCGTTGTTTTTTGTTGCTTTGCATTTTATGATGAAAACCATCTAACAAATAATTATCCACTATAATTTGACAAAGGATAACCACCTCCATTTGTATTAGTTGCTAATTCTTGCTCTATGCATGCGGGTCAATTGAGCAATAAATTGCTAGAAAAGATTATATGATATGATAACTATTTATCCAATTATTCGTAATTATACGGCTTATATTTAGAGTCTTTTGTTCAGAGTTTTGTTATCTGTGTTGCTAATTTCAATTTCATTCCATCAAACAAATCGCGGATCAGCCAGCCGTTGATTTATTTTATTAACCTGAACATCTTGAAAATGATCTTCTGCCTTTGAAGAAAATCACTGCTATTCAAGGCGCTAAACGGTCGCCATTTATACTATTAGCCGGTGCTCATCTGATCAAACTCCAGTACCATCTAGTCTAGTTAACATATTATAAGCTAATGATATCAATGACGATTATCGCCGAATAACCAAGTTAATGCGATAATGTTCACCCACCCTCCAAAAGAAATACCCCGTTATATCGGTGCGGCCCTATTGTGCATGGGAGCCCTATGTAGCGAATGCATAGCCCCACTGGTCGGTCGCTATAGGTGACAAATATTCACTTGAGGAAAGCCAGATTATCTGGCTTGAGTCAATTTCTTAGGTAAATTGTTAACATTGTCCACGTGCCCGTCATCCGGCCGGTGAGGCAATCTGAGCGGTTTTGCGCCTTCTAATCGGGTTCCGAATACTTATCCCTTCCTATAGATGTGCACCGTTGTTCGCATATATTTATTTATAAGGATACATTTATATCATGACTGCCTATAGGACTTCAATATTGGGCGGTGCATGCACTGCACTGGGGCTTCTTCGAGTCTCCCAGCACGCGTCTTATGGTGGCTAACCTGATTTCCAGGCTTCGATAAGGCGATTTCAACTCGTTAAAGTAAACGGGAGGGTCTCAGTGAAGAATGTTCACTAATGTTTACCTCGATATACCACGAGTTTTTTCTCTCTCCTCTTATAATATACTTCACTCTCGATAGGAGCTTAGCTGTCAGGTAAATAACGTATTTTTGTCACTGGGTCACAGTTCAAGCCTAGCTGTTCATGTCGGGGCTATAAACAGAGTAGACGCGAGTGGTTGCCAGTTATTTACATATACAGGTGATTGGCGAATGACATTCCATTTATACCTGGTAAAATATGTTTGTCAAAATGGGAACTGTCAAATAGTTTGACATATCATGGGTTTTTGGATGGCGTCGTTATTTGGAGTTGCACGGCATGATACATTCCTTTTTAAAGAAATCGTTTGTTAGGAATGTTTAAAAATTGAATACAAGAATGGAAATTACAATGTGATTGAAGAAAAGAAACATCATATTAATAGTATGTCAAGCACGCCTCGTCTGAAAACATTTCTGTGTGACTTAGCGAAACTCAATGCACAAAATAGCGAAGGCACCTTCGACATAATACGGTCCGCGATTATACTAATTTCGTGGGAGTTTACTACATGTATCTCCGTATGAGAATGGCATACATACTAGTAATATGTACGATGCATAATATAACCATTACCTGAACAAATCCGATGGTATTTGGTGCAATATCAAATATCGGGTAATCATGAAAACAATTATAACCCATGATGTCAATATTTGAAAATGTAACACTCCACTTGTCATTGTTGCTGTCAGTCAATTATTAAGTGTCGCAAAAAGTCGAGGGGTTGCAGCCTGTGGTCATTTAATGTCCAAACAAAGCGAGAAAAATATTTTCCTTGTCGGTCATTAGTAGCCCGCGAAAATTGGATTGAACAGAAAACTTGCCCGACGGCTGTGTATCCAATCCATTCAAGTCAAACGCTTCGTTAAAATAATATCGTTAGTGCGCATTCAAACGGGGTCCGTCCTTAATTTTGACAGTAATACAGATCCATCCAAATTAGGCGTCGACCAAGAAACAGATTAATGTCGCAGCGAGCGTTTTGTTGTGGGCAGCCAAGCGGCGCAGATCGAAAGATGTCAAATTATTTTCATAAGGTGACAACCGAGGTCGTGAAAGTGTCCACGTTTTGTTGACCAGTGACAGTTTATTTCCTTTGGCGTCAGTTTATTAGTCAGAAGTCCTACAAGGTTTTGAAAAACACCTGACGCCTGTAAACAAGACATACAGAGTACAAAAAAGGCTTGATACTGATTTATTAAAGTGATGTATGTATTGAACATATGAAAATACACTTTTGTTGCATGTTACACTATTAGTAACTATATTGGCACCGCGTTCTATGAAATTATAAAACAAAACTTTATGAACAAGAAAGGGAATGGTGTAAATTCCGTAAAATGTTGGTGAATTTACCCCCGTGCTATAGCAAATACCTATAGGTGTTTTACGGTTATAAAATCCCCGTAAAATTAGTATGTAGTACTCTATATTTACTGCAGATTTATGAGCTCATCGATTGTGTGGAAATTCTATACGTTCAATGCCTCGTGTAGCAACCCTTCTTTTGTTTACGTCTGCCTGTGCGTGAGATTGGTCTTTTCTTAGTCTGAGTCAGGTTCAGTCATGGGCGAGTTACATAACATTGGCTTGTTATGGACAATAATGAACCCAGATTGAGAGCCACAGGGGTCTAATTATCTCCGTCTTTGACTGACCATCATCCTCAGAAAGTTGCACAATAATTTCTCGTGCTTCAGAGACGGGGGTATTACGATAATGACATGTTCCGGTACATGCCAACTCCGCAGTGACGGTTTCCATCTTGGGAACTTCTTTTCAAACTAATCCACTGTTACGAATTTAATCCCGAGACACATGTATTCATATATTTAATAGATGACACTGTCTCTTAGCAATATATACATGCAACTTATAATTTTTATTGCGCGCTGCACAAAACATATAAGAAATTGCCAACGGATTATGCATGTTTTTATTACGGGAATTTATTAATGAGGTTTCGAAAAACATGCTGTTAGATCTATATATGACAAATGCGCTGTGTAGGCTAAGTCTTTTGAATTAAATACAAGTACAGATGGCTTTACGGAGCATAAGGGCTTACAAGTGTCCGTTTAACCTGATTTGCATTTTTACCACATGTATACATATAGCTTGACCCTTCCTCTGTTTCAGTACAAATTTGCCTTGACCCCACAAATAGTAATTCAACACGACCTCTACACAAATGACTGCCCAACATCAAAAGAACAACACCTATTCGTCTTGCTTCGATCAGGAATTTATTTATTCGGTTAAGCTGAGATCGAGTGCTCAGAAAATACTCAATGACTTACTTAACATCAACTACAACTAGACGTGTAAATAACGCATGTCACTGATCACATGAAAACCTATCAGAATTTAAATAAATTTGCTGCTCATTTTTTTCCCACTCATTTCGGCATCAAAGGTCAAAGAAATTCATAGCTTGGAGAGTTTTTATTCAATTTCACTCCCAAAAAAAACGAAATGGGCGACATATTTCCCATGTCAAAGCAGTGATGATGAACGTGAAATTTTACATTGTTTTATAAATACGATAAACTGCGATGAATTTCAGAAATCTGATAATCGTATAATCTTACATATATGATTTGGCTTCGTATGTGGACTGCTGACAAGTGAATATAAGTAAAAACTGGTCATGGATTGAAATTACACAGATTTTTCTGTCGTAGTTTTAGACTATGATAAGGCATTCGACTCTAAGCGACACAATAACGACGGATGACTGACATTTTCAAGCTGAACCATAGCGACTGAAGTGCCTAAAAGAAAATGTTGTTGAAAAAATAATTTCTAGCTAATTACGCCCAATGAATGAAAAACTGCGTCTCGATCCGTGATTCAAGTATCGCGAGGGCATCATCCAGATTTCAAAAGACGACCACGTTTAAGATGACACCAATATTTACTTAGAAATGTCGATCTGCCTAAAATATACGTTAAATAAACACGGCTACAAAACCATTATAGTTGTTATTACATGTTATCATGCAGAAACGACTGAAAAAAATATGTTTTCAATCTAATTTGGACCCGGTTCACTTACAAGGATGTCGACCCGTTCTTTCACTATTCGCTCTATGTATTTCATTACCGAATGAAATCTTGTGGAATCGCGTTCATTCAAGTCGCGGCGAAAGCGTTTTTTCTTGACATACCAATTTTACACATTTCGCCGGGGGCCTTACACATGTATTATTCACAAGTACCTCTAGATATGCATGTAATATATGCACGGATATACAAATCTCAGCAATGGTACATCTTTTTTTTTATTATTTCAATTTTGCTTTCATTCGACAACTCGAGAGCTGACTATGCCCGATATATTGTACTCTTTTTACGTGGCAATGTTTACCTTTCAACGCCGCAATTTTATTTCCACTTTTTTTTCAAACAATCTAAACAATTTTCAAGAGGATCAAGAATACTTTGGTTAAGAGGTCGGCGTTCACATCGCTACCTATTACATACGCGGGTCTATGTCACGGCGTGTTATTCTAAAGGGCATATCAGGATTTTATCTATCGTTTTTATGCACTTGTGCGCGGGATACAATGAAAGTGATATGCATTAATGTGTGTATCTAGACCACATCCCCATTCATACATTGATTTATATAAATTGAGAGAAGTGATGGGGGGGGGGGGGGGGTGATCATGTCCTATGCAAATACAGAATAATTATTTAATAACCGTAGGAAATATAGTTATTTTCATAATGACTCGCTATAGGCCTACATTTAACTTGACTTTGACGTTAATGGTTTTATATTTTAAGTATTGATAATTAAAATTAAAACAGAATGGTTTGGGATTTATAGCTCATTGGGTTGGGCTTCAAACTACATGTATTAGTTTCTTCAAGAAACCAATGCTCTTGCATTCTTCAATCCGTTCACCTCACGCTAGATGTAACCTCTAAATGGGTGCTTTTCTGGCAGTTGCATCGAAAAGAATGGGCAAATTGAAAAATAAAATACAAAACCACTGACATCCAAGACATTTGAAAAGAAAAAAAACTCCCTGGAAAGTTATACACCGCTCGTGCGTCTACGAATATGAGGTGTCAATGACTTACTCTCGCTTTTCTTTCTTGTCCTTTTGATTTGAATCCCCTCGTTGTAACGTATCTGTTCCAGCGGGGACAGGCGACGTTTGATGTGTTGTTAAGGACACGTAGCAACCATTTTCATGGATACCGCGGTCTCTATTTCCTCGCTGTCAGCCGAGCAAAGTTCCCCGTCAAACCTAGGTGCCAACGGGGTCAAAGGCTCGACTCTTTCGGGGTTTCACGCGTTCACGTCAAGAATAACCGCGTATATAGCGTTACAACTGTGATTGTGTCCGAGTCAAAGTGATACTGCCTACCCGATACAAATGATACCATTTCACGTCCAATGTAATCAGGTATCGCGCTGACAGGAATAGCGAGAAAAATAATTGTTTTTTAAAGGTATATGCTACATGATACTGCAGGACAATGGGGTGTAATACTTATAATCATTTACTAAGCACATCATTGTTGTCTTCGATAGATACGATGGGTGTAGGCCTTCTGCAATGACAGTACTCAGTTCTACACTTATAGTTTTATTTCGGAAAAGAATGCTTTTAGAATGACATGAGGTCAAAATCTAGTCGTGTATAAAAAAGGCATATTGTATTTCGTTTTGAGTAATCGGATAAACGTAAAATTCTATGTGAGAATTGTGGAAATCAGTCTCAAAACTTTACTCTGGTGAATTTGAACTAATGTCTGAACTATTAGTAAAGTTTCCTCATTGGATGAGACGTTCTCGAAAATGTAACACATTTTGGTGATGCGAACGTCTTGGTGGTGTCACCACTGGTCATGTCTCCTTATCTCATGCAGAGACGTATTACAAGCCCCCAAAATGGTTCATTGGGCTCGATTGAAAGTTATACCCATGTTCCTGACGTAAATCACCCAATACTCTTTCCGTCATTCCATATCGTTCTATAATAGGCCACCCCCAGGCATATACCCGTCAGATACTGAAAGATGTCCTGACTTCCTCAGCTACTCATTTCGCAACTCATTTTCGTCGATTGCAACTAATTAATTTCCCACCAATATATTGACAGCGTCACACGAAGCTTCCGAAATAATTAGTAGGTTCGGCAGCATCTGTGTTGGGACGCAAAGGCCGCGCCACAACAGGTGTGGATAGCGCCGCGGGGCAATATTTACCCCGCAGTCGCGGGCGATATTACCGATTGCCGACATTTCTATTATCATTTCTAATCACGGGAGCGGCCCCGCCTGATTAACGTACGCTGAAGACACCGTTATTCGCCCTTCATGTTCTAATTAGCAGCGCGGTCTGATTGCGAGAGGACGGGAGGGGCGGCGAGAACGCGCGCGCGTTCACGATTTCAAAGCGATTCCCGTACGGACACCGCTGGCGACACACGCGCTACAACTGCCTCTCGTTCCCCAATGCTACTGCCGCCCTCGCTCGCGGCCAAGGTGGAAACACACCACGGGCCCGGACTTTGAAGGACGAGTTCTAATCAATCGACGGAGCTTTCATCCTGGCAGATGGGGGAAAAAGCCGATTGACGAAAATTAATAGCGCACATCTCACATATACCCCCATCAAAGTCGAAGTCACCGGTCGTATTTACAGATGAATGAAATGCAATCTGCATGACCTACGCCAATAATCGACATATGTAATGTCCAGACTCTCGTTGTAATGGTGAAGTTGGGGATGTATATTTCCCCGACGCATATTCTCGACTTAATTTACCCCGCAATGCCAGTGAATAAACTAAGAGAACTGATTTTCTTCGCCAATAAACCAACATCGCCAGTTCCAACACGCAACTGCGTGAGCACTGCATATACCCATAGCTTCCACAAGGGAGACCCCCTATATCACCGATGTCTCCAACTCGATCTGCATTGGCTCTGTCGTGCTGCAACATCGGAAAGAAAGGAACGGGGGAAAAAGCTACACGGAGCTTCTAAATTAATTGGCACGGGGGATTAACTTTCCCCCCAAAAGGGAAAATCTCAGAGGCGCACTGACAAACTAATTCCAGTCGACTGTCATCTTGCCTTCCACGTGTATGCGCTGGTCTGGATGCAACAACACGCCATTGCTGAGGTATTGGTTTGAAGAGCAGGCCCATAATAGAAAGGAGAGGAGTTCTAGAGCTCTAGTCTATACACAGGTGTGTGCCAAAACACGGTTCTCAACTCGATTGATTGCCGGCGATGGACAAATCAGCTATAGAGGACGAATTGGAAGGACACAGGAAAGACAGGGAAAAAAAATTCGCGGAGGAAATGAATTAAATTTCGATCTCGTCCCTTGTCCCTCGGTCGGACCCGTCGCCGCTGAAAAAATGAGTCGGTGACGTTCTAATTTTCGCGCTTTGTACTGCACCTTGCTCGTTCGCTTTCTTCTGCCACGTGGAACAGCACTCTCTATAAATGATTGGAACGGAATTGGGAAAAAATAAGGGCAGCGTAAATTATACGATGTCCAACAAAAAAAATCAGAAAACGGACGGGTTCGAACTCCGCGACTAAAAAAAAAGTCATTTCAAATTTAAAAGGCAAGCGGTTGACCGAAATTGAAAAAAAAAACTCTTTTTTTCATGAGAGTCATAGAATTTGCGCTTCCCACTTCACATGCTTAATATCCTTAAAAGCGATTCGCTAGTTAAAGTCAACCTAAGATCGCCGACCATTTTATCCCATTTTTCTCATACGCGGTATGACTGCCGAAAGCCGTTAGGCAAGAGACAACGTGACTATAATTCCGTTATCATGAGTCTAAGGGGTGGTCCCGATGACTTTTCTCGGTCGCTAGGAGAACAAATTTAAATGACACATGTGACATTTATAATAGCGACGAAGAAGTGGATGCATGCTAGGGGCCTATATGGAAGCCGGGAAATATTAAGGGATTAGCCTTTTACTGCATGGTAATTTTAAAAGGACCGAGGTTAAAGGGCGACTCGGCCCCCGGACGTCGCTGCATGGCATTACGAAGTTAGTCGGGGGATACCGCGTCAAACTAAGGTGGCAATCGGAGCCACGCATCGCCAGGTCTCATCATAACCAGTCGCTTCGACGTGACCTCCAGAGCTGCCTCCTCCAGGCAATCAGCGAGTTGACCTCGACTCCCTTTCCAGATGTGAGCATCAACCCCAGCCAAAAACGGGGTCGTCGCAGCTTATACGAGTTTTGTCCTAATTGATTTTTGCTCTGATTGATTTATGAACAGGGCTGGATTCCGCTACGTTGTTGACTACTCTGCAGTTATTGACGCTGTTATACAGGCCTACGTGTATATATGCTTTCTCACACCTGTGGGCCAAGGCTTGTTGCAAGGGTTCGCATACATTGAGAGGGATTCTATGCCTCCAGTACTCCGGTCCCAGCAGTGGACATCTCCAACCTAGAAATCGGTTTCACAAGGTCCACTCTTGTCCACTCTTAGGGCTACAAGTATATGCCAGGTGACCGAGCTACAAGGTTGCACGTACACATATTCAGGTTATCGAAAGTAACACCTGGTCTCCGACACGTAATACACAACAGGCAGGGGCCTACAGATACTGAAATCAAAGGTCATTGCTCGGGCTATTGTGATCTATTAATTGTATTAATTATATGGTGCAGGAAAGGCGAGTGATAAAGTTTTAGATGAGGAACTGTGATGTAACGTCACATATTTCAATTCACCGATCAGAGTATAGGTCTGCTATATCAAATAATGATAGTAATAATAATAATAATAATAATAATAATAATAATAATAATAATAATAATAATAATAATAATAATAATAATATAGGGAAATCGTTTACCACAAAATGCATATAAATTCACAGGCGATTAAGGTTTCTAAGAAGACGCCTGCACCCCAAAATAAATCTCCGTTATGTTCCAGCCCTAACAAAGATTAAATGCGATGTGTACACTTGGACCAAGGGCTGGCATCAGGTCTGGCACGAGCCTCGGCTGAAAAACACCGAAAAGTATTATATGTAATAGTCCCCACAAGGCTAATACCCCGAAACATTTTTTATTTTCTGTGTGTGAGAGGATCTCTCTCAATGCCCAGTTTATAAGAAAGCTAATACCACACAGACGCGGGGTCAAATGTAGGGATATAATCCCCGTCAAATTACAACTTTAAACAGGTGTCAATTGAATGGCTTTCTACGGGTCGAAGAATGGAGGAAAAGGACGCGAAAGAAAAAACCTGAACGGAACACGTTCCTCAACTTCGGAGTGTTAATGCCAAAAATACACAAAGTTTTGTTCGTCATTTTTTTCTTTCTTCCGTCATTTCTGTGTGACCAGGAGTTAAGCCCTCCACGTAAAGTGAAGATGGCCCACCCGAAAATATAAGTTAGACCCCTGGATGCGACCGGGCGAGCGCCTGACGAGAATCTACACCTTAATTACAGTCATCGCATTTGAACAGTCGCCGCCGTTTCGAATCCTGTGACGTGTGATGCTCCCTTGGAGTCTAGCTACAGATCGAAGCGAAATCCCCCAACTCGCTTGTCAATTAATAGATGACATATTATATTTATTTGAACACTCACTTACGCAGGAGGGATTTGCGACAGCCAATTACATCCTTGACATGGGCGCGGATTAGCGAGAGGATTTTTAATTATGGAACGCCTTATGGCGGTGCGGCGTGTGTGTGACATCATTGTCACCGCGGCTGCATACCCAAAACGAAAAAAAGAAGAAACACGTCATACATGTAAAACTGCACTATATGGGCACAATCTGGAAGCCATGGATTTCATAGGCGCGCAGATGTGCCAGGGCGCCGAGGGAAAACATCATAGGGACGCGGGAATTAGGCGTGAAAATTTGTTTGTCTTTGAAATAACTATTTGAACAGTGTGTCGGGGATAATCATTTTGAAATTTCAAGCGTTCAGTGTTTCGGTTTTCAATCTCGATCACATTTACAAGAAGAGCTTTGTGACTGTCTTGCAGTGATAATTGCACGAGTGTGAAAATGAAATTAATTAAAACATTTCATACTGAAAGCTTTTAAGGTTACATCCACGTATATGCACAATATACATTCGAAGATTTCTCAATTCAATACACCAATTACACCGAGCAGGGTCGCGAAAATATACACCAACTATTCACCTCCAAACCCATGCAACTTATTGCAACGTACTTATTTCAACCCCCTGTCATATTATTGTGATACAGGCCATATTGCTACATTTGTCCTTTACTGTATCGTATCTTTACACATGTGTTTCACACCCCGAGACGAATTCTCTCTAAAAAAGAAGAGATATTGAACAAGCATGCCATTGTATTCTGAGCATGTACCAATTCGAAAAAAGAGACCCGTGTATTTCTCGAGAATCCTGATGTGCGATTCACCAATTTTGGGACAATTTGGACAGTGAACCAGGTGTCATCGCAAATTTAACAATATTTTTTCTCAATGATTCACTGTTTTCCAATGTTCTGTTTTAAAGCTAAATTTGTGGTCAAATTGTGGAAATAAGGTTCAGAAGGAAATTTCGGTTAGATCCACTAGTAGGCATATGTGAACTGTATTAATGCATTTCCATATCAAGTTCATTTTGTCCACTTTATGTGCCGAACCATTTTGAACAAGGCACGCGAAATACCAAAACACAAGTTCCACGCATAAATATGTGTGGACATCTTGGTTGACACTTGCTGTCAAACTCAAGTGCGTGTCTTCCCGTCCACTCGGCTTGCTTCTTGCAACCACCTCCAGCTCTTGGGATGGCAAGGTGTCCATTGAAATGTAGATTCTTGTTTATATTGTACCGAGACTTCATAGATTGGCAAGCGAAGCGCACAAGAGGTGACACACATATATTCCACCAGACGGACTGTCACTTTCTAGAATTTCTTGTTTGCAGTGACGTTGAAGGGGAAAAAACTTCGCTCGTATATATGGCCACAAAAACAGCCTGGTTGCAGAGAATGTCTCTTAAAACTAATTCGAGTGCTCGAAAAACACTGAAAAGCGATCTATATACCATTCTTTTGAATGGCGGACCGATTTTAGTTTACAAAATGACTTGGCCATCTGTTGAAATTCTTCAGAGCGTTTGGAGTCTTTTGATGCGTTTTCAAACTCACTGTTTGCACGAGTCAACCTTGCCTTTTAAAAGCACATTCTTGCTATATTTATGTAAATGGTGGGGCTATTAGGCGACCAGCTACCTACCACCGACTTCAATAATTTATTATTTAAACATTTCGTAAGTATGGACCTTTTTAAAGAAAACGCGTAGAAATGAATAACACGGGGTAAGTGCTAAAATTTATCTGTATTTTGCTTTCCTCTCGTTCACTTTTGTCCATTCGACTTCAGCCACCCGCAAAAATTTGAACGTAATTTTCAACATTTTTCTCAAGATTTTCTCTCTCAAGCAGCCTTGCTGTATATTGAGCACTTTGCCACATTGCAGACGAGGCTCTCCTGCTCGTTTCCCGCCAGTGGTCGCCTCTGAGCCTTTTTTTTCCCTTTCCCGCCGGCGGGAGAAGGTGACAGGGTCGTCTGCCAATATGGAACACTCGAATGTTATCTCCGGAAAACACGGACACTCTCCTCACGCGGCAAATCATCCATTTCGCGCCAATTTCACGGGGCTGTGTCGTCTGCATTGGTCGAGGCACACATAACGACGACGCTCGAGACATTGCTCATTGTCCCGTCGCACGATGAATGGATTCGCCTGGTATTCAGGCACATGATGGGGTCAAGACCAGGCGCCCACTGTCGTAACTCAAACAGACCCCCGCTGGGGTGGAAAACGGTAGAGAAACCGGGGCCTGAATTTGTTTTTCCATCGACGTAACGTCTAAAATAAATGGGGATTTAGGGTTCCTCGGTGGGTGTAGCGTTAAATTGAACTTCACGCAATGTAGCGACATACATTATCTTTCTAGGGACACGTAGCCTACCCTTTTTTCTTCTTGACGCGCTGAGGGACCATGGGTATAAAACATTGGGTCTGTCACATCAGTATGGCTACGCCGTGTCTGTTTATCAATGTCCAATTTGTCGACCTCGGCCCCACGACACCGTCGTGTGTTTTCCGCTGTGATTTTCCTCTCAGTTCGTCGTTCGCCCTGCTGTGAAAATAGACAGTGGGCGGTCACCGGCGATTATAGGGTGTCATAAAACGCACAATTGGAGTGAGTAGCGGTAATAAAACGGTCGTTTGTCACGTCACTCTGCTACCGTAGTTAACTATGTGCACGAGTCTCGCAATTTCTCGCTGGCACGTGACTCCGGCTAATACGCGGGCGAGAACGTCGTAAAATCACCGTGCAAGAGTCGAGAGACGGAAGAATAATCGTTATCATCGGGGGCACAGGCTCGACTTCTACTGCCAGCTTTTTTTGTCTCAAGTTTATCGCACTTCTCCTCCCCCGTGCAAGGGGCGAAGCAATGCGGCTAGCGACGACTGGTTGTGAATGTCGATCACTCCGCCCAAACTCGGATGGCATCGAGATAGCTCAAATCATCGCCGTCGTCAGATGCGACTGGGAGATAGCGCTAACGAGGTGTCAGGAGCGACGGAGGGAAGGGCGCTAGAGCAGGGTCCTATCTCCTCCAATGATCATCATTTTCTCCTAGACAATTCAACCACGACAGTCGAGAACAACAAGTCTGTCACCCTCAAAATTACTCCGACCCCTTGGTCCCCCGTCCTCGACTTTCAAGTGCTTATCTCTTACAGTTGCGGTGGTGACGTCTCTAAAGCTTGAAAACTTTTGTTCCCAGAACACAATGAGGGGCGTGCAAATGAGCGTCGTAAGTTGTTTGTATCTGGAGCGAATGGGGGGTATGGCGCAAGGAGATAACTCCTGAGGGGCCTGATTTCCACGGTGTCCATTTATTATTGAAATTGACCAATGATCCTGTCCATTTGGAGGGATAAATAGGGATAAAATGTCCAAATAGACCGAAAATGGCCATGTGACTTCCAAGCCACGCAATGATGTCGCTAATTTCACCGACATTTTCAGACCGAAATGTCTATTTCGTTTTTATCTTTATGATCCAGCAAAACATTTTGGATATTAGCAACCCATTCGAAATCTTCATTATGTATTCAAACGATGCTCGACGATTTTCACTTCTTCGTTTTTACCAGTCCGTGGAGAAAAGATAGAATAAACTCCACACATAAATATATTATATTATACAATAATTTCCCTATATCGTTTTCATCTTGTTTTTACCGTGCAAGGTCAAATCAACATAAAGTTCACAAGGTCGAGTTCTTCTTATCAAATCCTTGATTCTATATCTTCGAGCACAGATTTCGCCCCCAATCTGTCACTTTGGTGTCACTTAAGCGTCCATTGACAACTAGAGGGCGTCTCGATATTTTCAAACATGCATGTCCGTGCACATTCGCCCTGTGGGAGGCCATGGAAGAGGTTTTCCAGTATGTGAGGGGTGGGGTTTCTAATGAAATTGCAAGGGTCAGGAAAAGTAAACTGCCCGAAAATTTTATTGAAGACCTGGTCCTTCTAGAGAAATGGCCAGTGTCACCCCTAAACAAACGACAGGGTAGTTTGCTCACTGGGACCCCCATTGAAACTTTGTTGACATTTTCGCAAACATTTAGCCTCAAATTGGGTGTCAATTTCAAAATTGGGTTGCTGGTCGATGCCTGAGGCACGTCTGTGTGTATTATACACATCCGTCAGTTTCTGCGTGGAAAACTGGAAAGCTTATAATTTGTCACCAGCGGGTATATATGCACGTACAACGGAAACGAGTGAGAGCATTTAGGCGTATACCGTATATAGCCATATGTGTTGCTGATGATTTTCTCAACATATATGGGGCTATATCAGTTGGCATTGTCTAATGTTGTGGGTTTATATAATAGGTGTTCCAATGCACTCGTGATGAATGGAAAATAGGATTTCAAAATAATCCAAATTTCGAAAATCTGCATGTTCACGAGGTAGACCGAAATCATTTCCTAAGTGACCTTGACCTTGACGAAATCACGACGGCGGTCATTTCTCACGCGGGCTGCTATCATTTTGACAACTGCACTTGAGACTTTGACCATATTAATGCGATGATATCAGCTGGACCTCCTACTCTTCCACTATAACACATAATACAATAACCTACGAAAATACTCTGACATCCTTGGGTCATCATCGGGCTATATTAGTATGTTTACACCCCGACCCCCGCGCTCCATCACACCTTACTGGTATACACTTCTCCGCTCTAGCTCGGACCGTACATGACCACTTCTCTTGACAAGTTGAAGACTCACTCGTGACATCTCGACACTACCAATTCAATCAGTGCGCCCAGCTATTGTCCTTGGCGCGGCCTTACAGGTAGAGGAGAGAGGACCACTCGACGAGACAGGGGTAGAATCTCACCCGAGACACATCGGGACTGGGCCCCGTTGTTTACTCTACAAACACGCAAACGCTTCCAAATATTATATGTATGCTAATTTTACCCCTCCGCCGTCGGTCCATCCACCCATCCCGATATCATGCACTAACTCTTCTGGTAAAAGGGTGCTTGTAGGAGATGTGGTACGGTAGTTTTCGGAGTGAAGTATAATATGAGTTTTCGCCAGTCGTGGAAAGTATCATAAGTGTATGTTCAGTCACCCTCCGGTAAAAGTATTTTGTACAAAATTTGGAGGTCAGAGAGCAACACGAAACAACGAGTATAGGCCTACGCCATATTTTCTTGAATTTTGTGTGAAACGATCTTACGTGGCTAAAAGGAAAACAGTTTCAATGGAAGATTACAGCAACATGAGCAGAGGGTGAGTAAAATTTCATGTTATTTGGCGTTTGTATATATCTTGTCATATCTTCTTAAGTTGAAACATGTCCAACATCTTTTCGGCTATGCCATGGGGGAAAAGTGAAATTAATTTCCCTTCACTTCACTAATTCACTGCAATAATGGCCAGAAAGAAAAACACACAAAACTATAGGCATTAGCTTTTCCCGTATCGGTTGACCAGATTTCAATCGTATCTCCGGCCTGTGAAACCCGACTCCCCGTCCCAAGTGGGCCCCTGCCTCTGATGATAAAGATAGCACTCTAGCGGGAAAGAAAGATAATCGATCTTTTACATTGATGAATTTACTCAGGCGTATGAATCCCGGACGGCAACTGGTCGTTTGCAACCACGTGACCAAGATGGCGGTCTAATCCCGTCCACTTCTGCACATCTGTTGCTGTTTCCTATCTTGTTTTCCGTTGAAAGCTGCTGCAGAGTTCCTTGGAAATCTGTTGCGTTACTTGTGTTTATTCAAACGCCATGAGTTTAGCCCATGAATGGATTTCGTGTTTTTGCATTCACGTTTGATGACAAACATTCTGTCAATGTTTGAAAATTTGTAACACTTTTACAATCTATTATTTATGTACATATGGATTTTACCACCTCGCATGACTACCGAGCCATTGAAAATATAGCGATAATTACAACGACAATTAAGATGTTCAAATCTCGCCAACCGTCTGCAGGCATGATGGGTCGACCCTGACGTTTGAAATTCGCACTCCCGATTACTTCCAAGAAGTTTACGAGTACTACTTATTCGGGCACATTACTATGGAAATATTTTCCGTATTTGACACATGTTTCTGTAGATCTCAAGTGTAGGAGAGGCCACACAAGAGGCACACTGCGTCTGTTTTCTATGCTTGCTTTCCATTTGAAGTACTCAATTTGGCACCCATCAAAATATCTCGGATTGTTTTGCGTCCAATATAAATCTTCCACGATATTAAACACCGTGATGTATTTATTTCAGTAGAATTTCGACGTTTTGGGGAGGCCATATTTCACCTAGTACTAAATACCGAGCACTCGTTAGTATAACGACGGCGAGGCGAGGCCAGTTAAAACTAATGAGCTTAATTTGAATATCCCTCGGATCGTTATTCCACCTGGCGTCAAATTGTCACAAATGATAAAATGTCCTCGCACGTTTTATTATGCCTAATGAATAGATCTTTAACACTCTCGACTTATTCGGTGAACTGCCTCTTTTTATTTCGAAGACCCCATTTGAGAACAATAGTTTTGAGGTACGCGCCAAAGTCGTGGGTGTTCAAAGCGTGGTGAGGGAATTTCACGCTCTTTGTCGCCTGATTATTAATGCTGATGACCATTGCTTCGCTGTTTCGTGCGTGAGGAAATTAGCGGGGTTTTTTGGTCCTTCGATAGCTGTCTGTTTGCGTTTTATTGTCAGCTATTTTACAATAATGTCAGGAAATTATGATTTATGTATTCGTACATTGTTCAAGATATAAACGCAAAACTCATGTAAACAAACTCACACGGATTTTAGTTACTCAATAATTCATTTTTTTGTGAATCTTTTATGCAACTGCAATTTTAGACTCTCAACTAGTTCGATTGACCAATTGCAAACGTAAAGCATCTACAATACATTTATTACACAATGTTAAGGGTAAATGTCTACAAAACTAATATAGCGAAGATCAGAAACTGCATTGCAGGGCTAATTTCAGTTATTTGGTCGAAGTTTATTTTCAACATTCATATCGGATGTTTTACTCAAACGAATACAGGTAGATCTATTCCACTTGAATGTACATGCGAAGGTACCATTTTACATACATGACTGTCTGGGCATATATGTCATGCAAAGATGTCGAAAGTCACACTTGTTTTCATGAAAAGCAAGCCCGTGTTTTCTCGGATAGACCCATTGAAGACTCTTCGAGCTTGGCGGATTAGAAATGTTTTATTACATATGGACCGAGAGAAATAAGCCTATTAGAATGTCAAATTGTCGAGATACAGATACATGGCGGGGTATTTTTACCGCTAGGAACCCCTCTTCTAAATGTCATTATTTGATACATACATACATTATAGCTAGCTAATACCCCCAAGCCGAACGGTAAACGAACGAGCGAAGGTTGTAAGTTCCCCCAGTTAACTCAGTATATCATATAGATGTAGCGTTTCTAAACATGGGGGTTAATGGTGTCGCTTTTTGGGGGGACTTTGAGAGTGTTGACATGAAATGAAAACTAACAGGGGCGGATATAATCTTCTTTGCCATGGCTTCTTTAACACGTAAAAGATTCGCCAGTGTAGAATCCAATGACAGTGTCTAGTATGAGATTTCCATGCCCCATGCACTGTTGACCATAAGCTTTAAAGGTGGAAGGTAGGCTATACCCTCACCTGTAACCCGTAACGGCGGTGGAACATTTAACACACTTATAAATAATAACAAAAACGTGCCGCGGCTTACATATCCGTCGCACCCTTTATTCTGAACGGTGGTGGTAAAAAGATTTGGTGCACGGGTAATCGCGTCTTTAAGACCCCACCCACACTTCTGTCATAGTGACTTCATTGCCCCGTAGCTTAACCATCAAGCAGCCGAAATAAGATATGAACTCGGCAAAATAAATCAGTGTTCGCTTTTTGCATCCCTAGGGACGCCGCCAGATTTTTGAAGAATAAACTACTATGGAAATTTCATATGCCCAGGCATGCGAGCGAGCGCATTCAGATGATAAAAGTTCATTACATTTGACTCAACAGTGGTCACGATTGAAATAATTCAATGATAACTGCGCATTGTCCAGTTGGAGGTGATTCTATTGCGCGTGCATTTCCCCGTTCTCTACAGAAATAAATTATTTTTAGATTTATTGTCGTTACCCAGTGGACGGGCCCCCAAGGCGCAATAGAAATTTGTCGACACTTCATTCGCCATGCAAATTGTCTCCCATTGATGCGACGCAATGCCACCACTGGCAGAAGACTTCTTTTCATCTTATACATAGCATAGCATGGCGAAATGACCAGTCGCGGACTCGCAACTTGGCAAACTCAAAGAAAGACAGTGAATACCCTCTCGGAAAAACTCACTCTAGACCTTCCATGACCCCCAAACGAAATGACCAACACGTTTCCACACACGTATACCAGTATAATGGTATATAAATAAGGTCACTAGCTTGGATGATATAAGGGCATTGAGTCGGAAGGTTCATAGGAAGAGAGGGTTCCTATTCATAGACCGCCTTCGATTCCCCAGGGGCGAGAAGTCGCTCGGACACGCTGCTACCTGGAGACTTATCGAGCCTTCGACTCTGTCCAAGCTGTGCGCTCCACTTCAGCCAAACAATGGCCATTTGCTTCTGCGTTCTGGAAATGAGCAACTTGCGTTTGGAATTCGGGGTATGTTGCCGCCACTGCGACATCGCATGCATTCATGACAGCTGACCACACATACTAGAGAGGAACACTTCGATATTTCGAGGCGGTGGGTGGGGGGTATATTTAGTAGTGCTACTGTGGTATAATATGGTCCGAAAATGTTTTGGGGGATTAAAGTCACCCATTACTCAGTGCCCGCGTCAGCTTTCTTCAGTTCTGGTCAAGTGGAAAATCGAAATCCCCCTAAATTGGGGGACAGACTGACATGCTGCACGCCTGGGGTGACAAACATTGATGTCTCTGTTGGTCATAGTGGCCAGCCGTTGGGCTGGTCATCTGTCTGGTCAGTTTTGTGTACATTGTTTAGTAGAGTAAAACCTTCTGTATTTTTGTCTCGTCGGTCAAGTGATTGGGCATGTGATTTTAACAGATTAATGCACTTTTCAAGAATAAGCTCATAGCCGTGTTGTCCTTTTTAGGTATAAATATGGTTGGTTATTGGGTTGGAGCAATGAGCTGGAATCTCCAGATATCAACAAATTGGATGAACTTGTCTCATTAGTTTTCCTGTCATTGGCTGAGTAGATATAGTGTGTAATTGTTGGTAGCTGGTCCAGCGATTTACCGTTTAGACACAGGCATGTGCAAGTCTGCTGTGGAGTAGGGTCCATGCCATGTGTATGAAGTGTCGATCCAGTCTGTTTGTTTTGTGTGTGGTGCTGTTGGCGTGTCATAAACTACACTGTTTGCCAACATCGTGGCCCAGATAAAGAGCTGTTTTCTCTAGGCTATGGAGTGACCAGCCCCGGTGAAGGTTTCTCCGCAAACATTTGCCGAATCAATCCAGTGTGTATACGTGTTTACAAGAGTCTTGTCGAAGTTTTGTCGCCGGGGGTTTCACCAGGACTGGGCGCATGGCTTTTACAGGTGAATTTTGACTTCGGTGTATTCATCGGGATATGTGTTTCTCCAGTGGGAGTTGTTTACCTCCGGCGTGTTCTACGTCTGTAAAAGTGCGTGTTAAAGGAATACATGAGGCGTAGACCAATGGCACCGCGGATGTGCGATTCGGGAGCGAAGATGCATATGAGTTCGCCAGGCGTGGAACTCGAAAGCCTTCGCAAGATACAAGTGAAACTCGTGGTGATCAAATATGCTCCACGGCCGATGGCGTATAATAGTGTCAAAGTCGCACATTGTTTTCATTTGGTTGTTGTAGGTTACTATATAATAGCAGATAAAAAGAATGAAGACTATGTATAAGTCATTCAAGAACCAGCTATAGTGGCAATCTAGCAAAGATAAGTGATGATCTAGGGTTCTGAATGGCCATACAAACACAAATACAACAACGCTCATTCAATGTATTCTTATTATATACGTATATGTGCGTATATACGTATAAGTCAGACGATTCTCGCTTCTCTTTCACGTAGAAATACACAGTTATCAACATAACATTGTATAATACAATACATGACTACACAGCGAATATTCTGGTTGGAGAGCGTTGAGATAGCCGTATCGTGGGAAAGTACCCTGTAGACGCAACTTGAGTGTGCCTATGTGCGATTGAAGGCACAACTTGAGTATGCCCCATACCATAACATAACATATATCTTCATGCTATATATACAACATTTTACATTTTCTCAACGACCCTCCATCCTGGAATGCCAATACCGTCCCAGCCCAGAAATCGACTGAGAAAAATTCACGTTTTCATCTGCAAACCCAACAATACCGTTCTCTAATCTTCACATCCTCTTAAAACAGTCATTTAGCAAGAAGCAGGGCATATATGAACTTATCTACCTACATCGAGATCATTTCATTCAGTGGAAGTTTGCTTCACTATAGTAGTTCGTATTTCGCATGAAGCTGAATTCGAGAGTTCATCTCCTTTTACTTGTATCAATATGTTCAAATTGTAGGTTTTTCAGACATGGGTTGTCAAGGTACAATTTAAGATGAGCAGTGGTCCATATTTTCTCACCCAACCTTGCAAAAAAATCATATGGGACCACCAAGGAACATTGTCCATAGTCACACAGAGTCGAAATGGTGGATGCCTTCAAAAAACCTATATTGGAATGATGGTCTGTATGTGAACTGGTTATTAGCAAAACATGATAATTGCCATATTAGTCTGCCCTCGGAGTAACATTATCAGCTGGAACGGGCTATAAATGATCACAAATTGTGGGACGTGGGAGCTTCAAAGGGGCGCCATTGGGACCAAAAGGACATCGGAGGGTTTCGAATTTCGCTCAGCTGTCATCGCTGGATGGCGAGGTATCAATCCGTCCATCCGTCCGTCAGTGCAGCTTGCGAGGGGCTCGGCTGTCTGGAAGTAGCTATACAGGAGCGAAATTTCAATTAGACATTGATGAAAGAGAGGAAAAAAAGTTTAATAATTTTAATTACACTAAATGGACGTACGTCCGGTATTTTTCTGGAATGGATGAGAAAAGAGTAAGTTATTTTCTGTTCGTCAGTTGATCGTGTTGATAATATCTTCTGTGCTTTTAGCATGTGAATGAACACTTCTCGTATCGTTGCTCACAGCCATGCAGTAACTTCATATTGTCATAATGAATAACGTAAGACACGCAAAAATAATTAATCTCGTATTCGCCACCCACACGGGAGCGACCCGACTTTATCAGCGCGATCCACGTCTTATTAGTGACGTTATCAATGATAATTTCTATCAGTAAAGAGCAAATGAAGAAACCTGACGCAGTTTTTCATTCTCTTGAAAAGTAAGTAACGAAAAAAAAGTTGATACATCGTTCGTCTACAAGTGAAAGAACAAGAAACGGTGGATGAAGTTTGAATTGATTTTTTTTCACCCATTTCGTTTCCGCTTAAATATGTCAGCCAGGTTTTTTCAACTGTAAAAATGAAATACAAAGTGGTCGGGCAACAAAAATTGTGATATTTGCCGCTGTGATGGACAGATGAGGGTGGAGGGGAGGAGGGTGTCTCATTTTGATTTGGAAATATATAGAAGAAATACGTCCACCTTCCTTTCCCCCAGCTTACAAAAGATGCCATACGAGGTAATTTTCTCCATGAGTGGCTGGCTAACTGATTGATATACGGCGTTTCAAAGGAGCCTGTCTCCAGTCAAAGGTGGAAATTCTAGGCTCGATCGCACCCAGTCCTAGGGGTAATTATGGTCTGCACTGTAACCCTTGCTAAGCGAAGATACAGGCTGGAGACGGGGGGTTATTTGCTCCTGTGAAAACGTCGGCGTCTTTCATTTGGTCGAACCCCCATAGAATTAGGTGGACACGTCGTGAATGTATACAAAACGTGGAGTCTATTCTGACGTTGAAGTCACTCTACACGCTACTGACAACTCATGTTCGTTGGTCGGATGGTTTCGGGAGTTGAGAGAATCCATGAAAAATAAAGCGTTATTCCTGCAAAAATCATACAGAGTATATTTTATGCTCGATATTATGGTCGTTAACTTGACCGTATGGGCAGTTACAAATAACAGGGAAAACAGTCGTGGTTACACGTGCATCTCTCCGATGGTGTCCCACATAAATATGTTGATCCAACATGGGGATCCGAGACTATTGTCCGCAGTGTATGGGGACCTCAACTGAATGGAGACCTCGTCGTGGACATTTGACCTTCCACGGGACACCTCGCCTTCTCCATCAGCATTTCAAAATCTAGCGGCTATTCTCAAAGAAACAACACGTCGTCGAGTTTGTGGTGTTCCGTGTGACAGAGGTGGACAAGGGTTAAGGACGAAGTCTGTCATTATATCAAGAAAAAAGTGCGGACGACAAATAACAGCGATGACGACTAATATATGACTCAGGTGTTACCTCGGTAATCACGTTGTCGTCTTGACAAAACGGACGTGTTTCTCAAAACAGCCAGGGCAACTTTCAAGTAATCAATTAACGATGCCCTCTCTGGGACCACTTGAACGCTCGCGACCGATCCAACAAAGTGGTTTTTCTCCTTTCAATTTCGCGGTTTCCCAGCGATGCGTTTCTAAAAACATTTACAGCTGCAATCATGTATACTATATATACGGAGCTATTATATACATGGAATAGCCGCCCTGTCAAATGAAATTTCAATTTTGAGTTAATTAAAAAACACACGGACATTTTTTCTTCTTCAAATACATGTACACTGTCAAATAGTGGTTTGATGTACTACTAAATGTAAACATGTAGGCTTGTACAAATTATTGTTTCAACTACTTCATGGCAGAATTCGAAGCTGATTTGTAAAATAAATTATTGGGTTTTCACAAAGTGATGACATACGTACTCTACATTTTGTTCACCTTTTAGTAGCGAGAAAAAAAAGCAAAATCAAAAAAGAGAGCAAGATGGGACGTGATATTTGAGCCTTTGACAGGGCCTAGTCAGAGCTCGAGTGCACAGATGTAGGTTCCGTGCTGGTACGGGGCTATTGCTTGCTTTATATTCCCGCCACTATAGAAATGTGGACAGATGGACCTTCCCAGTAGGTATTGTATTTCGCAATCGATTACTTCCTCAAATCCCAGCAATGTCGCAAGAGCAAAATTTCACACCTATACGCTGGCAACCTTGTTCCTTATATATCAGTTCAGTACAATAGATGATGCCAATTCCGTCAGTTTATATCGAGGGAACGACAAAAAGAACACTACACCGGTGATGTCTTTAACATCATCAGCAATAATTTGAGTAATATGGTCCATTTTCAGAGGCAAAATATCTCCAGATTATTACACGATGTTTTGACCATAATGGCGGTCGCTGATTGGCTGATATCACTCGGCGATAAGTAGCTTAGGAAGGAGCTTAGTTTCGCTGACTAAACCGCAACGGGGGTCTGTCTTAGTTCTCCTTTTCTCTCTCTCTCTCTCTCTGCACGAACGTACGAGCGTACGACCGACACACCAAGCGATATAACCTAAAAAGCCCCGCTGATAAAACCGCGACGACCAATCCACCTTCATCAGAAAGGATTGACGAACAACAGGCAGATTTTCAAGCCAAGCCAAGCCACTGGCAGGCTCACTGATACATGCCGACTGTCCCCCGACCAACTTTGCTCTACCTAAGCCGCATCTCGCTTCGAGATTTAGCACTTGTTTTAGTTTTAGCTTAAGTTCCTGTCTTAATCCAGTTTACTCCGACTATATACGGAGCTGCCTGAGAGAGGATAGAGCGAAGAGGAGAGCGCGAGAGACAGCGAGCTAGGCTATCGGACGGGGATCGCATTAGGGTAAGGCTCTTTTCTCTACTTGCAATCTCCATGTTTTATTGTCGTATATTTAGTGTCGGGTGTTTGATTCCGGCGTTCACTGCACGAGTCGTTAGTTCGTTGGTGCGCATCATCCCGAGTCGGTCCGTCGGTCGGTCGTTCTACCGGTGAAATCTGGATACAATGCCATTGCCAATGTCCCGTGCTCCATGCACTCTCGTCGGGGTATTGGCATTGCATCGAACGCGTCGATATGTTCGCACCAATCGGTGCTGATCGGGAGAAGTGCTTCGACTTTTTCCTTCACGCACCTTGGTCATCAATGGTATAGGGCTGTCAGAGGTGTGAATAGACGTGAAACAAAGAAGGAATGTATTTCGGGAATATATTACATGTATAATATTAGGAAATGGCTTAGCGGACGACTTCATTCAACGATGGATTTCACTTAGTTCGTAATATTATCCACTTCTGCAAGTCACCATTGTGGGTGACGTATGGAAGCGATCCTTGGATACACACAAAACATTGTACTAGAAGTGTTGGATATTGAGCAGGAATGTCCCAAGGTATCATGATGAAAGGATGTCGCGTCGATCACGTACTTGCCCAGCTCGCGTACACCATGTCACCATCCACATGTTTATGTGCCTTCGATATCCAATTCGCTGTGTAGTCTATCGCGTTTGCGAAGATATGAAAATATCTTGATATTGACGACGATATATTGATGTTGACGGTGAGTTATTGTCATACTGTATTTTATGCGTTCTGAAGTTGTTCATGATTCAGGGTCTAAATTTGCAACTTGGCGAACTATCCCCTTCACTCTACACTGCACTTGTTTTGAAGTGACTGGACACCATGATCTACTTTCCCAGCCGGTCATCCCATGCAAAAGCAATGCGTATGCCTTTCCCAACGCTGCATGCATTTGTTTACCGTGTCTATAGGGGGTAAGTTGATTCCCCATTTGCAAATAGCCTACCGTCAGCTGATCCTCTGCTGTATGTACACCAATTGTATTCCTATAATAGTTCTATTGCAGGTCATGGCATACCAGAATCATCGGAAATCCATAGACGCTCATGGCTTTTGAGTATCAGCAGTAATCCATGTGAGAGGTTTCTGGTATCACTGAAAAACAAGGATGTATAATTGTCTCAATCTTATGATTATGTCTCTTCTGTTGAAAGCATGAGGTCATCCACTAAATTGTCTAGGGTTTCAACCCCGAGTCAAAAATGTCGGTGGATTTGGAAGCCATCTACTTTATTTTGACGCATTGTCAATTTTCTTGTTTCCAGACTCAAATTGTAATAGCCAATAATTATATCATTTCTGTCTTCATTAATTGTAGGCCTTCGAATATATGCAAGAATATATGAATTAGGCTTGACTCGACGATTCGGTGATTTAGATAAAGACATAAAGTGTAGCATCTAACGAAATGCATACAGAGATGACATGACTCATTCCAAAGTTTGACACAGGTTCATCGTTTTACCTCTCCAAGTTGCAGGTGCGCGCATATGTTATACATTATAGAACCAAAAATGCATTGTATAGTGTAGACTAAACCGCAAAAATTGTATTGTTGAAGTATCGTTGCGTTGGGGTATATATATGGTGTGAATAACGACAAGATGAGAAATCGGTGAAAAACTATCCTCTTGAAACGGATGACTACAAAAAACGTGAAGCACTGAATGAAATGGAACCTGTATGTGGATAACTCAGGATATATATACCGGTTACACACACAACAAACAACGGCGTACGGCATAGAAAATATTTATCATTCAGCCCTTGTAATATATAGGCCTACTAGTGTATTACACGGTGAAACCCGAGCCCATACACGTGGCGAAAGATACACTCAATTCTTATATCTATTCTCGGTCGTTGAAGTGGAGCAAAATAATAGTTCTCGACTCTAGAGTAAAAAAGAAAAACACTGTAAATGTGTAAAAATTAATTCTCGAAAAGTCTGGTGCGTATAGGTGCGTTAAATATACGCCCGGAGCTGGCCAGCCATAGATAACAATACCCCGTCCCGTCCCATTAAAAGCACTGGGGACGCACTCAACGCGAAAAAGATGACAGTTCTTATACTCCCAGTATATAGTGCTAGAAAACAACGATGCAACGATGCAAAAGCATGTGAAGTGCTCTTACACCGTGCATTGTGAAATATGTTGATTTTGCATCTAGACGGACGGGTGTCCACGTTATTTTAAAAAGTCCATCTTTCTATTTTTCCCTTCTGCTATTTCTCGATATTTTGGTAGTTTGCAGTCACAAACTCACAGGCTTACTTGGGCTTCAGTCTCATAGCGTATGAGCAGAAATACATAAGACCAATGGAGATATTTCCATAGATACATTATACATTGTATAATTAACTGGTCAAGGTAAATGCCAATTTTATGTCCACGTCTGTACCAGTATATAGATATCTGTTGTCTCGCTTCGATAGCATTCTGACATTTGATGATATGTTGAATGAAACATATAGACTTGACAACCTTGAAAATATGCCTGCAACACACATATTTGATGCCTTATTATATCACCTGATATCGTACCAATTCATTTGACATTCATATTTAGATAATTAATCCATTGAAGTCAAACTCGCAAATTCAAAAAGGCATTGTAAGTATTACGACGACACGACATATGGTAATAATCCATGAATATCTACCCTATAAGTTTGCTTAGCAATAGCTATCGGTGTCATACCAGCGAATTTGATCATTCATGAAGATGACCAGATAATTTAGGCAGCAAGCTAATCCTAATTCGCTATTTGAGTGTCTCTTTTCACAACGCGCCTATTAGATAACATTCGCTGGACCGGCCGCCCGCCCGTCAAATGCATGATTGTTCAAAATGACAAAAATAAAACTGATAAAAAAACTGGACATCCACTACTTTACAGCAGAGAGAGAGAGAGAGAGAAAGAGAGAGAGAGATGGCAGCCTGTAAAAACAGTCCGTAAAAGATTAAAACTCGAAGAGGAAACTTGCAATGCAAGCTGGTGTTTCCCCACCAGGCCACCACCTGAACATCGAGAGCTCCTCGTTACCTAAGAACCAGCGGTCTATCCCTGCCTGGCACCCTCGCATCTGTCGCTATGGTGACCGCATCGCCCTTCTTTGACCAGCGACGCTCTAGTTTCACACACGGGCTTTTGAAATTGACACCTTGGTTTAACTCTCCCCCCCCCCTCCCTCACTTTTCCTATATCCCCCCTAAACACTGTCTATTAAAATAGAAGAATATTACCCAGTTCCACCCCCCCCCCGCCCCACCCTCCGCGCTCAAATGAAAATTCTCAAATTGGGACGTTTCTCTGTCAAAAGGCCAATTCATTTGCAGCAAATTTGTTCATCACGGAAAGGTGCTCATTTCTCCATAACGAGTTCGCGTGACAGAATCAGAGCGGGAAATTTTCGCGAGAAAAGGTGTTTGAGTAATTTGCACTCTGTCCCCAACAACAACACCTCCCCCCCCCCCCCCCATCCCAACCTGGTCTCCCCACTTGACCACGTCCTGTGATCTTACCCTGTCCTAAGTTTTCTCCCTTTTCTTTCAAGCGGACAATTTCGCAATTATTGACAATTTGTTGATTGTTGGCAAAATGTGTTCGCGTGAGTTCCTCGTTCAGTCCCCGTCTGTTGTCGTTCAAATCTACACAGACCTTGCAATGAATACTGCCAAATGGTTTGAGATCAAAGACAATTGACCCGATCGTTTTGTTTTAATGACATATTGCCATACGAATTCCTCCATGGTATTGAGCGACATTTTCAAGCTAATGGTTCGTGAGATTTTATCATGATGAGAAAATGAAAGGCTCACTCTCTAATGTTGGATTACGTAACACGGGTCAGTCTTGACCAGGGCCAGGATTTTTCTTGGGGAGGAGCAATATGAATTTTGCTTTTAAACTGCAGAGAAGAAGAGAGAAATCAAGTTAATTTACAACTGTTATGACATGAATCACATCAACGTGTTTATCGAAAACATACATGTATCTGAGAAGGCACCTCGGCAACTACATGGGTGACTGGTATTCATATATGGCTCTATGTAGATAATGTATGGCCCCGCTAATCCCAGACAAGGATTGTGTATTACGTCATAAGCTGCTCTTCTGGCATTAGCTGTGAGCCATAAGGTCAATACTTATGTTACATAAGGGGATCGATAATTTTTGGCAGGTGACTTATAAGGTTCATGTATGTCTATTGACTCTATATGTTCGCAGGTTTTTTGTTTATCAGTAACTTTCGGATAACGGTTTTGTTTCGGGGGTGAATTTGCAGATCATAACAAATAAGAATATATATATGTATCTGCAAATTTTGACCTTTTGTTTATGATAGGGGCTTAACCTTTAGTATTACTAAATTCTTTAATTGTACTAATATTTCATAATACTGAATGCAAAACAAAACTTATTAATGACTCAAATAATATATTATATGAAAACCACACCGGGTACCTTCGAATACCTAACTAAATTCTCGATTTTTACCGAAACTTTCTCCATTCTTGTTTGATTTTTCATCAAACATATTTACTGACCAGTATTGTGAACACTTGGCAAACAAGATATTTCGTTCGTTCCAAGGGGAGCTGACACTATATCTTATAGTATGCACTGTACACGAACACGTGGCCAGGTCTAGTTGGGTACATTTGTATATGCAGATTGAGGTCTTGTATACCTAGGTTAGAAGCTGGGTTAGAAGTTTAGATATGACTTGACATGAACAAGATGGGGCGTGTTCTTAACTTGTACACGTAAAAAGTTCCTGATTCCTCAACCTGTTGCGATGAAAAATTACATTTCTAAAATGGAAAATTTTAAATATATGTTGAACACGAAGTCTGGTCATATTGAAAATGTTTTCATCCATGGCTCGGTTGTAAATGTATAGTTTTCGATTGACTGGGAAGGACAATTGGTCGTTTACTGTATATATTTGAAGAAAGTGGCTTAGACAGTATTGAAAAAAATACAGACGATTTGTAACTTTTGTGACCTGATAAAGAATAAATCCAAATACATGCTCTTTTGAACAATCGCTAAGAAAGGATAATAAAAAATATAAACCCCTTACTCAATGTATGATAATTCTGAAGTCTGGTAAATGCATATATAACGACTTCTCGATTGCATGGTTTGATAGCCCTTGTGATTGCCGCGACCGTGACGGCTATAAGTCAATCAACAACGATATCATACGATGAAATATATCGCGATGATTTGAGCTTTTAAGAAAGAAAAAAGAGACGACCCCCCCCCCCCCTCCCCCCGCTAAAAAAAACCAGATATACATTTCAACGAATTATTCTGGCCCCCAAAGTACAAGAAAAATCACACACGGGTACATACAGGCATATCGGCGGTTTTTTTTCTTCTTCATTGTTTAACCTTCCAAGCCTTGATCACTTGTGGTTTGTGATCTTACCAATCTCAAGTTTTGTGCGTTTGTGGACATTGGTATATCAACGACAAATATAGAATCCCTAGGTCTATATCGTGTTATAGCCGAGTGCGGAATAGGAGGGGTTATAATGTAAGAAGAAGAGCGGATGGGGGGTGGGGGGAGTGGGGTCATATATTTGCAGTCGGCAAAACGCTGATTTCTGATTAATAACTGTTCAATAGTCTTGAGATTGACTGTTTTATGACCTTCGGTGTTGTTTTGCTCGCATACAGCACTATTTGACCCATAACCACTTCACTTGTCCACAGTATGTGGATAGATAATGATTATGAGTTTTTGCTGTTGTTGTCGTCGAGTTTTCTTGGAAACTTTTTTTTGGTCACTCGTAAGGGCTCGACATGAACTTGGGATTACATTTAATTTGTATAATACACGAGACATTGGATGAAAACAGTGAATGAAAGCGGTAAAGTATCAAGAAACGTTTTCAATATTAGTCCGTTTAACTTGACAGTTATCAATGAATATATATTATATTATATTATATTATATTATATTATATTATATTATATTATATTATATTATATTATATTATATTATATTATATTATATTATATTATATTATATTATATTATATTATATTATCAATATCTGTTTGATATTGATAATGCAAACATTCTCTTACCAAAACTTATCTATTATGAGCATAACTAAGGAGTTGTTGTCTTCATCTAAATCTTCAGCTAAGTCCACTAATAACAACACATTGAATAACAACTACAACTCCAAAAGTAGCATAAAGTAATGAATAATCGGGTAATATTATTCTGTTATTCATAGGCCATCAGACCTGTCATATAAGGGGTTGAAACGTGAAGAACAGGAGCGACTGGATAAGACGTTAATCCGTGAATATCTCGGGATTAAATGCCCTTGGCCTTGTATATCAAGTACTATTTACCATTGACCATACCCCACCACCAGTGTCTCTGTTATAGCTATATCATATATGTTGAAGGATAAGTGTCAGAAATCAACTGATATCGCCACTGTGACGCATGCGCAGTGAGTAAAGAATGATAGCTTATACATATTGGACCGTCCACCCATATTTGTATGGAAAGATGAATGAATAACTATATGTCCTATGTATGTTGATGGTATATGATATGTTCTATGTATTGTTCTAAATTGACGTCCACTATATACGGTATATATATGTGTACCTTTTTGAGATATGACCAAGTACTTATAATAATATCTGACCGCGCGACTATCTAGAAATGTCCATCTCGGACGACCGCCGTCCAACACTTGACACTAGCGTGGATGGGCTCGCCGTGATAACGCACCATGAGGCGACCTCAATCATCGCAGGAAAATAAACACACCCTTGGCGACATACTGACGTTGGTCCGTTTTTTTTATCAGCGGTTAGGAGGCAAAATAAATATACGATGGCGCTGGTCATCGATATGAAAATCGTCGATAAGGGTCACCTATGATGATGAGTAATTTCAAGTTACGATCTGTTTTTTTTTATAGATCTAAATTTGGAAATGTTTGGTTTTATTTACGATGTCTTATATGATGAAAAGTAGTTTCTTTTTTGTATATCTAAGCAATCAATGCTGCAGGATATAGGTAAAGTTATATCTTTATATACAAAAGATTGGCTCCGGTTCTTGTGGATACTGGCTGTTCTATGGAGCTCGGAGGGTTAACATGAGGCCAAACACTGTGCCGTTACATAAATAATAAACAGACAAACAGGGCGAGAGTATAAAGGCGACCAGCTCCGTGACACGCGCTGGCATCCGCCTCTTGCTTTCATATCCATAAATTTGACACATATTGGCTCGGGTTGCTCATTGTCGCTCGCGGAGTGGGGTCTGGGAGACGTCTGAAAGCGTCGCCATAGAAACCCAATCATTCCCACCCCGTGCGCTCTGCGCCTCCCAGCCCCGCGGGCGATCACGTGCCATATAGGGCACTCTACTGAACGATCGGGTTGCCAACGCAACCAGCGGGAGGGTGGGGGTCGGCGATTGCGGATTCTAGTTTTCCCACGAAAATCTCGATCGAGACTGCATGCTTTCCTCCCGATGATCAACCAATGTACTTTCTAATTAATTAACACGCAATGAGCAATTTTTACCCCCGTTCGCCCGCGGTTTCCCCGTGATTCCTGGCAATTTCCCGCAGGCCTCTCCCTGGAAGCCAATCGCCTCCCATGATGTGTAGGCTACACCTGACCATCGCTCTTTCTTTTCTCAATGGTCAATGCACAGTATCGCACGGCTGCCATAATACAACCATGCTATGCATATACTGAGGAGTTGTCACCCCTTTTCCACACTGTCCCTTCGTCCATTGAGACTTGGCTCCTGCGGGAATTAGAATGCCACCAGTGGGTTATGTACGATGTCACGGTCTCGATGAGGGAATTGTCTCATTCTAAAGCAATATCTCGGATGTCACTCGTTAACAATTGGCCAATGTCCGTCAAATTATCAGTTGACTAATTCCAATGCTATGGTATAAAGCTCATCTGATGTAACGCTGAATCGACAGTACTTCGACAATAGTCAGAACGTAAGGTGTACAACATATATGCATTCAGTGTCCAAGTTCACTTTAATCTATACATGTTTCTCTATTTGTTCACTGCTTATAATACTTCGTATATTCAAACGAAGCCGACGTCTGTCAGAATTGCATGCCCTCTTGGGAAACATGTCATATTTTGTCAGTTCCAGTTTCAAAATGTTTTGTTTGAACGACTAAAATTGGAAACAATATACATGTACTCCTTTCAAAAGCACCAAACGCCGAGAAAAAGCACCTGCCTCATGCAACGAGGGAACGTTATTGCTTGAACAAAGATACACGCAAGCTAAAGTGAAAAATGCCAATGTAATATTCTGACCAAATATTGTTCTCAGAAAGATATTCACACTTATTCAAATCAATCATGTTCCCCATATATGTGAAAAAGCATCTGGTATAGTTTCTAAGAATAAGAAGTAGGCCTATATCCATCACTTAAAAACTATATGCTGTTGCCTTTAAAATTTACTCAAAAATAACAAAACATAGCATATTTCAATCGGTATGTTGATCAACACTGATAAATAAAATATCAGATATCAGATAATATCAGTTTTCCTCCCAAAATGCAACGCATGCCGATACTGGTATTTCAAGTCGCTGGTCTGTGTGAAGACCGGAAATTTCTCAACATCCCCTCCATGCAAAGGGGAAAACCATTGTCCCAGCCTGTCTTCCGCTCTTGACACCCGCCCGACACAACGGAATTGTCAACAAACCGTCCCCCCTCCTCCCCTCCCGTGCTCGTTGGCTTATCGATTCTTATTACTAATGGCCACATAATTTGATCAGATCCCATTTGTTTGGGCTTCCAGTTGGCTAACGAGGACACTCGTCAAATCAGTACAAGCCCTTGTAACGATGTGGTAGTTTTTCTTATAGATGGCGGCTTGAACTAACGCCATCAGTCTCTGGTCCAGTCCACGTTTGCATTAGATGCTCTGCACGTCACGGAAGCCCTGTAAGAACAGCACACGCGAGAATCGAATACCTTCGTTCATTTCTCTGAATTTCTTGCGCGTTGGTACTGCTGCACATCGCTGCTTTGTTCGACGACTGAAAATCAAAGTGATGATGCTCATGACATGATAAATTTCAGTTCGCAAATTAGACATCTAAATTCAATAGTTCATTTTGCCCATCATCACCTATAGGCATCCCCCATGAGCCCGTGCTTGAGCAGTAGCCCGCGGAATTCACCCTCAGTGATCGCTGGTCCATGGCCAGCACGTGCAACTACTGGATCCGACAGTATCGATATAGTCCCCATTCAATCATCTGTTTGAACGTATCCAGCCAATTGTGACCGAGATATTTTGATGAGCGTTGGTGCAAGCTCGTGAGCATTTGATTTCCCATCCAATATTAACAACCCGAGGTCATTATCATAAAATAAAATTGTGCTGTGGTATAGTGATATGTAGGATTAAGTATTTTTCTGGAAGAAACAAATGTTATGCACGTTCTAAGAGCTGCTATAATCCAATATAAACTTTGCAGAAGCTAATCATACAATTTCACGGCGATTAAGTAATTGAACAAGATTATTGCTTTGAATAGTATTGTGAGTATACGACTGAAAAAAATGTGCATGTTATTGATGCATATGGCGTTAAATTGGCTTATAACATGTACTTATAACAGACAATTACATATGTAGAGTAAATCTGAAAGAACAAACGTGAGCTATGCAAAAAATGAATCACTTGGGAACATACGTAGATATTGTATTTGGCTCGAGGTGTTAATGTTTGTATGTTAAATCTATTTGGTTAGAAGATGTTCGTCGACTGTTTCTATGGTGGGTCATCTTCGCTGCTTAGTTAGAAACACTTTTGATGTGGGGTCTAAATACCTTTGGAATTTCGCCAGTCCATGGGCAACGGTCAACAGCGATGGCTTTATCCGCGAATGGCGTAGATGGCCTGTTTACTCGGCGAGTTCGCTAACTTATAACACTAACAGAGAAATGCAAATAGTAGAACAGGTTATGTTATATATTTGTGACTATAGTTTTGTGTACTATGCGGTTATCGGGTTGTGTTTTGTATGTTGGACATCAAAAAGAAGAATAGGCCCTACTTAAATAGGATTTTGTATAACAATTTGTTATTGAGATTTACGTTCTTTTTGGTAAAGTACTTTCCATTGGGTTTGTGTGTCATGTTTAGATAATATTATATATATTTCGAAGTATCCCGGTTATTTTTTTTAGTATAATTTGCAAATTCTCATGCAGTATACTATCAATAATGCATGTCATTCATGCGCATAACCAATCGAACAAAATCAAAGGATATAAAATCCATGTCCCAATTTGATATATTGTCTTAAACCCTCAAATTAACGACTTATAAATTTCTGATTAATAATTCTCTATATGGGCCATTGAATATACCGGTATAAGTTGTAAAACCATCGAACACAATTGGTAAACACAACCCCTACTGAGTAATATATTGTCCGAGTGAATCTTCAAGCGTATTGAGTGTTTGATAATTATTCGGCATTCGTCTGGTGCCCGTTTTGCAATTAATAATCTGTACATTGATTGTATTCCAAAAAGACAATGAGGATATAAGAAACCTAATTGAAAGTGCGTAGAAACAATGGAAAACGAACGGGAGTACTAATTAATGTAGCATGGGCCTCGTGAATAGGAAAGTTGAATAGGTCGGAAATCCATTCCACTAATGTGTTCTGTGTTGGGGGTCTCTGTGCATAGGTGCGGTAAAATGGCACCCACGAAGTTCCAAACATTGAAGACAATAGCACAAATATTGTGTGTATTGTTTTCGAGCAGGTATAGCTACTGATTAACTGTTACATGAAAGGTCGTTAACTGTAAGTGATTTGTACGAGGGGAGAGTGTTGATGAACTGAATCAGCGTGGACCGTTACTTTCTCGCACTCGCTATTATCTCGAAATGGCGTGTTGTGTGTTATCCATAATTGTCAAACTATTTATCATACCATTAATGTTAGGCTCGCCTTACACATATGAACAAAAAACTGGGTTTTATACAAGGTTTCAAAACGATTCATATGTCTATATAAGCGAAAATAAATACACTGGAATAAAATAAACAAATGAATAAATGCTCGCAAATTCGTGTAATATTTCTTTAAAGGAATTGATTGGAGCTGCCAAATAAGGCTAATACTTTCCAGACAGTGATTCATAGCCACCGTTCTTTTCAAGGTGACATTTCGTACACTAGTTTGCCTCTTTGGCAATATAGTACTAAGCATACCCCCTTCTTTCTGTAAGAGATTCAATACCGAGCTCCTCTTTCCTCAGCAATGTACTGCCTGCCCGCTGATTGGTCCTCGCCCTCGACGCCGTCAGCCAATCAGCGCGCGCCCTCACTCCGGGCCCTGCAATAATGGCCGCTTTGTATTGGAAGCTGGTAACAAGACGCCTTTGTAGCGCTGCCAATGTCAACCGTCGCCTACTGACCACCTTTCACGCAATAGGGGCCAGTTGGGAGAAAGCACGGCATCCATTAAAGTAAGCCCCCATCCAAGGCATGGGCGGTACGGTGCACCTCTGATATTTGGCCACCGTTGACAGGGCCCCTGCTGACTGACGGCCCAGCCGACTGGCAATATAAGCCTGCCTGAAAACGATCGTGCATTATTGTCACAAAAGCCTTGGCAAGAGAGATTGTGCATACGGAATCTTGTCTTTAAAAACCGATTGAAAAAGATCAAACTATTGCCGGGGTGGATCTTCTACGTTGCATCCCATTCGAGACTTAGCTGAGATTTCGCTGTTGCGTTCTAGTTTATGTGTCGACACACAAGCGTCTTCGGATTAAAGCGCGCTTATACCTGGTAAAATCTTCTTACGACAAGTTGATCTGTTTGGGAAAATTGAATTTACTATTCTGTGCCCGAGTATAGTCCTCAGTGGCTCAAACCGTGGGGGCTTGTTCCTTAAATACCCAGTAAGAAGCCTAGACCGACTTTACGATATCATGGCTTCTTATCTGGAACATCGCAATTATTGCATAATTATTTACTTATCCATGTTTTATTTTTATTCTTGCAGATACAGGAGCCTCATCGCGCTGTTGGAGTTCATCGTAGAAAACTGAGAGGAGTGAAAAAAACAAATCACACCAAAGGATCTGGATATCTTGGACTTGTGTTGTCAATATTCACATGTAGTTGCGACGCTGAAAGAAAAAAAAAACGCAAACTGCCTTGGACTACCATGAAACACAATCGATGCGGAGCACATAAGGAACTTTAAACAAATTTCCACTTGGAACTTAGCATCCGCGGTCAACTTTTCACCCCAATCGTATATTAGATCACATAACAGAATACGGGGAAGGATTCCCAGTTTTCACCCTCCAACTCTAACGCTACAACGGCGGCGGCAGTTGCCAAAGGAGCACGACCACCATTCACCGTGGCGGCCTACGATAACTACCCGTACAACCGGATGGCCGGGATGACGGCCTACGGTCCCTCTGTACATGGCGCTCCCGGTTCCATGGCAACGTCCAAGGCGGGCATGCCGTATAGCGTCAACGGCGTGTCGCTGACGTCATCAAGCGTCGACATGCTGCACCCGGCAATGACAGGATACCAATGTAAGTAGTTTAAGTGTATAATTTGTTGAAAGTCATTTTTACGTGAGGAAACGTTAGGGCAACGGGCATCCCAAAGATTTCGCCGTATCCGAATAACAAGGTCACCTTCGGCAAACAATGGACGAAAAAGAAGCAAACAGAACTTTGTGCAGGCCAAGAAAACCGTTACCGAGAGATATCCGCGATAAAAAGACAAGTACAAATAGATTTTTACGATACCTACAAATTATAGGAACCAAAAATCACATTAATTAAAGTGCCTAATTGAAATGAAATTGCTGGCATGGGCCTTTGCCCGGGGGCAAGCGCGCCATCGGGGAGGGGAAACCGTGATTGTTTCACGGGTGTTAAATGACTGAAAATGACAGTCACCCTAGTGACACTAGGGGATCTAAAGGGCCGTAACTCGATCCCTCGCCTGTCCCCCAGGGCAAGACTCCCTACCCTCAGCGGACGGGGCCGTTGGAAAACCGCATTCGCTCGGGTGTGAGATGTTTGGCGACCGACGGACATCTGGGGGCAAAAATAATATCATCAATTGCTTTTGCATGTAACGTGTTCCGTGTTTCGGTGGAAATATCGGGCTAATTTCGGCTAATTTTCTGAGTTTGAGGCGAATAAGCATTGCGACTTTTCAGAAAATATATCTCACATGAGCATAAACCTAAACTAGTTGATGGAAAACCCGAAATTACAGATGTTCAAAATATAACGTATATCTATAGGCCAATCCCCACCCGCGAACTTTCTTGTGTGAAATTTGCTTTCTTCACATATATATTATTAATTCGCGAGTTGACACGAGCGCAATGCTTCCCTTTTCTCATATTTCTCGCTATTGTCGTCAATACACGGATAGTTTTTCGTCAATACAACAGGCCGCGCACGAGGTGACAAATTTCACAAGTTCCCTTTCGATAGCATCTTTTGAATAAACAGCGGCCATGCGTCGGCTGTTTGCTTTGGCCAACTTTTAAACTTTATTTAACGCCAAAAATATCTCACTGCATTATATGGCGGCATTACTAAGCTCATGCACACTTATAACTGTTACTGCGGAGCGATATATGGCTATAAAAACGATGGGCATTCGCGAAAAAATGCCGTATAAACTTACGGATTATGGACACGTGTTTGAAATGTTGGATTATACGGTTGATATTGCATGGATTATATCAACTTCACATAATCCGCGCACATATGTACGAAGGTATATTCTGTGTATACATACATGCATTTTCGATAGCTACGGATTAGTTTATCTCTTGGAAATAAGCCGTAGAGATTTCATCTAAAATAGACAGCGATATGGGCTATTCGCGATGTTGCACTACATACACGTATAGGCCTACATTATCATGGACCATACAGGCATCTCTGCATGGGCATACTCTGAAATAATAGATGTATCGCAAACCATTCCCCGTTTGAAAGAAGGGAAATCTATTACTGTCTTCGCATTTTTTCTTACAAATTGACTCAAGTATTAAATTCTAGGTCTTTCAAGACCAAAATATCAAGAAACCCCTGCACAAATGTATCTATATATAGGCCAACTGTGGAAACGAAACTCTAAACGTAGAGAAACCACAAATATAACCTCAAATAAATAATTATTCAAATTATAAATACAAAAATTATTCAATGCATACTAATTTTCGTGACACTGCATGGCAAATCCAAGCGTATATACAAGCAGATGACACTAATATTAGTCGAGACAGTTTAGTTACAAACGCATACAGTGTCGCCAAACTGCCCGCGCCTTGTATAAAGCTGCCTGTATGTGTATACGGGGGACTCTACCCGTGACACGGCGGGACGGTCGACACGCCACATTAGTTCTCCACAATGTCTCCATCTATTTCTTCTGAGGGGACCTCCGGATTATAGGAAATCTGCCAATATATGGCATGTCCATCCCACTGGCATGCAGACGTCTTGATATACTAGTATTGCACGGACGGGATCAATTTGTACTTGGCATGCATGTATTGACTATACATGCATTGCCAATTTTTCGTATTAATTTGCGTAGGGGGTTAATTCGTTGTTCATGAAAGAAACATGTCATAATGTACCGTATAAGAAACGATAAGTAAGCGAAAGATATGACTACAGTGTGAATGTTTAAATGTTTGAATCAATTCATGTGCTGTTGGTCCATCATATTCCTTGGCACAATCGCGAAATTATCCATGTTTCCCTGCATAAAATACTCACGCGAATAATCAACAAAATGCTATGGCAAAACAGTATTGTCCGTTCTTATAGCTGCGAGCATTTTGTACTCCCGTTTCGTGTGAAGAGAAAACAGGCAAAATACACTTCCCAAAAGTAATTGATTAGCAATGCGGATTAGCGCAAAACGTGGCGACGAACCTGAAATAATATAGTAAATGACAAAAAAAGAAATGATGCGGAGCGGCGATAGGAAAAAAAAAAAACGTCTAGGAGGGACACATGAAGATGACAAAAAACGCAGCCACATGTGTCGTCAAGATTACACGGCAACAATAAAACTGTGATTGTTGTCGTGGGGTGCGATCGATAACTCGCTGATTTGAAAGCCGTGCGGCGCGCTGTTGCTCCCGCTAGGAAAACAGTTATTATCAGCATATCGAAGCGGGGTTTTTTGTGCGAATTTCATTCAATTTGGCCTTTTGTTATTTTCAATGTGGAAATTGAAGTGCACTCCATTCCGAACGAGGCGATTGATTGTCGGCGGAATTGTTAATAAAACTCAAGTGACTGCACGTCTTTGAAACGTTCTTGAGTCATGTTGCCCATATATTATCATCTACAATTTTAGTAATTACTTATAAATCAATGTATTTCAATTAGGCACGATCGAATCACCTGTTTGCTTGAATGCTAGTATTCCTATGTAATGTATGCGCTATATAGAGGCCTAAGTGTCTTGCATTTGAGAAGCAAACCGTTGCGTGTATTATAATTTTACACCCGTTATATACAGTTCATTCATTTCTTCTCAGTTATTTTCTCTTCAATGAACAAATTTAATTAATTAATTAATTACATTATATTTCGCCCCGTTATTTCTAGCCGTACCTACGGGCGCACCGGGGAACCCGCGCAAGCAGAGACGAGAAAGAACGACGTTCTCCCGGGCACAGCTTGACGTGCTCGAGTCGCTGTTCCAGAAGACTCGATACCCCGACATTTTCATGCGAGAAGAGGTCGCACTGAAAATCAACCTACCCGAATCCAGAGTACAGGTGAATATATAATACACTTACAATTTAGATTTTAAAAATATTTTGTGTGCTTCTTTATCATTAATTTTCGAGTTGGGAAATTCGTTTGCTTGAAACTACCAGATACCAGACACACACCAAAAAAATAATTCCTATATACATGTATTGTTGAGCAATGCGCAATATCTACTTCGATGCAGGTATCCTGAATATAGTTTTATTTTCAAAAGTTTCGGATTTTTTTTTTTGGGTGGTGACTAATTTCGGTAAGTTCGGCTACCATTTTATTGATATTTATTTATGAAAAGAATTTTTAAAGAAATGACCCGACTTCACCACCGATGATATCATTTTAAACATGGTCAGCATTCTTACCCGCGTGAAATGAATCAACCGTGGCCATTTCGATTTGGCTCAGGTTCGTGAAGGCGCACCCTTAGGGGGGTGGGGGGGAGGGGCTGTGCATGGGTCAAACAAGGGACAAGACCGTAGATAAATCCGCACACTGGCTTCTGTAAACAACAACGGAAACGACACCTGCTAGAAATAACACACACTCCCGGTCAGAACCCTGCCTATACTGGGGGAAAATCACAGCAACGAAAATTATCTTTTCCTCCCAAACATTTTCAAAGTGCATGGCCATGGGGGCGAGTTGGGAGATGATACTTGAAATATCTGTAGAGAACAAAGCAAAATTTGCATAATTGATTATCCTAGCGCGCGCCGTTGAAAATTCCCCCAGATTATGATAACATTTATATTGGAAACGGTGGCAGGAATAAAGCTCAGTCCATCGGTGTGCCCCCTTGAAACTGTAATCAAATATTTTGTTTGTAAATACGATATTTCGTGCTAAATTTATCAGCGACTGCGTTGCAGGCGCGCGATCCTATCACTGCGACTTAGTGCCTTCTCTGGCGAACTGATAAACCGTTCGTTCCAAATTCCAGTCTTTATACATGTCATTCATGCAGTTAGCCTACTACCGTGAACAAAATCATGAATTCAACATTTCTGTGGAAACTTTTGAGAATATAATATTTTCCACAATTTTATTCTAGCTATTAATACTTCTACCCCTTTAGCTATAAATCCTGACCAATTTTGCCAATGAACCATGCAAATTGTTGCAAAAATAGGAGATTTTGTATGTTTTCCTGACGAAGTTAATTGAATTCTACACCAATAACCAGTAACTTCATTACTATACCTGTTATTTATATTGCGCACCAATGTCCACAACTGGTCATGCAGTTAATGGACTCCAAAATACACACACTTTCTTTGAAACGTTTCTGACGTCGTAATTTCATTGCATTCTTTGAACAAAAGAAACGTTGGCGTTTGCCAGCGAGACCTATGTACTTTGCTATAGTCCACTAACGGTATGTATGCACGTCAGCAAATTATTAACTACAAACGGCCGTGGCTTCTGATGACTGTACAAACATCGCTAAAACCTTGGATAAACTACATTACGAGGGGCTTTGTTTCCGCGTGCAATGTTTTGTCGGTCGTATTGTTGTGCCTTTGTACACAATAGCTTGCCAATCAAAAACAGCGTGTTTCATGTTCGGGGTCAATGTAAGCAACCTGCCCAGAATTCCAAGTTACATTCTGAAAGATATAATTGATTTTGTGGAACTTTTGTCATTTGTAAAATATAAACAGAACTTCATGAGACTTAAATTTCATTTTTCAAAATTTTTATTCGAGAACTTTTCGCAAATATGCAGCAAATTCTAATGTGCCAATGACAATTTACATTCTGTTTAACGCGAAGATCACCGTAAGCTATCGTAAACAATGTTTTCCCCGCGAACGGAAACACCGGAAGCGACACCATATGGCCACCGCCTAATGTCTCGTTCCGGAAACGCACGACAACCAGCGGAAATTCCCGAGCGTCTATCGACGGAGCACATTAATGCAATGCATGCCGGAACAATCAGTGCATGTAATTGTCATTGGAAAGTGCTCATGATGACACTTGAGGAGCATGCTTCGTTTACAGGCGGAACTGTTGGTCTAAATAATTGACTTCGGCATCCCGCAGTTCGAGCGAGCTATTGGTGACTCGATAATGGCCGAACAAGCGCGGCACCACCCCCTTCTGCCAATCTAATTTCTGTTGAGCAAATAGCGTCGGGGGCGACAGGGAAAATTTCCCTATTCATCAACGGAAATCTCCTTGTTACAACACTGCAACGCTTTGAAAACGCGGAATTGCGCATGCAACTGATTCGTTTCTGGAATCTACGTTGATTATGGGCCCCACGTTTATTTGTATGAACAAAAAAACAACCACAAAACATATATATAGCTGTATTTTTTTTTTATTTCCGTATGCCTACCGCTAATTAAATTACGTCTCTGTAGACGCAATATCGGGATTTCCATATGCCAACCTCAGGATAAAAAGTAGCATCCTTATATCAGACGGACGTCGTCCTTCGTCAACATGTGCAGTCAATACACGGGTTTTCAATTAAAGCCCGGGGCCGACTGGGATCGAAGTAAAAAGCTTGGCGTGGTCAGAATCGGGGGAAGACAGCGCTCGAGTTACAGGGCGGAAACTGGAGAGCGGTATCGAGTGGTGGTCGCTGGCTGCCTGGTCGAGGGGATTGTTGGAAGGGGAGAACGGGGGCAGGTACTTCGGGGCTTCTTCGGATTGGGGGCGCCCTGCCTGGGATGGACAACCTCGCCTGTAGGCTACATGTGCAGCCTCGGGCTCTGGAGTTGTTGAGTGAGGGAGGGGTGGAGTGGGCGTTAGATGTGTCGGTGCCATACGAGATACCGTGCCAAGGTGAAGCGGAAGATGCGCTCGCTCGTTCATTTTTCGTCGGTGTCTCTGATGTGCATGGAAAGAATGAAAAACTGGGGAAAGGGGAAAAATTGTTTTTCTTCTGTTCATCTATTGCAGTTCACAGTTTTCTGTTTTCAATGAAACTTCCGTCCGAAATATCCAATTTGTTGGAAGTATATTGTGTACTACTAGTGTGAATAAGATAAATGTGTCCGGAGCCTTGAAAGTGGAAGAACCAGTGGTTCTTCGTCCATGTCAATATTAGGAATCCGGCGTACCATAAACGCTATATGTCCCTCCGCAGACCGGTGCAAGTCAGGTCCCTAAAGTATGTGATCTTTATGTAAAGCTTCTGGCAATTTTGGAATCCCTAGGAAACAGATACAGCCTAATCTGGGGGCACATTGGTATTCCATAGCGACGACTTAAGAAGCTTTTCCTGGATTTAGCGCCAAGTACGGCTTATGTGCCCCCCCCCCCCCTCCACCCAAACATCCCATGTGGTCGACTCATGGCTACTGTTTGTCGACCCATCTAAGTAAACTGTTTGCCGGGAATATATCTCCTCTGGAATTTGGCCTGGATATTTACAGAATGAATACCCACGTATACCTTACACAACATACCCAGTCGGTCCCTTTTTCGTTTTATTCAGTTCGGGGCGGACACGTGGCTAATACGTATATTATAATAGCGGGCTGTTGCCCGTATGTAAACCGAAGTGCGATCGTATCTTTTTTGTTGTTACAAAACTGTGCCATTTTGGGATAAGCGGTCTGGGGATTTGAGACGCGGGGTAGTGATACGGTTTAATCGGATCAATGGCGTTTAGGGCAATGAATATTATCGCGAAGATTACTGGCTCAGCGCTACGCACACCTTTAAAATGGGAGGGATATAGAGCGTACTGTGTCTGGTATCTGGTGATCTCAAGTCTCGGAGTCGAAATAATAACATTGTACGAACGTCACCCGAGTCAATGGAAATACATTTTCGAGTAATATGACTTACGATTATAAATATGCATGAAGAACAATTTAATAACTGCACACAACTTGCGTATAGGTCTACATGTCCATGAATACAATGCATTTCTCGTTCCCCCAATGACTGTCAATCTATAAGTACGAATCTCTTTCGATAGGTATGGTTCAAGAATCGACGAGCGAAGTGCCGACAGCAACAAAAGGCGGCCGAGCAAGCGGTCAAACAGAACAACAATAACAACAACACGACAAGTTCGAGCACGACAGCCCAGTCGGTCAAGGGCTCGAGCGCCACGACCCCAAACAGCGGCTCCACCGCGACCAAGTCCAAGGTCAAGACCCCGCCACCGTCCGAGGACAGCGCCTCGCCCGGCGCCTACAAGACCCACGTCGGCACGACGTCTCCAAGCTCGTGCACGAGCAACATCTGGAGCCCGGCGTCCATCTCGCCCATGAACGACTTGATGACCCCGAGTAACTGTATGAACCAGCGTTCGTCGTACGCCGTGCCGCCGATGCCTTCCGTCAACAGCCAGTCGGCGGCGTCTGCGGGCGGCTACGGCAGCCAGAACTTCGCCCCGTCGGGGTACTACAACAACACGATGGACTACCTCTCGCCGATGCAGCTACCAGTCATGTCCAGCGGACAAATGTCGTCGAGTAGCCTCAACAGCCACAGCGCCGCCATGAACATGAACATGAATATGAACATGCCCAACCACATGGGCGGCCACATGGGCAGTCAGATGGGCTCCTACGGGTCCCTCCACTCGTCACAGGGACTCTCCCGCGGCCCCACGCCTGGGTCAGAGTGTCTCGACTATAAGGACAACAGCTCCTGGCCTAAGTTCCCCGTTAGGGACCCGCTACAGTCATCGAAACCCGAGTACATCATCATGTGAACTGTGTAGGGTTGTAGGTTAGAACTCTAGATTCAACAATTTTGTTTCTCTTGTCTGCATGAGTGTGCTTTCTTTCTTTTTTTCATGCCGATTGGGTTGGTGAAACACCAAAAATTTAAATAAAACCAACATGAACTGTAATACTTACCACGTTTCTTTATTTTTTTTTCCTTCGTGTACAATACTCATGGTGGATTGAGTTATTTCACGCATTGTTTGATCAATGGGGAGGTATTTTGTTGTCGATATCAGTTTGTTATGTGTTTCGCCTTGTTATTTAATTCATCGTTGATTCATCCTCAAGTCATCATACATCATTCTCATCGTGGAAAATTTTCCTTTTCATTTTATTCGTCCATCGTTCATTCTGTCAATCACAACAGATTCATCTTACATTGCTTATGAAATATATAGTGTGGACAGTCCATATAATTCATCACGATCTCCTTGCATTTCACCGAGTCGTGCGAGTGAGTTGACACATCGAGCGACTTTAACGGATGCTTTAATGTGTGTGACATACAGATTGTACATAGATATCGCAAAAAAGAGAAATATAAAAATGTTTATGTTTGTCAAATGACTATTGAGACTCGTGAAAGGTATAGCGTATCACCTAATTCGGTATTGTACAATTGTATTCAGTTTTGGTTTTTGTTTGCTCAAACAGTGTCAGTATAAATTATATTGTTATTACTATAGCGTATGGTACCTCCTTTTTATCACTATTACCGTGCTTTTAGAGTTTTAGCGAACCTTGATCTCCAAAGTCACCACGTGGTTGCTATGTTGATGTTTGTTGTGAAAATGCCTCGAATAAAAGGGAAAATTATGACGATATTGTACCGTGTCTATTAGCAATGCCCCATAGAAAGTTAATAACTACATCGACGGGCGGTAAATGTAATGATGCCCTTGGTGTGCTCTAACTTTGAGCGCTTATAGAAGTAAAAAAATCGACGTGTCTTTCTTATACGTCGCTTGAACGTGCATGGAACTCAGGTGAAAACAAATCTCGAAGCATTTAAGGGAAATTCATACTCTGTAGTTGACCAGGATGCTAAGTCTGGGTACTCGCCCACTCGTTATATATAAACACAGTATAGGGATATACTTAGTAATGATGAATGTGTTTGTAACAGTATGAGATGCATACAATGCACTCAGAAGTACGCAACAACAAATAATTCGAGTCAATGCCGCGCTATGCTAAACACTGAGAGTTGAAGGAAATTTGTAGTTTGTAATGTATCTGTACTATTTATTTCGTTCATCGACAATAAAACTTTTACAATGTGTATAATTTTGAATATAGTTTTTGTTAAACGTCAAAAAATAGGTGGTGTGAATTCGTATGAAAGTTGAACGACGGTGTATAATAATGTCTATAATGAAGTGAAATATTACCTGATTGGCTGGGATGTATGGAAATGGTATCATTTTTGGGTAATACGTTTTTTTCCCCAGCCTGAGTCGGTACATGGTGTTGTTTCTATTGTGAACAGTGCGTCATAATAAATTTTGATATTTATTGTCCATGCGGAAAGAAGACTTTGTTGCATTGTTTTTAACCACACCTGACTCCCATTATAGGCCTACATTACATCATTTTTATGTATTTCACTTGTACACTTCCATGCAGAAATTTTTCATGATCACACTTCACAAGCATTATAGAATTATGTCGTCATCGGTGAGTTGTTGCCGACAATTTGCAGACCATGAATTTTAACTGAATCAACTGAATATCCTACGATAAATCCTTGTCGGCCCCTCGGTAAACATAGCCTAAATAATGCATTTTACGCCCACTATCACCACATTATTAGAACTCAAAACTCAATGTGTATTGGCCTACTACCTCACAATTAAACCAAACCATCTGAATAGCACAAAGTATGTTTGAGCTGAACAATGTATAAAATGTTACTCATAACGCTCCCGATGGTGATAACTACATCGAAAGTTTGCATTAATATGTTCGCCCTTGGTGTGCTCTGAATGTGTGGGTGTGCGGTAGCCTGGGTTGTTGATGTGATTGCTATATATCGAACCAAAACAATTGCATGTCAGCTTCCGTTTTTGCAATTTATAATGATTTTCACTAGCATTTTGAACACCAGTTGGCCAAAACAACGTCAAGTGAGTTAATAGAAGATGACAATTTGCCGGCACATGACAATGTCAGACAGTTGTGTGTGTATGTGTGTCGCGGTAGATAACGATGAAGTTCGCAGTCACGCCAGCCGTTCAGAGCCCTTCATATCTTTCCACCAGTTTGTTACGTTACAATTATACGCCAAATTTCCTTAAGTTACCCCCCTCCCCGTTGCTCAGCATTACAAGCTAGTACTCACACTAGATAACCTCCCACCACATACCCATCCCCTCCAAGACACAGGTATCCAGAATTGAACCCCTCCACCCCCAACCCTCGGATCTAATCCTGCAATGACAAGGCAGCCCAGTCACATCCTAGCATATCTATGATGATGACCAGCACCCCCCCCCCCTCCTTCCCCTCTATCTGTCGCGTAGGACTATTCTCCCCACGCATCCTTCACTCATGACTTTCCTCTAAGAAGATTATTTCTCCCGCCTGGTTCTCCCCCTGGTCCTGACCAGATATAATACTAAATTTAATGGTCAGTTCCGAGCGCCATCCGTTACTTACAAATTAAAGCGTGTCGGTAGCCTATATCTTTATTAAAGTGGCGTTCTGTGTTGGTGGAATTCGCATACTATCTAATGTATTCCATAATATCCGAAATACATCAGACCTAAGGATATTGCGGGTGAGTCGCATGCATTTCTGATTATATAGAACCGATACATCCAGGATAAGTTTGGCAGTAGGGATTAGACATAGTTTGGAAAAAAATGTTTGCATTTTGCGATATATAGTCCTATAGTTCCCAGTAGTTCCTGTGTCGTTCACTATAGATCTACCAGTATACATTTTGTTACTTCAAACTACATGAACAAACTATCGTTATTTCCTGACTGGTAAATTTTTATTCAAACACTGGAATACACGCAGGTATATTTTAACCTGAGCTGCTGCTGACTATACCCATGTGAAATTGTCGTTTAATACAGTTGACTACATTTGAAAAGATATTTGAAAAAAAACTCAGAAATCAATCTTTATAACACAGATATACCGGCAAACATAAAATGATTCATGTGGGAGTGATCAACCAATATAGGGCCTACAGTATAAGGCTATTCGATTGTTTGGTGGTTCATTCGAAGCGCCATTCGGACTACACACGATTGTTTTTCTTTGACAAATGGCTCATTAACGAATGTTCATCTTACAAGACATTGAACTCGATGTGCACGTTTATTCTGTTTGATTGTGATATCACATTACAATCGCAGTATCAGAAAATATGACCTCTGTCGAACGCACCCGATGAAATCAATGTCTCGGATCACGAGCCATGTTGGATGTTCAAGTATCATTTCTGCGGCGTCCAGAGCGCAAGGATCCAAGGCTGCCCATTTAGCGTCAAGTACAGACCGCACGAGAGGGGAGAAAGTACGGTAGCCCCAGACAAATATGGCCGCGTTTGATCATTTCAATTTTCCGAGCGAATGAACGAGTACTTTAGATGACAAGATTCGCCTGGACAAGTATGGCGTGAAGTGGGTTCGTGATCAAGGGAGAACGGGAGGAAGGGACGCCCGCTAGAGAGCACTCAGCGCCTCACCAACACGTGCTCGACGGTTTTCCCGCCAAACACTTCCCCCATCACACTTGTCGTCTGCCTGTCACCGGACGCATCACGTGAAGCACTCGGACAACCGTTCAACCGCTCCGTATCCTCTCGTCTTCCCCCGCGTAGTCACCTTTCAGTGCCAACTGCAAAATGCTTTAAACATCTCCCTGTTTAGAGATGTGGAACCCTGGGGACTTCTTTCTTTTGCGTCTAGTTTTCCTCCTGCCATGAGGCGGCAAACCGTACGTCCCTTGCGCGTGCGCTCCCGCGAGGCGCACTGCACGTGCATGTTGCCCTCATTAGTACGTGCTTAGTGAAAAACGACATGGCGTGTTGGTAACGTATTAAAGCTTCAATTCATGGCAAAGGCTAATGGGCAAAATGGGCAGTGGAGTGGCAAAATGCATCATTGCCTTTCGTGATCAGTCTTTTGTCAGGTGAAAACATCGCGCAGTGATCTCTGTTCGCATAATATGACGTGTGCTAAAAGATGACTCGACACAGTGATCCAGAAACTGGATCAGCTATCCCTAATCTAACATATCCAATTGACGATTTATGAATGAACACATCATTATCATCAAATTTGGAATTCCATCTTTGAATTTACTAGTTAATTCAATTTATAAAAAAAAACCAGTGGGGCCTAAATCACTGCTACATTTAATGTTAGGCTTTTATATCTATCATAGCATACGTTCACTATCACGTACATGTAGGCCTACATATTTTTCGACATAGGCAAGATCACTAGACTAGGCCTACCTATTTATCCCAAACCGACGAAAGGTGAATCACAATTTTTTTCTAAAAAAATCATATGAATTTGAAAAGAAAAATCGTTACATTCTAATTCCATGGTTTTGCTTATTATTATCCATGTTTTTAGATTTTTTCCCCAGAAGTTTTTGGAATCGATATGACTGGATCGTTCATGCAACAATATCACTAACGTTATACCAGGCCTACCAACAAAGATTTTTTTTTTGTTTCGAATTTTGGTAAATCCCTATAGAGATCTAGACATACATTCTGAATATTTGCTGCATAATTTGTTACCATGTAGTCTACATTCTTACAATAATAAGCACTGATTTGATCCATAATGTGGTCGTCTTTCACTAGACGTCGCCACTAAATATATGCATTGTCATAATTTTCAAACGCTAGATGTCAGCACAATACGGGACCTCTACCCTCCTGGATGTGTATGGCACAACACATCATTGTGCGGCGTTAGCCGTACTATATCTGTTAGTGTAATTTTGACCCCATGGTACTACTGGTGAGGAGCTTGTCCATGCGTGGACTTATTGCTACCGAATTAAGTCAGCGATGACATTATCCATATTTTATGTCATAATCTCAGATTACAACAAAGTTAAGTAGCAAATATTGAACAAAGAAAACACACACCTTGGTCTTTTGTGGAAAGTGCAACTAAAACACATTTTGGCAAGAATAATGGACGAATCGACAAACAAATGCGAGTAACAATCAATTTTCGCATGGACAAGCTCGGCACCAGTATTGGAGGTACTATGGTAGTGTAAGACCATCTACGAGAATTGTTCTCTGTGAGAGGGAAGCAGAGAGTTATTACAATACGAGTTCGAGTTACAATACGATTCGAGTTCATTGTTTCATATTGTTATCAAAGCGGACATCTTTGTTGTTATCAAACTAATCAATAGGCTTTAAGTTGATTTCCAAATATTGAGCAAGGGAAACACACACCATAGTCCTTTGTGGAAAGTTCAACCAAAACACATTTGGGCAAGAATAATGGGCAACTCAACAAAAGAGCAGGTGAGAATCAATTTACGCATGGACATCAAAATATTCGACAGGTTGTCATAACGTTCAGGTTCACAATTAAAATTTTCATATCACATAGAAACAAGACGTACAATATTTTGTTTGGTTGTTTAACCAAGAAATGGGTTTCGTGTCTACTTATCCTTGATTTTTTTTCGTGTTCACTCAGCCTCGAGTACTGGTTCTACTCTCCTTTGTCCCTGTGGCCGCACACGTAACCTCAAGTTCTGCTGTTGTGATGCTTGTTTATTTACGTGTATGCTTTTGGCCACTGGGATATATGTCGATTCATGTATTTTTGAATGTTGTAAATATACATAATCGTAAATTGTTACCAAAAAAAATCACCGTGTAGATTTATGTATATATTGTCTGCTTATTTTAGTCACGATGGACGCATGGGGTTGATCCTCACGAAAAGGATCAGATTTATGATCGAATCATAAATTTGATCCTTTTCGGGATCATAAATTTGTGATCCGTACAAATGAAACGCCCCATTGTGTTCGAATTATTCACCAGCTGAATAGTTTTGTATGAAACTGTAGACAGAAACATTGTAGCCCACTCGAGGTCTTGATAGGGCCTAGCTACTACTTGATTTCGACAGAATGAATTCTATGGATCAATATACAGTAGTCTTTAGTACATGTAAATGCAATAATTAGTTATGAATTAGTGATTATGAATATACATGATATATGTGACAGTTCTTGTGTGAACATTTGTGCTATTTTTTTTACTACATTTGAGCCTACACGTAGTACCTCAAGCGTCTTCAAAAGTGATCAAAATGTTATCAGAGCCCTTTTGAAAACCGTATTTTATAACAAATGCACAAAAAAACCACAACGCATGCGACTAACATATTTTAATATAAATGAAATTACACTCTCCTATTTTATTAATTTGCTCACTGAAGCGAATGTGTTTGTGTCATTCTAACTCAAGTTTATATATGTTACTTCATACTCACAGGGAGGAACCGTTTGTCTGATTCTGTGTGCGTTATTCTGATTCTATGGGCAAAAAGTCTGATTCTGTGAGCAAATTGTCTGATTCTGTGAGCAAATTGTCTGATTCTATGGGCAAATAAGTAAGTAAGCGGTGGGGCACCAGTAAAACATGCTGGATCAACGACAAATTTCTCAACACAATCTGATGGCATATGTTCTGTTTACTCCATAAATCATTGCAGAATATGGATTATGTTCAGTTTCTAATGCAGTACCTTCGTTCATACATGTCGCACAAAAGTGGAACGGCCAGGTGGTGGAGCAGTTATCCATAATAAATCACCAACTGCAACCAACTATATACTTTCAATATTCACGTTTCGTGTTGTGAGTCGACTTTGATTCAATTAGTAGATTCAATTATAGTGACAATGACAGGAAAGTTTGGCAGTAATAAATTAACAACTATAAATAAATATGAATGGAAAATGATGTCGCTTGTATACAAAATGAAGAAATCGATTGACAGACAACATGGGTTCGCCAAGTGTTTATATATAGTATATTTATTGAAGGAAATGACCAATCATATTTGTCTGGTCAATAGTTTCACGTATATCAAAGAACGAAATATGTTTGTCCTATCAGGAGGAATATATTTCGTTCTTTGATATACGTGAAACTATTGATAGAATTTTTTGTTGATTTAGTTGCACAAGTACTGTATCGAACACATGTTCATTGAGTTTGAAAACAATATACACTGTACATGTAGTTATTTGATATAAATTTCAATTAATAACTAAATGAAATACCCACTGTAATATGTAAGGTAACTATTACCTAGAAATGAGGGGGGGGGGGGCGACGGGTCTTGCCCCCCCCCCCCTCCCACAATAAAGAAGGAAAAAGGAAAGGACAGGAAAACGGGGGAAAGGAGAGGGAAAAATAGAAAGAAAGTGTTTTCAAGATAAATTTAGAGTAACACGTTTATTTACATCTGGAAGTAGCTTTGGTTTCTGGAGCCCCATGTCATTAACCACATCTGGTCAATCATTAACCAGATGCGGTTAAATAATTAACCGCATGCGCATAATTATTTAACCCCATCCGCAGAATTATTAACCACATCTGGTTAATTAAACCGCATGTGTTTAATTGTGGGGTTTTGAGCCAAAATGCCGGCATATTTAGTCATCCCACTACATGTATGCATGATACTCACTTTCTATAAATAAAATGAGAGCAATGAATGGGCAAATGCACATACTCCTTTGATGGGGTCCAAAACCAGGTACCCGGTAGGCCTAAAACATGCCATATTTTATTTCAACTACAGTGATTATGTATTTCTGGGTGCAAACACTGCAAAGATAATTGCATTATCAAAGATGATGCTTGATAATTTAGACCAAGGAGAGCTCTGGAATGCTGTATTAGGCATGCGAGTACCTCAGCTTCTGGGGCCCTTTACTGATCACAACTAGGCCTACCCTCAAAACCCTAAATGCGCCCCGGATCAGCCGTGCAAAAATTCTTTAGGAATATATGGATAATGGACCAATGGGAACATCTAAAACACACCACTGGGCATGCATATCCCTTCAACTTATGAGGCCTTAAGCGGACCTCAGACCCTCGGCCGGTACCACCTCGATTCGCGACATTTCACATCTGGGCCCTCCTTCAAATCCCTGGATCCGCCCAAAATCAGACATTTATTTTCCAGTCAGGCAAGCAAACACAAATAACATATGCAAAGCACATCGTTTAATCCTTCCATCAATTGTTCAAGCATCCGACGATGTCGATGCGGGTAGCACGGTCTGCTCCAGACGGCCACGCTGCTGTTTTCCTAGTGACTCTCCCTGGGCCTTGCCAAGTGACCCCTCGGCCGAGAGCGTGTCCGACCCCGTATCCGTGTCAGTGTGCGAATCACTGTCCGATAGCTCGGATCGGGCCGCTTTGTGCCTTACTGGCTTTGGTGTGAATGCCTGGGCGTGTTGTCCGTGGGCGGTGTACTGTGGCTGGCTGATGTCTATTCCGGGCGTGGGACCCACAGCTGGCATGATATTGAGCTGGTCGGAAAACTCGACGTCAATGTCCTTGTCTGTGACGACCATCGGCGGACCATTTGTGACTTCGTCGGTGAACCTCACCAGAGGCTTGGTGCCGCTCAGACTTCGAGTCTTCTCCAAGACACCACTCAGCTCAGCGCCAGGCTTATCATACATTGTATCATAGATGGAATCCGTCCCAGTGCCCTTCTCGCTCTTGAACGGCAGCGGCTTCATGAACTCGACCGTCTCGTGCTCGTAAGCAGTGCTCTTCCTCCCCTTCCTGCGCTGGTTCCTCTGGTTTCCGTTTTCCATGGTCCCGGTGTTCTGGTAAAGCAAAACGGGCACCGAGGCCCGGTACTTGCCGGTGTCCGAGTCCAGCGACGTGCGCTTCCAGCCGTAGTCGAGCCACTCGCGGGCGCTGGTCGGGCCGCGCACGGGGAGGTCTGAGCTGGAGGTACGGTTCAAGGTGCCGCTGATGCTGGTGCCCACGTTACACGTGTCCACGTAGACTTGGTCCTCCACCGGGATGTCGGACATGTCCCGGCGGTAGTAGTACCGAGCTATGATCCACAGCGTGAACATCTCAAACGTCAAGCAGATATTGTGATACCCTGGGAATGAAAGGAGACATTAGAAGACTTTATTTCTAAAGGAGACAATAAAAGATTGGAGACCCTCGCCCCTTCAGATTGAGTTACTAAATTTAAAGCTTTTAGTAACCCTTTTATTAAAGCTTTTAGCTTAACCTTACATTCTCGGCCTGGGGGATAATGGTCTTACGACCATTGGCCACACATGCATATCAAATGGTTGGGAACTGGCAATAGAAAATCATGTTTAATATCCAATTGGATATCGGCAGTGGTTTTGGAATTACCACCACTTGGAATAATACGAATCGGTGATTTTATCTGATGACCCTTACATTTTCGACCACCTTGGGCGATAATGAGGAATTTTGAACGTACGACCATCGAACATATAGCACATGTTGGGGAATTGACCATAGAAAAATATAAAATTATTAGAAAAATTCAGACGCTTTCCGGTAGCCTACGACATTTGGGACGATCGATAAGGGTGAAAAATTAGGGCAAGGATTAAAGGAGGTTACCAGAGAGTTATAATTGGTGTTGAGAGCCACGACTGTTTTTTCCTCCCAAATTGCTGCTTCGATCTTTCAAGGTCATTGAGGTCAAATTCAAGGTCACCACTGTGTAGGAATTTCTATTTCGACAAGTTAGATAAAATGACAAAATTATAACTAGATCGAACTTTTCACCACAATTTCTATATTCAATTGAAATATGTGCCAAAGTTGAAATTCAAAGTGAAGATTAACCAAATGTGCATCTCAGGAAGACGAAATGAAAGCCTGATCTAACTTTTACCACAAGCTATATTTCAACTCAAAATATGTGCCAAACTTGGTCTCAAGTTGAAATTCGAAGTAAAAGATAACCAAAACTTCTCAAGATGTCGAAATAGGAATCAGATCGAACCTTTCGATCATACGTTATAAATATGTGACAAACTTGGTTTCAAATTGAAAATACGACAAAAAGTTGATCAAAACTGCATTTGAAGATGATAAAATTTTAGTCGAATCAAACTTTTCACCAAGAGTTCTATTTTTACCCCTAAAATGTACCAAATTTGGTTCAAAGTTGAAATTTAAAAAAAATGTTGGCAAAAACTGCGTTTGAAGATGACGAAATCGGAACCAAGTCAAAGATTTCACAAAATATTCTATTCTCACCTTTGAATGTTCAAAATTATATTCGAATGAAAAACTGCATTTGAAATTGACAAAATTGAAGCTGGATCAGACTGTTCACTAAAACTTCTATTTTTACTCAAAATATGTGCAAACTGATTTCAAAGTTGAAATATATGTTTCTTGTCTCAACTAATGTTTTACTGTGTTCAGAATAGATGTAGTCAGTAAAATTAATGTTAACTTATTCAGTTAGATCCATGAAATCTGTACTGAACAGAACCTTTACCATGTTGAGAACAATAATAAATGTTTCTCGTCTTAACTATTTTTATTGTAGTCAATATTGAGCTTAACTAGTGAAACTAATGTCAACTTATACATTAATATTGTTCTGTTTTCATTAAAAACATCCGTTCACCATTTTGAACAAGAATCCAGTGCCATTTGCTTTCATAGTACAGACTATTGGAGTGATCACAAATGTCAAAGTGGGTATTTTAATAGTCGTAATACGTTAGTCTGTTAAATAATTAATATATTTTCATCATTCTGAAAAAACAATAGGTTTCGTGTGACAATCGGTTTCGGTTTCGTTTCCAAACTTTTGGAAAAAAATCATGTGTAAGAAATTTCTTCAATTCCTAGACCAAAATGATGTATTATATAAATACTAATTCGGCTACCGACCTAAGCACTCTACAATCCATCCCATTATACATCTCTTGAATCACTGTGCTTAGGCAACATCAAAGGACAATCCCGAATATACCTTAGCCGTTTTCTGTGATTTATCCAAGGCGTTAGACGTAACTAATCACGAAATTCTCATTAAAAAGTTAAGGAATTATGGAATCCGAGGAGTGGCCAATGACTGGTTCGGAAGTTATCTCACACACAGAACACGATATGTAACTTGACTATAATCCAGCTAATATTCGTTGTGGCGTCCCACGGGGTCAATATTATTCACTCGGTGGTGTTCTCATTGTAAGGACAATCATGATTAGACGATTTGTAACACGTGACAATCCTACATACTCAATGTTGGACGCCGAAAGTTTATATTGGATGGCAAAAAAATGTATATTGGACGATCTAGTGCTTATCAGCCAGTCAGAGCGCGTTTTACATGTGGCTGACGCCTCAGCCAATATGACATTTCTTCATCCCGTAAACTGTATATTGGATTCCTCAACATCCAATTTTTGTATAATATTGGGTCCTTTCAATACCTTATATATGTGAATGACATCAGTAACTCGTCTAACGCTGATATATATATTATCCTTCGCTGACGATACTACATTTTTTGCATCATACTACAACTTAACTACACTTCATTCCATAATTAACTTAGAAATCAACGCATTATATGAATGGTTCTGTTCAAACAAGTTATCCCTTAATGCTAACAAAACTAAGAGCTCTTGGCGGATGATTCCGTTCGCGGAAGACTCGCGGAAGACAGTGTTCACAGAAGAAGAGGGTCTTCACCCAGATGACAGCCGAGACAGCCAGCCCCCTGGAAGAAACACGCTTCCATTTCAGGTACCCAGAGAGGCCGGAGAACGCACCCTTTCTCGTCATCAGATGATGATGGACCATCCTCAGATGGAGGGACCGACAGCAGCCATGGTTACCCAGAACGTGGGAGGCGACCACCGAGGCGGGGACCGCAGCTGCACCGTCGAAGCCACAGGCCGAGACGGAGACAGGAGGACTCGTCGTCCAAGGACAGCTCAGCCTGGAACCAGAACGGCAGAAGGAACCAAAAGATGTACGGTGTACTGGGCCCACTTTGACGTCATTGCAGAGGTCAAAGGTTGGAGCAAGCGGGAACAGGGCGTCTACTTAGCTTGGAGCCTGACAGGGGAGGCACGACGGATGCTGACGAGCCTGAGTCCTGCAGACCGGAGGGACATCGATGTTCTGACCGTGAAGCTGACCCTACGATTCGGCCCCGACTGTCAGGAGGAGTCATACAAGGTGACCTTGGGACAGAGGGCTCGCAGGAAGACTGAGACACCCCAGCAGTACGGGTACGAGCTGCAGCGACTGGCAGGCCGTGGCTACCCGGACCTGAATTCCGCAGCTAAGGAGGCTATCGCCTTGGACCACTTCTAGAAGGGCCATCCAGATGGGGTCATGAAGGTGATTGCGCTCATGAAGAAGATGAAGACCATGGAGGAAGCCATATCTTTCATAACCCAGTACGAGTGTGTCGAGCCTAAGCCTGGGAAGCTGGTAATGTCCATCTGAGCCAGCAGTGGGACAGACTCTGCAGCTTCTGAAGAACCAGCACGAGAGTGGCGCGACAACCAGTGGGCAGCAGAGCAACCAGCCGAATGCAGCGGGTCTACCCAGACTTCCCTACTTCAAGGGGCTCTTTGAGAGCCAGGACAAGAAGCTGGACTGACTGATCGAGCTGTGTGAGCAGGTGCTGGCTACCAAACCGAGGGCCACCGCCGCTGAGACCAAGGGATCAAGCGTGAGGCCGGGACCAGATGAATGCTGGCATTGCGGGAAACGGGGCCACCGGAAATTCCAGTGTCCAGATCGGCCTCCACCTCGGACTAGGGAGGAGTGCTTGCGTTGTCTGCTGGAAGAGATCTGCGAAGAGAACAGTTCTGCAGAGGAGGAGTTGGAAAACACTGACTTCCACCGATCAACGGAGAAGAATGGAGCCCAGGAGGACCCCAGGTTAACATCATACGTGAGGTCCCCTCTGAGCCCTGGACAGAGGACAATTACTGCAGAGATGGAGTCGGGATATTCCATATTTGGGAGGAGCCCCCCACGGATGGAGGACAGAGCCAGAAGTTTCGGGAGATCTCTCCATCGGCTTTGCCCCTCTGCCTGGTTGTGGTTTCTCCTGATGATGCTCTTCACACTGCATGGTTTGGGGCCAGGAGCTGTGGCTGGAGCAGCGATCGGCGTGAAGGCCGATGTGTGGATGCGCTGCCGAGAGGAGCCTTTACGACAGGATCCATGCCCCAGCCCTGTAGCCCAAGACCTAAACAAGCGAGTGCTGGCTATCATGCAGGCCATGGCCACGGGAGGACGCGAGACCCCGAAGGAGGAGCACCGGAGGTCCAGATGTTGAACGGGTATTCCCGTGAAGATCTCAAAACCCTTTAACGAGATGACCCTGAAGTGGGAGGCATCCTCAAGTGGAAGAATACCTGTACCGACAGGCCGGCATGGACTGAAGTCAGAACTATAAGTCAACAAACAACAACCAGTGGGCAGCAGAGCAACCAGCCGAATGCAGCGGGTCTACCCAAACTTCCCTACTTCAAGGGGCTCTTTGAGAGCCAGGACAAGAAGCTGGACTGACTGATCGAGCTGTGTGAGCAGGTGCTGGCTACCAAACCGAGGGCCGCTGCCGCTGAGACCAAGGGATCAAGCGTGAGACCGGGACCAGATGAATGCTCGCACTGCAGGAAACAGGGCCACCGGAAATTCCAGTGTCCAGCTCGGCCTCCACCTCAGACTAGGGAGGAGTGCTTGCGTTGTCTGCTGGAAAAGATCTGCGAAGAGAACAGTTCTGCAGATGAGGAGTTGGAAAACCAGCAGGGCTCATACCCGACCCCAACTGCATGGGCCAGTGGCAAGGGTGTGCACGGTTTCGAAAGAGGGAAGAATGACGAAGACGTGAAGAACGCATTGCCAGGGGGGAATTACCAATTACTTTTACTCAATTTGTTGTTAAGTTCATCAAGCAGTCAACCAGAGAGACCAGACGGAGGCCACAGGAGCTCGTGGACGAACTGGTCGAAGCACTGAGAAGCATGCTTGTCGAGACAGAAGGGAGTGCCAATGTCATACAGACCGATGGAGCCATGGAGCGTCTGGGGACCCAAGAAGACATCAACGAGGTTTCTGCTAGCAGCAAGGAAGAATGACAAGTTACAACCTTGAGGCTAGAGACTGTGGAACAGCAGGGACCCCCACATTCAACTGAACCAAAGGTGGCCGTTAAAGAAGAGGCGCACGGCCAGGTGAGCGAAATGACCGAGGGGCCAGCACAGCAGCAATTGCTGGTGGACGACTCAGTACTTATCCGGAGCGGCGGTTCCGAGGGGAGCACATCCCTTGAGATTGACAGAAATGACCAGGGTGGTGCACCACTGTGGGTGGACAACTCAGGACTCGGGATAGCAGCCATGAGGGGAGTGGCAGCTTCCTCAAGATTGATAGAAATGGCCAAGTGGTGTCATTGGCAGCCGGTTCCCGGCCGGCAGCCGGTTCCGTTATATGGAAGGCTACTCGTAGACTTGTGAATACGGGAGCCTCCTCCACCATTCTGGACGAGTGTCTCTTCGACCAGCTGGATGACGAACATAAGGCAATGATAAGTCAGACGAGAATAAGGTTACGGGCAGCAACCGGAGACTACCTACAGGTTCGAGGTGAAATGACTGTACAACTTCTACTGGGCACACGACTCTTGTCGGCGGACGTACTGGTGGCCAAGCTGGGAATCCCAGGCATGCTGGGGCTCAATGTACTTCAACCGATTGGGGGACAGCTAGATCTGCGAAAGGGCGAGTGGCTGGTGGGCGACACTACTGTAGTGCTGAGCTCGGGCCATGAGGACGCTGTCTATACAATGGTGACGGAGGAGACGGTCGTCTTTACGGTCGTTTTGTCTTCACCCCCCGATCACCCCTCGAGAGCCCCATACTACCAACAGGAGCTGATCAGGGACGAGCTGAACAAGATGTTGAAAGCCGATGTAGTGGAGCCAAGTGACAGTCCATGGTCCTCCCCCATCGTACTGGTGAAGAAAAAGGACGGCACACTGAGATTTTGCATCGACTACCGTCGCCTAAATGATGTCAGCAGAAAGGACATTAGGACGCGTACCCTCTGCCTCGAGTCAACAAAAGTTTTGACACCTAATTAGGAGGATGATATTTTTCCACACTAGATTTGGCCAGCGGCTACTGGCAGGTCGAGATGGACGACAAGGGCAAGGAGAAGACGGCTAATGGAACTGGCACTGTGAGGACTCCAATGGAGGAGGTGTCTAATTTATTTAGACGATGTCATCAGCCTGGGGAAGACTTCCCAGGAAGCCGTGAACAACCTCGAAGATGTGTTCCAGAGACTGCAGGATGAGTGGGAGCTGTTTCGACAACAGGTCAACTTCCTGGGCCATGTCGTGTCTAACCGAGGCACCCAGTGCGACCCTGACGAAGTCGCAGCTGTGACGAAGATGGTACCAGCTACCATCTAGACGGAACTAAGGAGCTTCCTTGGGTTCGTGGGTATTACCGCAGGTTTATCCCTGACTTTGCAACCCGTGCAAAACCCCTCAACCACCCCCTAAAGAAGGAAGTTCACTACCACTGGAATGAGGCACATCAACAGGCATTCCAGGCGCTGTGTCAACACCTGACTATGCACCCCCTGCTAATATAAACTGATATGAAACAAGAATTTATTTTAGATATTGGTGCAAGCGGCTATGGAGTAGGAGGAGTCTTATCACAACTAGAGGACAGAAGAGAGCAGGTTATTGCCTATGCTTTCCAGGTCTTGAGGGACACCCAGCGGAACTACTGCACTACCAAGCGGGAGCTCCTGGCCGTTGTCAGCATGATCCACCATTTCAGACATTTCTTGCGGGGGAGGACGTTTCTGTTGCGAACCGACCACGCCTCTCTCAAATGGCTGTTAAACTTCTGGGACGCAGAAGGGATGATCGCCAGGTGGGCGGCTCGAATTGCCAGCTACACTTTCGGTTTGAAGTCCTCTTTGGGGTCCAACACGGGAACGCAGACGGGATGTCTAGGTGTCGATAGTGCCAGAGGCCAGATTGCCCCGCCCCTCGACACACTACAAGACCCGAAGGAGAGGAGGAGGCTTCTCCAACTCAGGAGGCGTGTCCCTCACCCCTGGAGGACCTCTCTGATGAGGATTTGCTTCCACCGATCAACGGAGAAGAATGGAGCCCAGGAGGACCCCAGGTCAACATCATACGTGAGGTCCCCTCTGAGCCCTGGACAGAGGACTGCAGAGATAGAGTCGGGATATTCCAGATTTGGGAGGAGCCCCCCACGGATGGAGGACAAAGCCAGACGTTTCGGGAGATCTCTCCATCGGCTTTGCCCCTCTGCCTGGTTGTGGTTTCTCCTGATGATGCTCTTCACACTGCATGGTTTGGGGCCAGGAGCTGTGGCTGGAGCAGCGATCGGCGCAAAGGCCGATGTGTGGATGCGCTGCCGAGAGGAGCCTTTATGACAGGATCCATGCCCCAGCCCTGTAGCCCAAGACCTAAACAAGCGAGTGCTGGCTATCATGCAGGCCATGGCCACGGGAGGACGCGAGACCCCGAAGGAGGAGCACCGGAGGTCCAGATGTTGAACGGGTATTCCCGTGAAGATCTCAAAACCCTTTAACGAGATGACCCTGAAGTGGGAGGCATCCTCAAGTGGAAGAATACCTGTACCGACAGGCCGGCATGGACTGAAGTCAGAACTATAAGTCAACAAATGAAGACTCTATGGCAGCAGTGGGCTCAGCTGGAGATACAGGAGGGACTTCTTTACCGGAGATACCGGGCAACATGCCAGAACATGCCAATCAACTGGTTGTTCCGCAGGTCCTGAGACGTGCCGTCATGAAGGAGGACCACACCGGCAAGCTGATGAGCCACCAAGGCATAACCAAGACTGTCCACAGACTAAAAGCAAGAATGTACTGGCCGGGAATAACGAAGGACGTGGAGACTTGGTGCCGAGAGTGCCTGAAGTGCAGTGGGAGGAAGCCGCGACTGGGGCCTAAGTACCATCCTATGGAAAATCTACCGGTGGGCAATTGACTAGAAAGGGTGGCCATGGATATTTTGGAGCCCGGGACGATTACATTTCTGGGAACCAGTATATACTGTTTGTAGGTGACTATTTCACCAAGTGGACCGAGGCCTATGCTCTACCCAACCACGCGGCCCAGACAGTAGCAGATGTCTTTGTGAACGAGTTCATGTGTCGTCTGGGCATGCCAGCCAAGATACATACCGACCAGGGAAGGTTCGAGAGCAAGCTTTTCCTCGAGATGATCAAGATCCTAGGAGGGGAGAAGACTCGGACGAGCCCTTATCACGCCAAATCAGACGAGATGGTGGAGCGGTTCAACGGACCCTGCTGAATCTATTGGCCATGGTCGTAGATGAGAACCACGACGACTGGAATGACCATCTACCCTACGTAATGGCATCTTGCAGAACATCAATACACGAGAGTACCGGGTGTTCACCAATCCGGATGATGATGGGACGAGAGGCGACCACCCCATCTAAGGTACTGGACGAAACCGGACGATTTGGGAGGACCAGTCCCCAAGTGTGCATCTGCAATGGGTAAAAGGAGCCACCATACAGGCCTACGAGACCCCCGAGAATGTCTGATAACGGCTACCATGCAACAGAAGTGCCATCACGATGTGAAATCAGCCGCTCGACACTACCCGGTGGGCACCTGGGTGATGTATTGGTACCCCCCAAGAGCCAGGCCAGGACTAGAATGGACTAGGGTGGATGGGACCCTACCTCATGATAAAAGCACATCTCGGATGGATGGTGTCGATACAGTCGACCTGGCGGTAAAATCAAAGATGTCCACATTGATAATTTGAAAAGGTGTTGGTTTACCCCTGAGACTGACGCCTGGACAACCAATCCAGACGATGGGACCCCAGTCCGGACTTCCAGTGATAATGAAGAACGTGGAGGAACCAGCCAGAAAGCAGCCAAAGCGACCTAGGGAGCAACGGGACCATTCGCGGAAGAACCGTTCGCAGAAGAAACTGTTCGCGTAAAATCAGGAAGAATGTTATTACGTTTTTAACAATGCAGTACCAACGGATCCAGGGCTCGTGCGTTCCTTAACCAAGCAGGCTGGCCTGGAGTTTTGTCACCACTTCAACAATGAACACACCAATTCTACAAGTAATTGAGATACCAATCTTTGCAGAAGAAGACCTCGGAGACGTACCAGATTTCGATCTCTCTGATTACCTGCCACTTGAAACCGTCGAGATGAGTGGCAAGGATGACAAGCCGGAGAAAAGTGACTGGGAGAGGGACCGATCCAGGAGGCAGAAGCGTCGAGAAGAGCCCCGGCGTAGCCGCCGTTCCCCTGCCAGAAAGCCAATCCTGGAGCATGGACGACGGTGGTGCAGCCCCTGCAGAATCCACGTGACGTCCTCAAATTACAGCCTGCACGTGGCGACTAAGCACAACCAGAAGGAGGGACGGCACATGTGCAAGTTCTGCAAGTTCTTAGTGATTCGTGCACAGAGCTGACAAAGACCAGCACGAGACCTCCCACGAGAACGGAAACCCCCTGAAGCCGGGATGGAGGAGGACGGCGACTGACACTCCCGTAACTGACCTGGGATGTCCTGGGATGGACTGCCTAACACTCCCACCCCCGAGCTAGAGACCATTAGCTTCACGGCAAGTCGGACGCCCAGCCCCCAACAGTCGAACTCCCGGGAGGACGCCCCCAGCCAGGAGGACGCCCCGAGTCAGGGGGACGCCTCAAGCCAGGAGGACAACACAAGCAGCACTGAGGCGGAACAAGAGACGAGACAAGAGCGGCAAGAGAAGTCCCCGGAGGTCCAAATCCCCGAGATGACGGACCTCCCGCTCCTATGGATCCCATTCCAGCCCCAGCCTATATGAAGCCACAGGATCTCAGCTGGTTTTTGAAGCCAAAGCCAGAGGCCGAGGAAGGGCTGCAGCCGTATGTCGAGGGTCTGGGCAGAGCCATCACTGCCGGAGAGAGGTTCCTGGAGGACCTGACGTCAACCCTGGCGACAGGTCGACGACAGTTGCAGGCCAAGGAGGAGCGGCGCAGTCTTCAGGCACAGGTCGACCAGCTGAGGAAAGAAGCCCAGCAGCGAGAGAAAGCACACCGGAGGGAGCTGCGGGCTCAGGTCAAGGAGAGAAGGATGCTCAGGGAGCAGCTCCGAGTGTACACTGACGCCCGGGATCGGCTCACGGAGACCTCAGAGAGCGAGGTGGAGCGCCAATAAAGCCACGGGGAGAGCTGTCCTGGAAAAGACAACCAGAAGAAAGAAGACCAAGGCCGAGAGAAGAAGGAGAAATGATCAACGGGGACATTCATCTCCAGAAAGGGTGGAGTTGTGACAAAATCAATGAAACTGGCCGCGCCAAACCAAACGTTCGTTAGAAACGAGTCCCATTGGCGGAAGAACTGTTCGCAGAAGAACCCTAATGTGGAAGACCCTTTTGCGGATGAATACAGAAGCAACTTTTGCGGAAGGACCGTTGGCAGATGACAAAGGAAGAACTCTTCGCGGAAGAACGTTCACGGACAAAGATGCACGTGCAGCCACCCAGGCAAGAGCGACCGGACGGCCGCTCAGAGAGCAACAGCGACATCGACCGTGGGGAGATCGTCACCACCACGTCCAAGGGCCAGACGACCTCCGCGCGGCTGACTCCTTCTTCAGGACCTTGGGTCACTGGGATTCGAACACTTACTTGAAGAACTGGGCGACGCTAGGGAGGGAAAAGTTACCGGGATGGGACGGAGAGAAGCCTTCGGCGAAGAACTCTTTTAAGTTGTGCCCTCGTGCACTATTATTTTCGATGTGATTGTACAGTGCTTTATGTCTGACCTATTCGTCTATAAATCTTCAATTATTTACGTCCGAGTTGATCATTCTTTGAGCAAGCCGGTGAGCTACTGAGTGATGAACCGAAAATAGGGGAACACCTTTTGTGGCGGCTCTCGAATCACAACGAGCGCGAGATACGAAATTCTATACGATCTGAAAAAAAAAAGAGTTTTTGGGTAGACAAAAACAAACGACCAAGAGCTAAACACACACTTACGACTTACGACTTATTGTGCGGCCGCATGCCGTACTATTGTATCACAGAACGAAATACTATAGTTCCGCTGTTGGCGACGCAATTTAGAGGTCTGAGCAGTGGTTGCACCGAATGTAACCAGAATGCACATCGTGGTCCGACGTGAGAGGAAAACTAACAAACGTGTTATGATTTATACGAATATGATATACTTATTATATACGTTCATAAGTATACCAGCTTCGAGATAAGTAGCCATGTGTGTCGAAACGGATAATTTCGTCACAAAAACTAGTCACCAATCGGTGAATTTGGTTGCTATAGATAGGTGTCGTGCTCTCACCATAAGACATAATGTTCCTATAAAATATTGTCAGAATCAGGTCAGATTTGCAACCTGTTCACAAGAAAATCTGTACGGCGGCGGCGCGACAGATGCATCTCCATAGTATCCGCCAAATTGTGCGGGGGATACAACTATTAATAAGCATAACCCATAAATCGTAAAACGTAGTTCGTAACTCGTAAAATGTAGCTCGTAAGGTCGCTTTCTATTGAGAAACAAGTGAATTTTGGTGTAGCGCAATTCATAACAACATAATTCATCATTCGTAAAATGCAACTCGTAAATCGTAACTGAGCGTAACTCGTAATGTCGCTTTGCGCGTTCCATACGTTATATTATAGCCAATTACATTTTAGTATGTGATTTTTACTTCTTTGGTTGACATGGCAACAATTCAAGTCGATTGAACCATGTGTTTTCTAGTTTTGCACGCGGACAGACAGACATCATACAGGGAGACAGACAGCTACACTGGAAGATAAGCCAGCAGACATACCCAAATGCAATACACTCTCTTTTGAAGTATGATTTAGATGTTTCGTGGCTTCTTGATAGTCAACCGACTGCATGCGGTTTCTGTTATATGACTTTCACATGTTCATGTTGTGGCATGTGTATAATATACAAATGTGAGAGTAAGATGTTCAATTCAAATCATCAACCAATCTTGCCGCCACATCCTCTTAACAGGAATCGGAGGGCACCTCCGACCTGGAGACCTCTAAACCCTCCCCCGCCACAGCTACCCCCGCGACACTCACGGACGCCTACAGAGTCTGCGTTGAGCTGGTCGTCACAGTTGATGACCCCGGACATGACGAGAACTTCTATGATGAATCTCTGGGTGTTGGTGAACACGTTGATGAGCTGCACACAGTAGAACTTGGGCTTGATGTGCGCATGTGACAGGAAAGGTTCGGCCAGCCCGAAAGTGACGTTCATGCCCCAGCCAGCCACAATGGAAGAGATCGTGTTGATCATGCTCATATAAGAGGCAGGATTCCTGAACTGTGATTTGGATGACAAAGGGATAAATTCTTTGATAACATAACCTATACATCCTAGTTTGGTACAGTCTCAGTGCACAATTTTATTTTCATAGTAGTAATCCCGCACACCGTAACAATTTTAATCATATTTTTATGATCATCGGGTCCCAACGATGAATAATACACATTGAGATATTCAGTAAATCGCTAGGTTACTTGAACTAGGCTACGCACACCGTAACAATTTTAATCATATTTTTATGATCATCGGGTCCCAACGATGAATAATACACATTGAGATATTCAGTAAATCGCTAGGTCATTTCGAACAAAAAGGAATGTGTGAAATTCGATAATACATTGTAATACTGACGGGGTTTTGATAGTATTGTTGATTGGCCCAGACGATAGCCATGCAGTATGAGAGGATAGGTCCAGCTACAGCATACTGAATCACAAGCGTCTGAACCAGGTGGATGTTGTGTCTGTACAGGGCCGGGATAATAAGGCGCAATAGTCAATGTACTACACCATACATCGACGGAAATCGTAGGTCGCAGATTTGCTTGTAATGTAAATGCTATATTACCATGACATCAAAGAGTGATGACGTCATATATTTGACACCTGTTAATTATTAGAGGGAAAAACAGTTATCTATGAACTGCATCATACCCGGTGACATCAGGGGAAGGGAGACATTTACAACAGCAGCAAGGCTCCGTGTTGAGGTGGATTTTGGCGTTAGAGAGTTTGCTGGCCATCCGCTTGGCACCCCCGTAATGTCCAATCAACATCGTCACAAACTGGTACATACACACCGCGAAATAACTGTCAAATATAAACCAATTCACCAGTATAACAAACAATAATTTAGAAAATTATTTCAATAGATAGACTGAGTAATTCACCCGACTGAGTAGGTCCATAAGTACGGTGGCCCACTCTTGCCATTATTCAAGACTGATTGAAGAGAAGTTTTAAAATCAGTTTCCCAGTAGTTAGTAAATAGTTATTTCAGTTATGAAACTAGTTTCTAGCATGTTTAGTTTCTAGCAAACCTTCATAGCATGGCGTGTGCGCCACGCTGTAAAGGTTTGTGACATGCTAGAAAGGTTTGTGCCCTGCTAAAAATGTTGTCGCCGTGCTTGAAAGGGTTGTGCAATGCTAGAGGCTTGTGCCGTGCTGAATGGTTTGTATCCTGCCAGAAAGGTTTACGTCGTGGTGAAAAGGTTTGCGCCAAGCTGAAATTTTTGCGCCATACTGAAAGGTTTGCGTCATACTGAAAGGTTCGCGCCATACTGAAAAGGTTTCCGCCACACTAGAAAGGTTTGCACTCTGCTAAAAACGTCTGTGCCCTGCTAGAAAGATTTGCGCCATTCTGAAAAGGTTTTCACACCGCTAAAAACATTTGTGCCCTGCTGAAACGTTTGTACCGGGTGAAACGAGTTTGTGCCTTGCTAGAAACCAGTTTCATAACTGAAAATAAATGTTCACTAACTAGGAAACTGATTTAAAAACAACTGTTAACAACAGTCATGAATAATGGCAGCATTGGGCCGCCGTATAAGAAAATGCATTATTTGAATGGGTGGTTATCATTCGTTGATATTGATTTATTTGGTTACAGATATATTTAGCGAATATGATGCCTACAAGTCGTATCTTCCTTACCAGGTGGCTAAAAGGTCATTAACATTGGATGATCTCGGTATACAGAGGCTCATGAAAGATGTCAAGCTGTAGATCTGGAAGTAATGATTAATACAATAATGGAATCATGTGGAATGTGGATGATGCTGGTTACCAAAAAAAAAAAAAAAGCATTTGTTTTATGACCACCCAGGAAGACGAGATCTCGAAGGGTCGGTCTTCAGCAATGGATGGTCCTACCCAAAAGGTGTCTTTTATTCAAAGTTGTCTTATTCGTCAGTGTATGTAATCTCTCGTGACTGTACATGCATTTCCATTTATGATATATATACTCTCATATACATGTAGATTAACACCCTACAGCTAGCCGCCGAACGTTATCTGACCCAGTTCTATTGTGTTGGGGGTCAGGTCATGTTTATGTAAACGTTCTGTTGTCTTCAAAAGTCCGACACATGATGTAAACAGGTGAAAAATAACGATTTCCAAGTAAGTACAATAATATATTTATTCTATTATCTATTCGATCCAATGTCCGAGGATGTTATGAAAAGTTGTGCATTGAGATTGCTACACTGGGGCTAAGAGTTTGGATGAAAAGTGTCTTGCACTGCGACGATGTAACACTAAAGTCCGGGATGGATGTAAACTTCACTCAATTTGGAGCATGAAAAATTAGCATTTTTGAGAGAAAATTAGCATATATATACAAAGGTTGTTCAGTTTGAAGTCTAAATACATACATTGTTGTATCTATCCGATATTTTGTGTTGTCAATTTATCCGTGACATGATAACGTTCTGAGGCTCGGGTTAACGTTCTGTTGATGCTTAATGTAATCATGGATTCCTCCTCTCGCCATATGGAAGCGACATTAAGGTTGAGATCCTCGAGCTTTTAGGTTCATTGTTCGCTACATTGTATAGGACGAACGAGACTGAACAGCACTCACAGATATTAAATCCTGACTATAATTCGATCCACAGAACGTTAACCACGGTAGCAGAACGTCATTTCAACGACGAAACAATTATCATTCGTGTATTACACATATTCATGCCCTGTTTTCACATAATGTCCAATATGTACATTCAATGTTAGATATGACTTTTCGCAATATTGTTTTATGACTAAAATTAGGTACAAAAATACACTGAATAGTGAACGATGTTCGTGGAAATGAGCAAAGTGTCAACATTTATACATGACACTTTTCTGACTTCAACACAATATAATTGGGTCAGATAACGTTCGGCGGCTAGCTGCAGAGTGTTAATACACAAAATCCATTGTGTGAAAAAATGAAGTGTGTAGATGTAGATAGGACGTACCGGATAAACAGCCAGCACCCATTTTGCTTTGTCTTTGGGTTTCCAGTTGTAGATATTCCGGAAGAAGAACACCACTGTCTCCACGTACATAACGAGTGTGGTTACAGTCATTGCCCCGCAGATCCCAATAAACACCGCGTACACGGTCGAGACATCTACAATTGTACGAGCATTTGGGGTAATTGGTGTGTTCATTAATTTCATATGAGTTGTAAAACGTGAAGACATGTTACGACGCTACGTACTTTTGAGATAGTCACCGGTGTCGGGCAGTTCAGTGGCACAGTCTGTGGTGTTATCTGGTGAATAATAGTAATCAAACACCGACTGATTATGTACAATAACAATAATATAATGAAAAATAATGATTGACTAACATTGAGTAAGTTGCAATTATAATAATAATAATAACAACAAAACAATAAATAGACATACCACTGGGAGAACGAAACGTCCACGACATTTTGAGATATTTATCATGTTCAGAGAAGCCGTGAGCAGGTTAAGGTCTCCCTTGCCAGTCAAATTAATGGACGTCTAGAAGTGCTGTACAATGCAGTACTATGAACCTTTCTAGCATGTACATGTTAGTACGGAAGAATGTTAGTGCCAGGTGTGAAATTATATTTAAGTGGCGGCCGCCACAAAGTTATCTGGCGGCCGCCACTTAATTATCTGGCGGCCGCCACATAATTATCTGACGGCCGCCAAATAATTCGTGCTTTAACGCAGCATTTTGGTATATCTATTAAAATTCATATTCCCGTTTTTAAAATAATTTTTATGCGTTCAAAATGTTACATTTCATTCGAGATACATTATCGATATAGGCCTACTAAGTTTATTTTATCGAGAAAAATTTCTTCCCCCTCTCCCCGCCTTTTTTCGAAAGTCAGCATCCAATAGGAGTGGTGCGAGTTAGTCACGTGCAAAGTTACGGAAGCCCGTTGATGCCAGATACGGCAAAGTGTGAAAATATATTTATCTGGCAGCCGCCACATAATTATCTGTGGGCCGCGGCTTGAAATATGAGGAGATTCTTGTAAAGCAATATACATGTAGCTAATTAGTATCCAAATAAAAGTCGTGACATCATCTACATACTGTTTTAATGAGACAATGTTATATGGGGTAATGTGTGTGTGTGTGTGGGGGGGGGGGGGGCTGTTGTTGATATGCAAATTATTCAACAAAACTTAACTTTCACACTTAGCATTATATAGGGATCATCAATGAATTCATGTTATTTGTTGTGGCCATGGCAACTGGGCCCTCAGCAATCATAGTTGCAAAAAGGATGTGAATAAGTAAAAACAGTGCATATACTACGGAAGCCCATTGAGGCCAGATAATGTAATTGTATGCACTCACCTCGTCAGATATAAATTCGTCATAAGAATTTCCGATGTATAAAAAACAATATTAATGAAATGGCACTGATAAGCTATGGAAGCGTAGCCTATTAGGGCCACGAGGTTTTTTAAAAAATTCAAATTGTCGACTTATTATCTCGATAAATCGAATTAATATCTCGATAAATTGGTTTACTGACTCGATAAATCGAGATAGTATCTCGATAAATCAAATTATGACAAAAGAATGTGCTTCGACCACAGTATAGACGAGCCATATCATTTCATTGCTTACATTGGCAACAATAAGACTGACTAAAAAATATACTGATTACTAATATTGAAACCTATATAAAGTATATGGTTAACAGTCTTTACATAAATAACTGAAATAATACAGACCGAACTATCCAGATGACGTCACGAATATAGCTCATATAACATGCCTATTAGCTAAATAATTTTGAAAAAAAAAAATTATACCAATTTCATTCACAAACAAATTGAATCTTTTGAAGAGGTAGTGATATAGTAACCTCTCTATAGTTTTTAATTCGGTAGTCGGGTCTGTATTATTCATATAAGCCTACTCATTATAGTTTTCAATAGGGAAAATGCGGCTCTTAACATATTTCTATTATAGGGGTCAATTAAATTATATTGCATCGCTTCGCTTTCAATTCGTGCGTTACTCACCCGACGTCTTGGTTTACCATTGGTATATTATCTCGCCATGATAACGATTGTTAATCGACTGCGCGAAAAATAGTTTATCACCTGCCAAGCGGTGGTTTCTCGACGGCCAACGGTGGTTTGTCTTCGGTCAAAACGATAATACATATAACAACCCCTAACAATATCGATAGGGGTATGTCCGACTTTGTCGTCCCAAACCCCGACCACCAGCCCTACTAGGACACCCAGGCCCATAGGAAAAAAATCCAGTTACATTCGTGGTGTTACTAAGATGGCATGACATACCCCATTTATGAATTTGGAAAGCACATTCGAATGGAGAAACCTTTGCGTTGCCAGGATGAAAGCTCCACCTACTTTTCGCCGGTGACGGGGATCGAACCCGAGTCACCTACCGCCTCTGAGCTTCGTTGCTTCAAGAGCCACCAGTCCAATCCACTACGCCACAGAGGCGGTTGGATTGGTCAGAAATAGTCCGATATTAGTAATTTAGCATTCTATGCAGTAAAACGTTTGATTCAATCCCCCAGACTGACGGAAGTTACTTGCAATCATTTTATGATGTCACACGAACAGAAATCACTGGTCTACTTGCCTCAAATCAAAGTTATTAAGGTTTACAAAGTTAAAATACAGCGGTTTGTCGTAGCCATAACAATGACTGGCTTATTCGCTCTGAGCGCCCATTTTTTCACGACAGCGGGGCGCACCTGCCCCTGCAAAAAATAGGTTTTTCACGACTTTTCGCCCATGGTTTTCTACTACTGTCCATGGTTTTCGACGACGCCCATGGTTTTCTACATGAGAAACATTTGGAAGCCCAGATTAATCATTGTTTTTGACTGTTTCAAGCTATTTAAACAACATTAATTGAAAACTGAGTGATATATTTTGGAAAATAATGTATTGTGGGCGACTGTATAGAGTAACTAATCAGCATCCTAAAACTGAAAAGAAAATAGGGGGTCACCGTATCCGTTCGCATGGAAAACACGATGCAAGGTGTGAATATGGACAACAACAAAATGTGCAAAAATGCCATAATTTATGTCATTTTAGGTAAATGTTTGTAATTTTGATCGAATATGTCGAAGAAACCAGCACGGTGACCCTCTATTTTTTCAGTATTGGGATGCTGATCAGTTACTCGATAAAATTTGGTCATTTGAAGAGATAATATTCAAGAAACAACTTTTTAATCTTGACTCTTCGTTACCTCACTGTTCGTAGCAGACTACGTTGAAACTGTTTTGAAATCTGCATACAATGTTACAAAAACACACAAAAACCACAACGAACGCGATTGAAATATTTTAATGAAAATGAGATTACTGTCAATGCGAGATCACTAACCAACTGACGCTGTTTCTTGACCGCGCGAGCAACAAAAATACTACTCACAGCTCATTGTGACGTCACAATACGGCAGAAAGTAAAACGTTTTTTCGTGTGTATTTGTTCACTTCTATTGTGACGTCATCGCTACATCGGACCATAAAAGATCGAGCTGCTATGGGTGGGGATAGCATATCGCCTCCACAATCAGAGCGTCCACATCGAAGCCGAAAGCCAGAACCCGAATCAGAGAATGGAGTTTGGCTTCCCTAGCATCCGGCCGTTGACGTGCAGTCCACCTCGAGGAAGACTAACTTTCGAATGTGAGTGGTGTTATGTCCGATTTGACTATCGCGATCAGCTCGAGGATCACTTGTATTGGGTAAACCACCAAGCGACCAGCGACATATGCAGTCTCTGCCAGGCGATGGATCCTTGGGCCTACGTGGTGGGGTGGCACATTAGACGGCACATCAGTCCACTCCATGATGCCCAGTACATGTGGTACGCCGACCGAACGCCACCACCGATCATGATGTATGAGCCCATGAACGTCAAGCGGGAGCTGACGCCGGAAACAAAACACGAGATGGCGCTGCAGATCCAACAGGACCGCCCGCAAGAACATGAGAACGAAGATCTGGAGTCCAACTGCTCGGTGATCACCGAGCACAGTGTGGCCAGCCGAACCAGGCGCCAGACCCAAGAACGAGAGGGGCAAGCGTTGGCCTACCCACGTTTCGACCATGCTCTGTCCGAGTCGAGGTCATATTCCTACCAAGACGAAGACAGGTCGTCTGATCATAGCTGCAGTGAAGAGTACGACATAGACCACTATAGAGAGAAATTCGGAATCTATAACCCAGATCCTGTATCAAACAATACCTTACCGACCAGTTCAAGCGGGGTGACAAGGCCTACCCCATTTGACGAAGATGGATCGTCTGATGAGAGCTGCAGTGGAGAACACGACAAGGACTACTATGAAGAGAAGTTAGGAATCTCTATCACAGATCCTGTATCAAACAATACCTTACCTACCAGTTCAAGCGGGAGGACAAGATCAACCCCAGTTGACGCCGAGTCGGGGTCATCCTTCTACCTTGACGAAGATGGATCGTCTGATGAGAGCTGCAGTGAAGAACACGACATGGACTACTCTGAAGAGAAATTAGGAATCTCTATGACAGACCCAGTATCAAAGAAGACCTCACCCACCAGTACAAGGATGAATGCAAGATCTATCCCAGTCGGCGCCGAGTCGGAGTCATCTTCCCACCAAGACCAGGATGCATCGTCCGATCAGAACTCCAGTGATGAATGCAGTATGGACTACTATTATAAAGAGAAGTACGGAATCTATACCCCAGACCCTGTATCGAGTGAGACCTCACCCACCAGTTCAAGTGGGCAGGCAAGGTCTACTTCAGTCAGAAAGTTCAGCAACAAGAGGAGCTGGGGCAAAAAACCACCTACACACAAGACGACCACTCGAGAACGTGACCGGAGCGGCGACAGAGGTCGCAATCAAGCCAGACACAGGAGTCACATCGAGAGCCGTGACCCGGAACGCGATCGTGAAAGGAGCTGGCAGATGCACCGAGACAGGAAACGAGAGAACAAGCGAGACAGGAGCCGACATAATGCCCAAGACCAGAGCAGAGACCACAACATTAATAGGAGCCATAATAGGAACAGAAACAGGAGCCGAGACAGAGGATACGGCCGAACCAGACACAGGCCCCGTAACCTCGACTGTGAAAGGAGCCGGGAGAGTCACCGAGACAGAAATCGGAAAAGGAAGCAAGACGGTAGCCAAGATGACGCCCAAGACTGGAGCTGCGACTGTAACATCGAGGTGAGCCGTAATATGAACCGAGAATGGACCCGGGGTCATTACCGTACCGAACAGAGGAACCCCACGGCTTCTGCCAAGAACCACGACTACCATCTTGAAAGGAGCCGAGAGAGGCACCGAGACAGAACTCAGGGGAGAATGCGAAACAGTGTGCACGATGGACTCAGTGAATCCTGCACCCGGTTCGGTGGATGTAACTCTGAGAGAAGCCGTAATTGGAACAGAGACAGAAGCTATGTTAGGAAACGCGAGTGGAGCCGAGACAGAGGCCAAGATCGAAGCCTCGACCGTTATCAAGCCGCCTCTGTTACGACGCCTCGTATGACAAACTACCAAATCACACCGTCATGAGCAAGCAAGAGCTAGGACCTAGAGACTGTTGAGTATTGTTTTGTGACCGAGAAGAACGGAAGCCGACGGAGCCCTGCGAACTTTTAAATGGTGCGAGCAGTTTGCAACTGAAAAATGGCGACAACATATCCGGAATGGACATGATTTTAGATGGGGAGAGTGTAACGGAGATGCATTCTTATTCCTTGTGGAATTAGCATTTTGGGCTTGTTTCTCAATTGTAGCGATTTAGCCCTATCGTAATTGGGGCCTAACCGTAATTATTGTCGGCCTGTGTTTTAACATGTTTACGGAAGATTGTTGTGATTTTTTTTTACTGTTGTATGTTGTAATGCGGATACACAAGGCCTGAAGTATTACGAGTATCTTCATTTCCGTTGTAGAGTCGTCAATGAACTTTGAAGTTAAACGAAGAGTTGTTTGATAGCTGGTTCAACCGACTCTGTGTTAGGATTTGAAAAATTTAGGATTTGGTAGTATATCACAGATGATTTTTGAGGTGTAGTTCACAACAGTATTGTGCATTTGGGATACTGTAAACGTATAAAATTTCGCGTGTATCAATGTTCGCGTTTCCAACATCTCAACATGTTCGCGTGGATTTAAGTTCGCGTTTTTATGTTGGGTGTGGGATCAGGTATTTTAAATTGCTAAGTAATTGTACCAATTTAATACACAAGGCCCAAAAAATATTGATCATAGATTATGTTTGCCATAAACTGCGAATGATTAGTAGTACAATACTTGTACAGTAATGTTCACGTTATACTAGTACTAGTGTGTGAACAAAACACAAACGGTCAATACTCAGTAAATATACTGATTGTTTATTTCTGGCAGAGCACATGAACTAACGGTGGCGACATCAACCGAGGAAGGCATTTGTGAGACAATTATCACATAAGTTGTTTTGCCGGCTGGTCATTTTCCCCGACGAACTTCACTGACATAGTGCTGTTGGTCAGACAAGTATCCCACCGTCAGAGTGACACGTGACATCTTCAGCGACCTATGGGCGATAATCGTCTCACAAATGCCTTTCTTTGTGACGGATGGAACACATCAAAATCTTTGATAAGATTTCAAGCGTGATGTGGTCTGCATAGGTATTTATTTTCGTCGTTTTTTTTCAAACGCGAAATTCGCGAAATTAATACATTGCGAAATTTCATACGTTTACAGTAGTAATGCGATTTGGGGCAAAAAAAAACCCGTCAAAATTCAATATGACCGCCACACGAAGACCGGGGATTCAAGGGCAAAAGAACTTACACACGTCTAACGTACATGATAGAAATCTTTTTAAGCAAAAATGTCAAAACTGATCAGACAGTTTTGATAAAATGACCGCAAGATAAAGTTCAAAATTGAGCGTTTTTCGATGAAAACGGCCACCATTTTGCGAAAAATTTCGGAGTAAAAAAATACATCCTTCTTGAATTATTTTAAGGTATCTTTTCTGAAATTTTCAGAAAGATCGGACCGTACACTTTAAAGATAAAAATGTGAACGGAAGGACAACGGACGAACGGAGGGACGGATGGACGACGGACGCAAGGCGACGGCATTATGTTATCGGACCATAGGTCTGTCAGTGTAATAGGCCCACTAACAGTAAGTATTTCAGATGATTCATGGGGTCTACTGTATTTGAACGATACAATTACGCTATGTATTATTGCTTAAATCAAAGCCTTCCACATCATCAACTCGACCGTGACCGACAGTCGGTGATAGGAAACCTATCATCCGGCAACCGGGCGAATTCAGATCGGGAATCTGACCATGCTACCAACTGAGACAAACTGCTGAGTCATTGGCCACTGAAGAACAGAGGGCAGCTAGCAGCTGAGTAGTAGCCGAGATCACCAAAGAGTCAGAAGAGCCAGAAAAAACACACTGACACCAGTACCCGTTGCAATGTTTTGTGTTTTTGTGCTTTGTTTTGTGTTTTTCTTGAAAGAATTCTTGATATAAAGCTACACACTAGATGTAGAAATCACCCATTCCACTAGCAGGCATAGAAGTGTCATGATATTAGGCTATGGAAGCTTCCATCAATTCCTCGAGTCCAGTGAAAGAAAATTGCCCAAATATTTACGAACGACAAGAACATGTACCAGTACAAAGGAAAAGTCGACATCACAGTTAGTGAAGTACATGTAGTAGGTACAAAAGGTGGCGGGCAGCATATACATCATGCTACGACATTTGTTGAAACAACCCCCAGTTGCAATGCACTCAATATCCTATTGCCATAGCAGTCGCACGGTACCGCACATGATGGATGCATGAACATGAACCAATTGGAAGATATTGTTGATCTGCAGTGATTTTGATGGCAAATTGGTATCTGGCAGAAACAACTAGACAAATATATCGTTGAAGACTGACAAATATTTCACGTGTGTATATAGGGCAAGTAAATGCCAATTTGCAACTCGGTGCATGACTTCATAAGAGAGAGAATATCTGTCAAAGACCTGTCGCATGTCAATGATTTGTTCAAAGTTGTTGCCATGTTGACCACATAGTCACTCCACCAGAACCAAATGGTCTGACGAATTGGTAGCATGTGTCATTGAATTATGTGATTGTTCGAGTCATAAACGTACATGTCACCGGAGGAGTGACTGTCGAATGGGTGGACATGTAGAACCATTTTCACGACAGGCGGCGCTCCAGCACCCGTCTTTCACACAATTCGTCCTTTGCATTCTGGGATACCGAAAATAGTTCCAACATGGATGCCTCTATGAATCGAAGTAACTTCGAATGTTTGTGATATTTTGTTACAGACAGGTCATATTGTCGAAAACTATACAATTTTCAAAGAGATTATGATAGAATAACTCCAGTAGCGGTGTCCTCCAGTAGCGGTGTCCGTGGCAATCTTTAGTGCCTCTGAAAAATCCATGGCTGAGCCATGACTGGCGGGTCGATCCATGCAAAACAAGAAATCACGTGCTCGTGTTTACAAAACGCGTATTAATACGGACTATTTGTTACCGCGCATTGACACTGTCCCCTGATTCAGGGGACCAGAGAATCGGTTATTACAAAGACGGGTGCTTCGGAGTGCCGTCTGGTGGACAAAACGCATGTAGAACTGATTATCTTGGTGATCTTCCTCGCCCAGGGTCCGACCGCACAGGCCACATAACCGTCTGGAGACCGGGACCACTGCCCTCACTGCCACTAACACCAATGCACTTGGCACGGTTGTAATCTACTCATGTTTCCTGTTGATATCTGGTTAGTCCCATGCTTGGAAATGAATGTTGCTCCACGGGGTAGTGGTGTACTCTTCTGCATATTCCTATAGGGGTGACAAATGTTTCAATGTCTCAGCGTTCATTTCTTCCAATGATTTTGAATATCATCCAAATGTTGTTCCCAGCCTGTTTCTGAGTTGTCAAGAAATGTCCTGTTTCACTATTGAAGGTTATGTTCTCCAGTTCTCCAACCTTCTCTTTTAGTTCCTCCCCGAGATTTCTCGTTCTCTCTGGATACCTCATTCTGGATATCTGGAGTCGCTCTGTGGTAGCAGCTGCCTTGTAATTTCTTCTCTGTGTTTCGAGTGGAATTTTATTTTCCATTGCTTCTCTCGACTTAACGACTTCCTAATCTTGCACATTCTGATGGCGTGGAATAGGTTCATTCAACTATTTATGCAAATTCATGCCGATATAATATGTACGGTAGTGCGTTCTATTTGTTAGCATAAGATTATGGATACCAATTATTAAGTGAGGAATGTTGTACCTTAGCCTTAGACATTCTCAACGACACAACTGTAAGATATTTGTTACTTAGCTCTGCTGTCGTGATGATGGTACTCTGTCAACTTTATTTTTTATGACAAACAGAACACAGATAATGTAACATAAAAAGATGATTTAAAGATATCCCATCAAGCTGATTTAGTACTCATTGAAATATCCTCCTGGTTCCTCCACATTTTCATAGGTCGAGAAATGCTATGTTCTCTGGAACAATTGTGCCGATGATTCTTCGTTCGTGAGCAACCCAACAATGATTTTTACGCATGTATGTCAATAACAAAAATATAAACAAGTCGAATGTCCATGGGAGAGAAAAACCAAGTGCATGAAAACCCCAGTATGGAGGAAAGAAAAGTCACTGGATGCTGCACACGGCACTGTCTCCTGCCCCTCTCTCTCCGCTCCTGTTAGCGACCTGCTCCCGCCTGCGTCTCATGTCCTCTCGAACCATCTCCTCCAGGGCCCTAGCCCGCGTGTCCGCCTTCCCTTTGGATCTCCCGCCCTCGCCAGCGCTGCGTCTCCTAGGCGGCTGTGCCTTGCCTCCCGTGGGCACATGGACGAGGGGCCGTGGGGCGGTCGAGGTGGTGGACGTCTGGGTGGTCCCGCCGCTTGTCGTCGCCCCGAGACCACCGGACGCGAGGAGGGACGTGCTCCTGGCCAGTGATAAGTTCTCAGGCGCCTGAGTTTGCATCAGCAGCCGCTGCTCGAGACCATGGATCTTCTTGTTCTTCGATTCAATCTGTTCTTGTAGAGATGTCACCTGTGTTTGAAAGCATAAGATCTATAATCAACCTCCAGATTAGGACACACACATTATAACGTTACATTATTATTATGCACTAATAGCCCCATATAGGCCCAGTGATACGCTTGAACTAACCGCGTGCTGGCATTGTTCTAACTCCCTAGTTTTCTGTTGAACGACATCTTTAGTCCCAGACAGTTCATCGCGGCATCGGCGAAGTGCCGTCTTCATGGCTGCCTGCTCGTCCACTAAGCTGCTCCTTACGAACTGCCTGCAGTGAGCGTGGAGATCGCGGTACGATATGTTCTATCACACAAAATAAAATAAAATGAAATTTTGCTCGAACCAGTTGGGAGTGAAGTACAATTACCATTGTAGCTGCGCCAATTTGCTCTTCTCTTCTGTGACGTCTTCACCAGCATCAACCTTGGCTTTCAGTTTCGATTTCTCCTCAGTCAGCATGTCTCTCAGTTCTCTGACCTCCTGGAAAATCCCAACGACAGTTGAGACTGACACACGAGATCATCCACACAAGTGATAGGAGTCGCCAAGTCTTCTCTATCAGTCCTAAACTCAGATTTACTAGATCAACTTGAAATATACTACCTTTTCAATATCGTGTAGGTCCTCCTCTTTGCGTTTCATCAGCTCATGACGACGGCTCAAGTAACCTTCGATGTCTTCGATCTGTAATCCAAGAACACACCTCAAATTCACTCCCAATTGAATTTATCACAGCAATGAGGGCCTCGTGACCAGTTTCAATTCTAAAAATGAGCTGGCCACTCTGCTAGCCAGCTCAATTCTAATCTAGTCAAACCTCCTTCTCGTAGACTTGGAGGTCGTGCTGTTTGGCAGAAAGCGTCTCCTCTCTATGTAAGAGTTCCTCTTCTGTCTTCAGGAGCCGTGCCTCCTTCTCCAGCAGTACAGTCTCCCGCTTACTTTGGTCGTACAGGAGAGGACTCAGTGGCTCGCCAGCGCCGTCAACTTTATCCGAACCTGCTAACTCTTTTCTGTGAAAGAATTACATCAGTGGAGAACTACGTTGTCTCGCAGTGGTGTACTACGATGGTATTTTGAGGAAAATGTTTTGCAGAGAGAAATTGCATCTTCATAGCATTCACTTTGAATATTGTAATAAATTATTTTTCTCCAAAGGAATAGAAACGTACAAACCTTTTCTGTTGCAGTTCCTCGACCAACGTTCCTATTTCCTCTCTGATTTGCATTTTCTTTTGTTCGGCTTTCCTCTCGAATTCTTCAAGCTATCATACATATAGTGACACAAATGGGGGCATTATATCTTTTAATTAATATGTAAGTGAAAAAAAAATTAATCAAATTGGCTTCTTATACATGCATATTCAGTACCCTCTTCTGAACAATAAGTACATTGTATTTAGATCTACTCACTTCTGACCGGCAGCTCGTCTTGAACTTCTCCAGGTTGGCGTTAAGTTCCAATATCTCCCGACGATAGATCAGCCGAAACTCCTCCACCGTCACATTCTCTGGAAGTGTCTTCTTGGCGTCGATCTGGTGTTTCAGAGAACAGATCCATAAAAGCAAATTGATGAGAGACACAGGAAGTGAATATTTCGGATGTGGTAGCTGCATTGTTCAGTTTGACAGTTGTATATTAACATTATGAAAATGTATACCTCTGAGTGTTGAGTCACCTCTAGTCCTTCACTCTGATTGACACATTCGTGGTCCGTCTCTGCTGCCTGGTCCACTGTATCTCTCGAGCTGCGTGTTGGACTCACTGGTCTGCCCTCCAGTGGAGTCTCCTCATCGAAGCTCAATCTCGTGCTGATGTTATTTTGTGTTGTGTCTTGGTTACTAGAACTCTGAATGCTCCTTCTTGAGCTCACACTATTTGGTGTTTCCTCTTCACTTGCTTCATCTACAGCCTCCAGTCTGCCAGCCGATTTCTCAATGTCCTGTTTCTGCTGCCTGTTGCGACTGAGCAGCTGCTCGCTCGTTGCTGAACTGAAGGACTCTGAGAGGTCCGAGTCTAAGTCTTCGGTGCTCGAGACATCCGACTGCGTTCTTGGAGACAGACTGGCTGTTGGCGTGGCGCTAGCTGATGATGGTGACTTGTCAGGTGAGCTCACTCTCGAAAGTACATCTACTTGTTCTGTGGAAGTAGATGTGTCCGAAGTTTCTTCACTTTCTGGGTCCTTACGTGATTCGTCTCCAGGCTCATCTTCAGGGGTTGTCGAAACTATCCCTGATTGCTCTCCCGGAGTTGGTGATTCTAATCCATTGACTTCTACTGGCGTCTGTGCTCTGGTTTTAATTGCCATGTGTATTCCTTTGTCTTTAGCATGGCTATGGCTTTTACGATCCGTGCGTTTCTTTGGTATCTCTTCAATGATGATACTGCCATCATCCCCTTCGGAAACTTTAGCACCAGAGCTGAGTATAAGCTTCAGTATAGTACCACGAGGCGGCTTTGAGATCTCGGGCTCTGTCTTGGCCGGGACGAGCTGTTTGATATTGTCTTTAGGCAGTGATAAGTTATGTACAGTGCTCGAGCTTTCATATGGGTTTGGGTATGATTTACTTCGTGGAAGCTGTGCTAAATCGTTTGATTTTCTACTTCCGTTCGAGAGTGGTTTGTTGGACAATCCATACTTTCTCTGGTTTCTCGTATTTTCTACACTGGGAATCTTCACTTGTAAATTCCTTTGGTCTGATTTCGATTTTGCACTGGCTGGAGTTGGCTGGGTTCCGTCGAATTTCGGTAGGGGCGTTTTCTTGGTCGTTTGGTTGCTATCCTTAGCTCGCCTTCTTGCTCGTGGGGTTCTAGGCCCCCACCTACATTCGCTACCACTTAGGCTGCTTTTGAGCGACAGCAGGGAACGCTTGTCCCAGTTCTGGTTGATGTAGGGAAGACGGACTCGGGATGAGTTTCTACTGAGACTGCTGCTCCGGCTTGCACTCGGCGACTTGTGAGCACTCCTTCCGCGTCTAGCTACGGATGACGTCTGCTCGTCAAAACTCTTCTTCATCTGGTCGGCCTCGGCTTTACATACGGCAGACTTGGCTCTACTCCGACTACTCCGACCAGGGAAGTCCATGTAAATCGACCTGTCCTTGTAGTACTTAACGTCCGTTGATAGCTTGGTTTTGATCTTTGGGTACTGCCCGGAGCCTGGCACGGAACCCGCCGTCTTTGGTCGCTCCTGAAGACGTTTCTCATCGTGCAGTTGACCGTCAGCTGACTTGCTCTCCCCGTTGGTGGCTTGGCCATCCGGCGGGGCTCTCTCCCGCTCCAGTTCGCGGTGGGGCGTGCCACTACGGCGCTTGATCCTGTAGCTATTGTCCTTGTTGAACTCGATAGTTAGGAACTCATCTCCGGGCGCCTGGGCGGATTTCGCCCTTGGCCGCGACATTTCGAACTGCAGGTGCTATCGTAAAAAAAAAAAATCAGTTTTAATCAACGTTGTAGTGTGGTCCAAATCATAGCTGTTTGTATCTCGGTGAGGTTGCCGCCCTGCTGACAATATTTACACTGCATAAAAATGTGATATTTTCTCCGAGATTGCTTATTGACACATATTGCTAGGCAATTACAGTCTCATCTGCAAAAATACAGAACTAATCGTCTATAAGAATTCACGCATAATCCTGTTGCTTCGGCTTGGGTTAATATTATATTCTTTAGTGTCGGCCTACTATGCGTAGGCCTATATATAATATCGTTGTGACGATAATCTGACAAATGTTAATCTTATTATGCAAGTTCTGCTGTATGGACTGCTATTACATGTATATAGCCTCGCATGGATATGTACTATTCTCGTGAACTTTTACCGTTTACATGTCCATTTATATGATTGTATCACATAATATAATCTACGCATTATAGGCCTATGCTTCCAGAAATGCTCAAGGAAAGAATTATACATATGCATTTGGAGTTCCTATCTAGTGACGGAAGTTTTTGTTGCGATGTTCAAACGCGGTGGCGATGAACAAATTAATTCATTCGACTTATCAGTTTACTGTTTATTCTTGCAGGCATGGTAGATCTATTCGTATAAATGTACTTGGTTTACCTCATTCGAAGTGGTACTGGTCATCGTGCCTTTCCAATATCCCCTTGTGACTTTCCAGATCAATATGGAGAAAATCCTGTTTTGTCGACCTGACCCATAGTATGTGCTATTCTATAAGCAAGTGAATTTCATATCTCACATGTTGGTAGCTCCGATTGAAAGCTGGATTGCATTCAAACTTATAATGGTAACTTTTTCCTTCACGTAACATGTTCGTCGAAAGATCACGGGCTTTTCTTATAACCCATCGGTATCCAATGTACTTGCACATCAATAACATTAAGCTACCCTAATAGCATTGATTGTTAATATAATTAAGCCCATGGCAGATATTTGTATTATGTTGACTCTATGGTCACACATCGTGTGGGCGATATCAGAAAATGATTTATTGCTATGTGTAAGGTGAGAGTGATATAGCCTAGTAACACTAATGGATATTGTCGTGCCGTTCGCGGGTATTTATTTGCCCATTACGACAGGGTCGCATTGATACGGTTATATGCAGCATGGCTCGCGTCGTGATACAGATAACCATAGATAACGGATTTACCCACCACCCCAATACCTCCATTTTAGTCACTTTCACGTAGCATAATTCGTTATTCACTGACCGTCTTTAGGTCGAATTGTTTTGCTATGAGCTTCGTCTGTGAATGGAAGGGTCTATATTCGTATATATTCCGCTTTTGACGCATTGTTTTTGTTGAGAACTAGGCTAAGATCTAGGTCTATGTATGTTCTCGTTGTATTTCTTTGAAGGTTATTTCAGTCAGTTCCCGTCTGACGATAAAAGTAGGCCTAGTATTTTTTTCTGCATTTTAATAATTGAGCCACACTTCAGTACTTGAGCATACTAAAGCATGTTCATTATGAAGGAATGGCATTATTGTCACAACTTTGAATCAGCAGTCAACGATCACATAGCTATAGAATCGTTGATGTAGAGGCACGGCATAGAACTCGAGTATTGTGGTAGGCCTATAATGTAGGCCTATAGAACTACTCATAGGCATGGACCTAAATACTTCACTGTTATAGCAAATTTCAGGCTTGCATTCTACCTAAATTTCCAACTTTCTCAAATTTTGATATAGAAGTCTGAAATTTGGTAGAAAATTGCCGTTTAACTCCTAGTTGAAATATACCAAATTATAATACGATACTTAGCATCGCAATAATATCAGCAAAAACAAAACGGTGTAAAGGATCGAGTTACAAAAATCATACATGTAGGGGGAGGGGGGGGGGCAGTGTTAGTCCTATGGCAAGTGCAAGTTTTAACACGATCGATACCAGAGTAGAAATACATAAGACTGGTCTTATGTATTTCTGATACCAGAGTGTAGCACTTTTTTAGCAAAAAAAAACCCACGCTCTGTAGCATAGGCCTACTATAGGCTCAAGTTGATTCTAGACTTGACAAGAAAACATTACTTCAATCTAATATTCACCTCAATCTGCATTTTCTCAGATGCGATTTTGCGTTGAACCGCAGTCCGCAAATACCGAATATCATAACCCTCATTCACCAGATGGCGCTCATGATTGTTTCAAATGCACGCAAAATGCAAGATTTCGTTATTGTTTTGAAATAGAGCGAATAAATTCAGTAATTGACTGTTGTTGTGGTATATAGGGAATTTATAATATCATTGTAAGTTTGTGATATAAATATTCAACGATTCATAGGCCTAAGTCGAAGATGACTAAATGTCGAACAGCACAAAATGTCGAACACTGTTTTTAATGTTGTCAGTCAGTGCTCAGGAAATAATGAACGTAAATCACATTCACAACTTATGTCTTATGGCACATGAGCATACAAATGTTAGATATAATCTAATCTAACTTTCATTTGATTTCATGCTTTTTGACTACTGCTAAAATTAAAAATTGTGTTCGACATTTGGTGCTGTTCGATATTTAGTCCCCTGCCCACACACTGACACCGTCACCGTGCACTGGGACAGACACCATGCAAATATTGCAATGCATTGCATGCTCCAGAACAAGGCCGCTCAAGAGAATCCCATGTCATTTTTGTGTGAGATAGAGATTTCTTGATGAGTCGTCTGTGCGAATCCAAGCCAGGGCGAGCCAGGCGATCCTTCAGGCAGAGTTAATTGAGGACGAGTCGAGACATCTCTATCCCACACAAAAAATGACATGGGATTCTTGTGCTTACCTGCCAATCCTGGCAGTTTTTCATATCATTTTCTTAGTTTTGCCCATGTTTTGTCACTTTTTGTGGAACGATTTCAGTGCTTGATCATCCATGACTAATAGTATCCATTGTTGTAACCAAGCAAGCACGTCATAATTGTATTATTACGTCATACCACATGACACACCATGTCTGAGATAAGAGATTTCCTACGAAGGGATACAACTGATTGATTTTCACTATCCCATATACGAGTACATTTGACAATATTGATTGGGTGTGAAAACAAGTTAGGACAAGGTCATGTCCATCAAACTCGAAGTCAAAGCAAAGCCCATCAGCCCCAAACAGCTACCAAAGGCCGAAAAAGGCATCACGCACTGACCACTGACACTGTTTTATGATTGTAGTCATGAACTTCACTAATCTAAACTTGTAAAGTTTGAATCAACTGATGCAATCTTTTCGGATTAGAGATCTTCGGGACATTTGCTGCGATTTGCAATGAGCATTGGGTGACCAAACTTTGCGATAGATCTACTAAGCTATTTCAAAACATATTTGGTGAAACAAATAACAACTTTCATTGATAAAAAACATTGGATGAAATTGTTTTTGATAGCGGTCATGAACATGTATGTGAACAAACGAAAATCACAAATTTGATTCGCTACAAATACGGCAATACAGTTCGGGTACTAGTTCCTGTTGATTCACTTACGGTGCGAAATATCTTACTTTAGCCAATAGCCATGTAACTGTAGAATTAAGAATTTTCTCATTGATGCATCTGATAGCCAATGGCATGCATTTTCTGGTACATACGATTTTACCCTTGTGGACTCTCATATTTTACAGGCAAATATCAGATGGAGTTACATGTACTTTAGAAAGTCCGGCGTCAGCCCATAAAGTGGACCAGAATTCTGCCTGGTGAAGTCTTGGAGCAGTGACTGCACTAAACCCACAACGATGGATAACTCTCCCGCATTCCCCTCCCCCTCCTACCCACAGGGGCTGCTGCAACAGGTAATCCATGAGTGATTGATAAATACCAAGGGCAAGGCAGTGAAGGCACTACTGGTACATGTAAATGTTTCCTATCATCATGGTCTTCAATGATCAATATACAATATTTGTCGGTATAATCACGAGATTTACATTGTTATTACAATGTAATGTCATTTTTTGCTATCCACTATGAATTAAAATACCTCTGTGATGATGCATTTGCCTGTACCTGTGAAACCCGCAAATAAATGCAGTGTATTGTCTCCCCACCCCAGGGTACATCGAGCCTCTTCTCGCCTATGGTCCCGACCGGTTACATTCCACCGACACCGACCAATCAGCCGACGCCGACGGGAAGTGTTCCAGCGACGGGCAGCGTCTCACAAAGTCATGCTCCTCCATCGAACCTTAGCATGATGCCGGCAACCCCCGCCACCCCGGCCTCGGAGGGCTCCGGCATCACACCTACACTACAGTATGTCATAAGGGAACTGAGTATTGCACACATTTTGAGGCAAATATCGTGCTAGTTGTTGTGTTGCGCTGTGTAGCTGGATGTTGGTGTTTGCACTGATAAAGGCAAGTGGAATAGGTTTCGTAAGTTTTGATATGAAACTGACACTTGTGTGCAAGTTCATTTCAATTATGTATACATTTGATATATCTCTGATTGTCCAGTGATGTATTCAGTGTCGTAGTATATCCTATATGTTTTTTCGATTGACTAATATTAAAATGGCAAACTTTTTCCATTCAACAGAAACATTGTATGTACAGTAAACCTCGGCTGCAAACTAGATCTGAAAAAGATAGCCCTGCACGCGAGAAATGCCGAGTACAACCCCAAGCGATTCGCGGCCGTGATCATGAGGATCCGAGAACCCCGCACAACCGCTCTTATCTTCAGCTCAGGCAAAATGGTCTGCACAGGTGCCAAAAGGTATCATGCCCCACAGAACAAAAATTGAGCTTTTTAACTTAGCTTATTCCAAAGTATCGTAGATGACATGGTATTGTTGCATACACATACTCTTTTCTTCCATGGTCATGTGTTAAATTGTGTGTTCTATATTCTTTATGCAGCGAAGAAATGGCCAAACTGGCAGCGAGAAAGTATGCTCGGATTGTACAAAAACTGAGCTTTCCTGTAGGTTATACTCATGAAACTTTTGTTCAGAACTTCATTGGAGGTGCTCAAAAATTTATATAAAAGAATCAAACACATATATTGTGAGACACCCTGTATTTCGTGACAGGCAAAATTCATGGATTTCAAGATCCAGAACATGGTTGGCAGTTGTGATGTCAAATTCCCAATCCGGTTGGAAGGTTTGGTTCTCACCCATGGACAGTTCTCCAGGTGATGACTTCATCTCATACCGAACAGATTTGTATTTTGTGTCTCGGACATTTTACTGCTGTCGTTTATGCCAGTGTTTGATCATCTGGTCCAATAATGATATTGTATGTTCCAGCTATGAACCCGAACTGTTCCCCGGTCTCATCTATCGTATGGTCAAACCGAGGATTGTACTGTTAATATTCGTCTCTGGAAAAGTCGTACTCACAGGTATGCTAAGCACTTGATATTTTCAATTCTTTGTTGAGGACCCTGCTCTTAAATAGTGATATTCAATTGTAATTATTAGCATGCTCCACATTGCACATGTATTTATTGGTAGAATGGAAAAAAATGGGGAGATATAAATATTGATTATATATGCTGTAAAAAAAAATAAAGTATCAACATACAAATTTGAAAAAATAATGATTTTTCAAATCAAAAGACAAAGTTCAAATATATACTTCATAGAATGGTGGTTACTTTAGATTTTCTAACAGGAAAAGACAAAGATAATTTGCATACTTACAAAAGTTGGTCCTAATGGTTTTTATTGTATTCCTTTAATTGAACAACCATCTTAGATTAATGCATACTATTGTCTTAAAAATATTGTAAAATAAGTGTCAATATGAAAGTCTGTACTAAATGAGATGACTTTAACTTTGCAGGTGCCAAGGTGCGACAAGAAATCTATGAAGCCTTCGAAAATATCTACCCCATTTTGAAAGGCTTCAAGAAACAATAACATATATGTGTACAAATGTATAGTATTTTGTGTGTGTGTCTACGTCTATATATGGGAATGCAAGCGACAAATTTGGTTATTCCATGATATCATTTAGGCATTTACTTCAACTTAGTGGATATGCCGCTATTGGACAGCTGAATCATGATTGAGCCTCAAAGGAAAATGGTATAAAAATTTTCCTCATGCCAAATGAAAATGTGACAAACAGAATAACAAAGGATTAATCAAGTAAATGTATGTATGTGTTCAGTTTACTGTAATTAGACGTTCATGTCATATATTTAATTTGAGAGTCAATACCTGACGTATTCTAGTTGATTTACCGATGTTGCATTTTGTCTTAGTCGAAAAAAAAAAAAAGTGAAACATCGAGAGATGTACGTTTATTTCGTGATCATGTCGAACACTTCCCCGTAACTTCAATATAATATAGTGCTTCTCGAAACTGCATCAGCAGTAGTGGTTTTATATGATCTATATTGCATCTTGTCATCAGAGTTAAGCAAAACTACATGTATATGAATCTTGCAGCAGATTTTGCTAATAAAATTGTTTCATATGACTTGGGTTCTACATTTACCTAATGGCCATATAGACCCCTGAGATTTTGCCGTGGTTTGTTGTCTGCCCGCATTCTATTGTTTCTTGACACTGCCTGTAGACAAATCTTAAGATTGCATTATGAGCATATGGGATATATATGGAGCCGCTGTTGAGGCCAAATTTCCCTTGGCCCATTGCTATTGTGTTCCCTTGCAATCCAGATCATGTTCGCTCGTGATCTTATTGCAAATCCTTGCATCCCAGATCGCATTCCCTCTCGCGATCCGGAATGTGAGGGAATACATGAGGGAATGCGAACAGGATTTAGAATAGCCATGGAACACAATAACAATGTGCCAAAAATATGCCTCTCATGTGTCCTAAGCGGCTCCGTGGATGTCATATGCACTGTATATTAACTAGTTCACAGGTCATGTACACTGTACATAGACCTCAGGCTTGGTATGAGCATGAATGAAGTAGTGTATGGCATTTCTTGTGACTTGACATCAGAACTTGAAAACTGATGAGTGATTCATAAATCTCAAGGTCTGGTATTGCTTGAACTGTGTAAAGTGTCCTGTGCAGACGAAACACTTCTTGTATATCAGCTTGGTTTGTATGGTGAACAATATATGAGGTAACAAATGATGGATGTATTAGACTTGGTTGATATAGACGACCTTGTACATGTCACGTCTGGCAAACGTGTTTAAGAAAGGTTACCGGAGAAATATACAGTGTTAGACATAAAAAAAAACCTTCAAATTCAAGGTCACCAAAAGAACCACCTGGTATGACTACCTTGTGCATAATAAACAACTAAGCTTCGTCTACAAGCATTCTGTCTGCATCGATCACTTTACATTTTTCACGTTGAATGTCCTCACTCAAGAACATCTTACATCAAACTCAAGGATATCTAAAAAATATCTCTATAAATCTACCCATACAACACAAATCGCTATACAAATCGCCATACATGACTTCCCATTTGGAAGTGCCAATATCCAAGCTCCTATCTTCAGGCGTTCTAGGGGTATAGTTGTGGTAGCTCCCACTTTGAAGGGAAAAAAGTGGCGACGAAACTGATATTCATCACAAAGATACATATTGGGAGACTTATGCATTGATTAGAAAGAAAAATTATCAGACAAGATTTTGAGAAAATCAAACTCCATAATTGGATGTTTTTCGTCGAAAATGGCCGAAATGCGAGAGTGAAATGATAATAATGATAAAAATAGTAGTCAAAATTACAGAAAGATTTGACCATAAAATTTAAAGATAAAGTTCGGACGGCTAGACGGACGGACGCAACGCCACGACAATACGTACCGTATGTCCAGTAACAGCAAGAGTACAATAGCTCATTTCGGGGGAAAAATTGATGATAGTTACCCAAAAAACTATTTGATGCGGAAAAAAACGCAATATTCTCCTGGAAACACATACCAGTAGTAACCCCATTTTTTCACCAGCCAGTACTGTCAATTCAAAGCCAACGAAACTTATACAAACCACATGAATACATAATATATGGGTAGTAATTATGTATAATATATATGCGGGAATTATACTAATGCTGAGGAACAGATTTCGAGAAAGCGACCATCTAAGTACGAAATTGGACATTTTTCCTCAAAAGTGTCTGCCATTTTGAAAAAAAAAATGCAAAGAATAAGAAAACTAAAAAAAATGGAATATCCATGTTGAATTTCAGGTTTATATATTGGCACGGCATTGCTTCCGTCGTCTTTTGTCGTCATTCGTCTACATTTTCATCTTCAAAGTTTACTTCCGAATCTTCCTGAAATTTTGCACAAAAATTCTTAGAAATGTTTGAAAGGGATATGTTTAGTCACTACTATTTTTGCATTATTTTTTTTTTAAAATGGCAGCCATTTTTGACGAAAACATGTGAATTTTGGACTTGGGTGGCTATTTTCTCAAAAACTGTCTGATTAGTTTTGGGATTTTCGTGTCAAAAGATTCCCCTCATGTACACATACCTATGTGACGTGTATATGTTTCGTGGCCCTTAAATCACCAGTCTCACCTGGGGGTCATTTTGATTTTTGACGGGTCAGTAAGTTTTTTTGGGGTCCCAAATCGCATTAAGGCCCAGTCACACTGACGATACGACCAAGATACGACCTCGCTGCGACCTAAAATGTTTGTAATCGTGGACAAATCGTGACACGAACCAGAGGCGTATCCAGGAATTTTGATTAGGGGGGCGCTTGGTTCCAGCTTGTGTGTGTGAGAGAGAGAGGGGGGGGGGGGGGTTGTGCTGTAAGCCGCCTTCAGTAATTGAAGTAGTATGAATGTATATCATACTAAATGAAGAGAGTAGTGCATCCAGGGGAAGATCCAGGATTTAAGGGAGTGGACCAATGCTAGCCCGGCAAGCACCTCGCGGCCGGGGGTCTGGGGCCCGCTGAAAGGCCCCAGAAGACAGAGCCCTTCTCATGTTCTGTAGTAGCTTCCTGGCCTCTCCTGAGTATAAATTTCACTCAAACTCACTAAAACCACCTTTTTTAATCAAGAAATTGTTTTCAAATCCAAATTAATTATTTTTTTCTCCATCAATACCTAATAATGTCAATACCAAATTTATTATATCTCAAAGCATTTGGTGACAAAAATGCATCAGAACTAATATTATATTCCCCATACATGTGCGCCATATGGCCATCAAGTATCTTGTAATTTCTGTACCGACACTACCCCCTAAATTTTCGATATTCATTTTGTGCGTGGGGTGGGGGGGGGGAGTGGGCGGGAGGAGTGGACAAGGCCCCTTCCGTCCCCACCCTATGGATCTGCCTTTGGCACTCATAGTAGCAGAAATACATGTATTTCTGATAGTAGTTACCTTTTTAATCATCAGTAGATACAGGAGAAGTAGCACCTGGGCCAAAATTGGAACTTGCATGGGAACGGTCAATCATGAAGGAGAGGGTTCCAGTGGAAGAAAAAGGCAGAACCAGAACCCTTGGACACCCCCTCCCCCAGGTCCGCTCTTGTGGCCGACCATCGATGGGGATTCAACGAGATATTTTATGCTTGAAACGGACTCTTTTGCTGTTGGATCAGTTGGGTTTAACCCTGGAATTTCAGGTGAAAAGGGGGGTTCGACCATTTTTCTAAACTATTAAACTGCAAAATATGGTTTCTGTTCAAGTTTTGTGCCCTTCTGTCAAATCAGACGGACGGTCGTGCGTCAGGTCGCAATTTATCGTACGACTGGTAATTGATTGCAACGACTGGTTGTACGACAGGTCGGTGATCGCTACGACTGGAGGTACGACCGGTCGGTGGTCGCTACGACTGAAGGCACGACAGGTCCGTGGTCGCTGCCACGTGGTCGCACGCCTGCTTGCGATCAATCTTTTCCATTCTTTCAGTGATCGTGCCACCAGGCGTACCACCAATCGTATGAACAGTCGCTACTTGCGATTGCAGTGGAGATCACTGGTGATCAGTCGTAACTCAGCAAATATGAACCTGATCGTGCGACCATAAAATCGTACGACTCAGTGTGACTGGGCCTTTACTATCCAATTGGGGCCATTTCTCAGCAAAATAATTATCATTTTAAAAATATTTTTCTATAGTTTTGCACATTACTGTGGTAACCTTTCCTAACCCTTAAGCTACGGAGCCCCTGAGGTGACATACCGACAATATTTATTAATCCGTGCGCACGGTTTACCAATCCGTGTGCACGGTTTACCAATCCGTGCGCACGATTTACCAAACCGTGCGCACAATTTAACAATTCGTGGCCACGAATTAACAATCCGTGGGCACGATTTACTAATTCGTGGGCACGGAATACTAATTTGTGCCCACGAATTGGTAAATCGTGCCCACGGTTTAGTTATACAAATCCGTGGCCACGAAATACTAATTCGTGCTCACGAATTGTTAAATCGTGCGCACAAATTGTTAAATCGTGCCCACGAATTATTAAATCATGCTCACGGATTGTTAAATCATGCCCACATATTAGTTGAGGTATTCCGTGCACACAGTTTACCAATTCGTGGCCACGGTTTACTCATTCGTGCGCACAATTTACTAATTCGTGCGCACAGTTTACTAATTCGTGTGCACGGTTTACTAATTCGTGGCCACGGTTTGCTAATTCGTGGCCACGGTTTACCAATTCGTGGCCACGGTTTACTAATTCGTGCACACGGTTTACTAATTCGTGCGCACGGATTAATGAATATATCTGGTATGTCACCTCAGGGGCTCCGTATTAAGTTAATGTTTAGGTTACTTTATTTCATACCCTTTATTTATTTTGGCAAATATTTATAGCTATGAAAAAAGCCAGTTATTACGGAGCCCCTGAAGTGACATACAGAAAATATTCATTAATCCGTGCGCACAGTTTATTAAATCGTGCGCACAATTTAACAATTTGTGGTCACGAATTAACAATCCGTGGGCACAATTTAGTTTTTCGTAGGTTAAAAAAATACTAATTTGTGGGCACGAAATACTAATTTCTAATACTAAAATACGAATTGTTAAATTGTGCCCACGAATTGGTAAATCGTGGCCACAAATTGTTAAATCATGCCCACGAATTGTTAAACCATGTCCACGGATTAGTTAAGGTAATCTGTGCGCACGATTTAACAATCCGTGCGCACGAATTAGTATTTCGTGGCCACGAATTAGTATTTAGTGGCCACAAATTAGTATTTTGTGCGGACGAATTGTTAAACCGTGCGCACGGATTAATGAATATTTTTGGTATGTCACCTCAGGGGCTCCGTAATTTCCCCATAAACTTGTCAGAATATTCCTTGGTACCTAAAGACGTTTTTAAAAAAAAAAATGTATTCAATGGTTTTTGCCGATTTGGCGGCCATTCTTGACGAAAAATTGCCAATTTTGGATTTTGGTAGCCATTTTCTCAAAAACTCTCTGATGAGTTTCGTTGCCCTTGACTGCAAAGTATAACTGAATATTGACAGCCACATGTGTACGCAATTCCCCATATAATATTTAGGCCTACATAATCGCCAGTCTGCGCGTGGCAGTCATTTTGATTTTTTGACGGGTCGACGTTTTGAGCAAAAAAAAATTTCCAGCAAAAAAAAAAAATTTGGCCATCGAAAAAATTTTTGGACTTGGAAAATTTCATCCATTTTTTAATGGGAGCTGTGCGGATTAAACTCATAGAACACTTAAAGATAGAGCCTACGTATTGGCATATTCAAATTGGAAATCATATGTTGCGGTTTGAATGGTGACCTTTAATTTGACCTTCAATGACTTTGCAACCGCCCCGTGAATAGTGAATATTTGTCATTAATGAAGAAAACCTTTCAAGAAGTAACTTGTTATCGTAATATAGTCGATACAGAAAATGGGTGTTTGGCAACATTTACAAACATATTTTGACAGTAGAGTTGGAGATCAGTGTAACAATTAACAATTTGGAAAATCAATACTCAATTCGCATGATGTGCTTAGTTTTTTTATTGTAGCATTTTTTCGTAATGGTGGCCAATCTCGACAAAAACACCTTCCTGATCTTTTCAGTTTCCAGACATCTCCTCTGAGCGATTCAGTTGAAGAATTATCGGACATTGTCAATTTACATTGTCAATAATAAACTACCGGAAATGAATATTTTGTTTGGAAGATGAACATAACAGGAAACCTCACACGGATTTCTCATAAGGACTTTGCTCTGTGAACAGGACACATGATGACCTTCACATGTCATTCCGAAGGTCAATTCAATCGTGGACAACTTCCAGTCAGTGGCGGATCCAGGATTTTTATTGGGGGGAGCACTGTTGAAGGGGGGGGGGGGTTCCTGTAAGCCCCCCCCCCCCCCACACCGCGGAAATTTTTTTCCATTTTGTGCTCTTTTGGAAGCATTTCCAGAGCATAAATGGCACTGATTTTCATCATATTTTGGGGCTATTTTCCTCACATTTTTTTTCACGGCCCGATCCGTAATTTCGGATGGTAATAGGTACTTTAGAGTTCTGGATTCAAGGAGTAAGAAATATTTGCTTCGGGCTCTGTATGCTCATGTCCGTGTGCACTTTTATAGGAATACAATTTTTCGAGATCTTAAAGTCGAAAATATATATTTTTTGATGAATTGACAAAAAATGATTTTGCAATGATGCTAGATCTCCATATGCCTATCATCACATTTTCACAAGATCATAGCTCATGAAAATGAAATAGTTTGATTTTTTCCTGGCACGGTTCAAATGGGGATAATACATAATTCATCCCCACCCTTTTCGTATGGGGGGAGGGCATCCCCTCGATTGGTCCCTTGTTGCTATGGGACAAATCCAGATCTGAGACTAAATACAGGCCGGGTCTTTCAAGAAGCCAAATCAACTGCAAAAGTGACCACAGTGAAATACGATGTATATCCAGTAAAAATGTGGTTAAAAAGCTGCACAATGTTTCATGTGATAAATACTAGTAGATCTCAAATTCGTGCCCATTTGATATCAAATTTATTAAACTCGCAAAAATCAAAAGTTATCTGGCTCGCTTAATAAATCTGATAACAAATGGGCACTTATTTTTACTTTATTGATCCTTTATTGATCCTCTATATATAAACAACTGGGTTTCACAGGTCTGATTTTCGCTTGATTCCGGTGCGGGTGCAGTCGCCTATCGATTTTCGTTACTGTCATTCCCCCCCCCCCCCCCAACTTTGGGGGGAGCCATGGCTCCCCTGCTCCCCCCCCCCCCCCTGGATCCGCCACTGCTTCCAGTGGGTTCTGTTGGTTACATGGTTCAAGATAGATAGGCTGCCAATATGCTGAGCTAAAGTTTAACAGGTATTTTACTGGTCAAATTATTCTGCGCACGACAACTAACTAGCTGTTGATTTTCAGACGAAAAATAATGGATTCCGTAACTTGAATAGGATACCAAAACGGGGTAAGCTATACTGATGATCGGGCTTTCAAAAGAATACAATTTTCGCAAGAATTGAGCATGGTTACAGTATTTTGATAGGGAAAAACTATATCATTATAATATATATATAGTTCTATAATATTGGGGAACTATATTACTACAATACATGTACACGATGGGCGATTCTGCAAAATGAAGCCAATTAGGGTTCCAAATTCAACAATCAAAAATGTCAATGTTGAACCAGCGCCAGGCTATCATGTATGTTCAAGAGCTTTTATTATGTGGAGTACTAAAAATCACTGCCAGTGGCGTGGAACTGTCACAGGTTGGTCGCATCAGTGTCTTCTGAATCTGTACGGACGTCCGGCGCTGGCGAGCAGCTGCTCCCTAAAGCGCCGAGTCGTCCTCGACTCACAGTCGGCCACCTTTGCGTAGCCGTTCGTCTTAGCTTCGCGCAGATTGATCGCGTTACCGTTCAGCACCACGTTCTTGAATAGTCCCTGGAACTGGAAGGCGGTGTAGTCTGCAAGAGGTAACAAAAAGTAAGACTAAGAAATAAATGGGCAGAACTGTGCAATATAGATCTACCTGCACACTTTTTTGCACGGATTTTTTTCTCTGACGTTTAGTAAGTATCGAACATGCTCAAGATGTTGGCCTGCAACTAAACCATGAAGAGATAGGGTTCCTCTAACATCTCCGACATGTGTAGGGTCAGTCGAACATCTGCAGCCATACCAATAGGCCAGCACTATAATACCTATGCAAAGCTATATTTTGATTCCCATGCATGCTATGATATAATGACACGTACCCGGTCTCCCCCCAAGGTAGGCCCCGCAGTGCCCGAGGTTGATGGTGGATGTCGGCGTCATAGGATGAGCCGCCGGGAACGGGTTCCCGTGGTCTATTTCCAGGCGCCATGTCCGCTCATAGGAGTTCTGGAACACTGAAATTTGAACACATTTCATTACTTTGAATTCACGAGAAGTTTGAGTAGGTTTCACATGTACTAATATGTGGAGAAACATGCAGGAACACCCACGATCTTTGGAGCAGTTTTAGTAGTTTTGGACTGTGTCGCGAATACGGTAGCAACCACGTGAACTTAATTCTGAGGAGGTTGGTTGTGAGGTAGGATGTGTTTTGTTATACCTCTAGTAGTGGTAATTCCTATTTCTAAGCCCTTTTTCTATTTACGGAGGGTTTCAGGATCAAGTCATCCTGCGTGACATTTCCATCTTTTGCTGCTTCTCACTTTGCCTGAACATTTTCAACTACTCCATCGGGTGATTATTAGACTATAGGCCTAATGTATATAAAAATTCACATATTAACCCCGAACATGATGCCACTCCCCGTCAAAGATGTTGAAGGGGTCGGGCCACGTCCTAGCAACGATAATCTCTTCCGGGAATTTCGCCGTGCTGTTCTTGACCAGCAGCTGAGCCTGTCAATTGAAATCATTTTCATAGAACACATTGACTGTATAGTGACTAGGATCCAACCGCAGTATTTTGTTCATTTAATAGCACCATATCCCGAATGCGGGTCGGGATACCTAGCTTAGCCTATTCAGGGTGAACAAGTAGATGAATGGTAAATCAACAATAATCACCGGTTATGGTCAGAAAAGGTTGATCATGATTTCGAGCGAATAATAGGTTCTAACATTACTTCAAAAACAATCTAGGTGCGAGAAATTGATGTCTTAAGGTAGTCCGCTCCAAACAGCGAGGGAATGGGGTCAAAAGGGTTTTTTTAAAATAAATACCTGTATCAACATAATCTAGAGCTTCGAAATGATATATTTTTTAGAGTAACTGCTCAGCATCCTAAAACTGAAAAGAAAATAGGGGGTCACTGTATCCGTTCGCATGGAAAACACGATGCAAGATGTGAATATGGACAAAAAAATGTTCAAAAATGCCATAATTTATGTCATTTTAGGTAAATATGTGTGATTTCGATCGAATATGTAGAAGAAATGAGCACGGTGACCCCCTATTTTCTTTTCAGTATTAGGATGCTGATCATTTACTCTATAAAATAATGTCATTTTGAGGAGATAATATTCAGGAAATGACCTTTAAATTTTGACTCTCCGTTACCTCCATGTTTGTAGCGGACTACGTTAAGGAGCCGACAATCTACGAATCTCCCCCTCTCTCTCTCTCACACTCTCTCTCTCTCTCTCTCTCTCTCTCTCTCTCTCGCTCTCTCTCTCTCTCTCTCTCTCCCCCTCTCTCTCTCACACTCTCTCTCTCTCTCTCTCTCTCTCTCTCTCTCTCTCTCTCTCGCTCTCTCTCTCTCTCTCTCTCTGATTGGTCACTCACAGATCCGTGTGTCAATGACGTCACGATGTATGACGGAGTGTCTAGTTCTCCAGGTAGATAGCTGAAGTTCTCCGGGGCACCCATAGAAAACATGGGGCCCACACCGCCCCCGGAGCCCACAATGACGTCATAATCCAGTTCGAAATAGTTATTCACAGCATTGTGCAAGCCGGCTGTCAATGAACAGAAATATAACCGGCAAAATTAATAAGTTGACGAAGTGTTGCATTAAATTTTGTACACTAGGATAAAATAAAAGTTGAAAAAAGAAAACTCACGAAGTTGGACGTAGCTTGAAATCATGTGTTCCCAAGTGAACGCATTGTCGGCTTTGATCAGGGCACAATCATCCGTCTGAACAACAAAAGTGTGTTATTTTTCCCACACATTTTAAACATATTATTGTCCGCATCGTTAAAATACTTGTGTCGACACAAGTTGCACCATTGATACAGTTGAAATTGTAACAGTTTCAAGCGACACTTACCAAGCTGTAAGAGTGAATCAGAGGCAACATGGCCAACAAGACGAATCGAAATAGCATCATGAAATCCTCTTCTACACGTATATGAATTAACTGAATTTAACAAATCGTACGAATTTCAGATTTTATTTCCGTAAAATCCACTGGATTCCTAAGAGAAGCCTTCACTTTTAAACCACAGACGAATGTGCGTGTTGCTTACGTTGATACCTTTTTTAACAGCAACATATTAACCGCCATTTTTGACCTGTTTCCCACGAAAACACTGACTGATTTTTGGTCTCTGTGAAAATAAATTGCATTGCCGCGCAGACATTCTGACTAGAACGCTGTCACATAAATTTGACACTCAGACATTGGAACTTCGAAACGTGATTGACGATATGACGGGAGTATGACCATCGTGTTAGTTCGTGGAAGAACTGTAGTTTCGTCAGTTCGTATGTCATGTGGTTTAACAGTTCGACAGCGCGAATAATAGGGTAATTATTTTGATTTTTCGAACACAAATAATGTCAATCCCCTATTAGTGTTTAGGTGCTTAGTGTCTGTACGTATCTCGACCCACTCCATGATTGAATTCTGGCATTTTCCTGCAGTTAGTTACTTAATGCGTCATTCGACGTGTAATTTGGAGAAGTTGCGAACTGGATAATGACTGTATTTGCCTCGATCCAATAATTTATTCGGTGATTCATTCCGATCAATGTGACTCGAGTGATCAGGATCATGTTAGAAGTCAAAATGATCAGAGTAATCAGAGTCAGAAAAGTGATAATCCACCAAAAGTCAACCGTTTTCATGAAAAAAAAAAACGTCTTGTCGAGATAGGCAATTACGTCATGTTGGTTTTTGTTCACATTATTCAAATTTATATTTGATGAAATTTTGGTTCAAGAAAATTACTCCGGTCACATCAATGGAACACACCCGTGGTAGTTGTGGCATTGCTCGCAAGATTAATTAAGTGTACCCTACAGCACACCGGTATGACCGACTTGTTCGTTCAAAACGACGGCGTTATTTCCTATGTGCTTTCTTCCCTTTTGACACGTTTTACTAGTATCTGGTCATCTCAGAACAAACCACATTACCTTATTTAGGGGCTGGTCATCAGTCATTAGGTGTGTGTGGGATGTGATTAAAAATTCGAGAGGGGGGGGGGGGGAGTCGGATGTAATCACAACTACCGGTATTCAATTCTATTCGAATAAACTTGATCAGAGTAAACCAAAAACTACAGCCTCTGGTGAGATTATCAGTAAATAACACGATCACCCATAAGAGAAGTGTGTATAGATTCTCTGCATCACATGGGCAATGAATCATATATTGAAATGAAATTCTTGTATTCCAATATTTGGGGTGAGCAGAATTTATCTCCAGGTCATTATGTTTCCTGGACGATAACAAAGTTTGCCTCCATGTATGCTGTAGCCATTTTTTAAAGGAATATTTGAGAGTATGGTTATGAGAAAATTGTGTTGATGTGAATTTTTGAGGCATCGTTGAGCGATACATGATTATGTTATTTCCTGAGTCGGAGTCACGGTCAATATATGACTTACATGTATGTATTTTGAATTACATGTATCAGGGTCTTGAGCCGAAAGAATCCGCAGTTTTCGGCCATATCTTGAGAACGGGGTGTCATATACTAGGCTGACATTAACTTTCTATTCCGAATCATGACCACAGACCGACCTTTTTCTTGTATTTTAGGTGAACATATAGGCCTACATGTATAGCCCTGAGGGCGAAAAGTCCCCAGTCGGTACTTCATTTTCAGTTGTATTTCGGCTATGGTGTACCATGGAGCAAAATGGGCAACGGGCATTGATTTTTAGCCTGAATTATAACTTCTAATTATATCTCCGGATTTATATATTTATTGTAAATCAAAATGGTCAATGGGTTTTATTCTTGGACATGCCTCCCAAGATTTAGACAAGTATTAATCCGTTGAGTATATTGTGAACATTGCTCTCAGTCTTCATTCAAAATTAATAGCTGTCAGGATGAATTGCTATATATGTGACTGTATATATATGTGTCTGCAAACATTTTTGGCAATCAATTGAGGTCTGCGGCCTGCAGAAAATTTACAGGGATATCTCTGCAACAGACAGGGGCTTTTGAACGAGTATGAAATGAGTCCCAGGAAATTCAATGCTCAGCACTGTTGTGAGCCCTATTGCATTGCAGATCGTTTGCAATTCATATTGTTTGTAGGCTATTGTATTGTATTGTATTGTATTGTATTGTATTATATTGCATTGTATTGTATTGTATTGTATTGTATTGTATTATATTGCATTGTATTGTATTGCATTGTATTGTATTGTATTGTATTGTATTGCGGTGCACTGTACTGTAGATCTACTGTATTGTATTGTAATTGTATTGTAACGGTATTGTATGGTATTGAAGTGTTGTGAGCCCTATTGTATTGCAGATCTTTTGCAGTTCATACTGTATTGTATTGTATTGCATTGTAGTGTATTGTATTGCATTGTGTAGTATTTTAGAGACTGTAACGGCCCGGGCCCCTCCCCGCACAGAATACGTGGATTAGCGGAATACTAGTACGTGGATAGCCGTGATCATGCCATTTCGTCATTCGCGCCTTGCTATCTGTCGTGCCTGAATAAAGAACTTGTGCCGACTACACAACGCTCTTGGTTGTATTACGATCGTGCTAAAGGCCAAAATAGGAGCCTGAAGAATCGCTATTTCGTCACAATTGCATTGCATTGCACTGTACTGTAGATCTACTGTCTTGTATTGTGTTGTATTGCATTGCAATTTTATTGTAATTGTATTGTATTGTTAGTGCAATCCATATTTTTGCTGTATATATTAGTAATCTTGTCACTTCCTTTCATGACTTGTAAAAGAAATGAATAAATACATTCAGCAATTTAAAAATTAGCCCAAAGTCTAAGATAGGTTACCGGACAATTTTGGTTTGGCCATGACAGCATTGGCAGGTAACAGACCTTGAGATTTACCAATCAAGGTTCGCAGTGTAAACATATGACCTTGGGATTTACCAATCAAGGTCATCCGTATGAACTTCGATGTAACCATTACATGTATGTGTGCAGCATTTGATATTCTATATGTTGGGTGGAATCGTTTAGGCCGCTCAGGTCAATTTACACATTCCAAGTCAGACATTTGGCACTCAAGGTCATCTGACGTCAAGTTCAAGGTCATCATTAGTTGTGCCATATATGTCTTCCTATATGTTCATAATGCAAACATGAGCTCTATCTGCAAGCATTTCATCTACAGAGGCAAATCTGGGCATTTTTTTACCCCAAAATGGCTGTTTTGACCTTTCAAGGTCATCGAAGGTCAAATTCAAGGTCACCACACAAGTCGCCATATATGACTTCCCATTTGAAAGTGCCAATTTCTAAGCTCTATCTTCAAGCGTTCTATGAGTACAGTCCGGACAGCTCCCATTATGAAGGAGAAAAGTGCCGAAAATTTTCTAAGTCCAAAATTTTTTTCAAAGGGTGAAAAAAATTTTTTGCCCTAGAAATGGCCCAAAATGGATAGTAATGCGATTTGGGGCGAAAAATTTTTTTTACGCCGACCCGCCAAAAATTCAAAATGGCCGCCACACGGAAACCGGCAGATTTAGGGCAACCAAACTTATACATATCACAGAGGTATATGAGGGGAATCTTTTGAAACCAAAAACTCAAAACTGATCAGACAGTTTTTGAGAAAATGGCCGTCAAAGTCCAAAATTGAGCGTTTTTCTACAAAAACGGCCGCCATTTTGAAAAAAATGCGAAAATCAAAAAACAAAAAAATACCTCCTTCTCAAAATATTTTTAGGCATTTTTGTGCAAAATTTCAGAAAGATTCGATCGTTAACTTTAAAGATAAAAATGTTAACGCCGGACGGACGGACGGACGGACGGCTGGACGGACGGACGACGGACGCAACGCCATGCCAATAGGTTATCGGACCAAAGGTCCGGTAACCTAAAATAGATTTATATGTCAATTATATCGTTTGAAAATGAATGGAACTGACACAAAGATACGCATATGATCACAACATTTCCACGAATAACTGAAGATTTATACAGAATAAACATACTATTATCGGAAGTGTTCTTAGAAACACTGTAGGAACCCCCGGTCGAAGCGATTACCGTAACGCGCGTTACGGTAATCAAAAACATGGCGGAAGGTGAGTCGGTTCGAATATAAACTGCGTTATTTGCGGGTTATCTCGGGTATATTATTGGAGTCACAGTGATACATATATATCAGACTTTGTGGTAAAAGGATCGGTACTGTTTCTGAAACGTGTTGTATAGTTTGATGCGAGTAAGGAGGGATTTTAAAATTTGGGAAAGATTACCGTAACTTCTAGGCTTGATTACCGTAACGTTGGACGGCACAGTGAGGCAGATTACCGTAACGTGTTGTCATACTGCCCCCAAATCACTGGGATTTCTCGCATATACCGTCTCAAATTAGCAGGAAAATCACAAATACATGTATCCACATCAATAATGGTCGACGAATGCATAAAATACAACTGATGTTGATAATATATTTGACACAAATTTCCTCAATTTAGATACGAAATGCAGATGTACTACAACAGCCGTTTCAAGCTGTGTTATCGTCTTTGGTCAAACACGGAATACAGCACCACAGTGGGTCCAACAATGTATTGACTATCAGACTATCAGACTTGTGCCTTATCTTGTGTGCCAGTACAATATAAATTCTGGCTGAACTTTGATTCAGTAACGAACAGAAATTAAATGCGCCCCCCCCCCCCCCCTTCTCTCTTAGTATGAATAATATACCATTTATTGCAGTACATTTGAAGAATGTGCATTGAAAATAAGATTTCATTAATGTAGTAATTTTAGCGACTGTTACTCCCGTCCCTCCCGCGCACTACACATTTCCACAACAAACATTCATTCTACATGACTTACATACAGGACAAGTACACACTATACGATCACAAGCATAAACTCCATGTAGTCATGGTTACATACACAGGTCAAACCACGCACCTGCGGCCCCGCTAGCTCAGTACACTCGGCCCCGTTCACTCGACCTTGACCTTCACATGCACTGACTTCTAAACATAGAACTTGACACACATACTCCATACATCACGTGCACACATACAGGCATTCCAAGTATTGACACGAGCCGGGGAAACCCACTTTCCCGGTGACATCAGCGCATTGCACCACACATTCAACCTATCACAACACCGCTTACACTTGGCGGGAAATTACACAGCCACATGGTCCCTCGGCCCCGGTTTACTGCGCAGAAGTGTAGTGTAAATCCCAGTGGCAGGACGTGTATACAAAAGTTCCTGTGAGACTGTCGATATTAATATATATAATCCATCGGATATATGTGCAAGTTGTATAAAGGACTATACTAGGAATATAGAAATATAGACTGGGATATCACCCGACGTAGGTGAGAGTGCGACCCTGATTGTGCGTGATTGATCATCAGTCTTTATCACCACAATAAACAGTTAAATTGAAACTGCCGGCTTATTGTATCACACGACGACCCAGTTAAACCGGCTTGATATCGGCCGTGAACGATATTCGTCACATTGGCGCCGTTCGACCAGGATCTGAGCTAGTCTCGGATTATCGACCCAGACCTGACCGGCATTGATGGCATTGGCCCCGGGAGCCTCCCGCGGTGAGCCACTCGACCCTACGGATGATGAAGTGACGATCAATCCGAATCCGGCCTTCCGACCTTCCGGCCCTCGCTCAGTTGCCATGAGCGATACAGTTCCACTGTCGCAGGAGCAACAACCGTCCGGCCTTTTCGACTCCATTGGCGACCATTCGTCCCTGAGATCGTTTTCGCCGCCTACCGACCTGGTGCAGGAGTTCCTAGACGAAGACCCGCTCGACCCGTCACATACAGTAAGTGACATTCTGCGTGCGCACGCTAGAGCGTACTCGGCCACGCCGGCTAGAGCGACCCAGAAAAGTGACTTTGCCGACAGAAACTATACGCGCTCACGTCAAAGAGCGAGCGTAGATTGTGATATCGACCCAGAACAATTAGCAGTGGACGTTCGGCCGGTAACCATAGACACGTCAATGGTTACGCACCCACCAAGTAACTCTCGGATACGACAGTGGGTTTGTCAGTCTGACAATGTTCCGGAATCGACCCCGCCGAACGCTTATTCGGCCAATCGACCCCTGGCGCCGTCCATGACGCCGAGACAACACGGCCCCGCGCCAGAAATGTACTCACGCATACCGACCGAGCCTACGGTGGTAGAGTACACACGACCCAGCCAGACGGGAGCGACATCCGAAGACATCCTGATGACGACCGCTACCCGGATCGCGACGCCGCTACGACAACAACGACCCAGCGACACAATGGCGGAACCTCGCGCCACCATGCGACAAGCGCGACCCCGACAAGCACCCTCGACATCAAGTCGCCGACTCTGCGACCCCGACACGCCGACTTCCGACACACGCGCTCCCGCGCCGACCACGCACCGACCATCGCCGACTACCGGAGAACAACCGCGCTTCGATCCGTCGCAAGATCAAGTTGTGTCTGCTCCGGCAGAAAGTGTTGTGCAAATGATCGGACCTCCGATCTCACAATCAGTCGGAAACACCAACGGATATGGTGTACCGCCAGTCGGATACCCTGGCGCAACAAGCGGTGTTCCAAATGGAGTAGCTGTCGGATACTATTCACCGCATGTCGGCTACGCGAACCCACCGCCTGGATATGGTGGCGTTCCCAGCGTGATCGCTGACACCGGCTATCATGGTACACAACCCGGATTAGTGTACCATGGTGTATGCCCGGAGGGATCGGTATACCGATATCCACCACCGGCTGTATTCCCACCCTCAGTCGGGATACCATGGGTGACGCCTCCATACAGTCAACCGGCCCCCGCTGCACAAGCACCACACGACCCCAGCCACACGACGGCACCACCCGCCGCATCGCTCGCCGTCTCCGCGACGACAGCACCGACCGCCCCCGCTAACGCGACCCCGATCGGCCCAGATACGACGGCTCCGGCGACTTCGGCTGTTCCGACCCCGACGGCCACTACAGCGACTACACCAGTTGCGGTGAGTGTTGACACGCCCACGCCACAGAGACTCACGTCTGAGCCCCAAACGTTGGCTACGGCTAAAATGGCTCAATGGCGTGCGACCTTTAAGGAGGGCAATCTCACTCAATACGTTCGGAGTTTCGAACAATTCGCTGCGGCCTTTACTTACTCCGACCTCAACAAGACGACGACCTTCCGGAGCACGCTACGCGGCCGCGCTGAAGCGCTAGCTCTCAATATCCCGGTCGCAACTCCCTGGGGAGAGTTCCGTCGCCAACTCCTAGAGGGCTGGGAACCCGAGCCCCGTCGACAGTCCAAACGGGACGATTTCCCGTTCCTCAAGCGGGAACGAAAAGAGGACGCGGAACACTACATGGAGCGACTCCAGGCCCTGGCGGAGCAAGTGTTCGACGACGTTACGCCAACGTCGCGGCAACGAACTGTAATTGCGCAATTCGTGAACGGCCAACCCGACCCCATTGCCGATAAACTGTGTGCCCTCACTTTTAACAGTTACAGTGAGGCACTTACGGCCGTTCTCAAGGTAGAGAGTCGTCAACAGAGGACAGCCAGAGATCGACATCGAGGCACACGACGTGCTGACATTTCCGCAAGCGGATACGCGGAAGACGACCCTGTCAATGAGGAACTGTCCTGTGCCATGGGACAAGTCACTCAGGGGGAAACACTAACCCCAGAGCAAATTGCGGCCTACTACGACCCCGCGGACAGTGACACTACCGGCCTACAAGGTTGCGACGAACACTCAGTGCCAACCAGCTCACGCGAGTTGTTGGCCGAAGCCTTCCAGTGCGTCCTTAGTGACGAGAATGGACTGTGCGAGGAAACGGCTATCTTCTCTGTCCTACGAACAACGGCCCCGATGAAAGGTGATCGACCCCCGCAACCCGGACGACCCATGGTGTGCTTCTTTTGCAAGAAGCCCGGCCATCGCTGGATGCGATGCTTTCGGCTTAAGGATGTGCTAGTACGTAACGGCATGAAAACGCTAGCATTTCGGCCCAATGGTCCCGGTACTGACAGAAGGACAGCTCAAGTGTTGTCAGTACCTAACCAAACCGGTAACCAAACTAAACCGGCCCCACCAACACCTCCGACCCCGTCGTCAAACCAGTAGGGGAAGGTGCTGAGGAGCAAGGACCTTCCAGACAACAGGACAACGTTCCCCGCTCCACATCTGCGGTTGTCACGACTACTGTACCGGTAACGACACCAATAACGACCCCGCAGCCGGCCCAGCCCACACCTCAGCTCCTTGAAGGGGTGTGTACAAAATGTCAAGCTCCGACCCCGAAATCGGCCTCTTTTCATGAAGGGGTGTCCGCACCGCGGCCACAGCGACCACCACGTGGAGACCGTCGTCCTGAAGGGGTGTCACCCCCGACCGCCAACGGCACCGGAACGGACAGCATGTCCGAGATCGAGTGGATCTCCGACGACGGAGGATTCTACGCTTTTCCGAGTGGACCGGAATCCAGACTGCCGCCTCTGCACACACTCTTCCGGCCACCGCTAGACGACCCCGAAATTCCGGCTGTCATCAACAACTCCAGCGCCACCAATCACAAATGCTGGAAGTTGCCGGTACACGTCGGAAACAAGACGATAAAGGCTGTACTCGACTCCGGAGCGCAGATCTCCCTGCTCCGACGCGATCAGCTACGTCACGTCCCCGCTGACCAGCGACATTTGCGGTCTACTTCGGCTATTATTCGTGACGTCACCGGACAGTCAAGCCCGATCGATGGACTGATCGACCTCTCAATACAGGTCGGAACTAACCATATGGTCGTAACCTTTTGTGTGGCTGACATACATGACGACATGATTCTCGGCATGAACTTTTTTCGGCAAGCTCACGCTGTAGTGAATTACGGTGAAGGGACGATACAGGTACACAAAGAAATCCTGTTCGCACATAAAGACATTGAGGCCAATGTTGTCAGAATGGCCGTGCGACGAGCTGTCACCGTCCCCGCACGCAGCGAAGCAATAGTGGAGCTGGTCCCGACTTCCCGAGTTCGAGTTCGACAACACCCGAGGATAGTCCAGCCACTTACGACCTTTCCCGAGGAAACCGACCTCATCATGGGGAGAACACTTACGACCCTGAATCGGCAGTGCGTAAAGGTGTCGGTAGTCAATCCAGCAGATACCGGCATTACGCTCACCCGTTCCGACCCTGTCGCCATAGCAAGCCCTGTCGAAAGTGTCGTCGGAGCCCTGCCACGACCCGGAGAGGAGCCCGACTCGGCCACGGTAGACGCCAGTCACTACCGCGACCTACCGCCACATCTACAGGAAATGGTGGATCGCGCCGGACTAGCGCCGGAACAGCATCGGCGTTGCGCCAACCTGGTTCACCAATACCAGGACACATTTATGCACCCAGACGGCCAACTGGGACGGACCCAAGTCGTCCAGCATAGAATCGACACCGGCAACTCGGCCCCAATTCGACAACGACAGCGACGCGTCCCTCAGGCACAGCAAAGCATCATCGACGAGGAGATCGACAAGATGCTCCGCTTGGGGTGTATTGAGCCGTCCGATTCGCCCTGGAGCGCACAGGTAGTGCTCGTGCGGAAGAAGAACGGACAAGTACGCTTCTGTGTCGACTATCGGCTCCTGAATGACGTCACCCGCAAGGATTCGTATCCCTTGCCCAACATTCAGGATACTCATGACGCCCTGGCAGGCGCCAACTACTTCTCGGCCCTAGACCTGGCCTCTGGCTACTGGCAGGTTGAAGTCGACCCCAGCGACAGACCGAAGACTGCCTTCGCCACAAGGAAGGGACTCTATCAGTTTAAGGTCATGCCATTCGGCCTTAGCAACGCCCCGGCAACCTTCGAACGGCTTATGGAGACCATACTCCGTGGTTACTTGTGGACCCGGTGTATGTGCTATCTCGACGACGTGATAGCTTACGGCAGAACATTCGATCAGGCACTCGCAAACCTGGAAGCGGTCCTGGATCGAATCAGATCGGCAGGCCTGAAACTTCAGCCCAAGAAGTGTGAGTTATTCCAACGGGAAATCTTGTACTTAGGGTTCATAGTGAGCGGCCAAGGAATCCGAGTCGACCCCAACAAAGTCAAAGCCATCAGAGAATGGCCGACCCCGTGCGAGATCACCGACGTCAGGGCTTTCCTTGGTTTCGCCAACTACCACAGGCGATTCATCAAGGACTACGCTGAGATCGCTGAACCTCTCGTAGCGCTTACCCGAGGTGAATGCCACTTCACTTGGGGACCGGCCCAGCGACGAGCTTTCCAGCGACTCCGCGACGCCCTCATCAAGGCGCCCAAGCTCGCTCATCCGACCCAGAATCCGGAGGACTACTTCATCCTCGATACGGATGCAAGCGGCTTTGCTGTGGGAGGAGCCCTCTCACAAAGGGTTAACGGGAAGGAGATCCCCATCGGGTTCGCCAGCAAGACCCTGTCCCGGACCCAGCGGAACTATTGCACCACCTATCGGGAACTACTGGCAGTAGTTGAGATGGTGCAACACTATCGGCACTACCTCTGGGGTAGGAAATTCCTCCTCCGAACCGACCATAGCTCGCTAAGGTGGCTGAAAAACTACAGCGACGCCGACGGCATGCTCGCTAGGTGGCTCGCCAAGCTACAGCAGTATGACTTTCGGATAGAGCATCGACCCGGAAAATTACACGGTAACGCCGACGGCTTGTCACGGTGCCACAGTTGCAAACACCAAGACTGTCCCGGACGACTCGTCACACCTCTGACCGACCCAGATCATTGCAATTTCGACCCCTACAATATTTGCGGCCCCGTCGTCCTGTGAACTGGCTGAAAATGAATGGAACGATGTCCGCCCCTGTGAGCGATTGATATTCATATCTCAGCCTTTAATAACTGTGTGTCGTCTGTGAAACAGCAACTCGACCCCGTAGTTTATTGTGCGCTAACTTGTGGGAGAAGGAATGATGGACTGATGAGTTCACAAGGCACGCACGAGCGCTAATAAACACTTTAGCTGTTTACAGCACCTACATGAAGTCGCCCCTAATAATTACAATAGTGAGTCGTCGGGCAAAAAGAGCCCAGTAATCTGAACAGTCGACTAGTATAAATAGACAATGATTCGGCACGAGTTATCCAGGGGACGGCAGATGGACATACGGAAATCTGGACAGTGTGAGGACACCCCTACTGTCGTAATGGACTGACCCAAGAGGTCAGAGAAGGATCGCCCCGCGTTTCCTTGACGACGGCCCCGCCTTGCTGTGTGTACGCTTGGAACAATGATACATAGCGTAAAGACGTTTTCTATACATATAGAGAGCGCCCCCCGGCCCAGTTCTAAGAATCGAGATGCTGTCAGCATCTTTGCGTACGGCATTGAAGATTAGCGGCAATCAGGTCACTTGTGCCTGAGACTTTGGAGGAGAAGGACTATTGTCAGAAGTTTCGGCTATTGAGATACAGACTATTGTTATAGAAACTGTGCTAATCGAACAATATTTATCGGCCTATAGACTGTGATATCATTGAAATCCTGGTCACAAGACTTTGGAGTTAATACGGCTTGTATCATCGGCATTTGAACTAGGCTGGTTTTGAAGAAATCCAGACTTTGTTACAGCCAGCCTAGTCAGTACTTGGGAAGTACTTCGGCTTAATTTCGGCCCGTCAGCATGGCTGACAAACCCGGAGACGACCGGGAAAATAGCGACCCAGGTGACAATCGGCCCCGCACAGTTAAGTTGGACGGCGATAACATCACCGTCCAGGTAATCGACACCGGGGATGAATCAGATCATCCCATAATCGTCCCCGACAACGAAGTTTCGTCCGGCCCCGACTCGCAGCCTGAGCAGCGCGATCCAGTCACGCTCAGTGACACGGCAAGTGGATCGGAGAAGGGAGCGCGACCCAAAACGGCCCGGAACAAGCTGGCGCAGCGAGGAGAGCGCCATACACCGAGCCCGACTCCGGACGATATCTTCAACATCGACCCCGAACGCTTCCGCCGACTCGAGGAGGGCGGAAGTATCGTCCAGCGTGCGATTGAAGCACGACAAGCGGCCCAAGAAGCTCAACGAGTCGCCACCGCGAGCCGCCAACCCGACCCAGCAAATCAAGTGATCGCCCCGATCGCTCCGGCCCCGACTTCACCCGCTTCCGGTTCAGCGGTAGCACGACCTGCGGCCTCCCGTTCTCCAAACAAGAGAACTTATACTTCTTTCAAGAAGAAGCATGGAGCGGGAGCCCGATCGACCTCCAGCAGTTCGTCACGCTCCAGCGGCGGATCTGCTATTACGGCCCCGACCTCGACTTTCCGTCGGCAAGTGGCGGAATTAATGGAATTGGTGCCACCTCCCGTGACACCCTACGGAACTCGGCCCATAGACTGGAACAAGGTTCCACTCAGTAAGCGAAATCGGAGCGCTGGATACGGCCACATCCATAACTTCGATGAGCAGTCGACCCTGTCGGAGGGAAACCTCCTCACATTGGCCCCGCTACAGCGTGGAGACGGTCGGTTCGAGTGCCCCTTCTGCATCGGCGAAGAGGAGGGAGCAGGAGAACGACAGTGGTCCTCCGTGCCACGACGCGGACCTTTTCGGACGGCCCAGAGTCTTGATGCGCACGTGCTAGCGTATCATTTTCCGTTCCTGCGCTACTTCGTGTGTCCGGCCCGCGACGGCTTCCGGACATTGGCCCAGGAGGAGATGTTCCGGCATCTGTCTCAAGCGACCCCGCAACACGTGACGTCGTTTCCCTTCTACCAGGAAGGACGACTATCGGCATCCGGCCCCATGCTCGTCAGGTTCGCGCTACGCTGCAGAGTCGACATGCAGCCGAACCCGAATTATCGACCCCCAAGAGTTCCGGCCAACATCCCGATCTTCAGGAGGGATGTCAACACCGTCCTGACGTTCGGCATCTGGCACATGGCGCCAGAGCTCTTTGAGCAGTATCCGCCCAACTCGGCCCCGGAAGTGCAACAGGTACTCCGTCGACTGGAGTACAATCGTGCTTCGACCCCGGCAGACGAGATTCGGCTTACCCGCATGGTCAGTGACATCGAGACCATGAACACGCGGGTTCGAATTCGACGACCCAGTACGATCTTCTTCGTTCGGCCCATAAACTATCAGACAACATCGGTGAGCACGGCGGAGGAGGTCCCGACAACGACCACCGGTGTTTCGGCCTCGGCAGTCGTCACGACGGCTTCATTCGCGACAGTGGTGTCGCCAGCGACAACTCGACCGGTCACCACAGTGACATCCTCGACCCCGTCTAGAGCTCGGCCGTCGGATATCATACCCCGGCGGATGGTTGTGGAACGACCCACGGCCTCTAACGTCACGGACTACCGAGTCCGTGAGGGATTGGTCCCTCCACCTGAGGAGTATCCGCCACTCCCAAGTCGACCCCTGAATACCACACCGGTATCATCATCAACCGGCAAGGAGACTCCCGAGCCGAAGAGTCCAGCTGAGGTTCGGCCACCTCCACTCAGGGAGATTGCACCCGGATCTCCTGTACGTGCGACCCCGACACCGTTTTCGACCCCGGAATCTTCACCGGAGCCTTCACGACGGATGGTGGAACCCGTCCCGCTCCCGCCGTACCTCACGGAGGAAGTGGAACCTCTGCGTTCCGTTCCGACACGCGGCACCGATAGAGACCGGCCCCGACTCCAAGTGGACGACCCAGAGCAGCTCGAGTCACTCCACAGAGACCTTGACGAGCGTCTGCCGCTTCATGGATCCGGCGAGTTCGCGGCTGATTTCCAGTTCCTGCGGCAACACGGCAGACGTTTGGCGACCCGCTCGCTTCCCGGCCTGCAGGCACTACCCGGCCAGAATCCCGACCTCACAGATTTTCTACGGGATGAGGACGCCCAGCGGCTCCCGAACTACCTCGGATTTCACGAGGACTTTTGGACGGCTCGTCTCGAACAGGCCGCCCACAACGCCGACCCCTTGCTCCTGCCGTCAGAACCGGAGGAGCACCTTCCGACCCTGTCACTCGCCCGCGCTGACGATTTAGCGCACCAGTACTTGCGACTGATTCGTCGGGAGTACCTGTCGGCCCTGGATCACCACATCAGGCAGGCAGAATATAACGGCCTGTCTGTCGGCTTTGGGATGGGTGCTCTGCACGAGCGCCACCAGCCCACGTTCCCGGACGCCCTGTCCGAAGAAAATCTACGGCTTCGAGTCCGTGTGACTCAGTTGGAGGACCAAGTCGCCCACCAACGACAGGAAATCACTCGGCTTCGAGCGACTTCGACCCCGACGCCATCGGAGGCACAAGCTCCGTCGACCCCGACCACACCGACCATCCCGGGGGAGTTGTTGGCCACGATCGTGTCCATCCTGCCCAGACTACCCCCGGACGAACAGCTACAGCTGATGCGGCAGGCATCGCCAGCGGCCCCGCCTCCTCCCGCCAGCAGGCGTGAACGGGAGGACAAGTAAATACGACCCCGAACTGTTCGGCCCCTTTGATGCGGCCCCGAGTGACCAAACAATTCTGGTCACGGCATATATATATTGTAAATAGTGTACATATACATTTAATATCCTAGTCATGGCTTTTTGTTTTTATACATGTAATTTAGTTAAATTTAATCTACATTTTATTTCAGTTCATTAGACTCTTAAAGTTATAGTTCCGTTTCGCTTTGAAACGTCGAGGAGTTTTGTTTATCATTCCATATCATACATTCCATTCATTGTTGTGCATGTATTTGTATATGTATCATCGTAGAGACTGCTGACGGACTGACTGCTGACGTTTATTTTGACAGTTAGGAATTTTTATTGTATGAAGTGTTTTCGCATTTCGCGCGGCGTGTGTGTGTGAGTGCTTTTGGGTTTGACCTTTAGGACTTTTTAGCTTTTTATTGTTTAGTTTTTGGCGACGGTAGGGTCCGGGGAGGGTAATCCCGAGGGCGTAGGATTAATGAAGGGGTGTTATGTAGTAATTTTAGCGACTGTTACTCCCGTCCCTCCCGCGCACTACACATTTCCACAACAAACATTCATTCTACATGACTTACATACAGGACAAGTACACACTATACGATCACAAGCATAAACTCCATGTAGTCATGGTTACATACACAGGTCAAACCACGCACCTGCGGCCCCGCTAGCTCAGTACACTCGGCCCCGTTCACTCGACCTTGACCTTCACATGCACTGACTTCTAAACATAGAACTTGACACACATACTCCATACATCACGTGCACACATACAGGCATTCCAAGTATTGACACGAGCCGGGGAAACCCACTTTCCCGGTGACATCAGCGCATTGCACCACACATTCAACCTATCACAACACCGCTTACACTTGGCGGGAAATTACACAGCCACATGGTCCCTCGGCCCCGGTTTACTGCGCAGAAGTGTAGTGTAAATCCCAGTGGCAGGACGTGTATACAAAAGTTCCTGTGAGACTGTCGATATTAATATATATAATCCATCGGATATATGTGCAAGTTGTATAAAGGACTATACTAGGAATATAGAAATATAGACTGGGATATCACCCGACGTAGGTGAGAGTGCGACCCTGATTGTGCGTGATTGATCATCAGTCTTTATCACCACAATAAACAGTTAAATTGAAACTGCCGGCTTATTGTATCACACGACGACCCAGTTAAACCGGCTTGATATCGGCCGTGAACGATATTCTTCACATTAACTAACGTCTCACAATGAGCAGTAGCGACGACATTGATAGTACGACCATGTAATTTGCGTATTCTTGTGTGTTTCTTTGCTATTTCACAGTGACGATTATGTAAACGAAACATAACCATGACCATATTTTGGGTATTTAGGACAAAATGATAAAAACAACTTACCGCCACTTCTTCCTGTACAGAATATATACATTTTTTTTTATTAATTATCATTATATTCATATTATTAATGACTATTAACTACTACTTGTCTTACCGATAAGGTAAATTTCTCGTCCGCCTATCACTATTTCATTTATACGTGTATTTGTTGTATATGCTGTATTTTTTGTAGGCTTGGAAATAATAGAATAAAGTTACTATTGAATTGAATTCGTCCCGGACATGTTAGCTGTAAAATAGATAATATATATGCTGTTATAAGAATGATCAAATGTCTGTGCATCCTTTGGCCTGTGGGTATTTTCCCTGGCTATGCACATTCACATAAATAGCCTAGGTTCCATCCTGATCAAGATTATTATAAATTATGAGTAATATGCACTGGAGGAGGCAGCACACACTACTTTTACACCTAAGGTAGTCCGCTCCAAACAGTGAGGGGAGGGGGTAAAAGATTTTTCAAAAATAAATAACTGTATCAACATAATCTAGAGCTTCAATATGACATACTTTACAGAGTAACTGATCAGCATACTAAAACTGAAAAGAAAATAGGGGGTCACCTTATGCGTTCGCATGGAAAACACGATGCAAGATGTGAATATGGACACAAAAATGTGCAAAATATGCCATAATTTATGTAATTTTAGGTAAATGTTTGTGATATTTTGATTGAATATGTCGGAGAAACCAGCACGGTGACCCCCTATTTTCTTTTCAGTATCAGGATGCTGAACAGTAACTCTATAAAATAGGACATTTTGATGAGATTATGTTCATGAAATATATTTTTTTAAACAGTGACTCTTCGTTACCTCACTGTTTGTAGCAGACTACGTTAAATCACTTGAAATGAGTATTTTGACAAATCACGTTACCGTAATCAGTCCTAAACGTTACGGTAATCACAGCTGCCAAACTTGATGACGTTACGGTAATCCAGTGATATTTTTTCTCTGACAAAATAAACGTGCATACCGTGAGTTAAGACCGTCGTCCAACTCACTGAATGTTAAACAATGTCCAAACTCCCATATGAATGCTGCAAGTGTATGAAACAAATCGTGATTTCGTGGGAATGGACATGCACGATACGAAGCGACTGGCCTTCCGCCATGTTTTTGATTACCGTAACGCGCGTTACGGTAATCGTTTCGACCGGGGGTTCCTACAGTGAGAAAGAAGTGGTCTTATATTACTTCATTGAACCATGTTCGCCATATCTCTGGTATATTCACTATAGACCATTACGTGAGTCACACTGATAAAATTACAGCCTATCTCACAACAGGCAGCCGGTCTCGAATTCGAAACCCATGGACCCATGACACAATTCGATAAAAAGAAACCGAGGCCTATATCTCGACACATACACGTACATGTACGCCCGTTATAGGTTTGTGTCCTATCATCCATACCCAAACATGGAGCGTGAGAGGTAGTAGGCCTATTGTTTTGGAGAGTATAAAAATTGCACTGGCACAAGATAATTGTAAGAGTAACACAACATAAAACAGCAATAAAAATTCAATGAGCGACATTGAACAAATTTTGTTGGATTATTTAAGTTTGCTTCTGACTAAAAGTTCTTTAAGATTTTGATGCTTCTTGTAAGCTGTTGCTATTTTAATATCACCATCAGTATTTTTGTTGAGTTGTTTCATATGCTTTTTAACAATTTGGGCTGAAAGAGTACCTGTTTTTGAGAAGGGTACTATATACACCATGTCGAATTTATTTTTACTTTTGTTCAAAGGGTCATACTTTGTAAATTTTTGAACGTTGAGGCCATGAGGTTCGAAAGTGCCTAGAGTATCAATCCAACAATATTCCCTTTCAAGTCGCCATTGTTTGTTTAAAAGTTCATCACCAAGATCGGAAACCTGTTCAATTGGTAAAAGAGAAAAACATTCAATGGAAAATTCAGTTTTGCTGTGAAATTTAGATAGATGACTGTATAATGCATTTTCCTCATTGCAGCTAGTTATTGCAGCACGGTGACGATTGTTTCTGAATTTGAGTGATTTACCGGTTTCACCTACATATTGTTTTTCGCAAAGCTTACAAGTGTATAGATAAATTATGGACATGCACGATACGAAGCGACTGGCCTTCCGCCATGTTTTTGATTACCGTAACGCGCGTTACGGTAATCGTTTCGACCGGGGGTTCCTACAGTGAGAAAGAAGTGGTCTTATATTACTTCATTGAACCATGTTCGCCATATCTCTGGTATATTCACTATAGACCATTACGTGAGTCACACTGATAAAATTACAGCCTATCTCACAACAGGCAGCCGGTCTCGAATTCGAAACCCATGGACCCATGACACAATTCGATAAAAAGAAACCGAGGCCTATATCTCGACACATACACGTACATGTACGCCCGTTATAGGTTTGTGTCCTATCATCCATACCCAAACATGGAGCGTGAGAGGTAGTAGGCCTATTGTATGTATGTATACACATACTACTTGTAATCACCTCGGCCTTTGTGCTTTGGTGATGACCCAAAACCAAATCTAGGTCGGCCCGTGAAATGCGATTGAAACTCGTCGCACGATCTCAATGCGCAAACATCGCTACGCGTATACCAAGCTCCGTTCGGATCAAGACCGCGCTGTCATTTCGCGAAACGACAGCGGGTAGCGAAAGTTGACAAAGTAGAATCACTCCGGCGGTCCGCGTGAAAATGGCGGTGCACTAAGTGGAACAGACCGATCTCTCTCTAGAGTAGAGTGAACCAGTCGGGACACCACTACCACTAGCAACTGCTCGGTTGACACCGCTGGCGACTAGTAGAGGTTACGCCGCAGTTCTAGATTCATGGTTATTGGCGGACGAACGGTCGTTCCACATTCTGCCGCTGACCTTTCTCGCAAAGTGGGGGGAGAGATCGTCTGTGACAACACGGAAGTCAAGCAACCATACGATTGAGGTACACTTCCCCCTTTGCCTACGATTACATGTCGTTATTATTTATAGAACAGAACACTATTTATTCAATATCATGTCACCGCCTATGTAATATACAAGTAAAGTGTACGGATTAGAATGTAATTTCTATTTAGTTCTATTGCAAAGTGCGATATATATTAACTTGATGGGCGATTGATGGTTATGTGTGTGAGAGTGGTTATTGGTGTTACTCAAAATTATTACAAACTGTCGTGTCGTCAAATGAATTGTAGAGAACCTACATTTCCCTATATACATAACTAATGCATCAACTGAAATTTCAATACATTATACGCTTCCATATAATCGCATACACTGCGTAATGTATTTGGTAATTGTGAGTTCAGCGTTCTTGTGGGAACATAACCGTATCTTGCTGTTGTTATATTATATCATTTCGATCTCTCTTAATTAAATGGAGATGGGAGTTAGACATGTGTAGGCCAACAGAATGAATGAGCTACTGCTTATTTGACATAATTTGATAAGAAGAAACCGATTTCAGAAAAGGTCAAATTCATTGTCAAATCAATCAATAATATTACGAATGGTGATAATTCCAAAAAAGCAAAAGTTATTTGTTTATAGCTTATCCATATATACATGTACATTGTACATTAGACACAGTTTTGTACTAGGTAACGTCAGGTGCTCAAAGGAGATTTCACTGCAGGTCAATGTCCTGATGTTTGTGTGTGCTGGATCAAGGCCATGAATAAGACGCTCTATTACGTACAGTAACGTTAGATATTGCTCATGTCTAGGGCTGATAAGGTGATAACTGATAAGCAACTCGTCGACGTGGATGTCAATCGATGATACTTTCATTGTTTACCATATGATAGGATGAACAAAGTTCGCGTGATATATAGCTATTTACGTGTATCATTCATTGGAAAACTTAATTTGTAATTTTCTTATATACTTTTGGTATATATACTTTAATTACTTGTACAATAGAACGAAAAGGAGCAGAAAGGACACCCATTATTGGCAGCGAATTAGTTTCTCTTTAAAACACTTTGTGCGAACGATCAAATAATAATTATGTCTTTGATGCAAATATATGAATGAACTGAATAACCTTCCTGTTCCTTCGCTACAATTCAAATAGAAAAAAATGGAATGCTGACACTATATTTCACCATAATTATAATCATAAAATGATCATACATTATAAGGTCTATATCCATGTCACCCACTCATACAGACTCAATTACTTCAGTTTAACTAGTACTCAAATTGATTAATAGTTTTCTAATGTTCTGATAGTCGAGTACAGTTGATAATTCGTTTGCAAACAATACTTGCACGCTAATAATGTATACAATGTATATTATAGCCTGTAGTCTGCCTACAAATTGAAAGCTGTCAGTGTGATAACGCTAAATATTTTCACTCCGATATAACACGTATACCCCAAAAAGGGCAATATAGACACACATTTTCATCCAGTCAATATACCGTGTATGGGACACAGACACGTATTTTCCTAGGTTTTTTGTATAATCATCTGTTCTTGTATACTTTGGAATCTTCGTTCTTCATTCCGTCCGTTCCTAGATGATGATGAGTCGGAAACTGTCCACTTATTCCATGCTGCGAATGATTTATTCACCGACAAAATAACGTGAATCGTGCACTATCCACGCGTCAGACCAAACATGGAGTCAAGTTTGTTGAATCTGTCTATGTCTCGGACTTCCCAAGAGCCGCTGAAATGCGAAGAAGAAGGCTTAGGTTTGTGTATAAACAATAATAGTATAAAGGATGACCGCCTGACGAGTCTATCGGACCAGACCAGCCAGTTTGCAGACTTAACTATGGCTGCTCTAGAGCTCGTAAATCGGAGTTCCGCGGTGGAAACTCAAGAGGAACAACCACAACATCAACTGTTGGATAGTTCAATTGGAGCCCACCCGCCCACAACAGACGTTGAACGAGAGAAGATCCAAGTCATCTTTCCAAAAGACAGCTTGCCGTTGCCGCCTCCTGTCTTCTTCGGAGATGGCAACGCGAGCATGCTGATGCCAAGTAGAGCTCCGCCTGTACAGATGGAAAGGATCACATGTGATCTCCGCGGCGACACCGAGGCACCCCACTCCCTGGCAACGCTCGTGAATGTCAAACTCCCTGACAACGCACCACCAGACGAGCGAAGACAGGAATCGACTCCGCCCTTCTTGACTCCAACGCACGATGACATGACAAGTCCCATGATCTCCGGCTACATTCCAGAACGGCAGATGCCCTCGTGTGGTCCAAGTCCCACGGCCGGCGACTCCCAAGCGGAGGAGAAGTACGTTGACAAGGAAGGACTGGAAAACTCGCCTCCGAGCGGTCGTTCGCCCCGCAAAAAGCGGTCCCGTAGCACAGACTTGAAAACCCCTAGCAAACCAGGCCGCAAGCGGAAGTACAGGCCGGAGGGGGATGGGGAAGAGGTTAAGGTCAAGGACGGAGCTTCGAAGCGGGAGGTACTCAACAAACCCCCGGCCCACGTGCTGCCACCGTGCAAGGTCTGCGCAATCCAGGCCACGGGCTTCCATTACGGTGTCAACACGTGCGAAGCGTGCAAGGTACGAACTCTCTTTACTCCAGTCTCATGCCTCTGTCTTCGGTTTTGAAGTGCTGGGCTAATGTCAACCGTTTATATGTAAGATTCTCCGTCACTTCTGTCGTACTTGTAGTAGTATTTTATCAAGTTCAAAGGTTCTTTGGGCTCAGACCGATACATATATGTGCTAAAATGTGTATGAGTTTAGCCTACACGTGTGCTAACATGTGTATGAATGTGTATGATTCACTGCCGTGTGACAGGGATTTTTCCGAAGAAGCATCATCCGCAAGACCCCGTACGTGTGTGCCAAGAACTCCGTGAAGTGTACGATAGCTCCAGGCAAGCGGAACACCTGTCCCGCATGCCGCTACCAGAAGTGCTTACAGGCCGGAATGTCCGTGGAAGGTACGAATGTAGGATTTCTACAATCTGAATATTTACTAAACAACATACCTCATCGAATGCTCAAGGAAATTTTCCTTTGCTTCCCATTATCAGAGAAGGGAATCTATCATTGTCTACACAAATATCTTGTTCATATAGCCTCTGTCAATTTGAAACAAACAGATGCTACTTCTCTACTTTCTTCCATCGTCCTTGAAGACATGGGTTTCTTCCGGAAGAAATCCAACCCTGGTTTCAATACAATAGTGGATTGCAATATAGTCCAATACTAGTATTACTGATGTCGGCAATATTGATTGTTAATTTTCCTGATTATTAAATAATAATTATCAATGATTATTAATGTTCAGGTATCAAGATAGGCCGGTACACGTACGCCAAACGCACACAGGACATTCTCGAGTTGCAAACTGACTGCCCCGAGACGGATCCTGATGACGTCACGTCGGATCCCGGGGAATCCCCGAGGTTACGCATGTCAGAGGACGAACTGCACCGGCTGATCCACAGCGTCGTCAGCGCCAACGAGTCCAAGTACCCGGAGTCCCTGAAGAGCATGGACCACGTCGAGCGGATCCAGAATCAGATCAAGGTTCGTTGCTGTGTTGGTGAAGGCTATGATGTCATGAAAATATGCATGGAGAAGACGCTCCAGAATATTTTTCAAAACATTGATGACTTAGCTGCAGACTCGGATGAAGGTGCCGTTGACAACACGATACTGTCAGAATTATACCGCCATGGTGTGTGTAGCTGTTCCAGGCATTCAAAGTGTAACTCTGGCAATAATCCATACCGTGTGGCAGGCCAGATGACATTACATTGCAATGATTATAATCGACGACGTCCATGGTAAATCGATAATTGACCTCTCTTGTAGGAGCAGTATGCTAATGGAGCGGGGCCGTCAGTGACCACTAAGGTTCCCATGGAGGAATTCCTCTCCGTGCTGAGTACGACCGGAGTCCAACTGGACGACCGCTTCCAGATCCTACAGCAGTGGATCGGGCTCCTCAACGACGGGCTGAGATACGTCATAACGTTCGCCAAGGACCTGCCCGGCTTCAGGGACCTCAACATGAATGATCAGATGGCGCTCATCAAACGTGAGTTCTAGAGTTCGCGTTGCATAGCTGAATGAGATGTGTTCAATTGAGCAGGTAAAGAGAATCCAGAGAGAAATTCCGCAAAAAAAGAAAGCACATTTGATGATTTGTCCCTCCTTATCATGCAGACCCCCATCGCTCTCGCATGCATCTATCTGGACAATGATTCAGTTTTTGATATTAGTTCTTTTACCACCATCGTCAACATAATTCCACATGCCAGATTCCATATGCGAGGTGTGGTTGGTGAGCCGACATAAAGCCTTCCACGAGGACTTTGACCTGTTTACCACGCGTACGGGGATGACCCTGGATGTCATCAAGGCCCTGGGGGAGAATCTAGGGGCCAGCGTGGTACGCGCGGCTAGACGGCTCAGAGGCCTGGGGCTCACGGCAGAGGAGACCATCCTGCTCAAAGCTATCGTCATCTTCTTTACTGGTGGGTATAGTGAAATGTCACTGAGGATCACTCGTGCTCATTTGTTGCTCATTTCAACTGGATTTGTATCCAATTGTGCGCCCAATGCGTTCGTCGGTGAAGAATACCCGGGAATGAAACGAACGGTATTTCATGTACTACATGTGGCACTCAAACTGTTATATAAACGTAGAATGCCTTCTAGGTTGTTTCCCGTGATCAGGTGTTGATTCACGCATACATGTACAATCGTCATTGTCAAGCGGTCATCCCACAATAAGTTATAGGCCTACATTATCCAACTCTGCGCAGTGTTCCATACTGTATGCTTGTTTTCAATTGTGCTTCAAACTTTCTCCTTCTCACAGATCGCTGTGAGTTGGAAGAGACGTCGAAGATCGCCGTCATCCAGGACCGCCTTCTCGAGTGTCTCCTTTACCTTCTCGAACAGCGTGGCGTCAACATGTCGCGCACGATAGGCCGCATCTCGTCCATACTGACCGACCTCCGCCACATCACCGACTGCTATCAGGACTACACCCACAAACTGCGCATCATTTCATCAAGCACGGGAGCGGTGGAGTTTCCGCCGCTCTTCCTCGAAGTCATAACGTTCACGTAACAGCACGTTCGCCACGTGAAACGTTCACGTAGAATGCACGTGTGCATCAGGTCACGTGGAGCCAGACACGTGGCGCCAGGAATAACGTATGAGGCGTGCGCGCGACGTTACTTATCACATGCGTGTTGCATATCCCCTTGCTAATTTCATTATATCTAGGCCTATATGTTACTAATTTATTGATGGTGTATACTGGGTATCTGCCCTACCCGTAATGCATAGAATATGTTTATATCGCGGCACGTATGGAAAGTCCTGCTTCGTCATTGAGCCTATATAATAGTGCTTCAGAATGTTTAGGATTTTAAATCAGTACATTCATAGAATTGACTTTACAATAGAGAACTGAATTTTCTTCAGTTCTTAGATAGCTGTAATTATGTGTTGATTCAAGATTTAGAGAATGTACAGTGGATCCTGTGTTTTAAGACCACCCATGGGACCCCAAAAAGGTGGTCTTAAATGACAGGTGGTCTCTCATGACAGGTTCATTAACATGATAAAAGGCCACTTGGGACCAAGTGTAGCGGTCTAAAAACACAGGGTGGTCTCTCAAACCAGGTGGTCTTTAACACAGGATCCACTGTATGTATATTTATTTAACATCTTACAAAATTATGCGCAGTATATCATACATCTAAGATGTATGTTCATTCAAGTTATTCTATCTTAATCCATGATCGGTCCACGTGAATTATCTGCACACAATATTCTGGGTTAACAATTATATTCAACAGACCGTCTGCGCTTTCACGAGAAAATCATGTGATCACGTAGGCCTATATGTTGCAGTTGTCATGGAAGTATTGAGATATCATTAACAATAAAATGTGTTTATATTGAAAATGCATACACAACCTCCATTACCTCATACTGTAGAATATTTTTTTGACAATGACGACCCGTAACCGTCATTCATCCATAGCATGCCCAAACATGACATATCACACGCACAGCCAATCAGACACGACACCGCAACTTTAGGCGGGAAAATACCAGATGTACAAAGAATTGCCCCGTTGTTCAGAACTAGAATTCAATGAGAGAAGACGTATTTTGGATACTCCAAGAAATGACAGAGAATTGTGGAAATAGGATACTAAAGGGGACTAAATTTGACAAGCCTGTAGGATACATTAGAAGGACATTGGGTAGCGGTGTGAGTGGGCCGTGAGCGTGATTAATCTCAGTCGCGATAATAGACTTGTCGTGCCAATAAAGAAGTGTTAATCAAGTTGGACTTAAGTTTGCATAGCGAACTAGTGTAGTACTGTACGATCGTGCACACCACAATGCTAAAATACTTCTAGGTAGATATTTCACCGGTGATATACGATCATACACATGCAAGAGCAGTTTCCTAAAAAAAAAGTCAGTCGAAAGTTACTCACTCAGAATACGCAGTGTATTACTATGAAATTTTTACGGCGGCCCAATGCTGCCATTATTCATGCCTGAGTTAAGAGTAGTTTTGAAATCAGTTTCATAGTTAGTAAACAGTTATTTTCAGTTATAAAACTAGTTTCTAGCAAGGCACAAACCCTTTACACCCGGCACAAACGTTTTTAGCAGGGTGCAAACCTTTCCAGCATGGCGCAAACCTTTCTAGCACGGCACAAACCTTTATAACAGGGCATAAACCTTTATAACACGGCACAAACCTTTATAACAGGGCATAAACCTTTATAACACGGCACAAACCTTTTTAACATGGCGCGAACCTTTATAACGGGGCGCAAACCTTTTTAACACGGCACAAACCTTTATAGCAGGGCACAAACCTTTTTAACATGGCACGAACCTTTATAGCAGGGCATAAACCTTTATAACACGGCACAAACCTTTTTAACTTGGCGCAAACATTTTTAGCACGGCACAAACCTTTTGAGCATGGCACAAACCTTTATAACACGGCACAAATCTTTATAGCAGGGCGCAAACCTTTTCAACATGGCGCAAACCTTTATAACAGGGCACAAACCTTTTTAACACGGCACAAACCTTTATAGCAGGGCACAAACCTTTTTAACACGGCACAAACCTTTTAAACACGGCACAAACCTTTGTAGCAGGGCACAAACCCTTTTAACACGGCACAAACCTTTATAGCAGGGCACAAACCTTTTTAGCACGGCACAAACCTTTTTAACAAGGCACAAACCTTTTCAACACGGCGCAAACCTATATAGCAGGGCGCAAACCTTTAAAACAGAGTAGGTTTGAAATCAGTTTCCTAGTTAGTAAACAGTTTTTTTACAGTTATCAAACTAGTTTCTAGCATGACACAAACCTATCTATCACAGCACAAACCTTTACAACATGGGACAAACCTTTTTAACACGGCACAACCCTTTATAGCAGGGCACAAACCTTTGTAGCATGGGGTTTGTGCCATGCTACAAAGGTTTGTGCCCTGCTATAAAGGGTTGTGCCATGTTAAAAAGGTTTGTGCCCTGCTATAAAGGTTTGTGCCGTGTTAAAAAGGTTTGTGCCCTGCTACAAAGGTTTATGCCATGTTAAAAAGGTTTGTGCCCTGTTATAAAGGTTTGCACCATGTTAAAAACGTTTGTGCCCTGTTATAAAGGTTTGCGCCCTGCTATAAAGGTTTATGCCCTGCTATAAAGGTTTGTGCCGTGTTAAAAAGGTTTGTGCCCTGTTATAAAGGTTTGCGCCATGTTAAGAACGTTTGTGCCCTGTTATAAAGGTTTGCGCCCTGCTATAAAGGTTTATGCCCTGCTATAAAGGTTTGTGCCGTGTTTAAAAGGTTTATGCCCTGCTATAAAGGTTTGTGCCGTGTGAAAAAGGTTTGTGCCCTGCTATAAAGGTTTGTGCCGTGTTGAAAACGTTTGTGCCCTGTAATGAAGGTTTGCGCCATGTTAAAAACGTTTGTGCCCTGCTATAAAGGTTTGCGCCCTGCTATAAAAGTTTGTGCCGTGCTAAAAAGGTTTGTGCCCTGATATAAAGGTTTGTGCCGTGTCAAAAAGGTTTGTGCCCTGCTATAAAGGTTTGTGCCGTGTTCAAAAGGTTTGTGCCGTGTTAAAAAGGTTTGTGCCCTGCTATAAAGGTTTGTGCCGTGTTAAAAAGGTTTGCGCCCCGTTATAAAGGTTTGCGCCATGTTAAAAAATTTTGTGCCGTGTTATAAAGGTTTATGCCCTGTTATAAAGGTTTGTGCCGTGTTATAAAGGTTTGTGCCCTGTTATAAAGGTTTGTGCCGTGCTAGAAAGGTTTGCGCCATGCTAGAAAGGTTTGCACCCTGCTAAAAACGTTTGTGCCGAGTGTAAAGGGTTTGCGCCTTGCTAGAAACTAGTTTCATAACTGAAAATAACTGTTTACTAACTATGAAACTGATTTCAAAACTACTCTTAACTCAGGCATGAATAATGGCAGCATTGGGCCGCCGTAAATTTTGGTTCCACGAATGTTGATTTTCTCACAGAGTAAAAATTATTTGTAGTAAAGTCAAGTCAAAGTCAAATTTTCATTTTTGTATGTATTGGGTGCATAATGACCATATTTAATGATCTATTTCTCAACGATTGTCCAACGTGGTCATATCGGTAGTTTCAAATTCGAAGTGAAAATTCGAAAAGGATAGGCACCGCCTAAAATGAGTTGTATTGAAAATGTCTTGAACATAGTGCGAACTATGGAAGCATCCATTTATTTTCAAAATAAGTTTCCTCTATAAACATATAAATAAAAAAAAAACATCAAGTTATAATAACACAAATTACTGATATGCATATGTGTTTTAACGTTCGTCCAAAGATAACTGCAGTCTTGTGTGATGACATAGGCCTACTGGTAGGCTATATACTTGTTTACTTGTATCTAACAGAAGCCCATCTTTATGTATAGCGAACAAAGCTACCGGTCATAGCGGTCTTATGGCACATCATGTGTCAAATAATCAAATGCTATCAAGAAAACGACATCTGATTCTCCACCAGTTCGATACATTGTTGTGGACGTTATGACCAATTTTCAAACACGGGCCTAGGCCTGACGACACTTTACAAACAAGCGCGTTACACGCTACACTAACGAACAGTAGCCACAGCAGCAGCTGAAAATACATGTAGGCTCACGATATGTTATTGCTGAATACTATCTAGATGACAAAACATGTGGAAACATATTACTGCATTGAAATCACAACCGATTGATTAATGATTATAACACACTTATTAGCCTGATATTATCCACTGAAGAGCCAAGTGTCTTTGAGCGTGGCGGCGGCGGAATCCACGGCGAATGTTATCGCCGCCAGGTGGTGCTTGACGTCTTCCCAAGTCTCGTCCTCGTTCTCGCTGCCCTCGATCTCGAAAAGCAAGTCGACGAGACCTGGGAACGTGGCCCCCGAGTAGGCGTCGTGCTGGCTAGGCGCGTATATCACGTGTCTGTAACGTCATCATACTTGTAAGTAGAACCAATCAGCAAATTGTACACATTTCAATAGCCTACGTTTATTCTACTTTTGAACAGTTTGTGTTTTCCAAAGTTAGTGTCTCAGAATAGGTTGCTGACTGAATATGTAGGCAGTAGAAGTGCTCCGTATCCTGAATGAAACTGTATGTGGGCTATATTATTTATATCTATGCGCTACATTATGGATCTATGGTTTTCAATGTTTTCATCATTATTACAACAGTAGGCCCCATGAATATATTGATAGTTTCCGTACTTATAAAGTGGTCTGGTGGGTAGGCCCTGTGGGTCCGTGAAGGCGCGCTCCAGTAACATTAGCTGGTCGTTATACTGACGTACAAGCAGTGGGCTACAAATATAAATCCATAAACGGTAATATGTGTGTGAAAGGTGACCTTCTTTTCAGTTGAAAGTAGTTGATAATAGGAAAAGGAGCTACAATGTTGAGGTAATGGTGTTACGGTTACTTTGTGGTGTCAATTCCCTCGAGTCTTGTGTGAAATTCAACAGCGACTGAGCTGAATTTGTCTATAGCTGTGTAAAGATCATCTGGAGAAAAAATATAGCTATAATAGAAAATCTCGATTGTGGGTTCTAGTCCTATAATCTTGCATTTATTCTAGATTTAATATTATCAAGACAATAAATCATAAAGAAATTAGATTATTCCTGTTCGACCAACGCTAAAAAGTAGATAATTTCTGTTCGATCAAAGCTGAATGATCCATTCATTCCCACTGTATTTTGTCAAAGCCAGTTTTTGATTACGAAAATAAGTACCAAATACGTTATGAGTGCATGTAATAGAACGAAACAGATTGTGCCTTGTAAACACACCTAGCGTGATGCTGTGGTTCCTCATCAGCTCCCCGTAGCCGTCGTCCAGGCCTGTAGCATACTCCCGGAGCATCTGTCCGTACATCGTGGCATTAAGGGGCAGCACGAGGGAATCCGCCAGCAGTCGGGTCATCTCCCCCCAGTACTTCCCGATAGCAGCAGAGTACTGCATGATATATGTAAGAGTGATGTGATATTATGGGATGTCATGGGACAACATAAATCTATAAATCTATGAGATAGAATACTGTTGTCCCATTCATGGATTTTGAGCACAGACGTATATTTTGTCTTGTGAAGTGGTCATATTCATTGAAATATTATATATCATCTAGATCATAACATGCGTACACGTAATCATGACATGGGATGTTTCTATGCATTAAATTCGTTGGCCAAAAAATCTCTTTGGTGTCCTCTTCCATGAAAGTAACAACAATATGCATCGAAATCAGACCTCAAAATTAGGATCCATGTATTCCTCCACCAAGAAATAAGTCTCGTAGGCGGAGTGATACAGCGGGTAGCTGCTGAGGCTCCAGCGTCTGTCGTCATAGTCGTAGCGTACGTCTGCCGCCGGGATTCCCGCCACGACGATAAAGGACGCGTAGTCGCTCCCCGAACCGAGAGATCCTACTCTGTACGTCAGGCGATTTGTATTGGAGTTTTGTTTGATGGAATTGAACAAAATGAACAGTTTTATTTGGAACAAATCAAGGTTTAATTTGGAACAAATCGGACTGCCGGTCTCGACCATATTGAACAACTAACTCCTTGTTCCTCGGGGTTTCTCTATTTCATCATTTCGAATGAAGTGTTTGTTGATAGAACTCTACCATTGCCATAAGCTCTTTCAGCGATGAAATGATGAAGACTCAATGAGAACCAATGTCTCAGCTGGGTCGAACGGGGTTACCACTGGGTCTGGCCGCAAACTGTCCTTCGGGATCATACATTTTCACAATGTAATTTCCGGTTTACTATGGCGTGTCAGTAGCAGTGCCAGTGCCGTGGTGATCAATTGGCCCAACATTAGTACTCTATACGGCCTACCCCCGTCCGCCTAATTTAAATTTAAAGGGATGACCATTGGCAAAAGGAAAGATTCATCGCTTAATCATTTGACATACCTACTGAGAATCTGACCCAGTGGGACACTCATCATTTCATCCTTTCAACTGACCCAGTGGGAATCTGACCCAGTCAGACATTCATCGCTTCATCATTTCACTTGACCTAGTGGGACACTGACCTAGTGGGACACTCATCATTTCATCTTTTCAACTGACCCAGTGGGAACCTGACCCTATCAGACATTCATCGCTTCATCATTTCACTTGACCAGAAATACATTGGTCTTATGTATTTCTGACTCGACCTAGTGGGACACTCATCATTTCATCCTTTCAACTGACCCAGTGGGAACCTGACCCAGCCAGACATTCATCGCTTCATCATTTTACCTGACCCAGTGGGACACTCATCATTTCATCCTTTCAACTGACCCAGAGGGAACCTGACCCAGCCAGACATTCATCACTTCATCATTTAACATGACCCAGTGGGACACTCATCAATTCATCATTTCAACCGACCCAGTGGGAACCTGATCCAGTCAGACATTCATCATTTCATCATTTTACATGACCCAGTGGGACATTCACCATTTCATCGTTTTACATGACCCAGTGGGACACTCATCATTTCATCCTTTCAACTGACCCAGTGGGAACCTCATCATTTCATCATTCCAACTGACCCAGTGGGAACCTGACCCAGTCAGAAATTCATCGCTTCATCATTTTACATGACCCAGTGGGACATTCATCATTTCATCCTTTTGACTGACCCAGTGGGAACCTGACCCAGCCAGACATTCATCGCTTCATCATTTTACCTGACCCAGTGGGACACTCATCATTTCATCCTTTCAACTGACCCAGTGAGAACCTGACCCAGCCAGACATTCATCACTTCATCATTTAACATGACCCAGTGGGACACTCATAATTTCATCATTTCAACCGACCCAGTGGGAACCTGATCCAGTCAGACATTCATCATTTCATCATTTTACATGACCCAGTGGGACATTCACCATTTCATCATTTTACATGACCCAGTGGGACACTCATCATTTCATCCTTTCAAATGACCCAGTGGGAACCTGACCCAATGAGGCCTTTATCATTTCATCATTTTACATGACCCAGTGAGACATTCATCATTCATCATTTTACATGGCCAAGTGGGACATTCATCATTTCATAATTTTACATAACCCAGTGGGACACTCATCATTTCATCCTTTCAATTGACCCAGTGGAAACCTCATCATTTCATCATTCCAACTGACCCAGCCAGACGTTCATTGCTTCATCATTTCACTTGACCTAGTAGGACACTCATCATTTCATCATTTCAACTGACCCAGTGGGAACCTGACGGAGTCAGACATTCATCACTTCATCATTTAACATGACCCAGTGGGACACTCATAATTTCATCATTTCAACCGACCCAGTGGGAACCTGATCCAGTCAGACATTCATCATTTCATCATTTTACATGACCCAGTGGGACATTCACCATTTCATCATTTTACATGGGTTATACTGGGTTATGTAAAATGATGAAATGATGAATGTCCCACTTGGCCATGTAAAATGATGAATGATGAATGTCTCACTGGGTCAGGTTCCCACTGGGTCGGTTGAAATGATGAAATGATGAGTGTCCCACTGGGTCATGTTAAATGATGAGATGATGAATGTCTGACTGGATCAGGTTCCCACTGGGTCGGTTGAAATGATGAAATGATGAGTGTCCCACTGGGTCATGTTAAATGATGAAGCGATGAATGTCTGACTGGGTCAGGTTCCCACTGGGTCAGTTGGAATGATGAAATGATGAGGTTCCCACTGGGTCAATTGAAAGGATGAAATGATGAGTGTCCCACTGGGTTATGTAAAATTATGAAATGATGAATGTCCCACTTGGCCATGTAAAATGATGAATGATGAATGTCTCACTGGGTCAGGTTCCCACTGGGTCGGTTGAAATGATGAAATGATGAGTGTCCCACTGGGTCATGCTAAATGATGAAGCGATGAATGTCTGGCTGGGTCAGGTTCCCACTGGGTCAGTTGAAAGGATGAAATGATGAGGTTCCCACTGGGTCAGTTGAAAGGATGAAATGATGAGTGTCCCACTGGGTTAGGTAAAATGATGAAGCGATGAATGTCTGGCTGGGTCAGGTTCCCACTGGGTCAGTTAAAAGGATGAAATGATGAATGTCCCACTGGGTCATGTAAAATGATGAAGCGATGAATGTCTGACTGGGTCAGGTTCCCACTGGGTCAGTTGAAAGGATGAAATGATGAGTGTCCCACTGGGTCAGTTGAAAGGATGAAATGATGAGTGTCCCACTGGGTCAGGTAAAATGATGAAGCGATGAATGTCTGACTGGGTCAGGTTCCCACTGGGTCAGTTGAAAAGATGAAATGATGAGTGTCCCATTGGGTCACATGTAATGACAAAACAAATGCTCCTGGCTGTGCTCCGTTGGGTCTTTTCGACAGACCCAGCTGAGACCTGTTGGTTGTCATTGGGTCTTCATCATTTCATCGCTGAAACCCCCTCTCACCATTGCGGTGAAATTCGGCTGACATGAACTATTCTGTAGTTGATACACTCACGCTGGGTAACCAGTGGGGTTCCCGTGTACATCGTAACCAGGCTTGAACTCTAACCACTCATCATACATCGTCCGCCCCGGGGTATTGGGGGTCTCGATCTACCGGTCAAATCACAAAACAATACCCATTAGAATTGTAGCAGACTCTTGAAACAATATACTTTTCTTTAGACAGCCCAGTTACGGTGACTATTTCATTGATTTTTTCCCCAAATTTTTTGGCAAATACAGAAGTCCACATTGGTCACTATGTTCATGTATGCACTCTCATACCGATTATGTATTTATGAGTGACTTTATACATGTAGATGTTGATGGATTGAGTGGACCTACTTTTTTGGCGACGTCATACATAGCGTGGTAGAGAAGTGGTACGCCCAGACCTCGCATCGTGTCGTTGCCTTGGAGTGCGAGATCCACATTGAGACAAGCGACAGTTCGCTCCTTCAACGTCTTTATGAAGTTCTAAACAAAACATTTTTTTGATTTCCGTTTATGTATATCTCTTCATATTCACTACATTATGTGCAGATCCATGTTCTTATAATGGGAATCACTCAGAAATGTAAATTATTCAGCGCTATATAAAGTACCATTATTGTCGTCATCAACATTATTTTTCATGAAAAGTTTATTCGTATTCCAAAAATAAGAGTAGGTGAGACACTTCAATGTTTCGACCAGGAATGAGTCGCATATAGATAAATATGATTTCCAGGAAATTTGAGGAATTCTCTATGCAATCCGTGACGAACCTCGACCCATTCATATGACCCAGTCAGTCCATACTCCTCCGCGCCCCAGCTGGCAAACACGATCGTGCGCCTCGGTCGCCAGTCTGTGGAACCACGATATATAACTACTTCGTCTTGTGAATCCTTCCACAAATTTCACAATTATAAACTAATATTAACATTGGAGTCTCAAAGCGTTGCATTGCCCTGTAATCGATAGTGATTTTTTCAAAAGCAGGCCTACGCGTGACTTTCATGCGCGAATTAAAATGATGCCTACTTTTATTCCAATAAAAAAAACAATTCCAATAAACCACAGTTTCGCGTAGCCCCAGCAATGGCTCTCTCCAAACTAGAGATCAGGACGCCCCACCGATTTCTAGGTAGGTGAGAGCCACTGCTGGGGCTAAGTTTCACGTAAATGCATCAAGCATAAAACTTACTTTCCGTCTGTACAATGTCACTGAGGACCCGGGACAGCTCCGCCATGACGGCCGTGCCGCTGGTCGGGTCCACTGCCCCAAACACCCAGGCGTCCCGGTGGTTCGACAGCAACACGTAACGGTCTAGAGATCGGGTTTGGGAGATTGTGAGAAATGTAGAGTACTAGGCCTATCGTCTACATTACATGTATTAGACATTTGTTCATGAATGATTCTGTTCATGATTGAGTCTTTCTGGTTTTTGAATATGGAGTAAGTACTAGGCCTATTATCTGTATATGGGGTTATTGATTAAAATTCGCGTGAAGAGTAATTGGGTGGTTTCCAGAGTAGGTCGTCGAGCTTAATTGTAGACTGTTTGTCATTGTACTTGAATATACCCCTTCATTGTGGAGCAAAATCAATATATGGTATTGCATCTGAAAGCGTTGAAGTCTCTCCCAACAGAACGTACCAGGTTCCACACTGCCCTCGATGAAACCAAACACATTTGTTGTGTTCCGCCGCTCGTTGTACGTCGTGATATGCATGCGAACTGTCCTGAAATTGTTGGGCTAAATATGTATTCCGCAATTGCAGTATTTTACCAATTATCCAGTCTAAAAGTATGTGTGTGTAATATAATGTCTAAGACAGTATTGAGCATTGCTAGTAATGTTCGCCATGAAAAACCTTCTGGATAATAACTTCTTCGTTCTATTATACATGTATACAGTAGTTATATACTGAAATCATCTGTTACTAGTGTCAGATGAGTGAAATTATCAGTTACCAGTTGCTATATTCCGGAAGAAAGCCAGGCCCGAGGTTGTATGAAATGTTCAGGCCACCTCTCCACTCAGGTGGGGCTGGGTCTCCAGCCATCTTTCTGTCCAATCATCCAATGAATTTTTGGTTTTTAGATGACGCCACGATTATCAATAAGATGCCATTTTATAAGACAATTTTGTCTCAGTCGTATTTCTATCGAATCATCCAACAGATACATGTATTTGGTCTTCAGGTTGATGCCACAATTATCAAAAAGATCTCATTTTTATACGAACGAAATGGTCTCAACAGGTGTCATTGTTGCTTTTATCAACTGACAAAATTAAAGCTTTTATTGACGAATTAAAACAAACATGAAATATTGTATGCATAAATATTATATGAAATGAAATATTGTCGTTGACTTGTGACCTATTGTCACTTTGAGTCGGCAAAGTATGATATTGTAAAAGCAGTAACCTACTCGAGGAATTGCAGAGCGTCGCCATAGCTGATGGGATGAGCCGGTATGGTGGGTATGCCTGGGGTTCCGTCCTCAGGTAGACGGTAGGCAGAGTCTGGTATTAGGGTACAAATAAATGCCATGGGCTACATGTATTGTTTGACATATTATGCCAACTTGTCGTGGAAGAGACGTTTATTGTAGGAGGTACATGATAGTTGACAACACTCTATCATTTCACTAAATCATTTCCCCCACTGCTCATAATATCCTGATCAATATCATACTTGTATCAGCCTTAAATACAGTATGTCTATTATTAGACTGAGACAGAAAGATCATTATAACATCAAGGCAGATTAAACGGAAGTTTTTTCGTATACATAAAAAGACGTACCAATAGATGGGTATCCGGGCGTGAGGGGATCCCCATCAAACCTGTACACTGTGCCCCGCTGTACGCCCGTGTCCGGAATCCACCACGAGTCCGGATAGGGTTTGGTGTTCGGGATAGTGTAATCGGCAGGGTCGGAGTACATGATACAGCCTATAGCGCCGAACTGGGCCGCCAAGTTCACCTGATCATATTTATTAAATGGTCATAATAGTTGATAACTTTGACTGTTTTTTTATTTATTCATAACTGGGATTATTTTATTTCACATGTACATGTATGCCTATATGAACTCGAATCCGTCGTGTTGCGAATTAGTTTTAGACAGATTTTGAAAATCCATCATATTATTTTCCTCAATTCTCATTTGAAATCGATGATCATGGAATTACACGTAGAAATGTTATTTCGACCAACGTACTGCTGCATGCCAAAGATCCTTGAACAATCGAAATGTAAGCGATTACCTTGTCAGCTCTGAATATTTTTCCGTATCGAGCAATTGCTATTTTCCCAGTAAGGTTCATTCCCATGTCAGCCAGGGCATTGAAGTCTTCAATTCTGCCATAGTTGACGTATACCAGTTCACCCTGAAAATTGGATCGCACAACTTTAGTTGATCTGTAAAAAAAACCGCGTACTGGACTTGAATCTACTAGGTCCGTACTCTTCTGAACTTCTGATATTCAATAATGTTTTTTCTTTCTTTTTGGAACCTCCACTCCCATTTTCTATAACTATATACTATCATGTTCGAAATAAAATGGAATTAAAATCACACAAAACTACGAAAATCACACAAGCTCGTGTTAACAAACCTATTTATCCCAAAAATAAAAAATGACTCCACAACCCTTTTCCCTCCTCTCGATTACATACCATGACATCGCCGGTGGCGGAGTAGGCGTTGAAGGGCGGCACGATGTTGGAATTGTTGTCCGCGAACTCTATCACCTCCTCGACCTTCTGCGACGTGAAGTTGTTGCGGCCCTCGCCGTCCAGGATCTCGATGTATGACAGGTCCGTGTAGTTAGGGAAGGACAGGAGTACGTCATAGTCCACGGTCGTGACGTGGTCGAGGCCCTGGTTCACCCACTCCGCATAGAGCTCGTCAGCCAACTGGCGCTCCCCCGGCTCCCCGCCCATGTGAGGGTAAGCCGTCCAGCGCCTGGAGAAGGGGGGGGGGGGGGGTTAAAGAGAAAAGGTATCATATAATAATGATACATTCAAAAGTATCATATAAATGAACTTAGAAAGTTGGTTTAGGAGGATATTTGAGGGGTTTCAGGCACATCTATTAAACATGCCTGACTATCACAAATTTCCATATTTTCTGACACCAGTTTTACCCTTACCCACGTTTGGGGGTTCAAATATTCCATTTTTGAAAAAAATTCAAAATTGCTCGAGGGACCAATGTATGAGATTCCGTGGGTCACCTGCAGAAATTATATGTAAACTTATAGGAGCTCACGTGACAACGTTTCGACCAATCAGCATGTGGTAAACACCAACGTCGTATAATAAAACTTTAAACAGGTCCGTTATCGCATTTGTTGTTAGATCTATGTGGCGATTTTGCCCTAAGCACGCGGCAGGTGATTGTAAACATAAAAGCCATTTATGTGGCCTTTTCGTACTTGGCCTTGTTTTGACATGCTCCGTTCGAGCGTGCGTTGCCACGGCGACGTATTGTAATTTACGTTCCAGTAAACTATAACAATGGATCGATTTAACCTCGCGTGCGCCCTGCAGTTTCTGGTGTATTATATATACACTGGAAGCGACTCGTTCGAGGAGATTGTCCAAGATCGAGACTAGGACGCACACGAGGCTCGCCATGAGCTTTGTGTTCCCTGGGTCTGAGTAGTGGGCTCCTAGAGCCCTGGGGACGATTTCCGTGGGGAGGCCCGGGCTGGGAGAGACGAGTTGCTGACTCGGGGGCCTTCGGCCCTGTGGATCGCCAGCTCTCTCCCTTCCCGGGACATGTGACAGAGGCTCTGGCCAGCATGTCGGACTGTACGGGGTTCCGTCCCCGAGGCAGACCGCGGCTCGCCAGGCCCCGCCAGTTAACACTGTGGTGATGAACCAGTTTCTGAACGGTGTCCGTAGGCCTGGGAGTGTCGGGTGGGCTGTTACCTGGTTACCGTTAATGATGAAGTAGTTACCGTGTCCGCCGCGACCTCCGGTGAGCGGCCCTGCCGCGAGGATCCGGAATAGCGGATGCGCGTCCGCAAGGACTCGGATGAGAGAGGACTATCCTCGAGGATCCCGAAGAGCGGACGGTAGTCAATAACTTTACATTGGTGCCGTGACCAGGATCAGTCCGACAGTGTTCCATCGCAGCCTACCGTCACAGTGTTGTAGCCTCCTTAGTCCCTGGGGATCGCCCGCTCCTCAAGGACGTCTCAAAGAATGACAAGAGCGAAAGAGAAGGCCAAAGATAAGGCCGATGAATCCAAGGGGAGAGATAAGGGTGGAAATGTCGCGGACCACACCCGGTCGCGCGACAGCCCCCGTGAGACGTCGGCCGGAAGGAACGCGCGGAAACCTCCGTGGACAAGACCCCGTCCGCGGAGACGACTCCGGCGTCCCTGGCTCCGTCTTCGGACGTAGAGTCGGGCCCCGCGGGGCCGCAGCAGGAGTTGCCGTCAAGGCCGGACCTTGACGTGTTAGGCGCGGTGGGTGGAGCTGGCAACGGCTCTACGCCGCGCCCGCCCGTGCCCAGAACAGATCCGTGGCAAATGGCACCCTTCCCTAAGACGCCTTCTAGCGTCCGGAATCGAGCGCCAATGCATGCGGGTCCTTCTGGACGAGCGGACCAGTCATACCAGATGCCGCACCCGGCCGGGTGGGCTCCCTCGCGAGCCTCCGGCATGGGTTCTGGTCGGTCCGCACCGGGCAGTGTGGTGGATCAGCTCACCGACGCACTTGGCGAGCTGGCCCCCCTCGGGCGCTATGACCGCGCCCGGTCGCCCCATCAGGGACGATCAGACCGGCGGAACCGCTCCCCTTCTCCGCTGTCACAAGGCAACTCGGGGCCTTTGACGGAGAGGGAGAGGTGGCTGATATCCGAGGCGCTTGTACTGTTCAAGCGGAATCAGCTGCATTCGAGCGTTGACCCGTCGGTCACCCTAAGTCCGGGGATGTCTGGGACAGTAGCCCCTCCCCAAGTCCTGCCGAGTCCGCAGGCGCCAGTGGCCCCCGCAATGGGACCCGCGCCTGCTCCGCGGCTCGGAGGCACCACGTTGGCGACCGCGTCGACCGTTCCGACGGTTGGAGCGCAAGCCGCGTGGTCGACTTACCCTGGCACGTACAGTGTGTCGGACGGGCAGTGGCAACAGGCGGCTTCGGCCCCAAGCTTTGCCGCCCCTTCTGGAGCCTACCCAGTAGGTTCGATGGGAGCCCCGCCCGCACCTAGCCAGAGTGGGTTTTCAGCGGGAATGATCCCGGCGGCAAACGTGAGCTTCCCTGCTCCTATGTCCGCGGCGTCGATGTTTGCTCCGGCAGACTCCGCCGCAGGCGCGGGAAGCGCGCGGAACTTGCCGCAGTACACGGACGACCCCGGAGCCGGGACCGCACGTCGGGCGCGTAGCAAACGCGATGACGGGCCCGACCACTCTTCGTGGCGGAAACGGTTCAACGGGGATAACGCCGACTTGGAGGACTACTTGCTCCAGGTATGGCGTACCGCCGTGTACGAAGGATGGTCCCAGCCTGAGGCTGGACACGTCCTCGCGGGGAGCCTGGAAGGGAAAGCTCTCCGCGTGATGCCGTGTCTGCCGGTAGGAACAGTGACGTTCGGCGAGGTTGCTCGTCAACTTCGCCTGCTGTTCCCGCCGACGACCAATCGGCGGCAGTCTGAACGAGAGTTCAAGGCGCGTATCCGCCAGCCGACTGAGTCCGTGACAGACTATGCGTACAGCTTACGCATACTCGGCCGGAGAGCCTTTCCGGACATGGACTCCAGACGGTTTGAGACGATGCTGATCGATCAGTTCATCGATGGCCAGCCTTACCACCTAGCGTACGGGCTGGCCACCCATGAAAAGCGATCGATGGAGGAGGCGATAGACTCCGCGCTTGCGCTTGAGATGGCTGTCCGTCCTAGACAGTTGCCTCCAGCCTCGGCTCCGGCCCCGGCTGTACCCGCGCAGGTGGCGACTCCTCCTCCGGTCAAGGCATCGCAGGTAACCCCGTGGCAGGACCCGGTCGTCCGGGAACCCGCCAGGGAACCTACCCAGCAGTGGGTTAGTGCGCCGGCACCCTCTACAGGGGCGCCCGCACATGCGGCACCGGTCGCCGCGCCGCGCTCGCCTTCGGACGAGTGCGACATAGAGGAATACGACCTCGGCGCCGCGCAGATGATTGCGCACTGCGCCGGGCTCGAAGCTCCGGGAGCCGCAGAATGTTGCGCGTTCACCTCCGGACCAGCTCAGAACCGTCCCTGCTACTTCTGCGGAAAGCAGGGGCACTTTTGGCTGAAGTGTCCGGAGTTGTTGGAACGCCTGCGGTCGCGCGGATACCAGGGAGCTCTCCCTGGCCCGCAACGGAGGAATTCCTTCCGGTCTGGTCCTCCGGGACAGCAGAATCGGAACCCGCGGCAGGGAAACTAGATCCGGACGTGGTGGCGACCAACACTGCGTCCGGGGATAGTTGTTCGGTGGCAAACGATGCCGCCCCACCCGCTGATGAGCAGGACGGACCCCAAGTGGATATGACTTCTCCGGAAGTAGTCCTTGGAGACCAGTCTAGCTCCTCCGCGGCTGAGGCGGATGGCGAGGACTCCGTAGATGAGCCCAGCGCGTGCGAAAGGTATCGCCCGACCTGCGCGCTGGTGAGGGACCCCTGCTGGTACCTGCCCCTGTCCTTCGGACGGGAGCCGGTCCGGTTCCTCATAGACTCAGGCTCGGAGGTGACCCTCGTGGCTGCCGGAACGTTTAGGAAGGAGCCCGCACTCCGCAACCTCGAGTTGCGAGATCCCGGACCGTACAAGCTCTACGGAGCGGGAGACAACCGCATCCGTATCCATGGCATCATCGATCTGCCTATTACCCTTGGGGACAAGGTGTATCTGACAGAGGCGATCGTGGCGGATATCGGAGCGGCCGGGATAATTGGGATGAATTTCCTACGGGTCCACCGGGTGATTGCCAACTTTAGCGCTGGCGAGTTCCGGATGGGAGAGGACACACACTTCCTCTTCCGCTCGGGCCCGATGCATTCATTCCAGATGCGGACATCGCGCACTGTAGTAGTGCCGCCGATGAGTGAGATGATCATCGAGACGAGGCCGCGGCGTCCCCGCATGCCCCTCGATGGTCGTCCGTGTATAGTACAACCCGTGAGCAGTTTCGCCGCAGGAACTGGGCTCGTGCTGGGTGGGGCCCTGGTCATGTCCAACCCCCGCGCGATGCCCATCCTCGTGGTGAATCCTACGGATGCTCCGATTGTACTGAAGCGCGGATGCATAGCAGCTACTGCTATTCCCGCGGCTTCGAGTCGTGTCATCCCCGACGATCCGGTCTGCCGCGCTGCGTGCGCGACGGCGGCCGCCGGAGATGATCCGTTCACCCTGCCGGACCATTTGGAATCTCGGGTTCCGAAGGACCGGTTGGATGAAGAGCAGCGCCAAGCGCTCCGCAGACTGCTGCGGCAGTATGCGGATGTGTTCATGGGTCCTGATGGTGCGGTTGGCAAGACTGACGTCGCCAAGCACCGCATCGACCTCGTGGACGAGCGTCCTCTCAAGCAGCGTCTTCGTCGGGCAGCAATAGTGCACCAAGAGGTCATAGACCAGGAGGTGCAAAAGATGCTCGACTTGGACATCATCGAACCCAGTGACAGCCCTTGGGCCAGTCCGGTGGTTATGGTGAAGAAGAAGGACGGCTCGTGGAGGTTCTGCGTGGACTATCGGAAACTCAACGATGCCACGCGGAAGGACTCATATCCTCTCCCGCACATTGAGGATACCTTCGATGCCCTGGCCGGGTCGCACTATTTCTGTGCTCTGGATCTGGCCTCTGGGTATTGGCAGGTGGAGATGGAGGAGAGTGATCGGGCGAAGACTGCCTTCGTTACCAAGAACGGGCTCTACCAATTCAAGGTAATGCCGTTCGGGCTCTGTAACGCACCAGCGACGTTCGAGCGCCTCATGGAGATGGTACTCAAAGGGTTCCTCTGGAAGCGATGTATGGTCTACATCGACGATGTCGTCGTGTATGGCCGGTCGTTCGAGGAAACCCTCACCAACCTCCAGATGGTGCTCCATCGCATCCGCGGAGCAGGGCTTAAATTGAAGCCAAGTAAGTGCGAACTATTCGCGCAGGAAATCCTGTACTTGGGCTTCATGGTAACGGGCACCGGAGTGAGACCAGACCCCGCAAAGGTGGCGGCCGTGCAGAAATGGCCTCCGCCATGTAACGTGGCGGACGTGAGGTCCTTCTTGGGCTTCGCGAGCTACCACCGCAGGTTTATTCGCGGCTTTGCGGAGATCGCGCGTCCCCTTACTATCCTCACGGAAAAGGGCGCCGATTTTGTTTGGTCCGCCGAGCAGGCTAACGCCTTCTCGGGACTCCGGCAGGCCTTGGTAGTGGCCCCGGTGCTGCGGCACCCTCGTCCGGACTGCGAGTTCATCCTGGACACTGACGCGAGTAACTTCGCACTCGGCGGTGTCCTCTCGCAGATCGTGGATGGGCAAGAGCGGGTAGTAGCTTATGCGAGTGTGGCCTTGAGCCGCTCTCAAATGAACTACTGTACCACTCATCGCGAGTTGCTCGCGGTGGTTACGATGACCAAGCGTTTCCGGCACTATTTGTTGGGACGCCATTTCCGCTTGCGGACTGATCATAGTTCGCTGAGATGGCTCCTCAACTATAGTGAGGCCGATGGCTTGGTGGCGCGGTGGCTAGTCAAACTCCAAGAGTATGACATGCAGATAGAGCATCGCGCTGGTAAGTTGCACGGCAACGCGGATGGCCTGTCCCGTTGTCATAAGTGCAAGAATCCGGGTTGTGCAGGGATGGCACCATTCCAGCAAGCCGCGGATTCGTCCTCAGACTCGGAATTGGACGTTCCGGGGAGACCGCAGGCCGCCGCCCCCTCTAACAACACGGCGGCCGGAGCGTCTAGGGCTCATCTCCGCGCGCGGACCCGCCGATATCGGCGAGGGCGTCCCGCATATGAAGCGGAGGTGCGGCTCAGCTCCAGCGAGTCTTCCTCGAGTCCGGCGGTGTACTCCTCGTGGGTACCCTCGTCCTCTGGAGAGTCTGAGTATGAGCGGTCCTTGCCCCCTGTGGTGATGGCCGCTGCGGCGCAGCCGGACGCGACGGATGAGGAGCCTAATTACTTGGGTGGCTACTCTCCGGCGCAGATAGCTGCGGCGCAGAGAGCTGACAGAGCTCTGGCACCGGTGATCACAGCCCTTGAGGCCGGCCAGAAGCCCTCGAAGGATGAGCGAAAGACCTACAGGGAGGAGACCTTGTCTCTAGTATCTCAGTGGGAACGACTCTCCTTGAGGGATGGCCTCCTGTACCGGCGCTATGAGCCACCGACCCCACTGCCTCCAATATGGCAGTTGGTGCTTCCGGCGGAGCTGCGGAAAGAAGTACTCCACCAGTTGCATGACCTCCGGGTGACCGGTCACTTGGGAATCCGGAGGACCGTCCATAGGCTACAACAGCGCTTTCATTGGCCTGGTAGCGGCTTGGACGTGCAACGGTGGTGCGCAGCCTGCCCTCGGTGTCAAGCTCGCAAAGGAGTCCCGACTCCTGGCCGCCACCCCTTAACCACGGTTAAGGCGGGCGCGCCGTTTGATCGGATAGCTTTGGATATACTGGATACCCACCGGGTCACCCCGCGCGGTTTCCGGTACATCCTGGTGATATCCGACTATTTTACCAAGTATACCGACGCCTACCCACTGCGCCGCCAGACTGCGGACGAGGTAGCTCGGTTATTGGTGAATAGATGGGTGGTGTACCATGGGGTACCTAAACAGGTACATTCGGATCAGGGCACGCAATTTGAGAGCAGCCTGTTCCGGAACCTAGCACAGATGCTAGGGAGTACCAAGGTGCGGACCACCCCCTACAGGCCCCAGTCTGATGGCCAGGTCGAACGCTTTAATCGATCGGTCCTCAACATGCTGGCGGCCTTTGTGAATGATCGTGCGAATGATTGGGATGACCACCTCCCGTATGTCTTAATGGCGTACAGGTCGTCGGTCCACTCTTCGACCGGAGTTACTCCGCACGCGATGTTGTACGGCCGGGAGTTAAATTTGCCCGTGGATATTATGTATCCAACTGCGGCAGAGACCGGCGCAGTACCCCAGTGCGGTCCGGAGTACGTGGAGTGGATTCGCCGCGCCCTGGCGAACGCCCATGATTTCGCGCGCGCGCGCCTGGACAAGTCTGCCCTCCGGCAGAAGCGAGGCTATGACGCCCATGCTAAGGGTAGGCCAGCTTTTGCGGAAGGCGACAAGGTGCGCTATTATTATCCGCCGCTTAAGCAAGGCAATAAATTTGCTAAGCCGTGGATAGGCCCGTTTACCGTACTGAAACAGGTGACAGATGTGGACTACCGGATCCGGAGGGATTCCGATCCGGACAGGGTTCTGGTTGTCCATATCGATAATCTGAAGAAGTACGAGGGCCCGCTGGTCATGGATCCGCTAATTCAAGATGCGGAACCGGATGATGCTCCCGTATGGGATCCGTCCGGTCAGCATCCGCGGACTCCGGACGAGCGTGTGCGCCGTATGGTGGGCCTCCCGGACCTCTCTGACCCGTCAGATGATGGACTGGGTGGCTATCAGCCAGATGACGGCGATCCGCAGGTGCCTCCACTCCCTCCAGTACCTGCGGATGACGGGCGGCCACGCCGGAAACCACGTGCGCCAGCCCGGTATGGGTGGGAATAACCTTCCGCCCATGCGGATGCGTCTGCGGTACCCGTCTGTCATACTATGGATGGGTTTTAGGTCGTTCCGTGAGAGTCCGCACGACTTACCTCCGCGGGTGGCTACTTTGTGGCCATCTTCGGAGTTGAGGTCCGCGGAGACTTTCATGTCGTAACGCCGCCGCTCCGCATCCGCCCTCCTGTAGTTTCTAGCGCCAGGGACGTGCGGATGGCCTGTCCGCACCTTATGGACGGCTGTCCGGCGTATTCCGCACAACGGTTACGCTGGCCGGACGAATTTACTGATTCGGCCGGACGCCCCTGGTCCCGGGACAACCTCTTATATGGCCAGACTGAGGTTGGGATTTACGTCCGCTACGGGAGAAGCGTCTTCCCACGGATTTGGGGAACTGGCTCTGGACGCGGGGATAGTGTCCGCAGATGAGGACTGATGTCCGCGGTTCGTCCGCGTGACTCGTCCGGCGTCCGCGGCGCTTTAAGATGACGCACTTCGGTGTAGTTATCCCCCGTGAGCCACTACTGTAATTGCGGTTATAGTAGATTAAGGTTTCTTACGGCAGGAAACCGACTATCCATTATGATAATGGAGCGGTTGTTAAGTCCGCGTGTGCGGACCAGCCGCGGCAGCGGGTGACGCTCGTTCTCGTCCGGATCGTACCTTACAATACGCGGTCCGGCCGGAATGACCGGAACCCCGGCCTCCTTCTAAGAAGGGGGTCGTATATTACATGCGCAACACTTGTGGTGGCTTCTAATTCCAATTTCATCTTCATTGGATAAGGGCAATACGCCGTACAATGGTAGACGTCCGGCCTGGACTCCGTCCGCGGGCAGCCCCGGACGTCCGCCGGCTATTGCTTTCACCATCTTTGGGCGCCTCTAGATTGGGCGCCGGTATGAAGGGTTCGCCCCCCTAACCAGTGCGGTTATGGACCATGCCGGCTCCGCGTCTAAATCTATTGGCTCCGCGCTCCGGTAGTCGTTTGAGGAGGCTCTGGGCTGGACCGGGCACCGTTCCGCGGCCGGGCAGTACGTCGGGGATGCTAGTGGGCGCTTTGCAAACGCCCATAGGGCGCCCGATTGTCTGTCCGGACGTCATGGGTATGTCCGATCGCCCTGTAAGCGTGCCAGCGGCTATGGGGAGTGATTTTGTTTATTTTCCATCTCATTTATTATTTATGGGAGGATTATAAGCCACAAGTGTGCGGCATGTCTCTGGAGAATTCTGTTCTTGCTCATTTACTGATACAAAGTGAGTCAAGTATGTGAAATTTCCTTTCCGGTGCAATAGAGAGTAAGAAATCGGGAGATTTCTGCTTTCGCGAGAGGGGTGTAAGGAGTTGCGCTAATCTTGACAGTGACGGATTGCTGTGATATTTGAAAAGACTGGAGAATGACGATTTATTGTTGTTTTCGTCCGACATATTCGTACAAGCCACAAGTTAGTGGTTACTGTCAATTTTATGCCCAATTTCTACCTTGCTTTGGTGATTAGTTTCACGTCATTTACCGCCAGTGCGGAAGCTTTAGCTAATGACTGATTTTAATTACTGTAGTTATTTGCGAGGTCCCCCGGGATAGAAATTTATTTTCTACCCGTATACATGGTTTGATTTGGAGTCACCGGAGGGAAATGACTGCCTCCGCATGAGTTTTGTGGTGTTTGTATGTTGGTACGGCAGTGTGTCAGTATGACCGGGGACAGAGTTTTGCAGCGACACCGCGTGCATTGCTGCACGTGTAGTATAGCTGTCATTTGTTACATGTATATATATGTAAAAATGTCGTACCCGGATTATTTGTTAATCTCCAGATATGTAGCACATGTGTTTTGTGCCATCCGCATTTCGTCCGCCGATGCGGCGCTGGATTCCGCGGGATCCGCGTGTCCGGTGTTCGAGATGCGGGTGATTTTGTCAGTTGTAAACTCCCCATGCGGGCCGTGCTGAAGATGTGCGGGCGGGCGGGCGGCTGCATGAAAGTGCAGACGTCCGTCCATCTGCGTGTCTGTACACAGGCCTGTGCGGGTTGCAGTATACGGATACTGGCAGTCGATGCGGCTTGCCGCGTTGGCTTGGATAGCTGTCTGCGACAGCTGTCCGCAGGTGTATGTGTGTCTGCTAGATGTACATATGTCATGCGGGCGTGCCGGAGTCGCTTCCGCGGCTCCGCCCTGCCTCAGACCCGCTCTGCGGATCTGAGGAGCCGGCCGGCAGGGCGGTCGGCAACATTTTAGAGGTACTATCACTTTTGATCACTCGGTGTGTCGTTTTACAAAATTTCTAAATTTAAAGTCTAACCTTAAAGATATTCCAAAGACTCGACACACCGTCCTTTTATAATGGATGACCTTTCAAGGTCATCACACGGTTTTGGACCACCTCGGTCAAAATTTTAGCTTGTTTATGAGGGTTTATTCAAAATTGCAAAGCGCGTTATAGTTTACTCCATAAGTCCGGGGGTAGTTCCCCATTCTTCCAAAAGGGACTCTTAAAGTCCTAGTGTTTGCGCCGTGACTTCCGGGCGTTGCCATCGTGCCTTCTTCCGGCCCCCGCCATGCGAAGCCTTCGTCGGGTTTCGAGCATTTTGGGCGCGGGCGGAACATGTTGGGGACCAACATTGTAAGAAGGGGGTAATGTGGCGATTTTGCCCTAAGCACGCGGCAGGTGATTGTAAACATAAAAGCCATTTATGTGGCCTTTTCGTACTTGGCCTTGTTTTGACATGCTCCGTTCGAGCGTGCGTTGCCACGGCGACGTATTGTAATTTACGTTCCAGTAAACTATAACAATGGATCGATTTAACCTCGCGTGCGCCCTGCAGTTTCTGGTGTATTATATATACACTGGAAGCGACTCGTTCGAGGAGATTGTCCAAGATCGAGACTAGGACGCACACGAGGCTCGCCATGAGCTTTGTGTTCCCTGGGTCTGAGTAGTGGGCTCCTAGAGCCCTGGGGACGATTTCCGTGGGGAGGCCCGGGCTGGGAGAGACGAGTTGCTGACTCGGGGGCCTTCGGCCCTGTGGATCGCCAGCTCTCTCCCTTCCCGGGACATGTGACAGAGGCTCTGGCCAGCATGTCGGACTGTACGGGGTTCCGTCCCCGAGGCAGACCGCGGCTCGCCAGGCCCCGCCAGTTAACACCGTGGTGATGAACCAGTTTCTGAACGGTGTCCGTAGGCCTGGGAGTGTCGGGTGGGCTGTTACCTGGTTACCGTTAATGATGAAGTAGTTACCGTGTCCGCCGCGACCTCCGGTGAGCGGCCCTGCCGCGAGGATCCGGAATAGCGGATGCGCGTCCGCAAGGACTCGGATGAGAGAGGACTATCCTCGAGGATCCCGAAGAGCGGACGGTAGTCAATAACTTTACATCTATATGGGTTTTTTTTTTAAAAACTTCCGAAACATAACCTCAGGTTTTTCAGTGTGTGTGTGTGTGTGGGGGGGGGGGGGGACAATGATTAGACTACAGTCGTATAATAGAAGAAATATAGGTTTACTACAATATCACTTTCCGAAGTGCCCTACATTGTGATTTTAATGAACTCAACCAACCTCCATAATAATTCAGGCCCAATATTGAGCTAGCAACTGTAAAAATAATATCAAATTATAAACAATACGCCGTTCGATATCACAAATTGAACAGCAATGATGAATGTTATTTTATCAGCGTTAATGCGATACATGGACCGAAATAAAAATACAAATACAATGCCATTAAAGTTGTCATGAGGGTTATCCACTTTTCTTTTTGCACTGCAATAGTCATTATAACCATCGCATATGCAAATAAAATTGCTCGTACCTGTATCATGAAACTCTGATATTTTTCAGCTTATTAAACATTAATTAAGTGATAGGGCGAAAGAGCCTCTTACGAATGAAGTGTTTTACACGATAAGAACACGAAGTACCAGGGTACAGACATAAACATGACACATATCTTGATGTACAGCAATTGATGATGCGAATAGCAGCGAATAATACATACAGCTACGTAAAAGAACTCCAAAAATTAGACCACGGTTTGTCTTTTTGTCAGCATAATAGATGTAGATCTATGTATGTTCAAGTCCGAGGGTTTTTTTTTTCATAGTAACAAAGCGATGAGATTTTTTTCATGATGATGCAAATTTCAATTCAATTATCCTATACATGTATTGGACTCACGATATTTCAACAGCGCCACAATAGAGTTAGATTAAATTAAACCATACGGTCAATTCAATCAACGGTTTGTTCAAATAACAAATTATTCATTCAATTTAATAAATCATCCGCTCTATTCATCATTCAAGAATCGTTAGCTCATCGTTGGTTAATCGCATATTTTGCCCAGTTTGGGAAATGTTCAGTCGATACTCTATACTTGTATATGTAAATTGATCCAACGACCCAATAAATTATTGTAGGTTGACCGTCTTGAAAATTATAGAATCCCTCCCTTTTTTTGTTTCATTTATACCCAGAGGAAATTCATCACTTGTCCATTTGAGCCATCCGCAGATTTATGAATTTCAATTTCTCTGATATTTTATATAGCACACACGTTTATTTCCAGAAGAAATTGATCCAAGAATGAAACCTTGAGGAACTTTAATTTACACCTATTATTGTTAAGGTTTTGACATTATCGTGTATTGACACTGTTCCATTTTGTAATTAGTGTTTGTATGTGATTAACTATTCATGCATGCGATCATATTGAGAGTATAACATCATTCCATTAATTAATTATTTGGTCAATTATTCAAGTATAATTTATCCCCCCTATACTTGCAATTAATAAATCTTTTTCTCTGTTTACTCAATATGTTTATTGTATCGAAGCGAAGCAATTCACCTAGATCAAACATCGTTAAAACATATGGAGACAACACAAGGAAAAATGGTCAAACAGAGTCTTGCTCTTAGTGAACATTCACACAGTTCCGATTTGTTATGTGCAATAGGCATTGATAAAGTGAATCATTTAATAACACAAAACACACTGTCTCTGTGGCATAGGTTATTTGTCACATGTCAGTGTAATAAATCAACAATCATCATCGTTATGTTCACATTTCTACTTTCTGTATTTATCTAAAGGTGAAATAATTCCTGGTACTATTTTATGTCGTATTGTTAATAGTGGACTATCCCCTCATATCTGCGCTATAAATAAGCATAAGTATAATTCTACAATTTCATCACATGTCATAATTGGTATAATGAAGGTGTTGTAGATTCACTCCGTATCATCCTGTCCAGTGAAAACTTTGTCAAACCATATTCAGAGGAACAAGCCTTAGCCATGATGCTCACCAAGTGCTACTAGTTGTAGTAAATTTTTACATATTCTATGTTTTATTGTGTTTTATGTGTCTTTATACATCGACTGTTATATTTCCCCGTTTACGGGGGTACAAGAAAAAATGAAAAAATGAATAAACTAAAAGCAAATACTTGCTCTCTATATCTCGTTTTGTGAGAAAAAAGCACACCTGAGATTATCTCGTATCCGCGAAGCCTCTACTCTATCCAGAATAAACTGTGTGATCTCTGCCTCGCCGTCTTCGATGATTTTCGGCGGAACATCCGGTCCAAGACACACCCCTTCCGGCTGTGACGTATCACTGTCCGGTTTGCTGAACCAGCCAATCAGAACGCCCGTGCCGATCCCGACACAAGCCATGCAGATCACGAGTGCAATCCACTTGGATTTATTCGAAGATTTGACATCGAAAGTCAAAGATGACTCGTCTATCATCATTTGAGACGACATTTTTTTTTTTTTTTTGAATTCAATTCCTTCTTCTATTAAATGCACGATGACTTGGCATGAACTGACATCCCAGCCGTGCTCAGTGCGAATGAAGATATCTCTGTCTAGTGGGGTAATCACTCAAAGCTTGATACTTGCGACCTTACCATGTAGGCCACATATCGCCAATACTTTAATATCTATCGAGACTTTTTATTTATACCAGCATGTACCATGATCAATGATAGCATCTCCTTACTCATCATAACAAACACGCATGTAGGGGCTACAAGCAAACTCATTCGCTCTGTTTAAGGTCGACTTTTGATACGTTGTATAATGGCAACAAGTATGAGTGGAGATACTCTTGATAAGCCTCTGTCGACATACAGTATATGGTCGGCGAGCAAGGTACGCCATCATGTTGATGAATACAAATAAGTTAACATCAGGAACGATACATGGTATTATATAAATTGTTTTTTTTTCTCGGGTCAAATTGTGAAAAGGCCCACGCGGTGCAAATATACCACATTTTTCGGCACTCCCTAAATACATGTACTGTATAATTTGTCATTTCAGCCAACCTATATGCGAGTGTGTTTCTAAAAGTCTTAGAAACACTCTTATTACCAGGGCTATATTCTCGGAGGAAATGGCGTTATCCTGAAACAGGAAATTCAACATGGGAGCCCTAAACCCGTGTGTGGATGTACATGTTTTTCTAGCAACACGTTTATTGGCCTGATGAATTTGCGAATTGTCTATTCCCCTCCTTTTTACTGAGTCACTTGAGAAGATTTTGCGGCAATTTAATCATCCCAAATGATGCGATTTTGCCCATTTTCCCAATTGCCCTTACACCACTCGAAGCGCGTATAATGCACTTATAAGAAGTTATGCAAACTCGAGGTACAGCCTCTTATAAATTGGCATATGGCCTATGAATTAATGAATTCATATATGATGCATATTATAGTGTTCAAATTCCTTAGTCGTCAACCTGAGTTGACAAAACGCAAGTTTTGACCACATAATGAGCATGGCAAAATGCTTCAATTGTTTTTACTCACAACACATCACACATCACGTACAAAAATCTTGGGTTCACTTTGATAGTTTTGACTTCGAAGAAACTAGAAACTCAATGTCTCAGATGCAATTTGCCGGCATGCCATAGCCTCCTTATTGTGCAGTATGTGACTTTTATTATTTTGAATTTCATCGTTGTTTGTGTGTGTATGAGTTTGTAATGAAGATCAATCGTACGTGTACACATATAATCAAATACAAGAAACATACCTGTGCTATATCATTCAGTCTCTGGGCGAAAATTGGAAACCCATACAGGAAGCGCTTTCTAAAATTAACAACGCGATTTCGACAATAATTTTGTGAATAAATTTATTTCCAAAGAGCAGAGAAACAGTGCGAACCATCTGAAACGGCCTAATCTTCAAGTATATTCAATTGCTATTTATGTGTCCATCCATGTCACGCAAATATTTCATTGATGAAGCAAAATGTGTATGACTAAGTAAATTTGTCAGTGTCTTCTGTATTTTCTTCAAATAACAGTTCATATGGTATACGTTTGCAAGCATTGTGTATGTACATATTCACCGGTACCGGTAGCAGCATGCATTCACTCAAAGCCTACACGTGAAAACTATATATAAAGCTTACCTTTCGCACTTTGCAATCAGTCTGTCGAAGTTGCTCGAAAACCCTAATGTTGTTTTCTGCATGTGACTTGTATTCACAAGCAAACAAGTGGGCCTACCAAGCACGTACTCGTCTGCTTTTAACTCGTTTGAATAGTTTCCATGAAAAATTGTGTTGTTTACTTGATGCCGAACCAACATTGTTTATCTTACATACGTGCAAAATAGATTTTTTTTTGTAAATGATCAATTTCTCGGATTGCACAGGCCCCAATTATTTATTGGTGTGAAAAAGTGTACACGCAGCTTATATCAACAGTTAAACTGTTGAATATAAATATGAATTATTTCAAGTAATAAGGCTTCGGTATGTGTATTGTAGAACTCTATCATCATCGCTTCATTTCAAAACATTAATTAATATGTAATGATACATACATGTGCGTTCTATACAAATTCTAAATTAAATATGTGTACAATTTTTTTAAAGCACAAAAAGATTGTTTTGTCAAATTGATTTTAATCTTCGAATTTCTCCGCGCCTTGTGCTAAACTGGATGGTAATTATGCCCACATTTACACCAAGTTAGATATTCAATGTTTGAAGAACTTTGGATTTTTGAATATCAAAGAATATCGGAATTTCCACCGAGATAGACCGATCCATTGGAATTCAACTCATTTCGCATACTGACATGTGTCTGAAGACGAGGTCTCAGGAATCCACGAAAGAAAACTGATCAACCATGACGTCACATCAGGAGTTGAATAGTAACATAAAACTTTCAAAATCGAGCATTTAAATAAAGTTATGAGTTGAATTCAATATGATTATAAGTTAATAGAGTGCAGTGTAGTGGACCCTGATTTATTTATACTTCTTATTATTAATTTAAACACTCGTATACACTCATAGATAATATGAACAGCAAAAACAACATATAACCAATGAATGTAGCTTTTGTATAAAGAGGGGCTGAGGAATATAAACATCGATATACACCCGTGTAAATCGATGAATATTTAACCATGTGTTAACAACGTTTTCATGGAGTCCGCTTGGCCGCCGTGATAGTTCACTGCCATCTGGCGTGTGAAAGTCACTCAGCGACACCTGGCGAATGAGCATGGAGCCGGCCCTCGAAGGTCAAGGCCATTCGAGTTTGACAGCTGCCCTGGCTGAGAAATGTAAACAACACGGACAAAAGTGACATGTGTCTTTTCAATCAGTGATATCTTCTTGCTAATTCACTCAAGTTTCTCAATTGTGCAAGGCATCGATCGATGGACACGTTTCCTACAAAGTTTTCAGTTGCAAAACGAGCACATTGGATGCAATTTAGCAATATTGATCTTCAGACTTGGCGGAAAGCGATCATAAAAACGAACCTCATTATCATGCATCTTATAAGTTACATCCGTGTTATTGATGCTTTTGCACCATAACATACATATTGCTTCATACCAGATTTGGACGCAGATATGGATAACTTGTAAAAACAAAGAAAAAAATAATCAAAATATTTTAAACAATTTTTCAAGTTTTTATAGCAAGACTTGAACAGATATTATAACTGCATACATTGAGTTTGAGGAAAAATCTGCAACATTTATTATTGGAACAATGCATCTTCGATTCAATGCATTGATTTGTGTGCTAACTTTGACTGGCTGGAACACTGCTAAATCTGTTGATCAGTTGGATACCAGACTAGACAACCTACATCCTAGTAAGATTACACTAAGATATATCTTGTACAAATAGGGATGATAGAAACTTTAGATTTTTTAGTCATTTATTGCGTCACCTTTAACTCCGTTTGATTTTCTGTTGGTTCAAGCCATATATTGGCAAATTTAAACAATAGTGAAGTTACAATAAATTGTATTAAACTTTGATGTTTTGTGCAAAAAAATTCTCTATGATTAATGTTATATTTTATTCTATCCTTTCCTCGCATCCCACTCTCCATCACGAAGGATGGATTTACCTGATGGGTGGCGATGACAGTGTGTGGATGTCCAGCCAACAGCCAGGCCCAAGGTCTCGAGTGGCTAGCTGGGCAGACAAGAAGGGCAATCTCTGGTCCTTTGGTGGCATCGGCATTGACTCTGCCGTCTCCACAGCTGCTCACCTGACAAACGACTTATGGCTCATGGACGTGTCAAGGATGGAATGGAAGGAAGTCCGCCCGCCGCAACTGAACAGCACCATCGACGACAGCATTCCAGTGATTCGACGAGGTGCCGTGGCCTGTGGTGTGGACGACATCGTTGTTGTCATCTTCGGAGGGCAAACAGTGAAGGACATTATCCTAGATGACACTTGGGTTTATGATATCAAGAAGAAGAGTTGGATTCCCTTGCACGATCTCCCACGACAGAAATCTTCCCCCTTGAATCCTCCAGGACGAGTCAGCCCTGTCAGCTGGTGCCTCAAAGATCGACTCATCATCTTTGGAGGTCTCTCTGAAGATGGCATCATTCTACGCGACATGTGGCAGTTTTCAATGTCAGAGCTAGCCTGGTCACCCCTTGATATAGATGCGCGTAAGAGCACCATCCCAGCGGGTCGATCCGGAGCCACATCCTGGAAGACGGACAGTAAACTTTACATGTACGGCGGCGCGGTACAAAGTAGCCACCCGGACAACATTTTGCAGTCTGATCTCTGGGAATTCAATTTACAATTGAAGAGGTGGACTAACTTACACAAGGGTATTGTAGAGGAAGGTGGCTCTTACCTCGACAATGGACCTTGTCCAGAACCGAGGAAGTATGCCCAAGGCTGGTATGAGCCACTGAGTGAGACTCTCTACCTGTTTGGAGGTGAAGGCCATCCAGACAGCCATGAGATCAACAAACAGCCAAAGTTGGATGAGGAGCTTTGGGGCTACCACTTGGCGACAGGATCCTGGCGGGATATACCGTACTACTCTGCGGCGAAGAGAGTTGAGAACATGACACTTGCTGTGAGCACGGTGAGAACTCGAGGAGCTTCTTGGAAAGGTCCGTCCGATGTATTCTACACATTCGGTGGAGTCGCCTACGACTCAAACAGCCAACTGAGCCTGCTAAATGACGTCTGGGTTCTGGTCCCTCCAAATGTTCCACTTCCGAGCCATGTCGAAGAAAAATCGCTTAAAATTCTCAAATCTCCTGATTTCCTTTCGTCGTCCACTTCCGATCCTTTACACATATTCCTGGTGTGTCTGGTCACGATCGGTGGAGTGGTTCTAGTCGTCGGCGCGTTTTTCTTCCTACGGAAGATGTCCGACTATCCCAAGCACAGTCGCTCTGGTCGTGAGTATAAAGTCAAGTATTCTAAGCTGGCAAAGAACGACGACAGTGATGACGCGGGTGACTTCCTCAGGAGGACGGACACTGCGTACGAACGAAAAACGTCTCCTCTCAGAGTCTCTAGCTAGAAGCAGTCTAATTGTTTGGATGCTTATATTTGTATTGATATATTCATTTAGTATCAGCATTCCATTCCAAAGGCCAATTTTCCAGTTGTGTCAGGTCCTATAGATATAATAATTTGCAATCAATTACATGTATACACATACATGAATGGTACAAAAAATTGTATGTTATTCGTTTATGATTATTTGAGCAGACAATCATAATTCCTACATTAGGGGATACTTCATCGATCAGCGTATTCCAATAGTACTTCCATATATATTCGTATTTTCTCATATTGTGAAGGTATTTCAACTACCGGAAATAATGTGAATGCTGACCATGTTTGGAATGTTCACAGGGCTATACATGTACAACAAAGCCAGTTGTTTATGATGGAAATTCATAACTCATAACAATTTTTTTGCTCTTTAACATTAGTTATACATTGTATATATTTGTACCACGTTTAACACCAACAATAGGCCAGACCGTGGTCTATTCCACGTAGACACACCCGTGGTACAAGTACAATAGACAACTCACAGCCTAGGGTATGAGTTTAAACTCGTCAATTGACTCGTGTATTCGTCATACCCTACGGCTCTTCGTCGTCTATTCTATACATAACTGTAAAACTGTATATATACATGTAAAATTGTCAGCATAAACACTCTTTTGAGACTTCATGTCAGCAAGTTTAAATGTTTCATACTCATTACCATACATATTACCCTCAAAATGCCGAGATGTTCAAGTGTTTTAATGCTAATTATGAAGAGGTATTATCGCGTACATATATTGTTAACACACACATATAATATTTTATAATTGTTAAAGCATACGTGAATCTGACAATTTGTTTTGTTATGTTCATTATCGATTGTCTGTCTTTGTTGCCTGTTGTGAGTTTTGTGTATTTTGATTTTGAAATGTGTTTGCTGTTTTTGTCTCGATGTGTCAGTAGTTTTGATGTGTGTATTCCAATCTAGTCAACTGGATTATTTGTCTGTAAAAGCCTAGAGTGTGAATGTAAAGGTGGGTAAAATTGTATTGTTGTATTGTTGTGCTGTGATGAAAAATATACATGTTCACATGAATTTGAATCATCAAAAATGTTGTTCTATTGATCAGAATGCAAAAAAAATGTGAAGGGAGAAATTTAGCTCAATTATGCTGGCACGTGTAAGCTCATTCCAAGAAAAGGGTATAATTTTTTTAGATCCCAGTTTTTTGGAGGATGCATGAATGGGACTGATCAGACATGGCATCTAACAAAACGGTCTTTCAAAAGAAGCTCAGAATTTGAAGAAGGGTAGATTTATATTGCTGCAATTATTCGAAACATTCTCTGTATGGGGAACCATGTTATAGATGTGAAAATTTTTTTGAGATTTTAAATGTGTACTGGGATGTTGTATATTTAGTAGATGTGCGATTGTGCGAGTGATGATTTTTTTTTTCTTCATATTATTAAAGACTTCGAAGCAGAGCATCTGCATTTATATTAGTTGTTCAGATGATTCTGTACAACTTGTGAACTTGTGTTTGGTCTCGTTTGTGACCAAATGTCCAGGTTTGTTTTCTGCTGAGTACATGTAGATGGTACAGATAGAGATGGTAAAGATTGTACATCATGCATGACTTGTAATCTTCAAAGAACTCTCATTTTCTTCATAATAGATGTACATGCAATGCAATGATCATGGTAAATATAGATTTGATTGTGATATACATGTATGGTGTGGATAGAAAAATCAACTATCTCTAGAATAAAAAATGTAGGCCTTTGCAAACGTAAGCCTACACATGTACAAAATCAAAATATTCTGTATTTATCCAATACATATGGCTATAATCATTATGTACAGATATTTCTTAAACAAGCACTATGAGCATCAAATTCAAATATATTTGATGTTAATGCTCTGTAAATGCTACATAATCCCCACTCCTCATACCGTAGATTCTTTTCAGATCTGTCTTAGCAAGACCAAGGAATGGTATGGTTGAAGATAAAGGTGAAGAGAGAGATACTTTCGTGTATATTTATGTACAAATAATTTTCCGATTTCTGGTGTATTTATTTTCTAGTCTTTGAGTCTTATCCATCTCTGTATTGTGATAAATATTTGTTCCCTGTACTGTTATTCTTTTACCTCACGAACTCTAAATGTCATTTGCTGATGTTATAATAAATAATGTGACCATTGTATTTATTGTATTTATAGTCACAATCGACAAATAAGATATCGTGGCGTTCAAGATTTATGCTCCGAAATATCACAAACACATTTTCTCACCTGGCATCATCAAAACATTTGCCCAAAAAATCACAATATCTCATAAACTGACATGTTGCGGTTTTAATAGTTCATGTGCCGAACGTGGGACATTCCCACGTTTGGAGCATGACCTACGGCTCTAAGAGACTTGTCATATTTTATAACTTCGTATCTCGCCTGTCACTTATTTTTTCTGGGTTGTTGTTGACAGTGGTACATATATCTGAGTATCTCGATCACTTGTGGCTTTCCATATCGATGGATGCGAAGTTACACACCGGTAACCTACACGCGTCAGGACCATTGGTCCTAATTTCTGTGGGCGTGTCTTTCATTCCACTGCCATTCGCCAGGTGGAGCCACCGCCGCGCAAAACAATAACAAAAAGTCAGACTTGTAAATCATCTCTGTCGTTTCATTGCTCAAGCAGAGCTCATCAGCCATGGCGATGGCAATGGGATTGCGTCAAAATTGTTGCAGATTCTACGGGAAATTCAGTACAATCCAAAGATTGCACAAATGTCGTTCGCTGAAATTGCAGTTGCACAGTCGACTGCACACTGCGAGCAGAAACTTTGGGAAATTTTCAACTTCAATTCCCGAGTTCGAAAATGATCCCGCGATTTCGAGTCATCAGGATCTGTATAGATTCAGCTTGGATAATCCGGACGAGTTCTGGGGACGCCTGGCTAGATCCAGATTAGAGTGGTTCCAGGATTTTGACACAGTGAAAGACTGCGACATGGACAAAGGAAAAATTGCATGGTTCTTGAACGGCAAAATTAATGTAACAGGTACTGTATGGTAATAATATGTTGCTGTGTTATCCGTATAGGTTTTATTTGTATCATAGTTCATGGCTCTACAACATAGCATACCAGAAAAAAATTACACCAAGAAAATTAACTTATTTTGCACGACTATAATCACTATTGTCATAAACTCTAGGTGAATAGGATAGAAACTGATAATCATTAATTGCAATACGCAATCGCAAATACCTGACTTCAGGTCAATCAAATATTACACAATTCAAAATTTAAACATGTTGTACATGATATATATTGTTTAGGTCCTGGAGATCTGGGCTAATATATGTTTCTTGGTTTTATGATGCTTTATATCATGTCCTCGAAACTGCCACAAAGCAAGCTCATTACCACTGATTACATGTGAGCAATGTACGTGGTTGTCTTCAGCATCACTAGTATTGATTGCTGGGCAATTTCACCTTTGTGAGGTAACCTAAGCTGACCAGTGCCGCGGCCCTTTGTGTCACTATGATATCATCAGTGCATGGTCTGGTCACTGTAGGACATTGACATTCTTGTAAGGAAGGAGGTGGGGGTTGGAGGGGGGAGGGGGGGGGGGGGCTGGATTACTCAGACTAGAATTATCTAAGGTCAGGGGAATGTATACATGGTATATTTGTGTATATTTTACACATGTATGTTGGGAAATTTTCAGGCCTTTGTGATTTTTTCTCTTGCTGATTTCAAAATATATACAGTACTTGTACTTCGACATGTTCCTGCATCCATTTGTTACTGATTTTTCAGGTCATGTTGACCTTTTGTCAGTGGGTCATGGGTACAACTCCACTCTTGTATGTTTATGTTTGTGACTCCATTCAGGTTTAGTTGATGTTAATAAAATGTAGATTGTTTAGCTGTATTTACCTCAGAACCAGAAATTATGGGTCTTCTCTATAAGTTTTACCACTGTAGCCTAGATATAAATAATAATGTGTAGTACCGGTATCACTGTAGAAGTCATATAAAAACTAACAGATTTTTTTTTGCCTCCTGTAAGTAAATATGGTCATCATTTCACCTGATTAACATTAGTCTACCAGTTAATACCGGTAAATTTTTCTGCATCCAGCTGTAAATTATTTGCCAGCACATACATGGATGGAAGAAAAAACTTGCAAAACTGAACTTTTGACATTTTCTCCTTCCATGTCAGTGAACTGTGTTGACCGACATTACAAGGCTGACCCGGACCGTGTCGCTCTGATCTGGGAGAAAGATGAGCCAGGGCAGGAAGAATACTTCACATACAGGTGCTTAACACCATAATACACATGTACAGTCAAATCTCTAAAGAGTGAAGGCCTTTGGGACCCAGCAAAAATGTTCACTATTCGGAGGTGTTCACTAATCAGAAGATTATTATGAATTTGTGGAAGTTTGTTGATCTGAAATCCTGATGTATTGAAAGCATGTAAAATTATATTTCATTTAGCATGTGTAATTTGACGATAATGATGGAAGAAATCAAAATTTGTAGCTGCCCAGGTTTATAATATGCAACATAATATACACATATGCAAATAAATCCAAATTCATGGATATCAAAAGAGTTCAAAATAACTTATTCTCGGTTCCGACCACTAGCCAACTCTACGACATGATGAACCAGATGGCCAACATGTTGAAGGACCACGGTGTGAAGAAAGGCGACCGAGTTGTCATTTACATGTCAGTGGCGCCGGTGTCAGTGGCGGCCATGTTAGCATGTGCCCGTATCGGAGCGCTTCATAGTGTGGTGTACGCGGGATTCAGTGCCGAGGCCCTGGCGTCACGCATACAGGATGGTGAGTTCAGTAGTCCTGCACACAGCACTTGCGATTGGTGCGATGTTAGGGTCATTGCAATGGTGTGATTTTATGGTTTTTTTTCAGCAGTGAGTATTTATGAGTCTGGCTTGTGTATTTGTAATATATATTTCTACCAAGTCAAAGGGAAAAATTGGGCTTCATACATGCAAATGGTTGGCTTTATAGGACTAGATATGGCTGTAAAATCATCTGTCAATACACCAGGTACACAATATCCTGGGAAAAAAAATACCAAAATCAAATCTGCTAACCATTTGTAGTACATTGTAATTTATTGCTCTGTTAGCCGAGGCTGAGACGGTGATCACCACGGACCAGGGCGTGCGAGGAGGCAAGGTCATTGAACTCAAGCGAACGGTCGATGCCGCACTCAAGCAGTGCCCCGGTGTCAAACGCGTGTTCATGACGCAACGTACAGGGGTTGACGTCCCTCTCGGGCCCAAGGAGTATATCCTGGAAAAGGTGTGTGCATTTTACAGGTTTTTTCATGAAAAAGAAGTATCTTAAAGAAACAGAAATATCTAAATATTAACATATAAAGGATAGTAAAATAAAATGGAAGATACAATTATTTTTAGATATACTTTTTTTTAGTAAATTTAAACATTAAAAAATATTGTTTAAAAAAAATAAGGTGTTGCGATTTACCTTGGACAAGTAGGAGATGTCGCGATTTTCGAGCGAGTGTCCGCCGGAGGTGATGGACAGTGAGGACCACTTATTTCTGCTGTACACCTCCGGCAGTACGGGCAAACCCAAGGGTCTGGTACACACACAGGCAGGGTACATCCTCTACGCAGGCTGTACACAAAAGGTATGGGGAAAAATTCTAAAGCTGCTGTAAAAAATTGATGAAAATTTTGGACCGATTCTGAAAGTGTAATATTTCAACATGGTAAGCATTACTCCTATGAACTTGTGTAGTTTGTTCGTGTGCATGGATTAAAAATTTGTAAAACAAAATTAATGGGATTTTTAGCAAATTACCTGTAAATCATATCAGCAAAGGAAAAAATTCAGCAAAAAAATTTAGCAAGGGAGATCAAAAAGTGGCTGTATATCTCATTATCAATGGTAATTTTTGCCCTTGCTCCTGCAGTTCGCCTTTGACTACACCCCGGGAGACGTGTTCGGCTGTGTGGCAGATATCGGCTGGATCACGGGACACACGTACGTCGTGTACGGGCCACTGAGTAACGGGGCCACCACGGTACTCTTCGAGAGTACACCGATCTACCCCGACCCAGGTTTGTACTCTTTAGTACAGTCTAAGGCGTACATAAATGTATTACATCAATTGCATTCAACAATTACCATGATTACAGGGGATGAAATATCAACGGCAATAATTATGTGTTTACAAATATTTTTGCAGAGTCATCACACAGGTATCATCAATTATCAGATATTATGATACAATGTATGATACTTCCTTCATATCTATGGCCATTTATCAACAACTTTGAAGGTTAAAAGGGGACTCATTTCCTGCTAATACACTTGATATGATCTTGTGGTATATCATATTTCACAAAAAGTTACTACTCTGCCTGTAAAAATGATGAACCCTTCTATCTACAAGGATGGTACTATGGATTAGTTTTGTGGTATGTCAAATCTATCAAACAGGTGTTAAGATATCATTCAACTCTAACTCCTTTGTAGAGTTGAAAGCAATCCATATGTCAACATGACTTACTTAGATAATCTCGACTATATCACTGTTATGATAGCAGTGTCCTAATACGAGACGAACTGCAAGTTTATGATGCCTGCTTTTTCAACAATGCTCATAATATTTTTATCTGATAGTCATCAGTTCAATTATGTGGAATTAGAAATTTAGAAGGCTCAATACATATTCACATGCATTGTAACTTGAAGCACTTCGAGAGTTTGTACTGTAAGGATGACCATAAAGTATTTCGACAGCCTTTATACCCGGGTATATGAATGTTTCATTTTATCGTCTGTGTTTAGGTCGTTATTGGGAGATGGTGCAGAGGCTGAAAATTAACCAGTTTTACGGCGCCCCGACGTCACTGCGAATGCTGCTGCGATATGACAATATCTTCGTGCGGAAATATGACAGATCTTCTTTGAAGGCACTTGGATGTGGTGTGTTTATTCTTCCCAATGAAAAAAAAATATTGTCACAGAAAGAATTGGACCGTTAAAAATAATATTTATTAAAAAAACATGTATGTTTCCTCCAGTGAGTAAATTGATTAAATTTTGTCACGTGAAACTGATCACATAATTTTGAGACTACCCTATATGGGTTTATGCAGTGGGGGAGCCGCTCAATCATGAGGCGTGGGACTGGTACCACGATGTCGTCGGAGACGGAAATGTGCCCGTCATCGACACCTGGTGGCAGACAGGTAAACTAGGACGTGGATACTGGGTGTATTGCATATCACTCGCCTAAAAAAGTTGCATGATTTGTAGATGTGTCAATTTCAAGTGTTTGTCGGAACAGTTGAAAGTAAAGATGTATCGTATAAAATTGTTCGTGCATGCACCAAAGTTATGTACGTGTACAATGATCAAAGTGCATGTAGGATTTAAAATGTCTGTGAAAAATCTCAACATGTAAAATCTAAACTTTTTGCATTCAATATTGAACATCATGATAGGGGTTGTGACTTGAACAAGTGAACACAAGTTGATACATTGGTCAGGCAGTTTTCATGACAAATAAATCTGCATGTGAAATCCCACAGTAACATACCAGTACAGTGGTCCCTGTAAGATAAGACCTCACCGTTTGCAGGAAAATGAGGTCCTATCTTAAAGGAAGCCTTATTTCACAGGTTTATTTACATGTTAAATTAATATTTGGGGAATATAAAAAAGTCTTTACAGACAGGGAAGTCTTATTTCGGAGGTGTCTTATCTTACTGGGACGACTGTACTGTGACCATGAAAAGTTGATGGTGATAACATACAGATCCTATATTCAGGCCACAAATTTTGTTCAGCTCTGCTGAATGCTTATCACCTTATCGGGTCATCACAAAACACCTACTGATCAAGTATATGATGGCGTTGAACATGTTGAATAGCTCTAAAAGCCATCAGAATCATACTTGTATGCTGTGATATTTATAGAACACTCCTTTGATATCAAGCAGTACTTGGCCCAATTAATATGTCTATGAGCATGAGTTACTGATCAAGGCCTGCCATGCATTCTGCAAAAGTTTGTTGTTCCTTTGAAAACGCAGCCACAAGTTGTCACTTGTGGCCTCGGCAGGATTGGGGACGAGACTGAAAATCTGAATTTTCCATGAAGCAAGTAAATTGTTTGAACCTATTTTGGACAGCAGTTGTAACAGACAACATATTCAGTGATATTGCCTATTTGAATTTTGTGTGGGCACAATTAACATTGCCCATTGCTGTGATCCTTTTAAATTCTGAAGTGATCATTCACGACAACATCCGAGGCATGCAGAGAGTTGATGTTTTCGTTTTGACAAACACCAGCCTAAAGCAACTCGTGCCAGATTATAGATGATAACCACACACCAGATGGAGATTTTTACCTCCTTCACTTTATTTATAGCCAGATTGGCTACGACAGTGTGTATGTATGCTAAAGGAGTTGAGTGTGACATTTATTGATTTATTGATGAAGATCAATAAAGCAGTGATGCTCGGTACTGCCACCTGGTGAAAGCAGGTCTTACTATCATCTACACCTGGTATTAACATTAAGTTTCATAACCTGGTGTTAACTCTTCCAGTTTCCAATTATGCACATCATTCTCAAAATCTCCGGACTAAGTTTATTGTCTAAAATTGATAATCCTTCTGTAGAATACGAAGTTACCTCTTTTTGAAATTTTTGACCGATGTACCCCTCATTCTGTTGCCATAGAGACGGGAGGTGTGGCTATCTCCCCGAGACCCTCCGCCCCTGACGATGAGATCAAGGGAGGTATGCCGATGAGGCCTTTCCTCGGCATCGAACCAGTCATCTGCGATGAAAAGGTTTGTCGGGATATGCTCTTATGTGTATATAAAACGACATATATAAAAAATAGATGTTTTGGAAAAATTATGAATTACATAATCCAGACTATACACAGTGAAATGAGGTATAGATCTAAAAACCATTATACCTTCATGTGGGTTCTACTAATCCATTTCTATTAAAAAAAAAATTCACAACAATGACCTTAAAAATGAATGAACTCTGTATTACAAATGACCTGTAACTTATGAAAAAATAAATTATTGACCTTGGACTCACAAATGGCCTCTGACGTAATGTAGACTTATACTTGACCTTTGGTGATCTCTGCAGGGTAAGGTCATGGAGGGGATGGACGTGAGTGGAGCTCTGTGTATTCGGCGTCCCTGGCCGGGAATGGCTCGTACCGTCTACGGCGATCATGAGCGCTTTCTGGACACCTACTACAGACCTTACCCAGGTATGTTTTCTGTGATTCAGTATATTACTCGGAGGAATATAACATTTGCATACTCAAATGTGTGTAATATAATTGAATATGCATGAAATTATATAAAATTTATTTTTGCATGTTTTCAGATTATTCTAACTGTGCGTGCTTGAACAAGGTCAAAATTAAGATTAGATGACAATATTCTTATCCTTTGTTTCATATATAGATATACGGTATATGTCTTGATTCCATATCTCTTTCCAATGCCAGGCCTGTACTTTTCCGGAGATGGCGCACACCGACACAGTGATGGGTTTTATCAGATCACAGGCCGGATGGACGATGTGATCAACGTTAGTGGACACCGGCTCGGCACGGCTGAGATCGAGGACGTCATGGTATGGGGGGTTTGGTCTGTTACCATGGGAACCAATTGCATTTAGTTTTAGATCTATCGAAACTGACTCATTTAATATTTCGAAAGAGACAAATTACATGCATAATGAGTCAGATAAAGGCATCCAGATTCATTTACTTCATAAATAAGAATGATCTGTGATAAGCTATTTGGTGTAAAAATTATCATTCAACATGGTCTTTTAGATGTATGATATTTGTCAAACAGGATGAGCATCCATCCGTGGCGGAGACGGCGGTCGTCGGCTACCCTCATGAGATCAAGGGTGAAGGTAGGGACCTGGGACACTCGAACAAAAATTAGCCCAAAGGCTAAGATAGGTTACCGGACAATTTTGGTTTGGCCATGGCAGCATTGGCAGGTAACAGACCTTTTACCAATCAAGGTTCGCAGTGTAAACATATGACCTTGGGATTTACCAATCAAGGTCATATGATGAACTTCGATGTTACCATTACAAGTATGTGTGCGGCATTTGATATTCTATATGTTGGGTTGAATCGTTTAGGCCACTCAGGTCAATTTACACATTCCAAGTCAGACATTTGGCACTCAAGGTCATCTGACGTCAAGTTCAAGGTCATGATTGGTTGTGTCATATATGTCTTCCTATATGTTCATAATGCAAACATGAGCTCTATCTGCAAGCATTTCATTTATAGAGGCAAATCTGGGCATTTTTTTACCCCAAAATGGCTGTTTTGACCTTTCAAGGTCATCGAAGGTCAAATTCAAGGTCACCACACAAGTCGCCATATATGACTTCCCATTTGAAAATGCCAATTTCTAAGCTCTATCTTCAAGCGTTCCATGAGTACAGTCTTGACAGCTCCCATTATGAAGGAAAAAAGTGCCGAAAATTTTCTAAGTCCAAAATTTTTTTCAAAGGGTGAAAAATTTTTTTGGCCTAGAAATGGCCCAAAATGGATAGTAATGCGATTTGGGGCGAAAAAAAATTTTTTCACCGACTCGTCAAAAATTCAAAATGGCCGCCACACAAAGATCGGCGATTCAAGGGCAACAAAACTTATACACGTCACAGAGGTATATAAGAGGAATCTTTTTAAGCAAAAATCTCAAAACTGATCAGACAGTTTTTGAGAAAATACAGACCAGGTGCAAATTTGAGCATTTTTCGACCCAAAAATGGCTGTTTTGACCTTTCAAGGTCATCCAAGGTCAAATTCAAGGTCACCACACAAGTTGCCATATATGACTTCCCATTTGAAAGTGCCAATATCTAAGCTCTAACTTCAAGCGTTCTATGAGTACAGTCCCAGCAGCTCCCATTATGAAGGAAAAAAGTGCTGAAAATTTTCTAAGTCCAAAAATTTTTCCAAAGGGTGAAAATTTTTTTTTTGTCTAGAAATCACCCAAAATGGATAGTAACGCGTTTTGGGGCAAAAAAATTTTTTTTCGTTGACCCGTCAAAAATTCAAAATGGCCGCCACACGAAGACCGGCGATTCAAGGGCAACAAAACTTATACACATCATAAAGGTTACAAGGTACATAAGGGGAATTTTTTGAAACAAAAATCTCAAAACTGATCAGACAGTTTTTGAGAAAATGGCCGCCAAAGTCCAAAATTGGCCATTTTTCGTCAAAAATGGCCGCCATTTTGAGAAAAATGCGAAAATCAAAAAACTAAAAAATAACCCAGTCTTGAAATATTTTCAGGCAGCTTTGTGCAAAATTTCAGGAAAATCCGCCTGTAAACTTCAAAGATAAAAATGTGGACGGACGACGGACGACGGACGCAACGTGACGGCAATAGGTTATCGGACCATAGGTCCGGTAACCTAAAAACGTCCTGCGCAAGTCACTATAACTCATACATGTATTATGTGATTGCTATCAATCATACAGTGCATAACTGTGTGAGAATTCCTCATGTGTACAAGTCATTGTCGGTCTATTTTCAGGTGTGTATGCATATGTCACACTGAAGGAGAACATCCCGGAGGAGCCAGAGGAGATCATCGACGAGTTGAAAGCGCTCGTTAAAAAGCACATTGCCAGCTACGCCGTACCAGAGCTAGTCCAGGTATTTCACGGAGTAATCATGACTGGCCCCGTTTACAAAGAATTTGTCAAAATAGTGCTTCAAATTTTCTCGCAGCTGTTTAATTAAATGGAATAACCATTGGTTAAATATATTTGTTCAAAACAGAGCACCAATATGTAGCGTAACTGCACAAATGAGATTTGATTGAAAATTTGACATGAAGTTTGATTTTCTACCTTTGAAAGCTGATACATGTACTACATATAAAATTATTCATAAAATATGTTAATTGTTTGTATTAATGCAGATAGTGATAACTAGTAATCCACCTGTTTATTCCTTATTGTAGATTGCCCCAGGCTTGCCAAAAACTCGCTCAGGTAAGATCATGCGACGGGTCCTTCGGAAAGTGGCGGCCAACCGTCCGGACGAACTAGGTGACATCTCCACACTCGCAGATCCGTCAGTCGTCGAGGGAATCATCAACAACCACAACAGACTTATCGGCAAATAGCCAGAGGCTGTTACGCTCATAGGCTAATTCACCGTATTTTAGTCATTCAGGGATCTTTTAATAGCATGCTGTGTTTTGTTTCCATCATCTATACATACTTCTACATTTAATCATGTAGTTCTCGCGTGAGGTTACATTCGGCGGGATTTTTATCGCAGAAACAGGGACCAGTTTGTCTTTCGTTTTACAGATATTCTGTGTTGTTCCGAGGCACATTTACCAGTATAAATGTTTCTGTTTTACTAGTAACAGTTTTGGTGCTAAAATAAGAAGTCCAGATGCATTAACTACTTTTGAGTGTGATCTTGAGTTCACCAATAATCTTTTGATCGTGGAAAAACATCTATGCAACTTACTTTGTACTCACTGAGTAGATACCAAGTATGTTTCTGGAGTTATGTATATTGTAAATACCGATAATATTTCCGCAACAATATTTTTTTGAGAATTCGAACAAGATTGTCTGGAAATTTACACTCACTCAATATTTACTCGTGCAAGCTGCTTTATCAGGATCAGACATTGATGAGTTCTTTTCAATACTATATTTCTCACTAATGAAATACTCAAAATCCAATGGCTGTATATATATTATCTATCTACTACATAAGTGATGGCAGCACAGTTTCCCATGCAACAAGTTGAATTTTATCTGTACAATGTATAGGAAATGATTGTATTATAATGATGACCATTCAAGAAATTGAACCACTTATTGTATCCCTATTGTATCGGTACATAGAGCTATGTATCGGTACCTTTCTTTGATATCAGAGTTATAAGCAAGCAACCGTCAGATATCCACATGGTCTAGGCCTATGTCAAATCATGCAGAGTAAATTTCCACTTCATCAGCTTCAATTCCAAGCTGAATGGGGGTCTTACTCAAAGGAACATGGAAAGAGAAACTTTTTTGGACACGAGACTAGAAAAAGAACAGGATGGAAACTCGATTGCAGTTTCAAGATCTGCTTTTACTTTTAGTTTAATTATGCGGCATTTACACTAAAAATATACAATGTATATAATCTTGAGTGTTTTATAATCATGGTGTATGCGATATATTAATCGTTGATTTTTCAGGAATTTGTGCATGTTATATATATGTATGTGTGTATAATCCTAAACCAATGTTGTTGTCCATACTTGTGTCAACTAACCTAATGTTTTAAAATGTTCTAATATTCACCAAAACATTAGCAAGAAAAGAACTTAGGTGCACATTACTAAAAATGTAGGATATAACCAGTAGGAATGGAGAAATATGTCGCCTAATGTATGTGTGGCTCAAATTCCAAGGTGTGTTGTGTTGTATTATATCTGTTAGAGCTGATTGTTGTGTTTGAAATATACATGTATACATCTTGTTACCGTATTTGTTGTCGATACTTTTCTTCAGAATATTTTGTTTTGAGGTAATCCTGGAAGCAACACACAATGTGCATTGTGTAGAAACAGTGTCACACTCACAGGCTTCATGAAATACCAGTCAGAGTTAGTGTACGTTAATGTGGTTGTATGAACAATGGTAAATAAATGATACTATACAAAACGTCAAACCTGTGTCCACCTCCTCCCATAAAATCCAAATTCATTTGATATATGTACATTATGAAAGCAGAAATTCACTGGATAAGATATGTAATTTATTTTCTAGAAAAATCGGAGGTTTTACAGAATCAGCAGAGCATGACCTCGCTCACATTGGCACCACCTCAATATATCAATTCATGTATCACAGTTCATCGATAATAATAAAGACGAAGCTAAAACTCAATCTTAACATGGATACATGTACTGTAAAGCATAAAAGAAACAATCTTAACAAGAATACAATGTACTGTAAAGCATAAAAGAAACAATGTACACATAATAAAATCCTGAATATTCCTTGAAATATTCAATCATAGCTGACACTAACCTAATACAAGTATGCGCTACTGTCCTAATTTTGTTGCGTCCCTAAACTCGCCAATTAAACTCGCCGTTTCCCAGCAAATTACTAAAACTCCTATCATGGTTAAGTACAGCAGTGTTTCACCTTTCATCAGTACCATTGTCAACATAATAGAACAAATCCCAACTGACTAAAGGACTGTTGGCAAGTTTAGGGAAATAGCCAAATTGGTTGGATACTTGAAACACAATTATCCCTCTGTATACAATATCACAATTCACTAAGTAGAGCATATTGAACTGTAACAACAAATTGAAATGATATAATACCTGTTGACAGTACGGTGCACTGGTTGGGAGCTTGCCCATGATTCTTGACGAGTCAACTCGGTAAAAATCTTTCCTCGCAGGGGCTTTGCTTGGCAACATTTTTTTGTCCAATAGGCTTTCAGATGCGCGTGATTGAAGATTTTTGACGAGCAAAGCCCCTGCGAGGAAAGATTTTTACCAAGTTGACTCGTCAAGAATCATGGGCAAGCTCCCAACCAGTCGTACGGTGGTCCCTATTAGATAAGACTTCACTTTGCCAGAAAAAAAAATTCGCATCATTCTAATCTAATGGGAAGTTTCATTTGACAGGTTCATTCACACGAACAAGATGTGCAAATATTTGACATCTACTAGACACAAATTTATCTAAGGTGTTTCACCATTTCTTATTTCCTATTTTCATGATGCTACACTGCTAATCTATTCATGAGACTAGAATTCAGCGGATTCCTCATCCAGGAATTCCTCATTGCTGTAATCACTATCTTGCTCAAGATATTCCTCGTATTCTTCATCTTCCATACCATCATTGTCAACATCAATATATCTGCCATAAACAACATCTGCAACAGAAAAACACAACACATCCGTTTGGTATACATTTTGAGTTTGACATTGGCTTTCTTGCAGTAGATCCTCCTGAAGAATCCATGAATGTATTATGCACATGGAAACTGGAAAATCCCACCAGTCTGGTTTTTCCCAGGGTGGTTTCAGTTTCTCAATTTGCGAGAAAAATGCAAAAATTGAAGCATTTTTCAATTGCCGTATATCCGTAACAAGCACAGATGAGATAAATGTCGGTTAGTTCCCCAACAACTGTTGACATTTGTAAGTGAATATGGATCAAGTTTAGTAGTCATCCTCATAATCGTCTTCATCATCCTCGTCATCTCCGTAGTTGTAGTAACTCTGGCGCAAACCTGCAATGCACAACACAAACTAAATATCTTTAGTTGTCTTATCATGTATGGCAAGCTTCTACGATGATGATTAAGTCAGTGCTGGCTTGAAGATGTCCACAAGAAATTAAAAAGAATACCGGTAGACATGATAGTTACTGGTATATATTGCTTGCATGCACAAAGAAATGCACACAGATTAAAATGTTGGGCACCGCATGGAAGTGCAGTTGATAATGTTCAATCATTCATTGATAGTTTGTCCTTAAAGTAGTAAAGAAGATTTATTGATAACTGCTTCTAAAGTCTGGATATTCTTCCACGTTCACCCGAAAATTCCAAGGCCAAGGATAAAAAATCATTTAGTGATTATTGTCAGATTTAAACTATATATACATCAGATTGCCGATTTCAACTACATGTACAAGTATATATATCCACACACAAGAAAATTTACAGTAGTGTTTTGAATGATTCACTCCCGGTATAACCAATGACTACTCACCGTTCCTCCCCTCAAGCAGTTTGAGAGGGTCGTGTTTGAGCTCCGTGCCCGCGGCCTCGGGATGATCTCGCAGGTACTCGGCCCGCGCTTCTTCTGCGGCTTTCTGCATCTCGTCCTGGTGAAGAGTGGCGGCGTCCTCTACATTACTGCACCTGGGGGGGGGGGGGGGGGGGGGGGGGAGTCATGTGTACTGGTAATTATTTGCATGCTCGTAACCATGTTACATAGACAGCAGTACATCACTAAAATAAAACTGAATGAGATGGTAGCAACGTAGCAACATATCAGTAACTGTTTCAATTCTTCGAAATGTTCATGACATATTACATGAGATATAGTCTAACATTTGATACCAAATATTATCTGTCACATTAGTCTAGATTTTCAGCATTAAGTGATAATTTTCTATTTGTTTGGATTTCATACATCACAACTCATTACTGATTAAGCCTACACAGAGAGGATCAAAGAATGATTTCCACTCACTGTCCACCGTTGAAATGTTCGTAGCCGGTGATCGGCTCGCGACAGACATAACACATTGAGGCACCACAAGCACACGTCATCTTGTTGCATCCCTCGATCTTGTAGAAACGTTTCTTGCACGCGTGACAGGTGCGTATCATGGCCTCCGTCATCTTCTGTTCAATGTATGCTCGCATGTTTTTCTCGCCGTCTTTTTCAACCTCATCACACCTGAGTGGTATGTGGTTAGGTTCCTTGCACAACCTGGAATTTATAATATAAGTTATGTTATTAAATATAGTGGACTTCTTCGTGTTGATGCTCCAAAACAAAAACCTAGAATAAAACGGCTAAAATAGGCCTACTCATCTAAGAAATGCAAATTGATCGCTCTTAACGGACCGACAAGACTCCTTGAGGCACTCTGGGTTGAGACACTTGAACACTTTGTCAGCTTCATCAGTGATGACCGTCGCAAAGCTGCAGAATGGACACCCAACAAGGTCCGGAATGTCGGCTCGACGAATCTCGTCCTCTTGTATCCGTCGGAGCAGGATTGAGAACGACTTTGGAGAGAGGACCGCTTGCAGTGCTGTCATGCTGAACTCAACATCACAGTCAGCTTCCAGGCACGGGAACTTTAGGATCGCCTGGCCTAGTGGGATTATTGGGTGGAAATAACAGAAGTGAACTTTCTGAAACTATTTAGTCTTGTAATTTTTGTGAATTGTTCCGATTTACACAGGTTTTCTTTTTCTTTTTCTACCAAATAAAGTATATTATGGATCAAGAAAGTTAGCTACATTCAGGGTCACTTTTGTTATTAATTAAAAGTCAAATGCGGAACAGACGAGATATACCTATGTGTGAGTCAGCCTGGCCGCGGATGCACTGTCGACAGAAGAGGTGGCCCTCGGGACACGCGAGCATGTCCTCAAAGAGTACCTCATCCTCGTAGCAGCAGGTACACTCGTACAGCTCCCCCCGACGTCTCGCCTCATCCACACGGGCCGCCTTTGCCTCCTTCTGCTGCTCGATGTGGTCTGGGGGTGGGTAGAGAGTGGAAATGTATGTTTAGTCAGAGTGAAGAAGTAGTCAGAGAATGGATGTCTGGACACTTTTTTTCACATACACAATGTATCTGTGAAACTTTATATTGAATTTATTGAGAGTCCATTGGTTATTTGATATCATGTGCCATTGTGCCTCTTATATACATGTACATGTAATGATATTTGTGAACCATGTACTATCTTACCCATGATGGTATTTTCATTCCGTGCGAAGAGCAGCTCTTTGTAGAAATATTCATCAGGATTTTCAGGCATCTTCTTGGTGCCTGGTCTTGGCGTGGCTAGGAACCTCTTGTGTGCCCTTGCAGCTCCATAGCGGTCTGAACATAGTTAACAATTGGTTGAGAGTGAAAAAACTTCAACAAAAGAACTGATTATTGATCCTACAAAAAACAATCCAGTGAATACCTCACAGACCCACCTCTTTCCCAGAACTCAGCAGCACGTTTGAGCTCCACAAGTGCGGGCAGGTAGTGGTTCGCGTGGCTCTCCAACTTCTTCCGAATGTACGCGATGGAGAGCATTGGCACGTCATTCTCCAGTTGCGTCAGGGCGTGCTCCTTGTACGCTCCCGATACTGCGGTCGACTCGTCATAGAAAACCTCTTCAGGTTCGGGAAACACCTGCAGGAACTCTGCGATGTTCAGGTCCATGTTCTGGAGCTGGCGGAGTCTTTGCTTACGATTCTCGACTTCTACACGGTCCGTAAGTTTGGGATAGTTTTTCAAATCGAACATCTGTGCGGAGAGGCGATCTACACGATCACGAGTGCCACCCATCGCTTCCAGTTGCTCAAAGATGTAGTTTGGGTCACAGTCAGGGAAAACCTTCAGAATCATTTCTACGTCCCTACGAAGTTCAGTAATGGTGGGTCTGGTATTAATTGTCGAGACGTGACCATCGCTTGAGACAGGGCGCAAAGTTGCAGTGTCTTCAGCTTCCTGGCTTCCCTGTTCCATTCGTAAAAGTTCTTCCGCGACAATCTGCACACGGTTTGCTTTGTGATAGTGTGCCTCTAGGTAGGCATAAATCTCATTCTTGTCCTTCCCTGGAAGCATGCTAGATACAATGCTCATGTCCCTGTAAAGGTCGTCAGTTGCCGAATCAGCTGAGGGTTCATGTTTGCTGGAGGAATTCTCACTCTTCAGAATGTTGATGACATTTTGCACTCTAGAACTGTTGTTAGCTTGAGACTCTAGCAAGGTAAATACATTGTTTGGATCTGCTTGTGGCAAGGCTTTCAAAACTTGCTGCACCTCATCTACAATAGCATCTGAATTATCTTTTTGATCCGATTTGGCATCAACCTCAGACGATATACTTCTATTTTCACCAGTTCCAAGAGCACTTTCTTTCAATGAACTGCCACTCGTTTGATACCGTTTGACTAACTGTTCAACAACCGTTTCAATTCGATTCTTCTCATCTTTGCAGCCTTCCAACAGCTCATAGATTTCATCAGGTTTAACCTGGGAGACTAGTTTTTCATCAAGTGCCGACTTAACACTGTCAATATCGTCAAATATTCCTCCACTTCCGTTACTCTCCTCATCAATTTTATTGAGCTTTTCCCGCATGGAGTCGATACCAATTTCAAGTAATTCATTGATTACAAGATCCATGCGGTTCCCTTTACTCCTAAGTTGTTTCAGTCTCCGGTAAATCGAATCGTCCACGCAGTCGAGGCCCAGCACGGCTGAAATACTCTCAGCATCTTGGGCCACAGATGCAATTTTTTTCAGAGCAGTACTCGATTTCGAACAGCTGGGACCTGCAGCTTGGGAATCAACCCGGGTCAAAACTGGCTTCTCTGCTGTCGAAGGAAAAGTAAGTGTCACGTCATCTGACACACTGGATTTACCATGCTTGGGCGAATGAGGAAGTCCCAACACAACAAAACCTCCACTGTGCGTAGAGTCTGCATCTGAGTGATAATCATTGTCCAAAGTCACTCGGCATCCCTCAGTTCCAATGAGATCATTGTCAAAATCCGTACTGTTCTGTACCTCAAATCCTCCGCTTTCTATTGACAGACAGTCATTTTCCGGATAAGGTTCAGTTTCCTGGGTATCAGTGTGCCCATATGTTTTTGTTTTTTCTATTCCTAAACCAAACACAACTCTGTTGCCTACATCACCCTGTTCACAATCAGCCGAGGTGTTTCGTTTGGCTTTACCATTGACTAGAACAGTCAGTGAGCTCTGCTCATCTGGTCTCCAATCTGGATCAGTCACATTCGAATCAGACTGGTCCAATCTAATTTTTTTCTGGGATGGCTCCATATTCCACGCCTGGGTCAGTGGGTGTTGTTTTCTGAATCCATGGTGATTGGTGATGGTTGTTTTGAGCGGTTGGCTATGATTCACATTATTGTGACAGGTAATCTACAAAATAAATGCAGTGAAGTCATCATCACGCGCATGATCCAGCTTAACTGGGAGCACATGTTCAATATAGTAGGCAATTCTGTTCCTTCATGCTCAAAATGATAATCACAGATAAAAAGAACAAATGATGTGTCATAGTGAACAATTTTCTATCATAACCAATTGTCACATTCTGGATCTAAAATATAGGAAATTAGCAGGGAATGAAATTGCCTACTAAATTGTACATGTAACCCCTCTACTGTTTTTGTCACTGACAGCAAGCTCCGAAACTTCAGATCATGACGTTGAAGACGTTGAACAACATTGATTGATGATGGATTGATGTGCATTGAGTTTCAGTTTCACTGGATTTCTGGGTCTATATCAGTTTCACCGTTTCTCAAACAAACAACTTGATGTCATATCATGATTGCCTGTCAAACACGCAGTGAAATAGTGCTGGAATACCACTGTATCCAAGTTATTGTTGACAAGTTGATTGAAAAGACGAGTACGTAGCTGATTTTGCACATTTTACAATGTTTACAAGACGCAACATGACATTTCGGCCGCCATGTTACAACTATAAAAGTCGGAAGAAACATGGAGTCGGACCATATCATCAAAGATTTTGATATCGTCCATCAAATCAGTATGTGACACCTACTTAGTATGTATATATGAACATTATTAGACATTAATATGTTATTATGCAGAGCATAGAGACGCAGCGAGCGGAAATGCAGATTTCTTGTGTAGGCCTATATTCCTCTAAACACGTATTATAGTCGTATTAATTATTATCATGTTAATGGGCATATGTATGCCGGTGTATTACTGTATGTATATGATATAAATACACTGCAATGATGCTGATAGATCTAGGCCTAGAAGATTGCCAAAAAATATTGACGAATACTTGCAAGCGGTTGAATAAAAAAACTGTTTGAATCAGGCTCATGGACAGTCAGTGGGCCTAGATCTATGTGTGTAACAATAAAACTAAAAAAAAAGCTTTCATCATAACCAATTGTTGTTATTGTATCTACATATTCAGAAGGCTCCTCTTCCACTAGCTGCGTCCCTATGGTCTGCATAATAACATATTAATATGAAGGTGTGTTAAATGCTACATCCCGAAATGTTGACGAATTTAGGACATTTGGCTCGCATGCAGATAATCAACTCACTGATTCAGCAGCACTGTAACCTCAATTAAGACGCGGTGAGAACGAACGGGAAGATAGCTGTAACCTCAAGATGCAACAGTTACTATAGGAGATTAAATGGGAGTCAAATTACTCAAGACTTCTGACATGAGGTTTGATAGGTAAGAAAGGTGACCCATTATGGGCGATATTTGTCCCTCTAGATAATCAATATAATGATTGAGTTTATGAGTAACACAAAATCATAAATGCAGCAAATTCATCATGACCACTATTATTTCTGAACTTGACAACTTACTCTAAGAAACTACCTGGGAATACATATTGCCCAAGACTAACTGCATGAGATTCAATGGATATTATGTGATTAGAATTTCATGAGCGAAATACACTTAAAAACGTTAATTACAGCTGTATCACATAATGAAGTTCTTTAGTTGAATTTAAAAAAAAAAAAAAACACACACATTTTTTTCATAACCGTTTTGATAGGAAACTAACTTCTGTGAACTGTGATAATCAACGATAAGAATATATCAGTAACACAAAGTGATAAAGGCAGATACAGACAACCCCATACTTGTTGTGTTGTGAATAAACTTTCCAACAAAAAACTTTCTTTCATAACCAATTGTCATATTTATATCCAACCAGTGCAACCACTAACTATAGAGGAATAACTGAGATCAAAATTGCCTGGGAGATTCATCTGATGACCTGCCAATTCAAGAAAACAGATCAAGACAATATTTCTATTTGAGCCAACAATATGCCTATGTAGTGTCAAGCATCACATACACGCACAGGAAAATTAAAAACGAATGAAATTATGAGCGATGGCAGTGCTGCGGATCACATCAAACATTTGTTTTTACTGCGCAATATTGTGGAAACAACGCCTACTGGATGACTATTCAATTTGAAGGTGTGGAAGTGTGGGTCACACTGAACATACCTCTGCATAACATTGTATCTGTAAAATCGTGGTTGTAGCATATTATTATTTCATTAATATCATGTATACAATGGACACATTTTATCGTCATTATTATTTGTGACTATTACATATTGCATGTACCAAACAGAATAATTTCACTCTGATATATTCATCACTCGTCAATATCAGAGTGGTTGACTGAATGTGTAGAGATACACAATTATGTCAGTATAATTTTGACAGCGCATATCTTTTTGTTGTTATCCATGTTATTGGTCTGGCTTCCTATTGTGAAAATAAAATTGAGTGAAATACTGACCGAAGTATTTTTTATTTGATCAGCAAAGAACACGGTTTCATGTACAATAACCTATACTGAACAAAATAATATAAACGAAAAAATGAGCCTATTTGACATGGGGAGGTTATATTTTGTCCAGCATGTTCACTATACAACTCGGCATGAATGGAATTACTTATAAAGTAATGGGTGTTTAATTCTCTTCCCTATACTAGAATAACTGTGTGTATCGCCAAGTGTATGTCAGGCTCCAGTCTTTTGTGGATATCAAAATGTTTCTGATGAATTCAAATAAATCTGTTAACATGTGGAAAATACCTATAGCCGTGGTAAGGAAAAAATTATGTTCTTGTATAAATGTTCAACAAGTGAATTCATTAATAAGCAGAGATATATCATTGTACCACTTCAATATTTGGAAGAAAATAATGTTGGGCAATATTTAAAGAGTATTTTTTTCTGTGCTTGCAAGCATTAATTTGAGCGAAAATTGCATAATTTGAACTATTCACCATCCAGCATCAGGCATTCAAAAGCCCTTTGCGTTTTGAACAGAAGGCGCTAAAGTTCTATAATACGCACGAATACGGCATAACTCACTATCATATACTCGTATACAGTAGTAGGCATACTGATTCATGTATGCATGCATGTTCGCGTGACGCTATACAGAAATCTACTTTTCTGCTTGCGTGAAATTACGGTACCGGGCGGCCGTTGTCATGGAGTCGCGTTGTGATGTCTCGCAGATGCAGTCTCGTTGTTTGTCCACGACCATACACGACACACAAAAAAGACTGATAAATGTCATCTAGATGCCGTGTTCATGTTATATACTCGAATAAAAATTGCAATAACCGATTGAGGAACGCTCGTGAAACCATATTGCGAAACGGTGCTTCGCAAAAAAAAAAAATCACTGAGCGGTGAAAATTGCTCCCAGATCGCTAGGGGTTTCCTGTCTAAAAAAAACTTCCGGTCAAATCTCGCAGAGATGAAAATTGTGATCATAGTAGTTGGGACTATCTTTAGTTTCTGCTGCTTTGGTCACAGTTTGGTGTTAATTTCTCGGACATGCAATACCATTAGACGCAGTTCGGCGCGCTTGGCGCGCCTCGCTGCGTTATTATAATCTAACCAACAAGTAACTTGCAGTGGAGATAATTATTTATGTGGCTGGCAAAAGTCAAGTAAATTGTCTGACTTGACTGTTGGCCTCGATCACGATTAACTAGATCATTTACATCAAAGACTTCTTACAATCTTTCATTTACATGTATACCACGTTTAAGAGGTGATAAATGGTCCAGCCTCCAGGGGGTAAGATAAAAGTACCTGTGAATAAAATTTCTCAATATTGTCACATTATACCCACCATATTACTATGGGTACTTTTCACAAAACTTATCATTTAGATATTGAAAAAATTATCAAAGATTTCAATTTAATTAATGAGTAATATTTATATTCCATTCGTTCCATTGGAATTGTAGACACCAAATTAGCGTGGTGAAGTTGTGTAAAGTTCCTTCAAATAGATAGGTTTTTTCTTTTACTTGTTGTCTTTGAGTTGATGGCAGACATAATGAGAGAGAAGAAAAATAGTCCAAATGTGTATATAAAGTTCGAAAATGCGTTGATTATATAACGAACTCATAAAACCACCGTCCTCCTCCGCAAAACCACCCGCGGAGGAGTGATCACGTTCTTGCGGAAGACAGGGCATGCACATGCGCAGAACAGCTTCCGGTGGAGAGCCCAATAAAAGGAGGCAGCCACAGCTCTCTGGGAGTCAGTCGGGGCAAGGTACCAGAGGAGACACATCACCCCGAGACGGTTCTGTCATCATTGGACAGGCGAGGATGAGGACTTAGAGTTTTCCGTACCTCAGCACATCTTGACCTCCGCAGTGCGGAGCCCCAGACTCCATGTATGAGAAATGTAACAGGGAAGGGTGTGGGTCCCAGATGATGACAATCGCATGCATCCGGTCCAACGGCCCCTCAATATATGAACCCCGGCCCTCTTGACTTACAGCTGACGGCAAGGCGGCGATCTCTTCTTGCACAGTGGTGCAAGCGTGAGGGAAGTCTCTGGTGAACCTCCGCAACCCGCGGACCTGTGAGGGACGTCCCCTGATATGCGGAGACACTCCGTCTCCACAATAGACGAACCTCCGCACCCGCGGAAGAGGGAGGTGAAGCAGACGTGCGGAGGACCCTCCGCAAGGACGAAGGACCTCTGCGGAGCCACGGAACCTCCGCAGCATGGAAGACCCCCGCAGAGAGAGGACCTCCGCAATGCGGAAGTCCTCCGCCACAGAGGACCTCCGCAGAAGTGAGCACCTCCGCACCGGCGACACCTCTGTGGAAGACGGCGGGACAGACTCTGCAAGTACCTACCTCCGGAGACGGAAGAATTGCGGAGCCAGGGAACCTTCGCCTCCGCATGGACTTCGCATAGGAAGAGACTGACGCTAGTTCTGATGCCTAACATTAAAAGCAGGGTCTTAGTCTAAACCTGGACCCGGTGTAACCTTTTAGTATTTTAAAGCCCGGTGACTTAGTCTAAACCTGGTCACTGTGTAATTTGGGGAAACGTTTCATATATTTTGTGAGTGAATAACTCGTCGTATTTGGTAATAAAACCCGTGTCTTTGAATTAATATGTCTTCAGCACATTTCTCTAACCAGAGAAATACTATGGAATTGCGGACGTCTCACCATTAATTGTCTATAGCGTTCGGACACAGAGACGAGAGGTACTACAAAAAGACTATACGAAAAATAAACACAACGAGAGAAAATAAACAACATCAAACCACCACGGCACCAAATAACCATCAATCGTAAAATCGCTACAATTATAATGCGAGTTTACCACCTTTTTTCATCAAAATGCATTAGGATGAGGTTATAAATGAGATACAATTTATTACCAATGTCACAAGAGAATGAAGCGGAGATGTTATCGGCTGAAACGAATTCATATAGGCCATGAAGTTACTAGTATTTTATTGACGATTTATTGGAAATGCACAACGTATAACCAACAAAAGTAAACATGATTTGTAGTCATCTCTTATTTTATGAACGCATTTTCTAAATAGAAAATCATACACAAAAAGTACAATTATTATACCGTTTGTTCACATTTCGTTGAAGCGTCACGGATTAGACCAGCAGAGCCAATACATAACTTCAATTATAATCTGCCACTTTGATAATGTAGATGACGTATGTTGACTTGGGTCTGGTTTCATCACCAACTCGTGCGTCCAGGCTGCCGTTAGCCACGCCATGTATGTTACTAGTCACGTTGGCGAGGTTCGCCTGCCCATCGCTGATTATCGCGTGAGACACGTTGAGAACGGCGCTCTCCATCGTGATGTCCGCCGAGGCATTGGTCAAAACCGCGCTTCCTGTGGTCAGATTGGCGAACGACGTTTCGAGGACGACACTGTCGGTGGTCAAGTTGGCCGAGGTCATTTCCAGCACGGCCTTCCCCTCAGTGATATTAGCGTATGAGGTGGATATGTTGGCCTGTCCCGAGCTGAGAGTAGACGTGGCCATGCTGAGCTGTGCGTATCCCGTTGTGATCTGGGCGGAGGCGGTCTCTATAATGGCTTGACCCACTTCAGTTGTGGAGGTTGCTCCAGACACCCTCGGATGTTCCCCTCCGTATTCTACTTCGTCTGAAATCAGAGTCAACACACTATAATTATGATGCACAAGGAGGTATTAAATTTAATATTTGGTACACCCAATGTAAATTTATATAGGCCTACGTATTCGACATTTCAATGAGAGAGAGAGAGAGAGAGAGAGAGAGAGAGAGAGGCCTCACCACCACCCAATGCCACTGTCCCATACGAATGACTGTGGCCTGCGTCGGTGTGGGTATGTCCAGAATCCTCATGAGTGTGTCCAAGGTCCGTATGGGTGTGGCCAGAATATTCATGGCCATGCCCCTCATCGCTATGGGTGTGACCAGCATCGCCATGTTTATGACCTTGATCCAGATGGGTGTGGCCTGTGTCGCTATGCGTGTGCCCTGGGTCGATGTGAGTGTGGCCTTTGTCGCTGTGTTTATGACCTAAATCATAATGGGTGTGGCCACGATCCGTGTGGGTGTGGCCGGTATCGACGTGGGTGTGGCCACTGTCGTTGTGGGTGTGGCCCCATCACACCATTTGAAGTCACAACTCTGATTGCTACAAACATTTCAAATAGGGTCTCTCGTTGTACGTGGAAATTTTAACCGACCTCTCGGTTATGGTATGCCATATGTTGCAAAATTCAAAGTCTAAATTATTTTTGAAAGAGGTGGGGGTTGGGGCGGGAGGAGGGTTAGGTGGGAGAGGCGCGACTTCAGGTCTGACTAGATTAAAAAATATTCCATTTTATTTGATATACTAGTAGTAATTGTATTAAATATACATCCACAAGATATGTCAGCTAACGATATCTTCACAAGACAAGACGTGTAATATCGAACCGACTTGTGTCCTTTTTCAAATGCTTGCATATTTTTCAAACACAAAGCATGTGTAACTCTGTGATACATTCGAAAATGTGTGCCATCCGTTTTCGAAAGGGGGATTATGGGATCACCGAGTACTGCCCCTCACTGAAAGGGGTCAATTTGATTGGCTGCTAGTCTCTTGGTGCCCAACCAACCACAGCGTTCAATCCTTTCCTCGTCCCACTTCCACCATGTGCAGCGTTCAATCCTTCCCACATCTCCCCCTTCCACTGGACCAATGTATTTTCTCGCAGTAGGCCTATTAATTCCACATTCACAATTTAGTGTTATGTTATCTCTGAAGTCAGGTTACAATTATGAATACGCAGAATACATGCTGTCTTGTGAAGTGTAATATTTCTCATATATATTTTAAATATAAATTATATAGGGCCTACACGGGTTTTATCTCATGTATTTGAATATATTTGGCCGAAGGTTCAAGTTATTCAAGTTGATATTTTCTCTGATTTTCCGACAAAACGATAATGAGCATTGAACTAACTGTATTCCGTCAGTACGCTAATGTTTTTTTTACACTTCTTGTCACCTGTTTGTGGGAAATTCGCCTCGTTGTGTTGAAGGCATGGGACAATTTCTTGACAAACTTCTCGATCCGATAATCAGAGAATGCGGGTCCCAAACCGAGAATGCAGGTTTTAAATGATACTACTTTGTGAATAGGTATAAATGAGAAATAACAATAGCAGGTAGTGGGTATCAAAGTTTTTTGTTGGATGAAAGACGATACAAAAACGTATGACATAAATATGTACAAATTATTATCCAAGATATCACAGAATGCGGGCTGTTTGTGAAACGTGGATATACGTATACATTCATATAAGAGTGACGAGCTACATTTATATTTCGTGCATGATGTTAATTTGATGGATTATGACTACTTTTGATGGCATTGCTCTCCTAACAAAAGTCGAGGGCAAAATGACGCCGTCGAATGCCCCGACGGAGCGACGGAGGGTCATCGACAGTGATTTCGCTTGATTTCATCCTGTCCTAAAATGCAGGGAAAATCCCAATGAGACATGCAAGCAATATAATTCCGTCTGGATGCACTAAATTAGAATATAATATGTAAGCATTGACACGTTTCCGTACACTTTTTTATTCATGTGACGGAAAAATTAACAAAAGTACATGTATATTACTTTCATGAATACATGGTATTATAGGCTGATGTGTTGTCAGTTATAACGCACCGAACTATCATGAAAATAAGAGATGATCAACACACAGTGCATGCTATAATTTTATGTGAAACCGTCAAATCACGAAGGAGAGCTAGACGATTTCAAAAGTTACAAATAAGTTCTAGGTAGAGATAAAGATCACGGGGGACTAGGCCTATATGTTCCGCGTAGAACGGTTTACGGCGGTTTGGTTCCGATTTACGTGTGGTTACTGGTATATTGTTTGTTTCACCATAAGTGAGAAATTATGGGCAAAGATCAGCTTAACAGATAGTATGTGAGACCCGTGTGCCTATTTCTATAATGTAACGCTTAGGAGCATAATATATGAAGATATCATTCGCTTGGGGAAAATTCTAGTTTTGGTGTAGTATGGGTTATATTGGATATGTTCCGATTTACCGTAACGAGCACAGGTCACTGTTCCGATTTACGTGGTTGTGCGTTGGGATTTACGAGACTTGTAAAAACATTAGAATGGACAATGCTATCAACTGTTTCTAATATTATTTTGGCATAAGTTGGAAATATTGGAATAATATCTGACCTAACGACGTTTGATGGATGAAGGTGCCTTATATAGAACGGAATATGACATAGTTCTGCTCTATTCTAATATACTTGCTTTAAGCCATTGTAATTTGTATTCATTTATATTCTGCCATGGTTAATTAACCCCGGCCGCCTGTCGATTTGGTTAATAGTGGTATCGTGAATTCCCCAATAATTCAATCATATATACACATTGGATTCATGCCGTTTTTCTCGTTTACACTCTCCCGTTTTATTGGTTATTTTCTTCGATCACTCACCCACTGCGTATTTATCTCTAATCGAACTATATAGTTTGAAACGACAATAACCAACTTGTGGTGCATATTGAGGCGCACGATTCAGACGATTCTTGTGTTGAAGACTACTGATTATTATGCAATTAGATTATGTAATTAGCGGTAATCTTGTGTTGTCGTGATGCAGTGTCTGAGTCGCCTGATTTGACACACACGTAATACACATTGATGGACAATATGAATAGTGTCATCAATAAAACAGAATTCATTCACAAAAATAAAAATTCATTGATTTAAAATAACAGTTCTGAACATGTTTAACGATGATATCAGAAATTTGATCTGTTTGTTGCCTATATTAACGGCGGAATTCAAAAGTCCTCCTAGCTAAAGGAATTATTAAAGATCAACTGTTTCACTGATGCGATATCGGATATATTATCATGATATAGTTTTACTCTCCTAAACGAATACTAATTTATATAGGAACCCATATTATGAACGCAAACTTATTTCGAGCAGAGCCTCCTCACTCCAATTATAAACGGCCCCATACGCCTCTTCCCATAACCACAAAGGTGTATGCTCGTACATCCTTCATCTCGGCGATTATAGCATTCGAAGATAGTATCTGTTGTTATGCAATTTGTTATTCAATTGTTGACTTAGCCCGAGTGTATTTTGATAAGAGATCTGGGCACGCTAGGCTTGCCAGCAGGATCAGTGTCCATGCCCATAGACCTATAGGCACATCAGACACGAGGTCTGCGGGCACGCAACACCGGCATGGAACACCCGCTATATCTATTGTCACATTTGATACATGCACGATTGTAACTTAAGCGATGTAGCTCAATATTGTTCTGGACATATGGATGGAAACACATGGTTCATTCCGTAGGGTACATTGATAAATTAGGTAAAACACATCAACTAATTTCGCTAATTTAGTACTTGGGTAAATTAGTTCAGAGTTCTTAGTTATTTCAAGTGTATAACTCTTGTACCTCATGATTCAAAGAGCTTCTTTCATTCGTGCGTTTATATAATAATGTAGTTTCCATACCATCCTGTTAACGAGTGTAAATTGCTCCACATCCTGATGTGGGAAATCGGACATCTTCCCACATCTGGTTTATAGCAAAGTGGCTCCAGATGAGCCATATTCATTCGAAGAGTAATCTGACTTACAAAGTATCCTTTGTATCCAATTTTATTAGCAGTCCAAATCTGCGAGAGCTCGAAATGTGAACCACAAAGTTTATTTCTTTATTATTTCTTGGATAAGGGACTTATAGTGTACATGTGAGAAATGAATACAAGTGTTCCTATTCCTACCAATTATTCGGACAATATATTTACAAGTGACTAAATACTATAGCATAGCAAACAATATGCATGTCGATTGTACCTGCAGTTATTTTGCGATACCAATATTAAGTTTAGGTCTGCAAATATATCATATCATATATCAATAATCATTATCGACCGTGTCTCACATTCGTTCTTGGATGTTGATAGACAGATCAATCCACTTAGCGCAATATAATATGTGGATCGTATGACAAGAACCAGTATGTGCAGCGATTTATGCATTTCCCTGACCCCAGTCTACATTTTGTGAAAATGATTTAAATTCACTTATATTAATTAATATAATCACAAAATATATGTGTAAGTCTTAGAATCTTTTGTAAAATAACTTTTACCTCAAAATGAATTTTCCACAAGTAAATTGTTCTAAGAACATAAACTGATATTAGATACAAATTTAAGATGTTCTGGTTTAACAAAATTTCTCATAATTATATGGCAATGAACAAGATAAGTGCCCATCTCCACATCATAACTCTCAAACGGTGTTTTCCGACTTGTATGATATTTTGAGTGGATTGGGGAAAGGAATTACTGATAAATATTTCGTTTTCAGGTTATATTAACTTGGATACCGTTCAATGGGAATTTTTCATTTTATTTTATTTCGAACTCATAGTACATTAACAATGGCATAACGGATACGTAAAAGAAGAGATCACAAACAGAAAAGATAATTAAAAAAAAGTAAAAAAAAAACAGATACAGATACGCACAAAATAATGTTCAACTGTTCAGATGTATAAAATACTGTTCCATCATGCTGAAATACTGGAGTGAAAAGGTACAACAAAATGTACAATACCTTCAATTAGGGTAGATTCAGGTAGACCGGTTTAAAGCTTTCAAGCTACCCCCATTTTCAGGCCCCCCCCCCCCCCCCCGGTAGCTTGAAATCGATTTCAAATTACCGCGGGAGTAGTTTTCAAGCTACCCCCTCTGATTTCAAATTCCTCCCCATGTTTCGCCTTTATAGCGGGGGTTTTCAAGCTACTCCCTTCTGTTTGCAAAGTACCCCTCCCGAATATATATGAACAGAAGAGTATATGACAGAGAATCATATATATAGTGATACATGTTGTAGTTAATTCATCTAAAATAACTCCGATGCAATAATATATTTTACCGCCGGAAAAAGCATCTGGGTCTAAGTATGCATCATCGCACCTTAGTTCATTATTTCCAGATACCTAGTAATTTTTTCGAAATAATATCAGCACTTCCACAAGAATACCAGATTTTGATATATGTCGTAAGTGCCCTGCACTCCCCCCCCCCCCCCTACCCTTTTGCGAAAGATGTTTTCCCCTTGTTACCTATGTGTATTTTGATTCAGTGATTTTCTAAAAAAAATTCGGTTTCAAGTTTGACCTTGTGAGAACGTGCAATGCATTTTCTGTTTTATTTAATTAAGGAAAAAAGAATACCTTTATACATGACAATATTGTGACATTTTCTCGAAGTTAAAATACATGTAACATTGCTTATCTGATTAATACAGTGCATGGACAAACATAATGTTAGACTCAATATTCATACACAATATAATAAATATATATTCAACAAATTGAAGATATATAGATAGATAGATAGATAGATAGATAGATAGATAGATTATACTGACGTAACCCTGTCAGACAATGGTTAGTGGGTTAGTTATTGTGGGTTAGTTTCTATATATGTTCAACATATACGGGGCTGTAACAAACCATGCACGCGAAGGATACCGCACTTGAGGGGGTAATTTCAAAACAAGGAGGGTAGCTTGAAAACGTTTTCAGGCTACCCCCAGGGGTAGCTTGAAAACGATTTCATCCTATCCCCCGGTAGCATGAAATCGTTTTCAGACTACCGGGGGGAAGGAACTGTAGGGGGTAATTTGAAATCGCTATACCGGTACACCTAAGGACTAAAATTCTCTTGCTAACCTACAGTTAACTGTTAACCCGTATTATTATTTCCATATCACACCAAGGGAAGATAGTCAACAAAATGATCAGTTGATACAGGATATGATTCCAATCTTTGTTTGTTTTAAATAGTTGTTGAGAGAAAGTGTAGTAATTTATACAAAATTCCAACAATTTTGCGCGGTATACCTGGCGTGTCCCCCTGCAAATTGTGTGTAGTCTAAATGTAGGTACATATTATGCGATCGATCGTGTATTTATCGATATATCCTGGTGCACAGCCATTTTATGCGTATTTTAAACTACCGTTTGTGAAGTTATAACCAAAAAAAGTGTGCGTATGGTAAACTACTGTTGTAGTGGAGGTATAACGAAAAAAGACCATTGTCTGTAATAGTATTATGTTCTCTTAAAGGACCACATTCTTGTAGAAAAGCTTATAAGGTTTGAACTTCATTCCCAGGTTTGAGCTTCATTCCCAGGTTTTAATATTCAATTCCAGGTTTTAATATTTAATTCCTGGTTTTAACGTAGTCCGCTACAATCAGTGAGGTATCGAAGAGTCAAAATTTGAAAGTTATTTCTTGAATATTATCTCATCAAAATGACTTATTTTTATAGAGTTACTGATCAGCATCCTAATAATGAAGAGAAAATAGGGGGTCACCGTGCTGGTTTCTTCGACATATTCGATCGAAATCACAAACATTTACCTAAAATGACTTGAATTATGATATTTTTGCACATTTTTTCGTCCATATTCACATCTTGCATCGTGTTTTCTGTACGAACAGAAACGGTAACCCCTTATTTTCTTTTCAGTTTTAAGATGCTGATCAATTACTTATTAAAATATGTCATTTTGAAGCTCTAGAATATGTTGATACAGTTATTCATTTAAAAAAAACTCTTTGGCCCCCTCCCCTCACCGTTTGGAGCGGACTACCTTTATTCCAGGCTCGATTATTTAATTCTCAGTTTGAATATTTAATTCTGGGTTTTGAACACTTAATTCCAGGTTTGAACATTTATTTCTCAGTTTTAATACTTAATTCCGGGTTTTAATATTTAATTCCGGGTTCCAGATTTGAATATTTAATTCCGGGTTTGAACATTTATTTCCAGGTTTTACTGTTTATTTCCCGGTTTCAACATTTAATTCCAGGTTTCAATATTTATATCCGGTTTTTAAATATTTAATGCCCCAAAAATTTGAAAATTGAAGACTCTCAGATCACTTCTGATGTGTACCAGAAGATACTTTTACATACACTTTCGTACATTATTGAAATTGCAAGATGAATATGGTTTTAGATGTGGTGGAATGTGGACGTGGAGTCATTTTTTAGGTTACAATTCAGTGTCGGGCCTTGACGCCCCTCTGCTTCTCTCGCCGATTTTAGGAGGGGCCTAATTTTAGGTCCACCATTGTCAGTAGATAATAAAGTTAATGATAAAAGAACAAAAACATATCCAAAAGCGCAGCATGTCGTGACTGACGACACAGGAACGAGAACGTGTTGTTGGAATGTTACGTTTAGGTTTTAGATGTGGTGGAATCGATCTAACCGCTCAAGACCATATTATGTCTTTCAATATAAAAGTATTTATAACCTCAACCTTTTGACATCTTTCCAGACAATCCTTTTTCTCCCGACGCACGCGTTTTTAATGGCGTTACCCTTATTTTGCTGGCACTATATAATGTTTTGTATACTGGCAATAGTGAACTATTAGAGATGGCTATGAAGCATGTAGGCTATATCCGACCATTTTACTAGCTATGCTCATACACTCTTGCATACACTGGTAAATAGCCACCCGGTCATAATCCCCCGGACAATAGATTTCCCTGAAAATTTATATACCGAACATAACCCCACCCCCATTCATTTTGTGAAGTTTATTCAGGTCGAAAAGAGATAGATAGTCTATTTGTATGGTCTGTTGTCTGATATTGTGCGTTGTCTTGTGTTTTGTCTTGTTTTTAGTATTATTTTATTATTATCCATGTATCTCCTTTTGGAGGCTGAATAAATAAATTATTTAAAGGTCAAATTCAAGGTCATGACAATATTCAGTATATTTCATGTCCTACATGTAAAATATATGTTCACAGTTGATTCCTAACCTGTAAAGTCGATAATAAGCGAGATATTAGCTATTTTGTCCTGTGATCTTGAAAATTAGATCTATAATAATTTATAATCTTGGGCTAGTTTTATAATATATAAAATTAACCCAAGGGCTAAGAAAGGTTACCGGACAATGTCTATTTTAGATATTACCCTTTTGTCCTGTGACCTTGAAAATAAGGTCATTGGTCAATTCAGGGTCACGAGAATGTTCAGCATATATCATTTCTAGTATGTCCACCATTGATTTCTAAGCTGTAAAGTCGATAATAAGTGATATATTAGCCATTTTATGATCTGGCCTTGAAAATGAGGATAAAGGTAAAATTCAAAGTCACCAAAATATTCAGCATATATCATTTCCTATATGTTCACTATGGATTCCTAAGCTGTGAAGTCGATAATAAGCGAGATATTAGCCATTTTGTGCTCTGACCTTGAAGATAAGTTCAAAGTCAAATTCAAGGTCATCAAAATGTTCAGTGTATATCATTTTCCATACGTCCAAAATTGGTTCCGAAGCTATAAATCAACGAAGGAACAAGATATCAGCCATTTCGTCCTTTGGTCTTGAAAATAAGGTCAAAGGTCAAATTCAAAGTCATGGCAATATTCAGCATATATCATTTTCTATATGTTTACAATTAATTCCTAAGTTCACAATTAATTCCTAAGCTGTAAGTGAGATATTAGTCATTCTGTCCTGTGACCTTGAAATTTAGGTCAAAGGTCAATTTCAAGGTCATGGGAATAATCTGTATATATCATTTTCTATACGTGCTCAATTGATTGCAAAGTTGTAAAGTCGATAATATTAGCCATTTTGTGATCAAGATATTAGCCATTTTGTGCTTTGACCTTGAAAATGAGGTCAAAGGTCAAATCAGAGGTCATGGCAATACTCAGCATTTATCATTTATCATATATTACAATTGATTCCTAAGCTGTAAGGTTGATAATAAGCTTGATATTAGCCATTTTATGCTCTGACCTTGAGAATGAGGTCAAAGGTCAAGTTCAAGGTCATGACAAGATTCAGTATATATCATATCCTAAATGTGCACAATTGATTCCTAAGCTGTAAAGTCAGTAATAAGCGACATATTAGCCATTTTATTCTCTGACTTTGAAAACGAGGTCAAAGGTCAAAGGTCTGACCTTAAAAATGAGGTCGAAGGTCAAATTCAAGGTCACGACAATATTCAGCATGTATCATTTCCTATATGTCCACAATTGATTCCTAGTCTCTAATCACAATTTTAAGTGAGATATTAGCAATAATGTGTCGCATTATTCAGTATAGGAGAATTTAACATGGGAAAGTCCTATTTGGACCAAGTTTGGGCCAAAATGGCCCACATCGACCGATTCAAGCGCAATAAAACTTATACACATCACAGGAGTATTTATAATGAGTGTTATGTGTCAAAAAGAAAAAAAATACTGAACAGATTTTGAGAAAATGGCCGCCAAAGTCCAAAATCAGCCATTTTTCGTCGAAAACGGCCGCCATTTTGAAAAAAAAACCCGCGAAAATCTGAAAACTAAAAAATTCTTTCTTGGAATATTTTCAGAGTATTTTTGTGAAAATTTTCAGAAAGATTCGACCGTAAACTTTAAAGATAAAAATGTGAACGGACGACGGACGGACGGACGGACGATGGACGCAACGCCACGGCAATAGGTCCGGTAACCGAATATGTAGATGTTCTGTATCTTCGGCGTATAATAGTTCTATTTGATAGGAGTTCGATATAGCTAGTCAACTATGCACATTATTTTATATATATTCGGATTTTCTAACTCGTTTACACTTTTTTTCGCTAATATCTTTGTGATGCTAAACGCTATCGTTCTATAACTTGGCATGCTTCACCTGGGAGTCAAACGGCAATTTTTCTACCAAATTTCAGACAGCTATCGCGAAAAGTGAAAAAGTTGGCAATCTACCTCAATGTTAAGTTTCAGTCCCAAACGGGAACTCAAGAATCTGAGAATATTCGAGGAACTGGTCCTGTTTACATGCATCAGGATTCGAAATATTCTTGTAACTTTGACCCAGAAGATACACTGGGCGTATTCTACACAAGCATGTTGATTTTGAATTATTGCTCCGCTACAAAACCGAGCAAATGCACAAAATTGTATGCAGGCCCAGAAATTAAATAATAGGGCTAAATTTAACATTGGGGTAGATTGCCAACTTTTTCAATTTTCGCGATAGCTGTCTGACATTTGGTAGAAAATTGCCGTTTGACTCCCAGGTGAAGTATGCCAAGTCATAGAACGATAGCGTTTAGCATTACAAGAATATTAGAAAAAAACAGTGTAAACGAGTTAGAAAAATCCGAGTATACATCAAAATTTAGAAACGGATCTTTACGGTATGATATTATATCATCTGTGATCATCCATTACTTGGAACAGAAATACAGAAGACACTCTGCTTGGAATTAATTAAAAATAAAACGGGGATGTTCAAACTGAAACCGCATTTTCAGATACATCAGATGAAATCCTGTGTATATATATGTTTAGTGTCATAAGAGGCACATGAGAGTGGTTAAATATGTTTAATCCAGAAGGTAATTTGATAGAGTCATGAACCGATTGTGGGCTGAAATCGTTATAATATCTAACGGTCAGTGAAGATGAATGAGGCTGGGTTGCAGAAACGACAAGCATTTATTGTGGACGAATTCAACGATAAAGGCCGCCTGGGTGGGTGGGTAGGGAGCTTTACAAAAGAGATGTGTGCAGGGCGCTGCCAAAGTCAGGAATAAGGCAAGTGATACAACAAACAGTGACCTGGATCTGACCCGGGTCATAAAAAACAGATGACCATTATATCCGGAACTGGAACCTCACTGAGTCTTTCACAGCAACACATCAAAAAAGTGAAGGCATTTATAATACAATAACCCGTTATTTTTCACATAAAAATAGTCTTGAAACGGGAACTCTGCATCTCCGTATATGCCTGCTTATATTTCGATGATTAAGTAATGAAACATGAAATACTAGTTTTGTGTATGCATCATGAAAGATACCAATCAATTGTGATTATAATAACGAGGCATTTCTCTGATAGAAAGCCTTTGTAGTGATGTTGGAGGACATAAGGGTGCGGGGAGGGGAGGGATAATCGGACTTGCTATTTTTCTTTGCGGGGGGGGGGGGGGGGAGCTGTTTTACAACTGATTCAAGCCAAATAAAATTACATTATTGGTCTTGAATTAATATACTATTTGCTTTTCACACACGTGAGATTTGAGTAAAACACATAGATACATGTACACATGCAGTTGTTATTTAGGGGTCCGTATGGAAAGTCCCTTCGATCGAAAGCCCTTCGGTCATGATCCCCTCGGTGAAATGTGCTCAGTAGAAAACTCTCTAGGATCAGAAACCTTCCAGTCAAAACGCTCGTTTGTATACTAATTTTCGTGAATTATTAAATGTTAAGTATATTAAATATAAGTATAAAAACGTGTCCCAAACGTTCTACCCTTGGAAACTTGCTGGGAATCATTTCCCGAGCACGTGATATCATAATCATATACGCATACATCTATTGCACAAATGCTCGACAATATAATATGATAACACATTCCTCGTCACATGAATGAGCTGTGATTTCGTGATGTTCACAGATAGTTAGCAACTTATCTATATTTCCCACAAATTCTAATGAAGTCGCTGTTCTCCATTTTCTCTTAATTATATGCCTGTTGCTACATTTCCCCTACTACTAGGCCTACTAGGAGTGATGGCTAGAACTGCCCATAGACACTGTGGCTTGCCACCGTTCAGTGCAGGATCAGTGGGCGGTCCCAAACAAAAAAGGGGCGGGCCTTCAGCGATCCCATAATTCCTCGATCAAATAACTTACACGATATCGAAAAAGTATGTGCAACTCGATTGTTCAACAGGTAATTCGATGTAGGCCTATGAGGAGATTGTGTGATGTTGGTGCTGCTGTATTTGATATGATATCATTAATGAGTAATAATTAGGTTAAACTACCACAAAGAATAGGTAGGATTCATTAAATATTTACGAGAAAATGGAAACGAATGCATGTAAAATTTAGAACCATGTGGTATTTTCAAAACAATTGTTAAATTATCGAAAACATGATAGGTATCGAATATTGCAACATTTGGCGTGCCATACTCGGTGAGGTTTGGAGAATTTTGGAGAAGGGTGTTCAGCGCTGACGTGAGGATGACCTGAGAGCGTCCTGGGTCTGACCTGACAGAACAGCAGAGTAACTCAAGGGAGCATCGATTATTTCAACCGTTACACATTACAACACACCCTAGTGATATATCACTAGATCTTATATTGTTCTATCATTATTATTATTTTTTTTTATTATTATTGTTATTATCATTATTATTATTATTTTTTAGATCTATTATTATTATAGTGAGGCAGTGAGGACATGACCCAGCAGACATAGTGAGGCAGTGAGGACATGACACAGCAGTTCTGACCCAGCAGACGAGCGAGGCAGTGAGGACAGGACCCAGCAGATCTGACCCAGCAGACATAGTGAGGCAGTGAGGATATGACCCAGCAGATCTGGCCCAGCAGACATAGTGAGGCAGTGAGGACAGGACCCAGCAGATCTGACCCAGCAGACTAAGTGAGGCAGTGAGGACAAGACCCAGCAGACATAGTGAGGCAGTGAGGACATGACCCAGCAGATCTGACCCAGCAGATGAGTGAGGCAGTGAGGCCAGGACCCAGCAGATCTGACCCAATAGACTAAGTGAGGCAGTGAGGACAGGACCCAGCAGATCTGACCCAGCAGATGAGTGAGGCAGTGAGGACAGGACCCAGCAGATCTGACCCAGCAGACTAAGTGAGGCAGTGAGGACAGGACCCAGCAGATCTGACCCAGCAGGCATAGTGAGACAGTGAGGACAGGACCCAGCAGATCTGACCCAGCAGACTAAGTGAGGCAGTGAGGACAGGACCCAGCAGGTCTGACCCAGCAGACTAAGTGAGGCAGTGAGGACAGGACCCAGCAGATCTGACCCAGTAGACAAGTGAGGCAGTGAGGACAGGACCCAGCAGGTCTGACCCAGTAGACAAGTGAGGCAGTGAGGACAGGACCCAGCAGATCTGACCCAGTAGACAAGTGAGGCAGTGAGGACAGGACCCAGCAGGTCTGACCCAGTAGACAAGTGAGGCAGTGAGGACAGGACCCAGCAGATCTGACCCAGTAGACAAGTGAGGCAGTGAGGACAGGACCCAGCAGATCTGACCCAGTAGACAAGTGAGGCAGTGAGGACAGGACCCAGCAGGTCTGACCCAGTAGACAAGTGAGGCAGTGAGGACAGGACCCAGCAGATCTGACCCAGTAGAAAAAGTGAGGCAGGGAGAACGAAACCCAGTAGTTCTTAAGCAGGAAGCATAATGACAAAAGTGAGACATACAATTCGCTTCATATTACGTTATTACAGTTACCAATGCAAAGTATCATTTGTCCAATATGGAGTGTCAATATGTAGTGTATATAAATGTGCATAAAGTACATAAAAAAAAACATGCAAAACAGTCTATGCATGCAAAAAAAAAAGTCTAAGAAGAAAACTTATATAACTTCATGGATGAATCCCCAGATGCCCCATGCTTCATGACCGAGATGTTGGCTGAAAACTCAATGAAACATTTCTAGGCTGAAGTTCACTCAACATATCCTTAAAAGAAATGTATGTCAAGGGCGACGAATCCCAAAATAATTTCCATTTCGCCTAATGACACACCGTTTCTGAGGTATGAGAAGCTTTTCAGAGATCGATTGAGATTGGCCTCAAAATCAATAGGCTTCTTCCTTTGTGGCATATGGACCTCCATGCAAAATTTTTGCAGCCATTGTAAACTGAAAGATTGTTGTATTTATTGTCCGGAAAAAAACGTTGATATCCTTAATTATAAATTGTACAAAGACATACCAACTTTTGCCAACAGCTACTTTACTAATGTATACTGTGAATTAAGTTGGCAATGACAATTTTAAAGTTTTTAGCACAATAAATTTTGGCGAGTTCTTGTTTTGAATAGTAAAAGCAATCTGTAATATTTTTTGCCCTTTGTTTTGTCCAATATTAATTTGCCACATGTTTGCCAAACTCGCCAATATCAATACATCAACAATAACCAGAAATACATAATGATGTATTTCTGCAATAACATAATAAGTGAGTTTACACTAACAAGCAACAAAATAAACCAAGACATTGTCCCACAATAGCATTATGTCAAGAACCCAGTTACATTGTATCAGGAATACATAACAAGAGATATATTTTTCTCGTTACATGTATTTATTACTGATGGTATTGAACATTTCAAAAAAATCTTTTTGTTGCTAATTCTTTTCTAATCGTACATATAACTCAAGGCATTTCAAGGAGCACTGTAAATGTACTCATTTTAGGGGTTTAATTTACCGGTAACTTTAATACCATTTTACGGTTTTATTCTTCCCATAAAATCTGTAAAAATCACCGTGAAAAATATTACATTTCAAGTACACAGCAAACTTCATATACAAGTAGTTGCAAGTTACTTGTACATGTAAATCATAACTGGTCCCCAGCTTGATGTCTTTCCCACAAACAGGATATGTTTTTTTTCGTGTAGACGTATGAAGTACATGTAGTTGCATGCATGCACTGCTGAAAAAGTCAACGATGTAATTGTTGATGTTGTTGCAGTGATGTTCCCAACAACGTTTGTGGAGGAGTCAGTGGCCACAGTCGCTGACTGCAATCACTGACATATTCGTCAGGGTTGATGTTGTGCAGCTTCTTGAACATGTTGCAGTGAAGTTCATGGAGGTATTTCTGTGACTTTTAACCACAGACTTGACCTTCACCGTCTTGCTGCTGCGGCAGTTGTAGCAGGGCTGTCTACTGGTTATACAATGCAACCTAAGAGCAAGAACAGTCTCCCTGAAATGGAAAAAAAATAGAATTTAATGTGAAATTCATCCCCACATTCATCCATGAAAACATGAATGAGACCTTGCACTTTAATGAACCCAATTCTAGTGACCCACTATAATGATGAGTCATTTACACACCAAATGAGCGGGTTGCATCGACAAGTACACAAGACGTTTCAAACAATTTTCACATTCATGAAAAGGAATATGGTTTGTAAAACAACTTACAATACAAAACAAAGGAATGAATCAGTATGCTGTCTCCATGTGGCACTTCAAACTGTCACTGACGTCAACCAGGTCGGGCAGATTCCTTTGTAGACAGCAGTGATGAGCCATCACAGCCTTCATCAAGAATGGCTTGATTGTCTGTCCAAGAATAATCAAGAGTTTCATGAACAAATGCAAAGTACATGTACATGTCATGCACAGGTACATTTTGTACATTCATAGAATATGAAGAGATATACATGTATATATGAAAGGAAGCTCAAATTTATTACCACAGTATTGAGTAAGGTGGAGCTGAAAGCATTTCTCTCCCTCCAGGACACTTCAGTGCTCAAATCCTGCCGCACCTTCTTGAGCGCATCCATTATGAATCTGTCAAAACATTACAAAACTTGTGTGAGACCTATCGGGTCATGTCTTCACTGCCTCAGTGTCTGCTGGGTCAGACCTGCTGGGTCCTGTCCTCACTGCCTCACTTAGTCTGCTGGGTCAGATCTGCTGGGTCCTGTCTTCACTGCCTCACTTAGTCTGCTGGGTCCTGTCCTCACTGCCTCACTCGTCTGCTGGGTCAGATCTGCTGGGTCATGTCATCACTGCCTCACTCATCTGCTTGGTCAGATCTGCGGGGTCCTGTCCTCACTGCCTCACTTGTCTGCTGGGTCAGATCTGCTGGGTCCTGTCCTCACTGCCTCACTATGTCAGCTGGTTCCTGTCCTCATTGCCTCACTTGTCTGCTGGGTCAGATCTGCTGGGTCCTGTATTCACTGCCTCACTCGTCTGCTGGGTTAGATCTGCTGGGTCCTGTCCTCACTGCCTCACTTGTCTACTGGGTCAGATCTGCTGGGTCCTGTCCTCACTGCCTCACTTGTCTGCTGGGTCAGATCTGCTGGGTCCTGTCCTCAATGCCTCACTTATCTGCTTGGTCAGATCTGCTGGGTCCTGTCCTCACTGCCTCACTATGTCTGTTGGGTCCTGTCCTCACTGCCTCACTATGTCAGCTGGTTCCTGTCCTCATTGCCTCACCTGTCTGCTGGGTCAGATCTGCTGGGTCCTGTCCTCACTGCCTCACTTGTCTCCTGGGTCAGATCTGCTGGGTCCTGTCCTCACTGCCTCACTATGTCTGCTTGGTCAGATCTGCTGGGTTTTATCCTCACTGCCTCACTTGTCTGCTGGGTCATGTCCTCACTGCCTCACTTGACTGCTGGGTCAGATCTGCTGGGTCCTGTCCTCACTGCCTCACTTGTCTGCTGGGTCAGATCTGCTGGGTCCTGTCCTCACTGCCTCACTTGTCTGCTGGGTCAGATCTGCTGGGTTTTGTCCTCACTGCCTCACTATGTCTGCTGGGTCAGATCTGCTGGGTCCTGTCCTCACTGCCTCACTTGTCTCCTGGGTCAGATCTGCTGGGTCCTGTCCTCACTGCCTCACTATGTCTGCTTGGTCAGATCTGCTGGGTTTTATCCTCACTGCCTCACTTGTCTGCTGGGTCATGTCCTCACTGCCTCACTTGACTGCTGGGTCAGATCTGCTGGGTCCTGTCCTCACTGCCTCACTTGTCTGCTAGGTCATGTCCTCACTGCCTCACTATGTCTGCTGGGTCTTGTCTGCACTGCCTCACTTGTATTCTGGGTCAGATCTGCTGGGTCCTGTTCTCACTGCCTCACTTGTCTGCTGGGTCCTGTGCTCACTGCCTCACTTAGTCCGCTGAGTCCTGTTCTAACTGCCACACTATGTGTGCTGGGTCAGACCTGCTGGGTCGTGTCCTCACTGCCTCACTATATCTGCTGGGTCAGATCTGCTGAGCCATGTCTTCTCCGCTTCACTGTGTTTCCTAGGTCATTCCTGCATGACTGGGTGTCTTGGGTCTGTCTTATGTACTCTTATCACATTAATTGGGTTTGCTTCTATCTGCCATAATATTGAGCTTCACTCCCGTGCATAGACTCAAGGAAAAAATTTTATAATGCAGTCAATTTCTACAAGTCCAAAACATTTTTGATGCAACTAAAACATTCTTGATGCATAGAAAATACTTCAAAATATATCTAAAATATTTTCTCTGCGCCTAAACAGTGCTAAAACTATTTTGATGCATCTAAAACATTTTTTATGCTTCTAAAACATTTTTGATGCATGAAAAATACTAAGATGCATATAAAAAACATGTTCGATATGCCTAAAATATTTCTTTAGGTGCATCTTAAGCATGAAGTATTTCGGATGTGCCTGCTAGACACTTGAAAATGTTTTAGACGCATCGAAATATTTTAGACATGTCTCAAACTATTTGGGATGTGTCTGAAATGTTTCCCACACATCGGAAATGTTTTGCATACCCACTGGAACAACTATTTTCGATGTGATGCGTCCGAAATGATTTAGATGCATCTAAAATATTTTCGGCACTTCTCAAACTATTTTACCTGTGTCAGAATTCGGTAATGTTTGAGATGCTTCAGAAAATACGAACAATTACTACAAACAATTTTTGACGCGTCAGAAATGTTACCGACGCGTCGGAAATGTTTTAGGTGCATCGAAAATGTTTTGGACGCGTCTTAAACTAGATCTATTCTTGATGCGCTTTTTCATAATATATTTTGACGCGTCGAAAAGGTATTGACAGCTGTATTTCATAATGCAAAATTGTGGCAGATAAAAACCACCGTAAAGGCGTAATTTGAAGATCGTCTAGTGATAGACCAACTGTATTAGACATGATAATTTTCTCCTATTATCGCCCATCGAAATAGTCTCATTTCCCTGGGTCATTTCATGTCAAAATTATGAGGTTTCCATCAATTTTATGATATTAAGTCAGTCTAAAAATTTGTATGCTCAAATTTACGTTCAGATATTGAATTTATTCGCACATAATTGAACATTACCTCCATTTTTCGAACGCGTGAAGTCTGATCGACACTCATAGTCAGTACCTCGCAGAAAACGCATGGTGGCATTGGACAAAAGCGAATAACTATATGCTCCCCGAGCGGATTCCTCTCAGGTCGGACCCAGGAGCTCCTGGGTCCGCCTCACATCCTCGCTGATTGTGCTTATGGAATTTTGCCCAACCCAGGGAGATGCCGGTGTAACGCCAAAAAATGAGCCCTGCTAAAAAATGAAACCCGCGTTTGATCTTCAATTGGGTCTCATTTTTTGGCAGTCACCTTGCCAAATATTGATCCCCCTGCCAATAAACGAGCCCCATTGGAGCATAATTGCAATTGAAGAATAGTCTGTACGTGACTCTATAATATTATTTATTTTTATTTATTTCATTCAACCCCCATGATTGGGGAAGTACATAAAAATACAATAAAACCATTCATACAAAACATACATTCATCAGGATAATGTATACATACATGCAGGCAGTCTAAGGAGACGGTACGCCTCTAAAAATTAGGCACTTTAGTACAACATTCACATCAATATGACTTGGTTAAAAGTTTTGCAAGGTGGTATTCTTCCGAGTAGGGTTTCATAAAATTTTCACTGAGAAGGACAGTACGTAATGAGTCCACTAATCCAATGTTTACATCATGATGTGGGATATATTTGGTTCTACGGAGAGCACACTCTGAAGAATTTTGGTACTATTGCCTGATTAACAGTCAATGGAGATTATGAAAAATGACGCTAACGAAGTCTTATTTATACCATCGTTTTAGATTCGCAGATTAAGAGAGACAACACAAACATCAGGATGAAATTGGTAGCCAACATAGTGGAACGGTAGCAGTTATCAATATGTATTTCGAGCGGTAATCGTCGCGTGAAATCTACTCGCCATTCCCTTACCATGTTGTGCGAGATTCAAATATACTTGGGGGCTCAAATGCAATTAATATGTGGTCATTCGCAATGTGGACATTTGACAAACACTGTAACGAAAAGAAAACACTGACCAGGGTTAATTGTAATTAGGTTTCCCCCTCTCAATTGGGGGCTCAGAATTTAGCAAGCGCCTTGCCAAATAATGATACCGGTCTCACTATTTGGCAGGCTGCTTGCGAAATTTTGAGTCCCCGACACAGTTTTTAGGGGGCTCATTATTTGGCGCTACACCGGATCCAGGATGATGCTCCCGTTACATATATGCCACCCTTGTGGGACAGGCACTGAAGGTATCCAGTTCCGATTAGGCGACGGTATCCAAGCAAGGATAGTCCCCAGTGGAACTGTAGGTCGAAATGTTTAACATGTTTATTTTGTTAAATAAACAAACCAGCGTGTTATTGTATTAAATACATTTAAAGATAAATTTCTATGTTCGTTTCCGTGTCTGTGTTGGAGGTCGCACTTCAAACCTGCATAGGTTTTTGTTAATAAATATTGCATACTGCTTTGCTCTCTCGGTACCACCAGAAATACATAAGACCTTATGGTACTCTCAGAAATATTTCTGGTACTACCCAGTACTCTTAATCTTACCACCGGTCATATTCGATGCCTTTGACAAGGTCAGTTGAGAGGCCGATGTGGATAACACCGAACTGCCGCTGTTGTTTGCCGGGTCTGTCTGCACGGCTGATGGCAATACGTAGAACCAGTTTTGAAACGTAGAACCAGTTTTGCTCTTCTTTTGTCTTACTGGTCAATTTCACGTAACGCTATTCTGCACTGGCAACATGAAGTGGCTTCATTCACTTGACCTGTGATACGATCTTTGACACCTCAGTTATAGTTATCACACATTGACCTGTTTTCATTGGTCTGGACTACTAATTGACAAACATAAATGAAGCAAAATATATGATTATCAGACTTAATTTGAGTTCGAGCTTTATAACAATTGTCCACATTATTATTAATATACTATTAAGGTATTAAATGGTTATTCAAAAGTCATGGAGTGGATACTTGTGCACGATGTGAGGCAGGAGATAAATTGTTTTGTATTTCATTTTAGTTGCAACCGATGTGCTGCCTTAGGCAATGTACGGTTCAGCTCTTACTTTAAGAAAATAATTTATGTATGAAAGTGCGAGTATCCCTTGGTCTAATATGCAGGACGCAATTTCTAGATTTCGCAGATAATGTTCAGACACGCTCAGACTGCACCAGCTTTGCACCTGAGGAAATTAACGAAATTATGAATGGCTCATGGTTATTGAACACGTACAAACATAATTGCTTTGTTGAAATTACAGCTGTGTGAAGCCATGACTGGTGATTCAGACGACGAACAAATATACACCCCTTTTTCGCATCAGCAAAGTTCTACATTCATGTTGTGCATATTTATTCTTCATCAAAATCACTGAGGATCATCTGGTGACTCTCCGGTCAGTCCTATCTCATGTGGAAGCTAATTTATTTTCCGGCCCTATAAATTTTATCTGCTATTGTAGCATAGAATATTGAAAATTCGGCCATTTACCTCCATTATAATTAGACATTGCGTGATAGATATGAATATATGTGATGACGTGTAGAATTTTTTTTCTAGTGATTTGCCTTGAACAGTTGAATAAATCCGGAAATGACAGGAAAGGTATTTATTTCAACACCTCTTTGCTTTCCCAGCTCCTTAGCAAAATGCTAACGAGTAATCTAATGAAAATTAGGCCAAGGGCCAAAGATAGGTTACCGGACAATGTTTAGTATTTTAGATGTTAGCCAGGTCACTGGTTAAATTCAAGGTCAAGAGAATATTCAGCATATATAATAATAAGCATATATCATGTCCACTGTTGATTTCTAAGCTGTAAATTCAATAATCAGAGAGATATTAGCAATTTTGTGCTGTGGGCTTGAAAATGAAGGCAAAGGTCAAATGCAAGGTCATCGAAATATTCAGTGTATATCATTTTCTATATGTCCACAATTGATTACCAAGCCATACAGTCAATAGAGGAGCAAGATATGAGCCAGTTTGTCCTTGGACCTTGAAAATGAGGTCAGATGTCAAATTCAAGGTCACGAGAATATTCAGCATATATCATTTCCTATATGTCCACAATTGATTCCTAAGCTGTAAAATCGATAATAAGTGAGATATTAGCCATTTGTCCTGTGACCTTGAAAATGAGGTCAAAGGTCAAATTCAAGGTCATGACAATAATTTGCATATATCATTTCCTATATGTTCATAACTGATTCGTAAGCTGTAAAGTCGATAACAAGCGAGATCTTAGCCATTTTGTCCTATGACCTTGAAAATGTGGTCAAAGGTCAAATTTAAGGTCATCAGAATACTCAGCATATATCATTTCTTATATGTCCACAATTGATTCCTAAGCTGTAGAGTCGATAATAAGCAAGATATAAGCCATTTTGTCCTATGACCTTGAAAATGGGGTCAAAGGTCATATTCAAGGTCATCAGAATATTCAGCATATATCATTTCCTATATGTCCACAATTGATTCCTAAGCTGTAGAGTCGATAATAAGCGAGATGTAAGCCATTTTGTGCTCTGACCTTGAAACTGAGGTCAGAGGTCAAATTCAAGGTCACGAGAATATTCAGCATATATCATTTCCTATATGCCCACAATTGATTCCTAGTCTCTAGTCTCAATATTAAGTGAGATATTAGGCATAATATGTCCCATTATAAAGCATAGGAGAATTTAACATGGGAAAGTCCCACTTGGGCCAAGTTTGGGCCAAAATGGCCCACTTCGAACGATTCAAGCGCAACGAAATTTATAGACATCTTAGGAGTACATATGAGGAGTGTTATGTATGAAAAAGAAAAAAAGTTACTGAACAGATTTTGAGAAAATGGCCGCCAAAGTCCATAATCAGGCATTTTTCGTCGAAAACGGCCGCCATTTTGAGAAAAAGGCGAAAATAAAAATAAATAAAAAATACCTCCTTCTTGAATTATTTTAAAGTATTTTTGTGCAAAATTTCAGAAAAAGTTCGCCCGTAAACATAAAAGATAAAAATGTGGACGACGACGGACGACGGACGCAACGCCATGCCAATAGGTTATCGGACCATAGGTACGGTAACCTAAAAAGAGACATGATGTGCAAAGTCCCTTCACATGTGGAGGGTTTTCGATATGTGTGACCCGCGTTCCTATACTAGCTTGCCTAGTGGAATATCCCTTCACGCTTGGTAGAGCGTTGGGGTTGGGTTCGAATCCCACTGCATGGATGCAAACATATACACGTGGCGCAGTCGGCAGGATGCCTCTATTCTTGGTTTTTGTTGGTGTCTGGACGTAGTGTGCATAACGCTGCCACATTCCAGAAAATGTTGTGTGATATATCCTGATTGGGGAGATGGACTTAAATGAATGCTTCAACTCGGGACGAGTTCACACAAAATGTGGCTCGCGTTCGTGTTGGCTAGTGGGACATCATTTTAGGTCGATTGAGCGGGAGGCTTTGAATCTGGGGATATTTTTTTCTCGAATCCCACTGGAGGGACAAATATAACCTACTTAATCAAATATCGCCTACATGAGGTGAACATTCACCCTATTAGCTAATATTTATAGTGACCTCTGTCATTGGCCACCAAAAGTCCTGAACCGGTCACGATAATTTGCGAGCTTTATATAGCGCCATTACAAAGCGACACCTAGCGAGGAATTACATATTTGAAATTCGATAGATGGCGCCACTCTTGTAACAAAAACAAATTCCCCAGTTTGACATGTTGAGAATGTGAAGCTGCAAGTGGATTACATGCTGGTGGTAGATACACGTGAAATATTCGCAATTCACACGAGAATCAGGAAGGTAAATATGCTGTCATAACACATAGACGGTACAGCAATGAATAGATGCATTTATCGGGTGCAAAAAACAGTCTTCGTGCTCAAAATGTCTTCGAAAAACAAGGCAGTCCCATGAAAACAGACTGCACAATTTTACCGGTTTCGATAACGTTCGAATCAGCAAGCGCGCGGTTTTTTCCCCGCCTGTCGATGAAGTCATCTACCTAGATTAGTTCCTAATCTTTAGATGTGTATTTTCGAATTAGTCATCTAATTTCTCAGCCAACACATGAAAAACTGCAGGTTACTGCACTATCATATGAAAGGCCTACTCAACTACTGCAGACCACACAGCTCCCTTCGCAGGCTTCCTTGCTATGCCCTTGGGCCACTGGCTGCCCTGGAGTCTTGCATGTCCAGTGAGGCTCCCAGGTAACTCAGCATGCTTAGATTCCAGGTTGATTGCAATATATTCAGCATGAGCTGATAGACCTAATTGTTTCAAGTATCCTTGTTGACCCTACATTACGATTATTAGGCATCCCGATTGAAAATCGGGAGGCCTTATGTTTTTGTCTGTTTTTTTTTTTTTTTTCTTTTTTTTTTTTTTTTTTTTTTTTTTTTTTTTCTTCCGCCGTTCGGTTTCCGGATCATAACTCTTGAACGCCTTAATCTATCTTTCCGAAATTTTCACAGCTCATCCGAAATACTTTGCTCCTAACCCCTATTGTTTTTCGTCGAGACCCGAAATCCAAGATGGCCGCCAGCGGCCATTTTGGAAAAAAAAATCGGGCGATTCCTGTCAATGTCATAATTTGATTCAGGCAATTTCCAGGGGGAAAAAATTTTTTGGGTGTATTTTTTTTTGGACTTAGAATTTTTCCCTCGCCTGCCCCCATGCAGATGTAATACTGTGACTGAGCCATGCTACTGTATTCACTGACTGCAGCCTGCATGTCCCATGTGTCCAGCATGAGGCTAGGCTCTGCCCTCTCAGCCAGTGCAGTATATGAGAGCCCTGCTCAGTAATGCCTGTGATAAGGCAATCCCCCCCCCCCCTCTCCCTCCCCCACCTCCACTGTCAGCCAGTCTAATCTGCATATGAATGTAGCAATGTATCAGTGACTTGTATGCACTGCCCCTCTTCCCCCCCCCCCCCCCCTCTCCTGTCCCCTCACCCCAGTTTACTATACTAACACCAACAAGTTGGAACAATGCCCTCCTTCCCTTTCTAAAGAAAACAATAGGTGGTTATATAATGATGACCCAAACTGAAGATAACAGCTTTGAAGGTCTGCCTGGGCCTTGGTTGCCGGTCAATTGTTCATTGTATTCAGTTAAAACAGCACTGTGTTTATCTGGATGAAACTACATGCATTGTTTTGTTTTCTAGCTGTATTTCACATGCAGTGACCAAATTATCATTGTTTTACTTAGCCAGAACCCAGAATAATTTCCTTTTTGCTTGTATTATGAATGTCTGTCATGTCTGTACATTTAATACCTATTGAGATTAAAACAAATATCTGATGGACATTTGTCTAGTGAGCAACTGCTATAATTTGAACTCTCACTCCCACCTGTGTTCAATAATCCTGGTATATGTATTATAATAACAGTCAAGTTTCACCATTAGAAAAGAACAGAAAAATTGGGGGATGCCACAAAGCCTATAGGCTTTTATGTCTAGTTGATATTGGTACATTTTTTATGGGTCCCAATCTTCGTCAGTGTTTGTTCATAGGCAAGTCGAATGATGAACATTTGGATCTAAAGACATTATTATAAAATATGTTCCGCCACATGATGACAAGGCTTATTCCGTTAACACACTATGCTCGGATTTTTCTAACTCATTTACACTGTTTTTCGCTAATATTTTTGTGATGCTAAACGCTATCGTTCTGTAACTTGGCATACTTAACCTGGGAGTCAAACGGCAATTTTCTACCAAATTTCAGACAGCTATCGCGAAAAAAGTTGGCAATCTACCCCAATCACAAAAATATTAGCGAAAAACAGTGTAAACGAGTTAGAAAAATCCAAGTATAAACTAACACAATTTTAATGATTTCTGTCAATTTCTATACCACTAAATTCATAATGTCAGAAATGAGCTGGACCTATATACATGACATGGCCAAACTAAAATGCTCAAATATTCGTAAAACAGGACATATATTTATACACTAGTGCAATTCGTAACCATGGGCTTACAAATCATGCTTGTACATGTTGTACATGTAAATAAGTTTATACAGTTCTTCGAAATATGCTCCCTGTGATTTATGTTGCATGAGCGCAACATATCAGTCATTAGAATAACTTGTGTCCTGATAACACTAGTGGGTGCTTACTGGGATTTACGACTAATCACACTAAGGTTGTTCATATTGTCACAAGAGGCACCTTCAACCATACGATCCCCTCATTTACATGATCAATCTGAAGCTACAAGGTATTTGCCATGTGAAGTGCTTTCGTCAACAAAGTATGATAATTCGACAGTGAAGACTTGAGGAACGTGGTTGGGGGGATTGTGTGTCTGCAAAAAAAAAAAAACCCATACATGTCCATGCAGGGGTAGTGCTCTGTATACAATGTATATATTTTTGGTTAATGCATGCAGTCATGAGGCTGCATATATTTAAATGTATAAAAATTGGTGGTGTCTGGTTACGAATGTGTGTACAATAAACACACAAGTTGTCTTATATCTAGCCATCGAAGTAGGACACTCTTTATTTTTTTTGAAGAAAAAAATGTGGTGAGCTCTGCGATGAATATGCCTGAGCTATATGTATTATATTAAGGGAGTCTGTCTTCTTTATTGATTGAATAATTCTGCCGGGCCTGGGTAGTCGATTCTATTTACTAGTAAGCGTCAGCTGTCAGTCAGAAAGACTAACGGATGACAAAAGACGCAGGTAGGTTCAGGGCTGGATGTCAAAGGATAGAGGTAGACTCACTCATGCGTGGACCGGCGACAGCTCCAAGGCCTATTTCCATCAATGGCTGTTATTGGTCGATAGCCGTGCGGCTCGTGTTTAGCAGGAATGTGTGCCTCGGTGCGGTGGATTACCCATGGTGTGGAGCCGCTGACTGGAAACATGTCCACGAGTGTTTACATCCATGTGAAAGCCGCCATACTATTACTACTTAATTGGTGGCACATGTGTGTGTAATATGCCTTGATGATGCTTGCCGTTCGAAAAGTGCTCAGCTTTTGACGGATCTAATCAATCATTTTCCCACGAGAGTTTGACATATCACAAATTTGCGGGTATGTGAGTGGTCGTGCAAGTGTTGCGTGTATAATCTTGTTTCATTCTTCATTTACAGCAGAAATGATGCCACTCAAGCATTCTGAAGTGATCCACCTCACGACAGCATGGATAACTACGTTCCCAATCTTGACCATTCCGAGCTCAATGTGATACAAAACTGGATATGCACTGTACAACGGGAAACGATGGATAAAGAACTAAATACCCCGGATTAAAAAAACCCAAAAACTTCAAAATCATCAAAACCCTTTTTACATTCCACGGAAAAACAGTCTACGAAGCTGACGGACAATGGCGGAACGTCGGCCCGGTGGTGGCGGCGGTGGTTTCCGTGACAGCCCGTTCTCGCGCGGGATGAGCCCGGACCCGTCGTTTCTCCGCCGGGGAAGTTCCCCTTTCTCCGGCCGAGGCAGCGGGAGCAGTCGAGGGGCGAGTCCGGCGCCGGGGGAGCTCTGCGGTGGGGGTATACACCTCACCATACAGCAACTCGCAGGTTAGTACACTCAAGGGATGGGTTTTTAGTGCATGTACATGTTGAATAGCAAAGCGATTCATGTATGCATGTTCAAGTTTTGCGAGGATCTGGTATTTTACGGCATTTCAGGTTTAAATCTATAATATCTTAATGAATATAATTGTACCATCCATCGCTTGCTGCACAGTCCATATTATATGCAAGTGACACTAGTATAACATGTATATTGTATAATGATACCATCTTTAAATGAATGTACCGGTAAGTCGTGAATGCTGATATGCAATTCTCATTAAACTACTTGTATGAGCTCCAGTTAAACTACAATTACTACCATACAAATATTTGATGTACCATGTAGACTCATATATTATATAGTATCATGTATATGATAGATGTTGACATGTACAAGCAAGGTAGCATCGGTGCAGTGGCATTATTATATGAATGTAGGATACTTGATATTACCTGCCAGTGATTCTGCCGTACATAGCTTGTAGATATTATCAGAAAGCATTCCATGTTTTTGCCAGGTGGTACGCATGTTTGTTTCCTTTTCAAAGAACAGGAGGCTTTTCTACAATGGACCGTCTGGGCCACGGAAAGCCGTTTCCAGGCCTTTCCAAAGCTCTACGTCTAAGCATTTTGTTTTCGAAAGTGCAGATTTTACGGTGGCATTTGAAGCTTTTCAAAAGAAGAGCAAGTTACTAGAATTATCACATGTTCTTTCGCCTACTAACCTAATTACTTAAAAATAACAAAACACTTAGACACATGTTCTGTTTTTTATTTTGAGTATGTCCACAGTGTGAAAAAAATCACCAAACATTGTTTACCATGGAGAAACCATCGGTTGATTCAGAGTAATGTGGATGAATTTCTAAATATAACAGGGCCCCTTTAACTTTTACAATCATACTAATAGTGTACAGTGGATCCTGTGTTTTAAGACCACCCAAGGGACCCCAAAAAGGTGGTCTTAAATGACAGGTGGTCTCTCCTGACAGGTTCATTAACATGATATAAGGCCATTTGGGACCAAGTGGAGTGGTCTTAAAACACAGGGTGGTCTCTCAAACCAGGTGGTCTTTAACACAGGATCCACTGTATTCTAATAATATGATGATGAAATGAGTCTATTTTTATTCCAGCTTACTAGCATCCTAAAAATCAAACTTTTAATAACATGTGATATTATTTTGAAATCTTTGTTCTTTTCGTTGAATGAGGAAAAAAAAAAGCCAGGTGTTTACCATTTTGGAGGTACTGCCAGTTAAAACCATCGGTAAATTTGACTGCCCCCATCTTTACAATCTTCACAAACCCTGTCATCTGCTGTGTCTCCGAGCTATTTTTTTTGTGGACAGACTATCCTTCAAAAGAGCACAGTTTACACACCTTTCAGCTGATAGCGTAGTCTGTTGTTGACCACTCGGCTAATTTTAGGAGCGTGTGTCCTTCGGCAGTGTGAAATAAATTATCGTCTTGATTTGTTGTGATAAGTTGCTACTCCTATGTATTTTGTGAATATATGACTTAGATGAACAATTTATGACCTTGACGATTTATAGTTCTGATTTACGAGCATTATCAGTATATAGCCAATTTGAGAAAAGTTTACAATGGCTGGACATGATTTTGAATGCTAGTATAATATGTAATACATATATACAAGTATGCATTTTTGTCTAGCATGCCGCTTTGTGATGTGGTTTTGAGTAGGTTTTCAGCTGAACTGGTCATCGGTCAGTGGTCACTGACTCACTGGTCAAGACAAGAATGGTCATGTCTGTCAGTTTTCTATGAAGAATCAATCCTCTGAATACCAGTGCTACATTGTTAATGTCAGACACCACCAAAGGGCTGGTCAATGGGCAAACAAACCATTCACAAATTACGACAATTACTCAAAACAAACCACGAATTAAGCACATAGTTCCCAAATTCCAATTGAAATTCAATAGATGTACCCTTGATCCCCTGTGTACAAACACGTACTTGTGTGTTGTAGTGTGACTGTTATCAGGCCATTGATGCCCGAGGAGTCCGTGTTTACATTGGGCCGTTTTGACGTGTTACCTCAAATCACCTCAGTGTTGTCGCTTCTCTGGGTAAAGGGACGAATCCAGCCTCGTATGTAGGCTGTGAAATGCTGTTCCATATGGAAGGATCTGATTGAAAATTGGTAAAATGTTCAGTAAATCGGCTCAATGGTTTTAATTTACACATGAAAACTATGCTAGTATTTGAAGGCACGACCGGCACGCAAAGTGACGACTGGCGATTTTACTTGTTATCGCTGTTCGTCAGTGGTTCATGGGCATCTGTCCCCATGGCATTGTGCCCTCTAGATACCTACATACAGGCAGATCATGTTGTCGCTTAGTACAAGTCAGTGCCCGCCTGGGACATTGTGTAACCAAGGCAACCTTGGCCTGCTGGTCAATCTGGTCTATAGACAGCTGACCTGAGGGGTGACCTGAAACATCAGGGCAATGACATCTCTAGAGACAGTCAGATTGAGAACATGATGCTTTATCATACTAGTACATGTAGTTAAGAATTTTGATCTGATGTAGTTGCAGACCTATGTGAATACTAGGATTGTACATGTAACTAGACTATTGAATTTCTGGACAGGTAGTTACTAGAGAATATAATTTCTGAAGAAAAATTATAACCTAAATTGAACATTTTATAAATACTACATACATTTAAATCTATTTCCAGACTCCAGTACGTTCTATAAATATATCGAAATGACCAATTTTGCAATTCCTTTCATCTCGATAATTCTGGCATGTGAGTTGCATATAATTTGTATGTAACCACAAACATTTATCATGTTTACCATGACATGTAGATGTCTCTCTTGCAAGACTTGCATCAATCCGTCTATATTTATCAATGATTATGTACGGTAAATATTTTGATGACTGCAGGTCACATGTTACTGATTGGTAAACATGTACATGTAATTGACCTAAATTGCAATATTATTGCCATGATTATTACGGTAGTATACTCGATATACTTCAGATAACATCAGTAGACATTATGTATGTACATGTTTATATATGTACAGCTACCATTTATCATCATGGCTGAACGTTTGATCCACGGAATCATGAGAAGACAGCCAGCCAGATTTTAAAAAACCCAAACAATTCTGGTGCAAGAAGCCCTGATCAGTGTAGATTGTGGGTTAGGTACTATTATCAACCCACCCTCACTCCTACACTTTATCTGTAACACTGCAAGTCTGTCACTTGCCAGGCACGCAGCTCCCACTTGACATGAGACCTGTCATTATCCCGATCATGAGGACCCCACCCAAATCTGGTATTCCCCACTCATCCGCCCACATGATGTGTATACTGAGTCTTTCCTTCCATCTGTCCATCGGACCCTCAAAATGTCACAACTCTCCCACTCGGCTTACACAGTTGTTTGAGTTCTCCATGTCAGTTACCTTCATGGAACCACACCAAATGTTTGCATAGATACAATACTGCTTTCCCACAGGCATACATTCTAATGAAGGACCATGTACATGATGTTTTTGGCCAGTTTACTAATTTGTTGTCAAATATATATTTGATAGTTGCCGCTACAATTGTACTGTATCAGTCAGGACCTGTTTACAACAGCAAGAAATTATTTGGAACAAATATAACAACAGACTCTGTAAAACGTTTTATGCAGTAAACAAATATTAATGAAATGTTTCATAAATTATGCCAATGTTTTATATTGAAAAGGTTCAAATTTGTCATGAATTATGAGTCCTATCAGGCGCCAATATGTCTCATAAATCAGTTCAGTTGCTTCCTCAGTCTCCTGTTTTTGTTTTGGATGGAAGCTGCCAGCGCAGAAAACAAATTGCCACTAATATGATATGAAAATCGATATTAATCTCGTCTTGTTGTCTGGACCGACAGCTGTCCATGATAGGCAGCCACCGGTAATGTTCCGAGATCAGTGATAAAATGCTTCATCATGCGCCGAACGCATGGCATTTTATTTTCTTGTTTTGGAAGATTAAATCTTTGTTATTGTTTTTCAACATTGAATTGTGTAACATCATGATTTTATGATTTATCGATATCGGTGACGATGGTGAATGCTAATTGTTATCATTTTGTTGAGTCATGCTCATGTTAGGTCTTGAATTAAATTCTTGAAAATCAATTTATTGTGTCATATTTTTGAAGAAGCCAGTCATAAGTTTGATAGGAATTGATTTCCTTGTTTACATTCATAAGGAAGAACTGAATCGTCCCAAGCACACTCCGAAACTAAAGCTACCGGTACAAAGGTTCATGAAAAAAATTTATCCATTATTTTGCTACCAATAAGCATGATTATTCTTCACAAACACCTGCTTTGCACGTTTTGAAAACACCAACTAACTGAATTTCCATCTCATTTCTCAGTGAAACACCTTGCCACCCCTGTTTTGATGTTTTGTACTTGCAAAAGAAAAATGTTTTGAACTCTGATACATGCAGATCTAGTCTGAGGCCTTGAGAACCATTGATCATGCTGCCCAATGCCACGTTAGCTTGACAGCTGCAGTCACAGAAACTCCCCCCAAAACGGCAGGAAATTATGGACTCCCAAAGAGTTTTTGATAGAGTGTGCTTGACTGCTGTTTTTCTGCTGTAATTGCTTGGTTGATCATTCTCAGTCGGGGATAATAGGATCAGGTGTTCTTTCTTCACTAGGCACAAGTTGTCTTTTGATATGGTTGGTTAGGAAATTTTGAAGTTGTTGCCATGGAAACTAACAGCTGGTGTGATTGATATGTTGTTTTCGAGGCCCATCAATCAATTTTCCAGCACAGATTTATTTGAGGTTCTAGTAAACATCATTCTACTAAATATCAGACAAGTACCGATATGTGTACTGACAATTTGTAGGTATTAGTTGCGCACAAAAAAGCATTGCTTGTCAAGGCCAAGTTGTACATGCATCTTCGTCTTCTTAGCAATAAGGTTTGATGGTGTTACAGTATGTATGTTGAATCTTTGTCATGCATCAAGACAGCTCGAAATCATCTTTTTGTAAATATTATCTTTAGCTGCTCTCCAAAGCTGGTTGAAAGGAAACATCCCCCCCACCCCCTCCCTCTTAGACTTGCATGTTGTTGCCGCCCACACTTTGGGCCTCCTCATGATACTGGACTCTTTGCTGCAGCGATGAATTATTCTCCATGACTATCTAGCATATAACATGACAATATGAACTGCCGAAGTGAAAAAAAAAAAACATATTACACAAAACATGGCCTGCTCGCTGTGGCCTTTGCAAAAACAATGTTTGACACCCACTCGAGAAACACTACAAAATATCTAGAGTGACTTCAACGCTGTTCAAATGAAGTTCGCTTAACTTACGATAATGAACTCGAATCTACATGTACTTCTAACTTGAAGCCCGAGGTGTGCTCAAGTCACCAGCTAAGGTCGTCACGGTAACGGTTTCATGTTTTTCATTCGGTGAAGATAGGCTCGCGCGAAGAAACGCGCCCACATTGGTGTCACTTTCAATGAGCTGTGAAAGTCATTCTGCCCCCGTTTAATTATTATGGCCCGCGGTTGCCTAGGCAGGGATGTTTTTGCTGCGGGGGTAACTTTACTAAATAACCTTGTTACATATTTTCAAGTTTGTAAGGAGTACATCTATGGGTTTTGATATCATGCTGGCATTTTGTATACAGCTGGTATAAGTCATGTAGTGTCAACATGCATGCTATGTACACATTGTCACTCATTGTCCATCAATGCATATATACCTGGACATGCAAAAATTATGACTGTTTTTCCTGAGTTTGTTGTGCAATAGTTGATACATTTTCTTGTTTTGGAATTTTTATCGACATGGTGTTCAGTTTTCACTAGTGTTGACATAAGATTTTTGGAAAATACTAAAATGTTGCTTAAGGAATAATGTATAGATTTGGAGTAATTGTCGCACAATAAACTTCGAGGGCAAGGTGATAAGGTCCCGAGACGCCGAAGGCGTCGAGGGCTATATCACCTGTCCCGAGAAGTTTATTTTGCAGACAATTACGACAAATCTATACATTATTTCTATTCTAACATAGTAAATGTTTGTGAGCAAACAAACATTACCAAGGCTACATGTGTTTGTTGCGGTCGTGACGTTTTTGTACGCCGTTGCTCCTGGAAACGTAAATCTGATATAGGCCCTAGGGCCGTATATCAACTGATATAACACCTTTCGAAATGACTGAAATGCTAAGAGCGCTGTGATGTCACCATGTTAGAATTAATTGTAAAACGCATTCAACTGTGCATGCTATGTAGAGTGTTAATGAAAAGACGAAAAGGCAATAAATGTGGTTCGGAAATGAACTGTACATGCAGGAAACAACTTACATGTATCTTGTTTCTTGATAAAATACCTGTTACAAGTCTCAAAATGTATAGTCTCATATTTTATGTGCTAAAGGGAAGTGTGTGTGATAGTGAGCTTAGGACTGTGGGAATAGTGAGCTTAGGACTGTGGGAAGACTGGAAAACGAAATTTCATGTTGAAAAAATTGGCAATATTTTTAATGTGGGAAGACATCAGACAATTTCACTTCAGTGCTTGTCAATATTTGGTTGGAACTGTAGAATGAATGGCAGCAAAAAGGAGAGGGTACCGATCACTTTCAGTGCATTTTGTCATAACTTCCTAGATGTAAACCTGGACAAGAAGTGATCGATTTCCGAAAAGGCACTCGGTCATGTTTGTTGACTGCTGCCTGCGAGTGGGCAGATCTGTGACATACTGCGGTACACAAGTTACGATTCTCGTCAATAGCGTCTTTAGAATGATATGCCTATTCGCAACGAAAGACGAAATGCCGCTTTCGCCTTTGACCAGGTAAAACAAATTGCTCGAGGGAGGACCGTATTGACTTTTGAGTCGAAAGATCACCTATAGATCATACGTGTATTTATATATAACCAGTCGTGTGGAAAATCAATATCTGTTGGTGGCACCAATAGTGATCTGTATAGATCTGTATCACGACTCATATTTGGGTCAGAATTTTTGTAGAAAGTGGCGGGGGGGGGGGGGGGGGGGGTTGTTAAGTAATGCAAGTGATGGCCTTTTACTAGTTCACTTGTACTATGTGCACAGGAAGAACTATTAGAATTTCTAAAAAGTTGGTTATACATTTAAATATTCGTTATAAATTGTCCCATGTGTTTCGATTTTGAAAGTAGAAATACAAAGGCAGAGGAAAAACAACGCAACCAAGAAAACCAACAAAAAATGTCAATAAATTTGTTTTCATGGATTGAATCAGTTTCATCTGTGACGAAGAAAAAGATGTAACTTATCTCTGATGGCATACTACTATCCTGGTGAAAAATTCTGTTGGACCATGCCCCGAAAACAACAGTAGAAGAATGCAATGACCGAAAAAAAGTTACATTTTCATTGTCGAGGAGTTATTGTCCAGATGCTTCCCTCTTCCTGCTTAGATACGCCTCAGATGTCCCGCTATTTCTTGCGGCAAAATACACACAACACAAACACACAGGCTTATCATATTTTATTGTTCTTCTTTACGTCTCGGCGATGCCCCTTTGGTCCAAGTGCTTCCGACCGGTATCCTTGAAGTTAAGAACATCCCGAAGCTATCCGCACAGTTCCGCACACAGATCGCTCGTGTCCAAGTCCTGTGGTGTTTGTAGCTTGTTGTAGGTGTACCATCGACATACCCCTACTACTTACATACAAGTATGTGTGTGCAATTGTCTGGATCCTGGCTGGCATTGTTTCGTCAGCTATTGTTTTCATTGGTTCAATACGTCAGCACTAACTGTGGGAAATTCATGAGGATTTTTCACTTCGGGCTGCAATCCTTGGCTTGTTCATGCTGTTTTTGAGAGAAAATTTCATTTGGGTGAGGTAGAGTGGGGTTGTGGGGGGGGGGGGGGGTAGGTAGCATTTATGTTTGGACCAAATGATAGTAATATTTCATCTGTATGAAATCATTCATACTTGTCCTTAAAATTTTGATATTGTTTCCACACTTTTCACTTCAAATGAGTATCCTCTTTCAAGATAATAACTTGCTTTGATGCAAAAGGTTGAAGAACAAAGGGCCATATCACATCCAATTACGATACCCACTTCAGCTTCATTCGATAATGTCAAAGTTTTAATGGGGCGATGATGTGTTGCAATTTGTATGATTAACCTTGAAACTGTGAATTTTATGTACATTTTCTAGTCAAGATATGACCCATTCATAAAATATGTGTGTGTACTCTGCCCTATCACTGCTATAGACCATCTATAGGGCCACTTTACTCTTGATTTACATGTATTTCACACCAGTCAGTCCGTCCCAGTGGGTTCAAGGTTAACCCTTCACTGACTCAGGTCAAACCAGGTATCTCAGCACTTGACTGGCTGCAAGGGATAAACACTGAACAAAAAACATGAAAATACGAGCGCTCCACCCCGAAATCACCTATCTTTGTCCCCATAATTGGTCGAGTGTTTTACTTGTGGATTACTTTTTCCCTACATCTTTTGTGGAAGCAGCAATCTTGCCATTTAGCAGATTTCAATTTGCGGCTCAGTGAGCGTCTGTTCAGAGTTTCCACAAAGATTGAAAGTTTATGAAAGGACAATGTCCGACTCGGCAGTGCTCATGGTTAATTAGGTATTGAATGTCAACTGTGTTTCACCATATTTCTTCCTGGTTATTTACCAAATCAGCTGTATTGAAAATTGCTGGAGTCACCTTTGACCAGATTCATGTGAATTTGGGGTACAGTTCTGAGTCGTGTCATATACAGTGTATACTCACATTATGGCTGAAATATTTTATATGTATTTTACATAAATATTGCAATGATGAAAGGTACTTAGCATGAGTTGAATACAAAATTCACAACAAAACTATGAAAGCCACCCCACCCTCCCCATCGACAACAATAATATGATGACAGTTGATTATACAATTCATACAGTTTGCATCTTCCACGCATAATGTCCCGCACCTTTGCCATACAGTAGACATGCTATCAATAAAATAATACGGGTTGATTGATGAGCTAATATGATAACTCGCATGTCTATATATTAAACCTGGTTATAAATAATGCAATAGAAGTTAGCGGGTGGGCAGATGGGAATGGACAATGTACTACTAGTATGTAGGGAGAGATAGAAGCGTGGACAGGGTATAGGGGAAAACACAATTACATGTATCTATTGGATGTTGGTCGGCCTCGAAAAATCATCTGATAGTCACGCACGGCTAATCCCAGTGAAAACAACGGGGCTGGCTTTTATTTTTGGCGCCGAAAATCATTAGCTGAGCTGGCAAGGCCATCAGTGCAACGCTGATAATGTTGGCTGAATTTTCCTGGATATGTTACATGTTGTAGAACATAATTGCCATGTATAATACTCCTGTTGAATTGCAACATTCAATTTTGATGATAAAATAGCATAATTATATATGTGATGGAGATATGCTTGATCCATAGGTCACATGTCAGCAGCAAACCTGTATGAAAATGGAATATTGATTAGATCTTGTGTTTGATAAATGCCTTTCATTATAAAATGATTAATGGCAATTCTTGACATGTGTTGCATAATCTGTCAATGGTGGCTGATATGGAGTAGTAATAAATTACTCTCATATTTATATTTATTTCTCCATTACATCTGCTGGTAGATACCCATTTATATCGTGCAAAACGGGAAACGAGTTGTAAATTAGTAGCGGTACCTGTTCTATAACTATTCCTGGATCTTATGTCATAATATTCTAGAGCTCAGTTTTCCCAGAAACCATGCTCATGTTCTAGTAGTATACAAGCACATGTTTTTCCTGGTGTTGTAATGTTGAACAAAGGCTGAATTTTCAAAAAGTGCAAAACATACAAAACTTCGCAAGTACCTTAGTACATCAGTACTGATTGTTCTGACACAAAGAATACGTATTTACTGCTTTGATAGAATTCTTTCGGGACAGGATACAAATATGCAAAACTGAAAGCAAAGAAGTCAGAATTAATCATGCTAATTGTGAAAATCAGACTAATTAGGCCGGACTTTCCCAATTTATCCGTCCCATTCCTTGCCAGTCTGATCTTGTTGTCTTGACAACAACGGACAAAACCATTGAGGAAAAGATCAGTGATGAAGTCAGACCGCCGATGGCTGGATCAGACATCAGACGATAGATATCACGCTATATATATATATATATCACTGTGCCAGGCTTGTGAGCTCCCTCCCACGCTTACTGTGCAAACAACACCGCGCATGTTTCATGTCTTTGCACCTGAGTTTTTACCAGGCATTTCCGCATTGATCTGGTGAAAGGAAATTGACACAATGAAAAATATGTGTGTCTTTGTGTAAAATAGATATTTTGTTTTTTCAAAGAACAGTTCGCTTTTCCCTTTTTCTCAGATTCTGGAAACGACTCCAAATTTTAAGGCATTTTCTGAAGCTGTGTGAAAAGTACTTCATGTAGTGTGAATACTATATACATTCACTAGGGGGCAGCACTTAATCAGCTCTCAGTAGCTAGATGTTTCCAGGTCCATTCCCTAGGGGGCAGCACAGTATTGCCTGAAGCACCAAACACTGACTTTTTGCCGTGCTGTAGTCTGGAGCCAATTTCAGGTGGCAAGTCGCCGCACGTTTTAGAGGCAAAATCTGAAGGAGTGAACTTGATGACTTGTTTGTTGTTGACATTGTTCCGATGTGGCGATTTGAAGTGGTCGACCATTTGACATGAGTGTGGGGGTTTGGGTGGGGGGTAGGGGACTGCGAACTCTATGGAGATTGATAGCCATCGATGGAGCACCCGATTTCGGACTTGTGTAGCAAAGCACTTGTATTTCGACTGGACTGTGATATATGCAATGATATTGTCAAGCTAGTTAGTACTTGAAAGCTCAGTGAAGCTGCTGTGGGCAGGAGGGTTTTGCTTTTCCAATATCTGTTCTGTCATACATTTTGCCCTTTTCGGAATTCCTGGTATTTCCACTCTCATTTTCATCTTTAGCAAATATCAATTATTTCTTTAGCAAATATCAGTTAGTTTTATGGTACATGATGTCTCGTTATTCCAGTAATTTGTCGTCCAATAAACATACAATACACATATGTTTTTTAACTGAAAATTATCTGGAAAGCTCATGTATTAATTTTCAAATTGTAAGTGTTTTTGTGGGATATTCTATAGTATAAATACATGGACACAAATCAATAACATCTTTACCTCAATTTACTTGTTATATCTGACACAACTATTCCTAAATATTGCCATTTATCATGTTTATATGCATATCATGGTATCACACAGACAGTGATTATAATCAATGGCACAGCATGAACGGCAGGAACAAAATAGCATTGTAATAAATCTGACATTTCATCAAGTAGTTTACTGCGAGTACATGATATATAGGTTGATATTAAATCATGCCATTCAATGCCTGTTTATGATAGAAGTTCACCTTCAAATTTGAAAAGAGAAAGGATACGAAGGTCCTCCATCTAAAAACATTTTTTTTTTTTTGCGCAGAGTTAGATTTGGTAAGATGGTTTGATTTTTCAACTGCACACGCACTCTTTGCTTGCACATACTCTTCTGGAATCTGGCCCAGGCTGTCAATGTCCAGGTGTGCTTTACCTGGTTGTCATGGTAACCAATTTGCTCACAGAGTTATAGTGGTAATGGCATGGACCACTGTCCTTGTGTGCAGTGCCTCTGATACATATTAAAATGTAGACCAAGGTTGGATTGAAGGCATCACCTTACAAGGGTGAGCTCTTTGTAGGTTGTCGCCAGTTGAGCCTGGTACATACTAGTATGCTATAGGATGTCATGTCACCAAATTGTTACCAGTAGATAGGTGAGGGGGAATGGGGGGGGGGAGCCTGGGAAGGTTGAAGGACGGAGGAAATATTAGCAGGGAAGTCACAGGTAGGAAGGTGGGAGGGATTTAATGGGTTTTGGGATGCTGCAGAACGGAATAACGAGAGTAGCACTGTAAGTTTTCAAGTATTAGCGTACTAGTTTCCAAATTTAGCAACTCATTCATACGAGAATATTTTGTACATGGATATATGGATGATGTGTGTAATATGAATATGAATGTCTTCTCTATTTTGTCGAGCTCATACATGTAATCCATCAAAAAAAATCAATACTGGTGTGAAAACTGCTCAATTTTGATGTGCTAGCTCTATATTGACATTAATATTTTTGAAGCTACAATCCGTTCCTCACTCAACTCATTTTGGTGGAGAATCCGTGAGAGGAAAATATTGAGAGCATGGAATGTCATCCAGTGAAGAAGTTGGCATGGAATCTGAAATTGACTCTGGAGCAAAGTAAATATTTACTGGCGATCCATATAGACCCACATAGATCGGAAGTTCATGCAGGTAAAAAAATCTACATGGAAACAAGTATAGATGTATGTTCACGCTGAATGAATTACATTGTATCGACGCCCCCAGTGACTGATGGACATTTCATGTAAAGTGCTGTGTTTGTTTTGCCTGATGCAGATTTAAAGCATGTTTCAAAGAGGCGTGGACAATGTGAGCAATATATCAGTATAAAATCTAAATCTGGAGTCATCAGGCTTTTTGATATATACATGTATGTATTGGATTACTTTGCACAGCACTGTCCCTGGACACGAGACATACCTGGAAGAATCCACACCTGTTCAGTGTCAAGAGTGAGAAAGACGTGTATGTAGCTCTGCTCAATTGCTTTGATTTAAAGATTTTCTTTCCATGCCAATAATTGTGTGCAGAATGGACCACTGCTGGGACATAAAAAAGCAACATATTTCTGCCAGGATTACCAATGTTACCTGAGGTTTCATCATCAATCATCTGCATGAGAAGATGTAGGCTACATGTTTTTCATCGGTGAAAAGATACATGACATGCAACTTGTGGATGAGGACGGTCGCCTTTGATGATCTGATTGGCCATGAGTTTATTGCCAATACATCCCAGGCATTGTTTACACCTGGACATCATAGAAAAAACTCTTTGGTTCTGCAAATACCCGCTCGACCTTCAGACGGACCCTAGCGTCCACGACCAGCACTCTCAACATAGGAGGACAAATTGCTGCATGAACGACTCCGACAAATATATGCCATGTATACATTGAACATTGACACTACAGAGTGTGACAACTTGGATAATCCCAGTCAGTCGTGAGAAAAAACGATCGATTGATTGATCATATTTGTGGCACCAAAGGGGTTCCAGCTGAGACGTTCAATCCTGCACCACCCCCCCCCCCCTCTCTCTCTTCTAGAATTATTTACTATGGACAAATGAGGCCAATTCAAATAAATACAGGACTGGTGCCAAAAACTGTAAAACATATACGTAAGTCACGCGCGTGTGTGTGTCCACCTCGATAGATGGGTTGTGTTGTCACAACTTTGAGCGACGGGGAAAGGTGTAGGGTGTGAGTGACAATGTCTGTATGAGTAGCAAGCCGACCCCTTCGCCTTCCGTACGTCACCCGAAAAAAATCCGGAAATCTTCCCCTGACAACTTGATCTCGTCGTTGATAATATGCAGAAGAAATTGGAGTATAAAAATTGATATTATAAGCCGTCCGCACAAGGATAATATATTCAGCTTCACACATGGAACAGAAAACACCCAAAGATTGTACGTAATAACGAAGTACTGAAAACGAATTGTGTTGACCTGGAAAGGAAGTCATAATCTTGCCCAACATTTCGCGTTCAAGAAATCAAACTGAGGATTCGATCCGGAACTCAAACAAACACTGTGTTGATCAGGGAAGATGAACAAGACAAGGAAGATTCCATACTGAAATAATGCTCAACATCGTCAACTGACATGCGCACATGTTCCAAGTTCTAGTTTATCACTTACAAAATTGTTTGCGGAGGCTGTAGAAGCCATGATGGAAGTGTCGTCACCTTGCGAGGTTGAAGTCGCCCAGGTGCAAGGATGGTGGAGATAATCGTCCACTGCGGCCGCTACTTCCGCAGGAGCGACCTCCTGACGTACCAGCCTCGTAAGTAATGGAACGGCCGATTTACGCACTTTAGAGTCATAATCATTACCTCTGGCATGGTAAAGGAGGACTTCCTGATTTACGCACTTTTAAATGCCGTAATGATTATGTATTCATGGCCTGGTAATTGCGTGATGTGAGGTATGGGTATTAGATGATCTAAGATGATAATAAATTTTGGACATAAATTAGTTTAGTTCTTTTCGTACTTGAGCATTGATAGTGCCATGTCAAAACAGAGTGTCTCTTGCACATAAATCTGCAATCAGGATTTGAGGATCTTGTCCAAAATACAGGGCATTCAACATGTTCAACATTATTTATGGTATCAGCAAAAATTGTGTAAGAGAATCATCTTAAGTTAGAGAAAAAATACAACTATTATTTAATGCATGCATCACCAGTTAGAACAATGGTATAATTGTATCCCCCGAACAAAGTTCGGCGGATACTATGGATTTGGCTTCGTCGTCCGCGTCCGCGTCCGCGTCTGCGTCCGCGTCCGCGTCCGCAGAGATTTTCTTGTGAACGCGCTACAGGCCGCAATTCTCATCCGATCACCATTATTTTTTGCAGGCACATATATAATGGTAAGATCCCGACACCAATCGATTTTGGTTGCCGTGGCAACTGAATTGGTCGTTTGGGGACACATTTTGCATTGAAAACAGCCTGTTTGAGACACATGGCTTGTGAACGCGCTATAGGCCGCAATTCTCACCCGATCACCATTATTTTTCGCAGGCACATATATTATGGTAAGATCCGGACCCCAATCGATTTTGGTTGCCGTGGCAACTGAATTGGTCGTTTGGGGACACATTTTGCATTGAAAACAGCCTGTTTGAGACACATGGCTTGTGAACGCGCTATAGGCCGCAATTCTCACCCGATCACCATTATTTTTCGCAGGCACATATATTATGGTAAGATCCGGACACCAATCGATTTTGGTTGCCGTGGCAACTGAATTGGTCGTTTGGGGACACATTTTGCATTGAAAACAGCCTGTTTGAGACACATGGCTTGTGAACGCTCTACAGATGGCAATTTTTGACGAATCTCGATAATATTTGGAAGTGTTGTTGGGAAGGGCTGTCACACGAAACCAATCGTTTTTTAGAATGATCATATGAATATTAATATGTTAACAGCCTAACTTATTACAGAATTTTGAAATATCCATTTTGACATGTACGATCATTCCAATAGCCTGTACAGTGGAAGGTAATGACACTGGTTTCTTGTTCAGAATGGAGAACTGAAGTTTTCAGTGAAAACAGGACAATATTACTGAATAAGTTAACATTAGTTTTATTAGTTAAGTCTATTATTGTCCACAATAAAAATAGTTAAGACGAGAAATGTTTATTATTAAGCTCAACAAGGTAAAGGTTTTGTCCAGTACAAATTTCATGGGTGTAACTGAATAAGTTAACATTATTTTTAATAGTTAAGTCTATTATTGACCACAATAAAAATAGTTAAGACAAGAAATATTTATTATTAACCTCAACAAGGTAAATGCTTTGTCCAGTACAAATTTCATTGGTGTAACCGAATAAGTTAACATTATTTTCACTAGTTAAGCCTATTATTGACCACAATAAAAATAGTTAAGTCTATTATTGACCACAATAAAAATAGTTAAGATGAGAAATATTTATTATTAAGCTCAACAAGGTGAAAGTATGTCCAGTACAGATTTCATGGGTGTACTGAATAAGTTAACATTATTTTTACTAGTTTAGTCTATTATTGACCACAATAAAAATAGTTAAGACAAGAAATATTTATTATTGGGCTCAACAAGGTAAAGATTCTGTCCAGTAGACATTTTATGTCTGTAACCAAATAAGTTAACATTTTTTTTGCTAGTTAAGTCTATTATTGACCTCAATAAAAATAGTTAATATGAGAAACAATTATTATTGAGCTCAACAAGGTTAAGGTTTTGTCCGGTAGAAATTTCTGGGTGTAACCGAATAAGTTAACTTTATTTTTACATGTTGAGTCTATTATTGACCACAATGAAAATAGTTAAGACAAGAAATATTTATTATTGGGCTCAACAAGGTGAAGGCCTTGTCCAGTAGAGATTTTATGGCTGTGACCAAATAAGTCAACATTATTTATTTGCTAGTTAAGTCTATTATTGATCACAATAGCTTTTTATGAAAACATTGATCAACTTTTACTTTGAATTTCAACTTGAGACCATGTTTGGCTCAAATTATGAGTTAAAATATACTTATGGTGAAAAATTCGATCTGGCTCCAATTTTGTCATCTTGAAATGCAGTTTTGGTCAATTTTTAGTTTGAATTTCAACTTGAAACCAAGTTTGGCACATACTATGAGTTAAAATATAACTTATGACAAAAAGTTCTATCTGGCTCCAATTTTGTCATCTTGAAATGCATTTTTGGTCAAATTTTACTTTGAATTTCAACTTGGAACCAAGTTTGTAAAATATTCTGAGTTGAAATATAAATAGGTGAAAAGATTGATCTATCTGTATTTTCGTTATTTTATCAAACATGTCGAATGGAAATTCATATAAAGAGATTTCAGTGATGATTTTGAATTCGACCTTCAATAACCTCGGAAAATCAGTGCAGCAATTTTGGTGGGGAAAAGAAAACAGTTGTGACTTGAGATTTAACATTTCTCTGGTAATCTTTTTTAGCCCTTGCTCTAGTTTTTCACACTTGACAGTTATATATTTGGGGCAACAGAGATGATAGGGCTACGGGGGATACACCCAAGCGGTCGTAGGCGACCGGAAGCGTCTAGTTTGATTATTTTATCACACGAAAAATAACTTTGGTAGAAGTTATTTTCTGAAAATTGAGTGTCTTATTTTGCCAAACCTGCATGAGACAATCTTAGCAAGAAGAAAAATCTTGTTTGCAGAACAAACAAATTATTTCAGTGATTAGGCTTCGAGTACTTACCAACGGACCGTTCGTGGGCATGCTAGCGCCCCAGAGAGACGTCACTGGACAACGGCTAGCCGCGTAATTGCCGCGTTTGTTTTTATGTCGAGAACCCTCTGGACTCGGTTGCCAGCCTTCACGGGATTTGTTTCGGGTGTAATCGATCTCGCTCAGTGCACGAAGACGATATATCTACCGTCTGAAGATACAGATTTTTGTTTTTCGCTTTAGAGCCACTTGTGACATGGCGTGAGAGGCTAGGATATCTACAACTGTACGAGCCACTTGTACATGTAAAATGTACATACATGTAGATATAACCATGATAACGTTTAGCCCCCCCCCCCCCCCCCCCTCCCCAACCTCTCAAGTATGACCCCATACAACACAATCACCAGTAAGATAAGCTGTACCAATGAGTTGACAGTTCGATCGGGAGCCCGGGCTTGATTATTGAGTGTCCAAACTGGCAACAGTAACAAAGTGCCGAAGTCAGAGGAGACTTCACTTCTTTTCTCTCTTTGGACTAGTGACTAGCTCTAATAGGAAAATCTAAATTTGAAGTTGTCGGAATTTTCAATGAATACACCTAGGATCATGTGACTTGCTCAGTGGTTTCCAATTAGTTATGATTTCCAAGAAGAAATTTGACTCATCCTAAAGTATGACAGATAAAAGACCAGTCCAAACACATACTCAAAACTGAGCAGGTTCCTAACGTCCTAAGTAGTTGTAGGATCCTGACATAATCATGGATCCGGAAGAGACAAAAGTCACCTGGATGGATCCAGATGACTCCAGCACTGTTGCCAGTGATGTACAAGACCCTGAGTCACTCCACTTGTCTCTTCACCTGATGGATGATGGCTCTGAGGCTGGATTCACTCCAGCGTCGACTACCCGGGATAGAATCGGCAGTCAGGATACAACCATGGAGGAACAATATGTCATTTCCCACTTGACTCCTCGCTCACAACATCATTCACCTCAAGGCAGCGGTCAGTTTGCATCCAGGATGACCTTGACAATGGGGTCAAGCTTGACCTCTCTCCTAGACGAGGATGATGGTGACGACGAAGCTTTCGAGAGTGGTGACATCCCTGAGCTTTCTCGGTCAACCTCATCTTTCGGTAAACGAGGACAGTTTCATAGAGGAGCATCTGAACCAGCCCTCTCACGGCTCACGGGCGCCACCTACCCAGGTCCTCGACAACCCTCTGGCAGCTCCCAGAACCGACTCGCCCAGAGCTGGGAAGGAGGTGAGGTCCAGCCGCCGTCAAGATCGAGAGCCCTCCGTCAGGCGCCGAGTCCCGTGGAGTCCCCAAGAAGTCCCCATGGAGTGACACCACGGAAATTCCAAGTTCCAGACTCTCCCATCCCTTCCGGAAGTCCAACAGTGTCCAGGAGATTCAGTTACGCCCCCGGCATGGAGTCACCGAGCCCTCGGGGATCCCTTCAGCGGAGATCAAGTGCTCTTGATATCATGCTCGAAAACAGGGAAAAGGATGGGAACTTTGGCTATGAGCCCGAGTCGGTGTACGTCTCCCGACACCAAGTGCTCAAAGGTGAGCTAGGGTACTAGTATCCACGGGGGAGAGCAAATCGTAGGGATGGTGATATTTGATTTTGATGCAACTGTAAATGAACTCAGGGAAACATTACCCGAGTATGCTTTCGATGAAGGGTTTAGGCAAACAAATGTTGAGATACACCGATGAAGCTAATTTTGACAAAATGAAAAGAAAGAGATCTCTTTTGTAATCATAACCTGCTAACTTGTGCACTCACAAACATGATGAATGACGTGAAAAGTTTGGCAAGATGTCAAAAAGAAAATGCAATGATCAGCACTATTGATATATCCCAGTGATTACAGTTATCACCAGTATTATAAAGTGTACTATTCAAGGAGCCATTGCCTTCTGAGAACTGATAGCTAAGATATGTCTGTCATATAAACAATAGTGATATGCTGGTATGTGGACCATGCAGACCTACAATAGCAGAATTAAGCCTATTGACTCCGCAAAATCTCCTTTAGTCTCCTTGGGATATCCTAACTGCATTGAAGCCCCCTGATTCGCTACTTTCATGTGTATTGCAACTTCATGTCTTAGTGTATAGATGACAATTTGACAGCCATATCACCTAAATGCATTCTTATGCATTCTTCAACTTTTTGAAGGATATGTTTTGTTGATTTCACTGCAAAAGTTCACAGCACCAATGTATAAAATATGTGTTCACAGGGCTGTATGGATCTTATACATGTAGTGACTTTCTGAAGCTTTAAAGTTGGACCTTTTCTTTCTGCATAACAGAACAAGAACCTTATTTGATATTGATTTTCTCGAAGTGCAATACATATTTCATGCGTTTTTGTTTACCATGCAGTGTTTTTCGGTACGATAACTTGGGAACTAGGATATTCGGTTGGATTTTGCACAAAATTCACCTCAATTCATCCTGCTCACTCTTGGCTGTTGTCATAATTCACTTCTCATAAATTATCATTGGCCGTCCTAATAACCACAGGCAGTCTCGTGCACATGAAATCGGATTGATTTTTTGGCCCTCATTGCAAGTTGCTTGGTAAGATCAGGTCCAGGTTGGCAATTGATTAATAAAAAGTTGCTTGGAATAAAAAATTTAATTGATAAACTCGGTCACTGTGTAAAGGATGGCAATGTCAGTAATATGTCTAAGCTATTTTGACTTTTGTTGTTTTGATGCTGAAACTAAATCAATCACACTGTACTACTTTTGTTCTGAATTTAGAGAAAATTATTACTAGACTAAGTAGTGTATACTTCCAGGTGGCTGCACAAATGCATTTTAGCATTTTACATGATTTTATACACATACCTTTGGTCCGATAACCTATTGCCGTGGCGTTGCGTCCGTCGTCGTCCGTCGTCGTCCGTCGTCGTCGTCGTCCGTCTACATTTTTATCTTTAAAGTTTACGATCGAATCTTTCTGAAATTTTGCACAAAAATGCCTAAAAATATTTCGAGAGGGAGGTTTTTTTTTAGTTTTTTGATTTTCGCAATTATTTCAAAATGGCGGCCGTTTTCGTCGAAAAATGGCCAATTTTGGACTTTGGCTGTCGTTTTCTCAAAATCTGTTCAGTAACTTTTTTTTAGGTTACCGGACCTATGGTCCGATAACCTATTGGCATGGCGTTGCGTCCGTCGTCCGGCGTCCGTCGTCGTCGTCGTCGTCGTCGTCGTCCACATTTTTATCATTTTTGTTTACGGGCGAATTTTTCTGAAATTTTGCACAAAAATACTTAAAAATAATTCAAGAAGGAGGTATTTTTTAGTTTTTTGATTTTCACATTTTTTTCAAAATGGCGGCCATTTTCGATGAAAAATGCCTGATTTTGGACTTTGGCGGCCATTTTCTCAAAATCTGTTCAGTAACTTTTTTTCTTTTTGATACATAACACTCCTCATATGTACTCCTATGATGTCTATGAATTTCGTTGCGCTTGAATCGCTCGAAGTGGGCCATTTTGGCCCAAACTCGGCCCAAATGGGACTTTCCCATGTTAAATTCTCCTATGCTTTATAATGGGACACATTATGCCTAATATCTCACTTAATATTGATATCAGAGACTAGGAATGAATTGTGGACATATAGGAAATGATATATGCTGAATATTCTCGTGACCTTGAATTTGACCTCTGACCTCAGTTTCAAGGTCAGAGCACAAAATGGCTTATATCTCGCTTATTATCGACTCTACAGCTTAGGAATCAATTGTGGACATATAGGAAATGATATATGCTGAATATTCTCGTGACCTTGAATTTGACCTTCGACCCCATTTTCAAGGTCATAGGACAAAATGGCTAATGTCTCACTTATTATGGATTTTACAGCTTAGGAATCAATTGTGGACATATAGGATGATATATGCTGAATATTCTCGTGACCTTGAATTTGACCTCTGACCTCATTTTCAAGGTCACAGGACAAAATGGCTCATATCTTGCTCCTCTATTGACTCTATGTCTCGGGAATCAATTGTGGACATATAAAAAATGATATACACTGAATATTTTGATTACCTTAAATTTGACCTTTGCCTTCATTTTCAAGGCCACAGCACAAAATTGCTAATATCTCTCTGATTATTGAATTTACAACTTAGCAATCAACTGTGGACATGATTTATGCTTAATATTATATATGCTGAATATTCTCTTGACCAGTGACCTGGCTAACATCTAAAATATTAAACATTGTCCGGTAACCTATCTTCGGCCCTTGGCCTAATTTTCTTATTCATGCATAACACTCCTCATATGTACCTCTGTGACATGTATAAATTTCGTTGCCCTTGAATCGCTCAAAGTGGGCCATTTTGGGCCCAAACTCGGCCCAAATGGGACTTTTCCATGTTAAATTCTCCTATGCTTTATAATGGGACACATTAAGCCTAATATCTCACTTAATATTGAGATTAGAGACTAGGAATCAATTGTGGACATATAGGAAATGATATATGCTGAATATTGTCGTGACCTTGAATTTGACCTTTGCCCTCATTTTCAAGGTCATAGGACAAAATGGCTAATATCTCGCTTATTATCGACTTTACAGCTTAGGAATACATTGTGAACATATAGGAAATGATATATTATGCTGAATTTTTTCGTGACCTCGAATTTGACCTTGACCTCATTTCCAAGGTCATAGGACAAAATTGCTAATATCTCGCTTATTATCGACTTTACAGCTTAGGAATCAATTGTGAACATATAGGAAATGATATATGCTGAATATTTTTGTGACCTTGAATTTGACCTTTGACCTCATTTTCAAGGTCACAGGACAAAATGGCCAATATCTTGCTTATTAGTGACTTTACGCCTTATGAATCAATTGTGAACATATAGGAAATGATATATGCTGAATATTCTAGTGACCTTGAATTTGACTTTTGACCTCATTTTCAAGGTCAACAGGACAACATGGCTAATATCTTGCTTATTATCAACTTTACAGCTTAGGAATCAATTGTGAACATATAGGAAATGATATATTCTGAATATTCTCATGACCTTGAATTTGACCTTTGACCTAAATTTCAAGGCCCGTCATTTCATTTTCAAGGTCAGAATACAAAATGGTTTATATCTCTCTTATTATCAAATTCACAGCTTAGGGGTCCATAGTGAACATATAGGAAATGATGTATGCTGAATATTTTGGTGATCTAGAATTTGACCTTTGATCCAATTTTCAAGGTCAGAGAACAAAATGGCTAATATGTCGCTTATTATCATCTTAACAGCTTAGGAATCAATTGCGAAAATAGAGGAATGATATATACTGAATCTTTTCATGAACTTGAACTTTGACCTCATTTTCTAGGTCACATCACCGATCACAGAATGGCTAATATCTCACTTATTATCGACTTTACAGCGTAGGAATTTATTGTGGACATACTAGAAGTGATATATTGTTGAAAAATTATTTTCAAGGTCACTGGACAAAAGGCTAATATCTAAAATGTATATTGTCCGGTAACCTTTCTTAGCCCTTGGGCTAATTTTATATTTGGTCCAACATTACAACAAACATTTTTCATACAATTACAGCAAACCGTTGGACGGTACTTTTAGCATGTTTGGTGTGTACATATTGTTCAAGGTTTAACTTTGTCTTTATGTTAAAATTTTTTTAAGAGACCTTGAGCTTGAATTTGCTGATTTGTGATTTATGCTCATATTGATAATCATGAAAATTTTAATTGGAAATCTCTATAAATTTCATACATGTAGTTAACCCTATGCCGCCGCGAGTTGCGTTTTGTTGCTACCACTGGCTATCGCGAGTTGCATTTTGTTGCTACCTCCAGCCATCGCGAGTTGCCGTACGTTTCACTTTTGTCATTAGGATGCGAGATGTGTCATAAAGGAAGTTTTACTCGCGCAAATTACACAAAACTTCACAATTTGGTGGATGAATATATAATAAAAGTATGTGTACTTGGATCATCATGAATTTATCAAAATAAAATTAATGACAGCCCGCAATTAGTTGACAGATTGCTGCACATTCCCGCCAAATTTGCCTAGTAAAATGTCACATGTCAGTGCTCTGACACTCGCAAAAACAGAAGTTCGTTTGAATGGTTCTAAAGAACAAACTGACCTGTAACTTTATATATTGGTCGCCAGATATGTATTCAGATGTTTGTTTGTCACATTTTTGTGATTCAAACGAAAAAACAACATTTATTTGACCAAGTTTGTCACAGCAAAGCAGCAGAGCTCTTGTGTCAAAGCTGCCATGATTGATCACATGATCCGATGATGTCATAACACGGGCCCCGGAATCAGGATACATATGGAAAGTATGGTGTCCGAAAGGGGTCGTTTAAAATATTCATAACATACAGCAAAGAAAATTATCTCATCAATTAATCAATTACATCTGACAATCCAACTGGAACTGTATAAATATTCAGCACATTGGGGAAAGAAAATTCAGTCAAGTTGAAAGTTGTCATACTAGTATATAACCAGATTATCTCCAATGACACATCACAGACTCCGTAGATTACTGTGACAAGTTGGACAGGTCCATATATGGAATGTTGAGAGGGGGTTATGGGTACTTTTTTTCTCATTTGCTAAGTTTGAAGCAAAATGGAAGTGTAGGTGGAGGCATTATACAAGTGTGAATCAGAAGCGTTCATGATAGTTTGCTGCTTCATTCCAAGAAAAATAGGGTTGGGCATGGAACATCACTTGGTAGCTATCACCAGTATCCTGGACACCCCTGTTGGTAATAATGAGTTATCACAAGCCCCTGCAATGCTGGATATTTGGGGAGAGCGGGGGGGGGGGGGAGGTAGGAATCCCTACACTAGAGTTGTGATCTATCAGATGAACAGGTGAGAAGCACACAGTAGCAGAAGAGCACTGTAGCTGCACAATGGGCTAAACCTGAGGTCATAAACAAATCCAAAAGTCATTGAATAATCAATTTTAGATATAATTTGAGTACCTGTATTTATTAATCATTCTGCTTTTGATGCACTGATTTACTCTCAACATCTCAAAATCAGTCTAGCTGGAGTTACAACATTTACTTTCAAGGGTCGAATGATTTCACAAAGAAGTATATAATGGCTTCATAGGCCCCCTATTACAATGAAATAGATCACCATGGTAACCAGATGAGGCAAGCATCATCTATAGGCCTACATCATATATATTTATATATATATTAAATGCAATTTGTCTATTAATTGACAGTCATGCAAACAATTGTTTACACATTGTATGGCACAATGTACGGTCCTCTCGCCTATCGGTTACCGACTTATCACTTGGGTCCGATTTACTGATAGACCTACATGTCTGCACTTAATTTGTAACAAAAACTCATAACCATGTATATTGTTAGTACATGTATCATATGAAAGATTTAGTTCTAATACAATGTGTTTATATGCATTAAATTTTATTGTAAGTGATTTGCCCCGAAGATTCCAGGAACTCATGATGTAGAATTATGATGAAAAACTGTTGTATAGCACCTTCTGGGGTGATGGTTGCCATGGCAACCAGTTTGTTACCAGGGCATATTAAAAGATATCAACTGTCTTGGACACTTATAAACATATGTATGTGTTATATTTATTCAAATATGAGATATGGTGGGTGTACTTCATGATGAACCTGATGAGTAAGGGTTGACCAGTGTTTTTGAAAATTAATTCAGATGCCTGTGAGTCGCTTCATAAAATATCCAGTCCCTGACGGGTCACCTCGAAAAAAATTCCGGTGTCAAAGGGTTAATATGGCAGGGACTATTAATATCAGTATTGTAATGATTTTTCTCAAGATTACTCAACTGTCGGCAGATTACAAAGAACTGAGCAGTGATAGGATCCATCAATCGTTGTTGAACCAATGAACTTATCACAACTTTACATACTGTATCTACTGTCTGGTGCTCTGCATTGTACAATTAATTTTCTAAGCCAAAAATCAGCAAACTAGTTATCAATGGGACACACCTTTGGTGACGTTATGAATTAGTATCAAGTGAGACTAATGGACCAGGTTATATATGAGTCATTAACAGTAATATAACACTAAATATCCTACACATATATATATGGAGTACATGTATGGGGTGTTGCATCATTACATACATCTACATAGTTTTGCCTAATGGAATTACCACTTTTATTCATACTTGACTGATATCTAACACTTTTTCAAAACTGTCTATGACCTGAATATTGCCCAAAAGTGCCTGCTAATATCATTAGCTATTCAAAGTAAATGCATAATTGGAAAGATTATGCCATTACATCCCATCTTATACCATACACATGGATTATCTCCGTCCTTGCTTCAGCTTGTCCAAGTTCCGACTAATCATGGTCTTATGTAATACATGGCATACTTTCTTCAGATATTGCCCATGTATATATTATAAATGTTGTATAAGGCAGTGGAATATTTGGAGAATTGTTGATAGGAGTTTGACTGTATGAGAAGTTACACCAGGGGCCCACAGCGGTAGACTTTACATGATTTATGGAATAAATAATGCAGGATGCTTTCTCACAGTCTGGTCCACGGAAACGGAGTCTATTCAATAGGATAGATACCTACAGAGCATTTGACACAGTAACCAGAATAGACTGTGTGTAAAATGGATGTACCAGCCGAGGAAGAAAAAGACTTGAGACCCGATATCTCACGCATGTTTTCCGAGGATAAGATTCTAATAAAACATGGTGAGTTGTTCAGGAATAATATTTTGAATTGTTTGCTATATTTTGTGTCTTGTTGCAAGTACGAAGAAATTGAACATACACTAGCTGATACACCTGACATCGCTGGGATGGGAATGATAGAGTATTCATGTAGGATGGAATGAAGTGTTTTGATGGTACTATCTGTTGTGTTTGAACCTATTTCTATGATTATCTTCACAGTGTTGAGCTTGTTAAATTCATTTTACTAGTAATTATTCAAAACAGTTGTTGAAATCTATGCCTTCTGAGATAAAGCTGAGCTGGACACTAGGATAGCCACCAGCTGTCCACTACATCTAGATGTGACATTTAGCCGACTCGCATGTCAATTACTTGTATATCCTCCTGCAAATAACCATGGAGACAAAAGACAATCTCTCTCTTCTTTTGTGTGTATATTTGCCTTTTCTGACACTGGCGACGTTTTATGTCAAGTGTGTAAAATGACTCTCAAAGCCATTTAATAACCGAGGTCCATTGTTGTTTTCATCACTAGCTTGTGACCCTAGGGCTACCACAACCTATAGATATCGTGTGAATGTCTGGTTCCTGAATACTAGTACTATAGTTGTACTTTGATATCCAAACATACGTAATGTAATTGTAAATACAGCTATCGTCTAGGCTGGTTATACTTGAAAATTCATACTTGGATCTGTTTGCCCTATTTTGGGGACTTATTATCAGTGATGGGTCTGTACAAGGGCACAGCATCAAACGAAACAGCTCTAAAAGCAGGCAATAACAAGCGAAAATGTTCTCTTCTTCATAAATAAACATGAGTGTGCTGCAATCAGTTGGTCAGTTGACACCAGCGACCTTTTCGTAAGTTGGCCGGTGTTGACATGTAGTTAGAGATGTGGAGACGATACATCACGGACATTGACAGCCGTCGGCTTTACTGGTGACTGGCGTGCGGGCTGATTGAGCGACTGCCAGAAATGGATCAAAATCGTGAAATGTTTGGAATTTTTCTATGGGAACTATGTCAAAGGCTTTCAGATGATCGAAGAATTTGGATTAGACTGGAATGAATTCGAGTTTGAATGGATACCTGCCCTCAATTGAGCAATATCATGCTATTCAATGAAAAAATTACTTGGATTTTTGTGGATTTGTTCGTGCGAAATGCAGTAAATCCAGATATGATAATTTAATAAAATCAAATATGAATTGAGATCACATAGAAAAATTCATCCAATTGATTGTTAATTTAGATATCAATAAATGTTATTTAAATGTTATTATTTATAACGATGAGTATTTGAGTTCTATTGCGTCATTACTAGTAATTGCCATAATTATCGTAATATTTCTGCTGTTGATCCTGTTCATACTGGAAAGTCTGTGGAATGCAACTAATGTGCCTAGTAGGCTTTTTGATAACTATTGGCTCCTATACTGACCAGTCAGTGCCTGACCAGCACAGCTATTGTCAAATAATTGCCATTAATTATATGACTCTGGATGTATCAGTCCTCGGTACCAAAAAAAAAAAATGCTGGTTGAGAGAAAGAAGCATGGCGCTTGGAAATTCCGTAAAAGCTACTGAAACTGCTTTTAAATAACAAAAATTCATACTGTATGAATCAAATTCATTCCTGCACAAAAATGATTATGATTTATGATTTAATATCATGGTGCATTTGTCTTTCTTGTGCACTCACATTTTATATGATGATTTTTGGTTAGATTATTACTACTAACATGAATATGCCTGGATATTCACCTGTGGATGAGTTGAATGATGCTTCACACGGTCTGAACAGGACAAATCTATTAACGGAGATGTTTTGTGGGCTGCAACAAGCCTTTGTGCAATCCAAAAATAATTCGGCGACAAATGATGCTTGATCTTTGAAGAGCCTGCATTGGATTTTTATCACTCCACCCCCACCTACCCTTCCCAACCAGATGACAGGGGTACCAGCATGGTTATGTACATCAAATCATGAATTTACAAGCTGGTTGAATCCAATTGCTTTGCCTGTTGGCTGATAGTCACCAAGAATACAAGAGCAAAATATATTAATTTATACAGTCCTAGAAATTCTAGGATTTTCAAGTGAGAGTGAATTTTGATTTTTGCAAGAATAAAATTTGCACAAACAGAATTCAGTGCCAAGAATTTGATTACTGCATAAAAACTGAACATTGTTATCGGATATATCTCATACAAGTTGGAAAACGTGGATAGCACTTTGCAACATGTCGATTGGGAGTTAGTTCCACTGCTTGCCACTAGATGGCACACATATTGCGCAGGCGAGAGGGATGTCGAAGATGTGACTTGCCCCGAGGACTGCCGTACATTCTAGTCGAAATCTACACTCTCAGTAAGTAACAATTAGTTAAAGTATATCCAGAAATTTATATTTTTGTGGGCGTATGAAAATTTAATGGTACAAAGGTCTTGATTATGTGAAAAGTGAAATGCTACTTGTATTTGCGTTTCATAGTCGCAAGTGAGGAAGGGAACTTGATCCATGATTATCGGATGCTTTATCAACTTAATCGAATGTACGATGTATTTGATTACTCCCGAGATATTACCATTGCTAGTCTGGTCACAACTCAGGGTGTATATCAGATGTCACATGGTACCGATGTATGGAGCTTGGTGCTTTTGATATCACTCGATACCAATATTTGGGATACTAACGTACAACATTCATGGGCAAAGTAGTTACATTTGAAGGCAAATCTACCTACTGAAGAATGACATGATATAGGATCGTGTAAAATATGTATAGTATTAATGGAAGAATTCTCACATATTATTGACATGATAAAGATGCATGCTGATCTATATGTTCTATAATGTATCATTAATAATCAATATTCTATATGACCATACAGTATGTGTGACAAACTTCATATATATACAGGCATAAAACCAAATACACAGAGGCAGGTACTCACAAGTGGATTTTCGATTTCATATCTCAACGAGCTCAATCAGATCGGGCCAATGATCATGATGAAATTGAAATGAAATCCACACCCTTTGTGAAAAAGCCGCGACACTCTGTGGCGAATACACAAAACTACCGTAAAAAGACAAAAAAGGTAGCACAGTGCTCAATATCCACGAATGCAAATTGCCCCTCTGTGTCCATGCATATACAATCAGATTGTTTCCAATGCATTAAAACCCATACGTGTGAAAATCGCAAGGGACATTTTTCGCGGAATTTTCAGTTACCGACCCTGAATCAATCAACTGAATCTATCACTGTCGCACTGACGGAAAATTCGGCAATGTGTTTGATCAGTTTTCTATGCCATGGTGGATGGAAGCTTCTCGCTTGAATTGTTCATCACGAACCCCTGGAATTCGCTGCGACACTTCTGCGTCTTTTTGTGTCGATCTGCGTTTGTTCAACCTTGCCTCATGTTTGGAAGAATCGTTAAAACAATCAATACTTGATGATCGAGCAGGAGAATTCTTGTTGACTTTGAGGTTTTCAACTTTCCTTGAGTTTTATGCTGGGGCAGATTGGTCGTTATATTGGTCGTTGGATTGTTGATGTTGAAAAATGCTTGTTTTACGGTCATTTATATATAACATTTGCACTCAAATTCTAAAGATGTATGGATAATCAAAACTATATCTGAATACAATGAAGGATTATCATGATTGTTGTGGAATTTTCTCGCTGCCAATTTGCGAAAATATGAGCAAATCGCAGTTCACAAAAAATCACAGTAATTCAAAGAATTCTACATCATTGGATATTTGACGCAATCACAGAAAAAAGAAATGCTCAACGTCGGATAAATTCAAAACTGTACAACATCTGATCAAGAAAATGACCTTGATGACATGATGGATCGTCGCCAGTCGGAAGAGAGGTCTTCATTCCGTCGGGACCGGCGCCGATACAGCCGAGAATTACGTCGGATTTCCTGCCATGAGCTGTCGGAGGCCGATGTCGCCCGCTTGGAGCCGACGTCAAGGCCCGTAGTCGAGTATTACCAGGCTCAGAGGCGGGACGGCTCACAGCCTATACCGAAATACGTACAGGGGCTCATCATCAAAGGTTGTTATGGATATTAAAATTGTATCTTGGATATATTAGTTGTATCGTGTATATGGGGTGCTCGTCGTGTAAGGTTGTTATGGTTACCCACATATTCGTTGTGTGGGATGCACGTCATCAAAGGTTACCTATTCATGGATAACAAAATGTTTTTTCGAGGGGATCATGATTGTGAAAATCAAAACATGTAGGGGTAATGGTCGATGCTTGTCGAGAAGGAATGAACAGAGGGAAGTTACATGTAGGGAGTGGTGTTGAAATTTTATGTTTATCGTATAAATATCTCCAGGGCTTCCCAGTGAAATTTACATGTTCATCAACATGGCACATGTTCATCAACATGCCACTGTACTTGGTCAGCCTTGTAAGAAATCAGCAATATCAAAGAATCTGTACCCATATGAGATAAAAATATGAAAATAGTTTCTTTCAGTTCATATTGCGACTGGAAACATCTGAAATGGTGCAAGCAGTGTCAGAGCTTCGTCCAGATATCTGCATTTTGTTTTCAGGTATCTCACACTTCTAGTTCGAGGATCATTGCAAGTTTCATAACGGGAAATCTTTCATGTTTTTCAGATGAACAAGAACGGGTCCAAAAGAAGACATTCACAAATTGGATCAACTCCTACCTCATACAGGTTAGTAACCATAGCAACAGTATCAACAACATGGCATTTTGTTTACTTGTTGAAAATGCATGGATCTAGAATGTTCATGTACCAGTACATAAATAAATTTTGAAAATTTGATATTGTTCTGAATGTAAGTAATGTTTGTGATACAAAAAATATATTTAAATATTGTAAATCAGCTGATTCAATCATATGAAAGTGTGAAGTTCAGATACAGGTTGGTATTAATCTGCTCATAAGTTTGATGATGAAAATGAAAAAGAGACTTTCTCCATCAAATTACAGCACGTACCACCTTACAAGATTGAAGACTTATTCGAAGACATCAAGGATGGAATCAAGCTGTTGGCTCTGCTGGAGGTGCTCTCTGGGGAAGCTCTCGTGAGTTTTACAGCATTTTACGGACCTTGTGCAAAATATTCAAAATGTATATTTCATATGTTCGGAAAAGTGGTTGCACTACAATGTATCGATATTTTCACCGGTTTATCAAACTTTATAGTATTACAATATTTTGACAGTTGAAACTGGTTTAGAATACTTGTGAAAATTTTCTGAAAAGTGATATGTTTTATCTGCATAGTTTACATGTTGGGGGCAAATATACATTCACTTTTTTCTCGACAGCCAAAAGAAAGCGGACCCCGATTAAAACGACTTCACTTCATCAGCAACATCAGCACAGCTCTCAAGTTCCTGACAGATAGAGGGGTGAGAACTAAGTTTGTTACTACTTTGTGATGTGCGAGTGATACCTACACTTAACAGATAACATTTCACAATTTGATTAACTTAGTTGATTTTGTATATATAGAAATGATGATTTTGTATATATAAAAATGTCTCAATCTTGTGGTAATTGCAGATCAAGATGGTGAACATAAACGCGACAGATATCGTGGATGGCAAGCCGGCGATTGTTCTCGGTCTGGTGTGGACGATTATTCTCTACTTCCAGGTTGGTTTATTATGTGCAATACGGCTTGCCGTCATTATGTGCTTTGTGTCAAGGTTTAAATAAATCTCAAGAAATGAATAATATGCAAATTGGCGAATGAACTGCAGTGTTTTAGGACCCAATTCATAGTTCCGATGATACATGAATATTTACACTTTCATATTTATTAGCCAATCATAGAATGTCAAATATTGCTCCAAAACGCAGTGATGCGTATCAAGTCCCACAAACAAACCAGCCTATGGGACAAAACTGTGTTATTTTGTGGGACTTTTTCCGCGATTGCCAAGGGGGCGTGGCCTGTTGCTATGTTGTCGGAACTATGAATTGTGATTCAAGCTAAGAAACTTGTAGAACAGAATGAAGTTGTCCAGAGCATTATGATATACACCAAATATAGTGGGCACATTATGATAGCGGCAAGATTTTGCAAAATGAAAATATTTCTATTACAGATTGAGGAACATGCAAAGATGCTGGAACAGCAGGCCGCTAGCACGCCCATGAGCAGTAGTAGCAGTTTAGAAGGAGCGCCCTCCGCGAAAAAGTCAAAGTCAGCACGGGAAAAACTGCGGGGCAGCGTGAAAAAAGTCATGCTCGACTGGGCACAAAAATCCGTCTCAAAGTAAGTGTACTTTTTGGCAGATTTTATTAGTAATTGCTTGTTTTTTGACTGTCGGTTTTTGTTTTTTGCAAATTTTTTAGAGGTTTTCTCATTAGATTTTACTATTTGGGCATGGTTGTTTTGTTTTTTGAATGCAGTTATTCATGTGTGATATTCTAAATTTATGAAATTAATGAAAATTTACTGTATAAAGATATTTTCTGCTTCTGAAACATTTTTTTTTAACAAAAGCATAAAACTTACACTCAGTATATACAAAGACATATACTCAACATTTGCATGTAGTGAATTTATTCAAGTGCATATGAATGTTTTAAGATGATTCACACATTTATTCAACAATTCTTGATACATCACAACTTTTCTTGAGGAAAATATTTAAGGCATTTATTCTAGAGATAAGGTTGTTTGTTAAGTTAACGATGAACAAACACGATTCCGAATACACAACCCAATAAATAAAAATCTTATTACCAATTTACCGTAGTAACATAAAGATCAGTTAATATGCGGAATTTGCCTGATAAGAACATATCTGATAACAAAAGCATGTGGATTGATAGTAAAGGTTCGCATTATGATGTAAACCGAGTACATTATGATGTACACATTAAGTACTATTTACAAGCTTACTATCAGTACTCAGTATTACATACCTACCATATATATTATATTCATTCAAATATTCTATACATATAACTATGTACCTCTATTAAAAATATATTACATACATTTGCCTTTGTGTAGTTCCCTCACCAAACATAGCGATGATAAGGAGTAAGTATTACAAGTATAGATCTACTGATCAAACTTGTATATCATGTATACCTGTATAGTATATATCTGTACAGTACTTCTGAATGGGTGTCTTAGAATTTCAGTCATAACTGTATGTACAAACTTTCCCAGTATGAACAATATGAAAAATACATGCAGAGTAGTAATGTATCGATTACCTAATTAATCTACACTAACTTAGTCTATGTTGCTTTAATACATAATTCATGTAACTGTCGAGGTAAAAATATTTATAGTGAATCAGCATCGTAGCGACTGTAGTTGTACAAATTACTGTCAGATGCACTTTCGCCATTGAATATCACACATGTACTAGTATTTTTTAGAAAACGTAGTACAACACAGTGAGAAAATCACATTCTGAAAAGCGTAATAATTCGGTGCTTTAACTACTTTGTCATGTATCTTTCTTGACAAAGTAGCCACTGTTGCGGATATTATGTATCTACTTGGACACGAGAAGGCCTGACATATCTGTGATAATTTACAGGGTCAGATCATTGTTAACCCCTTACGGTTGCTGGGGTACAAGGGGTTACAGTGATTAATGTTGCTTGGGTCAATGGAATGGGCACTCCTCAGTTGTCTACTCGTGTTTATATCTTGATTCTTGATTCTAAATATGTATATCATCATGTATTTATTTACACAGTGTATATTCTAAACCAAGCAAATGAGGAATGGAAAAAAACTCGGTGAAATTTAGAGTCCTTAAATGTGATGAAATGTCAACCACATTGTGTAATGGAAGTTTATGTTCTTGATATAGCTACTTATGCTGAAATTCCACTTTATAACTTTATCATGTTCATGTAACATACATGTATGTTTCCAAATGTAGAAATTCTAATAACTAATTTTGTGGGTTTTTTTCATGTACTTTTGTAGCTTTTTCCAACTGACCGCATTAGGGATCAAATATACTATATATGCAACAACATAACACTTTCTGATACATGTATTGAGTTTGCGAGCCCCAAGGTCCAATGACAGCCTTAGCATATTCGATACATGTAATTAACCCCAGCACGGAGCAATTTTTTAGGGCAGATTAATCAATGTGTTTTTTCTCAATGCTGGGTTAAAAACATGAATATTCATGAAAGATTACTATTCATAAGGTGTTGAATGCATTTCTGTAATTACCGGGAACCAGTGTACATGTATGTGTGTATGTGTTCTAATGCAGAGTTATGTGTCAGAAATCATTACGATAATCAGATTAGGTGAGATTACAAGCAGGGACCCCCCTCCATGGAAATCACCCTAAAAATTGAGACATATAACATCTATAATGTCAATGTTTTTGTGTTGTAGTATATTGAAAAGTTAATTAGGTGCCAGAATGGGTGTTTTTAACTTGCCCTACAGGTGCAAGTATTGGACTACAATATGATTTCCCCCTCCCCCCAAGTAATGTTTAAGGTGCGGTATGAGCACATTAGTGAGCTATGGTATATTTGAGTTGGTGCTAGGGTCCTATCTAACCAATGAGGGGGGTTAGATCACCATGGTGAAAGTCGAATACCGCACCTTACTCCAAGTAATGCACTGGTGATATATATTATCGATTACATATGTACTCTGTAGTGTGCTAATCACAGTGATAAATACCTTGTAGTACCTTGGCCAGTCACCTCTCTGTGCAGTGCCAAATAAATCAGATATTGTTAATGCTGATCTTAGACTTCTGTGCGTTGTCCTGTTTGGTGACAGATACAGCGTACTTCTTCAAACAAATAATACTGAGATATTGAAGAGTTGTTCAACATGTTGAGGGTCCTTTTCTCTGTACAAGAATATATGATTTGGTTTGGGTGTGGGAGGGGGGTATAGTTGAATATGAGGCGAGAAGGGGTCATCATTAAGTGGTTAAATATCGTGAATCGTTTTTTTTTATGTCTTTATTATATCATGATGTATGCTCATGATATTTTCTACACACCTCCCCTCCTGAACCTGAACGATTTCTCATTCTTCATCTTTCAACGATACTCAGGAAATCTGTCTCTCGTCAGCTGACGAAGCATTACTGTAATGAGTTGGAAGTCAATGTATTTGTTGTGTCGTGTTCTCGTGAGCTCTAGTGACAAGCAAGTGTTAATCGAATGTGTGCTACACTTGATAGTGGGCTGCGTTTAGCATTTGTAGCTGTATAACGGTGACCAGTGGAGAAAAATAAAACAAACGGAGAAAAAGAAAATTGACAGTCATCCAAATTTGGACTATCGAATGTTCGATCATGACCATATTGGATGGCTGTGTTTCATTCAGGACCGTTGTGTTTTTGGTTCAACGATCAGCGATTTTGCGACTAATCTGGAAAAGATATTTTGGCGGTGGCCCTTTCTCTCACTCTTTAGCCACATGTAACACCGTGCACTGAGAAAACTAGCAATATAGGAGCTGGACGAAAATCGACAACCACTCGAGAAACTTGTCTGCATCGGCGGTATTGAACTATTGAAGTCACTGGGACTCGGGCCAAAACATAGCGCGCACACGAAAAACGGATAGGAATCAACGCATCAAAGCAACGGCCGATTATAGCATACATGTTTGTTGATATATGGATTATGTTCAGTGAAGCACCCTACCCCCCTGTCCGAAGAAATCATTTGAAGAAAAGTAATGGCAGTTACTGTATGCAATATCCAATGGAGTGTGGGGTATTTAAACTGGAGGGGAGGGGGGTGGTGCGTATGTGTAGTATACCATTGATCCAATAATACTCAAAAGACATACAAACACCCAAGCATGGAGGATGTCACGGGCCATCGGTTTCCATGCGTTCAGTCGAGCGTGGATACAAGTTGGTGCCTTGGTTTTGGAGATCTGTTGCTGTCACTTGCCGCGCTTCAAGTCAAATGTTGTCATCCTGTGTGCACGGTGCTTTGCTGTACAAAGCCAGGCACAAATAACTTTGATATCGCTGGAGAGTGTGAAGGCACTTTGTGACCTGGGGTGCGAGTTGGAATCGTTGGATACACCAGGATTGGAGCTTTCGATATTGCTTTTTGGATTTATATGTGATCACTTCGGATATCAACATGTAGTCCATTTGAAAAAAATACAAGTTGGTCTTTCACTCTGGGATATACGGCTTATAATCAAGATGTAAACCAACAGGATAAATTTGTGTATTCATGGTATTCTCACATATGACTTCTGTTCAGTCTGAATCTTGGATATCAACCAACCTACATATATATGTAACTAAGCTGAATACTCAATAGTCTACACCCTCACTGGATAATCAAAACATACAATGATGGATACCGATCTCCAATTGAGACATACAATTAGCAGTGACTTCAATTCGCCACACTTTATGTCAAGCATGTCGCTAGCCGTGGTGCTGTGCGTGATGGGTTGAGCTGGGCACTCGACCCTCACCGCGGGAGTCTCTGGGAGCTGGGAGGTTGAGTCGAGTCGAGTCGTAGCGTAGAGCCGTATCACTGGGCAACTGATACTGGCACCAAGAACTACATGGGCACTGATACATTATGTTGGACACCGGAATGGCATTGAATGAAGTCTGCAGCTGATTCTTGCAGATGTTCAGCAAAATCTGGGCAACGAAGCTATCAAAATTATATCAAAAACTCATGGGCATTGGATACTCTTACATGTACATTTTGTTATCAGAAAACAAATTGAAAAATTGTGAAGAATATCTCCATCATTTAACTGTTGATTATGCATCGTCTGTATATGTCAAAACGAATGCAACAGTGATTATGTATGAGTAGACTGAATTCTCTACCCTGAAACACATCGATTTATCCGTGTGATAAGGCTATCAAGATTTCAGTAGCCAATACTGCAGTGAAGTGTTTACTTTATGTGGCGGATGGACAGCAGATTAGAGAGACTTGTTGACATTGATGTTTCAGCGGAATAAAGTACTGTAGTTGACTAGTCTTCTACGGGTGCCAGGACTGGTCACTCAACTTGTAAAGCAGTGCACTGTACCAAGTCACCTCAAACTAGTCCACTATATTCTCGGAAAGAATTCGGCTTTGGATAATATTTGTATCCTCTGGCAAAGCAAGAAGTAGGAAATCAACAACATGGCTTCCAATGATGCCGATCTGTCGAAGATGGACACAAAAGACGACCAGAAAAAACACTCCAAATCAAAATCACGAAAGCACGAAAAGCACAGAGAGTCACCGGATCACAAATCAAAATCCCGAAAACACGGTAAAAGTTCCGACCGTGTGTCGTCACCGAACGGTTCAATCCCATCGCATGCTGAACATGTCTCACACAAACCCGGAAAGTCTTCCGAGCGCAAGGGACGAAAGCTTCCAACGTTATCCACAGAGACCAACGTGAACCAATCCAACACCAAACCGAGCGATCATCCGACGAAAACTCGATCGCACTCGAGGTCCCACTCGGACGAGATGTCCACCGACGGCAGCCAAGCAAGCGCAGGCTCCAACGCATCACAGGCCTCGGGGAAGTCAACGAGCAAGGGGAGCGGGAGCAAGAAAACCATGCTTAAATACATGATCCACGAGGTGCGAGAGTTGAAACGGCAGCTGGATCCGAACGCTCCAGATATCCACGTCCACCGCAAGCGAGACCGACATAAAAATGGCAGCGGCGACGATGAGGACGATGACGATTATGAGAAACAGTCGGATGTCGTACAAGAGAAGACACGCGAAGTTGTCAAGGCTCTGGACAACGGTGACCTCCATGTCGAGAAAACCTACTCCAAATCCGAGACGTACACCTTGAAAAAGTCTCCGCGGTCGGAAAAATCGAGCCCTGGGTATCTCCGCCGGACTTTGCCGTCAATACCGCAGGAAGATGGGGAGGAAATCGATGTACCCGTCTTGAATCGTACATACCCACCACTCGGATCAGCTTCTGGAGCATTCAGACCCATCGTACCGGCCTCTGCCGGTGGTTTGTCACAGAGCGCCCTCTATCAACCAAAACAGACACTGCACACAGATCGAAGCTACGAGTCAGCGCTTCTGGAATATTTGAGAAAGTATGTTCCTGAGTAGTATCGAAGTCACATTGCTTCACATGTCACCCATTTGCTCATTCATCATTCACTCATTCAACATTCATCACCCATTAGCTCATTCATGCTCACTAAAATGTGATATAACATTTGAATTCTTATGGCCAGTGTGAATGGTGTGGTAGTCCCCTTATCAAATATGCTTATCAGGTAGTTAGGAATGACATTGCAGTTATCAAGGTTCATTTCAGAGTTTTTACATGGTGTATATGTATGGAGTATAGTGCAATGTACTTGAAATATTTTCTTGCATACATGTATTCCATTTCAGCTGCTGCTGTGGCTACTGCAATTACTGTGTACATAATATTCATGATCACATACTAAATACTCAGTATTTATTGCATGTATAAAATATCCACATTCTTAACTTTATGATTCAGCCTAGTCCGTTCTTAAATTTATGATTCAGTCTAATCCATTCTCAAATATAACTCTATAAAGACGAAAATATATCTTGATATATTTTAACTAAGTGCATGATACAGTTTTTGTATATTTATGGTATAAGGGACCGACTCAATGCATTGACATGCGTTTATAGTCCACATAATATTCAGACCATCATCTAAAAAGTTTATCCAATATTTAACACTTTTAATGACACACCAGATCAAATGAACTGTCTCCTTCATTTCAACCGATATTTCACACGTTTTCTATCGCTAACTTCCAGACGGTTTGGGATCGAGGTGAGAGACTTCGGCAAGAGTTGGCGGGACGGCTACGCATTCAACGCCATGATCCACAACATTCGTCCTGAGTTAGTCGACATGACGGAACTGCCCAAGAACCCACACCGAGTCAATCTTGAGAACGCCTTCAACACTGCTCAAGAGCATCTTGGAATTCCAAGACTGCTCGATCCTGAAGGTGAGCAAAGTTTTAACGAGTTGTTTGTTGCCCATGAAGTCAAAACTGAAGTATTTCATTTTAGAAAAATCAATGATATTTACATGTGAAGGCTTTGAGGTATAAGTTGGATGGAATGGTGTGAGGATTCTGCATGCTCATCAAGTTTCAGTTTCTTATTGATAGGGATTCGGAAACTTAAATATTGCCTTCGAAGAGAAATAATATAAAATTCTGCTACCTTTTCGACAAACTCCATATGAAAACTCTATATCAAAATAGTGCCAAAAACCTCCCAGTGTGACAGTTAAAGTACTGTACTACCAACATGCTCATAGAGTTCAGTCAGTCTATATTATACACCATGCATTTTGAAAAAAGGGACTTTGTGACTTTGTTTCTAACTGATGTAAGTAAGTAACGAGACAATTTACTTGCACTTTTGAGTGCTTATCAAACATGTCTGAAGAGTTTGATACGAGAGGTCGGCAGTTTGTACACTTGTACCACCAATACATGCAATAAACAGTTTGCAAACATTTTGATCAATATTCCAACAATTTTGTATTCTTTTTGAGGAACCCATAAATGATATTAATTTAGGAATGACAAATTGCAAAAGGAAATTAGGTTGATCAGTTTGAGACTCTTTGATGGTATTCATGCTGTTAGTTGCAATTATGTCTGGACGGTAATATGCAACTTCAGTGTAAACAAGTACTGACCCTTGAACCGGAATGATATTTCACCGTTATTATGCAATCCAAGTTGCCTACAGGTAATGCACCAAATCCAAGAAGCATGCCTTTGCCTTTTCGTCAAAATGTCAGGTATCACATAGGCATGGTATCAATAACGTAACCCACCAACGCCCATGTTCCAACTGTCTCGCAGACACCTCTCTCTGCTCCTGATAAACATTACGTAAAGCGGAACCTTTTCTCGGGCTGCCGAGTGAGAGTGGGAAAAAAAACATATCTCACCAACGCCACTTCCCCTTTCCCCCTCAACACCCACCCCCACTAGTCCCCCCCCTCTCCCCCCACCCATCTCTTTCACATTCCCCTTTGAATCTTTCCCCCCCCCCCCCCCCCTCCCCATGCAATGCTCGTGCATGCCCCAGTTTCTTTCCGCCCACTTTCTTCAAGTTTGTAAGGGCACCCAATGCTGCTAACCCTTCCTACCCAGTCTGGATCTTCTTTTCTCTACAAAGTCATCCACGCCTGTATCAACTAGCTAGCCCACTGCCCACCCTGCAAATGATACCAGTCAAACAAAATATCGCCAGTTTGTTTGTGGCAAGGACTGATAACTTAACGATATTGTTCCACACCCAAAGTAGCTTTGGCATGGTTCCATCAGCGTCCATGAGAGATGCAATAAAGCCCGACTCACTAGTCTCGGGTCATTTTCAGTTTTCGGCATCACTGCTGGCTGCTGTTTCTTGGTTTTCGAGATCGAGGGAAAAACCCACAAGTTTCTTTTTCGACTTTTCGCTAGTGGCATCTAAGTGGATAAGTTTCGCCTATATCGTTATTTCACTGACCAATTAACAGCAAGTGTGCTCCTACTTCCAACACTGTTTTTTCGTTTTCGCTCGCGGATTGTACTCTAGGTGTCAAAACAAGGTCATCCGCCCAGCTGTGTGTTATATTTTGTGCAAAACAAAGTGGGGAATTGTTTGTTTGGATTTCTTACCTGCGAGTTTCCGGGAGGTGTTTGGAATAGGATACATGTTCATGTTGAGTGGGATTATTTGGATATTATACACATTACATTCATACGTAACGTTAAGTTCGTGCGCTGGATTTTAAGGATTTTGTGATAGGATATTGATGTCTGAGTAAGATTATTACGAACTTCTCAGATCAGACAAGGTAATTTTGTTGTGACTGACAAAATATGAAAGTCAAGTTTGTTATATATTATAGATTTTTATATATGCTGTATGTACAAGAACATGGTACACATGCACTTGAACAGGACTGAATAAAAATTAATAGCATTAACATTGATTAATGTGAGATAAGATGATGATGATATTAAATCTGGCAAACCCCGGCAACCAGATAAACTTTTTGCATATTTCCATAAACATGATATTACGTTGCATTTGCATCTGCAATGCTAAAAATAATAATGCATCAGTTTAGTATCATAATGTACTGTAACTGACAGTAATATGATAATCAGATAATAATCATACAAGTGTCCCACCCCTGATTCGTCACTTTCAGATGTTGACGTTGACAAGCCTGACGAGAAGTCTATTATGACATATGTCGCCAAATTCCTGGAGAAATATCCCGATCCTGAGATGGAAGTACCAAGCAAAGACCCCAAGGTCAGTAACCATGGCATCAGTAGGCATGGTAACCGAAACATCACCTTGTAATAATTCTGCTAAAATTCGGTAATATAATACGCAACACTCTTCGGTGGTTTAGCATTCTGCTGAAAGTTCAGTTCTTGAACAGCGAAAAAATGCACCGGTTATGGTTTTATATTGTTATATATAGTAAAGTTAAGCATGTGTGTTGGACTTATTTTGTTGTAGAATGATTCATGTTTCAATATCAATGTTCAAATTTATATTTCCATTTGCTTTAATTGTAGTATTGGATAAATTGTTAATGTAGAAAGTATTTTGTGTCTTAATTACGAGTGAAATTTCGCTACTTTGTGATTATCATCCAGGCCAATGAAGTTCACTTTGACAATGCATTTTTGTGTTTTACTCATACTAGTAATCTGTATAACATGGCATATTTTATGTTCCAAAATCGGCCTTAGAATGTATTTTTCATGTCTATGAATAATTTAGCATAGGATGAAGAATTATGTATATATGCCTGACTAATCTTAGTCGTTGGTCAAACAATTCTGACCATGCTAGATAAAACTGGTAAGTGATCTAGTAGATAAGGCAACTATTGTGGGTGTCCACTTACAGTGAATACCAGGTAGTTTCCATGCATCACCATTGTTGCATCAGTATGTATATGTACATTCCATTGTCCACTATTTTCAGATTTTGAAATTTTAAGTTTCAGATGCATGACTTATCATTTTCCGAAAAGTGAATGGTTCAAATTTCAAAAAAGGCCAAAAGTATTCCGGTTGAGATACCATTAGAAAATCTGCAACCCAACATTTCATTTTGACAATAAATTTACTCCAGCATAATACTTTTTCCCCCAATTATGTCAATCAATTATAAATTTGAACCCAGGTTACAGTGACCGACGTGACTAGTAACTTGACCATTGATGTCACTGCTGGTGACGATGCCGGCACCACCCAACAACTCTCCGCGCCTTACAGTCCGACAATGCGCCGCGCTTTAGAAGGTGGCGTGGCCGTCCTAGCGTTCCACAGTCCTCGCCTAGAACGACAGCAGAAGCCACACGTGCGACGCACACTTCTTTCCCCTGGGGCCTCTGCAGCGGGCAGCCGCAGTGAAAGCCCGAGTCCTCTGTCGTCTCCCGTGCCGTTTTCAGACACACCTGCTTCGTCGCAACTGTCCCCCTCTAGCGGACAATATCTGGCCCCTGGTGGCGCTGCTTTTGACTTCGGTGCCAGTGGTGGTGGAAGTCCCTATAGCTCCCAGTCGAGTCTCACCTCGAGTCCCGCAACCTCCCCAAAGTCCCGAAGGAAGAAAATCCGGCAGCGTGCGGTGCGGCCGAGTCACCACCATAAAGCTCCTAAGGACGGAGCAGATGTCCGCGTGACGACGACTGCTGAGCGCGTCATCGAGCACACGGAGACAATTACGATCATCAGTCCGATATCGTCACCGAGGCTGCAAAGGCGACAACTAAAGTCGGAGGGTGAATCTGGTGTCGGTACGGAACAAACGTCATCTCGGCGTCACAGGCGAGATCAGCCCAGGAAGGGAGATGTTTATGCTGAGATTTCTTCTCATAGGCGGACTGCTGGGGAGATTCTTCCCGGTTCGGAAGAGTATAGAGTAGGCCCCCATGGGCACCCAACTTCCATTGAATCATTCCATTCGGGTGAGACGGTGCACGTAGATCGGGGCATTCAACTGATGGAGGGTCAAAGGAAGAAGCTAGTCGGGTCCGAGGACTTCCTGTCTCTTAGCGATGCTCAAAGCGCCGCCACAGGCGAACGGTTCAAGCAGGGTCATAGCCAAATCTACATGGGTCAGCAGCAAGGGAGACAAATCATTGCGCCCGATGGACGAGTACTCAAGCCAGGACATCCTGACTACGAGAAGTATGCCAGCTCTGACGAGTTCCGATCACTCAACGAAGGGGAGGAATCAGCTAGTGGGGGTCAACTAGCAGAGGGGTTGCACTACACTGGACAGGGGCCAATGAAGGACATCCACATGATCCAAGGCAAGGTCCATGCTGGGATGGACAGTGACACCAGCGACAGTGCCATGTACCTCGGTAGTGACCCACTCGACAGCGAGCGGAGAGACACCCTAGGGACCTCCGAGGAGGACATGCAGCAAGCTCTCTTCTCCCCGACCTCAGTGTCTGACGAACTTCTTAGAAGTGATGGAGACATGGATCAGACTCTTGTGGAGGGGGACAAACCAGCACAGAGTGAAACTGAAAGTCTGGGTGGGGAATACCCAGGAATGTCCTCTAGTTCCGTGTCTTTGGACGTGGCGGGGACTTCATCAGAAGGCGGCACCCATGATCAGAGTATCGACTCGGAGGAATCGTTCTCGGATAGTCGAGGAAGACTTCCATCGACCGAGCACAATGAAACTGTTATCAAGCTGTCAAACACCTCCCAAATAACTCTCAGTAAGTATAAATTGGACAAGACCACTGATATTGTGGATGATTCTTCCCCTGCGGTAGAGCACAGCGAACTTACCACCACTGAAGGTCTTGATCAAATCACGAGGAGCCTGGTAGAAAGTCCAACTACAGTTGATGATCAAGATGAAGCAAAACAAAAGGATGCTGTGGAGGAAACAGAAAGGTCTCAGGTTTTAGATGTTGAGCAGCAAGAGACAAATGAAAGTGTTGAAGTTCCATCAAAAGATTTAACCCAGTCTGAAAATCTGGAGATACCTGGTCAAGTTGCCAATGAAAAGGACAATGTTGATGCTCAGGAACCCGTCGACAATATGGAGGAGACACCATCAGGTACCGACACAGCAGACTCTGCTGCAAAACCTGATGATAGACTACGAGCAACAGATCACAAAGAACAGATGATATCAACTGGAACTCCTCAAGTGTTCAAGATCAGAAAGGAAGATGTGTTCAACTCAACGTTTGATGATAAAACGAGTACACCTCAAAAAGCAACGAGCAGCACTGAACCAGTACAAACTCTTGACACTGACCTGAACCTCTCCATCATCCACCCAGAAACAACCTCGGGATCTGATGACATAACAACCGCAGAGCCCCAGCTAGACACTTCCCTGCCAGAGGAACCACCGACTTCGCTGAACGTTTCCATGGAGACTGATTCGGACAGCCTGGAGGAGGTCGTCCTTGTTGAAGAGGTCTCCACCGACCAGATCAACTGGGTCACCACCCAGCGGGTGGTCGAGCGGCGCAAGCAGTACCGCCTCAAGAGGCGGCGCCGCGGGGAACAGATCATCGGACACTCAACGGATAGGTCCATCATGGAGGAGGTTGAGGACTTTGAGGGGGACAGTGACGAAATGACAGGCTTGGACTCCACAGTGGAATCAGGGGTGGAGACTGGGGAGAGGGCAGAGCTGATTCAGGGAGTTACAATGGGCGACATGGCCGTGGAGGTGGGTAAAGTTGAACCTTCGGAACTGGGAGATGACTTGAAACCAACGGAAACTGAATCAGAACCAGCCGAAACTGAACTTGAACAAACTGAAACTAAAGAACAACCCGATACATCCAAGAAACAGCCAGACCAAACAAGAGCAGATGCCACAGAGGAACCACCACAAAGTACAGAGTCTATGACTCCACTGAAAGACCAGCTGCCCACAGAAGACGAGACGACATCGACCGCCCCGTCCCAAGAGAACGATCAGGTTATTACAAGCATGTCCTACCTTGTGTATCACTGGCTGACCTATCATCGCATGGTGTGCTGAGGGTTGTGGGGAACCTGCATTGATACCGTACGGCTCTAGTGCTGCTACATTGACCCTGTTTGGCTGTGGGATTGAAGCATTATCCATAGACTTACCACTATCCAACAATTGTAACGAATAAATCAATATCGTGATGCTTTGGTGGAGACATTTTCTCATTGCATTAGTTGGTAAAGATGCTTGCTACCTCCCTACTTATACATGTATATTCATCCCAACCCATGAAACACTACCATAGATATATACTGACACCAGTATTCGCGATCACTTACAACCACTGACAATTATAACAGGTTTTTCCCGGTTTCATAAACAGTTTTACTTTCAGCATTTTCAACAGCATGGACCGAATTGATTGAACATTTATTTATTTCATAGTTTTCATTTTCACATAGTCACAGATGCATGGAGACTATATTTTGGTGTTTGAAATTTTGATGTTGAATGAAATGCATTGTTTTGCATATACATTACCTTTTGTAGCAAAAAATAATCATGAATTTTGTGTTACCCTTCCTTTGCATGATGATCAAATTGTCGTCTGACATAAAATTTGACCTGACATTACAATGGTGAGCATTGTTGTCGAGTACAACCTGTTTGATGTGTTTGTATCACTGCACTTGTAGTTAAGTGTGTTAAACACTATTCTTGTTACACTTTTGTGCATTTTGTGATTTTCACTTTTCTACTTTATAGATCATGTATATTAGAAATTTTGGATTTGCAATGATATATATAATGCTTACGTTTGGCTGTTTTCTCAAGTACCCCTGTATTTGTAATTATCACAGTTCATCTTAAGTAAATGTTTTGACACTGCAAAAAAAATCTTGCCAATAATTCATCCACAAAATTTTTAACAAATTTTAAAACAAAATTATAAAAAATTTGTGAGTCAGTCAAATTATGATTTTTACACTCCTGAAAAATGTCAATAAGCCAAAAAAAATTATAGTTTATTCCTGTGAAATGTACATATAAATACACCGCTTTTCTATTTGATGTGACACCACAAAAAATCCACTTTTATTGGTTTGGAGGAAAGATAATTCAATATTTTTATCATGTTTATTGATATATCATGTACAGTGGATCCTATGTTAAAGACCACCTGGTTTGAGAGACCACCCTGTGTTTTAAGACCATTCCACTTGGTCCCAAGTGGCCTTTTATCATGTAAACGGACCTGTAATGAGAGACCACCTGTCATTTAAGACCACCTTTTTGGGGTCCCTTTGGTGGTCTTAAAACACAGGATCCACTGTACTAGCATATGCAGAGTCCAATGCAACTGAGGTGATTTTATCAAAAGAAAAAAAAGAGTATTATTTTGTGTGTGTTTTGGGTAATAACTGCTTGCCTTGCTGTATTACATGCATTGCTGGAAGCTATGTAAATTGCACGCCATAATCTGCTTGTATATATATACTGATTCTATAAATGGTTGATCGACTGATATACCTAATATTCTTTAATGGCAATATTGAATACTAATGATATTTACATATACAATACATAACAAGTTTAACAATTTCTTATACTGTATGCAAAAGCAAGTGCAGTGAATTGGAAAATATTTTGCTGATTTCATTGAAATTCTATTTGAAAATAAAAGAAACCTCTCAAAGAGTAGCTTTACAGTGAGCTCAGGTATATATGGATTCAACGAGAAAATCACATTATAGTGAAATAAAATAACTTTATTATCTTCTCCCCCCCCCCCCCCCCCTCTTGCCGCTTCAGCTGCTGATCCAGGTGGAGGCAGCCAAGCGAGCCGCAGACAAGGAACAGAGGGAGTATGGGGAGCTGATGGCATGGCTGGACCAGGCCGACCAGCTGCTCAAAATAGTGGAAAAACCAGTCTATGACAGACAACAGGAATACAATGTAAGTCTTTTTATGGCGCTGATTTATAATGCTTTGTACTTCTGTAATAAACAATCTTTGGTACCTATGTATAAAAAATATTGAAATGAGCTTGACCATTCTGAATAGTCGAGAATCCTGGTCCATTGAGCTCACAGACATCACTGGTTTTTTCACAATGCCGTCAAATAGAATAAAAATATAAATTTTCTCTCCCCATGATCCGACAGGAATACCTGAAGTTCACGGATGACCTCCGGATGAAGTGTGAAGTCTACGAGCGTCTCCGCATCAAGGCCGAGAACAAGAACCTGCTCGTGCTCACACATGAGAAGTGGACGACCCTACGACAGCGCTGGAGCTACGTCACACAGCAGACCCGCGTCTGGCAGTGGAAACTCGACAGTAACCTCCCCGGGGACCTCGGAAAGATCGGTGACTGGCTCTACCGGGCCGAGGAACTCGTCGGGGGTGCCGATGTGGAGCCGCAAGACGCCCACGATGAAACCGCCGACCAGATCCATCGCAAGATCGACGAAATTAAGGTTTGTTTTGTATGGATTGTTTGGTGGTTCATGTGAATTGAAGCTGACAGCCGTTGCTGTTGTCATATTATAATCGTATGTGTTATAATGTTGCACTGTTTGTATGTTTGTATAGGACGATTGTTACAATCATCATCTTGATGCTTTGAAATATTCTTATAAATTCCAATACACATATTTAAGAAACGATCTGAAAGGTATCTTTATTGGCAAACCCACATGGATAGAATTTTAGCGAGAATCTGAGATTCCATTCTCGCAATGATTGGCCCTTGACTCTCGTAAAATATAATGGGATATAAGATTAAGCAAAATTTTATGAAATTTTAACCCTGAATCCAGTTTGCAAGAGCTAATCATGCGCCTTACACAAATTCCAGTTCAATCCAATCATCAAACACATTCTGATAATACCCAAGTAAATACGGAAAATTGAGGGTGTAAAGATACCGACTTTGTTTACTCGCTCTCAGACGTTGACAGTGGTGACCCTGTCATTGTGTTTCAATGACCTCTCACGTAACGGCAAATGAAAGGCCCTTGCTGTTCACCTTGTCCTAACCTTTTGTACGGTAATGTCAGCGCAGGATAATGATCGCTTCGTGTTTGCCGTGAATTCCAATCTCGATTCCGACTCCATACAAAGATGCCATCTTTGCTCTCGTTTTTGTGAAGATCGTCCTGCAAACATGATCTTTGATTGTAAACATTAGAACAAGCCCTAATAGGCACCGATCTGGAGCAAAAATTCTCTCGAATTCACCGCCGTTGATCATGTTGACCATCATACAAAGGCACCCATACTGATCTGTATATTCAGGAACAGAAATGACAGTGTCTAAATTTTGTGCCTTTGATGGCAAAGCACTTGTCACAGTGAATCCAATGAACCATGAAAAAATCAATCATCTCCAAATCTGGAGCAGCGATGGGACAATATTTAGATAGTTATATCAGTAAATATTTAGATTGGTAAATGGTGGGTCATGCACTGTCAACTACTGTCAAGTCTTCATTTTCAAGATACATAATTCTAATGTATGATGAAAGTTAAATAAATTTTTTAAGCGGAGTCCATTAGGGTCATTCATATATAGTGAACACGAGTAAATAAATTTGGAAAAATTCCGTACTCGTGAACTGTATTCAAGTTACATGTATTTATTCGGAATGAAAGGAATGGGTTTTAAAGTTGCTTCATCATCATAAATTTCAACTGGGCACATGATTTAGTGTGCCTATGTTCCAGTTTTCTAAGAAATTCATTAACAGGTTTTGAGTTGAACTAAAACAACTACACGTGATTCTAATTGAAAGAACAAATACAAAAAAATATATTATACAATGATTGAAGTTTGAAATCTGTTACCTTTACTATGTAGTCTACCCTTCGTTCTACCACTGCTCCTGCATAGGCATTCTTCAAGGACCTTGATGAACAACAGCAAGCATTCGAGTCAATTCGTCGCTCAGGTTCCCATGATGGCCAGCCCCTCCCCCAGGAGCAGATGGGCGACATGCACGGCCGCTTTGACAAACTGGCCACGCAGCTGGAGTCTCGCATGTCACAGCTGGACTTCGAAGAGCTCAAGTTCAGACTGCTGGCGTTCCTCGTTGCGTCCGAGGCAAAGCTACAAGCGTGGACGGTTAAGCTTGGTCACCAGGCTGATGTCGAGATACTTATGGAAGATTATGTGGTATGTGGGTGGGAGGGGTGGGGGGAGGTGTTTATCTGGGTCTGGGTGGTTTTGGGGAGGGTTGGGAGGGGGGGGGGGGGGGGTTCTGGTATGGAGTATGGTGTGACATGTTTCAGTGATGAAGAGCTTTGGATCATTGCCTGGTCATTGCCTGGGAAGGAAGGAATTTTGAGATCTGTATTTTGCCGTATGATGCAGCTTTTATCCATTGTCAATTATTTCAGCCAACTACCAACCACGCAATTAAGAACCGTGCATGGTTTGCTGATCATATCATGCAACTACATTTGATTAGAATAATTGGCAATAGTCATGAGAGGTTACTCACTCAGATATGTTCATGGTTTGATATTGATACAGTCTTGAAAGTGAAACTGTCCTGTATTCCATTCATACATATATGGAGGTCCTGTTACATGTACACTACTGTCGTATATTTGCATAGCATTAGATTTTAAACTTTACATGTTTACCCTGGATCATGAGGGATCCTTCACTGCTGGCTTGAAGTGGTTCCCAGCTCTCCTGGAAAAACCCACTGTTATTCCAAGTGAATATTTAATAGTCCCACAATATTCTCGCATGATTGGATTCTGTGCATAAGCTTGGCCAATTTGCCGAACCCAAGCTGTGTGTGACATGGGGGCTGAGCATGCCTTCCCAGTGGTAAAAATGTATTGATTTATTGACAACTTGGTGCAGAACAGTATGTGGGGGTGTTTGTTTTAGGGAAAGTGATCAGGAACTTGATCTAATAAGCTGAGATTGCGGAAAACAAAAGCGTCACTTTTTCAGGCTCTGCTTGTCACCTGGAAATAAACTCGGATCTACTGTCAGCAGCATTGAAATAGGCCACAATTTATGCATTCAGAATAGTCATCTCAAGGATTATATTATAACTGGAATACTCTGGAAAATCGTTGAGAATGTACCGGGATATTAAAAATTCCATGGCCTTGCCTGAAAACAAGGCTCTTGTACCTTGGCGTCATTTACTGCTGGATGACAGTCAGTCACCAACTGTATCCAGTCGAGGGTATTTTGCTATTCGGAGGCAGGAGAAAAGTTATGATTGGTTCCGCAATAGAAAATATGAGTGTACACAGGTATACTGTGTAGATGGGAGGGATCATTCAGCAATGTTTAAAGACCTTGTTCAGTTTTCCTTTTTCCCTAGTTTCAGTTTCAAATTTAATTATACATCAATATTTTAATCATATGAATAAACTGTTCAAATCAATGCTGTTTGGATGTTTCGTTGAATGTTTCTACTGTTCTTTCGAGTTCTGACAGTTTGTTGGTTTTGTACTTCCAGGACTTTGTACACAAGCGAGATCTGTTCAGTCAGTACGACAGAACGTACGAGGACTGCAAGCGGCGGGCTGAGGTGTACAAGCGACAACATCCGCCGAGTAAGTTTTATAGTGTTGTCAGATTTTCTGTGTCTATCTGGTAAACATCTAAGTTTTATAATAAAAAAAAAAATCAATAATTGATAAAAAAAAATATCTACCAACATTTGCAATATTAGTCTTGTTGTGTTCATATTGTCTGCATTTTAGTACACGTCTGTAAGGTGTTGGTCTACAATTAAATATATTTAAGCAAATCATTCTGCATACACGTGAAAATAAATGGATTGGGTATATATTAAAATCCGTCAAAGACAAGAATCAGACAATTACCACAAACTAAGTTTTTTTTCACTCTTCTTTCACAATTAACAAACCCAGTGGACAAAAAGGAAATCACGCAAGTGAACCGTACGTTAGATGACATCACCGACCGCTGGAAGAAGGTCAAGGTGGAGATCACGAGCGTCAAAACGTCGCTGGAGGAAACGATACAGTACTGGACGCGTTACAGTTCATGCGTCGATCTGTTCCACGTCTACCTCACAGACGCAGAACACATGCTCAAAAAGCCGCCGGAGGAACGAGGGGTGAGTTTTTCGAAGAAATGCTGTGACCAGATTGGAAGGGGTTTTCGTTGCGTACTAGACGTTTTATATATGTGTCAGTTGTGTTATGAATAGAGAATGTGGTTTGTATCTTTTGAAAGTATCAACATGTTGTGTTGTTTGTTTTCTAGCAATCCTTTGATTTTTGAATTCTGAATTTAAATTTTAGATATATTCTGTCATATAGATGTAGATACAAAACAAATTTATGTGGTTTTGACACCAAATTGTTGTTCGTTGAATTTTCTGGAGTTTATGAGCAAGTGTAGGTGGTTTGTAATGTAGATTGTAATGTATTTTGTCTGTTTGTCTCAAATGTCGCAAGCGTGCAAACTGTAGAATTGTGTCCAGGTTACAAACCTCAGTGTTTGAAGAAAATTCACTTGCTTACAAGTGCAAAATAAGAAAATCTACTATGATAAATGAACCATTATTTTTTTTTCGAAAAACCCAAAAACAGGAGACCTTAACAAATGCTTTGATCAGGCATTTTAGTGTGAGTATCGACTGGTGTAGAAGTGATTCAACATATTAATGTAACTTGTGTAGTGTAGTGAACAAAACTATGATACACAATCATTAGTGGGCTGCTACTGTGAAAAATGAGCTGGTTGCTTTGTCAGAATCCAAAATGAATTGGCTGAATTTATTTTGAACACCTTTCTGTGAATGTCACTTTTGCTATTAAAAGCAAGCTGGTCAGTGGTATAGGGAATGATATGCCCCTGAATGTGGTATGTTTGTATTAATGTTTACCATAAACATGCAATATGAATGTCTGGAATATGTGAAATGAGTGTTTGGTGTACTCAACGATGAATGTTTAGTTTTGTGCCCCACTAAAAATCATGGTAGACCGTAGTTATTTATGGTAGTTATTTTCGGCCATGTTTTCTTTAGAAGTGTGTGAAATGTTTATTTCGTGTTATTGTTTTCTTTTTGTTTCCTTTGTGTGTGCAGTTGCCTAATAGTAAAACTATCTCCCCCTTGTAAGGCATTTTACACTAAAAAAAAATGATACTGAAATTGTGAGCAGTGATTTTATCTAAAACAATTTGAGTCTTTTATGAATTAATGGCATGCAATTACCGTGATGAAATTTGGCATATGTCATGTGAAATAAATATGAATTTAGAGAATGAAGGCAAGGGCCAAACTTGTGGCACACATGGTACTGTTTTAGAAAATCAGGAATAATTTCAATGGCCCATTTCGCTAGTATAATCCAATTCCAAGCTGAGTAGGATTTATATGTGATGATGTAATATTGTTGTGTAGATTTTGGTGTTGGTTTCATTTCTGTGCTACAAATAGACTGAGTTTGATGAGGTCAGTCAATTTATTTTGTGTTTTTATTTTGAAAACACTTGTACTTAGTGTAGATAGATATTAGATAGAATTTTTGTTCATAAGTCACATTTTGCAAAAAAGTGTTTTTTTAGCACCATTAGCATGTTTAGTGGAGGGTATTTTCCTGATTTTCGACCAAGCTGTACAGTGTATAAAATTCATTTGATGCACTCACGCACATGGCCTGGTAGAAACCATATTTGATGATCATTAGCCAATTGTTACCCACTATTAGGCATTATAGCTAATGGTATATTCCCACAAATCAATTTACAAAGTATTTACCCATTTATTAACAGGACTTCTTCGAAAACCTAAACGACTGGTCAGAGAAACTCCAGATCCTACGTGAAGCCTCCAACTTCCTAGTGGAGGTTGTCCAAGAACCCATCGCCGTCGAGATCAAGAACCAGGTCGCCATGATCAACCAGCGATTCTCCGACGTGCAGACAGAGATCGGGAACTTCATGCGGCAGCAGTCATTGGAGCAGTCGCGGCGAGGGTACGACGAAGGGACGCAACACCTGCGGCAGTGGATAGAGAGTGCCGAGGGTCTTCTCCGATCGCACGTGAGCTGCACGCTCGTGGACCTCCGAGATCTCATGCATAGACTTGACGTGAGTGTTCTAAAGAACTGAAACAGCGTGAACTCTAATAGAATGATTCCTGTCAAAGGCATTTTGCATTTAGGATGAAGTTCCCTTGAATCGTTTAATATCTGGTGCATTTTCAGCTATTATCAACCTAGTAATATTTACATGTACTCAATAATCTAATTTCCTAATTCCATGCCGTTGTTATTTTCACAGTCGGTCCAAGCCGGTATCGAGCCTGCAGAGGATGACTTCAAGTCCGTGTCCAAGGTCGCGCAGAGTCTGGTCAAGGACAGTAAGCAGGCCATGATCAAACAGATGCTGGACGAGCTGAAGGCACTCAAGGACAGACTGGTCCGCGTCCGACGTGATGTCCCAGAGCGACAGAAACCGCTGAAAACTCTACTACCACAGGTCTGATTAACTGCCATTTCCACGGTTACCAGCGGAAATAATGATGACCCCACTTAAATTTTGTAGACCTCCATGAACATGTAGTGAATGTTGTAAAAAATGCCTTGAAACGAATGATTGGAAGCATACCATTGACAACAATTAGATGTATTAATGAGTATTGAACTGAACATAATGGTCATGAATATGCATAGGTTGAGTCTCTGGAGACGGGGATTGCTGACCTGCAGAAGTGGACACAAGAGGGCGCTGAGTTACTCGCCAGTCATCGCGTCGACGGCAACATCAACACGGTCGAGGAAAGGCTTGAGAAACACAAGGTGGGCATCCACGGGATTCGTGCGAATAGAATATTGTCATTGGTTCATTTCTGGAAAATAATGCTTGATCTGTCAGCTTTCGTGAGAAGCAGTGAGCCTTTATCATCGATTTATTTTGGGGAATTGGTATTGATGTTCAATTATCTAAATGTGGATGGTATATAAAGTTTCTGTTTCTGTTTTGTTTCAGGCATTTTTCTCGCAGACAACCTACTACAAGTCCATGCTGGAAAGCAAGACAAAAGTCTACCAGAAAGTCACGCGTTCAGGCAGTCGACATCTCGACACTAAACCACTTGAAACGGAAATGACAAATCTCAAGAAATCGTTCTCAGTAAGTATTTAGGGACATGAAAAACCTACCGAGAAAAAGTCAGGACATAGGAAATTTGCTGTGTAGTTGTATTAAGCATAGATTTTGTGGTTAATGAAATGAATATGGCTAAATATCAGACTATTTAAATGAACAGTTGTTTCAAATCTGAAAAGCTTTGCAATTTTTTTTTCTCCAGGAGACCCTGAGCCACTCGAAGGAGTGGGAACAGCGTCTGGAGCGCGGCTTGAAGCTGTGGCGCCACCTACAGCAGAAAGCGGCCCCGCTGGAGGAGTGGGTCGATAAGGCGGAGGAGGTCAAGTCCCAGACTGATAGACCTGTCGACGAACTCATCGAGGAACACAAGGTGGGAAAGTTTGGAATTTAAAATCTGGCTGTACATGACTTTTCTTGTACTGTTGTGGTTGGAATAGTATGAATTCAGGTGTTGCTGACTGTGAATCAAATTATTGAACGGGAATCATACACAGTGCAAACCAATGACAATTTCAGAATGCTTGTTCACAAATATTACCGTTTATTGCTAACACCTATCCGATTGTTTTATTAAACAATTTTGACGAAAAGCTTATGGCACTGTTGCCGCTTTCTACTACAGGCGTTCTTTGAGCATGTGAGCCCGCGTCTGTTACGGGAGTTCCAGCAGGCAGGCCAGGAGCTGATCCGTGTGCTAGCTGAGGACGACCAGGCAGAGCTGGAGGCCAGCCTCTCAGCACTGGAGGAACGATACAAGGTATGTGGTCCTCTTGTCTCGGGCAGGTGTATGTTAGAAAGACGTACTGGCATGATGTTGCACGTTGATTTCTGCAATCTGGGTGCATGGGCGTTTGCACCGATAATCGTTGACGCAGAATATGTAAATGAATGTGATGAACCTCATGGTTATTAGACAAGTGAAGTTTCAGTAATCACTAAGAACATTTAAGCAATATCTATTGGAACGTATTGATTGATAGATAAATATGTCACTTTTCCCACCTAGGATATCATGCAGTCGGCACCTCTACGTCTCCTGATGCTGGAGTTCCAATCGCCCGAGGAGAAATTCCTGCAGAATGTGGAGGTTGCTAGGGAAGCCATCGCCCAGCAACAGCAGGCCCTTGACAACAAAGTCAATGTCAAAGACATTCTCCGCAAACAGAAGGTCAGTACAGTTTGGGTGAAATAGTTGCAAAAAAGTTAGGATTGCAAGATTCAATTAAGATTTTTATGTTTTGCTTTGCCATGAAGAATTTCCAGAAAAGGCTAATTATTAAAGTGTAATTATGGTAGCACAATTTGATATTTCTTGTGTTCTATAAAAAGACTTGCAAGGCTTTCCAGCCAGTGAGTATCACAAAAAAATTTTGTGATTTCTTCATTCCACGAAGGTCTCCTGAATTTCCTCGTCTCACACTTGACCCTACGTGTTTCCGTAACTTTTGACTCCCAACTTTCCAAAAAGGGAAAACTCAATTTTACTCAATTCATACATTGAAATACAATAGTTTATTTTTCCTTTCATACCCATAATGCATGCTTATCCTTTTGATAAATCAATATTATGTAGTAGAATTTTTAGAGATTCACTCAGTTTTGGTACATGTACCTTTGAGTAGTTCGCTAGTCACATAATATGTGAATCAGTGTTACTTACTAGTATCTCAAAGACTCTTCCACATCCAGAACATGCAGAAATGGAGGTAGTATGAGGTCTACCATTCAAAGTTTGCCCAAATGTACATACATCACTAATACCAGATGAAATATCTAAACCTGACTGTTCCTAGAACTTCTTAATACGTTTATATGACCAATTCTAGGTACTGTTCCAAGAGAGTGGACTGGCGACCACCTGCGAGGAGTGTTTGGAGCTGATGCGCCGGGTTCAGGACCGCCTCAAGGCCGTCGACCCGACCGACACCTCACTCAAAGACGCACATAATGACCACTTTCACACGTGGACGGAGCTCAAGCGACAGATTGAGGACCTCCGCATGCAGCTGGAAGAGTATCCAGAGAGATGGAGAGAGTATAGTAACAGGTATATACATGCTGTTGGCAGTTGTCACTGCAGTACATCTTGTTTTTTACACTCAATACGTTAAATAGGTGTTAGTGTACAAGTCTGAAAGCGATACAAAAGTTTTACTAGATTCAGTTGATTGCATGTCTCTTTCTTATTTACCATACTGTCTGGTAAAAATAATAAAAAAAATATTACTAGTTGACAAATGATTCGATCCAATTTCATTTGTGCATCAGAAATTATTCTTCTCACTTCACTGATCCGATAAGTTACTGTAAACCGATCCAGATCTATCGATCATACATGTGCAATATGTCTATAACACACCCTGATCCTCAACTCCCTGTACGTAGACTGTCGGAGTTTAATACGTGGATGGACAGCGTGGAGGAGGCTATCGCCGGCCTGGAGCAGGGTGACCTCTCCGCCCAGGAGTACAAACAGACTCTAGACCAGTTCAAGGTGAGAGGGAGAGCGAAGTACTGCGGGCAGCGATGCTGGCGCCATTACTAACTACCAGTAATTAGCCTTATCGCTCGATCGTTCAGAGACTAACTAACATTGTATGAGTGTATTATATGTAGTCTTTGGTAGATTATCTGAGTTTGTGATACCAGTATTTTCTTTGGATAAATTGCTGATTTGTTGGTTGTGATTCAGGCTTTTTTTAAAAGTTTTTTTTTTGGAGCAAAATAAATTTGAAAATCACTGGCTGTCCTAGCTGTTTTATTGTGCGAAGTTATGAGAAAATAACAGCATCTGCCTCAAAATAAAAAGCTTTTTAGTGTTCTAGACTGGTTTTGCTTCTAGTAGTTCATTTTCCCATCGAAATGTTCAGAAATTCAGATGTTCTAAATGAACAGATAATTTCAATGATATACATGATATATAGCTCACACCACGAGTGGTAAGTTATTGAAAGATCCTGCTTTCACACTGTACTGCATAGTTCCATCCATGGCCTGAAATTTATTTCGGTACATTACACAAAAATGTACATTGTTTACTGTCAGAGCGATTTAGGATTTTGTAAATAATTCAAAGCAAAAATGGATAGTTGGTAAATTGAATTAGACAAGCACAAAAGCACAAGATAAAGCATGCCTGATAATAAAATAATGTGGAGTTGGGATTTGAATACAATGCACAAAACGAGACAAACACGATGATAAGTATTTGTATCTTTCATTTAGAAATTTTGTGTATATTTTGTTGTTGGAGTGAATATCCCAGATTTTTCAACTGATTTGCATGCAACAGAAACATGAGGGAGGAAGAGATTAGAAACCCTATGTTAATCAGAAAAATTAATCTGCAAATACCCAAGAATCCCCAAACTTGGCATCACATCTTAATACAGCAAATATTGTTAGAATGCATTTGTTGTTCGTAAACATGATACTTCTCATAATTGCCAACTGAACATTTACAGCTTGTATAGAAGTTTCTAATACAAATTGCCTGTATCGTTGCTACTCAATTCCAGCAAATTGTGAAGAACATTGACCAGCACAAAGGTGACGCCAAGTGGCTGATGTCGACACTAAATGACCTCGCACAGACCACGTCAGACACCGAAGCCGAGCATGAACAGTCCCGCTTGGACTCCATCCTCCAACGCTATGAGGACCTCATGCCGACGATCCAGATCACCGAGACTAAATCATCCATCCTCGTCCGTTGCTATGACTACAAGGAGGCAATGGAGGCGAAGGTAGAATGGCTGAACGAGGCCGAGGATCGCGTCCGAGAAGATGTGCCACTTGATGACCTCAGCTCGGTTAGAGTCCTCGTTGAGGAACAACAGGTCTGTAACTCTGGCTACCATGATGACATATTTCTTGCAGAGACTTTTTCACTGAATATGTACTTAATATGACACTTAATGTATGCTGATTCATGTCTGACTGTTTCTCTCTGTCTCAGGACCTGTTGGAGAAACTACAGAAGGCACGTCCAGAGCTGGAGTCCGATATCGCCAAGGGCAGGTCTCTTGCCGAGCAGCACGATGCTCCGCCCTTTGTCAGCGAAACCGTCAAGATTCTCGAGGATACGCTTCGGGAGACCGAGGCTCTCGCTCAGGAGAAATACCACAGTCTACAGGTCAGTGCCACTCACAGGAACTTGTCTGGAATGTATGTTTGTCATTCAGTTTTCTCAACCTTCATTTATGTGTACTATCGTTAAATATTTATTCAGTGATAATTGATAGATGATAACTCTGAGTGTCATGTGTCTATTTCTGTGTTTTGACAATATGTGAAAGTGCATTCAATATCATTTGCAAAAACAGGAAACCATGAAGAATTGGGAACAGTACGAAGTAACCAAGACACAGACCTTGGAGTTCCTAAAAAAGGCCGAGGCTGAAGCAGGTCGGACGGTACCGCCTGGCGGCCAGGAAGCCATTCAAAAGGAACTCATCTCGAAAGAGGGAATGATGAAGAACCTGGAAGGTGTCTCCCCTGACGTAGACAAGTTGCAGGAGCTGAGCTCGTTACTCCAGTGTGTGGCCAGTGAGTCACGACAGGACGAGCTGCAGGGAGAACTCAGCACGATACAACAACGAGTGGAACAGCTCGCGGACAAGTCAGCATCAAGGATCGAGGAATTGAAAGAGGCTGACACGAGGTGGACCGACTTCTATGGATCCATTGATGGCTTCTCTGATTGGCTCGCTGAGAAAGAAGCAGAGCTTCAGAGGATACAGTTGAACACTGATTTGACCCCCGATGAACAATACCGACAAACTCAGGTGGGTACTGGTTTGATATTTGATTGTCACCGTGCCTTTGAATCCATTCTATGAATCCCAATAACAAACAGAATGTTCTTACAGTTAAAGAGTAACTTGACTTTTGCAGATGATCGTTGATGAGATTGCCAGCAAACAGCAGGCTCTTGCTGAACTGGAAAAGGACGGCGGACAACTGGCACAAGGCTTCCGCTCACGAGAGACGGCCTCCGTCAACTCTAAACTCGCCGGGATCCGTCGCCTCTACGACAAACTCAACCAGACTGCCCAGAAGGAGACAGAGACACTGTCCAGCGACGTTAGCCAGTGGAACCAGTACCAATCGGACACGCAGGAGCTTGTACCATGGCTAGAGCGCGCGGAGGACTCGCTAGCTGAGAGTGTGGACCAAGTGGACAGTTTGGAGGACGCTCTACAACAGTACCAGCAGTTACAGGTCTGTGTGTTTGTGATTGTAAAACTATGACATTTGCTTTATATGCAGGAGTTCAAGCATCAAAATGCCATAGTAGCAGTGAAAAATTTCCATATTTATTGCCATACCACTACCTCTATAATAAACTCTTTGGGTAATCTTACCTTGGCATTCAAAGAAGAGGAGAGAGAAATGAATGTCACAAGAATTTTCTTAAAATTCCTGACATCCATCTCGAACTCGAAAATTGAAGGAAATTACTCTCACACATCTCAGATTCCCCGCGGTGTAGATGTGACGTCACACCGGTCATATGATTGACCTTAGCCGCCATTAATTTGCTCCTCCATTGTTGGATGTGTCAGCAAAGTCTTGCTTTTGGCATTCGAAGTTGATTTTCACGTCTTCGAGCGTCTTCTGGCTGTTCTTTAGTCAGCCTTTTTTGCTTTTAATCGTGGTTACGATTGTTAGCTAGCTTAGAGTTAGTTATTTGCGATTTTTTTGGGAGGAAATGGTAAAGCCTCCCCAGGCCCCTTTCCTTCCCCTATTGTCGCCCGTTGTACTTCGATGTGATATTTTTCAGATATGAAGTGCATCGTGTGCAAACACTACCTTCCAAAGTGGGAGGTACACAACGCCTGCTGGCAGTGCAGAGACACTGTGTATTGTCGTCCGACGGCGACATGTGAGTTGTGCGCGGACTGGTGTCTGGACGACTGGAAGTTGTGTCTGCAGGGGCTACGGGAGATTCAGGCCCGCAGGTTTGCTGGTTGTCCCACCCCCCCTTCCCCGTCTGATCCTAAGCCGCGCCCCAAGGCGTCCGACGAGCGCAAGCGGCGGTTAGACCTTCAGTTAGCAAATGCTGTTTGTGCTGTAAGTTTTGATTTATCATTGTATCTTTCTTTCAGCGCACGGGTCCCGGGAGCCGCTCGCTCGGCTCTCGGCACCCTGGCTTTCCCACAGCCTACGGGTTTGTGTGGCTCTCTGTTGGCTCCCTCTCTACTGGCCCCTCGTTCTCATGCTTCTCTGGCTGAACGACCTGGGTTCCAGTTTCCGAGTGTGTTTTCGGGGTCTGCCGGTTCCGTCGGGCACACGACGGTTCCTCGCGCCCGGAATCCCTCTGGAAAGAGAGCGTTGTTTCCCCCTCCGGGTCGGGCTCCGGCCCCCGGGGCTGGGATTCAACCCAAGAGCCAGGGCGGATTTCGGTCCGGGTCCGTTACGCCAGTGTTTCGGCCGCCGGTTCCCGAGTTCCCGCCGGTAACTGGACCCCAGGCCGTGGCCCCTTTAGCCGTGGCCGGTAGGGACCGGGAGCCAATGGTTTTGAGCTGTCCAAACCCACGGGTTTCTGGGACCCCGTTGTTTCCAGGCTCACCCGTTTGTTCCGGTAATAATTCTGTTCATATTTTTCAGATTGCCGAGGATATTCAGGACGACTCCCCTCTCTCTTCCCTTCCCGTCTGCTCTTTTGCCTCGAGCCAGGGCATGATGTCGTTCGCCCAGGTAGCCCAGGGGTCCACTGGTCCGCCGGAGCCGCACGACTCTCCAGTCCAGGGGACTTCTCCTACTGTTCCGCCCGAGCAGCGCCTCAGGGGCGAACTGGAGGCTTTTCGGGCCGAGATGTTGGGACAGTGGCAACAGTTCCTGGCGAGGTTCCCTCCGCCACAACAGCCGCCACCTCCTCCTCCTTCTCCGTCTCTTCCCAGGGAAGACCCGCCCTCGGATGGGGAATCTTCTCCACCGGCTCAGCCGTTGCCTGGTCCTTCGGGTCTTACGCTGCCCCTGAAGCGTAAGGCCGAGTCCGACCAGGAGCTCGCTCAGTCCGAGTCCGATGACCCCTTGTCTTGGGGAGAGAAGCTGGACTTCGTGAAGAGGGTCCTCCCGGGTTTGTGGCCCGAAGAACATGCTCCGCCGCCAGTCAAGAAGGTCGCGAGATCTATGATATCGTCGGAGATGGAGCATCCACGGCCGTCGAAGGACGCCCTACGTTTTCCCCTCTCGGCTGGAGTCCGTGGCTCCATGCAGGAGCGAATCGAGGAGACGGTCAGGACGAACAAGACCGCGATAGGCGCCTTTCCTTCCCGTCCGTCTGTTACAGATTATTACACCTCGTCGGAGCTGGACGACAGGCCGACCACCTTGAGGAGGCACCACCCCCACTTTTCCTTCTTTAAGGAACCCAAGTCGGTGGACATTCCTTGGGGAGCGCTAGCCGAATTCCAGCATACCGTGCGGGTTGGTCTGGCCACAGACTCTGCCATGGATTGGCTTTCCATGGCCACCAAGAGAGCCATTTTACAGTGCCACGACCAAGTACTGAACAATCCGGATTTGGATCGGGATGAACTCGCGGAGGCCCTTCTCAGTTGCGCGTCCCTGGTGACCTCGATCGGCAAGGGCGTTGGTGATAAGGTTGCTCTAGACTCCCACGCACTCTGGGTGTCTGAGCTCTGGCGTCGTGACGCGTTCCTGTCCTCCCTGAGGTTCGAGGTTCCCGACCAGTTGATGTCGGACATGAGGGTCCTGCACCCGGTCATCCCCACCTCCGGGACTCCCACCTCCCTGCTCTTACCGGACCGTTCAGCGGACCTGCGTGAGGTGAAGAAGGAGGCGGACGAAAAGGCTGCGAAGTCTTCCACCTCCAACGCCCTCCTGAGCCAGTCCAAGTCTTTGGAACGGCTCACTCAGCAGATGGTGTCAGCTTTCAAGAAACCTCAGCCCCCTACACAGCAAGCCCAGCCGCAGCAGCAGCCAGGTCGTGGCCGCGGCAGGGCCCGAGGCAGGGCCTCTGGTCTGCCCTTTCGTGGGGCCCCTGCCGGCAGCACCCGAGGAGATCGCGGTCGAGGTCGAGGCCGTGGCCGTGGCGAGGCTCCCAAGCCCGCAGGGGAAAAGAAACCGGGTACGTATAGCTTCGGATTCCGGGCCGGATCCTTTGCTCGAGTGTCGAGAAGAGCTGCATGGTCAGCTCGTTTCGGTCGATATTCCTTCCTCAGACGAGCCCGTAGGAGCTCGTTTAATTCTGTTTTGGAAAGAGTGGGAGCGGCTCGGGGCTTGCCCCTGGGTCGTCTCGACGCTCCGTCGAGGATTCGGCCTGAAATTCGAGAAATTGCCACCGTTATCGCCCGTCCCAAGGGGTTTCACTCTTCCAAACGATCCAGAACGCCGCCGTGTTCTCCACGAGGAGATAACGGCGATGATCGAGAAACAAGCGATAGAACCTGCTCCCGGGGACACTCCCGGGTTCTACAGCGTGTTGTTTGTGGTTCCCAAAGCGTCGGGGGGTTGGAGACCAGTGATAGATCTTTCTCCGTTGAACAAGTTCTTAATCGTGCCGACGTTTTCCATGGAAACGCCGGAGCAAGTTCGTTCAGTCATGCCTCGCGATTCGTGGGTGGTAACGATCGATCTCAAAGATGCCTATTTCCATATTCCAATGAAACCTGCAGTTCGCAAATACCTGAGATTTCTCTATCTCGGCCGCGTATGGCAGTTTCGGGCGCTCCCGTTCGGATTATCGACAGCGCCGTGGATTTTCACCATGGTGGCTCGGGAAGTCCAGATTCTCGCCCACAAGCGGGGGATTTTTATCCACCAATATCTCGACGATTGGCTAATCCGGCACCATTGTCGCGAAACGCTCATCGTCCAAGCACAGTTTGTGGTAAATCTATGCTCACGGATGGGGTTCAAAATCAACCAAAAAAAGTCCGACTTGTCACCGCGTCGAGACTTCGTCTTCTTGGGGTATCGTTATCAGACTACCTCAGAGACTGTTTTGCCGACGCTGGATCGTCAGTCAAAATTATCCGTGCTGTCAGAAGGCTTCCTTCGTCGCATTCCACAGACGGCCAGACGCTGGCAGTCCCTTCTCGGGATGCTAGCGTCCACGGAAAAGTTAGTTCCGTTGGGCCGCCTGCACATGCGGCCTATTCAGCGGCATCTACACTCTCAATGGTCCCAGGTCACGGGGGACAGATCCCAGCTCGTGCAGGTCTCTCCGGAAGTCGTTTCCCATCTGCAATGGTGGCTGGATCCCGTCAATCTGCTCCGAGGGTCGTCATTCCGCCGGCCGCTTCCATCCAGGCACGTATTTACGGATGCCAGTATGGACGGCTGGGGCGCTCACTGGGACGACAGCGAGGTCTCGGGCACCTGGTCTTCGTCTCAGCAGGAATGGCACATAAACCTGTTGGAACTGGAGGCCGTGTTCTTGGCTCTCAGGCATTGGGAAACACATTTCCTCAATCAGGCTGTGTTGGTGGCCACCGACAACTCCACCGTTGTCGCTTACATCAACAAGCAGGGCGGTACGAAGTCCCAGTCGCTGTGCCAAGCCGCTATCGACCTCCTGCTCTGGTGTCACGACCGGGGTATTTCGCTTTTCGCGAGGCATATCCCTGGTCATATGAATGTTTGGGCGGACCGCCTCTCCCGGAGGGGCCAGGTCCAGGCCATGGAGTGGAGTCTTGCCCCCAGGGTATTCCAATCTCTCTGCGGCCTATGGGGCACGCCGATGGTCGATTTGTTTGCGACCCGGTGGAACCACAAACTTCCTTCGTTTGTGTCTCCCATTCCCGATCCCACGGCCATGTCAGTGGATGCGATGTCGACGTCCTGGGAGGGCATGTACGCGTATGCTTACCCCCCAGCGGTGTTGTTGGACAAGGTGATCGCCAAGTTTCGGACTCACCAGTGTCGCCTCCTGCTGATTGCTCCGTGTCTACCGCAGAGGTCGTGGTTCCCGGACCTTCTGGAGTTGATAGTAGACTTCCCTCGTCAGCTTCCGGATCGGTGGGACCTCCTCAAACAACCTCGCTCCAGCATGTTTCATCAGGCTCCCGCAAGTCTGAAGCTTCATGCCTGGATATTGTCGAGCGATGTTTCCGAAAGAAGGGATTTTCAAGGGAGGTGTCCGCTAGGATCGCCCGATCAAATCGAAAATCTTCTTTGGCAGTCTACCAATCGAAGTGGACTTCCTTCTGTGCTTGGTGTCGTCGCCGGAAGGTTAGTCCTTTCAGAGTCGATGCTCCCCTAATTTCCGAATTTCTTCTCGAAAAGTTCAATGAAGGGCGAGCTCCATCCACGATCGCGGGTTACCGTACGGCTATCGCGAAGACTCTAAAACCCAAACTTGGGATCGATTTTGGTCATGATCAAGGTTTGACTGCGTTGATTAATAGTTTCGAGATCGAAAGACCGAAAGCTAGGAACCCGGTTCCTGAGTGGGATCTATCGCTTGTTCTCAACGTCTTAAGAAAAGATCCGTTCGAACCCCTTGAGCGGGCCTCACTAAAGTTTCTGACGTTTAAGACGGTCTTCCTTTTGGCTCTGGCTTCCGGGAAGCGACGGAGTGAGCTCCACGCTCTGTCCTTTTCCAAAGTTAAGTGGAGGTCGGATGGCTCCTCGGTTCTCCTCGGAGTCATTCCCTCCTTTCTGGCCAAAACTCAATTAGCAGGTACGCCATTATTGAGCTTTTCCATTCCCGCCCTGACTCCTTCTCTGGGGCCGGGCCTGGAGGAAGACGCGAAGCTTTGTCCCGTGCGAGCCCTCCGCATCTACGTTAATCGTACGCGTGAGCTGCATCTCGGCAAGCGTTTGCTTTTCGTGTCCTATCTTAAGGATTTTCCAAATGATATCCGTCCTGCTACGATCTCATCTTGGATCAAGAAGTGTGTTAGATTTTGCTATGAAAAGTCACAGGCGAAAAAATCCACAGGTTTCAGAGTCAAAGCGCATGATGTGAGGGCTCTCGCGGCTTCACTTGCCTTTACAAATAAAGTGTCTCTGAATGATGTCATGTCTGCCTGTACCTGGAAATCTCATAACACATTCACTTCTTTCTATCTCAGGGAGTTAGCTTGGGAGGATGACTCCGGCCTCCAGCTTGGACGACTGGTGGCGGCGGAGCGTGTAGTCCAGCTGTAGATACCTGTAAATAGATCAACACGCCTCTGTACAGATGCACCTGAGGTCGACTCCCAGGGGAGTTGCTCCTCTTCTTTGGCGAGGGAAATTTTTGTTCTTCTGCAAGAGGAAAGTCACCTCTGCAGAGCCCCTGCTCGTCTCCATGCATCTGAAGGTAATTCAGGCGTGTATTATGGTTTAGTTGTAAATATCCTGTAAATATGTATTTTCGACTTAAAATTATAATTTAAAAGTAAAACACAATATTTACTACTTTCAATGGATATTTCCTACTCTCACACATCGGTGATGAAATTCCCGGGAGAGGGTTAAACCCACCTCCTTTGGTTATTTTGATATAACCCAAAGAGTTTATTATAGAGGTAGTGGTATGGCAATAAATAGGAAGTTTTAACTTGTTTAAAACCAGTATTTATTACATACCTACCTCTATAATAAACACGATTATTCTCCCTCCCGCCTCCCCTGCCTTAACCAGGTGGGCAAATTAATGGCGGCTAAGGTCAATCATATGACCGGTGTGACGTCACATCTACACCGCGGGGAATCTGAGATGTGTGAGAGTAATTTCCTTCAATTTTCGAGTTCGAGATGGATGTCAGGAATTTTAAGAAAATTCTTGTGACATTCATTTCTCTCTCCTCTTCTTTGAATGCCAAGGTAAGATTACCCAAAGAGTTTATTATAGAGGTAGGTATGTAATAAATACTGGTTTTAAACAAGTTAAAACTTCCTGTTTATTGATGTTCCAGGCCAAATGAGTATATTTGGAGGATTCAATTCAATATGATATACAGAAGTATCTCCGATGCCTGAACTGTTGTGCTTGGTAATAAACTGAAATAATAACTTTTATCCCACAGCAACTACAAGCAGAGAGAAACAGGAACCAAGACATCTATGACAGCATGTCATCCGCTGCCCACCGACTTGGCGACAAGCCAGGTGTCGGGTCGGAGGCTGACTCCATCCACCAGCGGTGGGGTCAGGTGGCGGGCGCTGCTGATGAGAAAGTTCACAAGCTACAGCGTACAGTCGACACGTGGAACTCGTTCAATGACCAGACAGCGAAACTCGGCTCAGTCGTGGAGAAGTTTGAGGGAAAGATGGCCGAGGATCCGGATGTTCACTCGGTGGACACCGGGAAACTCGAGAATGAACTTGCCATGTACAAGGTGAGGATTTTGTAGTTTCTGGCATTTAAACTGACCAGGTGAGAATGTTTTTTGCGTGATTCATCAAGTTTGATTCTAATATGTACCAGATTTGGATTGATAATTTCATTGAATGAATTTTAGCTCTGAAAAGCATCACAATAGGTCCAGTTTAGCATGATTCAAAGTCAACCAAATTCCCTTTTCTCAACAGGCCTTGCAAGAGGAGCTGAAGAATCACCAAGGAGACATGACCTTCCTCGCCCAGTTGTCAGACCAGCTCGCTCCGTTCTTGGGGGAGTCTGGTGCCACAGAAATCAACGGACAGCAGCAGAGCCTTGCAGGCAGCTGGGAGACAATCAGTGCCAAACTCGCGGACAGGATCCAGCTTCTGTCGAGTGCCGTCCAGGACAGAAAGGAATTCTGGGATAGCTGGGAGGCATTCGAAGAGTGGCTGCGTCGCATGCAGAAAAAGGTTGAAGCTCAGAGCGAGGTGTACGGAGATGAAGTTGATACAACGCTGGCAAAACTACAGGTGAGAGACAGATGCTTCGTCTTGAATTGTCCGTCTGGGAATGTCATCAACATTAGTGAATAAAAATAACATGAGTATGACATATTGTTTTGTGTTTTGTTTTGCAGGCTCTGGAAGACGAATGCCTGGATAAAGAACCCACATTCAAAGAAATCTCAGACCGCGTTCAAGACATGTGCTTGAACTGTTCGGACGGCGATCGTCAGATGCTGGAAGATCAGACGAAACAAGTGACCACAAGTTACCAAGATCTTAAAGACCTGATCCGCAAACGGATTGACATGTGCCAGAATTGGCGGGAGTTCTCCGACTTGCGGAAAACCGCGCAGACACGGATCAAAACCCTGCAGCAGAAACTTGAATCTCAGGATCTTTCGCAAGAAGACATTGATGCCATCAACAACGAACTTGCTCAAATCAACCAATCAATGGCTGACTGGAAAGAGGAGCACGGTGATATCGAACAGCTCATGTCATCGTCGCAAATGATGATTAAAGATCGATCCACACAGAGAACTCTCCACATCCAGTCTGAACTTCAGACCTTGACGATGTCTCTTGGAAAGACAAACACACAACTCGAACAGAAGAAGGGCAAGCTGGATGAACTGGCCTCCATGTGGCAGAACTTTGAGCAGCAGAAGCAAGGTCTTCTAGACGCTGTTGCCCAGTCCAGAGACAAACTCCAGCACACAGGGGTCTCAGATCCGTCCCTTGATGGCGTCAAAGACTACACAGCTGAACTCCGCAACATCGGCAGCCAACTGGAAAGCTACGCACCTCAATACGAAGAACTCCGAGATCTGGGACGACAACTCATGGCCTCAGACCCGACACGAGGTCCCCAAGCGCAGGCGGCCCTCGGGGCGGTGGAGTCCCAATGGGAGACGGCCCAGTCATTGATTGGTGACCGACTGAGCCACGCTGGGACCGTCAGCTCCCTCTGGCAGCAATATGCTGAGGCCAAGTCCAATGTCGGCAAGGTGCTCGCTAATAATCAGACTGTAGTGGATGGAGAGCTTGTGTTTGTCGATCAGGGACAAGTCAGACAGACACTGGACAAATACAAGGTAGGCAAATTCTCAGTCAGAAAACTTTCTAAGTATCATTCCTGATGGTAATTTCCTGATTGATGACATAGCATTGGTCTTCCGGTAAAAACATATGAGTTCCAAGTCTATCTTGGATAGCGAGGTACATCAATTCTACAAACATATTCAATTTGTCTTTGACAGACTGCTGAGTTGGACCTTCACGGCCAACAGAGACAGCTGGACCTCGTCAACAGCCGCAGCAAGCAGCTGTTACAGGAGGCCCAGAGTCTGCCACAATTTGAGTCCTCGGCGCTACGGGAAGATGTCAGCAACATGAATCAGACCTGGCAGACTATTTCTCAGGTACGGTTTGTAGATATGGAAGTATTAGATGTAGATATGGAAGTATTAGATGGAGAAGTAAAAAAAGTGGGAAAATGTTCTACATTTGTGATGAATTACATAATATGCGACTTGATTGTTTGATATAAAATCAGAGGTTTTGAAACTTAGAAACGGGTTTTCCAATGCACCAAAAAGTACACTGTGTTAACTTTGGAGATGGGTATCAAACCATATAGTCCTATGTTTCTACTATCCTAGGATGTGGCTGATGGGAAGGAGAAGCTCGAAGAGCAGTTGGTCGTCTGGGACCAAGTGGACAACGCTCGGGACGAGGTCACTCTCTGGCTGGACTCCATCACACACAGGCTTCAGGACAGCTCCAGCGGCTTTGGAGATGTGGCCACCGTCAAAAGCAACCTACAGAAGTACAGGGTATGTGCATATATTTTGTCTGTACACATTTACTGAGTCATATGGATGGAAATGAAGGATCCAATGCAGTCATTGCAATTTTCATGATCAAAATTGCACCCAGTTTGAAAGTATGCAGTGAATCCAGTTAAATACAATCCTCAACAAAAAAGAAGTTGATTCTCATGGCAATATTGGCTGATTTCTGTCAGATTGTTGAATAAGATCTCTCTCTTGTTTCCAGGGAGACCTGACCTTCATGGAGGAGGTCTTTGACACAGCTTGTCGTAAGATCGTCAATCTCCAAGCAATGAACAACAGCGAAGAGATCCCCGCCCTCACGGAGGCTCGACAGAACCTCGAGTACCAGTTTGCCCAGGCTGCCGAGCTCGCTGACCGTCTCGACACTCAAGTACAGGACTTCGAAGGCCAGAAGGACGTGCTAGAAAACCAACTGGAACAGCAGACCACAATTGTCAACCAGCTCCGGGAAAGACTTGCCAAAGTGGACGACATCTCGGGGACTGATGAGGACCTTGTTGGTCGGATTGAGACGGCGAAGGTGCTCAGAAACGAGCTGGAGACACAACAAGCGAAGATCGGTTCTCTTCACGGTGAGCTGGACAAGCTCGGCAGTCAGTATCAGTCGACTGACGCCTTGAACCTGACCAAAGACGCATCTGTTCTCAACAAGAAACATGACGCAGCCCTGCAGAAAGCTAAGAAGGTATGTCTCTAGTGTATCTTCATTTCGAAGACAAGTTGTCGCTTTGCCAATCACGATATTAACATTGTGGTCTGTATAACTGTGTAGATGATGGATGTTATACAAATCATGTACTAAGTCTTGTTGTGTCGAACATACAGACCATGTACTCTCCCCAGGTTGAAGATACCCTGCAGACCGCTCTAGAGCAACACGTTGAGGAGGCCCAGCAGGACCAGAAGAGGTGGCTGGACACACTCAACGAGAAGCTCCCGTGGTGCGCTGACGTCACGGGTGACAAATACAGCATCGAGGCAAAGCTTGCCACCGTCCAGGAACTCCTGTCGTCAGCCAGTGACGGGGAGAAGAAGACGGACGTTCTCGGGGAGAAGATTGACCTCTTGAAAGCGGTCGTGACTCCCGCGAGACAAGAACAACTGACCGAGGTCAAACAACAGGGCCTGGAGGATGTCCGCAGCATTAACGAGAACCTCCTAATCACCAAGTGAGTGGGAAGATTCAAACTAGAATGGAATGAAAAACATATGCATAGAGTCATATAGTGGATATTTTATGAATATCAAGGTTCTTTATTGCTTGATTTGACTGTTGAAGTAGTTGTATGATTCACTTACCATTATGAGCTTCTTTTTGAGAAGCAAAACACCATTACTGCTCTGATGGAGTGCATGTGCTCATCTCCAGGGCGAAGTTGGAGCAATGTCTGACCCAGTGGCAAGGCTACAGTGAGCAGTATGACTCCCTGTCACAGTGGTGCAAGGACGTCGACACCACCATACGCACTGAGTCAGGACCTAAGGGCGACCTCGCGGCCAAACAGAAACAACTCGACCTCTTCAAGGTAATAAAATATACATATTTGATAGCGATGAGATGGAAATTATTAAGTCGACTCGGGATTTTAGTTGATTGACTTCAGACATGACCCTTGTAATGTGGCTGGATGTAGCGATTATGATGCCTGAAATAATAGAACTCAAATGAAATGACTCATTCTGTAATATTTTATTTTGCATTCACTTATTCTAAAAATGTTCCATATCCATTGCAGACAATCGATGCAGACATCTCGGCTCACAGACCCAATCTGGATCAACTGAATCGCGAGGCGGAGGAAATTACTCAGAAGTCTGCCGAGTCTCGGGTGTCGACATACGTACAACAGCTCAACACCAAGTACAAGGGGCTGACCACCACGGCCAGAGTATGTGTAGTGGAAAATTTTCTTGTGAATGGTACTTGATTATTATGCAAAAAATCACATGGTTGAACAAAATCCAATTAGTAGTGGCAGGAACTTATATGTTTCTGGTAGTGGAAAAGGATTTTCGTTTGATATTATTGGATGATATAGCGTATCTAGGTATCGTTGCAATGGGATGAATGCTGAATTTTGCCTCAACATGAAAACCTTCCTATATTTCACCCAGGACCAAGTGGACAAACTCGAGCAGAACGTTCAGACCCATGAGGTGTATCTACGTGCTGTGGGCGCAGCTCGTGATTGGCTGACGGATGCTCGCACACAGCTGGACTCGGCGGCAGACAGTTCCGGAGAAAGTGACGAGCTGCAGGAAAGGCTCGACACTATACAGGTATGTGGTGACTTTGAGGACAACTCCTCAATGCATTTTCTCATGATTTCGATCACAAATTAAATTTCTGAAATAGAAACAACTTTTATGGTTAGCATTATAGATCTGGATGACAAAAAAGGGCTGGTAAATTTCTCAAAAACTTGCTTTGATATGAACTGTACATCATGAATAATAGCTCCTGTATGATGAATGAACATCTGATTTGGCCCATCAAGGAGCTGTTAGCGACCAAGGAGCAGGGTCAGGGACAGCTGACGGTTGCTAAGGAACTGAGCGAGAAGCTATACCCGGCGACGTCGAAGGAAGGCCGCGAGGCGATCCGTCAAGAACTGGGTCAGCTTCGAGAGACGTGGGATTTCCTGCAAGACGGCGCCACGGACGCGCAGCGCCGACTCGGCCAGCAGGTGGCCCTCTGGTCGACATTCACCGACAGTTACGACCAGACGCTTGCTTGGGTCAAGGACATGGAGTATAGTCTGACCTGCGACATCGAGCTCAAGAACAACTTGAAAGAGAAAAAAGCCATGCTGCAAAATTACAGGGTATATTTAGGTGTTGTCGCTAGTGTCGTTCGTTGGTGTGTGTTTTGCTTGTTGCCATGGTGATCGCCGATGATGCACGCTGCTATGGTGGTTGCCATGGGAACTGTGGAAGGCCGCGCGCGCCGCTGCGACAAGGCTTTGAATATCATCCTGCAATTTCGTTGTTATGCGATGTATTTATTTTTTGTTTATTTTCGCTTTAGTTGCATGGGCACTGGTACAAAATTCTCCATGAAAAGTGGCTCATGTGTTTTAGTTATGTGACTAGTGTCACAGTGAGTTTGTTTTCTCGCACATTTTGCTTCTTTTGTGCACAACACTTCATTGCACTTTAATTTCACACTAGATAGCACTCACAAGCAGCATATTGCAACTTTGTGTCAGGATTTTCGAGATGAAATGATGGTTAAGTTTGCTCATCCACCAGTAACACGTGCTGACTTCTGCCTTTAAAGTTTGATATTAACCAAATTAATCTTTCTGTCAGGTGTATACTTACCATTAACATCTTGAAATGTCTTGAACCTTCGCTCAACATAATACTATTCTGAAGTTCTGAATCAAACTTTGATACCAAAAGAGTCTGCCTAACATATTCTAAATGTCAGGATAAAACAGATCAAGGCTATCCTCTAGATAACACTCCAATATATCTGATACTAATCCGTCATGAGCCATCCGTCAGTGGAGTGAGAATCAGTGGATCGTCGCAACTTCGGCCTGATGTTGATGCCAGACGTAGCATTGAATATACTTGATATTTAAGTTTAAAATTTGCTCTGTAGTTACGTTTTCATTTTTGTCACTACATATGAAAGTGCTTTGCTATGTATTTGGTTCGTTTTAATGAGTTCTTTGAAAAAATGTAGTTTCATTGAAGTTTTTTTTTTTGTAACTTGATGTAACTTGTGCAATGTAAATGCACAATGAACTGTTACGATGCTAAAACGTGACGTTGATTTGTGTAGAGCCTGTGTCAGGAGATCCTATCCCATCATGCCACTGTGGAAAACGTGACGGAACGTGGACGAGCGCTGAACTCGCCGACCGTCTCCAACAAACTGTCGCAGCTCAATGCCAGGAACAACACGCTTTGCACAACCGTCAAGGTGATTCCAACCGTTCTTGCTGGTGATGTTAAGCAGTTGGAATTGGATAAAATCCAACTTTAAAGAATAATGAACCCTGTTTCCAGCTTTGTGAATATGTTACTGAATACAGTTACTGATAGCTGTACATGTATATTTGTGTTTCATATAATTGTGATTGTTTGGTTCATGTTTGAACTATAATGTGAATTTGAATGTTGCATTACTTCTGCTCTCAAAAGTTCTGGTACAAGATTATATTTAATACCACCTCCAAGTTTGTTCAAAATAAAATTCGAAGTGCCGAAATTTATCTCCCATCATGATATTATGTTCCGTATGTAAATTCTTGACCACTGTGCTGACACAACCCTTCGGCATGCAGGAACATGTGAAAGAGTGTGAGAATATCGTCAGCACACACGAGAAATATGCGGATGAGTTCTCGCAGTGCCGAGAATGGCTACAGACTCAGTTAGACCGACTTGACGTCTGTGCAGAACCGTCCGCAGACAAGCACAGCATCTACAACAAACTCGACAAACTGGAGGTCAGTGTAGATGTCAAATTTCATGGTCGATTCTGTTTGAGTAATTGTACTAATGACATCAGATTCATGTGTTTTAACAAATGTTAAGTTATCCAATGTACATGATATATAGCATCTTTTCCTTTTCGATAAAATGAATGTGTTCCGAATGTGATTAACCATTCAGTAGGAAAATTTTATTCCATATATTGAATCATGTACTGAAGTATGTTTCGTAAAATTTTGCCTCTTGCGTTCCATGCTCATCAAATGTTCAGGAATGGCTGCCTTTGCAACGAAGCCTAACTAATCCCGAGTCATACCCTTGAATCTACAGGAATTACTACCGACACGACAAGAAGGGGAGGATAGAATCACGGAAGTCCGCGGCCTCGCCGACAAGACCCTCCAGCAGACCGCTCCCATTGGTCAGCAGCAGATCCGGCGGGAACTGGACGCTCTCAAGTTTGACTGGGAGAAGTTCTGTGGCAAGATTTCAGAGACGAAGTCCGCCCTTGAGTCGTCGCGTGTCTGCTGGGAAGAGTTTGATTCACTGCATGATGAACTGAGCAAGTGGCTCCGGGAGACGGAGAACCGAGTCAAGGATTACGAGTTGAAGTCCACGCTACAGGACAAGCGAGCTCAGGTGGACAAGTTCAAGGTCAGTGTCTCTTCTTCGAGGTCATTTGGAGGATTGGGACATAGAGGGTGTGGGAGCTTTTCAGTTTGGTCAAAGGCTGCTGGACTAGTTGATATCGTGTAGTACAGGTTTGTGTAGTTGCAATTGGAGGATTTGTGTTAGCGCTAGACGTCACTTGGTGTTAGTTGTAGCATGCATATCAATTTTAACGTTTTTGTTTTGTGTCATGCACTGTTTCACTGTATCTTAGATAGAGATAGACATAATCTAGCTGTAGAATACTTGTGATTCTAGCTTAGATAATACAAGTAGCAATATTTTTAACAGTTACTTCGAAAATAATACAATAATACAAGTTATTTATTCGAAGAAAAAGTTGAAATGGATAATTCAATCGTTTTCAACTTGACGAAAAAAAATCTTCTTTCTGTTTGTTTTGCTTTCATTCCAACAAAATCCCAAATGCTTCTATTCCTTGAATGATCCCATGCACCCAATCATGAATGGAAACAAAAATTCACCACGGCTTTGTTTGTGTGTTGCATTTCATTCCCCACCACAATGTAGAGCATAGCTCACGAAATCCGCAGCAAGCATGAGTTTGCAGCACTGTCGGTGAAGCGCGGCGACGGCGCCGCCCAGAACTCTCCGCGGTCGACCGAACACGACGAGTCGGAAACAAGGGTGCTCAGATCTGTCATGAACTTGCGGGTTTGTTCGTTTGTAGAGAATAACCACTTTGCACTTGGGTTTTTCCAGCGGGGTTTTCGTGCTGCGAATCAATCGATGGGAGTTTTCGTCTCCTGTTTTCCGTGTGTGGCCTAGCGACAGTAGTAGATGAAAAAATGAAAATGCCGCACAAGTGATTTGACTTTGCACCTGTATCCATGGCAAGCAACGCATGCCTATAGTTTTGTAGTGACACTGGCAATGATTATGCATATCCATAAACATAAGCATATATGTATGAAGTTGGATTTGTTCAAAGGAAAAAGTGATGTGTTTATGGAAATACATAATTATTGTCAAACTCGTTTGTAGTGCAGTTTTCTAACAATATGAAAAATGTACAGATAGTTTATCATGATGAATATGGCGGGTGTACATGTTGAATGTTATTCTCAAAATGTTAAATCATGTAAATGGAACGCTAGCTAGAGGACAAATGCAGTTGTAGATCTATGGCCAAAATCGTATTTTATGCATGCATGCACACACTTATATCTGCGATGTTCATTATGTATTGACACTTTTTCAGGAATCCAATTTTTTTTCGCCACATCTCAAAATATTTTTCTATATTGGAAATTCCAGTAGAGTTTGCATGACGGATTTTTATTTGTAAATAAATACTTTTAATCACCATGTTACTAACGTACTTCATTGTTGTTATCGTTGTGATCAAGGGTAGAAAAATTAAACTGAAAACAAAACTTGGTGATGCTATGACTTGACGATTTGACGGTTTTTATTCACAAGTTTGCTGTGTACCTGCTGTGCTTTTGTGTATCACAGTATAGCAAATCCAACTTCAAAAAATAAAAACCATGTACATCAGAACTTTAGATAATGTAAATGCAGATTATAAATTCACACCTTGAATTCAAATTCTGAAATCCAAATCTAAATGATATATTTTCAGCACTCACCTTCCCTGTCATTTCTCTTTAGACTTGAGGAAGCACAAGACAAAATCTTTATAAAATGAAAAACTATTCTCACTACAGGCAATGCAGCATGACATAGCACGACGCCAGCCAGACTTTGAAAGCGTCAACATCAAGGCCCAACACTTGGAGCTTGGAGAGTCGAAAATGTCAGCGTACACCTCCCAACTCATGACCCGCTACCACACACTCAAAAACAACGTCAAGGTACGTCAATGTACCATAAATTTTGCTGAAGGAATTACTCTAGATTATCTATATCTGCCACTAATACTGCTATACTATAGAATTCCATAACTTTATTCCATAACTCCTGGAGAACATTTCTTTCATTAGAATAAGCTGTTTTTTCTTCTGAAGAGAAATACATAAAGAAATACTCAATCAAGTCAATAGGATCAGAGTTATATAGTTGATTATAAATATAACAATAATGTATTCTGTATAATTCTACTGTTATCATGTAGGACGTGATCTCTAAGTGGGAGGACTATGTATCAGAACATGAACAGTACGACACGAGTTACAACAGCTGTCAGCGTTGGACCACAGACCTTCGCAAGAAACTCGCGCAGTGCCTAGACGCGGCTGGAGATATAGATGAACGCCAGAACAGACTCCAGGTAACAACTTGATCATCTTGTGTGTTTACTGGATTTCTTGGTAATTGTCTTCTGTAGGAGAGTGAACTTCTCTATGGAACTATGTATGTGTGTGATACATCATCTAAACTTTAAAACTAGCTAAATTTCAGAAATCTGTACTGTTGAACTGTGATAAAAATAGTTCCGATTTTGATGTCTTTTATCTAGGAGTTGATGCTGGAACGAGATCAGGGCTCAGACAGAGTTCAAATCACCATCGAGATGGGCGAGAAACTCTACCCGAACACCGCTGTCGAGGGGCGAGAAATCATCAGACAGCAGCTCAGGTAACCATGGAGACAGGGAGCTCAACAAGTTTTAGAATGATTGTCCCTTCATGAAATCCTTGTACTGCTGGCGTGGTGATGAAAAATTCATTTTTACTGTGTCTAGAACGTCTACTATTCTGTTTTGTAGGGGACTTCGTGAGAGCTGGGAGTCATTCAGCGATGAGTTGACCGAAGCACAGAGGCAGCTGGAGGTCACTGTGGTACAGCTGTCCTCCTTCGACGAGAGCTTTGAGCAGTTCCAGAAATGGCTACAGGACAAGACAGCTCAGCTCAAGCTGGAAGCCGAACTCAAACCAACGCTACATGACAAGAAGATCCAGTTACAGAATCACAAGGTATGGCTTCCTTTTGAGATGGTTTTTGTGGGTGTTATGGTGTGTTTTAGGCCTTTATAATGTTAATATGGTCATGGTCATGAATATGGTCATGATTATTCATGCGTGTCTTGTCTTTGGCATTTCAGCCACAGCATCAGGAGATTGTATCTCACCAGCACATCCTGGACTCGCTGTCTGAGCGGGCACTCACACTTACACAAACTTCTCAGACGAGAGTCACTGCCCAGCTGGCTGAGCTCACACGCCAGTACCGCTCTGTCTGTGACGAAAGCAAGGAGACACTTCGACGCTGCGAGCAAAATGTGGCTGACCACCAACATTACGAAGATAAGCACCGTGCCCTAGCGGAGACCATAGCAACGCTTAGAGACCGCTTAGACGCATGTGGAGACGTCACCGGTGACCGATTCACCGTCCAGTCGAAAATTGAGACTTTGCAGGAACTGATCGGTCAAATCTCTGACTCCGAAGCCAATCTGAAAGACATCAATGAGTATTCAACAAAAACCGCTCTCAGCACCTCCAATCCAGGCAAGGAGGCCCTCAAACGGGAGACCTCGACCTTGAAGGGGGACCTCGAGGTCCTCCACGCCGATGCGGGTGAAGTCCGTGAGAGTCTCCAGAGGACGTTATCACAGTGGAAGGAGCTGGAGGACGGACAGGAGGCTCTACAGCACTGGCTCCACCGCATGGAGCTCCACGTGAAGGACACGGAACTCAAAGCCACGCTGGAAGAGAAAGCTGAACAAATCACCAGACTCAAGGTGTGTTTTGGTAGTGGAAAGACACAATATTGTTAGCATTGTTATGAACTTTTATCAAAATCCGTATAATTTCCATCTACAACAGGACAAAGTAGCGTGTGCATTTGATATGTGTTACCATCCATGGAAATGAATTATTCCATTGAAACTCTGCCCGATAGGAGCTGAAGGCAGACATCTGGGCCAAGCAGAATGACCTGGACAAGTTCAGTGATGTGGCTCAGTCTCTAGTTCAGACCAGCGGAGATATCCACATCAATAGCACCGTCTCACAGATAGACGGACGATACAAGACGCTGCAGGGTTCAATCAAGGTTTGGGATAAAATCTTTGCATAGTTCTAGACAAAACTGAAATTAGTACATAAAAGCAAAAATTTAATATAAAAAAAACATTTTTCTGCCAAAAAAAAAAAATTAAGTATGAAGTATTCATCATATTTCCTGTGAACCTTCATTGCGTGATATGTTCTCGATATGGAACCAGGACACAATGTCATGAAATTATACTTAAACCTCACCATCCATGACAGGATCTGATAGTGCGATGGGAGCGCCTGGTCCAGGAACACCAGAGCTATAGGGACCGGTACCAGGAGTTCACAGAATGGCTGATGGCCGCCACAGCACGCATGGAGCAGATCTCAGCCGGTGTAGATGATGTTGATACTCTACAGGCCAGCAAGGACGACCTACAGGTTTGTCTCAGGGACACGGATGGGGGTGGACATGGGGAAAATTTGACTGATGTTGGGAGATTTTGTGTTGCGTCAAAGATTCAAGAAACAATATTGAGTTTTGAGTGCGTATGTACAGTTGTCCCCCTCAGATAAGACCTACCCTTCTGCCACAAAACTGAGGTCTTATCTAAGGGGAAGTCTCATTAGAGGGGTTCATTTACATGTTAAAGTCATCCTGTCAGATGCCGTAGGAAAAAGTCATTACAGAGGGGAAAGTCTTTATAGAAGCTCATGCCTGTATGTAACATCTAGTGAAGAGTTTCTTCTGTGCTACCTGCAGGTGCTGCTAGCTGAACAGAAGCAGGGACTACAGAAACTAGACACAGCCGTCCAACAGGGCGAGAAGCTCTATCCAGACACCTCAGCGACGGGCCGCGAGAACATACGCAAACAGCTGCGACGGGCCAAGGACATCTGGGACACACTTGTCGCCGACATGACCGACACACAGCGCCGATTTGACACCAACATGTCGCTCTGGGCCTCGTACCGGGAAGGCGCCGAGCAGCTCGAAAAGTGGCTCCTTGAGATCGAGACCTGGCTCAAGTCAGACTCCGAACTCAAAAACTCACTGCCCGAGAAACGATCGCAACTTCAAAACAACAGGGTGAGTAGGCTTACCTCAAGAGGGTTATGACTCAATTCCAGAAGTTTATTTTACGGCTCTTTCCCATTTGATTTTAACATTGCTATGTCCTCGGCAGGCCCTGGTGCAAGACGTCACATCTCATTCTCGTGTTGTTGAGAGCGTGATTGAGAAGGCACAGCAGCTTGGCCAGACTGGCACGAATACCGACGTGGTCCAGTTTGTGGCTGACACACGTGCCAAGTACAACAGTCTCCTCAACATGGCCAAGGTACGGGGGAGACATTCTAATTTTGTCAGTGAATGATGTGATAATCCTTGTGACAAGAAAAATTAGAGTACCGGTATGAAAAATTGTCCATAGCTGATAGCTACTTCACCAACGTAATGAAAGTTTCATATGAGAGGTTGAAGGCATGTAGTAAACCATTCTACACAAAATCAGTTAGTGAAGGGCAATAGTTCCTATTGCATTTACCTCAATGTACATTGATGTTTCACACAGGATTCTGTGGCGATCAGCGAGCAGCGTGAAGCCGAACATCGCCAGTACCAGGACAAGCACCAGGCCACGAGCGCCTGGCTACGACAGATGCAGGACCGCCTCTCAATGTTCACCGACCTGACCGGCGATAAACACTCGATCGCCAACAAACTCGACCGGGTCAAAGTGAGTCCCAGTCTCCAACTGATTTCCCCAAAATATGGGAAAATGAAATTTGACGGGATACTTTTCAGTGCGTAAATATTAATTCAAAATTCATGTTTGTTAGTATATTCATAGCCATATTGGTGACTTCACATTCTCTCTACAAGTCTACTGCTTCTCCCATTAGGACCTGCTGAGTTCGCGTGAAGAGGGTGAGAGTCAAATCTCCCAGTGTGAGAGTCTGGCTGAGATCACCGTGGCACACACGGGGACGTCAGGACGACAACTAATCCAGGCAGAAGTCTCGGCTCTTAGGGAAGCCTGGGCCAGCTATGACCAAGGTTTGTCATGTACTGTGTTTCCCGTTCACATCCAATGTATAGGAACATGATGTAGGGTACAAGTCAAAGGCATAATGTGATGAAACCTAGTACCAGGTAGCCTGTAAAAACATAAACTTTCTGATTTTATTCTGTGTCTACATGTAGCATGTTGTAAATCAACTTTCGAAGCTTATGAGTATTGATTGTTGATGGTCAGTCACTTGTATTATCCAGGCCTTGAAGCTACACAGACGAAGCTAGAAGCAGCTCTCGCCAGGTGGCAGCACTATGAGGACGCCTACGAGAAGCTTGTCGATTGGCTCAAGGACATGGAGCGAAAGGTCAAGGAGGTCCCTCTGGTGGCCTTGCTGGACGAGAAACGTACCCAAGTCAAACAGTTCCAGGTGCGTGTGACTTGTGGGAAAATGTGTCTCGTGTTCTAGCAGTGTTCATGAAGTGAGGGGGATGTGTTTTACATGTGAAGTTGTGTGAACAATCTGGAGATCTTCAGTTTATGATCATGATATCGTATTATATTGGAAGTTTTCAATGTAGCTTGCCTGCTATAGAATTTGTAAATGATATGGAGTTATTATGTTAGTTTGCTTCATCATTGTACATAGAAAATGAATTGTCATTTTCAAAGTAATTGTTAAACGGAAGCATAAAAAATTCCAAGAGAATATCTCCGTCAGAATTTTTGTTGATGCATGCTCAGTCGCTCACTTCCAACATTTCGTTCTGTGCTTTCAATTCCTCGCGACCTACCCTGACAGGCAATAAAGCAAGACCTCGCGGTCGGGAGGGATGCTTTAGACAAGTTCACATTGCAGGAATCTGTAAGAGTCTTGTTAAAATCCCTTCCCGTGTTCACCAGCCCTACACCCTACACCCGTCCATTTCCATTTTATGTTTTGTTTCCTTTTCTTTGCTTTTATGATTTGTTAGAGTTGAAAGTTTTGTTTCTCTTATAGATAGCTATCAGGTTACCATATTTTTTGTGTGTTTTATCCCGTAAGCATAAGGAACCATGAGATTTGTGAATACTTGTTGTGTGTATCTGTAGGTTTTCTGTGACTATTAAGTTTGTGATTAGAGTGAAGTTCCTGTTTTTGCATTCCCTCTTAAAGTAAACCCATTAGCATACCTGCACAAAAACATTGTGTGTGTTCAGCAGCTACAATGTAGTACACTGTAAGAGTTTTCATTGAAATTTACCTGCTATCGTAAGATATAAGGTTTCTGAAACATACAATATAATGTTTTTTAAATTTGAAATCTCTTGGGTAATGAGGACGTTAACTAAATTAAGATAACCTCAGTTTTTGACAATATGTGATCTACATCCATTCTCAAAATAGTATGATGCATTCATAGTTAATCTGTGGTCCCATAAGTCGGGAGCTTCACTAAACTGAACTGACATTTGGCTTCGTTTTCAAAGCGAGATGTTTTCCACGTGGATTTATACTTTGGATATTTCTCGAAGAAGCCACTCTTGCATGGTTTGATATTCACCTCTGACCTATCGTGACCCAGTTTATGCTGACCTTTGACCTTGTGACCCACAGGATCTGATCCAGGGAGCGCGGTCGCACCAGGCGGACGTCGACCAGGTGACAGACGAGGGACAGGTGCTTGCTCAGTCAACTGGCGAGGGCCGCATCACGACCTACGTGACACAGCTCAACACCCGATACCAGACCCTTCTCAACTCGGCCAAGGTATGGTAGCATTTGTAATAAACTTCAAATGAACATACCTCATGGGAAATGTGACAAAAGAAAATTTACCACCATACATCATAATGTTTTGGGAGGACAGATTTTAGAGCGGTGGATCATGCAAGTGCATTTCTAGAAACTTTTCTAGATGATACATGGCTATTATATGGTCACTGTTTAATGTGGGTCTTCTAGATTTGACCATATGAACTCACCTATTCTTCACTAACTCCTTCCGTTTGACATGATTCAGGACCACGTTCGTAAGTCTGAGCAGAATGTGGTGGAGCACGAGCTGTATGAGGATAGACTGAGCGAGGCTCGCAGCTGGCTGAAGGTCGCCAGCGACCGATATGCAGCCTGTCGCGACCTTGCCAACACTCGAGAGGATCTACAGGCCAAACAATCTGTTGTACAGGTGAGATCGAATTAGGAACCTGGATAGTAAAACTGTAAGAGTCTGCTAATTAGGCATGGATCTTCGCATGAGTGATATATAAGGATACAGAAATACATGATAAATGTATTGTATTGATAGTGCAATCTTCAAAATCAAGCACTCTTTGTAGCCAATAAAAGTACAGTTTAAGTAATAATGCACACCAATAATAATAATAACATCATCCCCTTTTCCAGGACCTGGTGACTGACAAAGAGCAGGGCTCGGCCCGCCTCACTCAGGCCATCGAGTCCGGCGAGAAACTCTACCCGAACACCTCCACTGACGGTCGCGAAGTCATCCGGCAGCAGCTGAGGTCCCTCAAGCAGGACTGGGACGGTCTCTACGACGACGTCCTCAGCGACCAGCGCCATCTAGAGGTGAACCTTGTGCAGTGGACGTCGTTCGAGGACAGCTATGGACAGCTGGAGTCGTGGCTGAGGAACATGGAGGGACAGCTGGCCGGAGATGTCGTGTTACACGGCTCGCTGGAGGAAAAGAAAGGACAGCTACAAACTTACAGGGTGGGTATCAATATGACCATGTGTTATATATTTATAAAAAAGATACAATTTTTTTTTGCAGGGTTGTATGATGTGTAGTTTGTAGGAATATAGAGACTTTCAGGGTTTCTTTTTGGAAATTTGGCTTAATTTACCACTTGGTTATAGCACTTTGAAGGCATTTCATGTAAAAAATAGGCCTCAAAGTATTGTGTAAATGACTAGTTATGAACAATGGAAGTATACTCATTCAATAATGCAGTATTCCACGTCCAAGATGAGATTTTACACTACGACATACATTCATCCACAGAATCTGAACCAGGATGCCCAGTCTTACCAGCGCGTGATCGACAGTGTGCTAGACAAGGCTAAATCCCTGTCCAAGGCTAGTGTCGACCCCAAGGTCACGGCCAAGGTCACCAACATCTCCTCACGATACGAGTCTCTCTGCAAAACTGCAAAGGTGAGCATGGTTTATAGGTGATTAATTAGGAATTTCTCAGAGAGGTGAAGAGCTGGTAGATGTTAGATGATTATAAGACGTGTGTTTTGTCAGTGAAGATAAAGGAAAGCATTTTTCCGCTTTAGGAGCGAGTGACCCAATATGACGAAATCGTGCGCGGACACCAGGCATTCCAGCAGGCTCTAACCGAGGCCTCTGATTGGCTGAACAACATGCGGGAACGGCTGGAGATCTGCGCCGACGTCACAGGCGACAGACACGCCGTCCAAAACAGGCTGGAGAGACTGCAGGTATGGCGGCCTAGTGGCTCATTCTTGGCGTTTTGTGTACTGGTATGTTGTGGGAGGTGGCGTGAGACGTGATAGGGTTTGAATAGTGGAGGGAGATAAATTCTGATGTGAGATGTGATATCGACAATGAAATCTAATAATTATTCGACTGATTAGGCTAAGAAAGGTGTAGTGAAGGCTTGGAATAAGGTTGCATGGTTTGGGTTTTTAAAAATGTATTATTTTGTGTGGTGTAGGGATTGCATGATAATTTGTATCCAGATATATATTCATACAGCCTGTTGTATTTATGTTTCCCATTTAAGTAGGTTTTATTTCATGCTTTAACACGAGTACTGCATGTCTTTCTATTTAAGGTACATATAATAAATATTTTGTTTGGGCCAACACTCATTCGTGGCAGATCAAAATTTTGCTTTCGACACAGTGCACAAAATTGTGGAAAAATGGCATTAATTATGATGGACGAAAAAAAAACTAATATGATAATTTATGACGTTCGAGATGATTGTCTAGATTTATATGTCTTCATCCATTTGCTTGATAATCGAATGATTTATTGTTTCAATGTAAGTGACTAATAATATTTCTGACCACACACATTGTTTCCCTGGTTTGATTGCATGGACAGCGTCGTTGTGTAAGTGTTTAGGCCACACCAAATCATTTATCGGTTTCTATATTTCTCACTTTCGTGTGTCAACTTTTGTAGTGATCATCTTTTGCATTATAGATCTAGGCGTTATAAATAGATGTAGTAGATAGTATTGTATTTTGTAGATGTCGATAATGTCAATTTCGACATTGTAGTCTACTAGTTTGAATTCACTTTGAGTATGATTTTGGCACTAGTCAGGCCAGTAAATTATCAAATAATGCTGGTAAAAAAACACCTTCATCACTGAGAAAAGTTTTCACATGATTATACAATGATGTAGTTCTAGAGAATTGGTTTGTTTTGTAGAAACAATACTACCAAATAAAAATGAAGAAATATGCAATTAGTGCACAAGACATGTATATCATACTAAGTATTGTACCATGATTAAAAATAATAGAATGATTATACCTGGTAGGTGCTTGATATACTGTTGAATGTAAATCTATCAAGTATATGCACTAACTTTTTACCTGCATAGGCTGACTACAGTTACGATTCATGTATCATGTATGATATCATATCATGTATGATATCATATCTTCCCTAAATGATATTGTGGGTGTACCAGTTTCATGTCTAGCATGATATATTTTCGCATTAGATCACAATTCTAGTAATACATACTGTATTGCGTATATTTTCATATTCAATTTTCATATTTTTCATATTCAACATGTATTCTTACTCAACAAATGAATAAAATTGAACTTTTGTTCAATTATTTCATTTCGCAATTTCACTCAAAAGGACCTTGACCGAGCGAAGGAGGAAGGCGAGCCAAAGGTCGCCCAAGTGATGACCCTCAGCGAGAAAATCATACCGGACACGTCGGCCCGGGGTCAAGACCTCCTACATAGAGACGCGGAGACCACCCAGACCACCTGGGACCGCCTCCAAGCCGACCTGATCCAGACGCGGGACCAGCTGGAAGCCTGCGTGGCCCAGTGGAGCGAGTTCCAAGAGGCCTATGATGGCTGCAGCTCTTGGCTGAGAGAAGCCGAGGTCACACTCAGGGGGGTGGACCTCAAGGCCACACTGAGAGAGAAACAGGACACGCAGCAGAAACTCAGGGTGGGTGGTAGTTAAAAAAAGTTGAAATACATTTATGAATATTTTAATAAATGCTGTCCAATGTCCAGCCTGATACATGTGCATGTATGGAATGTAGTTACAAATTAAATCAGAGTGTTTTGATTTTTAAATTTGAGAAATTTGACTCTCAAATTCTCATAATTCACAGCATTCTGAATAAAAAAAATTGAATGAACTCATTGTTTTGCTCTTTACAGGCACTGCATGATGACCTGCAGTCCTACCAGGCTGACCTGGACGAGATGACTGACAAAGCCCAGACTCTGGCCAAAACATCGGGAGACACCCGAATAGCTGGCCAAGCATCACACCTCACCGCACAATACAAAACTTTACTACTCAATGTCAAGGTAAGGGACAAAACTTACTGATGACTGGACATTTGTTCATGAGAAGCAAGACCATGCATACTTGACCCTCAGCATTCGAATTGAGCTTTGGAATGAAACACACACCTCATACTGAAAATTTCTTGTACTGAGAACAATAAAGATTGACATTGGCATCCATGACCTAAATACTTCACGATGTAAAATTTTAAAGTAAACCTTCCCATCCTTGACTCACTCTACAGGAGTCGGCCCGCCGATGGGAACAGTTTGTTGTGGACCAGCAGGCGTATGAAGACGCCTCCCAGCGCTGTGCCGGCTGGCAGAAGGACATCCTTCAGCGACTCTCCAACTGTACGACGGTCGACGGCGACAAGTTTGCACTGCAGAATAAACTGGCCAAAGTTCAGGTGAGTTCATGTGGATTGAGATAGTGTGTAAGAAAATACCACAAAGGGCAGGACCTTGACATCCTTAACCTTCTATGCTGATTTGGACTCTGTGAAGTATGTTAAAATATTTGATGAAATATATTGCAAAATTGTGGGAGAAAACATACTGAGTTTGAAAACAAGTTTATCTGGGTCTTTGCTGCCTTTGAAGTTGCTATGAAATATTATCTATCAAATATAAAATATTTCATTGTCAACTGAGAAACATTATTGTTTTCTCTTGCAGGAATTGCTGACACTCCACGATGAAGGGTTCCGCAAGCTTCAACAAGTTGTCGACACTGCCAACCTCGTCACACCGAATACGTCAACCGTCGGCAAGGACACAGTCAGCGAGGACCTGCTGCACCTCCGCCAGACGTGGGACGACATCGTGGGCCGCTTGAAAACCGGTCGCAGTGACCTTGAGACGGCACTCAGCCAGTGGGACCTGCACGACGAGGCAGTCACCACTCTAGCCAAATGGCTTGGAGAGGCAGAAAACAGCGTCAAGCTGGAGACCGGTCTGCAAGCCACTTTAGCGGACAAACGCAACCAGGCTGAGAAAGTCAAGGTATGCTGCTGGTTCAGTTCATGGAATTCAAGCCTCAGCCATCAACGTCATTAGAAATGTCAAATAATTGATGCCCAATATACATGTATTTCAAGCTCACTTTCTCTTTGATCAGTGGATACATTATACAGTTTTAAAATGTTTTCGCTGTAGGTGCTAGCCATGAATGTGGCCAGTCAGCAGGCGTCCATTGGTGGACTTCGCGAGAAAGCAGACAACTTGTCAGACATCACCAAAGATGCGCAGACGACTTCTGACGCCCGACAACTCATCAAGCGATATGACGGCCTCAGTGAAAGCGTCAAGGACGTTCTGCGCCGATGTGAACTGTACGTGGCTGACCACCAGAAGTTCCAGGACACTCTACAGGACGCACGTGATTGGCTGAATGTGGCACACGATCACCTCGTGACATGTGCGGATGTCCGCGGGGATAGGCTCGGCTTAGACACCAAGAAGGAAAAACTCGATGTGAGGAAAGATAATATTAGCGTGAATATACATAGCCATCTCTATCAAAACAAAGAATATAATTTTGAACAGCGAAGTTCAATGTTATATACCCAGTACTATAACTGTTTTCCCTTCAGGAGTTGCTGTTGATGCGCGCTGATGGGGAGACGAAAGTACAGCTTGCCGCTGACCGGGCGGAGGCGGTCCTCCCGAACACCTCCCCACGCGGCCAGGAACTGGTCAAGTCAGAGCTCCGGTCCCTACGAGATGACTACGAGACGTGGGCAACCAGTGTCGGTGACACCAGCGCTCAGATCGGTGAGAATCCCATTCCCCTTTGTTGTACATGAACATTTTATCTCTAGGAATAAAATAAGAATATTGGATCTCAACCTTCATAAATTGAGTGAAATTTCCTACCTCATAGACAAGACACTGAAACACTGGACAGACTATGACCAAGCATTTGAGCACCTCAGTGAGTGGCTGCGAGACCTCGAGTCTAAAGTCCGTGGGGTGACGGAGCTACAAGCTTCGCTCCCTGACAAACAAGCCGTCTACGACAAGTACAAGGCTTACAACCAGGAGGTCCGCGACAAACAGACCGCCTTCGACAGTCTCAGCGATAAGACGCAGTTCCTCCTGCAGAGCAGCACAGACTCCCGCATCACGGCACAGTTGACGCAACTCAACTCAAGATACGCAGCTCTGGTTGCCTTTACCAAGGTGAACATTGAGGTGTTTCGAAAAAAAAGACAAAAAATCCAAAACAACACACATAAATGTTTCAATGTGCAGTTTCATTTCAAATTTAAAAGAATATCCATGCAAAGATTTGTATATATCATGACAATATTGAAGATATTTGACAAACTGCTGGTCCTCTTACAGGACACAATGAAGCGACTGGAGCAGAATGCGGAGACACACAGACAGTACAGGTCGGCCTACGACAAGTGTGCGGACTGGATCGGAGCCATGCTGAGCAAGCTGGACACCTGCCATGACACTACCGGTGACAGGGACAGCATCCAGGCTCAGCTCGACAAGATACATGTATGTATGCTGAAATATAGATACATACTTACAGGGAGCTTATTGGCAGTTGTGTTATGAATTGACCTATCGCCAAAGCCCCCAAAAGTGGTCCGAGTTTCACAAATTACGTCGGCAAACTTCTCTTTGGCCAATAATAACGTTTTGCAGAATGCGTCGGAAATGACGTAAAAAGACTCGGACAAACTGGTTCGGCGATAGGTTAATTCTGTAACTCTGCTTTAGTTACTGAAATTTGTATGAAGTTTGAAAGGATTGAATTTGCAAATATGAAACAAATATGTCTGCCGAGTCGTTTGAAAGTAAAATAGTGAAAATAAGATACCGAACACAAAATTTTACTTCCTGTCACCATCGCATGTCATAATAATGAAAATTATCGTAAACCAATATCATTTCTATTCTGTACAGGAGTTTGTGGTGGTCAAAGAGGAAGGCCAGTCTCTGATGCACGCCGCCAACACCTGGGGCGAGAAGTCCGCAAACACCTCGTCATCCGAAGGTCGGGACACCATCCAGCAGGAGCTTGGGGCTCTCCAGCGCGACTGGGATGTCTTCATCTCCGGGATCAGCGACACGAGAGCCACACTCGAATCCTGCCTGCTACAGTGGAGCGACTTCGACGATAGCACCGAACAGATCCAACGCTGGCTCAAGGACATGGAGCGACGGCTGAAAGACGCCGAACCGAAAGCGGACCTCGGCGAGAAAAAGGCCAAGCTCCAGAGAGTCAAGGTTGGTTGTTTGCCTGTTTTCGCCTTTGGCTGGACTGAACAATGCTTCTGTTTGAATGTAGTGAAAAATATTACGTTGTGAAAAATATGTGTCTTCAAAACTTGATAAAGCAAGAGAGAAAAATCTAACAGAAGAGTTGAAATTTGCTCAACAGGGTCTACAGCAGGACATCAAGGCCTATGAGCACATGATAGACTCTGTGAAGACGAAAGCCAAAGACCTGACACAGAAAACACCGAGCACGTCACTGACTTCCCAGAGCAGCAACATTGTGGAGAGATACACAAACATTACTGACAGGGCTGCGGTAGGAAAAAAAACCCAAGATATTTGAATAGAAGACTAATATCTTAGATGAAATTTGGTGTATGATAGCCAAGGATAAATTTTCTCGTCTCCAAAGGAACCAATGTTTTGAAATCATGTGATGATTTTGCTCATGTTTTCTTCTGGTTTTTCAGGAACTGCTGGCAAAGCATGCACAGTGGGTAGAAGAACACCAGGACTTCCACGAGGCTTGTAACGCTTGCGTCAACTGGATCCATGAGGCGAGAGAAACCCTTGCCCCTCTGTCTGACACATACGGGGAGAGAGAGGTTGTAGGGGGCAAGCTGGACAAAGTCAAGGTCAGTAGGCAGAGGTCAAGGTCAACTGGAAAGGACACATCAGGTTCTATTGACAAAATTGTCATGCCAGAAGCTTTCCGGATTTACAAGCAGACAAAATTCATGTGTTGCAGACTTTGGAAGCAGGGTTTGAAGATGGGACCAAGCTCCTGAACACTGTACGCACCAGTGGCGAAGGTCTCTTGCCGAACACGGCCCCTATCGGCCACGCACGAATCCAGACGGAGGTCCAGAACCTCTCCTCAGACTTTGAGGACTTCAGCACACAGGTTTGTCTTCTAAGATCTAAGATCAAGATATCATTCGAGTATAAAGTATTGAAGTTATGTTAGGAATCCTGTAAAATCTATGGCCGCTATGTTGATCAACCAGTTTGGAACTCTAGTATCTAACACTGTGCCAGCTAATGATATACCCATACCAATTGCAGCTGGTCAGTGCACGCCAGTCGCTGGAGAACTGTCTGGATCGCTGGCAGACGTACGAGATCAGTCGGGATGAGTTCACGGTGTGGCTGGAAGGATGTGAGGGTCTGCTCAAGGAGGAGGTGGAACTGAAAGCGACACTACCCGAGAAGGAACAGCTTGTCACAGAGTACCAGGTATGTAATATTATTGGTTGGCTACGCATCCCAAAGAAGTCTTCTTTCTTGTGTCATTGAAAGTCTTAGTGATCTCTTCAGATTTCTAGACATTCAGTCAAATATATGATAGGGTTAGTGTGAAAAATAGTCAGTTGTACTTGCACTGCTTTTATAGGAGTAAAAACCTGAAATCATCCTATTGCACCTTGTCTTAGTCTGGTATTTTGTTCTCTTCCAGGGTCACCACCAGTCCGTCAAGGAGCATCAGGCACAGATGGACGATGTCAGTCGCAAGGCTCAGGCTCTCCTGGAGCTCAACATCGACTCGCGAATCTCTCACTCAATCACGCAACTCACCACCAAGTACCAGACCCTCCTCTCCAAGTCAAAGGTAAAGTCGGCAAAGTGTTCTTGATGATTTCAAGCAGTATGTCTTGAAAATATGTCACTATTCTTCAAGATTTCGTTGTGTGTTTCCATACAAGTGATTGTTCATTGCTAGGTTTGACTCATCCTGGATATTATGCTGTTACTGGTACTTTTCTGGAATATTGCTTCCATATTGGTAAACCCCTACCTTTCTCCCATCAGGAGGTAGTAAGACGCCTGGAATCCCACCGGAACGACCATTCGATCTTTGAGGACCTGGCCAAGGCCTTTGAGACGTGGCTCAGTGGGACGCAGGAGAGACTTGAAGAGCTCCATAGCATGGAAGGGTCCAAGGACGACGTGGAGAACAGACTCACACAGCTCAGGGTAGGCCACAATATGAAGCTGATCATTTGCCTTTACATAACAATGGGCAATCCATACTGAACAAGTTAGAAAATGGATTCTGAATTTAAATTCCCTGCATCTTCCTTGTGCACAATGCCGCTGGTAATCTTTGAATGACTTCCAATATATCATCATCAACAACTTAATGCTTCTTGTCACCCATTCATCACATGCATTTTTTTTGTCCATGCAGCAATTGCAGACCACCATTGATCAAGGCCATACCAAGCTGAGGAGTGCCTTTGATCAGAGTGAGAAAGTCCTACCGAACACCAACAACACCGGCTGCCAAGACATCCGAGACCGTCTGGATCGGTGCCGTGATGACTTCGAGAAGTTGAAGGTCAACCTCCAAGAGGCGAGGGCAGATGTAGACAACCTGCTCTCTACATGGGTCGCATTTGATCGCCTATTTGACCAACTCAACATCTGGCTCAAAGAGACTGAAATCCGCGTGAAGTCAGACTCCGGACTGAAAGCCGACCTGGCGGAAAAGAAAGCTCATCTCGAAAAAACTAAGGTTTGTTTTCCACAGTTCCTGTGTGTTTCATCTAGGATTGCTAAGTTTTGCTGTGCGAATTGAGATTATTAGGAACTGTTCATAATCTAGTTCTTTGTCTTCTTTTTCAGTTGATCAACAAAGACCTGTCAGGACATGAACCTCAAATCGCAACCCTCCTCGAGAAATCCTCATCATTGCAAGAGGACAGGACAAAAGAAGCGATCGATGACCTTGTGGGGAGGTACAACGTGCTCCGAGCTGCAACCGAGGGAAAGATCTCGGAGCTGACAGTACAGGTGTCAGAACACGAGAAGTACAAAACAGAATACCAACAGTGCATGGATTGGGTGCTTGCCAAAAGGCATGAGGTCCAGCCGTTCACCGACCCCACAGGCACCAGGGCACAGGTCCAGGAGAAACTCGACAAGCTACTGGTGAGATAACTGGGGACAAATACTGTGCTTAACACTTGCTGTTCAATTTCTCGGAGAAAGCATGCATATATGTGATGTATATAAATATATATATACATTTGAATAAAATTGGCTGCATTCTCTTTGCAGGATGCGACACAGGCCATTTCCGATGGCAAAGCCAGAATCCAAAACACTGTTGCGGCGAGCAATGCCGTCAAAGAGAACACTTCAAGCGTCGGCTGTGACCGGATTCGCCAGGAGATTCAGATCCTGACGGATGAACTCTCCAGTCTTCAGGCAACGGTCTCTGACGCCGAGGATTCACTCACGGCATCGGTGCAGGGATTGGATGAGTTCTCAACGACCCGTGCACAGTTCGTGGATTGGCTCTCGGCCGCAGAAGCCAAGGCAAAAGCAAAATCGACTCAGTTTGAGCTGCAAGCACCGGAACAACAAGTTGCCGAATTTGAAGTGAGTGAAACATTTCTCAACCATCGCTATAATCGGTTTACCAAACACTATCACTTATTACTGTGAAACCATGATCAGTTTAGCTATACGCACTGCATGACCTTTGACCTCACCAGTCGCTGTTCGAGGAGATAGCGTCCCAGAAGCCCCAGTTGGAGCAGCTGACTGCGAGCTCCGAGAGTCTACTCCAGCGTAGCTCTGACCACGAGGTGTCCTCCAGCATGATGCAGCTGGCCACCCGATACCAGAGTCTCCAGAGCAATGCCAAGGTAACCATAGCAACTGGGGTAGGGGTGGGGTGTCATTGGATGGGTACAGCCAATATAACCATAGCAACAGGTGTGGGGTGGGTGCCACTAGGCGGATAAGACCAGGGTAACCATGGGAACAATTGTAAGGTGGGTGCCACTCGTTGCAGAGTGGCTGGGGAAATATACAAAATAAAACTAAGGTAGATATGGTAACATGACATGTGAGGGGTTGGGCTGCCATGACTCTAGGGAAGCCTCCAGGTTAGTATTGAAATGATGTTGTGAACCCACATCTGTTGTAAATTTTGTGTTGTATGTTACTTTCTTATGCCTGCAATTCTTTGAAATCGAAATGTCAAACTGTATGATTATGTTCTTGACTGAGTCTATGTATATATATCTTGATTACTATGAATTCTTGAACAGGGTTATTGCTTTGTAAGTAGCCTTATGATAATGATTGCAATCCACAATATTGCAGTACATGTAATAGTATTGCGATAGGGCACAATCCTGTACTCCTAATTAAGTTGATGTTGGGATAGTGCTCAATGGAAAAGCAAGCTCTTACACAGATGCAAGCTGGACACACTCCTAATAAGATTCTCTTCCACTTCTGGTTCACTGTGATTTCACGTATCTATCTTGACAAATAAATGTGCTCAAAATAGCTCTCATTTAAGTATATATTCGCCTGTCATAGCAACGTTTTCAATGTGATTTCCTTTACATTAAATTTTGTCATCAGCTTGGCATGTTTGTGTGATTTCGAGGTTTTTCGGATGGTGATTCAATGAGTTTATTTCTTTCGTTTCATAATTTTAGAGTGGCGTAAGTACAGAAATATAAGTGTACATCTATTGCAATTTCTCGTATGCCGAGAATCTCTAGTTACCCGGATACCAGTATTCCTGAGGTTTCATGGGGATCTTGTGTTGCTTTTGAGTATACCAATGTTCATGCATGTGGGAATTTAGGTTCATTTCATTTCCAAAGTTACAGACAGGACAAAAATTATTGCATGTGTACACTGGTACTTGTTTTATTCAGTTTCTTCTCAGCTATGGCGTTCTTGGTACGAAAAAAAAAAGAAAAAAAAAAAAGTTTGACACGACAATTCTGACTTACTAATGCTTTCGATAAGTCATGTCTTGATACATCTACAATATAAGCAAACAGTCGAAGCTTCATTTCTTCAAAATATTCTAACATACTGGTAAATCATACTTGGTTTTATAACATCATGAACATAAACCAGCATGGCTCAATTTCTGTATGCCATTCCATGTTAAGTCCACCTTGAGTAGTAAATGTTGACACTTGATTACAAGTTTATTTCATTTGAAAATTTGTTTGTTTCGATTATATTTTGGACAGTTTCAAAAATAGCTTAAAATGAAAAATATGCTAATATTTTTCCGCTGTCTCTCAACAGGAGGCGAGTAAGAAGCTGGAGCAGTATGTCCTGGACCAGCGGGACTTTACACAGGCAGTTGACCGCAGTCGCCAGTGGCTACAGCAGGCCTCAGACCGCCTGGAACCGTGTCTGGAAACTGCAGGCGACCGCCCCAGCATCGAGAGGGCATCTGATGCCGTCAAGGTAAGCATGGGCGAATGTTCGGCTTGCTTGAGTGCATGTTCTCGCATTCTGCCATTTGTTATTGTATGAAGATAGACATACTTGAAGTGGTATTTGGAGTGGACAGTCTTCTTATTTATCAGACAATTAAATTATCCTGCAACTGCAGACCAGACGGGTCTTCAGAAATGAGCTGTAATGTGGACATTTAGTATAATATTCTTATGCCACTGACTACTTGATTGGTCACAATCATCATGTATGTATCTATTTTGTATCTTTTCCACTAGGACATATCGGCAAGCCTGGATGAAGGCCAGCACAAACTGAACACTGCAACAGACCGTGGCAATAAACTCCTGCCTCTTTCCAAGCCAGAAAGTGCAACACAGATACAGAGCCAGATAGTGGAACTTCAAACCAGCTGGGAGACACTGAACAAGACTCTGTCCAGCTGTTCAACACAGCTGGAGAGCCAGCTGGACAAGTGGCGAGTCCACGATGAGTGTTTCAACACGCTGAACAGGTGGCTCAGCGAGACAGAGAAAAGTCTGAAAGTCGGAACTGAGCCAAAAGCTGAACTCAACGAGAAGAAAACGCAACTGGAAAAGTTCAGGGTTAGTTCATGTCTAGTATAGTCTATTGAAAAATATTGTGTTTGGTGAATAGGTGACTATTGCATAGTCACACAGATAAAAATATGCAGTACAGTAGTGCGCATATATCCTGTACTGGAATACGTTTACACAATCACATATATTCAGAATGTCGATGACTTTGATTTTCAGACAATCCAGAGTTCGCTAGAGGCTCACCAGGACGACCTGGCACGTGTGGGGATTCTCGTCGGTGATTTGGAAGAGAGTTCATCTCGACCAGAGCTGAGACAGGCTTATGCTGACCTCTCGCACCGCTACAACATTGCACAGGCCAGCTGCAAGGTACCTGTGAAGTCAAGTATCGAGAAAGTCCCTATCGTTTACAGTAATAATGTTATGTGTTCACCTCCTGTCTTCAGTGTTGAAAATTTAGTTGCAAAGTGTTTTGCTCTGATATAACATCCCTGTGATCTCTTTTGGTGATAAATCCAATCTTCTTTTGCCAGGATGTGATTGCACGTTTGGAACGAGCCTGCTCCATACACCAGACGTATCTCAGCACCCTCCAGGAGTGTGAAAAATGGTGCATGGAGATGTCTTTCCAACTCATGTCCAAAAACACATCTCTCCAAGTCAACTCCATCGACCAGACACGAGAACTCATCGATAAACACCAGGTGAGACAGAACAAAATAGAACAAATACAATATGAGCTGATTGTTGAGTACTAAACACATCTTGATTTATACTTGCTGATGAGCATGTTTTTGGACACTGCTTTTAGGCAACCATGCAAGAGATCGAGCAACAGCAGGCTCGTCTGGATGAAGTCCGCGCCAGCGGTCGGGAGCTCATCGCTGCCAGTCAACACCTGCCTCATCTTGTACAGAAGACAGAGACCCAGATCTCCAACCTCGGAGACAGCTGGGAGTCGCTCAAGGTCACAGCTCAACAGATCCAGGTATGTCCCTCAAGGTCACTGCCCAACAGATCCAGGTATATCCTCCAAGGTCACTGCCCCACAGATCCAGGTATGTCCCTCAAGGTCAGTGCCCAACAGATCCATGTATGTCCCTCAAGATCAGTGCCCAGCAGATCCAGGTATGTCCCTCAAGGTCACTGCCTAACAGATCCAGGTATGTCCCTCAAGGTCACTGCCCAGCAGATCCAGGTTTGTTTCTCAAGGTCAATGCCCAACAGATCCAAGTATGTACCTCAAGGTCACAGCCCAACAGAACCAGGTATGTTCCTGAAGGTCACTGCCCAGTCGATTCAGGTATGTCCCTCAAAGTCACTGCCGAACAGATCCAGGTATGTCCCTCAAGGTCACTGCCCAACAGATCCAGGTATGTCCCTCAAGGTCACTGCCGAACAGATCCAGGTATGTCCCTCAAGGTCACTGCCGAACAGATCCAGGTATGTCCCTCAAGGTCACTGCCCAGTTGATTCAGGTTTGAAGCTCAAGGTCACTGCCCAACAGATCCAGGTTTGTCTCTCAAGGTCACTGCCCAACAGATCTAGGTATGTCCCTCAAGGTCACTGCCCAACAGATCCAGGTATGTCCCTCAAGGTCACTGCCCAGTTGATTCAGGTATTCCCTCAAGGTCACTGCCCAACAGATCCAGGTATGCCACTCAAGGTCACTGCCCAGCAGATCCAGGTTTGTCCCTCAAAGTCACTGCCCAACAGATCCAGGTTTGTCGCTCAAGGTCACTGCCCAACATATCCAGGTATGTCCCTCAAGGTCACTGCCGAACAGATCCAGGTATGTCCCTCAAGGTCACTGCCCAGTTGATTCAGGTATGTCCCTCAAGGTCACTGCCCAACAGATCCAGGTATGCCACTCAAGGTCACTGCCCAGCAGATCCAGGTTTGTCCCTCAAAGTCACTGCCCAACAGATCCAGGTTTGTCCCTCAAAGTCACTGCCCAACAGATCCAGGTATGTCCCTCAAGGTCACTGCCGAACAGATCTTGGTATGTCCCTCAAGGTCACTGCCCAGTTGATTCAGGTATGTCCCTCAAGGTCACTGCCCAACAGATCCAGGTATGCCACTCAAAGTCACTGCCCAGCAGATCCAGGTTTGTCCCTCAAAGTCACTGCCCAACAGATCCAGGTTTGTCCCTCAAGGTCACTGCCCCACAGATCCCTCTATTTGAGCAAAGTCAGGAGTTATTGGAATGGCTTTAAATGTCAAGGTTGGATGCTTTTAGTCCCAATACCATCTGGCAGCTATTACTGGAACTTGACTGGAAGCTTTCGATTCCCTAGAATGTTCATCTGTGCTTTGGTCTATTGGTTCAGTATCAGACTCATTTCACCCACGGATTCTTTGCCAAGTCATATAAATCTCAAGTGAGAATAAATTGTAAATGAAGTAACAGCCAGAATGTGGGTGTATTTGTATGTCTATGAGGACTTCGCCAAACAGGAAAGGTTCAGTCAGACTAATCTGTGGGACAGACCTATTGCCTTACAAAGATTCCGGTTCAGGTTACAACTTGTCATGCGCTACTTAAACAACAAAAATCGTTACCTGAGAGCACGAACAAACACCCACATGAATAAATGTGCCGTCTGTGTTAGGAGAAACCCTAGTGCAGACTTCTGTAAACATATTGCAAAGCCACCTCTTCAATTTGATATATAGTATTACAATCATTGAAATTGCACCCTATGCTATTAATAATAATCATGGTAAATCATTGATCAACTTACACTCGATGGAAACCACAGTGGAAGGAGAATGGATAGGTGATAGATGTTATTAAAACATTTGGCTTGCTTTAAATTGCGAGAAAATGCAATGTCTCCAGATCAGATATTGATTGTCAGGCACATAAATTCAGAAACATGAATTCATTTATGCAAAAATAGTAAGTGTGCTGCCAGTTTTGTGTCTAGAATATTGTACGGGCTATGAGAAATGACTAAAGGTTTGCAAGATTGATCCACTAGTGGCTATTTCTGGGTCCAATTCAATTATTCCAATGAAAGGAAATTATTGATCAGGTGGATGCTACTTGGCTATTCCTTAGACAGGTTGAAAGATAGTGTCAGTAATAGATAATATCTTAGAAGAGGCATGCTCCCCAATGACCATAGTTCAGAAAATCATACGCGTGGTCAAGGACGATGTGCAGGGAATTTCTATGGCTGCTCTCTTCCCACGCTCCCAAATTCTAGACCAAACATTTGATTTTGTCCCATCTACAAACATTGCTTGAAGGTTTCTTGGTAAGTATCACAATCACGCAGAGAACTGACCGACTGCTTGGCATTTGAGGCTCAGTCCGTCCATGGCTGGGGACATCGATCTGTTTGCTGATTACAATCGGATAACTTCTCGAGGTAAAATAGCCTGATTATTTGGGGTTCGTGCATCTTTGAATATATCAGTGGTCTTCCATTCTAGTGGGGTGTTCGTGCACTGACAACATACAACAACAGGTCTCGATCGAAAACAATCACCCCCAAGGTGACGTGAAATGATTGATGTTCGAAAGTGCCCTTGCTCCTTCCCCGTTTGTCAATGATGATAATGTATAAAGAGCCTGCCACTGTCAATAGCCAATGAGATTTGATCAATATCCTGGCTCGGGCAAAAGTTCTTGACGCGCCATTATGCGCTCGGTTACTTGCCCGGACAGGACCTGTTGAAAATGGAGCCAAATACTTTGAGCTTCTATATTGGTTGAGAACCTGGTCACGGTTCATTGGCCCTGTATCAATACTTGGTCACGCTTGATTAGTTCCCTGTTCAACAAAACAAGCACCTGTCCTGAATAGTGATGAGTTTGATGCTTTGTAGGTAAATGTCAAGATGCCGTCAGTGTGTACAAGTGGGGTGAAGAACCCTTAGAGAAACCCAGAGAAAAGTAGTATAAATATATATATATATATATTTATTTTTATGGAACTGGTAGACAGGAAAAAGTAGTCATTAAAATTCTACTCCAAGTGTATTAGGTGTTTGTGTCCCAGTCAATGAAAAAGCCCCATGCAATTAGCACTTCCATTTCATAGCTTTTTGTGATGTTTTTTTCGATGCAAATTACCTGTTTCCCCGCTTAGCCGCAAGCATTGACCTTTAGTTCATCAGTTATCATTGGTTATCGTAACGTATCATGAAACAGAATGAAAATATTTTGAATGACATTTAAAAAAAAATATTCTAAATGTAAATGATGAAATATAATACTGCTCATGCAATTGACTTCTAGAGTACAAATTGTAAATAAAGAGTCATTACATTGAGATTGCAACTGAAAATTACTTCTTCCTTCAAAATTTATGAATCTGATTCGTCATTAAAGTAACTATTGCATCATTTATAACCCTGATAATATCAAGCATTTCTCCACATTTCAAAACGAACTTGAAAATCAAGCATTTCTCTATTCGTTCAGGACCGACTGGCTGACGTGTTGACGCGGTGGGAACAGTACCAAGATGTACTGGACGAGTGTGACAAGTACCTACAGGCCGAGGTATCACCATGGTTACAACAATGTGAACATGGCAACCTGGCCGACAGCAACCAGTCCCAGCAACACACCATCGCCAAGGTAACCATCCAGTTCTGTGAACCCCAGCACTTTTCTTTCCAAGGAAACTTTCCAAGAATTACTGTGTATGCTTAAGTTTTGAAACTGGTGAAATTGAGAGAAGGAGATTGAGTTTTATATTTTTGTGTCTCTTTTCCCCCACCAGGACATGCTCGAATGTCTACACAAACACAAACATGCTATCGGCACAGCCGCACACAAGTGTGAAAGCGTCACGGGTGCGAGTCCCGTACCACCAGCTTCCGCGACCGACACCACGCGTCCGGAGTCCGCGCTCGCTGCACAAGCAAAGGATGTCAATGGACGCTTGGACGACGCCGTTGACCAGCTGCAGGCCCAGCTGTCAACTCTTCGGGAGTCCATCGTCCAGCTAGAAGCCGTTGAGAAGCTGAAACAGGATCTCGCCAACTGGCTCACGGGAAAGACTCTTGAGGTCAGCCAGATGAGGGAGCGACCCGCCAAACTTCACGTGGAAGCAGCTGAGCTTGAGCTCTCTCACTTGGAGGTAACAAAACAGCTGTGATTTTGCAGTCTTGAGAATATGACATGATACCGGATATGATTGAAAAACTGAAGGAAACTAACGTACAGCATTGAACATCAAATGTGTTCAATGCAGTCAGAGTATTCAAAATTATTCTGATATTCAAAATATCCCTTGGCAGAGTATCAACATGTCTTCTGGCATGGCATCAACATATCACTTTCCTGACAAAGTATCAACTTTGTTTCTGTCATCTTTCTACCCAGGAGCTGCGGGAGGAGATAAGCCAGAAGGAGTCCGCCCTTGACAAACTGTCTACGCGGTACGCTCGTCTGGCCGGCGACGACCCGACGTTTGTCGATAGAAACGTATCGCCCGTCAGGGAAATGTGGGCAGCGCTTCTAAATGAAGTCGAGGCCCACCACACCCTCCGCAGCGAGTTCCTTGACCAGTGCCGCGAGTACCACCGTCTCCATGGTGATGCGAATGCCGCTATCGACGACGCGGTGACGGCGCTTAGACGGATTCACGACGGGGAGGACACGCCCATGCAGGACCGCATCGCACAGCTGCAGGTTTGTGAGATTTTTGCTTTTCGACTTGTAGTTTGAAATATTGGTTTGTCGTTCTCGGGTTCATAAATTATGAGATTCTCGTCTGGTATGACTGTGACAGAAATGTTTTCTAGATTTCCAGGAAAAAAAAATGTTTTTAAATTTTACAGTGTTGAATATTGTTCTGGCACTTATGAACATAGGCATAACACTGTACAAATTCCTGTGTAAAATATCCACTGGCATTTTGGATATAGTGGTATATGGAAAGCATGCATGCATGTCAACCCACAGAACTACCTGCATGTTTTACCCTCAATGTCACCGAAAAATATGTTGGAAGTGAAGTCAGGGTTCCATGATTATGTAACTTTACCTTGAGTTTTAAGATTTTATTTCTTACTATTCTAATTTCTCTCCATACCTTTAATACTAAAATCTGTTGCAAATTCTCGGATTTTCTTATACATGTAATATATTTTGAACAGTAGATTCAAGAGCTTATCATGTATGGTAAAAGTGCACTAGGTAAAAGTCAATGGACTGATTGAAGGGACAACTGCAAAATCAGCTACACTTGTCCTGAGTCGGCTTCTTTCTAATTTTGAAGAGACAAGTCATAAATTGTAGCCATGCGAAATGCATGAATATATTCAGATAAATATGTGTATCTAGGGTGATGGTATCTTGAAGTTTGGAGTGTTTGCAACAGTGATAACGCACTTCAGCTCAGTTTTATCAACACAAAAATTATTTACATTTTCCGCGATCTATCTTACTTCGAGTGACAGTAAATATAGAGTAGATTGTTCATGTATTATATTTGTTTGAACTTGCTACCACGTTCGTATTTATAGTGTCTTATAAATGAAATCTTTCAAATTTCAGTTTCATGTTGTTTTTTGGCGTGGCTTGCTTGATATTTTCAAACATTTAGCTCAAAGTTTGGCTTCGAGTTACATTGCGTTATGTTTGTTGACTTTTTTGTGACGGTTTTGGCACACAACAGTCAAGTGTTTGTAATCCCTTAGTTCTGCATGTATTCCCCGTTCAGTTTTTACGTTTTTTCCCCTGTATATTGTAGTCGGAAACTGGTACATATAGTTAGTATTTTGACACCCATAGTTAAGCGCCCTTTTCTTTCATCATTGCTTTCTTTGTTTTGCATTCTTTTAGAAAGTTTTGTTCACTTCATATCTTTAAATTTTACGTTTCGAAATCATATCTTCATAATCAATGTATACAAAAAATATTGATTGACATCAGGCGTAACCGAACAATTGGTGTCACAGTAAATGTACAAAAATTCACGTTTGTGTGAAAATTACCCCAAATATTTTAGAACTTTTGATTTTGCTTTCATCATCATGAATAATACTGTATTTTCTTGGGATTTCAGTTTGAGATTTTCAGTGATCTAAATTGATTCAATTTAATATAATCAAGATAATATAATAACGATAATAATAACATGTTAGGGAAAATTAAGTAAATATATTTTGACATTTCTGTACATGTATTTTAATAATGTGCTTTGCTGTGTTGTGAAACTTTGTTTGTTTGTTTGAATTCACTGTGTTCGGTGGTGTGAAAAACTAATTTCCAGCACCGAAAATGTTCCATATCTTGATAAATTTTAAAGTGATCATTCTGCATTTTATGTATGTATGTAAGTTTTTATCAAAACAGCAATGTTTCATGGGAACAATAAGAAAAAAAGACTCTAATTGTAAAATCACTTACACAAAGCAGAGATTTCAGCCGAGCTTTGCACATGTTGCATAAAAAATTTATAATCATGTAACCTTGACTTCCCTTCTTCCCTGGTTCTATTCCCGCCAGAGAACTGATTCCAACTGGCTCCTAAGCTGGGTCAGTGGAATTACAAGATCGGGCACAAGTAAATTGATTAGAAGCACATTTGTCATGTTGAGGGGCGAGTGATTTGCAAAGCTGCCTTTGCCCCTTCACTAATCACAAGGCGCTTTGCCGGGAATTACATCTCGGGTAATGACCACTAATTGAATTTGTCTCGCTTTCATGGTAAAAAGGGCCCCTGGGATCGCAGTGTTGAGCCTTACAAGGTCTTCCTTCATGTGAACAATCCATCCAATCTCGCGCGGACATCGACGGATGCAAGTTTGCTGCGTAGAGTTGATGACTGTCTGAACTCTTGCACCCCCCCCCCCAGTTTGGGTCGCGCGGTTTGCATTTAGCCGATTAGCCTCGATACTTGTACTTGAAGATAGCAGTTTTACTAATCACTATGTTGACAATCAAGCTCTGACAAGGCATGTTCACACAAAGTTTGGTGACTTGGGGGGGGGGGGGGGGGCTGTAGGGCAGGTAAAGGTCCAAACACAGCTAACTACTAGTATGAGACAAGAGAGCCATGCATGGCCATTGATTTTCCGCGTTCAGCATTCACTAGGCGTCTCCAGTGTTGGCGTAGAGAGAGGCTTTAACACACACCACCGCACGCGGTGCGGTGTGGTGGCCCACTACGTTTGTTCGTTCGTCCGACAGTGGATCAATGCCAAGGCACTTGATAGATGCCAGTCAGTGTGGATTCCCACAGCTACCTGGCAGCTCTGTCTAACATGGTTCAGCGAGTGGTGTGGAACCAGGCATCTCAGGAGTACGCCTCACTCGTGCAATACTTGACGGGTAAACGTGAAACATGGCGAGAAAAGTGACGAGAAATGAGTGATTTAATGGCCTGACAGTTGCCCGGTTTCAATCGTGGTGGTAATGTTTCACTTGCGCCTTGCGGTGAGGTGTTGGGAGTCGATGATCGGTCATCAAACGTGAACTAGAGGTGTCCAATCAACCATGCAAGATTTCACCGCATGTGAAGGCCAAGTGGAAAGCTGTATTGCCCTCCGACGGACGGACGACAACATGATGTTTTGCAGGCTGCAACTGTGACCTCCCACAATCATGACAGCTTCACTGAAAAATAACACTCCAAAAGGAAATACCAGTCAATTTCACATGAACCTGGATTAGTCGCCTTATTGGATACACCCCTGGAGTTCAGGCATGCTTTCTGCAATTACTTTCGGGAAATCTTGACAACAGCAAAGAATTTTTTCGCACAGCGGACTTCATTGTTCATAACAGGTGGGTATGTATATCTATTGCGATACAGAATTTTTTAATTAAATGACAGACTTGTTCATGGGAACACTGGTAGTATGTGCATGTACCTGCTAAATTATTAATATTTCCGAAAATGTGTGCAAGGACCCATGAACTTTAGTCACAGTCATGTACCTGACAACTCTCAACATTGATACAAATATAACGAGTTGCATAGTGGGTCCAAACACCGCAAAAAAAAAATACAGTCAATATCGCATTGCACAATTCTCTTGCGCGATTGGCTATTGATTTATTGACACAAGCAGAGCTACAAATAGGATCAAGCAGGTTTTATTATGCCAATCTTGGTACAGTAATGTAAGATTTTGGTATGTTTAGGTTGGCGTTTATGACTGTTCTTCATGACATATTGGTGTCTCACATGTATGTGTATATTAGGGCTTACATTGGGGCGATTGCCAAGCAACTGATAAGATTAGTACATTAACGATTCAGGATTATTATGAGTATTGTTACAAGTGGTAAAAACCATAAATTATTCCAATAAACATGATTACTCTATCTACATACACAACACAGAGTCAGTAGGTAATATTATAGCTTGATAAAAATTACATCAGTATTTAATCAAATAGATATACAGAAATACTCGAAGAAAGAGTTTAAAAAATAATGCACATACAGCTGTATGTTGTAAAAATATAATACTGGATATTTAAAGCGATATGTTCACTATGTTTACTTGTATTGTGATAAGTTCCAAGTCAACTTAGATCAATAAATCGGCCTGTGGTGTCCACGTATGGATTTATTCACGCTTGACTGATTCCAATAACTGCCAATGCAAATAATGAATACAACAGCCATGTCGTACCCACGTAAGCGCAAAAGCCACTTGACCCTTCCACTGACGATATAATTGATCAACAAAACATTCATTGATAAAAAGTCTTCTCCAACATCAATATTGCATGCATTCGGTGCCAATGTGGTGTTCAGTTTGTTCTATTTTGTATTCAGCAGAATTCATTTGCACATGTGCTATTTACACGAAGGTGCTGTTTTCTTTGCCGCGAGGTAGGCGCTAGGTATTGGGTATTATCTCTTGAATTGTATGTATTATATGCTAACCAGGCATCGAGGATGTTTCACGACATAATACAATGAATATGCCTGAAACTGAAAAACGAATTCTCAGTGTAAACTTCTTCGACTTTCCTGTATTTAATATGTTGAACTTCAGTGCTAATATCACATGGTGTAGGAGTTTCCAGTAGTTCTGGGAATCACGGAGCTCAACTGAGCAGTGATAGAGAAACAAATATTTAAATTCACGAATGTTAAGATAAATATTTCCTGCTAATGCTTCCACAAACCTTGCATTTTCTAACTTTTCCTTGACTCATAAAACCAATCAGAGCTACTGCAAATTCTTTGTATATTGGTAAAAGCATATTTACATATTGTGATCAAATGGAGTGGGCCAATAATATAGCTTCAAGGCTTATCCTACACTTGGCCGTTCTAGACTTACGGGGAATCATATGTTTAGATTGTTCTTTAAACTGTACCAAGAAACGGCAGCACAAAATTTTGGTAGCTATAAAATCCATGGTATTGTATGAACTTTCCAGAGCTTCATGAGTATCACCAAAAGCTCGACCAAGTTTGTAATTAGAAATATTCAAAGTGATACGGATAAGTGATACTCCGGTGAAAATTAGGTAAGTTTCTGTTCGTAGTTAATATTCAATATTGCAACTGATTGATTAATCTCGCGATAACAGAACCTCTTTACACTTGCCGATAGTACAGCAAAAAAAAAGATACGAACACAAGACACTTAGGTCATGAAAACAGAAGACCCCCCTCCTCAGTAAATGTACAGAATTAACGTACAACCTTTAATGTTTGCACGGGCTTGCGTTTTGTTTTTGCCACTCAAACTACAATACTTAATGGCAATTTACAATGCTTTTCAACCTTGGATCAGTGTGCACGGAAACAAACATGGCCTGTTAGCTTTGCCACTTGATACCACGGCCCCTTACATGTAACGGTACCGAATTGCCGCACCTTTACGTCGCACCGAAATCACGGGTACGAGGCTATTTATTTTCTGTAGGTCTCTTTTCCTGACATATTGTTCGGCAAGTTGGTAACATTGCTCATTGCAATGATTTTTTCTCTCGTGCGGACAGAGAAAATGCGAGAACAAAATGGCTCAAAACTTGAGAGGAATACTAAAAAATTCTGGAATGAAACCGGTAGGACTCATGATAATATTGATATCATTTCGTACATTAGATTAGTCGTTGAAAAATGAAAATATAAACCATATTTTTATTTATTTGGTAAATTCATGCCATTTTGTAACTATTTGCTGATGTAATGTTTAAAAGACATCTCTTTTACTGTCAAAGTCTACGCAGTACGCATTTATAAATCAATCACACAATAATCAATAATTCACTCGCTATGATGTCACGCTGGTTGTGTCTTTTGTCACCAAGCACTTGATAGTTAACATGATGATGTCTTTAAATGTTAACACTTTTGTACAAATTTGTCTCGTCTGTTTTACGTGTAATTACCCGTAGTGACCCCCCTCGTACTTCCTGTTACCATGGTTACCTACGTACAGTAATTCTGTTGTCTGGCTGGAGAATATTTGCAGAACGACAGTGGAGGCAGATTACATTTTGAATACCGGATTTTCACAGTGACTGTTGTGTGTTGAAAAGTACATTTTAAAAATGGAGTCTCAAAAACAAAACATTATATTGAAACAAATCTTTTACTTTTTGTTGTGTCAAAGTTTAGCTTCGAAGTCAAGTGCATGCCTGAAATAAATCAATCAACTTGAAGAGGTCTGCTGAAGTTTATAATGCGACAAAATCGTCACAAACGATGACAGAAAAAACAAAAATCTCTGGTGCTCCACCAAATTTAATGTATGGCTCATTGTCAATTTATCACTCACATTTAGAGTCGTTGATCAATAGCGTTTGTCAAGCACAAGTTCGGAAACCTTACCATATGTGTACTTTATTCATGCATAGAATACACATTCAAGATGTATGCGTAACCTGGAAAGGGGCTACGCTCTTGACTCAAATGCAGAAATGATATTACATGTAGACAATAAATAATTAGGAAATAATGTGTTTTACCGGTATGATAAATGTGGCCCAAGTACCATACACTGCTCCTTAATTCTACTCGTCCACTGAAAACATACCATTTAATCCCTCTCAAACCTGTTTAATCCTTATTGAATATAGAGGAAGGCACAGGATATGATACTTGGGCCATAAATGTTATGAATAACTTTGTCATTAATTAGGGAAGTACAAACATGAAACTGCAGAACTATTGAGCCATACATTATAACGATTACTTTCATCATGTTCATAGTGTGATAAGTAATGATTGCACCCATACAGGGCATAACTAAATTTACAATACAAGCAATAGTGCCTATAATATAGATTTATATATTAATTTATCATTACATGTGTGCCTCACTCATGACAGCTAAATTTACATTGCTAATCTCATTCTGCCTTTAATTACAATTACTTCATAAAAAGACAGTCATTATAATTAATGAGATAATACATCCTACATAGATTTGATGGCTCCCTAATTGCAATTACCATAAATAGGATTAATTCTTGAGGACGAGCTGTTAACACTGTGAAAACTCACTGTTTGTACGGTTTACAGAAAACAGCTAAAGCAGATTATAGAAATCCGTTCAAACTTGTTCAAAGCCAGCCAGCGTAGAGAGGGTATATAGTGGTTTGTGTAGGCAGGGGAATAATGTTCTTTGCAATAGGTAATGTCAGTAAAAAGTATAGTTCAGTGCAGTGCATATTTAATGATAAAATTAGGAAATTGTAATGGATGAAAAGAAAAGTTCACTATTAAAACTCGAAATTTAGCAGGTACATGTACACAGATTAGGTCAATTTGTATTTAGGAAGGCCAACATCTTCTTAGTTTGGGGGAAATAGATGTTATCAGTGAAAAAAAAGCTAATTGTTAAATGATTTGCTAGTGATGAAATTGCGAACATATTGAATAACATAAATTTTCTGTTTTTGTTTGCAGGTCACCAAGATCTCTGCAAATCCTCCGACAAGACGACAGAAAGTACGGATAGCTCTTAGTCATCGGGCCACTCAGACTCCACGAGGGGGTCTCAAGAAGAGGTCAAAAACTTCTGGGGAGAGCGTAGCTCACACTGAAGAGACCAAGTTTGGATCACCATCCAAGCAGAAACCATCTCATCAGCCAGAACTTGGCACCAGCAATGGAATATCGAGTGGAGAGAAACAACATAGTTTGATTCCTCGGGCTACACCGAGTTTGCGGTCATCTTCATCATCCCCTGGACGATCTCCCTCATCTGCGTCTGGCAGTCGAATTCCGCGGCCGCTTGAGGATCCACTGTTTCTACGGCGACGAGCCCAGAGTAGTTCGCCACTCAGGAAACCCACCAGAGACAAAGCCGAGCGTTCCAAGTCTCTTGATTGTTCACAGACACAAGCTGATATAAAGAAACTTGGCATCCTTGGGGGAAGTTCAAAGTTTGAAGCAGGAAAGGATACATTGTCAGGACTTAGAGAACCACCTGGTGTCAAGAAAAAACCTGGTGTGGTCTCAACCGTGTTCAAAAGGAACACTGGTAACAATACAGTATCACCTGCAAAGAAAGCTAAAACCAGTGCACTTGGAAAAAATCCAGCAAAGCCAAGTGGTACAAGTCCAAAACCTCTCTCAATTCCTAAGAAGGACTTCAGCTGCCAACCTGAAGTCTACATACCACCAGTTTACCCAGCTTTTCCCACTAGACCGAAGAACAGCACTCCTGACCGAGACTTGACCCTCGAGGACGAGCGACTGCATGAGTTCTCTGGCTCAGACGACACACTAGAACCTACTGAAGTCACCCCGGATCTCAGCCGTGTCTCGCTCTCGAGCGAAGTCAGCGGCCTCAGTGCCAAAGAAAATGTAGACCGGGCCGTCCAAGAGGCAGACAGAGCTCTTCAAGAGATGATGGCCTCCGGTCTAGCGTTGACTTTCCCAGAACCCGTCCACTGGTATGGTAGCGCCCCCCAGCGGGATGAGATGGAACCAGTTAGAGTCGAGTTTGGGGATGAAGACGATATCGCTGTACCCCTCACCGACTCCGCTAAACAAGCTTTGAAGCTCACCCCAGGGTCACCCATCCACACTTGGCCACCATCTAGTAACCACGGTGGCCAGCGCATCAACATCACCTATGCAGATCAAGAGGGTGAGGATGAAGATGCCCAAAGTGATGATGCGTTCAGGACTCCGCCGAGTAGTGGTGTATATTTCTTGCAAGATGACCCGTCAATGTCAAATCAAACGATCCGACGACAGATGGAAGTTGTGGAACATAATACAACTCGCACAACTCAGATCATCGAACCTAGCAGTGCTCTCTTCTCAGACAATGAGAGCGAGGAGGACGCTGTTGAATCAGAAGAAGAACAAGTAGATAACATGTCCTGGAATTCTGGCGTCACGGAACCTGAACCAGATCAGGACCCCATTGACACCAAAGAAGATAGCACACAGACTCTGAGACACCGCAGAACACAGACTCCGGAGCAGGCTTTTACACAGACACCGCACCAGAGGAAACTGCCAACAATCCCGTCAAACCTGCCTCGTCAGGTGGATGACCATCAGATGGTCACGCGTTCTGGCAGTCAGTCCTCACTCGTAAATGACACTAATCCGTCACTTATGAACAAAATCATGGCCTCAGGGACGGGGTCACTAAGGAGTAGACACGGAGATTCCCCAGGTCGGGGTTCCCCATGTAGAGGTGACTCAATGGAGTTGCACGCCACGCGTGATATCCCTCAGCAGCCGACCTACCTCCGCGACTACCAGCGCTATATCGAGTCGGTGGACGGCTCAGGCAGTGGTCCATTCGTTCCCGGACACTTTGACAGTGTTGATGCTCAAGAGACTCACGATAGTTACCCACAGTTGCAGCACCAGCCTTACACAAGGAGTTCTCAAAACCTAGAGGAAGCTGTATCAATGCCCAGTGATACGGCTCCTCGCTACGCTACGACTCGACTCAACCTCCCAGCTTCCAGAGACTCCCGTGGTGAGGATGCTGCAACTAACATACTTAGAGCTCATGAGCATGAGCGACCACTCTCTAGGGCTGACCCTCTAGAGGATAGTCAACGGGACTACCACAGTCGCCCAGGCAGTGGCAGACAGTCAAGGAAGGACAGGTACCTAACTGGAGCTAACCCAGTCTTCAGCAGAGATGGCCCCTCTGATTACAGTAGCTATGGGAGACCATACAATGAGCAGGAAGACAGGATGAGCAGCACGTTTCCCATGGCTAGATCCAGTCAGGGGAGGTCACCTGCGCCTCACGACTGGCATCCTGAGTCAGGGATGTACCAGAGAGATACCAGGGACTTCACACAACAGACACTGAGTCACAACTCGACCCAAACTCCACTGAGGATTCGACTCAACGGCTCCATATCTAGCTGCCCTAGAGGAACCATCTCGATGGGAGATAGTTTTGTGTTTGATTACCGGGGGGACGGTGCATCCCGAGATCAGTCTCACGGAATTCAACCGTGGTCGCTTCTCTCTTCCGGAGATTATGATGTCATGTCATCGAGGGACTTTGCGACACAGACCTTTGGTCAATACTATGATGACTACCACAGTCACCAGTTCACACAGACTGGGAACGGACGACCCTGGTCCGCTACCAGGACCCACTTGGACGAGAGCACGCAGACTGCAAGTGATGGTCACACTCAAACCACTCCAATACCAGAACTCATGCTTCGGTCTCAAGAAGCACCTATCCCTAACCATCATGCCCACTTTGACTCGCACCCAGTAGAACATGGATCTCCAGAGTATTCGAGACAGGCTCCACCCGAGCGATCACCTCAACGGGACACTTCTGAGCCTGAGGTCTCTCCCAGATCCAGCCGAAGGTCCAAAGGACACAAGAAAAGGCACTCACGTGAGCGCAGCCATGACCGGGACACTGTAGACGACGCTCAATCAACAACTACATTTCAGTCACACATGTCTCGAAGGGATATTCTCAAGTTTATGCTGGACCAAGTGAAGGATCTCAAGAAGAAAATTGATCCTGATCTTGTTGCTCAGCGTGAGCTTGACAAGAAGAAGGAGAAATCCCGGCAGAAAAAGACGCGAGAAAGGACTCCAGACAAACATCGCAAAGCCAAAGATGACGACAGCGCCATCGAGTCTTTTGCTGAGGATGCCGAGCAAGATGACAAACTTTACACAAAGAAACGATTGGAGTTACTGTACGGTGCCCCACGTGAACAGATGTCGAGAGCAGCCACGGATAATGAGGCGAGGACTTACAGGAGAGATCGGCGTCACAGCGTTGAGAGTCTACACAGCGACCAAGGGGATGAGCGGGATCCAAGCCGTGACCGTGCGTATGACCGCCTGAGAGAGAAGTACCTTCCCAGTCGGCGGTCGGAGAGTCGAAAGGCTCCAACGAGGAAAGCCTACACGCCATCACCAGAGCGACGTCATTACTCACCGCCTTCATATCGTGATCGTCACAGACGAGAATCTCGGCCTCGCTATCGACCATCATCTCCGGACCGACACCATCGCTACCCTCGGGGCAGGTCCCCCATGCGAGCAATGCATCCAACAACTTGGAGGCCTCCACCGCAACGCCCTCCAGTGTATAACGGATACGCTTCTCATGGTCATCCATACAATCCAGCTGTACAATCGGTAAACTATGGACCTCCAGTGGGCCAAACCCCACAACCTATGCAAGCAACGAACGTTGCCCAACAAAATTACACCATGCAGCAGCCAACACAACAATATGTCCCCCAGGTGGCAGCACAGGCTCCACTGCAACAGGTGCCCATTGGGGGCGGGGTTTTCCGACCAATCAGCGCGCAGCCGGGACCACAAGTGACTCCGGTACAAGGTACTCCTCTTCTCATCTTGCCTCCCAAGGCAGAACCGTCGCCCAAACCCCAGTACATTCTCGTCCAGAGTCCAGCTGTCAGAAAGACGCCCGTACAGAGCCGAGCGACTGGCAAAACTAGACCGTCCTCGGCGCAAGCAGCACTTGGGAGAAACGTGGAAACTAAATCGCTGTTCACGTATAGACTTGCTCGGAAGTAGTTACGTTTATGTTGTTTTGTTTTCTTTTGTATTGTTTAGTGATATATCATCGTATTATGGAGTGATTAATTTCATATTCGGGTATATTATGAATATTTTGAGTTATACCTGTATTATCAAGTATCCGTCCACTGATTTTGTATTTTTTATCACATGTATTTTACCATTATGTTTTTACCTTCGGTGCCAACTCTATGCTCAGAAGTCAAGTGAAGTATTTTTGTTGAATAACTCATTATGCTATATTCGTACATGTAATAAAAATGGTTGTAATTATAGGTAGACATAGCAGTTTGTTCAGCCACACACTCTCCTACTCTATCGATATATTACGACTGTATAAGTTTGGAGTTGTTTTGTTTATGTTATCATTTATTGGCATTACTACATGTATACATGTAACACTTTATTTATCCCATTAGATTTCAAAAGTTACTATTGGCGGTATATTTCACCCAAAGGCGTAAAAAACAATATCTCGACGGATAGTTTACCTTGGCTTTCAGACTGAAGTAAACAAACGTCACACCAAATATGAACATATCAATGAATCATTTGTTATTTTAGGCTTCACAATGTAGGCTTTCCCGTTTCTAGGCAGGCATTTAGCTCTCATTGTACATATTGTGTCACCTTTGTTCAATGTTTTAAATGTTAATGACTATCACTTTAATGTATGGAGAAATAGAAGTGATCATAATAAATTGTTACAATGAAATTCAGAGGAATATATACCGTGCTATGTAGGTATATCCTGTGAATAATTGCTTTATAATAGCACATTATTTAATTATTTTGGTTATTGTATGAAATTTTTGTCATTACATGATAATTTGTTTTATTTATTCAGCTTATTCATGGGGGAAAAAATATTATTGATTTTGTTTGTTATCAGTATTAAATGAATGAATTTCACTCATTTCGATGTTTGAGTGAAGACATAATTATCCTGTGATATAATATTACATGTGTACGTACATGTAAAATTACTTGGTGCGTTATATGTGCACACTCCATATTCATCATGTTTATATATCTCATGGTAATGATGTATGTTATGGAAATAATAAATATGAATGTGACATGATAAGTTGGCTCATCCATTTGAATTTGCTTAATTTATATCTCGGACCATGAGTACCAGAAAAAAAGATAATATTCATTATGTACAATGAAATTACAGTAAGAAAATAGGCAATGTGTGCATGCTCTCATAAATTCCGGTGTTCCGGCACGACACAAAAATGTATTGCTAGGTATGGTACACTAGATATAAAGCAGACATGCTGTTAAAAAAACATGAAAAAAACTACCAACTGATAAATTGAATGCAGTGAATACTAGTTTCTTAAATATTATTTCAGTGCAGTGATTTCACTTGTGCAACTGCATCATTTTGTTCTCTGAAATTTTGCAGTTGCTGGTATTGTCTGTTCATCAATTACGTGTAACAGATATCATCTAGGCTAGCAATAGCTCATTGAATATTTGAGACCACCTACCTATACAGTAGTGTCCAGTATATTTGGATCCAACTAGAGAAAAAAAACACTTGTGCATAATTTGTAGTGAATATTTGCCAAGCAAACAGCATGAAGGTGTTGAATATTGATATTACACAGCCGATTCCAACCAACCAAATCATACAAATCAGAAACGTTTTGGAAGAGTGGTTTCAGGAGATTGAAGGGGAGTAGGTTTCAGCAAATATATTTCATGAAAAAAATCTGCAAGTTTAAAGGTATTCAGCTTTACAATTTCTTTACATTCAAGATTTTGTGTATGGTTTACACTGGTGCAAAATTCACTGGTCTATAAAAGTATTGATTTGCTATCGGTTCAATAATCCTGAGTGGAACATGAAAATTAAGAATGGTGATATCGTACACAGCACAATTACCGGTGGAAGACCGTGGTCTCTTTTCGTGGTCAATAATTGGTGCAGTTACCTGTATAGCATTGTGTAAGGCCTTCGATTTTATGCAAGGAAGGGGCGGCGATTTATTCCGCTGTGGTCAATCTTTCCAAGAGTTTGCACCGAGTCACGTTACGAGATTAGAGTAACACGCATTAGTGCACAAAGTTTGTCGAAGAAACTGTTGAAATTCATGCCAGAAATAAGTGCCATGTGGAAAAAAATACTGTCCTACTAAGCAAACTGGGAGCAATGTGGATAAACAAAGAAAACATAAAATCTTGGCTACGGTAATTCTCGAGGAGGGATTTCCATCAATATTTCGTGTTCCTTGGATACTGTTCATACACAATCATGATTAGTGTTTTTGGATTGCAAATGCCACAGTCTTTTATACAATATAACTACCGAACGAAACATTATTTCCTCATAAGAATGGATTGTCGTTGATTAAAAATGTTGAGAACTTTTCATGTGGAATAACATAAACAAAAAACCACCAGTCAGTGTGTGTTGTGCACAAATCAATATCTTTGCTGTGAAGTAATTATGGTGGATAAAAATGGGCACGCCTCAGTCGAAAATAAAGGAGAGTCGACGAGAAGTGAAACTGCGCAGACGACAGGAGGATATAGACCTTAAATTCCAGGTCGAAACGCAATATTTCTTAACACATGCTAGAGAATAATTTTCCTTTTTATGTCGGATTTTTCAATATTTTTGTGTTTCATTTAATATATCAAATGTATGAAGTTCGCTTGTTATCAAATTTCAGACAGTAGTCTTCATGGAGCAGAGGAAGATCCTGAACAATTCGTAAAAATCCAATGACTGTTTTCTTCATGTTTCCTATCGTTTGTGTTTTACAGAGACTCAACGAGGAACTCGAGGCGAGAAAGCAAGACATAGAAGATCTGAAAAATGGCGCCAGTAAAGTCACACCGACCATCAGTCAACATGATCGGGAGCTTGTGGAAGATCATCTCAGGTATAAAAAATTATGACACTTTGATGATTACAGTTGTGAACTTTGACTTGATAGAAGCACTTGATTATGTTATCATGGTAATTGGTCTGACAGTCAGAAAGTAACTGTATTCAGCAAGGCATTCTTTCAAGCAATATCAAACTTGGATGACATTTGACCGTCGAATCCGGTCTAGTAGCATAATAATTATGGTCGTGTATGACCCAAACCCCCAACAGTACGCTGCAGAAGAAGCTGTCGTCGGCCCAGGACCGCGCCCACCGACAGCTGCAGACGTGCGAGCAGCTGATCGTCAGCTACGACTCGGTGATGGAGCAGGTCGGGGAGTACATGGACTGGCTTCGCGGCACGCAGGAGACGCTCACTCAGCGGCCGGCCCTCGGCTTTGATGTGGCCCAGGCAGAGACTGTGCTACAGCAGCAGTCAGTGAGTATCGTTCTGTCAGTGATCAACGAATGATGTCGTTTTAAAAATTGTGCTTTGTATTTGAATGACTAGTTACAGTTTCAAAAAGTGTGAGATAATCATGATCATACAGCTTTTCAATTAGGTTTTCTGCAATTCAGACAAAGAAGTTATAGGTAGTAGCCAGTGGGAATAGACCTCAACTTATAACTTCTTATCCCTCTCCTTCAAACCCCGCAGACTGTTGTCCGCGAAGTGGAGGCTAAGCAGTTGCTCCTCGACTCGGTCCAGCGTCAGGCTAACACCTCCCTCCAAGCTCTCGGGCCACGAGAACGCGAGCAGATTGAACGTCGCCTTACTGACCTACAGGAACAGCAGCGACACGTCCGAGATGCCGCCAGCGAGCGATGCAAGCAGCTCTCCCGGGACGTCGCCGCCAGGAAGGCCGCACAAACCGACCTGGACAAGATCACGGCCTGGCTAGCCGAGCGCGAAGGGATCATCGAGGCCGGGATCAAGCTGCCTCTGCATCCAAAAGATGTGCTTCGTGATCTCGACAGCAAAAAGGTATCCTTACATCAAGATTTGTTTTGTGGTTTAGAGAATGATAATGACAAAGAAGTCAATAAAATTTTATGATCTTCATACCAGAAATGATAGTATTCGTTACATAAAATGATTAACACAATTGAATGATTATTGCTTGTATTTAGGCCAGTTTGAGTGAAGTCCGACAGTTTGGCAGCACTGTGGAGCGCTTCCTCTCAGAGGGAACTCGCATCATGCAGCAAACTGAGAATGGCGACAGACAGGATATGGAACAGAAACTCAATGGTATCTAAAAACATTGAAATTATTTTACACAGAACATTGAGTAACTTTGTTTAATTAACAGCCATACACGGATGGTGAAGAAGTTATGTATATTCTCTGACGAGGTAGTCATGTGCAAGATCCATACAAGGTTGAAGGAATTATGGAATTTTCTCCCAAAATTTATTCGACTGCATATTAATCTCTTCGCCAGACGTACAGACGAGGTACAAGACCTTGAAGCATTTCCTTGAGAGCTATGTTCAGAAACTGCAGGAGGCCCACGTCAGCCACAAGCAGCTCGAGTCTGACTTCGTCAAAGTGGAGAACTGGATCAAAGAGGCTGATGGCGTCCTCTCCAAACCTCTCCAGTTGGACAGTCCGGCTGCACTTCTCAAGGAACAAGTCAAACAGTACCAGGTACAGGCAGATGGCATGCATCACTGTTGTGACTTACTGCGTTATATTTCACTGGTATATCTTGCTACAACTCATAAAATGTTTACCTTGCGTGGACGTAGCGATAATGCGATGTTCGAATTTGCTAAAAAAATAATGTAAATATTAGTAGATGATTGTGGAGTTTATGTGGAAGAAAAAATTAGATATTTTCAACATGATTTGAATTGATTTGAATTGGTTTCAGAAACTATCAAGCTCGGGCCGCATGCAGGAGGCTATTGCGAAAGAGGTGACAGAAAAAAGCGAAGTACTCCTACTGATACTGAGAGAAGCCGACCAAACACGACTCAGCAGTCGGCTACAGTCGATGAACGACAACATGCAGAGGTCAGTTCATATCAATAATGCTGGAAAATGGTGCACATAATATAAAAAATTACAGAGTACATAGAACATAAATTTGTTGGAAAACTACAAAAAAAATTCAACCTTTAGAAACTAATTTGTAGACTCGAACTATGTTCAAATATCACTGTTCTAGACTGTTGAGTGAGCTGCAGAAGAGGCTATCTTCTCTGGAGGACATCCTCGGAAGCAAGAGTCGCTTCGAGACGGACCTCATTGAGCTGAACCGAGTGCTCGGAAACGCTCAAGAGCAGCTCAAACTGATGAGTCGTGGCGTTGGGCACAAGCTGGAGGATGCCACCGAACTACTTGAGAAAGTTCAGGTAGGTCACTGATAATAAATGTTTGATTTTTTGTTAGTAAATATATGAAGATGGGGGGGGGGGGGGTATTCTCATTGAGAATTTTGTCTTCAGTAAGTTTAAAGCACATTTCTTTTGCATACAACAATGGCCAGTGTGAGCGGAATGAAAAGTCATGCATCAAAATAGGTAGAATCAGATAGGTAGAATCAGATCAGATCACACTCATCTCACGTCTCCTCTCACACTCTCACAGAAACTCCAGGATGACACAACTGACCTTCAGCCTCGCTTCAAGTCCCTCGAACAGTCGGTTGAACATCTCCAGTCACTGGGACACCAAGGAGCCTCTGGGGAGTTGGAGCAATTGTCAACGACATATAGTGACGTCCGAGACCAGCTCGCTCTCCAGCGGGAGAAACTGTCTAAGGCCGTCACGCTCAGGGAGCAGTTCTACGCGCAGAAGGGCGACGTCGAGATGTGTCTCAAGATCTGCCAGGAACAGATGGAGGCCGTAGATGTCCCAGGGGTGGCCGTCCACACCAAACTCGACAGATACAAGGTGTGTCAAGAGTTTTTAGTGAAGAAAATTACAGGTTCGGATGGAGTGTGGTCTAGTAAACTAATGTTGGCTTTTCGCAGCAATGCCTTTTACTATTTCTACAATGTATTTACCTATGGTGTTTGCAGAATGTTTTGGAGAAGCTGGAGTCGAAGGATCCTGACGTTGATGTGTTGGGAGATCGCTGCCAACAGATAGGCATCGAGGGCACACCAGCCGACACGGAACACCTCCAGAACCAGATTCGTCAAATCCGGTCAAAGGCCGAGCAACTGCGACGTGACGCCCAGCGGAAATCTGACCGTCTCCAAAACGTCATCTCAGAGCGGCATGGCTTCGAAGAGGACCTCACGAAGGCCGCGGACTTCCTCCGACAGAAGGATATCCAGCTCCGCCCACAGGAACACCTTGCTATCGATGCTGATGGTGTGGAGGCTGAGCTTGTAAAACTGGGCGGAGTCAGGGACGACGTCTCTCTTCAGCTGGAGAGCGTGCTAGAACAGATCAGTGAACAGCGCGCAAAGTACGAGGAACTCGATGAGGGACTCCCGCTGGAACTGCAAGAGAAGATCGACGAGATCGAACATCTCAAGGACAGTATACAGGTGAGTAGTCATCATTATGTCAGGTGATGACAAACACTCTGTTTCTTATTTCAGGAGGGGAGGGGTTTGGACAATAACAAAGATACAGCCCTGTAATGGCTTTTCTGTGAATACACACAGTGTGATAAATTCCTATGTCATCGAATACATCAGAAACAAACCCATGAATTCATACAGACGAAGGTTCAAGAGGAGGAGAAGAAACTGGCGGATGCCAAATCAAAGCGTACCGAGTTCCGAGCCGTGTGGCAGGAGATCTCTGATTGGCTGAAGGGTGCCGAGGACACGATCACGTCTGACGACGAAGGCATCAATTATCAGACAGCCGAAGCAGACCTGAAGAAACACAAGGTAATGATGGTAGTCAGATTTTTGGCTAGAGAGAAAAAGATTTTGAGATAAATACCAAGGTTATATTCAAACGATCCACATACGCATAAAATATTGGTCAGATCTTTTTATTTTGCCAGTTTCTTATTACATGTATCGGTAAATAGAGGAAAAGACTCCAATCCTAAGCAGTAAATTAAGTGAACATGTTGCAACTACCTCTGCAGACGACATTTGCGCGGGAGCAGGAGATCCAGAAGCGTATGGACGAACTGCTAGACCTCTCTGAGCAGCTCTCTCCAACCCTTGACCTCAACGACAAGGCCACGCTGAGGGAGTCTCTCCGCAGCATGGGCCAGAAGGTCACCACGGTAACCGCCGATGGCGACAGGCGTCAGAAGGAGCTTGAAGAGACACAGGCTGCCTGGGCCGATTACCAGGTAATAACAGAAAGGGTTGTTAAGTGGGCAAAATATCAATATGTAATTTTGCCTTCAGAATTGGAATCTGATGAAGAAATTTTGTATCCACATTCAAAATGCCACTTCATATCACTAATCTTACTAGCATTCCCTAGTTGCACATTCTAAACAAGCAAAATAATCTCAACGAAAAATGTGCTACTGAATTTCTCCCATCACTCTCACCCCCCAGGAGCTTCACACTTCCGTCCAGCGATACCTAGACGACGCAGAGACCCAGTGGCAGACTACTCCTGATCTCCCAGTCGTCTCCCTGGAGCAGGCGAGGGGCCAGCTGCACGACACCGAGGAGTACCTCTCTGGCCTGGCCAGCCACCAGGAGATGGTCGCCCAGCTGGCCAATCAGAGCCGAGAGCTGGAGCGAAGAGGAAGTCAGGCCTCGCGGGAGGCGGTAGATAGACTCCAGCAGCAGGCTCTGGAGAAGTTCAATAGACTGAGGGCTGCCGCGGAGGAGAAACAGGCTGACATGCAGGTGTGTTAGCTGTCAAAATGCCCCATTAAACATTTAACAAGCATTTATGTCTATGATGAGTGGAAATAAGAAAGAAACTTGGTTGCTTTTCTTGACATTTTGAAACATTTTTGTTCCTGCCACCTCATTTTATACGTGACTTGGAATTCTGATACATGCAATTTAATGATTATTTTGCTGTCTGGTTTGCAGGACACCGTCGAGAACTGGGAGATGTTCCAGGAGAAGTCCTCCGCAGTCCGTGAGGTCCTTCAAGCGGCCAAGATCCTGATGGCTCCCGAGGAGATAGAGCGAGCCTCGTCCACGGAACTCCAACAGCAACTCATTGATGCAAAGGTAGGTGTCCTGAAAAATATTACCTCAGAAATTATGGCATAAGTTAGTCCTGATGTGGTCAGTGCCGATTGGGTTCGCCATAATCATTGACCAAACATAGTGCAGAAAATTAGTACAGTAGCTTTTCAGTAGCAGAATATTGTGGATATTAAAACACATTCATTGCCATGAGAAATGAGCACCTTCTTCTTGCACCCCCTAGGGCCTGATGTCGACAGTGGAGAAGGGCCACGGTGACCTCGCCACCCTGCAGCGGTCAGCACAGGCTGTGTTAGCTCAGCTCCCCGCCAGTGAGACTAAACTCGCCATGCAGAAAGACCTGCTCAACCTGCAGGACCAGTTTGAGCAGTATGTAATTGAGTCTTCAAAAAAGTTTATGTTACAGTGTAACATGTGGAAATTATGATAGATCTGCATTTTATGTATACAATATACATGTAAAGTTCGAATTTAAATGATGAGCTTTCTTCATTCTTTAGGCTAAACCAGCAAAATTCAATCTCTGAACTGGTGAACGGATATTCATTTTCAGCAGACAATATCTGTTGAAATCTTCTTGTTAGACATTAAAAAACTTCATCGATTTATCTCCGTCGCAGACTGGAGTGGAAGACGCGTGACCAACAGGAGGCGCTGGAGTCTGAGGTTGCAGACAGAGACCAGTTCAGCGCCGACGTCCTCAAGACCATCGAGTGGCTGCGCAAGACGGACGCCTCCCTACAACAGCCGGAAACGCTCGGCTTGGAGCCTGACGACGTACACGAGAGGATCCTGCGGCAACAGGTCGGTGGCGAAAGGAGGTTTTCTGGCTTGTCCTCTGTGTATACGGTTAATGCAGTAGAGTGTATAGTAGAATAGGTTTTGTTAGCACCAACATTTCAACATAGTGGAATTGTTTGTTAAAAGGAATTGTCATATAGTGTGGCTTTTGGTCTTGAGCAATATAGTAAAAATTTATAGTGACTTCAATGCATTGCTGTGAAATTCTCAGCAAGCTATTGAAGCTCATAAGCGACGTGTTATAAGCTATCCATACTGTAGCGGTATCAGAAAAGTTTTGCAAAAAGTGGCCTAAGTTGTTAGAGCAGGTTTTGCAATAGTTGTGTTGCTTTTAAATAGTGTACTTCTTTACCTTCACCAACCAAACCTCACGGAAACAGGCTCTGAAAGCCGACTTCGATGACAAACTGGATGATGCACGCTCCCTGATAGACAGACAGAAGGACAAATATGGTAATGACACGAGCCATTTCCCAAGTGAACTCCAATCAAAGGTCACTGATCTAAGCGAGGCCGAGGGCATCGTGGCCCGAGGTCTCGCAGACAAGTCCAAGCTTCTGGACGACGCGAGAGATGCTCGGGAAGAGTTTGGAGCTGCTGTAGAGGAAGTCGTTTGTCAGCTCGATGACGTGGAAAAGCGCGTCCAACAGCCAGTGGACAATCTCGACAAAGCGCAAGAGAAACATGAGGTCAGTGTTTTGTTCAGTGAGTGTGTCAGAGTTGAGTTGATTATCGTCTCTTGTGTGGAACTTCAGTGTCTGAAAGAATGAATCTTTGAAATAAGCCATGTGGATAGAAAGTGTGTGTGTTGCTTGTGTGGCAAGAGCAGATGTGTTTTATGTGAATATTTTCATCTTTTATCCCTTTACGATTGCTTGTAGAATGTCTAGAAATTTTTTTGTACATTTTACAGTTAATTTTATTAAGTAGTTTCAAAACATTAATAAGTCATCAACTTATTCCTTTCACACTAGTTTTTACGTAGGAATTTTAGTAGATGACTTCATTACTATATTACATTTCAATAGCTATCACTTGTAGTAACAAATTTTTCTCCATTTTCCCCCCCATTTTTCTGACACCTTCTGTACATACAGGCGTTAGTCAATGAAATAGCACAAGTCAGCCCCAAAATGGAACTCTTAGAAACATGCGTTGAAAGAATCTCACAAACGGCATCAGAAAATGATCGCGACTCATTAACAGATAGAATAAATGAGCTTAAGAGACGATGGGCAAACATCTTGGAGAAAGGAGAACTGAAAACCAAAGAATTCAACGAGGCAAGCGCTTTGTGGCGGAAATTCATGGAGACTTCGCAGAATATTGAGGAGTGGTGTCAACAGGCCGATAAGTCAACTCAGATGCCTCTCTCATGGCGGAACATGGAACAGGCAAATGGAGACATAGAACAACAAAGGGTACACAATTGTTCATACATTTAGCCATATAAACACCTGTCTAATTGTGCATCTAAATAATATTTTCTACACTTGTGTACTGTATCCAATCCTTGAGTCCAATTCTTTAGTAAATCAATTCAGTTGAATTCTATACAGAATAGATTGCAACAGTGTGAAAGTATCACTGGATTATGTTCTTCGAAATTAGAGACCAGTTCAAGGACTATGCTAGAAATCTTATAGCAGTTGAAATTTTTGCATGAAACTCACCTTTGAAAAAATACCCCAAAAGGAAAACACACAATTTCAAATCCTCTATTCACCAATGTCCAGTCGCTCATACAAGACGGCACAACTCTCGACTCCAAGTTTGACGAGCTGGAAAACCTCGCACAGCAACTGGAGAAACTCTCCCCGAAGGACGAGTCCACAAAACGCCGAATCCAAGCTCTTCGTGATAAGTTCTCTTCGGCGGAGAGAGCCTCCGCGGACCGTCTCGATGAGATGGAGGTTGCCGCCGGTGACTGGAGCCAGTGTCAAGCTGACACGGACGAGGTCACGACGTGGATCCAGAAGGCTCGGGAATCCACAGTACAGGTCTATGATGACAACATGTCGATTGAGGAGATGCTCGAACAACAGCAGGTGTGCATTGGCTGGGAAACGACAAAGTTGTGGAAGTATGGGGATGGGTTTAACTGCTTTGGGGGTTTTCCGATGTTTGACGTCAAAATTCAGTGTACTACAGTGTTTTGAAAGACATTATTATTGGGATAAAAAAACATAGTTTTTCAACTTTAGATTTCTCCAACTTTGATTCAGTAAAAAATTTGGCCAAAGGAATTGAATGATATCATGGGAAAAATGCCGAATTTCAGCGAGTAATCGCCGAAATCGAGGAACGAGAAGCCCAAGCTATCTGTGCCTTGGACCAGCAAGACAAACTCCGACCATTCACCGATTCATCGTCATTGCCATCGGATCAGCGTCCCAAACTGACCGGAGAAATCGCCTTCCTCAAGCAGCAGGCGCTTCAACAGAAGGAACAGCTGGAAAAACTCAGAGACGAACACGTCCGTCACGTTGAGGAGGTCAAGGTCATGACGGAAAACCTGGCCGCAGAACGAGAGATGGGCGAAGGAAAAGATGACAGTGTGGATGCGCCAGTGGAAGAAGCTGAGATCACCGCTGTAAATGTAAGGCTTGTACATTTGTTGGCTTGGCTGCTTTATTCGTTTCACTTAGCTGTATTTCTTCGTATTTTGCTTGTTGTAAATATCTGTATGACATGTGTAATTGTGTATGTACCATTACGTTAGTACTATCATGCTCAATATTTCACAGCCATTTGTTTCAAGATAATGAATAGAATTATTCATCGACAATGAAAAATTATTGTAATCCATACAATTAATATGAGAAATCTATGCTGACCCTCATACATGATAAAATATATGTGTGTGTGTAATAACCTGAAAAAAATATCACACCAATTCACTCACATAATTTAATTCAACTGAACTTTAACCATGTACAGAAGTTGTGTATTTTTCGATAACTGTAAACTATGTTTCATCTTTTCTATTTTATAAATCTCTCACATGTACAAAACTATCTGCACATACAAATTGCACATTTTAAAATTTTGTGAAATACTTTTCTGAACAAATTTAATACCTGCACCAGTCTTTATAAGACCATTTATATCGTGTTTGTGTGATGACGCACCATGTATAACCGTGTTTGTTGTTGTCTTTTCTCCCTTCTGTCTATCTTATAGCCTTCCGACGAGGAACCCGACTTGGAAGAATCTATAAGTTCCAATCATGATCTCCCCGATACAGATGTTGACCCCCCTTTACTGGTAAAGCAAATCAGTCCGTCTCCCCGAGATTCAGATTTGTCGGATGTTGATCAATATGCAAGTTCCCTTGAAGATCCTGAGCGTCCTCAAAGCTCATGCTCTGTCCGATCAGATGGTACTGATGAATTGCTAAATGCCAGTCCGACTGGCTTCAACAAAGATCCAGAAACAGTAGTTGCAGATGATAAGTCTCCAATAGAAACAGATGACTCGGTAGGGGAGACTCAAGACTTCGTTGAAGACAAACCAGGTCAAGAATCTGTAGTAACTTCGACATCAATAGAGTATAGATCAACTGAACATGTCAATACCACTATTCATATCACAAAGATGGAAACTATCACATATGAACAAATCTCAAAACGAACAATGTCACTGAGCTTGCAAAGTCAGACCCCGACTGAGACACCTGAGGAATTAATGAGTACTCCTTCAGGGAGTAGATCTGAAACATCTGATACTGATGAAACTGTCCCGAAAGAAACTATGGATAAAGATGAACTTCCACATACAGATTACGCCAGCGATGCAACAGAGCCTTCAGATGAGTCATTTGATGAACCACAAGCTGTTGACCATGTGAACACCTCGGTCTCCACAGTCAAAGATACCATTGTCATAGACCAGCTTCCATCTCTAGACACAGCGACTAGTTTGGGTGAATCTGATGTTGTGGAAACGTCGGATTCTGAATCTGATGATGATAAACCAACATTACTTGATGGAGAAGTGGTTCCCAAAGATGTCCTTCCTAAGGATCAACTGCCCCCATCCACTGAGACAACCTTGCTCGATCCAGCAGTCACAGATGCTGAGCTAGTTGGCTCTGCTGCTTGTGACCAGGTGACTTCTGTGTTGGATTTAAAGGAGTCTGTTCCAAAGGAAATCACCAGAAAAGATCAACTGCCTCCTTCTAGCGACACTACTCAAGGGCCCAGTATGGTCTCGTTTGAAGATTCATTAGGTTACACACCAGATAGCCAGTCAATATTTGCAGATGACTCAAAGCAACTTGTTCCCAAGGATCGTACTAGAAAGGATCAACTACCGCCTTCTACTGACAATACACAAGGGCCCAGTATGGTCTCCTTTGAAGATTCATTGCGGTACACACCAGATAGTCAGACATTGTCAGGAGATGATCCCAAGAAAATGACCCCCAAAGAACTCAGCAGGAGAGATCAACTGCCCCCTTCTACTGAAACTACCCAAGGACCCAGTGTGGTCTCATTTGAAGGTTCATTGAGTTACACACCCGATAGTCAGACATTGCCTGGAGATGATTCTAAGGAATTGAAATCTAGTTCAGGGGTCACTCCTAGAGATCAGCTTCCCCCATCCAGTGACTCCACACATGGGCCAAATCTAACAGCTTTTGAAGATCCCTTCACTACTGCAGATGACCAGAGGGCTACAGTGTTAGATTCCAAGGAGCTTGTGTCTAGAAAAGTCTCACCTCCAGCTCAGGTTGTCCCTTGTGACCCCTCAGTAGTTGAACAAACATTACCTGGTGCTACCACAGAAGATATTGACCCCAGTGCCCCCACATCATCAGCATCAATAGACCTCAAAATAATTTCCCAAGGAGAAGATCAACCTCAGAAACAGGATGCTCCAGAAGATCCTGCTAAACATGTAAGTTCTGACTCTGAAGCAAGCATGGAGTCCCCCTCTCACGATGCATCAGCAGGTGACCCAAAGATCACTACATCTGTTGATTCCAAGCATGACGCACCAATTGATGATGACCATATTGCACAGACATTATTTGATTCTTCACCACCAGAGGATGGCACACTTAGCTCTGGCACAGACACAAGTAGTGTAGACCCTCTGCACCTCTCAGCACATGTAGCTATAGATTCACGTCTCACATTGCCACATTCAGAAGGTTCATTCATTGTTACCAGACAAGATACAAAAATTGTATGTAAAACACAAACGGTAGATACCAGAGACTATGGAACTCGGGATGGTATGAGAGATCAAAAAACTTTGGATGGTGGCAAAGGACATCGTCCTTTGGATCAATTTGGAGGCCAGGAAGATCCAGATGATATAAGGGAACAGGAGACTTCAGATGATGACACAGACCACAGAAGCCCAGATTATCACAGAGAGCAGGGAACCTTTGATGATGTCAGTGTCGATGTTACAGATCGGGAAATTCCAGATGATCTCAGAGACCAGGAAACTCCAGATGATGTCAAAGACCAGGAAACTCCAGATGATGTCAGAGATCGGGAAACTCCTGATGATCTCAGAAACCAAGAAACTCCTGATGACCTCAGAGACCAGGAAACTCCAGATGATGTTAGAGACCAGGAAACTCCAGAAGATGTCAGAGATCGGGAAACTCCTGATGATCTCAGAAACCAAGAAACTCCTGATGACCTCAGAGACCAGGAAACTCCAGATGATGTTACAGGCCGAGAAACTTCAGAGGATGTTAGAGATCAGGAAACTCCAGAGAATGTGACAGACCATGAAACTCCTGATGATGTCAGAGACCAGAAAACTCCAACTGATGTCATAGACCATGAAACTTTAGACGAAGTCGGAGACCAGGAAACTCCATACAATGTCAGAGAACAAGAAACTCCAGATGAACTCGGTGAGGACAGGAAAACTCCAGATGACATCACTGAGGACAGGAAAACTCCAGATGACATCACTGAGGACAGGAAAACTCCAGATGACATCGGTCAGGACAGCAAAACTCCAGATGACAGCAGTGAGGAAAGGAAAACTCCAGATGACAGCAGTGAGGAAAGGAAAACTCCAGATGAGATCAGTGAGGACAGGAAAATTCCAGAGGACATCAGTCAGCACAGGAAAACTCCAGATGACATCAGTGAGGACAGGAAAACTCCAGATGACATCAGTGAGGACAGAACAACTCCAGATGACATCAGTAAGGACAGAAAAACTCCTGATGACATCAGTGAGGACAGGAAAACTCCTGAGGACATCAGTGAGGACAGAAAATCACCAGATGTAATCAGTGAGGACAGCAGAACTCCTGATAATATCAGTGAGGACAGGAAAACCCCAGATGACATCAGTCAGGACATAAAAACCCCAGATGACATCAGTGAGGACAGAAAATCTCCAGATGACATCACTGAGGATAGGAAAACCCCAGATGACATCACTGAGGACAGGAAAATTCCAGATGACATCAGTCAGGGCAGAAAATCTCCAGATGACATCAGTCAGGACAGGAAAACTTCAGATGACATCGGTGAGGACAGGATAACTGCGGATGACATCAGTCAGGACAGCAAAACTCCAGATGACATCACTGAGTACAGGAAATCTCCAGATGACGTCAGTGAGGACAGGAAAACTCCAGATGACGTCAGTGAGGACAGGAAAACTCCAGATGATGTCAGTGAGGACAGGAAAACTCCAGATGACATCGGTCAGGACAGGAAAAATCCTGATGACATCACTGAGGACAGGAAAACTCCTGATGATGTCACTGAGGACAGGAAAACTCCGGATGACATCACTGAGGACAGGAAAACTCCTGATGACATCAGTGAGGACAGGAAAACTCCAGATGATGTCAGTGAGGACAGAAAAACTCCAGATGAAATCACTGAGGACAGGAAAACTCCTGAGGACGTAACTGAGGACATGAAAACTCCAGATGATGTCTGTGAGGACAGGAAAACTCCTGATGACGTCACTGAGGACAGGAAAACTCCAGATGACAGCAGTGAGGACAGGAAAACTCCAGATGACATCAGTGAGGACAGGAAAACCCCAGATGACATCAGTCAGGACATAAAAACCCCAGATGACATCAGTGAGGACAGAAAATCTCCAGATGACATCACTGAGGACAGGAAAACCCCAGATGACATCACTGAGGACAGGAAAATTCCAGATGACATCAGTGAGGACAGGAAAACTTCAGATGACATCAGTGAGGACAGGAAAACTCCAGATGACATCAGTCAGGGCAAAAAATCTCCAGATGACATCAGTCAGGACAGGAAAACTTCAGATGACATCGGTGAGGACAGGATAACTCCGGATGACATCAGTCAGGACAGAAAAACTCCAGATGACATCAGTCAGTACAGAAAAACTCCAGATGACATCACTGAGGACAGGAAATCTCCAGATGACGTCAGTGAGGACAGGAAAACTCCAGATGATGTCAGTGAGGACAGGAAAACTCCTGATGACATCACTGAGGACAGAAAAACTCCAGATGACATCGGTCAGGACAGCAAAACTCCAGATGACAGCAGTGAGGAAAGGAAAACTCCAGATGACAGCAGTGAGGAAAGGAAAACTCCAGATGAGATCAGTGAGGACAGGAAAATTCCAGAGGACATCAGTCAGCACAGGAAAACTCCAGATGACATCAGTGAGGACAGGAAAACTCCAGATGACATCAGTGAGGACAGAACAACTCCAGATGACATCAGTAAGGACAGAAAAACTCCTGATGACATCAGTGAGGACAGGAAAACTCCTGAGGACATCAGTGAGGACAGAAAATCACCAGATGTAATCAGTGAGGACAGCAGAACTCCTGATAATATCAGTGAGGACAGGAAAACCCCAGATGACATCAGTCAGGACATAAAAACCCCAGATGACATCAGTGAGGACAGAAAATCTCCAGATGACATCACTGAGGACAGGAAAACCCCAGATGACATCACTGAGGACAGGAAAATTCCAGATGACATCAGTCAGGGCAGAAAATCTCCAGATGACATCAGTCAGGACAGGAAAACTTCAGATGACATCGGTGAGGACAGGATAACTGCGGATGACATCAGTCAGGACAGCAAAACTCCAAATGACATCACTGAGTACAGGAAATCTCCAGATGACGTCAGTGAGGACAGGAAAACTCCAGATGACGTCAGTGAGGACAGGAAAACTCCAGATGATGTCAGTGAGGACAGGAAAACTCCAGATGACATCGGTCAGGACAGGAAAAATCCTGATGACATCACTGAGGACAGGAAAACTCCTGATGATGTCACTGAGGACAGGAAAACTCCGGATGACATCACTGAGGACAGGAAAACTCCTGATGACATCAGTGAGGACAGGAAAACTCCAGATGATGTCAGTGAGGACAGAAAAACTCCAGATGAAATCACTGAGGACAGGAAAACTCCTGAGGACGTAACTGAGGACATGAAAACTCCAGATGATGTCTGTGAGGACAGGAAAACTCCTGATGACGTCACTGAGGACAGGAAAACTCCAGATGACAGCAGTGAGGACAGGAAAACTCCAGATGACATCAGTGAGGACAGGAAAACCCCAGATGACATCAGTCAGGACATAAAAACCCCAGATGACATCAGTGAGGACAGAAAATCTCCAGATGACATCACTGAGGACAGGAAAACCCCAGATGACATCACTGAGGACAGGAAAATTCCAGATGACATCAGTGAGGACAGGAAAACTTCAGATGACATCAGTGAGGACAGGAAAACTCCAGATGACATCAGTCAGGGCAAAAAATCTCCAGATGACATCAGTCAGGACAGGAAAACTTCAGATGACATCGGTGAGGACAGGATAACTCCGGATGACATCAGTCAGGACAGAAAAACTCCAGATGACATCAGTCAGTACAGAAAAACTCCAGATGACATCACTGAGGACAGGAAATCTCCAGATGACGTCAGTGAGGACAGGAAAACTCCAGATGATGTCAGTGAGGACAGGAAAACTCCTGATGACATCACTGAGGACAGAAAAACTCCTGATGATGTCACTGAGGACAGGAAAACTCCGGATGACATCACTGAGGACAGGAAAACTCCTGATGACATCAGTGAGGACAGGAAAACTCCTGATGACGTCACTGAGGACAGGAAAACTCCAGATGACGTCAGTGAGGACAGGAAAACTCCAGATGATGTCAGTGAGGACAGGAAAACTCCTGATGACATCACTGAGGACAGGAAAACTCCTGATGATGTCACTGAGGACAGGAAAACTCCGGATGACGTCACTGAGGACAGGAAAACTCCTGATGACATCAGTGAGGACAGGAAAACTCCAGATGATGTCAGTGAGGACAGAAAAACTCCAGATGATGTCAGTGAGGACAGAAAAACTCCAGATGAAATCACTGAGGACAGGAAAACTCCTGAGGACGTAACTGAGGACAGGAAAACTCCAGATGACATCAGTGAGGACAGGAAAACTTCAGATGACATCAGTGAGGACAGGAAAACTCCAGATGACATCAGTGAGGACAGGAAAACTCCTGATGACGTCACTGAGGACAGGAAAACTCCAGATGACGTCAGTGAGGACAGGAAACCTCCAGATGATGTCAGTGAGGACAGGAAAACTCCTGATGACATCACTGAGGACAGGAAAACTCCTGATGAAGTCACTGAGGACAGGAAAACTCCGGATGACATCACTGAGGACAGGAAAACTCCTGATGACATCAGTGAGGACAGGAACACTCCAGACAGGAAAACTTCAGATGACATCAGTGAGGACAGGAAAACTCCAGATGACATTAGTCAGGGCAGAAAATCTCCAGATGACATCAGTAAGGACAGGAAAACTTCAGATGACATCGGTGAGGACAGGGAAACTCCAGATGACATCAGTCAGGACAGGAAAACTCCAGATGACATCACTGAAGACAGGAAATATCCAGATGACATCACTGAGGACAGGAAAACTCCTGATGACATCAGTCAGGACATAAAAACTCCTGATGACATCAGTGATGACAGAAAATCTCCAGATGACATCAGTCAGGACAGGAAAACTTCAGATGACATCAGTGAGGACAGGAAAACTCCAGATGACATCAGTCAGGGCAGAAAATCTTCAGATGACATCAGTCAGGACAGGAAAACTTCAGATGACATCGGTGAGGACAGGAAAACTCCAGATGACATCACTGAGGACAGGAAAACTCCAGATGACATCAGTGAGTACATTAAAACTCCAGATGACAAAAGTGAGGACAGGAAAACTCCAGATGACATCAGTCAGGACAGAAAAACTCAAGGTGGCATCAGTGAGGACAGGAAATCTTCAGATGACATCAGTGAGGACAGGAAAACTCAAGATGACATCCGTCAGTACAGGAAAACTCCTGATGACATCAGTGAGGATATGAAAACTCTAGATGACATCAGTGAGGACAGGAAAACTCCAGATGACGTCAGCGATGGCAGGAAAGCTCCAGATGACATGAGTGATGACAGGAAAACTCCAGATGACATCAGCGAGGACAGGAAAACTCCAGATGACATCACTGAGGACAGGAAAACTCCAGATGACATCAGTGAGGACAGGAAAACTCCAGATGACATGAGTGATGACAAGAAAACTCCAGATGACATCAGCGAGGACAGGAAAACTCCAGATGACATCACTGAGGACAAGAAAACTCCAGATGACATCAGTGAGGACAGAAAAACTCCAAATGAAATCAGTGAGGACAGGAAAACTCCAGATGACATCACTGAGGACAGGAAAACTCCAGATGACATAAGTGATGACAGGAAAGCTCCAGATGACATCACTGAGGACAGGAAAACTCCAGATGACATGAGTGATGACAGGAAATCTCCAGATGACATCACTGAGGACAGGAAAACTCCAGATGACATGGGTGATGACAGGAAATCTCCAGATGACATCACTGAGGACAGGAACACTCCAGATGACATTAGTGAGAACAGGAAAACTCCAGATGACACTGAATATGATGTTGGTAGGAAGGAAACCCCTCATATAGGATCTGTTGTCGTGGTAGCATCAACAGTTGGACAGATGAACGATACTGACAATTCAACTGTAGATCACAGTCTGTTAGAGCAATTGAAACATTCCATGAACATTACAACTGAACAAGTTACATCGTTAGACAGAGGTGAATCTCACTATACTCAAATAGATCACTCAGAAGTCCAGATATCTGGTATCCCAGTAGAGCAAGACCTTGAAGATTTTGGAGAGAAAATGCAAAGTACATATAATATCGAACATACACAATATCAATCTACACCTGATGGAGAAGATACTCCAGATAGCACCATTGCTTCATCTGGTAAATTAGACGTTGAAGACTCTGGCACAGAACAGACCAAAGACACTGGCCAGGTAACTTCTAAAGGCATGGTGGCAGCACACGTGTATCATTGGAATGGGACCTTTCCTCGACTGTTGCTTGTTGGGTTTAGTTTCCCTCGCCTCGTTTGCCTGCTCTAAATTACCATGGTTACCCGGTGTCGAATATATATATACTGATACTCTATAATCATATTGGTGCATGGATTGTATACTTATATGGGTTGAAGTGGATGGGAATGAATATTTAGGGATTTATACGAATAGTTATGATATTACTCTGGAGTTTGTTGATTCACTACTTTCTTTGGTTCTTGGCGGCTGTGGTGTGCTAACTTTTAAATTACGTTCACTTATCAACAGGGTGTGCTGTTTTACCTCTAAAAATCCCTGATGTGTTTGCATTTCAACCCAGTTTCCTACTTTGGATTGTGATGTCTGCATGTTACTTGCCAAATGAATGACCCGCTTATCAATGCTCTCTCACCCAATGCACCCCCGTTCCCCACCCATCCCCCTACACAGTTCCGCTACGTGGAAGGCGCTCTGCCTGGACACAGTATATTCTCCAGCCCGTCAAACTCCCGTTTCTCCTCTCGCCTCCCATCCCCCTCTGCAGAGATGTGCAGCACTCCCATAGACATGTTCAGGGGACAGGTAGACTTGCTTTCTGCTGCTGTGGTGGAGTTATGACTTCATGATGTGGACTCACAGTTTTGTTTTTCAGTGGAAATTATCGTTGCTGTTTCTTCGGGTGTCAGAGATTTCTGTGTGTTCCTTATAATTTGCAGGAAACCAGCAGTTGACATAAAATGTTGATCTTTTGACATGTTTGAATAAATTTGGTGGTGGCTTGTAATCAAATATGTTACATGCAATATATACTCATATGTAACCAGTATATTTTTCAATATTTTGGTTTGCCGGAATGTTACCAATGCTTATCCACTATAACTATGATTGACTTTGATATAACTGATTTGTAACTTTCATTGAAATGGGTGCATGAACATCTCAAAGCAAAATAATATGCATGGATTCAATAATATGATGCAATTTAATGGATTTTATTAATTTGAAGAAAATTTATGAATAAATTGTGAAATATAGACTCTACACAAATTCATAATCATTGTAATGTTATAAAATTATGTTCCATACTTGCATGAATCGATAAATATGGAACAAATAGCAAATAAGCACTTGTGTATCTTTCTCGAAATGAAGAAATAATAAGTGCATTTCAAAATTTCTGACAATATATTCATCATTACCTAGGCGACCGAACAGCAACTAGCAATGGCCGAAGCCCTACAGCAGCAGGAGTTGCACAAGTCCGAGATGCAGAACATCACAGCCCGCCTGGACCAGTTTCGTGAGAGACTAGACCACTCCGACCCGGCCCAGGCGGTCCTCGGCAACGTGCAGGACCAGCTCAGGGAACACCAGGTATGGGCTTGAGAAAGAATGAATGAGGATGGAAGTTACATGTTTTTGGGAATGTGAATTTAGTATTGGAGGATGAAGATTAACGAATTAATCTGCAAATGCATGATTAGTAATATTTCCTGCGGCTTTCAGGACTTGAACCTGGAGCTGGAGCTTCTAGAAGGTGACATCGCGCGGGTTCGAGAGCGCGCTGAGCAGATGGCCCGAGACGGTACGGATCCCGAGGGCCAGAAGGCCATGGCGGCCAGCCTCAAGCTGCTCGAGGACAGGTACAACGACCTGAAGGGTCAGGCTAAGGAACAGGACACCAGGCTCAAGGTATGGACATGCCACCACCATCACCATCATGACCTCATGACATCATACAGTGTGTGTTGTTTGCACTATGCTATTAACAAAATGTCATCAATTTGTTTACTTCATTTTTCTGCTCGTCCAGGCTCTGTCTGACAGACAACAGCAGCATGACACATCACTGTCCCGATTCAAGGCTCGACTTAACGAGTGCGGCGATTGGCTGACTGCAGCAAAGGTTGCACATGCCGGCGAGCCCATGGACAGCTACGACACAAACTACCTCCGCAACCAGATCAAAGAAAACCAGGTATGTTTTAATTCACTCACCAGATCAAGCTACCAGTGTAACTAGTTATCCAGACGTACATGTAGTTGTGGAAAGCAGGAAGTCACAGAATTCTCATCTGACCTTCCCAGAACCTACGGGACGAGCTGGATGAGAGACTGCAGCACCTCTCCGATATGAAGCTCGAGTGCGAGTCATTCGCCGAGTTCGAGACCCCAAACAACTACGAAGCCCTGCGACTACGTGTCGCTCAGCTCTACGACGACACACGTGAGTTCAAGCTGGAAATGATGGCCCGTGGGGAACGACTCCAAGATGCCCTGCGAGCCAGCGAACGCAAGCGGAAGGATCTCGATGAGTACCAGAAGAGTAGCGACAATCTCCGCAGGTGGATCGACGAGAGTAGGAACCCATCGCAAGGACTTCCTGCACAGCTAGAGATGTCGGCTCGCGTCAGTGAACAGCAACAGAAGAACCAGCAGGTACGAAGCATGATGCCTGGCTCAAAAATATTTTAATAGTACCGGTAGTGTTTAACCTCTAGATTCTGTTAGTATGGTATTTTCAATACAGTATTGAATAAAATACCTCTTACTTTCGGTATCTTCAACAGAAACTGCAGGATGAGCTGTCCGACTACAAGGACCTTGTTGTCTCGGTGTCAAAGGCTGCAGAACGAGTGATTCGTGCTCGCCCCCGTGGCGATGGTGCCAGTATCGGGTCAGATGACGACACAAGCCCGGATCTCACGCCAGAGGCAGTGCATGCCAAGTGGAAACTGCTGTCAAGACAGCTATCTGACAAGAAACAACAGCTACAGGATGCCATCGATGCCAGTCCCCCTCAGGTATGAGCCAATGCTAATCATCACAAGACATGAAGGTCGTTAGAATCGGGAGATCATCTGCGTTAAAATATGGAAATGGATAGAATTTGGCTCTCACACTCTTCCATATTGGGGAATAATTATCTGGTTACTCATGCAACTTCACCTTTCGCTCTGCAGGAGTTCCTAGGGCAGCCATTACACACATTCCGACCAATTCAGCGTCCGAGCACAGACTATGAAAGTCTCTCACGGTTGAATGATGTACGCCAGAGCTTGGCCGAGCTCAACGCATGCTGGGAAAAACTGCAGGGCCAGGTAGATGCTTGTACCTTTCTAGTTTGATATGCTTTGACAATTCCCCCTTACAATGTGCATATAAATGCGGAACAACTTCATTCGATTCACAGGTGGATGACAAACAGGCTCGCCTGGAGAATACACTCCACTTCCAGCAGCTTTACCAGGAGGCTCTCATCAATATCTCAGCCTGGCTGGACGACATCGAGAACCGACTCTTCAACGTCAGCACTGACAAGACAACTGAGGAACTTCTCAATGACAATCAGGTGGGGCCTTCCAGAGAGATCATTGTACCTTTGTGCAGGGTTGTGTACATGTATATCCCATTGAGGCCACCCTGTTGGTTGGGAAATTTAATGAATGATTCATCCTCACATCATATACTTGTGGTTTGAGATGAAACAGGTTTCAAACCTTGTACGATATATACAAGCAATCTAACTAAAAACTTTCCATTTATAGCAATGCATGGGTTAGCAATAGTCATGTTATCTGAGCAGTTCAATGATGTTTAACAAGCTATTGATCCTTTTTCATCTAAAACCTCACAGGCACTGCAGAAAGAGCTCGAGTCACTGCAGAAGGAGCTGTCCCAGATGAGCCGAGTCTCACAGAAGCTGCTCCTAGACGCAAGTGTGGAGACAAAGAACCTTGTCCTGCAGACGGTGTCGGATCTCAATGCTCGAGTACGCTCGCTTGAACAACACGCAGATGAGCAGCAACAGAGACTCAAGGGACAGGAGCGAGAGTGGAAACGCCACCAGGTATTTGCACTGCTACATCTCATTATAAGCGTGCCCTTTATGATGTGGCTGAATATTGCAAAATCGCTACATGTAATTGTATTGTCATTCATAAACACAGAGTTCACAATTGTAATAAATGATGGAATGAAGTACCAATACTGGTACCAGAAATACTGGTGCTGCAGTAGAATGTTCCATGATATGCTCAGAGGGGCAAATTATGCTCATTCTTGGAAACCAACATTTAACTTCATTTTCCGACAGACGGACACAAGCAACCTGCACAGCAAACTGACCTCCGCCAGACAGCAGCTAATGGCCCTCGGTGAGAGTGACCTGCCATTGAACGAGAAACTAGCCGAGCAACGCCGCCTTGAAGCAGAAATACATGAGTATGAAAAGCGCATGCGAGATTTACAAAGCGAGGGAGACAGGCTGGCGGCGTCAGACCCGTCCCGTCGAGGTCTGCCTGAGTTCGTGACCCTGCAGGATCACTGGAGAGAACTACAACTCCTGGTGAGTCACTCACTTTCTTGATAGGCACTTTGTAAAGTCAAGAAGTGCAAGCTATAAGGGAAAAGCAATAAAGTTCTGATAAATAGACAGATCCTTAAAAATGAAACAGACTACAGGAGAACATGACAAACTGTACCTGATTTGCTCACATTCTCAACAAATAACCAACAGATAAGCTCATCATTCAAACTTCTCACAGGCGTCTGAGAAGAAGGCTGAGTTGGAGGCAGCGGGCGCCGTACAGAGTCAGTATGAGGCTCTCCAGCATGAGTATGAGGAGTACCTGGACACAGCTCAGAGCAAGGTCAAGGTCGAACTGATCACTGCCAGTGACCTGCCACAGATACAACAGCAGCTTACATCTCACAAGGTCAGGGACGCCAAATAAATTGTATTCTCCTGTGTTTCTTCACATTTGTTTGAGTGCTTATGGTATTTGAAAAAAATTATGTGTTTGATAAACGTAGAAAATAAAGTTCTACACTTGTAAAACTCCATCAGGCATTCTTCGCTGACTTGGAGAGTCACAAGACCCTCCTAGATAGCCTCTATGATGACTTGGAGCCGGCGACTCGACAGCGCTTCGAGGCCAGCCACACACGCCTCGTGAACCTCACACATGTCGTGCGCGACCGAGCAGCCATCTTCGGACAGAAACTGGAGCGACTCATCCAGGACTGGGTCGGGTTCCACGAACAGTTTGGTGACCTTCGCTCCTGGCTGAGCGACCTTGAGAACCAGTTGCCGGAGCAGGAAGGTGCCGACGGAGATTCCGTACGGTCCGTTGAGGAGCTACGGAAGAAGATCTGGGACTATCACACTCTGCAGAAGGCTCTCGATGATGAGAAAGCAGGGATGTATGAGGCCGTGGATAGAGGGCGCCAGCTACTGCAGAATGTCTCCTGTCCCGTCCTTGATAATGAACTTGGGGCTTTCACTGAACAGTGGGCCAAGGTCTCAAATGAAGTCAACACTGAACTGAAAAGGTATGTTTCATGCATCATTCCAAATACCTACTAATACATACATCATCCATACAATGTCTGTCTGGCATTGAAAGCTTTCGATAAAAAAAAATCATGAGTGATAAGTTCAAAACTGTTTCTCATACAGACTGCAAAACCTGACTGACCAATGGGAGCAGTTCGAGCGAGATGCCACGACACTTGAGAACTGGCTGGACAGTGCACAGAACCGCGCTGGACTTCTGTCGGAACTCAAGCACGTCGACACGCAGAACATCGTTGTACTCCGCAACAAAATGGAACACTTCCTCGTAAGTACCTTCATAATAGCAACTCTACCGTTGAATATACAACACAAGTTGATCTGCACACAACTCATCCCAAATTGCCATGACATGGATGTGTACTCTGTTACAAATAAACCTTTGTTACAAAACTAGCCATTTCACAAAAACTGGTCCAATGAAACATCACCTCAACTTTACCCCCTCAGTCGTTCCGGAAGGAGGTCGAGAACCAGCAGCCACTCAAGTCCAAGGTGTTGACACTAGGCAGCCAGCTGCAGCGAGCTCGGCGCTCTGACGGGAACCTCCAGCGACGCATGGAAGCCATGGACGACCGGTGGCTCCGACTGGTGTCCGAGCTGCCTAACAACGAGGAACAGCTGCACCAGGCTCAGATGGAGTTGCTTCCGTCTCGCCAGGCGCTCTCCGAGCTCATGCTCTGGCTGGAGGTCATCGAGACCTCCGTGCTGGAGGACACGGGGAAAGTGCTCTTCAGTCTGGTCGACACTCAAGTCATGCTACAGAAGTACAGGGTGAGTTGTTTCTAGGTAGTCAATGTAGAATGTATATGCACGTTACATATGACAGCTCTACATTATAGCTGAATTACCGAGCATCTGATTCGGAATTAGCAAATGTGGTCATGTTTCAGAATTGAGGAATAAAAAATGCTTACCATGGTCATGAATGATAAACAAATTTCTTTAAATTCCCAGTGCTTGAAAGTGGACATCACGAATAGACAGCTGACGGTAGACTTTGTAAATCAGTCGTCGCTCCAAGGCAGCATGATGGACTTGGATGCCTCTCTCAACTCATCACACATGAACGAGAAAGCCGAATTTGATGAACGTCTCGGTCAGATGAATAAACGGTACCAGGCCGTGTCAATCGACGTCTCAGAGCGGACCAAGAACTTGGAGATGCTGGAAACGCGATGGCAGGAGTTTGAGAAGAATTACAACGCCATCGTCAACTGGCTGACCGACCAGGAAGCAAAGGTTGACAAGTACGGGACGATTGGACACGAGGCTAGCATTCAGCAGGCCATGACTGACTGCCAGGTATGGGGAGCCTGTATTGTCTGAAAGGGTTGTTCAGAATGCATTATTTGCCATTCCTGAACTTCTGTAATATACTTTGGAAATTCAACTATGGGGTAGATTTGACTCATATTTCAGAACAGGCCCTTAAGAAGTCTGATAATATGATAATATTACATACAAAGAAATGTTGATGCCTATAGACACCAGCACTTTCGCAAATTATGTCAATCACAAATTCCTTGTTGAAAAAAAAAATGTATAAAAAGACATATTTACAAAATCATTGTCCTTTCCCACAGACCTTGCTGGACGCACTGAATGCCAAGGAGGCTGACATTGAGCAGACGCGACAGCTAGGGATGGCCCTGATTGAGACCCACGGTGGTACGCCCTCCCCTGAGGGTGCTGACGTCATCCAAGACATGATTGACGAACTCACCGATAAATCCGCAGGCATCGAGCAGCAGGTGGGTAATTCCCCTTAGCTGGGAAATCCCACAGGAGACTATTTTGTCTGACTGTAAATCAGTACTCATGTGAACGTCTTGGGGTCAACTATTTTGCATTGCCTCCTCAGGTATACGACACCCAGGGCCGGTTGGCCGATGCCCTGCGCCAGTGGAAGCTGTATAACAACGCATTGTCAAGCTGTAACCAGCTGCTCGGTGAGACTGAGTGCTCCTTCAATCGGTTCAACGTCGCCAGTGGAGACATTGACGGCTTCAAGGCACTCATTGACAAACTTAAGGTCAGTTGCACATAGTCAGTCAGTTATCATCATTGTAGCATAATCGGTTACATTCTGAGTCACTGGTTGTCATGAACAGGACTAAATCCGCTCATGAGATTATTGTTGATATTAAATCTAACAGGCTCTGCAGACGGACTTCGAGGCTTCATCCAGTCGCCTACAGCAGCTGACGGATACTGCCACGGTTCTCATCCGGATCTGTCAGCCACCCGCTGCACAGTCCATACAGAAGTCTGTTGACGATGTACAAAACAGGTAAGGTGATCATGTGATGAATAAAATACCAAAAATCTAAGTAGTAGGTTTATTGACATAATATTATGGGCAAAAAGTACAGGCAGGTACGAAAACATGGATAAGCTATATATTATGTCCGGAAAAATCTCAACACCTCGGAACAGTATTTAGATGCACTGGTATTGCTAATGACCAATGTCAGAGTGTACTTTCTCTCTTCGTCACCATTTATATTGATTGTTGTGTTGCTATTCACCAGGTGGCAGCAGCTGACGTCGGTGCTGGGGACGCGGATCCGCCTCTTCCAGGACCTATACCAAAACTGGAGTGACTATGAGCGCGAGTTCGAGCGCATCCACGTCTGGACGAGTGCGGAGGAGTGTTTAGTCAGGGAGCTCCTCTCTCGGCGCAAGGATGCGGATAACTTTGACGATCTCATGAACCAGGCCAGGGTAAATACGTGCATTGATGCCCATACATTCTTGACAATTACAGGTTAGATGTAGAACAAGGGTTTACCCATGGTACATAATCATGGTAATCATGGTAAATATCCATGGCAATGCATATATAGACTTCCGGTTTTACATGGCGACATAACAACACTTAAATGCCCGCTGATAATTGATCAAAATAACATGATAAACTGACTGGTGTGGTAAGATCTGCTCACGAACTGAAAGTTAGAAAGTCACCATTAACATTCATGAACTTATAATTACCGATTGTGAGGATGATTGATCGTTCTTTCCCTGCAAAGTTTTGACATTTGAAAACCATTCAACCGTGACGAACACTTTTTCATTCTATGGATAGCCTGTGACAATATTCAAAATGTCGAAATCAAGCTCAAAATCCACCGACATACCAGCCTGGGCTGACCAATTCAAAAAGGAGATGGAAAAAATGATGAGACAAGTCATAAATGAAGAACTGCAAAAAGTCACATGTGAAATGAAACAAGAAATGTCAAAACTCGAATTGGAAATTCAGAAACAGAAATTTGAGCTTGCCCAGATCCGGGCACATCAGTCTGAACTTGACAAAAGACTCTCTCAGCTTGAGTGTAGGTCCATGAGAAACAATCTGATCATCAGTGGAATAGAAGAGAACGACCAAGAAACTCCACAAACACTCAAAGCAACGATTACAAAACTCTTCAAAAATGTGCTCAAACTTAACAACAGGGACTTCACAATAGAGAGATTACATCGACTGAGGCCTCTTCCAAAACGTAACGATGAACAACCAAGACCTCGCAATGTCATCGTTGTACTGACAGACCACAATGAAGTCTCAAATGTTCTATCTTCCTGCAAGCTCCTGAAAAACCATACCCAGCCAATCAGCATCTCCGCCCAATATCCCCCAAAGGTGCAAGAGAATCGTAGAATTCTCCTACCAATATTCAGAAGAGCAAGAGATCTTAAAATAAAAACAAGTCTCAAAGAAGACAACCTGTTCATTAATGGAATCAAGTTCTCCAGCCAAAATCTAACCGAAATACCCTTCGACATAACAGATCTAAACTCGAAATCAGACGAAAATACGGTTGCATTCCTGGGACGTCTCTCGCCGTTCAGTAACTTTTTCCATTGTGATATCAACATTGATGGGAAGTCTTATTCATGTGTTGAGCAATACTTTCAAGAGCAGAAAGCGCTAGCAGCAAGTGATACAAAAAGTGCAACCAAGATCTTGATAAGCTCCAACCCAGCTGAAATGAAAGCAACTGGCGACCAGATCCAAACACCAAAAACCTGGGATCCCATTATGTGCATGAGGAAGGCTCTACGAGAGAAGTTTCGTCAAAACACATATGCAAGGGATGCTCTAATCAAGACAGGAGTCAAGGGTGTTGCCGAGGCAAGCAAGGACAAACTTTGGGGATGCGGCCAGCAACTGTACCAATCTGACCTACTGGATACATCAACCTGGACTGGGAAAAATATGATGGGTGTACTACTGCAAGAAGTCCGTGATGAACTATCTGGCGAGTGATGAGATTCCCCACTCTGACTTGAACAAACTCACCGAATCGTGATTGAACTCTCAGTATCTCCTCGTGGAGTTATGTTCACAACCACAGCAGTGCCTTGAAAAAATTGTTTTTAAAAATTGGAACCTGTTTTACAATATTTGTTAATTTCAATAGCGTAATAGGCTTTCCACAAAGTTTGTTTACATTGGAGCCAAAATCATTGTAGTCGAATCATTCGTCAAATTTCATGATTTCCAATCCTCTGAATCACTATGATAGAGTTTAAAATGTGAGTAAACTCATATGACAGTGTCGATTGGTGAAATATTACAACAGGTGTGGTTTCTGCTGCACTGGCTTTGCTCCGCGGGGCCAGGGCGGCAGGATTAAGATCTGACAGTTGTCTGTCAGACAGCTGTCGGATTTTGTTGTTTTGGTTCCGTGGGACAAGTACAGCTGTAGCCTATTGTAATTTGTATGTCACTATGATCTGATGATCGATACTACTGTATCATAATCTAGATCATACTGTTAAATCCCAAGTATTGGAATTAAGGTAAAAATTAATAATGACAAACTTCACTCGGGGAATCACACAGTGCAGTGTACATGTACTGTTGGATTCTCTGAATTGAATATGTCACCTTGTCACATCACTGTATTTGCCGATCTGTAATACTACACTATGATTGAATAGGTATATTTTGCCCGTTTCCGAAATATAAGGTTCTCGAGCAATTGTGATAACACTTATGCTGCGAAGATTGTCATAAAATATACTATGCACAGATATGCACAGACAACATATCAGATGAGTGACTTCCTTCACTCAATGACTCAATCAACATCACTTTCACAGGTTGCAAATTGATTCGAAAACAGCAATACTTGGATATATCATGGTGATGAGATTTATACTACATCCTAGTGATGCTCAGACTGAGATGTGATATACTGGTACTATCATCTCATATATCCTGAATAGTTTGAAACAAATATCATATTACACAAATATGCATATATCCACTATGCAATCCTTGTGTGTATATGATACATTCAATACTTAAGTTCCACTTGTGCCATTTTTAAATATTGGCACACATAAAGTCAAAATCATGGAGTTCTCAAATTACTCGGCTTTATATTTACTACCGAAGAGAATGTATATTCCCTCCATGAAGTGGATCCTTATGTTCATGTCCTTATGAGCGTTTAGAAATACAAATTTCTGCTGATGTTTATACCTCCATTCTATTCATATATGCATCTCCCATGCCACCAATAATACCAAACATGGAATCATATTATGATTATCAGGTTGTCCATCATCGCTTTGGCATGGATTATCGAAACAAGATGCCGGTTTGCTGCAGGACTACAGGTCTACCAAACCTAATAACTAAAACACATTTTTTATTAAAAAGAAAAAAAAAAAAATTCAACTATGGGTAAATTATTATATGTGATATTGTAAATATTTCAATCTAAAATGTACTGGAATGATGCAAACCACTATTAACAAATTTTGCTCGGGTATCACAGAGTGTGTTGTACTGAGGGAATCTCAGACTTAAATGCATCGCTTTATTATTCACTTATCTATATTATCATAGGTAATACTGTAAATATTTCAATCTGAATATACTGGAATGATGTAAAACAATATTATCAGATTTTGCTTGGGTATCACAGAGGGTGTTGTACTGAGGGATCTGATCTGATCTATATTCACTGAAAGCATCTCATCATTATTCACTGATCTATAATACTACACTTTATTTCAATGGGTAAATCTGCATGTTTCTTTATTAAAAGTGGAATGCAACATCAATAACTTCTGATATATCCTGAATATTGGAACAAATCATGTCAATATTGCATCTTTCAATTATGCATATATATATTGCTACCTATCCCAATAATCGTATTACGCTGGTACCCTTCTTGTATATTGGCACACATATAGATTCATGATGTATTTGGAGTTCCTAATTTTTAGTTCTATATTTACTTTTAAATATAAGGTACATACATATATGTTCCTTATAAGTTTGAATACACACTTGTACTTGAAGTACATGTACTGTATATACCTCTTTTCATGAGGCACATTTGTATGGTAAATGTTATGTATTCATGCATCTTGTGATGCCCACAAATCCAAGGAAATCATATCATGTTAATTATATTGACTACCAACTCCAAGGAAACATATTATATTGAATATTTTGTGCATATTATAAAAGGTTGGACTATCGAAAATAATATGCTGGTATGCTACTGGACTTCAGGTCCTCTACACCATAAAGTTTAGTTTCAAAAATGCTTTCAATAACTGCGGGTGAGGTTGTTGTTATGTCAATGGCATTATGCATATGTATATCTTTAGTGATCAAATTAATTCACTCTGTATCTATGGTGGGGAATATTTGCACACGGGCTTCTGGGTTCGGGCGGGGTTGGAGGGGTATCGGGTAGGAGCAGTCACATAATGGAAACCATTACCCTGGACCAAGTCAGGAGTAATCAAAGTTATGATTTTGCAAGTCTTTTCGACTCACTCGATGAAGATTTGGAGGACCCATGCAACCAATCCTACAGTCATGTCAACTCAAGTTGTGAATATGTAGATCCAACAGAATTTTCTACAAAATATGGAAATCTGGTCACTAAAATGTCCTATTTCCATCTAAACTGTTGTGGCCTGTCATCTAAGTGGGAAAACTTTACTGACCTATTGAGACTAATGTATCATGATGACAATTCTGCATTCGATATTATAGGCATGAGTGAGATTTTTAATTGTGATAAAGATAGCCGTCTTCATTTACCGGGTTATCATAATCTAATCTCAAATAACAGATCCAACAGCAACCGAGGTGGGGTGGGCATATTTGTGAAGTCTGATATAAATTTCAAGAAGCGAGAAGATTTAAGTGTATTTATACCACACGTATATGAATCCATTTTTATTGAAGTCTTGTCCAAAACGAAACATGCTAACAAAATCGTAGGGGTAATATACAGACCAAATACTCAACCTCATGCAAACATTGACATATTCTCTACCACATTACAAGAAACAATCGACCACATAAACTCAGAAAATAAACACAGCATCATAATGGGGGATATGAACATTGATCTACTAAAGTATAAGTATCATGCGAAAACTAATGACTATATTGATGAAATTTTCTCCAGAGGATTTATACCCACCATCACAAAACCTACACGAATAACCCATTATTGTGCAACCCTGATTGACCATATATATACAAACAATATACAGCAAAATATTATATCTGGAATCATAACCACAGATGTTTCTGACCACTTTGGTGTCTTTTTATTGGAAGAACATAATACAAAAAAAAACAAATAACACACACAAAACGCAAAGAATTATTTCTGAGGCTAATGTAATGAAGTTCAATGAACAATTAAGACAAAAAACGTTTGATGAAATAACACAATGCTTCAATGCGAACGAAGCATATGAAAAGTTTATTAACATTTATAAAGATGAATTCAATAATAACTTTCCTATAAAAATTATCAAACAAAACAACAGATATTTCAAGAAAGAACCCTGGATGACTGAAGGCTTGATGACATCAATGAGACATAAAAGCAAATTATTTATAAAGAAAACTAAAAAACCTTCAAACGGTAATATAAAACACTACAAAATATATACCAATTTATACAACAGACTGAAAAGGGCCATGAAAGTGAAATACTATGCTGAAATAATTGAATTGAACAAGAGTAATGTAAAGAAAACATGGGATATTTTGACCAAAGTCATAGGTAAGCAGAAACAAAAGTCAGGTTTTCCACAGTCCTTCCAAGTAGACAACAAACCGATTACAGATAAATCACAAATTGCGGATACTTTTAATAACTATTTTTCAGAGATAGGCAAAAAAACAAGTGAAAATGTCACACCAACAGATATACATTTTACAAATTACCTTAGATCACCAAATCAAAATAGTATTTTCATTGAACCCATTGAACCATCAGATATTATCAACATAGTGAAAAATTTGAAGCCCAAAACCAGCTCTGGGCATGATGAGATTTCAACAAAGGTTATAAAATCTACAATAAACAGTATAATCATCCCAATCACACACATCATAAATACATCTTTAAATACTGGGATTTTCCCCCAACAGCTTAAAATAGCCAAGGTCATACCAATCTACAAGGCAGCTGAACACGATAAAATAACTAATTACCGTCCAGTCAGTCTATTGCCAGCATTTTCCAAAATATTTGAGAGAGTAATGTATATCAAAATAACAAAATTCTTTGACAGTCAAAATCTATTTTATAAACATCAATATGGTTTTCGGAAAAAACATAATACCGTTCATCCTATAATTCATCTATTGAATGAATGTGCCGAATCACTTAATAGTACTCCAAAACGATCAACAATATCAGTCCTCTGTGATCTATCGAAAGCATTTGATGTTATTAATCACAATGTGTTATTAAACAAACTGGACTATTATGGTATCAGGGGAATAGCAAAAGACTGGGTATCGGATTATTTGATGAATAGAGAACAATATGTGGAAATTGAAAATTTATTTACTTCTAACATTCGGAAAATCTCATGTGGGGTTCCCCAAGGGTCAATTCTGGGCCCACTTTTGTATTTGATATACGTTAATGATTTGCCAAATTGCACGTCTGCAAGCATACTATCATTTGCAGATGATACAACTCTGATAATTTCCAACTCAAATATGATAGACTTATACCATAAAACAAATATTTATGTCCACACTTTGACCTCTATAATAAACACTTTTGGGTAATCTTACCTGGCTTTCAAATAAGAGGGAAATTAATGCCAATAAAAAAATTATTGGCACATTCTCTTAAACTGGTCGTTCTATGCCCCTCAGACTCGGTCGTTCATAAGGGTTTCTTGACGAAACCTGAGCGAGTCAGTGGTCACTGAGAAATCTTTCCTGACGAAACTGTTCCCCCAGAACCGCCATTACGTTTGTCCCTGCTTTGTTGGAAGGACAAGCTTCTTACTCCTTGGCTTTCAATTGGAGTTTTCTCATCACTTTCTCGGATCTTTGGATCTCAGGATTATTTTACTGCTTTATTGTACTGTTTACAGTAGTTTAGAGTAGTGTAGTTTAGTGTTTTTGGGAGGAACTGGTAAATCCTCTTAGGTTACTGTTTCTTCCCCTATTATCGCCCATCGCACATTGGTTTGTGCTATCTTTCCAGATGAAGTGCGCTGGGTGCCAGCAGTTTCTCCCCAAGTGGGAACTACATCATAATTGCTGGATGTGTAGAGAGTTGTGCCGACCTACTGCCTGTTGCGGGATGTGCGCTTCGTGGGGAGTAGACGATTGGTCAGATTATCTCAACGGTCTGCGCCAGGTGCAACTAGAACGGTTGGCTAAACCTATCCCCCCTCTCAGTCCCTCAGCTACTTCTAGTAAAAAGTCGAGGTACAAGCAGAGCGCGCAGAGGCGCGAGGAGCAGGATTTACGTCTACTACGTACCATTTCTGCTGTAAGTTTAGACATGTTTTTGTCTTTCAGCTTGCCGTTTTCGCGGTTCCCGGGACCCGGTTTGCCGGTTCCCGGGAACCAGGGTTGTACTGTTAGTACCGTGAGTTTTTTACATCAGCCACCGGGTTTGATGTCGTCTTCCTTTAGCCCTGTTCCGCCATTGGTTTCCAAGGTCTCATGCTGCAACATGCCTCTGATTCCTCGGTTTCCGGCTTTGAGCTCCGTTCGGATGCGGCTCCCGGGGTCCTTTAACCGGGAGTTCAACTCTGTTAACGTCTCAAATTGTGAACAGCTGCCTTCCGATGCCACAGGCTCCGAGGACCCTGTGGATCGTGCAGGTGGCACGGGTATGGGCTTTTCGGCTCCTGGGTTTCCGTCAGCCTTTTCCTTTGGGGTTCTGACGGTTCCCGGGAACCGTGGGCCGGTTTCCGGGAACCAATTGTCGGTTCCCGGGACCCGTTTTCCGGTTCCCGGGAGCCCTCCAGTGCTTGCTGGAACCCGGGATTCGCAGCCCGTACGGAGTTCAAAGTTGGGAGTGGGATCAGGGCCACGCTATCCTTTATCTCCTACTGTTATTGTGAAACAACCGTTTCCTGGTGGCTTGTCAAAAACTGATGGCACTTCTTCAGAATCTGTTTCATGGAAGAAGTCTGTTTCATTTTCCTTAACGCCTACCTTTTTTCCGCAGGTTGCGGAGGATTTTGAGCAGGGCGAAGTCCCGGCGGACCCCGGCCTCATTTTTGACTCCTTGCCTACGTCTTCGAGTGCGGGTTCGGTTGCTCCGACGATTTCCAAGCCTCCGCCGTTGCCTACGGTTTCCAAGCCTCCGCCGGCACCAGTCTCTAAGCCTTCTCCGGCTTCCACAGTGTACCATTCTGTAGCTGAATCCCCACCTTCGTATATCTCTAAGGAGGAGTTCAGGACGGAGATGGCTACTATGCGGGAGGACTTCTTGGGCAGGCTGGAGAGCCTTTTGTCACGGCCTCCTAGGGTCCCAGAGGTTCAGCGTTGTCAGCCGCCAGCTTTTGCTACGTCTTCTCCTTCGGAGGGTTCTGAGGTGGTTCCCGTTTCGGTGCAGCAGGATGGCATTGTTCCTTTACAGGGACCTCAGCCGAGCACTTCTCGTTTACTGGTACCTAAGCGCCAGCGCGAGGAAGACTCGCAGTCGGCGGATGAGGAGGATCCTACTAATCCCTTCAAGCGCCCATGGGCCGACAAGTTGGATTTTGTGCGTCGGTTGTCTGGAGAGGAGTGGCCTCAACCACGTTCTGATTCCCCTCCTCCAGCGAAGAAGGCGAAGTCCTTCACTGAGCGGGACCTACAGCAGCCCAGGGTTCCTAGAGATGCCCTTAGGTTTCCCCTGGCTCCTGGGGTTCGGAACTCGTTTTCTTCGCGGATCGAGGACACGGTTAAGAAGAACCGCACACATGTCGGCGCGTATCCCTCAAGGCCCAGAGTGACGGATTTCTACACTTCCTCTTTGCTTGATGTCGAGCCTTCGCGGCTTCAGGAGCAGGATGTGTTCGCTGTCCCGAAGTCGATTTCCCTTCCGTGGGCGCAGATTTCGGATCTGCAGGCGTCGCTGCGTTTGGGAGTTGCCGTAGACTCAGCTATGGATTGGCTGGTGCATGGCTCTACGTTGGCCCTCACGGCCTGTCATGACCAGGTATTGAACAATGAACAGCTGGATAGGTCCGACCTCGCTGAGGCCCTCCATGGATCTATCAGCCTCATTCAATCGATAGGCCGAGCCGTGGCTGACAAGGTGGCTCTCGATACCCACATGTGGTGGGTCTCCGAGTTATGGCGCAGAGATGCCATTTTGCAGAAGGCGGACTTCAAGATCTCGGACCAGTTGGTTCAGTCCCTGAGACTCCATCCTGTACTTCCGCCGGAAGGGCCTGCTTCTCCCTTCCTCTTTCCGGAGGGGGTCCATCGGGAGTTGGAGGAAGTCAAGACTCGGCAGGAGGATAGGGCGCGAGCGAAGGCCTCCTCTGATGCTTCGGTCCGTCAATCCCAGGCGCTGGAGCGTTGGGCGCGTATGCTTGCGCAGCAGCAGCAACGGAAACCCGCCCAGCAGCAGCAACCATCTCACCAGAGTCGTGGGGCTTCCTCGGCAGGTCGTGGCCGGGGTAAGGCTCTGGGGCAGCCCTTTCGTGGGGCCCCTGCAGGCGCGCAGCGAGGGGGGCAACGTGGTCGGGGTGGCCGAGGTCGAGGCCGTCCCTCCAGCCCAGCCAAGCCGGCAGGGGAGAAGAAATCAGGTAGGTGCCTCGCTGTTGTCTCCGGACCTTCCACGCATGGTCGGGTCACCAGGCGCGATAGGCTCCGTAAATATCGTGAGTACGGACGAGCCTGTAGGCGCGCGTCTCAGCAATTTCTGGCTTCGTTGGCGAGATCTGGGAGCCAGCCCCTGGATAGTCACGACCTTGCGTCGGGGGTTCGGCCTCAAGTTTGTTCAGTTTCCCCCATTGACGCTTTCTCCAAGGGTTTTTTCCCTTCCGCACGATCCCGAAAGGCGTCAAGCGCTCGTCAGCGAAATTTCCGCCATGATAGACAAAAGAGCGGTAGAACCGGTGTCAGATCATTCCCCCGGATTTTACAGTATTCTGTTTGTGGTACCCAAAGCTTCCGGCGGTTGGAGGCCGGTGATCGACCTTTCGGCCCTCAACCGTTACCTTCACATACCCACCTTCACGATGGAGACACCCGAGGTTGTTCGCTCGGCGATGCCCCTCAATGCGTGGGTGGTAACTATAGATCTGAAGGATGCGTACTTCCATGTTCCGATGAGGCGGTCCATTCGGAGGTACCTCAGATTCTTCTATCGGGGCCAAGTTTGGCAGTTTCGGGCGTTGCCTTTCGGTCTGTCCACGGCCCCTTGGATTTTCACCATGTGCGTGAGGGAGCTTCAGGTACTAGCTCATCGCAATGGTATCGTCCTGTATCAGTATCTGGACGATTGGCTAATCAGGCATCACTGCCCTCGGACTCTTGTTCGGCAGGCTCAGTGGGTGGTCGATCTTTGCCATTCCATGGGTTTCAAAATCAACCCCAAAAAGTCCGACTTATCTCCTCGGCAAGACTTCGTCTTTCTGGGCTATCGATTTCGGACTATCTCCGGATCTGTTATCCCGACCGAGGAGCGTCGGTTAAAGTTATCAGAGCAGTGCCGCGGGTTTTTGGATCGGGTCCCTCAGCCAGCGTCTCGGTGGCAGTCCCTGATAGGCACCCTGGCTTCAACCGAGAAAATGGTGCCATTAGGGCGCCTACACATGAGGTCTCTTCAGCACCAGTTGCATTCTCAATGGTCCCAGGCGACCGGGGACATGTCTCAGTTGGTCCCGGTGTCGGCGGGAGTGGTTCGAGATTTGCGTTGGTGGCTGGATCCAGTCAACCTGTTCCGAGGGGCGCCGTTCCGCCAGCCGCCTCCATCCAGGCATCTCTTTACGGATGCCAGTTTGGAGGGCTGGGGGGCGCACTGGGACTCTCACGAGGTCTCAGGTCTGTGGTCTCGTTCGCAGCAGGACGAGCATATCAATATCCTCGAGTTAAAAGCTGTCTTTCTGGCGCTACAGCATTGGGAACGTCAGTTTTCTCAGCAAGTTGTGCTGTTGGCCACCGACAATTCCACAGTCGTGGCCTACATAAACAAGCAAGGGGGTACAAAGTCGGTTTCTCTGTGCCGGCTCGCAATAGACCTCCTTCTCTGGTGTCACGAGCGTCGAATTCTGCTCAGGGCTCGTCACATTCCAGGCCATATGAATGTTCTAGCCGATCGCTTGTCCAGGAGGGGACAGGTGCAGCCAACAGAATGGTCCCTGTCTCCAGTGGTGTTTCGGGCCTTGTGCGACCTCTGGGGTTCGCCTACGGTCGATCTGTTTGCCACGAGGTGGAACACAAAGCTTCCAATGTTTGTTTCCCCCATCCCCGACGAGCGGTGTCTCGAGGTGGATGCTCTGTCGGCGGATTGGGACGCCATGTTCGCCTATGCGTACCCTCCGGCAGTGCTCCTGGAGAAGGTTCTGGCCAAGTTCCGATCGCATTGCGCCAGAATGATCCTGATTGCCCCGCTGCTTCCCCAGAAGCCGTGGTTCCCGGACCTTCTGGAGTTGTTAGCAGCCGACCCAGTTCCGTTGCCGGACCGTTGGGATCTACTCAAGCAGCCTCGGTCCGACATCTTCCATCAAGCTCCGAGCACGCTGAAACTTCACGCGTGGCTCTTGTCGAGCGATGTTTTCGAAAGAAGGGCTTTTCTAGAGAAGTGTCCGCGAGGATCGCCAGAACAAATAGACGATCTTCTTTGGCAGTCTACGAATCCAAGTGGACGCGATTCTGTGCTTGGTGTCGTGGCAGGAAGGTTAGTCCTTTCAAGGCCACTGCCCCTCTGATCTCGGAGTTCCTCCTGGAAAAGTTCAATGAGGGAAGGGCTCCGTCCACTCTTGCTGGGTACCGGACCGCTATCGCGAAGACCCTTAAGCCTAAAACGGGGGTCGATTTCGGTCAGGATGCGAGTTTGTCCGCGTTATTAAACAGTTTTGCTGTCGACAGACCTAGAACGCGAAATCCAGTCCCGGACTGGGATTTATCGCTAGTCTTGAATTGCTTACTTTCCGAACCTTTCGAACCGTTGGAGAAAGCGTCGTTGAAGTTTTTGACCTTTAAAACGGTCTTCCTCCTGGCCCTTGCTTCAGGGAAGAGGCGAAGTGAGCTGCATGCTCTCGACTTTTCCAAAGTGCACTGGAAGGAGGATGGCTCCGCGGTTAAGCTCGGGGTCATCCCTTCCTTTTTGGCTAAAACTCAGCTAGCCCAGACCCCGTCTATGACTTTTACCATCCCGTCCCTTACCTCTTCCCTAGGCCCGGGTTTGGAGGAGGATGCTAAATTGTGTCCCGTCAGAGCTCTGCGCATCTACGTTAATCGCACGAGGGAGCTTCATGTTGGGAAACGGTTACTTTTAGTTGCGTTCAAGAAGGGGTTTCAGAAAGATATCAGGGCTGCAACGATCTCTTCCTGGGTAAAGAAATGTGTTTTGTTCTGTTACGACAGATCCAACACCAGAACTTCGGGCTCCTTTCGAGTGAAGGCGCATGATGTGCGAGCTCTGGCGTCATCACTCGCGTTCATGAATAATGTTGCCCTTGCCGATGTCATGAAGGCCTGTACATGGGCCTCTAACAATACTTTCGTCTCTTTCTATTGTAGGGAATTGACGTGGTTTGACGGCGACCACTACCACCTCGGACCCGTGGTAGCGGCGCAAAGCAAGGTCCGCCTGTAGATACTGTTCGATTGGGGAGCACATGTACATACGCACAGATCGCCAGACGGATGTCGGCTCGGGGGACGGGTTTGTCCCTCTTATTTGGTGGTAGAAGTTTTTGGTTCGCCCGCCGTCAGCAAGCGACTGCCGGGGGTCCCTCCTTCGCCGACGACCTTCTCTTACCCAGGTACTATTCAGTTCTTGTTGATGAATATTTGTCGTGAATAGAATTAAACCTTCTCATTAATTCTCGTCCACTTTAATTACTTGCAAGTAGGTTTTACTCGCAACCCTAAATTCATTAAACATCTGAAATAGTGCGTTCTATGCCTCTGTGATGACATTGTGAGGGAAGGGTTAGCCCACCTCCTGTGGTTATTCTGAGATAACCCAAAAGTGTTTATTATAGAGGTCAAAGTGTGGACATAAATAGGAAGTTTTAACCTGTTAAAACCAGTATTTATTACACACTTACCTCTATAATAAACACGCTGATTTCCCTCCCGCCTCCCCTGCCTAACTATCAGGGACAAAGTAATGGCGGTTCTGGGGGAACAGTTTCGTCAGGAAAGATTTCTCAGTGACCACTGACTCGCTCAGGTTTCGTCAAGAAACCCTTATGAACGACCGAGTCTGAGGGGCATAGAACGACCAGTTTAAGAGAATGTGCCAATAATTTTTTTATTGGCATTAATTTCCCTCTTATTTGAAAGCCAGGTAAGATTACCCAAAAGTGTTTATTATAGAGGTAAGTGTGTAATAAATACTGGTTTTAACAGGTTAAAACTTCCTATTGAGATCAATAACTTATTTCAATGGTTCTGTTCGAATAAACTACAACTAAATGCTTCAAAAACTAAATTCATAGTGTTTAACAACCAAGCAACAAAACAAAAATGCATAAATTCCAAAATACTAATCAACGGAATAGCTCTTGAGCAAATAGGAAATAACCACAATGAAAAAACTACAAAATTCCTAGGTCTTAAACTTGATGAAAACCTAACCTGGAAACATCACATGTCTTACATAAAAAACAAAATTTCCAAAGCTTTATTTCAAATAAAACAGGTGAAAAATATTTTACCAATAAATTCTCTCAAAACCTTATATTATGCAATGATACATCCTCACATCCTATATGGTATTCTAGCCTGGGGAAATGCATCTCAAATCCATTTAAAAAATATAATAAATATACAAAAACGTGCTATTAGAATAATAAATAAAGCTCATTTCAACAGCCATACCGAACCACTATTCAAACAAACCAATGTACTTAAAATACAAGATCAATATCATTGTGAAGTCTTACTATTCATGCATGACTATTATACAAGTAATCTCCCTCTCTCTTTTGACAACATGTTCACAACGAATAGAAATATCCAAATTAATTACGAAACCAGACAATCTAATTTCCTACACATTGAACGTTGTGACTCATCAGCCGCGAGGAAATTACCGCTTTTCAATTACCCATCAATATGGAACACTTGGTCACCATCACTGTCATCTATCCAGTCTAGAAAAATTGTGAAAAAAGTTGTAAAAAAACATTTTATTTCTTCTTATTTCGAATTAGTTAGATGTTCGCATAAGCTTTGCAAAAGCTGCTCTAATCACATATAGCGACAGAAATAGTTAAGTGAATAAACTATATGAATTGTATGAAATTTCCCATATTCTTTATATTTTATGACCGGTTCATGATTTATCTCTAACATGATCCTGTTCATTCTTGGTCTAAACTGGAATCCAATCACACCGACCCTGCCCCCTACCCCTCCATCTCCGTCGTCTTCGGGAGGCTTGTGTGCAAATATATGTCCCTAACTATTAAAAGTAGAAAATTGTATTTCCATACATATATAGATGTATGTATAATATTGTCATTCGTGTAAATAATATCAATAGTGAGTTTAATTTTATTTCATTTTGGGCCAAATGGAAGACAGCTTTTAGCTAATTTGGTCCCTCAATTTTCATCACAAATATTAGTTTTCGCCATTCCATCATTTGTATATAACGTGTGAAAATTGAATAAATTGCTATCCTATCCTATCCTATCCTAGCATTACAAGATTTCAACTTTGAAAAGTAGTTCTACTTTTCAAATGTCTACTAGTACAGGAGTGGCTTGTGAACTAAAAATACATTCTCTGAATTGCAGACCCTACAGAGGGAAGTGGACCAATACCAGCCTAACCTGGTCCAGCTCTCACGCTTGAGCGATCGCCTGCGTCAGCACATGGACAACGCCACGATCATCCACATCACGACACGCGAGGCGGCTCTCAGCCAGCGTCTGCAGGCACTGCAGCATGATCTCGCTCGCTTCCTGCATGGACTCCAGGCTGAGTTTGCCAAGCAGTCCCACTTCCAGAATTCATACGAGTCACTGGATGCATTCCTCGGCGACGCCGATCATATCCTCGCCGATGGCGACCCGAACAAGTCCGCGGATGAAGACGTCCTTCGCGGTCGAATCACGCAACTCCGAGAGTTGTCCACGCGCTTTGGTCACACCCAGCCCGACTTGGACACATTGAACCTGATTGGCTACCGCTTGCCGTTGAGCGAGGACAACTCAAAGAAGTTGAAGACGTTGAATCGGCGCTGGCAGGAGCTGAGTGGGAGCACGGCTGAACGGTTCCGCTCTATGCAGGGGCACCTGCTTCTACAGCAGGACTTCACGGAAAAGTGCCAGGAGTGGATGAGGTTCCTCGCCCAGGCCGAGGCCGGACTCAGTGACCCAGTCGCCAGCAGCTATGATGATCTCCTTGAGCAACAGAAAGCCCACGAGGTATGTTTAGATCTGCACTAGACACTGGAGCTTCAATACCATGACACCATACATGCAAAATTTTCTCTGAGAGTCTTCACTGTTTGAAGACAAATGTTGACCTTTTCGTTCATCTTGTGCTGCTTCAATTTACATGTATATTACTCACATTCCTTCATCCCGACTACCACCAGGTGTTCCAGAACGAGATGTACTCCCGGCAGCAGATCTTGCACTCGATCATCGCAGAGGGCCAGCAGATGATCCGAGAGGGCACCATTGACGACCGACATGACTTCCAGCAGAAACTCCAGCTGCTTGAAGACCAGTGGCAGAGTGTGTTGAGACGCGGGGGTCATAGGAAGACGATCATCGACAGTCGACTTCGTCACTGGCAGACCTATCGAGACAACTTGGAGCGTCTCCAAGCGAAGCTGGCCGCTATCATCTCTGGCCTCAAAGATATGGAAGTCAAGGCGGCGACGCTGCAGAAAATACGCAACATGTACAACAACATCAAGGTATGAATATTCATTTGACTTTGTAGTCTTTAGCTTGACTTGTTGATTTGTCTTGTATGAGCTGTAAGGCTCCCAATTGTTGTGGTGGGTTGAGATTTTCTATCGCTCGGTGTTGCCTGTTTTGGGTGATATGTATTTTACGTTAAGTTATTTCCACTAGTAACTTTCATTTCCTATTATAGACTTCGCATATTAGTACCATGTTAATGTCACTGAAAGCAAAGACTTTCAGTAGATATTGCCGATAGGATATTCCTCTTGGTAATGCTTGAACACATTTCCCAGTAAGTCTCACATTTTGGAAATGCGTTCATCATAAGATTTTTGTTTTGCATTTTCAAGATATTTATTATCACATCACTATCAGTTCAGTTTTCTTGAATTATGCCTATACCTGATTTGTTTCACAATGTACTTTGTTTGCTCTTGTTGGAACCTGCATCTTCTGAGTTAATGCAACTTATATACATGTATACCAAGCAAGTTTTGCTGTCCGCATTTGAAAAACCCAGTTTTCAAATGGACCTCCTATCCTGTCCTTTTTGCTTTGTACTGTTTCGCTCGGGGTGTGTAAGATTTGTATTTCTCCGTGATGCTACAGCACTGTACCAGTCACAGCCTCGGCTACAATGTCGACTACTGCTTGCACGAGCTCGAAAGGCTCCTCGACGGGAGCTCTTTATGGTTGGAGGTAGGAAATTGACGGCTCGGCAGTCGTCTGGCTTTTGCACTGTGTTATTGCACCCTAGATTATAGCGATGACAATGTAGGGGAAAATTTAATCCTGTGTGTGATTTTGTTGTGTCTCATCGTGTGTGTATATTTGTGTGATTTATCCCTGATCAATGTAGCTTTTTAACCTTGGATCATATCGTGAAATAGAATTGTTTATTCGCCTGAACATGAACGAAACCATATGGGCAATGAATAAATTTGATTGAATTTCATCGTAGTCTAGGATTGTTTTGTGTACAAAATTAATGTACCGGTACCCGTAGTACAATTTTACATTGCACAGTGTAGTGTGAATTGACAATTTGTAGTGCTTGTAACAGATAAGTTTAACTGTGTCTAAGATGGAGTTTATTCATCATCATCAATTTTGACATGTGTGTATATAACATGTATCATGGTGAGCATTTTGATAATTTACAGCTTTAGAAACAAGTTAAAAACTACTCAGAAATTAATGCACATTCATTAAGGCATTTCGGCAGAAATGCCTTTATGGTTTTAGCAGAATTTTTTTTTTTTTTTTTTTTTTTTTTTTTTCTTCTTCCGCCACTTTTGGTTTCCGGACGATAACTTTAGACTGCCTTGACGGATCCTCGTCAAATTTTCACCACAAGTCAGAAATGATATGTGGAAGAACCCTATTCTTTTTGAGCCGGATCCGAGGTCCGTGAGGTCCGTGAGGATGAAATCAAGGCTAATTTTGAGACTTGGTTTCCGGACGATAACTGGAAAAATATTTACGCAATAGTTGCAGAACTCTGCATGGAGGTTCATATGCCACCAGGGAAGAACCCTATTGATTTTGGGATCGATCCGTCAAACGACCTTTGACCTAGAGGTCGAAATAATTTTTTGCTGATTCATCCTTGAGGCTTCCTGCATATCTCAGAAACCGTGCATCGTAGAGCGAAACGGACGTTATTTTCGGACTCGTCGCCCTAGACAAACATCTCTAGGGTGTATTATTTTTTTTTGATCCGGTTCCGAGGTCCGTGAGGTCCTTGGGGATGAAATCGAGGCTGATCTTGAAACTTGGTTTCCGGACGATAACTCGAAAAATATTCAGGCAATAGTTGCAGAATTTTGCACGGAGGTTTATATATCAACAGGGAAGAACCCTATTGATTTTGGGATCGATACGTCAAACGACCTTTGACCTAGAGGTCAAAATAATTTTTTGCTGAGTCATCCATGAGGCATCCTGCATATCTCGGAAACGGTGCGTCGTAGAGCGAAACGGACGTTATTTTCGGACTCGTCGCCCTAGACAAACATGTCTAAGGGGTATTATGGATGAACTGTGACCTTGACCTTGAATTTTTTTGCCGAGTCGGCATTTTTCGTTTTCGTCGATATCTCGGAAACGGTGCGTCGTAGAGCGAAACGGATGTTATTTTCGGACTCGTCGCCCTAGACAAACATGTCTAAGGGGTATTATGGATGAACTTTGACCTTGACCTTGAATTTTTTTGCCAAGTCGGCATTTTTCGTTTTCGTCGATATCTCGGAAACGATGCTTCGTAGAGCGAAACGGACGTTATTTTTGGACTCGTTGCCCTAGACAAACATGTCTAATTGGTATTATGGATGAACTTTGACCTTGACCCGAAATTTTTTTGCCGAGTCGGCATTTTTCTTTTTCGTCGATATCTAGTATATATTATAAATTAATCATCACACCGAAATGCCTCCAAGGCATCTTTAGGCCTTGACGTCTAGTTTTATCATAAATGTGAAAGATCTCAATTTATTTTAATTTTGAAGAAAGCCGAACAGATACTGCACAAATTTATGTTCAGAACGTCTGTGACCTGCACAAAGTTTTGATGTAACATTTTGAAACAATGATCTAAAATAACACAGCTTAGTAAATGTGTTTTTAGCAGTCAGGCTAATGATATGTCTAACAGGTGTGAAATTATAGATTTTGAGCATTTATGTCAATTGTGTGTATAACTGTATAACAATATGTGATGCCACTGTAACATCTGCACATGAATCAATGCAACATGCATTTGTCGAACACAATGATACATGCAGTTGTACACTAGTCATATATAGTCTTCATGTTTACAGTATGCATAATGTTTCAGTACAAATATACTGCTAGGAAATTGTTATTCAGCACCGTTCATGATACAAATGTGCAAAATATCGTATCATGTAGTGTTGCTTGAATTATAGGAATTATAATGAATTTTTCTTTCTCCTAGACATACCAGAAGGAAGCACAGAATGCCGAGCCTCTATACCAGAAGACGAACGACTCAGGCAAGCTGCTAATGCAGAATGCTGACCCAGACACCACCTCCATGATCCAATCCGAACTTGACGGGATCCACCGCCAGTGGAGCGACGTGATTGGTCGGCTGGAGGAGAGGCGTGGCCACCTGGAGAGAATCCTCAGCCAATGGGACGAGTCCCAAGATGCCATGGAAAACATGCTCGACTGGCTGAAGGATATTCGTCGTTCGCTGATGCATGTCATACCGAATAACTATGACGACTTGCAGAAAGAACTTCGCCAATGTCAGGTGTGTAGGGTCTACCTTACGTTTATATAACTTTCCATTGAAAAATAAATCTCCCAATATTTGGTTAAACTTGCATGGATAATTTTGCCATGGCTGTCTAAACACAATATTCGCTGTCAATTATCGAAAAAATACACTAGTGAACAATGATTCCCATAAAAAAAATTAGGCCGAGGGCCAAAGATAGGTTACCGGACAATGTTTAATATTTTAGATGTTAGCCAGGTCCATGGTTAAATTCAAGGTCAAGAGAATATTCAGCATATATAATATTAAGCATATATCATGTTCACAGTTGATTGCTAAGCTGTAAATTCAATAATCAGAGAGATATTAGCATTTTTTGCTGTGGCCTTGAAAATGAAAGCAAAGGTCAAACTCAAGGTCATCAAAATATTCAGTGCATATCATTTTATGTGTCCACAATTGATTCCCAAACCATACAGTCAATAGAGGAGCAAGATATGAGCCATTTTGTCCTGTGACCTTGAAAATGAGGTCAGAGGTCAAATTCAAGGTCACGAGAATATTCAGCATATATCATTTCCTATATATCCACAATTGATTCCTAAGCTGTAAAATCGATAATAAGTGAGATATTAGCCATTTTGTCCTGTGACCTTGAAAATGAGGTCAAAGGTAAAATTCAAGGTCATGACAATAATCTGCATATATCATTTCCTATATGTTCATAATTGATTCCTAAGCTGTAAAGTCGATAACAAGCGAGATATTAGCCATTTTGTCCTGTGACCTTGAAAATGAGTTCGAAGGTCAAATTCAAGGTCATCAGAATATTCAGCATATATCATTTCCTATATGTCCACAATTGATTCCTAAGCTGTAGAGTTGATAATAAGCGAGATATAAGCCATTGTGTGCTCTGACCTAGAAACTGAGGTCAGAGGTCAAATTCAAGGTCACGAGAATATTCAGCATATATTATTTCCTATATGTCCACAATTGATTCCTAAGCTGTAGAGTCGATAATAAGCGAGATATAAGCCATTTTGTGCTCTGACCTTGAAACTGAGGTCAGGGGTCAAATTCAAGGTCACGAGAATATTCAGCATATATCATTTCCTATATGTCCACAATTGATTCCTAGTCTCTGATCTCAATATCAAGTGAGATATTAGGCATAATGTGTCCCATTATAAAGCATAGGAGAATTTAACATGGGAAAGTCCCATTTGGGCCGAGTTTGGGCCAAAATGGCCCACTTCGAGCAATTCAAGCACAACGAAATTTATAGACATCATAGGAGTACATACGAGGAGTCTTATGTATCAAAAAGAAAAAAAGTTACTGAACAGATTTTGAGAAAATGGCCGTCAAAGGCATTTTTCGTCGAAAACGGCCGCCATTTTGAAAAAAATGCGAAAATAAAAAAACTAAAAAATACCTCCTTCTTGAATTATTTTTAAGTATTTTTGTGCAAAATTTCAGAAAAATTCGCCCTTAAACAAAAAAGATAAAAATGTGGACGACGACGACGGACGACGGACGCAACGCCATACCAATAGGTTATCGGACCATAGGTCCGGTAACCTAAAAACGCTTGATATGTGATCCCGCTGTTCGTTTACATTGCCACGTCGTCATGGTTACAGGAGTTTGAGAGCCTGTTCCAGTCGTCGGAGGACCGCAAGGCACAGATAGCGGCCGCCCAGGGGGCGCTGTCAGAACACGTCAGTCCACAGGATCTCGGGATCATGCAGCAACGACTCCTACTGCTGAATCGGCAGTGGGACGAACTCAAACACCAGGTGCGGATTTTTGTCGGAAAGAGTCCCAAGAAAGCAGGATATATCCTATTATAAGTTTTCAGGTGAACTTGAGTAAGAATTTCTAACTAAGATGTCATTTTCATCTCGCAGGTATCGCTGAGGCATCAACGCATCATCGAGCGACTGACCCAGTGGTCCATGTTCAATGATCGCTATGGCGACCTGATGAGCTTGATGGACAGAACGGAGGAGAGAATCACGGCCGGCAAGGAGGAGCACATTGAAGACCTGCTCCACAAGTTGAAACATGTAAGTTTGGTTATTTAAGTTGTGGGGTGGTGTATACCTTTGTATCGTCTGCACCAACATTTTGAATTTATCAGACGAAAATAACTTCATTGAATCCGAAAAAGGAATTTTGCGTAAATACGATAGATCCATATCAATTGCCATCAAATACCTTCAGGAGTACAAGGATGAGTTGAGTGCCATCGATGGTGACCGTGTGCGTCTAGTCGATGAGGGCCAGAGACTGATGCGGGCAAGCGGAGAGATCCGAGCAAGTGACATTGAGTACAAACTCAGCAAAGCTAACGACCGGTGGTCTCGACTCAATGACAAGGTCCAGCGCAGGTACATAATCAGTTTGTGAAACCCTTTGGGAGATATTAGTTTGGAGTGTAATTGAAATCAAGAATGCTTGAATGAGCCAAGGAAATATACAACATTTTCAAAATGGTCAGCAATAAAGGATTTCCATGAGTTCATTTTACTCAGCAGGATATTTAACAGACAGGGGCTAATACCTTGAGAATTTGATTTTTTTTTTCAACAGACAAAAGAAGCTGGAGGACACACTGACCGTGGTCCAGCAGCTGGAACAGAGCATGCGTCGTTTGCGGCAGTGGCTTGCTCACATCGAGCATGAGCTCGGCGCCCCCATCGCCTTCCAGACGCCGGACTTCAACGAGATCCAGCAGAAACTCCGCGACCAACAGGTCAGTGTCCCACGTGGATGGATGATGGTTCTCGAAGTCATGGAACTTGTTGATGATTGATGAAATGTTTTTACGAATTTTATCCATACACCAAGTTTTATCCCCAGCTGCATTATCTGCAAATCTGCACTTGTTTCCTGGGAATATTAATGAAAACCAACTGAAAAAGAAACACTGCACAACAGCACTCACAATCAGAACTAGAAAATCCCTTCCATTCTTGCTTTTATTGTTGATAGGAAAACAATACATGTCTAACTTGCAGGAGTTGCAGAGAGACATACAGAAGCACAGCTCAGGTGTGTCCTCAGTAATGAGTCTCTGTGAGGTTCTGCTCCACGACGCGGATGCTTGTCCCACGGCGGACGAACAGACGGCCATCCAGCAGGCCATCGACAGTCTTGACCGCCGCTGGAAGAACATCTGCGACCTGTCCGTCGAACGCAGGCAGAGGTACCTGAATTTTGGTTTGAACGGTCAAAGATTTTCTTATTGTTTTCATTTCTGAGCACTGACAAAAATATATCTATACCATGAATTTGTCAAATTTCTATGGGTAATAACTTAAATGTTCTCTCTATAAGTTTTGATCCACTCTTTTGTGTTCAAACTTATGATTTTACCTCGAATTAATCATGTTAATACTTTCGTTTCTTGAAATCTTAGTTTCTACACAATAGCTCACCATGAAAAAAAATCGAAATTTTGTATTTTAAAATAAATTCAGAAGTATATGCTCCAAATTTAACTATATCTTGGTTGACCACCAGGATCGAGGACACTTGGCGACTTTGGCAGAAATTCCACGATGAGCACCAGCGAATCTCCGACTGGCTGCGAGAGGCTGAGCGGCTCGTCGACAACCCACGCACAGAGAACGCATCGTTCACCGTCTTCAAGGGCGAACTACGCAAGTTTGAGGTCAGTACACAGTTGTCAGCTAGGTTTGTGCTTGTCAAACCTTGTTTTTTCCCGAAAAGGGGCTCTCATACTGTCTAGCTATACTCTTAAAGTGTGATAATTGACAAGAAATTTTCTCAATAAAACTCAGATTGCCTACTTTGAAAATGCATTAGCAGAAAAGATTATCACTTGGACTAGCACTTCTGCAAGAGAAGACATCGAAAGCAGAAAATTTACCAGTTGTTTTTTGCCATCCTTCAGAACTTCCAGAGATCCCTGCACGAGAAGCTCCAGTCGCTGGAGCAGCTGAACAAGCTGTACCGCCGTCTGGCGCGGGAAGGTCGCACCGACACGGACGGCGAGCTCAAGCGCCAGATCCAGGACGTCAACAAACGCTGGGACGACCTTTCAAAGGTGATGCTTCATATCTGTGGAATTTATGGGTATCTGGTACCCATGAGTAAATGTAGTGGGTTTCTGAAAATGCTAATGTGAAATTTCTGTATATCCCGCTTACTAGTACATTCTTCAAGTCATATTTGAATTTCTGAGCTAATATTAGAGAGATATATGTTGACATTGATGTGGCCTTCAGTTTAAAATTGTAAATGCATGATCAATAAATACATCTTTATGAAAATCTTGGAGCGAAAAAGCTTGAAACTTTTTTACCCAAAATGGGCAATCTCACATGGTATTCTGTCAGTCGTAAAGCTAGCTGGAACTCTAGTAACAGAATCCCTTGTCTTTCGTTTGCCTGATATTCTTTCCAACCATGAGTTCAATGGCTGATCGTTCTACGATTCCAACTCGCAGGTCAGCCAGACCGTCCTGAAGCGGCTGCGACATCTGATCAACGTGCGAGAGGATTTCACAACCACGAAGGAGGCTCTCTCCCAGTGGCTGACCGAGATCAACTCCCGAATCACGAACCTCGAACACTTCTCCACGGCTACCCCAGCCCGCAAACAACAGGATATACAGGTGAGTGGGGTCACTGGGATGGGGGGAGGGGGGGATGGGGGCAGGGGCAGTGAATCTTGTGGGGTTAGAAAAAAAAATGTACAAAAGATGTGCAAGAATGATTATAGTGGACTGGTCACTATTTCATGCTTGGTAAGTAGTTGTCACGTCGTATTTATCCAAATCTTGCTTGGTACCTCTCTAATAAGACTCTGTCTTAGATGAGACTTTAATTTTGGGGCAGAAGGGTAGGTCTTATCCGAGGTGTACCACTGTAGTTCCATGTCAGTATCAATCTGGAATTCTGTAAACTTAACCATTCAAACACATGGTACCCCCTACAGGGTCTGAAGGATGAGGTTGAGTCTAACAGTGAGCGGCTGGAGTACATAGACAAGGTTAGCGACTACCTGCTCAAGAAGTGTGATGCCCATGACGCCGGCGCAATACAGCGCGAGGTCGACGAGTTCCGCAAAGCGGTTGACAACGTTGTGAACCGTCTCAACAAGTACCAGAACAGGCTGGCTAGGCTGTCTTCCGGCGAGGTGAGAATTGTCATTATTGTACAGATGTACCTGGTTATTGCAAAGTTAAATTTCTGCTGTAATATTCTGCTAAAAATTTCAGGCTTTGAAGTAGAAATTAGGGCTTTGTTGCTCATATAGGAAATTTATCTCGTTGTTCATGTACTATGCCTGATGCTTGGTGTTCAGATTTCATTATTACTATGGAAAAAAATGTCTGTGTTTTCCTTAGCTTTTCCTGTTGCAGTTAACATGATTAATGTAAAAGACTTTAATCAATAGCTTTAGTTGAGAATATATAAATAATGCAGATAAGAAGCACATGCAATATGTAACATAACATACCGGTATTAAACACATCAAAATAACTAATTGTGACCGTGTTTGCGAACTTGATTGCTTGTTCAGGAAACTGATGATTCTGACGATGAATATAAGGAAGCTATTCCGAACATTGAGCAAATAGAGAAATTGGTAGAAGATATCGAGGACATTCCACTTGGTGGAATCCTCCCCTCTGATAGTGATTCAGACTTTGATGAAGACATTCCGTTTGTCGTAAGTCCGCCCTCTGTCGTGTGTTTGTCGCATGCTGTGATCAAAACGAGATTGTGGTGCCTGCAACTCCCGAAGCCCTGTCACCCAAAATATATCATCCGATGAATGCAGTTTGTGATTTCTTTTAACAGTTTGATTTATGATTTGAGTTACCTGTGAATTACTGGGAATGGATTGTGAAAACACAAGATTGATTGTGCAGAGTTTGGAAGTGAATTTTAACACAAAGGAGTGGAAATGCTTTGGAACATAACTTCCAAGTTTGGTACTGCTGCTGCTCGAAGCTCTGAAAATTGTTTGTTTTGCATGAATATTGGTACACCATACTTAACATGAGAACACATTTGTAATATGTAATGCTCACACATTAATTTTGTTTCGTCAGATTTCCTTTCATATTTTATGACCTGCATGTTCAACACTTGTCCCGAAATCACAAAATATTGGTGGATTTGTTTTGATACACTAATACAAAGTAACCATGGTAACACTGATAACAAACAATTATATTCATTGCACTGCCTTGTTTTGTGTAATCATATAAAATATTAATGTACTTGCTGTCTCATCATAAAGTGTTCTATATGTACTAAATTCTATATGTACTAGATCTAATGTAATCAATATCATGAATATTGTATCTTTTCACTTTCTAACACTGGCTAATATTTTCAAATTTCCGATTTCAAAGATTTTTAATATAATGTCACCGTACATTTCAGATTTTCATCACTTCCACAAGCTTACATTTTTACAATCATATACCTCAAAACCAGAGATTTTAATTCTCAAATCTCTCCTTCACAGCAGGCTACCTCCAAGCCAACAGTTGCCATGGAGACGAGAAGAGGCACTGCTGCTGAGACCCAGCACACCGCCGTGAATGGCACCCATGAGCCATCACCCACCCATGTTGCCACGGCAATCCAAGGGAACCAGCCCACAAGCCTCGACTGGGACATGTTCGAGATGTCGGACGGAGAAGCGAGTCCACGAGACTCCAGCGTTGAGAAACGACGCGGGACTGGTCATGTGACCACCGAGAGAGGGGATATGCCCACACCACATCGTGGAGACAAGCGACGGCCAAGGGGCCAAACCCCGCCCAGAAAGGATACCACTGGTAAGGCCCTTGTTTGGCATGTGTGTCGCCTTAATCAGACAAAATTGATATCTGTAAGTTAACGGCTGTGAATTCTCATGATGCTTTCTTTCGTAATGAAACAGTATAGAAAAATTATAATATCAGAAATTAGAAAAATATATTCATATGGCGTATGAATATTAGGCTCAGAACCTCCATTCTGAAAATATGAGAACAAAATAACTGACATGTGTTTCCTTCTCGCAATTTTTATACATCTTATAATGTATTCAGTATTCCTCGTTTTTGTCCTCAATAGATGGTGTGGAGGGATTCCAGGAGATCCGTGCCAAGGTCAAGGTCACGAGCCGCGGTGACAAGATGCGTCGGGTTGAGAACTACCTGCGGGACCTAGAGATGTCCCTAGAGGGCGTGTCAGACAACCTGCGGGCGGTCGAGGGTCAACTTCGCGCCCCCACCCCCACAGGGCTCGAGGCCAGTCACTCCACCCTCAGCTATGTATGTAGTCATGGCAACACCAATTTTTGGTACTTTCTGTGTATTGAATAATTGCGATTCACGATTCAATTCTGACATCAATGACACTGAACTATATTTTGCCGCTCGCCGTAGACTGCGATGGTGACCTCGTGTCAGGATCGTGTGGATTCCCTCACCCGACTCGAGAGACAACTCAAACAGGAGACTGGACTGCCGAGTCTCTACGGTGCTGAGACCCAGATCAGTGGTGAGTACACTCTACTCATGATCTCGTAAAAGTAACTTGGATATCCTTTAGTAGGTTCAATCTAGCTGACGCAAGACTATGATATGGACAAATTTTTAGGTTACCGGACCTTTGGTCCGATAACCTATTGGCATGGCGTTGCGTCCGTCGTCCGTCCGTCCGTCCGGCGTTAACATTGTTATCTTTAAAGTTAACGATCGAATCTTTCTGAAATTTTGCACAAAAATGCCTAAAAATATTTTGAGAAGGAGGTATTTTTTGGTTTCTTGATTTTCGCATTTTTTTCAAAATGGCGGCCGTTTTTGTCGAAAAACGCTCAATTTTGGGCTTTGACGGCCATTTTCTCAAAAACTGTCTAATCAGTTTTGAGTTTTTGGTTTCAAAAGATTCCCCTCATATACCTCTGTGATATGTATAAGTTTGGTTGCCCTAAATTCGCCGGTTTCCGTGTGGCGGCCATTTTGAATTTTTGGCGGGTCGGCGAAAAAAAATTTTTCCGCCCCAAATCGCATTACTATCCATTTTGGGCCATTTCAAGGGCAAAAAAAAATTTTCACCCTTTGAAAAAAATTTTGGTCGGCACTTTTTTCCTTCATAATGGGAGCTGTTCGGACTGTACTCATAGAACGCTTAAAGATAGAGCTTAGAAATTGGCACTTTCAAATGGGAAGTCATATATGGCGACTTGTGTGGTGACCTTGAATTTGACATTCGATGACCTTGAAAGGTCAAAACAGCCATTTTGGGGTCAAAAAATGCCCAGATTTGCCTCTGTAGATGAAATGCTTGCAGATAGAGCTCATGTTTGCATTATGAACATATAGGAAGACATATATGGCACAACTAATGATGACCTTGAACTTGACGTCAGATGACCTTGAGTGCCAAATGTCTGACTTGGAATGTGTAAATTGACCTTAGCGGCCTAAACGATTCCACCCAAAATATAGAATATCAAATGCCGCACACATACATGTAATGGTAACATCGAAGTTCATACGGATGACCTTGATTGGTAAATCCCAAGGTCATATGTTTACACTGCGAACCTTGATTGGTAAATCTCAAGGTCTGTTACCTGCCAATGCTGCCATTGTCAAACCAAAATTGTCCGGTAACCTATCTTAGCCTTTGGGCTAATTTTTTTCCCTGTCACAGGCGAGGTCAAACGATGGCACCGACTCCAGAGAGCCGCCATTGAGAAAGACCACCGCCTTGAGGCTAACAGACGCCAGTACCAGCAGTTCGGCACAGATATCCAAGGTCTCGCCGCCTGGCTGGACGACGCTGATGCCACACAAGCCCGACAGCTCAACCCTCCGTCAGACATCAGAGAGCTGGAGAGGGCCGTCCGCCGGCACAAGGTAATTTGGAGAAGAGCCATCAGATTTGGAAGACTTGAAATAGGTGCTGTCTCTGTTTGTCTTACATGTACAAGTAGTCCTTTTCAGCCTGAGACCTTCACCAGTGTCCATAATTGACACTGTTTGAGTTATGATGAATATGTCGCTATTTTCAATGAAAATCACTGTTAGAATATAAAAAAAAATAATTACAAATCCACGCAGGACTTCCTGTCGGAGTTGGACCATCGGCGTCCGATGGTTCTCTCTATGAACCTCCTCAGTAAGGACCTGTCCTCGCGCGGCACGCCGGAGAGTCACGCCCAGCTGGAGCGACTGACGGTGGTCAACCAGCGCTGGGACCGGGTCTGTGCTCGGGCCGCGGTCTGGCAGAAAGAACTACAGATCAGTCTACTCCAGTGCCAGGACTTCAACAGGACCGTCGACGATCTCTTCCACTGGCTGCACGGCATCGAGGTCGAGATTCGACGACAAGAGCCTGTTGATTTCAGCGCGCCTCGGGACCGGCTGCTAGCCAAGCATAGAAAGTTCAGGGTAAGACCATCAATTCACTCAGGTTCATTGTGGCTGTGCAAGTTTGGTAAAACAAAATAAATTTGGCACCTCCAATTGAACCCTAAAACACTGGAGTCGTTGTAGGTGCTTTCAAATGACCTTCAAAAGTTTATTGGCTCAATCGAAGACAGCACATATGAATAAAGAACTTGACGAAGAGCGCTATCAGTGTTATAAATGTCACACACCTAAACTTTCCCATCGCCCCGCAGGAGCTGACCCAGGACCTGGAGGTCGGTCAGGAGAAGGTCCTCTCTCTGCAGGACACGACGCTGTCACTGCGAGCGGACCCGGACGTCTCCTCGAGCTCCCAAGCCGCGGAGGAGAGACTCTCCCTCATCGCGGACCAAGTCGTCTCCCTTCTGCAGATCTGTCGCTCGTACATGTCCCGCATCGAGGGACTCGTCGAAGTCGATCGAAGCATGGTGCACACGGCGCGCACGCCCATCTCGGTAAGTTTGCAAATCGAAAGAAGTGGATTTTGTCTGCTATGTTGAAATCAGATGTTGATCTGTCCATTTTGTACATATTGATCATTTCTTGTTCGTTTTTGTTCTGATGTGAGTATTTCATATTCTGGAATTAATCTTGAACAACTCAGTGTGAAATTTACATAATATCAGTACTAATTTTTTGCAAATACTTTTTTCTAACTTTTCATGTTTTACTGATAAAACAAGACACTTTTTTCCAACTCTCTGCACCAGATTCAATTTCTGATATTTTCCGTGTGTTTTTTCTTTCCCTCCGATCTCTTTCAGCCCATGTCGTCGAGTTTACACGGTCGAGACTTGTCCCGTCCATCGTTTCACTCACCCCCATCACTTCAGCCGTCTCCGCGGTCGTACCTATCTCGACGGGTAACTATCCTACTTTGATTCACAACGATCATTTACAAAAACTGTGCTGTGTCTCACTCGATCTCTAGTAAAACATTCACTGTTTAATACTGTAAATACATGATACCATTGGTTTTGTATATGTATATATAAGCTGTAGCCAGTAAACAATCAGTGAAGCACACACTATCACTCGTTTTGAGAACGGTGTGTTGCTTCGGGTCTTCCTTTTTAAGAAATTGATCGATTAAGTGTCTCCAAAGTGATTTTCTGATCTTGTGTGCAGTAACAGTGTGTTATAAACCTAACTCTAGAGTTATCAATGAAATAAAATATGTACATCTATTTCCTTAGTAACTTTAGTTGGCAAATTTTCTGACTATGTTTATCTAGTTCATATATTATTAAAACGTAGCTGTGATACATTGAGTTTTTGAATTTTTTTCCGCTTATTCTCTGAATTTCCCCCATTGCTCAGAAAGGTATTTGCAGTTGTATCGATGCATACTGTAATGAATCACGAATTTTATTGAAATTGCATGTAATGAATTACAAAAATCAGTAGGCACATTACAGACTAGGAATAAAAAGTGAAATAGAAATGTAAAAATCAAGGCTGCTACTCGTTAATAATGCTTGCTTTTCTCTATTCGTCAATGTTCTTTAGTGTTGATTTTTTGGCGCTCAGAATTTTGGCATACTCTACCGGTAATATTGTTTGCAAAAATGCCCGGTTTCCCCCTTTCGAAAAAAACCCCACAAAGTTGCTCACGCATAGCATCGCACGGTACAGATGGTTACTATGGTTACAATGAGTAGGATTCCATGCCATCCCAGGGTTGTTTATAAGGTATCCTCAGACAAGTTTCCCTCCCCCAAAGCCTGATTCCTATCACTATGGTAACGATCGTCACGTTTTGATTGTAGCTCGTTGCCTTCGCACCGGCCGGATCTTTCTCAGTGGACCCCGATCAGGAAATCGACGAGACGTAATGACCCCTTTCTTCTTTACCCTTATTTTCCTACCAAAGAAAAAAATTAACAAAACTTCTAGCTGGTTTACATATTGTTAAGCGCATTTTTTGGTGGTCTGGTTTTCCATTCATTTCTTAGGGTGTTGTTTCTCTGGGCAGGGCTTTTTGGTGCAAGTTATGTAGCTGCGTTGCCTGTGCATTTTCGAAAAGCGTACCCTTGTTAGAGGTTATAACTTAATCATACCTGTTGTCCACTTAGGAGCATGCTGTCTTTAGTAATAAATAGATATTAATGTGTATGGTTTGTTTTTCAAACTAATGAAAAACAAAAAGCAACAACAAAGCTACATATAGAGCTTAGGCCTAACAGTAACACATCTAAACTTGCAACACTGATCTCTGCATTGTATTCGACCGTTTTCCGTTATTGACCCCCCTGCCATTAAACAGCTTTTTAAATGTCACTGTAATAAATTTACACTGACCACTAACAGCACTCATCCACAAAATTCTATGAAACAATTTACAACACTATTATCACTAGTATGCACAAACCTGCCTTGCTTGTGCTACATTTGCTTCATTCTGTACTTTTGTATTTCATTTTTGGCACTTTATGTCTTGTGCAAGATTATATTTTGATTCTTTCATTTTGCAGAAATCCAGATCTCTATCTGCATGAAATACATGTTGAAATAGGGGGAATACCCCACCTGCACAATGTGTGCATGCCCTCTAACCGTTGCTTATGGTGTACTATTGTGGTGTCGGTATGAAGCATGAGATAGGGGTGGCAGAAATATGCATGTGTCTCATGGACTCATTTCCCCCATGTGTTTGTCCTACAGGATCCAGCATGTCATTCCTTAGATGAACTTGAACTCGCATCAAGGTTTTACCACAATTAGGATGTTAAAATTTACTTCATACAAGTTAATTGATCATTATTGTGTTATTTTGTTCATTATGTCAGTATTTATGGTTACATACCTGTTTGAAATTATTTTGTTGGCATGGTCTTTCTTATATATTATTTAACTGATTTTGTGATGTGTCTATTTTGCAAAAACAAATGTTGCATTACTCAACACCTTATGCTGAATCTTCTGTCTTCTCTTCCAAAAAAACCTAAAATATATGAATCTTTGTGAATATTCAGTATATTTGTTGTGCTATTTCCATGCCAAACAATGTTGTTGAAGCATTTCTCTGCACCTCCGCACAGTAATTTGTTCTCATAAATTTCTCTAAAGCTCTTAATTTCTGTCAGTAGAATCTTCTGTTTTGTCGCTACTGTTTTGAATTTCATTCTGAAATGTTCAAAATTTCTGCCCAGAAAACTCTTCAATTACAATGTAAAATATAAATTATCAGGTTCACTCTACAAACAAACACATCCACCCGCACAAAATGATATCCCTTTTCTACACTATTCAAATCAATAAAAGAAAAATTTTCTCTGTTCACCCGACAGTACTGACGGCGCGATGGCGGCCCCGCTGACACGTCGCCGTGACAACAGCTTCTCCGGGCGGGTGTGGCGCCTTGCCTTGCCCATACAGGGCCTGATGCTGCTGCTCCTAGGGGCCGCGAGTCTCGTCCCAATGTCCAACGAGGACTACAGCTGTACTCTTGCAAACAACTTCCGCAGTTCTCTCGACCCCATGCTGCACTATACGGAGGGACCTCCACCGTTCTAATCGGTCGCGCTGTTTGTTATGTGTAGTGTAGTTCGGTAAAATGTAAATGATTATGGTAGGCATCGAAGCTCAAAGTTGTAATGCCAGGATGTGTAACTGCTCGTTTAGTACTTGTTATTTTGTAGGCATCGGCAATATTTTTTCCTACTCAAGAGGCAGGTATATAATATATATATATATATATGGCGGCCATTTGCTGTGATATTTTGATGTTGAATGAGCAGGGTTACGATTTGATAGTGTAAAGGTGTCGCCTCAACAAGAGATATTCAAGTGCATTTCAGGTTTGTTGTGCCGAATCGTTGTGCGATTTAAGAATTATTAAGTTATTCAAGGCGTTGTTAACTAGTTACTGAGTTGTTTATTGATGTTAGTGAATGAATTCAATTGTTGTTGACGTGTTAGTGAAGTCAAAATGTTTTACCAAATTGTGTCATAATATTAGTTTTCCACTTGAGAATCGTTATTCAATGTATCATTAATGCATTGCTTATTTTAGTGTTTGTGTGGTACTTACAGGTAGAAAAAAAATAATGTATGTATGGAAACTATGTATGTATCTTAAATGCTGAACTGTGATAATTCGACGGAGGTGACATCAAGCTTACTTATGGTGAAGGGGTCGGCTTGCTACTCATACAGACGAAAAGAAAAAAAAAAAACAGTAAAATTGATGTCACCGTCAAACTTGTAAGCTTGTTATTTCGTGGTCTCATTTGTACAGAAATGATGATTATGTTGTGTTTTACTGTATTATTGTCTCACTCCGCTCTGTAAGAAAAAAATTGCTTGAACCGAAGACAAACTTTCAAGTGAAACATAGTGAAAATGTATACTGAAATAACTTGCCTGTAAAGGTGCTATGTTGTGCGGAAGTTGTATGTGAATACTTGTATAGAATTGGTTTCGGAAAATTTGTTATTAGCGTAACATTGAATATGTTAGATGTGTTGTTGTATAATATCAAGAACATCTTTTTGTTTAGATTCTATTTGATGCAGTTAGTGTCTTCTATTTTCATGTTTGTAAATATCTAGGTGTTGCTTTGGATTTTCTTTTCCTTTTACATGACTTAGGAAAGTTGATAAAACGAGTACATGTATACATATTTAAGTGTAAAGAACAGTTTATTTTTTGTAAATGCATTGTAACTTCTCTCACATTTTATAAATAGGAGTTCATTAGATTATCATATATGTAACTGAAAATGTACCGGAGGAACAGAGAACCAAAGCTCGACTGATAACAAAAATACCCATGTATGCAGGGCAGAATGAAAATATATGCATATCATTTTATAAATTTGATAAACTTGACAGTGGACATAACCAGTATATTCCCGCTATCAATCATGATTAACACCTAGCGATGCTATGGCAGAGGATGCCATTTACGTGATTAAAATGTGGTGCCACCAGATATATTTTGTCATTATGTTAATGTGGAAACTTGACATCACGAACTATTGTATTGTAATGTCCACAAGTATAGTTGCCATAGAAATATTACATGCTGATTGTTATTAACTTATTTCCTTGTATAAACATGCTTGTTCCATTTATGTTTTTCAAATCAGCTTTTCCTAGTTGTAGCAGTGATCAAATCACAAATACAGAAAACAGATGAGTTTTCACTGGCAAATCTTTTGTATATTATTACCGCAAAAGTAACATTGATTGATTACAGCTGATAAAGTTTTAATCGTTTTGTGTGTAAATGAGCTTACATTTTAATTTTTGTGTAGTGTTTTGTTTATATGGTGCCTTCTTGGAAGGTGGTCTTTGCTGAATTGTATCATATACATGCTGTATGTATAGCATTGTCAAAATAAAGATATTGATATATTGAAGATGGTTCATTCATTATATGGATTCTTTCATACATGTAGTTAAGGTTATCCCAATGAATTTCATAGATTTTTTACGTCCATAAAGTAAAAACATACAGATCAAAGATCGCCTAACTTTGACACTAAACTAAATTAACGCCCTTATTTCAGGAAACAATTCTTTGATGACCTTATTCGGACATTACAAACACTTATTCGGTTGCAATTACAGATGATTGGTCCTTATTATTTAATAACTCGATGAATATCATTTAACTTTGAACCTGCATGTTGATGTCACTGACAACAACATCCAGTGGAATGAGGCCATATCTCCAATTGTGATTATTATTATTTGCATTAGAACAAATTTAGTCCTATCTATTTAATGCAGTAAATTGACTACGGTATTGGACAAACATTTGTGTAAAATAAAGAAAAGTATCCATTGTACACGCTGCACATACATATTTAGACTTGCTCTTTTACTAATATTCCGTGCAACAATTTCTAACAATCCCCAGACTCTGCCAGAAATTATACAGCTTTAATAAGTATGTAGGTAGTTTTGTGGACTGATAAGGTGAAACTTTCGAAGGCTGCATTTGTAACTATGGTATGATAGGACATCATCAAAATGAATTAATAGTGTTTGAGTTCACTATCGCACAGTATAGGCAAAGTTTGGCCGAGAGATATTAGGCCTAAGTGTAGGCAATGAAATGAAATATGATATGATGCGAAACACGCCCACGAGGCAGATTCCCAGGATATGATTCGAACCTGGGATCATCATGAGTGAGAGGTAGTAAATTGGTAACCTTTAACCACATTATCTAACTTTAGTAAGAGATTAGATCAAAATTTCAGCTGTGCATGCTTTAATAATTGATCAATACAATTTGGCTGCATGTTTTGAACAGCCAGAATAACCTTGTGTTCCTATGGCGCCCCGTTCGTGCCATAAAAAAAGAGAAGTTAATTTTTTTTCTAACTCATACGTATGAGATAATTATGTCATACGTATGAGATAATAAGTCATACGTATGAGATAGTAACACATACGTATGAGATACTAAGTCATACGTAGGAGATACTAACTCATACGTATGAAATACTTATCTCATACGTATGAAATACTTATCACATACGTAGGAGATACTATGTCATACGTAGGAGATACTGTATTAAGTCATACATATAAGATACTAAGTCATACATATGGAATACTAACACATACGTAGGAGATACTAAAATATCCACATACCCGACACCGCCGTGGAAATAGAAGTAATATGTGTGTCCTCCGTGTTTTCCATGTAACCTTCTTGCTTCTTTTATGCTCTCCATGACAATTTCACATATCTATCTACTTATAAAGAAATATCTCATACGTATAAGATAAGTATCTCATAAGTATGTGTTAGTATCTCATATGTATGACATGTTATCTCATACGTATGACTTATTATCTCATACGTATGTGTTAACAAGTCATACGTATGTGTTAACAACTCATACGTATGTGTTAATAACTCATACGTATGTGTTAATAAGTCATACGTATGTGTTAGTATCTCCTACGTATGACTTAGTATCTCATACGTATGACTTATTATCTCATACGTATGAGATACTATCTCATACGTATGAGTTAGAAAAAAATAAACTCTCTTTTTTGTGGCACGAACGGGGCGCCATATGTTCCTGACCCTACTAGTATCTGCAAGGAAAACAGCCATATTCATAAGGAATTGAGATGCAATTTAATCCGGGAAAGCTGGTACAGTCGAGGTTTGGCACTCTGTGCTTTAGGTCTTCTGAACTCCGAAGTTGCCACTCAGCCTATCGCCTGCGCGTGTTGGGAGCTCATTGCTTTTGTCGGTGTAGAAAATGAATCAGTGGTGAAACTACTGTTGTTATTGTATCAGACCAAATTCAATTAGTTCACCCAAACTGGCAGAGTCATCGAGAACAAAGGCACGGACTGTCCTTGGAGATACAAATTACTCACAAAATTGCGACCGAGCAGTCTAGTCTCCGTGGTCCGACACGTGCTGCCACCTGGCGAATGTGACAAAAACTACAAAATGGCTCCTGTCAAGATGCTCGAAGCTCATTATTGCAGTTTGACATCTCAAACGAATATTTATGGCCTTACGAAGTTTGTCATGCCAGGCGGCAAGAATAAAATATTAGCGGCATCACTACAGGGCAAAGTGGTGTCTTTACAATTCGAGAAAACCAAACCACTTTCGCGTGAAGTGCATTTTACGTACATCCCAGGTACTCAAATATGTGTATTATCGCCCATTAGACTAGTACCCATTCACTGAATTGAAAGTTAATGCTGGCCTCGCTAGGCCTTAACTATAGTACATCTAGGAACCATCAATAAGTATTTGGGAGCACATGTTCAATTTAGTGGGCAATAATGTTTCTCCATGATAATCAATGATAATGATGAGTTTATCAGTCTAACAAAATGATAATCACAGAAGGAAGAAAAACAAAACAAATGATGTGTCAAAGTAAACATTCTTCTATCACAACCAATTGTCATTCCAGATCTTAACTACAGGAAAATCAGCTGGAAATGAAATTACCCACTAAATTGTACATGTAACTCAGAATGGGACTCGTCTATTCCAGTAGGTAATCCTTCAAAAAAACAATAATTGATTATTTTTTATGTGTTTGTGGAGTGCAGGTGATGCTGAAATTGTTGCAATTGATGCATTCAGCTCATGGAACAAAAAACATGACACAGGAATCAAAGTTGGAATCTCTTTCACGAAGGTAATGATTAGTTCAGCCCGAATAGTGCTAGGTAATGATAGATTCACTATACATGTACTTTGATACTGAATTGGCTAGTGGGGACTCCCATTTAGCTCACTTGGTAGAGTGTTGACTCGTGAAGTCCTGTGTGCGAATCCCTCTCGGGCAAGTGTTTTTTTTTTTTTTTGACCCTGCTTACCCTTTCGTAGTTTGGAAGAAGAATTTTTTGCACATGACTGCTTCGGTAAATCATTAAACATCAAATTCAATTATTCGAGTTGAATATAATAACATCTTCATGGAGGCAAACTTGTTTGAAAAAAAGGAAATTGTATTTTCAATTCATTGACAGCATGGAGAAGACTATATCAAGCACTATCTCAACATCTACTCGGAGTGCGAGAAAGAAGCAAATTATGACCTCAATCGCATAGCTCGTGAGTTTAGTTATTTATCATTGGTACCGTTTTAGAACAGGGACCCCTAGCAACCCATACGTGTACATAAACGTCATGGTGGCATCAGCTTTTGTTAGATATTTAGGGGTCTTTTCGCATAAATGACGCAATTGCAGATGTTATACTGACATTGTCGATGAAGTTTGCGTACACGTTCCAGTGCATGTATGGGTTGCTAGGGGTCCCTAATACCCATTCACACGAGCAGATCTGTGCATGTTTAATATACTGTAAACTGTGAAAATAAACTGATATATGTATTATATTACACACAGAGGGCTGCCAGACATTGGACCTCAGTTTTGTCCCTTACAAACTGTATCACACAGAGTGAGTAACCGTGGTAATGAGACATGATATTCAATCATTACCGTATACCGGTACATACTATTGATTATCTTGACATTTGATACTGTGTTTTCAGCCTGACAACGCCAAGCGGCACGGAGACGGTGTTCCTGTTGAGTGGTGGGGATCAGTTCGTTCATCTCTACAGAGTCGAGGTCCGCAATTCCAGTTGTTGGAGAAAACTCTGCTTGCTTGAATCATAGTCATCGTATTAATATCAGTGCAGTACTTCCAAAGTAAATGGTCCTGTTGTTGTTGTTGTCATAAAAGCCCCGGCTCCTATCATTTTTCACCTGGTATTAAATATTCAGGAGTATCACATTTAAAAGCATTACCGCTATGTACCACTTCCAAGTTTTATGTCATCTCCTAGGACACAAGTGTAGAGACTCAACACTTTGAGGAACACTGCATAGAAAACTGGTTCCCAGAATTCTCGCAGCCACCAAGTGTGTGAGTGCCTTTGAGAATTTAGATTAAATTCAAATAACAGCAAAAGTATGTCCAGGTAGATTAGATAAAATTTGAGTATAGTTGCTTGTCATCGGTTTATATCTGTCACTTGTTTGCAAGTTTGTGCAGTCTGTTTTGGAGATGTGTATTCTGTGAAGAAAACCTACTGTAAATCACTCATGTGGATGAATCAAGAAGAGGAAACCAATATAAGATGAAACATTGCAACGCCAACACTAACACAGCATGTCTGCTTTCAGTGTCACGTGTATGCAGTGTGAGATGATGGAGGCAGGCACACTGCGAGTGACGGCACTGGGATGTCTGGACGGCTCTGTCCGTCTGTTCATGGTCACCACGGAAAACATTGGTCAGACTCAGTCGGCGATTTATTATGCATTGGTCACTGTATCTATACCAATTCTCGAATAAAATGAATGATGAAGGAATAGTCAAAAGTTAAATAGTAGTAGGATGATTTTGAATTTTATAAAATTTCAGTCACAGATATCTTGAAAATACCATGTGTTTTGATGCTCATGCCTATGTATGAATATGCATGAGGTTGACATGATGACGTTACTGGGTGCAGGTGTACTGAAGGAGTGGGAGGTCCAGTTTGACAGTCCAATAACATCCGTATCACTTTTCAAACTACACACCGACATCCAACCGCCAGCGTTCATCACCCCATGTGAGTAAAATCTCTCTCATTTTGTGTTACAAATAAATACCAGTAACAGGTAGTTGCTTGTTGATGAAACTGCGATTTGTTACAATTGTGGTTTTCATCCATGTTTTTCCAGTGTTGGATAGCGATGATGACACACGGCTGGAATGCCTGGAGTATAACCTGCTGGTGACTAGCGGGCTTGAGCCAGCCATCGTTTACAGGTCCATAAAGAAATACGCAACACATTCTATTGAAATATGCCGGTATTGTAGCGATATTGTTCAATATGGTTGTGATATACCACAGAAATGTCCTTGAGAAGGGATTCCAGCACCCGCTCGTTCTGCCGAACAGTGATCAGTTTGATTGTGTCATGTGCTCTCATGTAACTGACATTGACTTTGACGGACAAAATGAAATTTTACTCGGCTGTTATGGTCAGGTGAGAGATAAGTTATTAGTACCAGGTAAGTTCTGAAATTTATGCAGCATTAAAAAAGGGTATACTGTATACCATTTACGTCTATCACTTAGCAGCTGAAAGTCAACATTGTCCTGGATGTCATATGGTGTGATTTAAACACTTGGTTTTCTACATGCTTTTGTGACAAATGTATGTTCAATACCACTCAAACTTATCAGTAATTTTCATCGTGGAATAAACAACCACATGAGTTTTAAAGTTCATGAAAATGCTCTGAATTTACAGAAGCTACTTGCCTACAAATTCTATCCACACGGTATCCTGTCCGCTAAGACATCGCCAGAGCACCCTGGGGTACCACGTGATGACAGCCGACACCTACCTCGTCGCCACTCAGAGGCTACCCTGCCACCTGACCCTAAGCTTGACTCCCAGTCGACCCCGAACAAAACCCCCCGCAAGTCCCAACCCAGCACGCCGCAAACAAAACACTCCAACACCAGCACTCCGAAGATGGATCGAACCTCCACCCTCAAGTCTGAAGACCTATCCACACGCTCACCAATCACAGGGAGCCCCGCCCAGGGCCATGTTCCCATGGTGACTACCCCCATACGCCCGGGAACGCCCATCGACGGCGAAAATGACACGAGTATCAGTCTAGAGGGCTCGTCACTGAGTGCTGCGAGCTTCACGAGTTTGGCCGACGGTGAGTTCATTCTGGAGTGGCAGAGGACATTCCCAGACCCCGTTTTGGGACTGGACGGTGTCGATATCACGGGTGACGGTCTCATCGAGGTCATAGTGGCCTCGCTGAAGGGCATCCACGTCATGCAGGTACTGTGACCTCAAATACTTTTCACTGTTCAAAGTTCAGTGTTTCGTCTTGCAAGCATACATCCATCAAATTGTTTCATCGATAGTATTTAACTGTAACTGCCTTGCTTCTCCTCAGATTCAAACCTTTTCTAAAATGTTTTGCAATGTATTTCTGAAGAAAATTGAAATATGGCAGATTTGTTCATCTTTTACCCTCAGCACAACATCAAGGATGTCACTTCGCTGTGCTCGGAACGCCTGCAGCACATTCTAACGCACCAGGAACCGAACGCCGAGGACGAAGCTTTCCAGCAGCTCCTCAACGAGAACGTCACCGTCGGCGACATACGACAACAGAGCAACGACGACGACAGCTCCTGACGTCTACCCGTGTGATTAGTTTGTGTGCAAGTCAATGTTAGGGTTATGTGTTTGCATTGAACGCTTTTATGATGAATTGGTTGTTATGTGTAAAAATAAATACAGTCATAGATTTGCGTTTTAATGCCAGTTAATTTATTGGTTCTCATGAAACTACAGCAGTATATAACAGTATATCAATGGCAATGACACAAAGATGTACATATATATAAGTGATCGGCAATAATAGCAATTTATATATTGTGATTAATACACTCATTGCACTATTGGAAATTTGGTATTATCGCCCATTGTTTTTCCCCCAAGTTGGCCTTGACATTGCTCAAGTGCCATTGAGATCACTTCTCACTCATCTCCGTACTCGACAAAATTGACTTACATGTACTAAACGCTCAAAAAGCTCACAGCTATGCGACTCTCTCTTCTATTTTCAATAAGGTTTGAAATGGAGAAAACAAACTCAATTGAATAATACCAAATTTCCAATAGTGCAATGGGTGTATGTTCAGCTGTTAGATTTTCAAGGTGAGATTTTTGTTACCCCAGTCACATTCACTTCAGTATTTAAATTGTTGACGATGTCCCATCAGTTTGCTGCATGTTGGTCGATATTGTCACAGTATCGCATGCTCCATCGAACACCACAGTCGGTGGGCTGTCGTAGCAGTTGTTGTCAAATGCCACAGTCTGTTGCAATACAAAAATAATACAATCCCAAATTGATATAAACAGTGGGAGGATTATGAAAAGAAGTCCGATAAAAGCATTACTTCCATCTGAGAATAACATGTCACCGTACATCTTCAAAACGGGGCCTCTTCTCGTTTCGACAACCCTGAAAAAAATGTTCAAAACAGTGGTTTCTTGTCTAATTTTTGGGGTCTTGTATATTATAACTATGGTCTCCTTAACGGCACAATATAGAATACAAGGAAAAGTTAAAGAAAGCAGGGACTTTTTTTATTCATCACTTTTCGGAAAAAACGTAACTGATAAGTGCTCACCAGGACTGCCCCTACGATGACCACTATGATAACGAATACCCCGACTGACAGTCCCACAGAGAGCCGCACTTTCAGCCTGTCCGTGTGCCCGGGTAGGGCCGACTCGACCACTGGTGTCTTCCCTATCGGCATCCCGAGCCAATCCGTGTCATTGTGAAAGAATATTGTCGTTCCGTTCACGGTGGGACGGATCTTAAAGTGTGTTCCATTGTGGAAGAACTCGAACTCTCCCCGTGTGATCTTAGTGTTGAGAGAGAATGTTATTTTAGTTTTAGCACATGTGTATAATGTACATCTATTTCGCGCTGTTCTCAGCGTTGCGAAAAAAATAGGAATCCGTTGAGTAGAAGCCTTAGAAGACACTGTACTATACTGCTAAGTAGATCTAGTACTAAATTATCGAGCAGTAGAGAATATATATCTTGGGGTTGTATTTGATGTACCTTGTCTTGTAGCAGCAGTATGGTTGATGTGAAGGTGATGACGTTGTTCCGGCTGGCATACACCACACTCCTCACAGTTATACTGCCTTCAACTACCTGCAACATGGAAGACTTCATGACAATATCTTTATCATTCTATTACCTATACATGTCCAGAAATCAAAATGTCTGAAGTCCAAAATCAGTTTGCATTAAAAAGTCATTTAAACAACCTAATATAAGCATCTACCCTGGGTTCACCTGTAACACCACGACGTGTTCTCTTGGAATAAATGTCGTCTCCGACAGCGCTCGTGAGAAAGACCTGGAAAGATAGGATACACTTGATTTACTTGTCTCCATCCCAATCGAAAGAGTCAAGCGACGGTGGAGCTGCACTATCCACTCACAGTTTGAAGCCTTCGATGTCGTTTTCCACCAGTGAAAAGTTCATGTCGAACGATACCGTGACGTTGGCCCCCACCGGATAAACTTGACCTACCAATGAATTTTGGAAGTGGAAGAATATTAGCTGCGTGAAAATCTCATCATTACCACATTGTATTATTGACTCCGTCGCACATTTCCTGAAATGTTACTTTTTAATTGTTCATCCATTAACAAGTGGGAACACCAATGACGCGTGCCACATGTGGGGCAAGAAATGCTCACTTTTATGGAACACCATGTCGTTTCCAATGTAACTGGTTCACTGAAGTTTGTGAAGCCAGAGAGTCCCCCTCTAATTTGATGAATTTAATTGGTAACTATTTAGTACAATTCAGCACAAATATATATGCAGACGTATATGTTTCTGCGGGAACTGACCACAACGATTGGACTTCATGGAGTCATCGTCTAGAACGAAAGGGGACCCGTTGACTTTGTTGCCCAGGTCGTCCACGCACCAGCAAACGTGGTGGTCCCAGTGACATTGTACAGGCTCAAAACTGCCGTCAGCTCGACATTCTGGCACGTCTATTGAATCCCCGTGCTCCATGCTCAGCATACGGACTCTCTGCTTCTCCGATTTCAGCCTCGTACAAAGGGTTTGGGCTGATGAAATAACCAAATTTATTACGTCCAATTTACATAGGACCACCTGTCATTCATGACCACCAATTTGGATTCCCTAACTGTGGATGGTGATGATACTGGCATTGAATGAAAGAATCCACTGCACACTTGCAGCAATTATGAGTGATCGAGGAATTCGAAGGCTAACACAATGAAATGGAATCATATACATACGGGCGGTGCAATGAACCTCCACCAGTGTTGCCATGTCGATGAACATGGGTGCGCACGTGCAAGGCTGCTGAATGCAGACGGCTTCCGGGAACATGGGACATGTGGCATTGTGGCATATATCTGGGCAGACGACAACGCCATCCGGGCAAATCATCCCTGTGTATGGAGTAAGATAATCGTATAATAACTGAGTGATTTTGGTACCGCCCTCAGTCATGAACTCATCCGAATCACGTAGGGCATTTAGATTTAACAGAGGTGTACATTGATGACAATAAAGTTAATAGTATAATATGTGAATAATTTGCAGGAACATACCTTGGCAGACTTGAGAACACTCGAACATACTGCCGAAGTTGTTGTCATTTCCTTGACAACCACCGTAGATGAAGGGCTTGCACGTGTGGTCGCTAGGGTCGTGGTACCAGCGGGCCTTGTGCTTTTTGCATGGGCCTGGATCCTTGGGCCGCTCGCAGAGTGGCACTTCAGCTGTTTGCAGAGTATTGTGAGAATCAGAACATCACATTACACAGCCAGCAGTGGTATACATGTGTACATAAAATTGTCAAAATGCTTTCACACAGACACATTTCTGCTGCTACCTGTGCAAGGGATAACATCAAACAGTTGCTCATCCATGTACTGCACGGAACAGTTGCGGCAGAAATCGACAACACAGATAGGTTCGCCTTTGTCCTTCACGTCATGGTGGCAGGCGGACTCCAGACAGGCATAAGGGCAGAAAGACGGCAGGCTTCCATCATCACATACTGAGTGACAAAAACGTGCACAATTACTTCATACATTCATAGAAGTGTTCCATTGTGGAAAGTGGAAACGGCTGTCCCTCTCATACTCAGAAAAACACAGGATGAGGCATCATTGATAAAAATGTTTTATATGTGAAACACTTACGAAGAGGATTAAGTGCAGCCATTCTGATGGCATCTGGAACAGAAAAACATGAATTCAATAAACATTACACATGTACCATAAATAGTATGTAAGTATGACACACTTATCATCATGGTCATCCTACTACTACCCTGTGAGTCACAGTCGACTGCAAGTGACTTGCGAGTGAGGGTTCCTGGCACCAGGTCCCCCTCTGGTGTGGCGCACCAGGCCAGCGACGAGTACTTCTGCAGGGGGCTGTAGGTGCCATCGTCCTCACAGTGGGGGACATAGTCGTAAAACGTCTGAGGAATCTCTGTATACAAGCATGGAAGCGTTATAGTGTGATGGTGTATTTGGATGACGTTGTGGTTGTTTATATCTTGTATCTCTCTACCTGGATGACGTGATGCTTTCAAGTTGGAAGTCAGTGCTGATTTTGTGAACTACGACAATTGTTATTTATATGAATTATTATAGAGGTGAATATGTGGTAGTAGAACTGGCCCAAGTATTTTGTGGCGCGTGTTCTATATTCAATAAGGATTAGCAGAGATGCCACATGGATTAAATGGTTTGTTCTCAATGGACGAGTAGTATTAGGAGGCAGCACAAGCTATCGAATAACCTAACAGGTAACATTTGATCAAGTTGTTGGCTGAGTATTGTACCATTAGTATATTATTGATTCCCTCCAGAATGAATCTCCTAAGTCCACTAATCGACCTACCATGGCAAACATAATCACAGTCCAGTTTGCTCACGAACAAATAGCTGAAGTGTAGGATGAAACAGTTGAAGGATCCATGAAATATTTCACACTGGCCATTATCCTTGTTGAAAAACCACCAGTGATCCTGCAATTCTTCATATTGAGTCAATTTTTTCAGGCTCTTTTCATCAAGAAGGCTGACTAAATCAAGACTTTCTTCCTCCTCCGTGCACGTGAACTTGGCGGGACTTCTGAGACATTCCTTTGGTGGTTTTGGAACTTGAATGGAAAATTCACTTACAGCAAGTTTGTTGCTTCAATTCGACTCGAATTCAATTACTCTTCTCATCAAAAATAAGAGTAAAAGATGATATATATTTCATCGATTGTACACTCACAGACTCCTGGCAGACAGACATGACCACACCCGCTTTTGCAGCAGATGTCAGTACCGCCGCAATCTTTGGACCGAGAGCACTCCTCAATGCAGCTGTCATTCTTGTAGATTTGCTGAACCACTTTCGCTGATGGACAACTCACTATTGAAAAAAACAACAATCGTACCCAAGTGTCTCCAAACAGATTATTAGCAAAGGTAATGAATATGATACTCCAAGAGAAAAGTTGCCATCTTATACTAAGCATTTACAATGTTATTCTGGTATATCAAAGTTTGTGTCAGTATGCAGTACGAAAAATTTCTAGTTTGTTTAGACACCTTTCCATTCACGTGTGGAACGCCTGTCTCTCCCACCTTTCTTGGTTGAACGCTTGCGACGAACTGTAACCAATGGAATCCAAAGAAATTTCCAAGGAAGAAAGTAGATCTACTTCGCTGCACTACGAACGCCTACCCACCATTTGCCCCGGCCATGAACGTATTCATCACGTTGAGACCTCGGTACATACTCTCGAGTTCAGTCAGAATGAAGTCGCGAACCTCGTCATCAATGTAATAGGTATCAGAAACTATGCGTCCACGGACCAGATCTTTATGTCGGTCACATGGACCTTGATCTAGGCCCGAGTGAAGACGAGCCAATTCAAGACAAGAGAAAGGATATAAGGAAATATAAGAAATGAGATGATGAGAAAATTATGAGTAATGAGTGTCTCAATGCAATAATCGAAACAGTTCTCACTTTTTGAAACTCACACGAAAACTCGCTCCTAATAAAGGATTGTCTCTCAAACTATATTCGTGAGTAGCGACATGTTGATCAACGAACCTTCTTGTGTGCAGTTAACCACTTTGTAGTCGGAGTGATCGTAGGATTCCGCGAAACACCCACCACACGGATTGATGCGACAGATTGCATTAGGGTAGGCTGGACAGGATGTAACGTAGCACAACGCGAGAGAACAGAGGTGTACAGGAGTCCCATCAGGACAGACTGGCGGGAGATGGAGGATATTACACAGTGGTATAGTATCATCATTTGGGAGTTGGGTGGAGTCACTTTTGAGTGTTTCATCAAACAAAGATGCAAGCAAAATTTCAAGAAAATCCTTTGTTCTAGAGATAGTTACCTGGTTCGTCCTCCAGTGTTTCGATTTGAGAAGCAACTGCGACTGCAAATAACGTCGTGGGGAAGGGGGGTCACAGGTGTTATTCGGCACCAGGATCATGAAAATAGACCTTACAAACAAGAAGATATCTTTGTTCTCTTGTATATACATACATTTGTAATCAGCATAAACACAATAAACGAGGAACCTTACACAACATTGTGAGAGCTAGTCAAATGCTTTATTGTTCATGAGGAAGTGTACGTGTATGACTATGAATGTACTGACGTTGCTCGCAGTCAGGATATCCCCTGCGCTGTGTCCCCGAGATCTTGTTGCCAGACTCGTCCACACACCAGCAGACGCCGAACTGGTCGTGACACTGGCGCCTGCTCCAGGTGCCGTTGTAACGACATCTGAAACCACCGAGGGGTTGGCATTGCGTCTTGTCAAAGGAGAATAATATGTAAAAGATTCCCGTTCAGTTGAACTCGGGTGTGCGAATATAGATTTAGAGTGCAAATATCATCGGCGACGGTGGTAGTCACAACTATTTGACGATGCCTTATTTTCTGGTGGAATCCTTTGGCGGGTTTTAGTCACCTGGGAATATGAAGTGGGTAATGCAGACCGGACATCATCATCAGCATCGATGTCTCTACTTCCATCTGACATGTTGAGTTTTTGTTAGCTGATTTCAGGTTGAAAAAGAAAGAACATTTCACAATTGAGGCTGAAGTTCAAACTTCGCGTAATGTTCCCATTGCATAATATTAAAATGCTCATACTCTAATATATCAAATAAATGACAGACACATTGACATCCCTACCAGCGCGGCAATAAGTTCTCCTACTTATTAATGTATATAAGTGCACATACCAACGGGAACGACGCAGGTCTTGGTGGAGCACTCGCTGTCGGCACAACACTTGTAGTGATGAGGACAGTCTTCATCCACGCGGCAAGAGAAGAGACAGGAGTGACGCGAGTAGACGAGCCGGTCCGGGCGCGGACATTGCCCGTCCTTCACTGGAACACGCGGAACAGACTAGGGCCATATACCATCATTATTGGGTACCATGACACTGTGTTCAGTGGTGGAGCATTCGTGCCCGTCTCACAACAGGAGAGCCCGAGACTAATGCAGGGACCACATGTTTAGTATAAGGTATTGTATGCAACTCGGGATAGTAGGGAGCGTTTGTGATGCACCACATTGTGGTCTTACAATATCGCTGGATTTACAGTACCCCATTTGGAAACTATTTCTCGGGATGAGATCCGCCATGAATTCCCAACGTAGACAACATTCAATCCATAATTAGTGTTTTTGAATACCAAATTTCATACTGATGATATATATATATATATATATATATATATATATACTGATGATATATATATATATATATATATATATATATATATATAAAGTTCGGCGACTCCACGATAAACAGGTATACTCCATTACAGGAGTACGTGTCACCGAATGTCTAATAAATTTGCCAGCATCTGTGCACCATAAATGTGGTGTTACTACTCGTGTAGCCCCACCACGCCATAATGTTACAGTGCTCCTCTCTTCCGAAAAGACCTCGTCCCCGAGGTAAGCTTATCCTACTGTTCAGCCACATCACCCTGGTCAAGTTCTTCGCCCATGTATGTGCCCCAGACAGGTGCTCTACCTGTCTGTGGTCATGTTTGTTCACGGAATACGGAAACTCAGCTCTCTGAGTTTGTCTCTGTCTGTAACTAGTGCTTTGCGTTGCCCTGTAGTAAGGATAGTGGTATTGATGTAGGATGCATTCATTTTCCAGGGTCGCACTCACCGTGTGGTTTGCCACAGCAGACACCGCGCCCATTGAGTCTGGGGTCAGCCACTGTGCACTCATGCGTGTCCGGACAGTCGCTCTGATTGGTTGATGCGTACAGTTCACAAAGCACGAGACTACCGTCCGGCTTCCTGATTGGCTCACCAGTCGGACAGGCCACGCCCATCCACCGCGCACCTGCGCACACATGGATGGGAGATTATTGTTCCAAGTGGGAGATACTGGTTATATTCCCTGGATATTTTCGCAGAGTGAATGGACGACGAAACATAATTACAAAACAGAAAAAAACGTGTTTTCTCAGCGAACAATATCAGATAATGTTTCATCCATGAACAGAGAAATACTAATTTCGGGTCGAGTTTGATGATTTTTAAAACCACGGCAGTTTTGCTCATAATAAAGGGATGATACTTTATATGTCCCGTATGTGTGTAAGTCAGCTTTACAGACATTTTGCAAGTATAATATGTGACCATAGAAATGTGTTCGCAAATGCATAGATTCCATATTCATATGGCATGTGACTTTGGCTGATTATTAGTACTTTTTAAACGCAGAGGCTAAGCAGTTACCCGGTTATGGGAAATAAGTGAAATAAATTTCGTCTTTTCTAGAGAACACAGACACAATAGCCAGTACACTTACTGACACAGACGTGCACCATGGGACATTCGTGTGGCTGGGAGGAGGGGAAAGGTATCATCTCACACACCTCATTGTGTCCACACGGAGACGTCGTCTGCACGGTGGAGAAGAGCCAGCGACACACAGTGACAACATTACTAGATCTAGTTGTTTTTCTCCAAAAATATATGTATAATAACAACAACAACAACAACAAAAATGTACACTGTATGTGGTATCTTTGAATAAGCAGCACAATCCAGCTAATTTTTCCCTTACAATGTGTTTTTTTGTGTGAATGCATATTATATTAGGCTATCCCACTAAAGACATCTACAGGTAATAATGTTATTTAAGTTTCAGTTTTTTTTTTTATTAAAATAACGCACATTGCAGATGCTATCGTCACACTCGCACGTGTCACAGCCATTGATGTCCTGCTTGAAGCCAAACGAGCAAGTCTCGGGACACTTGAGGAGTGGACACTTCTGTGGTGCCGACTCTTTCAGCTTATCTGGTAAACAAGGGGGAGGGGGGGTGATTAAGACTTCTTTCATTGACCAACTTGACAGCGAAATGAACTGAGTCAAAGTCCACAGTGAACCCGGCATTTGCCAGAACTAGTCGGAAACATTGTTGCGTTTGTTGCGTTGTAATGAAGTCTAAAATATGATACGCTTATTGTTCACGGTCGACTCTAGGCCTACGTCTTGAATTTCCCAGCAATTTCTTTCCCGTTCATGATATATGATATATCTGTCTACCTTGGCAGCTCTGCACTGTGGAGACGTTGTAGGTGCCGCGGATCATTCCCCCGGTGTACCGGTCGACACAGTAGCAGACCTTGCCGAGGCCGCCCAGGGACCGACACTGTCGCTCGCTGTAGAAGCCGGACTTCGTACAGACGGGAAGGTCCTCAACAGAAGTCCCACTCTGTATGGCCTCCTCACGCTCTAGCAGGCATGGCGTGGAGTCTGTAACATGTGTATGAGTTCCACGTTTCCCCGGGCGTTTCTCGCAACGTTACATGTTTCTATTTGAAGGCATGGTAGGCATATTTTGTATGTAGTGCAATGACGATGTTTGCAATAAATGACAGCAAAGGATGGCAATGCCATTGCAACCTAAACCCGTAGGCTGATATCGATGTGGCGGTTTCCAGCAAGTCGTCAAAACTCATCAATAGCCTACAAGTTCACCTACTCTTCCCAGCATTGAAAAATTTAAAAATGTGAAGGGTTTCCATATTAGACGGTTTATCTGACCTGTGAAGTCGGGTATGGTACACGTCCTGTCACAGCCGTAGGAGCAACACTTCTCGACACCGACACAGTCGGAGTCGCGCCTACACTCAGTCTCGCAGCTACCAGGCCAGGTCAATCCCTAGGGGGTACACGTGGCAAGAGAGTCGGCTCAATTTCTCCGAAGTGAATCGAGATAAATAATATGATTTTTCATGGAATGATATTTCTTCTATCATTATATGTGTACTGACCCCAAACAAGTAACTTTTGTCGAGTAGGCTCGGTTTAGAGCAGCCCGTTTTGGCCGGATGGTGTCGAACTTTCGGACATTCACCAATCTTCCTCTCTGCATGGAATATCTTCATAGCATTGAATGGGATCGGCGGGTTCAGTGATATCGTGGGATATACAATATAAACATTGGTGTTCAGAGAGTAACATAATTTCTACAGTTTGACCACAATCGCTATTGAAGTGTGGTATTTACTTATATGTGCCGCCATCGTTTTTTAATAAGTATGTCAGATGCCCACAAAATATATACAGAGTGTAATCACAAACAAACATAGCATCTGGTGGAGAATCCGGGTAACGGGCTTGCTGGAATGTAGTATGGTCGATTGACACTAAATGCTCGTGCGTGACAGTCTGATACCAAAAGGTCACGCACAATAGACATTAAAATGTCAGTCTATGGATCCGGGAGACTCATCATCGCTTTAATATATTTTGTGGATATCTGACAAGTAAAAAACTCTCTTTGCCAGGCTCTCCATCAATACTAACTGACGCGGCAGGAGGCTACGGGTGGCAGGTTCCTGCACAGGGCATAGTTCCGGGAGTACGGTGAGTAGGGGCAGGCGGCTGGCTCCAGGTGACAGCTGGCCTCGGGCTCACACGATAGGCTCTGCAAGGGGTACGAGCGGCCAGTCGGGTGGTCAGGGAATCACAACCGTGCATATATATGCGATATAGGCTATTCCTTTTCAATCATTTGAAGAAATTGTGGTAATTATTGAAACACTGACAGTGAAAAAGAATTACGCGTTGTGTAGAACGATACATTGGTTTGAGTAAATGCAGATATTACATCGCAAGGATCAGGATGACATTGACAAGTGGAGCACCCATCAACATCCAACTGGTAGCCAAAATGACAGGCTTTCTTGCACGTTTCTACATCACAGTGGCTCTCGGACGGGAACTCTGCATCAAAACGAAACAACAACTAGGCCTACAATAGTAGTGAATTCGTAGCCTACACAACCAATGAAAAAAAGGATTCAAAACATCCACGTTTTGGCCGGCCTAGAGCTGTTTGTGTACCAAGTTTACCTCATTTCTATGTATTCTTCATAAGCATTTTGATGCAGACGATAGACGTACATTAAATATTTTCTGTTATTATATGAATTGAGTGATATCAATCACGTCCGTATGGTCATTGTGAAATCAAGTAGATTGCTAATCATTTCCCGATTTCCTAGTCATTTCCCAGCTAAGATTCATTTGGAGAAAGATGCAGCGGACCACAACACTTACGGGAATCCCCCTCGCACTTGACGTGTGGCGGAGGACACGGGAACATGGCACAATCCTCATGGAGCAACACGCAATCTTCGTCTGAGGCACATGGACTGGGGTACGCCTGTAACATCGGTTGTAATGATTTATGAACTCATGAATGCTTATGTTGTTATAGCTTTATGCTGGTGTCAACGCGGCGGTTAGGGTATGGACCCATTTCACATGGGTGTTGGCTTACTTATTTTGCATGCAATACAGTGGTTCCTTAGTTTAAAACCACCTACAGGATCCAAACATGTGAGCTTGAATGACAGGTGGTCTTTCATGACAGGTTTATCCATGTGATAAGAGGTGCCTGGGATAATATATCTCATGTCAGGTGGTCTTTAACACAGGATCCACTGTACTGCACGTAATGCTCTACTATACGTGTGTTATTCAACTCTATTCGCATAAATTTACACATATGTATCAAACACATATTTGTACAGATTATATGTGTTTAAACCACACATGTACGATATTTATGGTAATAAGTGCACAAGTTGAAATTTTCCCTGGATTGTACCTTGCAAGGATTAGGCAAGCAAACACAGAGGTGGCAGCCTGTTTTCTCGTCTCTTTCATAGCCATATGGACAGCGTTTGATGCAGTCAAAACGGCAAGTGAACGAACCACCTTCAGAGAGGAATCTCATTGAAATAATTTAGCATATCTATTTTAGTTTTGAGCACATATATCGGAACCGAAGATTTACACATTTAAACATGTGTAGAGTCTACACGTTCCCATAGCCTACTGATCACCTGCAGAGATCACTAATATTGACAGAGTTCTGCGAATTGAATCATATGCAAGACTTTTTATCACAGAAAGTACACACGTTTATACAACAGAAAGTGTAAGCCCTTGAAACGTCGCTCTTTGTCTATGACTCACTTTAGGAATGCATGGTGTAGCCGGTTTGATAAGCTTCTACTCAGCCATTTTTGGCTGGGTATTCTGAAATTTGACGCTTCACTCGCAAGTGGAAGTGTTGCTATTACACCTTAATTACATGTTTCTTTATCCTGTACCTCACAATAAGGTGGATATGCTGTAATACTGCCTTAAAGGTACATGTACCTGTTTTTTTTGTCCCGTACTGTCACTCACAAACGGCGGTGATGCTAATTTAGGCACTTATTACTTTGTCCAGCACCTCACAAAATGGACATACTGCACTAATTACTTGGTTTTTCCCCTTTACCTCACAAAGGTGGACATGTAATTCTATCTCAATTATCTATTTCTTTGACCTGTACATCACACTGGTGGACACGTTGTATTCCTGCCCTTATTGCCTGTTTCTTTGTTATGAATCTCACAGTGGTGGATACGTTGTATTTCTGCCCTAATTAAGGCATTTCGGCAGAAATGCCTTTATGGTTTTAGCAGATTTTTTTTTTTTTTTTTTTTTTTTTTTAGCTGGCTCCGAGGTCCGTGAGGTCAGTGAGGATGAAATCAAGGCTGATTTTGAGACTTGGTTTCCGGACAATAACTCGAAAAATATTCAGGCAATAGTTGCAGAACTCTGCATGGAGGTTCATATATACCACCAGGGAAGAACCCTATGGATTTTGGGATCGATCCGTCAAACGACCTTCGACCTAGAGGGGAAAAATAATTTTTTTGCTGATTCATCCTTGAGGCTTCCTGCATATCTTAGAAATGGTGCGTCGTAGAGTGAAACGGACATTATTTTCGGACTCGTCGCCCTAGACAAACATGTGTAAGGGGTATTAGGGATGAACTTTGATCTCGACCATGAATTTTTCTGCCGAGTCGGAATTTTTCGTTTTCGTCGATATCTCGGAAATAGTGCGTCGACGTCGTACAGTGTAATGGACGTTATTTTCGGACTCATCGCCCTAGACAAACATGTCCAAGGGTATTGGTATTAGGGATTAATTTGACCTTGACCTTGAATTTTTTTGCCGAGTCGGCATTTTTCGTTTTCGGGGATATCTCAGAAACGGTGTGTCGTAGAGCTAAAAGGACGTTATTTTCGGAATAGTCGCCCTACACAAACATGTGTAAGGGGTATTAGCGATGAACTTTGACCTCAACCATGAATTTTTCTGCCCAGTCGGCATTTTTCGTTTTCGTCGACATCTCGGAAACGGTGCGTCGATGTCGTACAGTGAAATGGACGTTATTTTCGGACTCGTCGCCCTAGACAAACATGTCTAAAGGGTATTATGGATGAACTTTGAAATCCACTTGAATTTTTTTGCCGAGTCGGCATTTTACGTTTTCGTCGATATCTCGGAAACGGTGCATCGTAGAGCGAAACGGACGTTATTTTCGGACTCGTCGCTCTAGACAAACATGTCTAAGGGATATTAGGGATGAATTTTGACCTTGACCTGAATTTTTTTTGCTGAGTTGGCATTTTTCGTTTTTGGTGATATCTCGGAAGCGGTGCATTGTAGAACGAAACGGACGTTATTTTCGGACTCGTCGCCCCAGACAAACATGTCTAAGGGCGTATTAGGGATGAACTTTGACTTTGACCTGAACTTTTTTTGCCGAGTCTGCATTTTTCGTTTCCGGCGAGATCTCGGAAACGGTGCTTCTTAGAACAAAACGGACGTTATTTTCGGATTCGTTCCGCTAGACAAACATGTCTAAGGCAAACATGTCTAAGTCGACATTTTTAATTTTCGTCGATATCTTGGAAACAGTGTGTCGTAGAGCCCATGGTTAACATGTTATAAATATTATAAATTAGTCTTTACACAGAAATGCCTCCTAGGCATCCTCAGGCCTTGACGTCTAGTTGCTTGTTTCTCTGTACCTCACATTATGGTGGATAAGTTGAGTTTCCGCTTAATTACCTGTTTCTTTGTCCTGTACCTCACAGTAATCCCCGTGGTAGCCTTCGGGGCATAGACAGACCACGAGGCCGGCATCGATACATGTCCCGTTGTTCAAGCACACGTTTTCAATGCAGTGATACTCCTCATATTGCGACCTATCGAAGGAAATTATATATCTATTGCCCTACATGGACTTTAACATTTTCTTTCATGTCCATTCCAGATTATGGGTGTAACTTGACCAAATTTTACAAGGGTAAAAGCTCAGAATTTCAAATTAGTTTGCATAGATTCAGAATCTTTGTCAGAGGTCAGAATTTGTATTTTCAATGAGTAACACACCCTTGTCAGAATACTTGGGTCAGAATACCGAGTACTTGGAGTATATATTTTACCTAATGTAACGTATTTCAAACTTGCGAATGGTATTCTGAAAAGGTATATACATGTTGATCAAAATACATACGTCAGATTCAAAAAGTAATCCCAGGCATCGTCCAAATCATGAATGTAGTAGAAATAGTTTTCGTGAAATTCTTTTGGATTGATCGGTGGCGACGCCCGGCGGTGGCGAATGGTACTAGGCCTATGACGTGTGACGTTGTGATTTGCCAGTGGTTTTCCTTCTGTATTCGTGACGTCAGCACCAGGCACATGCTGCATTCCCACCAGGATTATACCACAGACAGAGAACACTGAAATGAGTAATAAGGTAAACGATTGTACCCAATAACACGATTATGTTAAAACGACCATATCCAGATGTATGCCTATTACATTATAAATACTGTGTAGAATATAGACTAATTAAAATAATGTTTTTAGGTACTAAAAATTAGAAATACAAATATTTTCACATATATAATTCTTTACCTGACAAACGTAGGCCCTTCATTTTAAGAGACATATGTTCTTAGAAGTAACGTATTTCGAACGTTTGGTCCAATGCTTTTCATACAACCAATCTGTAATTTACTTCACGGTTAGGTATTTTGGGAATTCTATAGGATAATCGATTCTATCGATTGATGGAGCCAGTCTTTCATGGATGACAAGATTTTGTAATGAAGATTCGAATTACATTTACGCGAGATAATGAGCAAACATTTAAAATCCACCGATGCGTGTGTTTTTTTTTTTTTACAATGGCAATGATTTCTGAATTTTGAACATAACTATATTCAATCAACGTGCTCGCAATCATTTTTTTTTTATCTTATGAAAATTTAGTAAATTGAATAAAGGATCGAGTAGAATTTCAAATAATTATTTTCAAATAAAATCATATTATGAGTTGTTGCCCAGTTCTGCACGATATTCCACCTCTTTTCAAGTTCTGCAGCATGTGGTACCTACGGTTTTTGCTTAAAGGACCTCACATCTACAAAACTTGTAAACGAGCATGTCACATGAAATATTATTATTACTCACGTCGTGTATACATATTTTAACTGAAAAAACATATATGGCCTGGTGAGTTTGTGTTAAATACATAAATTGCATGAAGCAGGGTTATCTATTTTGCTTTTGTGGTTTGATGCAGAAACAAGTTCACACTTCAGGACCAAAACTCGTATAATTATGTAACTCTGTATTCTCTGGTGCACGTGTCACTTATAGTCATATAGTAGCAAGGTACCATCATATGGTCTTATTCCTGTCCAGATAAAGCTATTGTGGACATTTGGTGATAAAATAGACGTTCGCGTTAACAGCAATATGTATTCGAGTATATTGAGCCAGTATTGCAATCGCCTTCTCATGCCGATGAGAAAATAGCTTCGGCAGTTTCCGTAATCGTGACGTCAGTTGAGGCAGAATCAGAAGGTGCTTTGATGGCTGGCCACAAACGTAAAATATGGAGGCCAGCTCAAAGATGGAAAATATCTCCAAAATACATAGAGAATGAATATGCGACATGCAGTTTACCTTGGCTACATGTACTTTCAGTTCTGCCTCAACTGACGTCACCAACCACGTGACCCACACTTAAATCTGGATAAAAATCTTCGGTAATTTACGGAAGGAGTGCATATTTGATTCAATATCTCGAAACCCATTAATTGTATTAGTGAAATTCGTTCGAATTCACTGAAAACTATTCATATTAGACTAAATGAAAAGCATTTTTACCAGCATGCTACTAGGTCTTCAATTATTGATTATATTCAGACAAATCTTGTGATCAACAGCAGGTGTTCTAGGTTGTGGCCAGCTGCCACCCCGTGTTCTGGAACTGTCACAGTGAAACGAGAACTCCTGGGATATCTTCGGGAAATTACAAAACTGGTGCGGACCACCGGGGTAACAAAGATGCAAATGCTTGAAATCCAGCAGCAAGGCTGGAAGGCAGAAATTTCTGTGACGAAATTATTATGAATTTATTTGTACTTGAGATGAGCATCGAATTATCCTTCATATTATGGGGATGGACTGTGCAGAGTAGTTCAAATGTTTAAACGAATGCATGTTTTGGTGCGTCGCCGAGGCGAACTTAACTTATGGGGCAAATGTCCTATCTGGGCAGGCAAAATCGATGGTTTTCCACTCTTCTCGTCTTGTTGGCTGTGTTTTCTGTTTTTCTTCTTCTAGTCTACCCCTCTCGTAGCGCCATTGCAGTAGTAAATTAGTAGTTGTTAAGGCCTAGTGAACACGGTGTAGCCTAGGCCTATATATGTAGACTACCAGACTACACTGGTAGTCTACTCGCATGTTTTGTATTACGGGAACTTCGAACCAATCACATATTGCCGTGGTGTTTCCGTTCATCATCCATATAATGAAATACTGAAAATCAAAAATGAATTGTTATTATCTTTTTCACTTTCTGATTTTTTCCCAAATGGGGGTCATTTTTTTTCTTCCAAAGATGCTCAATTTCAGACTTGAATTTTTTTATGCACATATAATAGGAAGTCCAATATAACGATTTTAGTGGAGACCTTATAATAGTTATCTTGTCAAAACAAATGAACGTTTCGCACCATGAGAGCTATAATACTGCACTTTTTTCTGGTAACCTTTCATAGCCCTTAGCTTTTCGAAATTCTTTCCTTAATTTAATTTCCCTACATGTAAAGTCACAAAGTAGCTTCACTTCAAATATTTTTTAAGACCTGGCTAATATATTTCATGAAGCCCTACAGTCTATAGACTTCACTTTGTGTCTTTGTGTTGTGTATTTTATGGTTATATTTATGCACGCGTAAAGTTTCTTGAGATGTATCTTTGCATTAAGTTGAGCATATTTTTCTGTTCAGTTATGTAGTACCTGTATACTTTTAGTGCATGTGTTACTAATTTTTTAGGCGTACTTGTATTGTACATAATACAGAAAATGAACATTCAAACATTCATTCATTCATTTATTCATATATTACGGACTAGCCTGGGTAAACAGGTGACGTAAGGATACAAACTTTTTAATATTATAGTTATTGTAAGAGTGACAGCATCAGCTGCTGCATGCTTCAGCGGAGATGATCCGATGATTCTGACAACAATATTTTTTTATTTTTTATTCATTCATTGTTTGACCTCCAAAAGGAGAAAAAAAAAAGTCACGTAAGCAAATAAATTAAAACAGAATACATCAGTAAGACTTTAGCAACATATTCAAAAGAATCTGATTATTAGCGTCATAAAACTGTAGAAGCTGCCTTGTGCTATCCACCACGCCATCGTATGCAGAATATTTCTTTAGAGTCTGACACACACGATTGAAATAAGAGTCATATCCGATACATTTGACTAGATTAAACTCGTTTTTATGACAAACCTCGAGAGATCGAATTAAAAGATTATGTTTATCAGTAGATTTTCCTGATAAATTCAAACTCCACATATATAAAACCGACTGCTGCTTGATGAGCTACATATGGCAGTTTTGAGAAGTTTGAGTTGTGACAGATCCCTTGATGATGAAACTTTTCTGATTCGTAGAGCGTTTAACAGTGGAGAGTTCCTACAGCAATCCTTCAAACCCAGTACCGACTTTATAAGTTTGGCCTGCAGTTTGTCCATAGCTTTTATTGCGGCCCCAGATAGTTCAACACATCGCGATCCATAGAGCAATACTGGTCTTACAGCGGTTTGCCAAACATGGGCCGTGCGGAGTGAGACCACGGGAACACAACCCTGCTCCCTGAAGAGCGAATACGCGTGTCTGGCTGCTTTAATTCGTTCCTCTGCATGAGAATAACAGTCATTGCTGAGTGTAACACCCAGATGCTTTATTTTGTTTACCTCTTCAACTGGCGTGTTTCCTATTTTCCATTTTGGTCTGTGTACCAGGTTATCTTTGCCAAATGTCATGCAATATGTTTTTGTAGGGTTAAACCTGAGACCATGTGAGATGACATAATCGTTGGCTAAGTCAATCATGTCCTGAAGCCCGGATGTTGTAGTGCTAGTCAGCAATAAGTCGTCAGCGCAACAGAATACATTGTAGGTCGTGTCGTTGATTTTGATACCACAGTTCATCAGATTCAGCTGGTTTACCAGGTCTTGATAAAATAAGTTGAATAAAAAAAAAGTGACGAGAGTCCACCTTGTCCAGTACCCTGTTGAATGGAAATATAATCACTGAGTTTATTGGTCCACTTTATTTGTACCATTAAGCGCGAGTACCAGTTCACCAATATTGTCCAGTACCTATCTGGAATCACGCCGTGAGCTTTGTCAAGGAGCACCGAGTGGGGAATGCCATCGAAGGCTCCCTCGGCGTCCAGCGAGCAGGTGTAAATAGGAGAGCCGCGCGAAGTGCAATAAGAAATCACATCATGGGTAAGAGCCACCGCTAGCTCTGTACCTCTCATTTCGACAAATCCAAACTGGGCCTGGTCAAAGTCATGATCACAACAGTCTAGGAATCGTTTTTCCATGATCTTCGAAAACGTAGATGACACCACGACAGGTCTGTAACTGCTTGGTTTTGTGGGATCACTGGTCGGCTTTTTTAGTATTGGAACAAGTACCCCTCAGTGAAAGACGTAGGTACGACACCGAACTTGAGACATATATTTATAATGTCACATATGATATCCGTTAGATTTGTGTGTAGGGAATGCAACATTTGTTCTGAAACTACTCCATCTATACCCGGAGAACACCCAAGTTTCAATCGATTTACCAGTTGTCTAACATCCGAGTGATGTAGAAATTCCGCATGATCAATATGAATTGATTTCTTCAATTTGCTATAATCTCTGTAACCGACAATTTTGCCCTTTTTACTACGCCTGAGTCAGTTTGAGAGTTCGTGGAAAATTTACTTTTGAAGTGAGAATGAAGGGAACTAATATGAATGCCCTCCTGGTTTGCATTAGCAATGTTCTTAAATCTGCGAACTTGGTTCCAGAACTGTTTGGAATTACCCTGGCAGAATAACTTATCAAGACGACGGAATCCACTATTGACAGACGATTTCATCGCATTTCTGCACGCTTTTCTGTAACATTTTTCTGGCAAGTTGCGACAATCATACACATGACCTTCCTTGGGCCTGTCACAAGATTTCCACAGGGAGAATCAAAACCTATGACGATCTCGGGCAATTAAACTTGACTGGTTCCACCACGAGTTTTTGTGGTACTTGCCTCCGAAGCCTTGACACTGATCATTGACCAGTCGGACTGCCTCATGCATTGCCTCTGCCGACTGCGAGCGGAGCCGATCCACCGCCCGCGTAGCCTCCTCCTCCCCGCTCAGTAAGTCGGGGTCACACCGCCGCACAGAGGACATGGTCGAAGATACTTTCTGAGAATATAACTCACGCAGGCCTTTGTCGCTCCAATTCAACCGTGGGAAATTTGTGGCCAGCTTTGCCTGATTGACTCCACCATCAGTATCAGGCAATGACACTAGAACTGTCAACGATAACGAAACTGGTTGGTGATCACTAACAATATTATCATAATCATGCATTATTTTACAATCCCGAACAAAATCCGCTGCTCGTGCAGACACAAGAATATGATCTATGTACGATCGACATTGGTCATTGTAATAGGTATAATCCGCTGATTGTTTGTATTGGAAATCGGACACGATTAAGTCATTATCAACTACAAAATCTTACAGCATCATGCTGTTGCAGTTAAATGGCTTTTTCTTATACATGTACCAGTTCCGTGTGAGTTTCATTTTCCGAGGGATTTCAGCGTTCATAAGAATGATAACCGGAGTAACACAACTCGAGACAAGAGCATGCATCTCATCAATCGTCTCACTGTATAATTCAATCTGGTCCATTGAGCCTTTAAAATATGGCATATATGCTCCAAATACAGTGATAATATGTTTGTTTTTTGAAGTGATTTGAATACCGCTGATTCGATCATTATAAATTAAATAGGTCTATATGCTAATCCATGCCTCCGTTTACATACGAACCCCACACCACCGTATGGCCGGCCATGTGTAGCTGATTCCGGGCATATACTGGATTTTAAGTGAGACCAATACGACCTATTTTGAAGCTCCTTGCTAAGCGTAATAGTTCCAGATACAGTTAACCAATGCTCTGAAAAAAACAGTATGTCGCAATCCAACATGAGTTCATTTAGAATAAAATCGTGCGTACCTTGGAATCCGTGACAGTTAAAGAAACAGACCTTAATATCTGTCAGATCGCCCTGACCTGTAGTAGCTACTTCATCCGGAGCGGTATGGGTCAGTGCTGTACCCAGATCTGGACCTGGAGTTTCCTCCTCCTTCGCATCGTTCCTGTCTCCAGTAGTCGCGGGTTCGGGGCTGTCCGTCGACGACGGGCAGAGGATTGTCGTGAGGGCGGTGCCCTCTCCAGCTCTGTCGTGATTGGAAACTTTGAAAGGTTGGTCTACTACTTGAACTACTTGGATGATGCCCCCCTAAGCCCAGAGGGGGGTTTGACACGAAAGACACCGGAAGGCCACTGGGCCTTTTGCACTATATCCCAGCTATGTGAGGGGATATCCACACTTGAGGAAAGATTTCCTCTTACCCGAAGCTGCGAGTTGCTTAACATTTTTACGAAAACATTGATTTGTTTGAGATGATTAACAAGATCATCATTGCAGCACTGTGGATCGACACCGCCTACATACAGCTGTTTCGTTTCTGTGCTCTGATGTGATTCATGCATCGATGCCGTGACTAGGGGTTTATCCATCCCAGTTTGAGCATCTTGGGTTGGTAGTCGCTCCATCCTGTTCCTCTTCCTTCGAGATTTTTTGAGCTGTTGACGTTGAAACACAAAGCTATCTGAGTTGTCGTCACTTGAGCTAGAGCTATGGTCTCCGTGGTGATCCATCATGAGTTGATTGTCGACTGCTGCCGCTGCCAATAGTTGTGGTTCTTCCTCATCCCTCAGCTCGTCAGAAACGTTGACAATGCTGTTGGTCCTGTAGGATATCTTGATCTCTTGGCACTTTTGTTTACAGAAATCAAGTTCTTGGCGAAGGGTTGTGATTACTCGATTTGAGAGTTTCAACTCAGTTTCGAGATGATCCACGCGTTCTGTAAGTCGAGCAGTGAGTCGGATCATTTCTGCGAGGTCTGTTGATACATTGTCTGGAGTAATCTCTCCCACCAGTGTTCTCTGGTTTTCACCCGTCGACGTTTCCTTTTGGAACACCTTATCCAAATCTCTATGGGCACATTTGTTCACAATGGAATATCCGATAGTATAAATATCTGGAACAATTGTCTTGATCACTTGTCTGTTTACCAATCGCCTGCCCTTGTACTGTGGAAGAGTCTCGCAAAGCAGCTCCACTAGTTGACCTCGTAGTGCTTGAAGTGAGCACAGGTCGATTTTCAGCAAAGTCTCTTGTATATCATGTGAACTATACTGTAAAATAGTTGACATTGACACTGTGAAACAATTCACTAGTTGTTGGTGTGTTTTTGTGCATAGTTCGCATAGATCTTTTATGGGTGTGTTTGTGAGAGTCTCTCGATCAGTTCTCTGCTCCTCGACCTGCTCAGGCGTTGCTGCAAAATCCACATCCTGTGACAGCAATGGAGAGCCGAAGGTGTTCTACTGGGCTTGTTTTTCCGTTTATTCTGGCTCCTGAGTGCCAACCTGGAGTACTCTGGGAACCGGACATTCTCACAGTGGAGGCACAAGTCCATGTCGCCATGGCACAGATCCACCTCCGTACATCGCCTAGTGCCAGGACATGACCCACCTGGGACACCGTAGCACTTCAATGTGGCCTATTCAGGTCACTCGAGCGTGACGAGACAGGGCTTCTACCCGTCGTTGCCAATGTCCACAAACAAACCCGGATGGTCGATAATTGATTACCTATACAAACGTTCCATATTTGACGTTTAATTTTCTTCTCAATACAGTTTCAACAGTCTCAAAGTTATGTACATACCGTTGCACAACTATTAGTGATAACTGCCAGTAGCAGGTTTTAGTTGTCTAAAACCTAGTTGGCTGTTCATCATCAAGTGGAGGAATATTGTAAAACTCGTAATATTGTTTATGCATTCCAATCTGGTTTCAGAAAATCGTACTCAACAGATACTTGTCTCATTTATCTACATGATTGTATAAAGAAAGGTATATCCCAGGGTAAATTCGTGGGCATGGCCCTCTTAGACGTACAGAAAGCATTTGACAGTGTCAATCATGAAATGTTGGTTGAAAAGATCAAACTTGCTGGTATTGATCCAAACTGGTTCATGTCATACTTAACTGGTCGTAAACAAACTGTTCATGTTAATGGAAATGCATCTAGTGAAGAAATCATACAGTGTGGAGTACCACAAGGCAGTATCCTTGGACCTTGGTGCTACCTAATTTTCTGCAATGATATCTGTTCAGCTGTCACTTGTAAATTGTTGATGTATGCTGACGACACGGTACTCTTAGTTGAAGATAACAAATTGTGTAGCCTCTCTCAGCGACTCAGTACAGAAATCCAAAACTGTTTTCACTGGTTAACAAATAACAATCTGTCGATGCACATGGGCAAGACGGAAACCATTGTGTTCACATCTAAAAACAAACAGCATCTGACAAAAAATTTTAAAGTTGCTTGTAGTGGCGTCACCATTAATGCCACAAACAAAGTAAAATACCTAGGCCTATTTATGGACCAAACTCTATCTGGTTATTGTACTGTAGAGTCCATTGTAAACAAAACCATGGGTAAACTCAAATTTATGTATAGACATAGTAGTGTACTTAACACCAAGTGTAGAAAATTGTTAATGTCTGCTTTAATCCAACCACATTTCGATTATGCTGTCTCTGCATGGTATCCTAGTCTCAACAAAAGCCTTAAAGGAAAATTACAAGTTGCACAAAATAAGGTTGTACGTTTTCTACTAAATATGTCTCCTAGAGACCACGTCGGTCAGTCAGAAAGGGACCTCCTTGGGCTTCTTAACACAGAATCCAGAGCTCATCAGCTTATGTTAAACCACATGCACAAAGTCCAGCAAAACAAGGCCCCAGATTATCTCCTAGATCTTTTTGTTAAAATCCAACAACACCACAACATCTACACTCGTGGGTCTTCTTTCAATTTTCACGTTCCTTCGGTTAGAAATAACATGGCAAAGGGTTTCGGGTATTACGGGGTTATCATATGGAATGCACTACCAAATTGTATCAAATCCATCACATCATATGACAGATTCAAACGTGAAGTAAAACAACATCTTATCAACAGGGTACATGGGAATGAAAGGGCAGATTTTGTGTACTAGTCATCCTATTCCAAATGTCAGTTGTTCAAATATGTGTTCATATTTAACATGTTTAATATTGATAAACTAAACTGTTTCAAACCAATTTTGCCTCTACCATCATGACCCGTAAATGGACCACGCTGGAAACAAGTACCTGTACTTTCGTGTGCTATCCATGGGTATGTGTGGGTTCAATATATGTCTGTATCTTCAATTCCTGTAAGTATATTTATGTATTTTGTACTCATGTTTATCCAAATAAATCAAATCAAATCAAAATATCCAGCCCGTAAAACGCGTCATACTTGTTGTGAGTGTGGATTTTAGAAAACACAAGGAGTGGTAAACTTGAAACCGGTAAGCGTAACGTTTACACTCGAAAAGGTGATATTAAATACTATTACGTTGAATTATGAAATGCCACATTTCAGACATTTCCACAATAAAACAATAAATGTGGGTAATATCACTAAGGGTAACCTCACACCAATTTCAAGCTTTATTGTGAATAGTCGTTTAAGATGCAGTGAGACCCACCATCTTGGAAGCCATTTTTTGCTCAGGGCAGAACCGCACCAAAAAGGAGTCATTTGTTATGAATTATTGAGTAATACTAGGTCTAAAATTTCAGGTTGTGGTAGCACATTAGTCAGTTCTCAACATTTAAAAAATATGTTGGTAACCCATGTGGGTCTGGATCCATCCGGATCAAAACCCAATTTTACGCGTAGCGGTTCTCAAACTCAGTGAAGTCTGAAGACAGGTCCCTAGGGACCTCAGTGTTTAGAAAGTTATATCTGTGTAATATTCGAGCCGAGCCTTACATTTTTGACTTTCTCTATAGGTACGTGAGAAATTCATAGTTCCGATGATACATAAGCCCCGCCCACTTCCATATTTACTACCCAATCAAAAGACGTCAAAAAACGCGCCAAAACGTAAAAGTCCCACAAACAAAACCGGCGTGTTCAACAGGTCAATCTGTTGAATGAAGTGGGATGATAGTGTACTTCTGAAGCACTCACGGCCAAGTAAAGCCAAATAAGTTAAATATTTTGGCTTACAATATATTCTCCATCCCTTTATGAGTATATACGTGTGAAATATGGTGTATTATTTTACAAAACGAATGTGTAAACAGAAGCAAGCAAAAGTTACATTATTCCCGGCTTGCTCAAGCTAAAGCACATGGTATGTTTGTGGGACTTTTCCTGCGGTTGCCAAGGGGGCGTGGCCTGTTGGGATGTCGTCGGAACTATGAATTGTCATCGTTCTCATTGCATTTTCAAGAAAACCGCCATTTTTCATTTTCAGCACGTTTTGGGGGCAACATTGCTGTAACAAATCTGCATTGAAATAGGCGACAATGCATAGTTTGTGGCACTTACTATTAATCCTTGGGATGTATTCTTCACCTGTACATATCCATTACAACAGTTGTTCCGTTATTTTGTTCTAAAAACACAATGATAACATTTCAAAACAGTTTTGGCAAAACGGCATGTTTGTATTCCTAAATCACGTGATCAAGATGATACGTCATTGTATCATTACACATCCCAACAGCTGATCGGTGCCTCATTATAACAGGAATAATAATAGTATAAAATGACAAAACTAGGTGAGTGTGTTTTCCAGCACGCGGGAAAGATCGAGTTTGAACTGGCGGAAGAATACAAGAGAGCACGAGACCGAAGGTCGAGTGCTTTCTGGTGTTCTTCCGCCAGTTCAAACGAGATCTTTCCCGTGTGCTGGAAAACACACGAAACAGGTTTTGTTTTTATCACATGCTATGAATTTATGATTCTGGAATATTTGGAAACCCAACCCCTGTAAATTAAAGTAAAATTGTACCAAAGATTGCAAGAACTTCTTACAATCTTTGATTGTACCAAAGAGCCTATATAGGATATAGGCTCTTTGATTGTACTCAAGGGCCCTGAGTGGAAGACCTGTAAACATGTGCGTTGCTAGGAAACAATATAAACAATGCAGATCACCGGGTCGTCAAATACTTTGTATTATGACGTCACGGTGGTTGTACGTTTTCTAAATGGTTTTATGTTACTAAGGCTGAATCGCGTGATGTTTCATTGTGACGTCATAGAACACTCGTGCTTTAATTGTTCTTTAAAGAAAAACGCATTCAGACAAGTGCATGTGAATATGTGAAATGTGAAGCAAAAATGTGAAGAAAAAAATAGTGCAAACATGATGTTTCCGGCAAAGGTTATCACACTGTCGGAAATCACTGTGTGTTCCTACTGTTTGTAGTTTAAGATAAATAGCATGTGATAACAAGTATAACGCCATGTTTCTAGAAAAACATGGCAGAAAACCCGGCCCTTTTATGTGTACATGTTTTCCATGGAATCAAAATACTGAATATCGAGTTCAAATTGTAAGAAGATGTCCCATGAAACTTGATTACACAGTTTTATTTCCATATGAATAAGTCGCACCAATATTTATACAGTTCAAATAGAAAGTCAGACAATCAGCCACATCAAAGTAACTGATGCGAGAAACTGTTACATCCTCAGCCAATTTATCTCACCAAGTCTATTTGAAGGCAACTTCATTTATCAGTGAAACCCGCTTTTTGGCTATAGTTTTGTTTTGGATCATCGTATCAAGCTGAAATTTTGTGTATCTTAATCATGTATCATGCCGTAATTTATCCCCAAATTTCAGAATTTTATCTGAAAGATTGAAGAAGTTGGCAATCCACCCCAATGTTAAATTTCAGCCTCTACATGGAATTTCAGAGACTGCATAAAAACCCATTTTTTTTCGATTTACGAGTTATATAATTTTTCAAAATAAACATATCTAACTTAATATACATCAACTACACATTCAGACTCCAAAATCAGCGCAATAGGTTCATTCTGTACGAGCATAAACACGATTAAAGCCCTGAATTTGTTGGAGTTTATTTGATCCTATTTGGACTGAAATTTAACATTGGGGTAGATTGCCAACTTTTTCATTTTTTGAGATAGAATTCTGAAATTACGGCCTGATACCCAATGAGGACACACCAAATTTCAAGTTGATCTGAATATCCAAAACAAAACTACGGCCAAAAAGCGTGTTTCACTGATAGATGAATTTGACTTCAGATGTACCGTATCCTTGTTAGATCGCCATGGCAGTACCCAGGTACCGGTCTTTGACCGTGAGTTTACTATCCGTCGGCAGCTCTGTTAAAAACATCCTACTGAATTCCAGTTCCATAAGTCTCCCCAGAACCTATCTTCCAGTTTAACACGCGGCATTACCAATATCCTCCAAACATATATAGGCACACGAAACGCCTTTATAATACTCTTAAGGCTTTCCACAATCTAATCAGGTCTAACCCCTTCCCGTAGATATGCAAGAAAATTATCGATAGGGCATAACAACCTATCAAGAATGATGAGCAAAAACCAATTTCCACTCCCTTTAAATATTCATAAACAGGTGGCAGGATTTGATGAATATGTGCAGGCCTATTACAATGAACAAATGTATAGTTCCTGCACATCAGGCCCATAGCTTGGCATATATACGAAATTGGGACTGAAACTTAACGGCGTTGGGGTAGATTACCAGCTTTTTCAATTCTCGAGTTAGAAATCTAAAATTAGGCAAGAATTTGCCGTATGATACCCAGATGAATATGCTAAGTTATAATATGATATCATTTAGCATCGCAATAATATCAGTGAAAAACGAGTTAGAGAAAATCAGAGTACATGTACAGTAGTACAATTACAATTCACAGAATACAGCGAAGCCCGCACAATAGCGCGCAACGTATGACCACCGTGGAATCGCTCGTTGCCCATTCAACTTGCCACGAATATAGTAGTAGTCCTACCGGGCGTCATGCCGGACAAATATCCGTAGACCATGTAGACGTATAGGGCCGTGTATTCCCCTCCCTGTAGGATGCCGTGTTTCGAGCGATATGCAGTGAGAATTGGGCGGAGGGGGGAGGGAGGGGGTATCAGGAGTTGGATATGCGGGCAGCCGACTGAGCCAAGCCATTGAAGCCAGAGTGTACACTCTCTGGCGGATCGGAATTTAACGGGCCTACTCTGCCTACACTCTGCCTAGATTCATAGACCTCATACACATGCACATGCGCTGCGACAATTAGTCCCTGGTCGTCTCGAGAGAAATAGCTTAATATTAGCTCAACACAGTCGAAATAATTCGGAATGAGTATCTAAAACTATTGTCTAAAATGCTTAAAAGTAATTGGTCCTTGTTAACCGCTTCAATACAACATATTTCTAGTGGTTACTTCTTGGCGTAGTAATATAAGTAATTACAGTAATTATAACCACACAAATGGAGCGGTCATACTTTGAGAGCGTCCTGGGTCTGACCTGACAGAACAGCAGAGTAACTCAAGGGAGCATCGAGTATTTCAACCGTTACACATTACAACACACCCTAGTGATATATCACTAGATCTTATATTGTTTTATTATTATTATTTTTTGACATTAGAGCGTTGGGGGCGAAGCCCCCAACCCTCTACATGTCTATGTGCTGACTTTTTCATGGAGGTTTCATGCCAACCTATCGACGCACGTTTTGGCATGCAAAAGGTTAGATACCTACTTCAAATGAGAATTTTCTTTGTCCTTGACATAAAATCTCTCGAATTGATGGGAAACTTTGACTATTCCTCAGATATATGAGGCATGAATCGATGTGCTAGGTTTGAGAAAATAACGTAAATGTTAAAATTATCGAAAAACGTCCCAAAATGGCGGAGCCGATGGAAATTGACGTTCCCAGAATGCAAAGCAAATTTTACCACAATGACGCGTATTTTGAAACACAATTTCTGTTCAGCAATTCGTGTATGCATAGATTCTACATGCATGTGGGCATCTGCGTGTGGACTTTTTGGCGTTATGAAGTAAACACAGCGATTCGTCTGCGATGCCACGGCTACATTTACCGTAATTTGACGTATTTTATAACATGACAATTAAGCTGGTTTTCTGTGCTGGATTGCGAAGTCTTTTTATTCTTAACTGGTATTTTAATTTGCCCAGTAAAGGCATGTGTTAGGCTATATCTGATGTTATCAGATGCAAATACTCCTCATAGTTTCCAATGTTTTGAGGATATTTTAATGAGGTTCCATATCATTTTAGCAGGCATATCTGTTCCATTGATCGATTTAAAAAAAAAATGTTTACTTATTAGTAATATGAATGAAGTAGGCCTTGTTTTTCATCCTAGTATACGGAAATGAATTGGAATCACATAGGGGATGAAATTATGGCTTCTTCTTTCTTTTTTTTTTTTTTGGGGGGGGGGGGGGGGGTAGGCCTTACGTTGTGTAAGATATATTCAGCTGTCGTGGTGCTGATGATGTGCTCTAATGTCGTCTTCCGCAGTTTGCTGCATTTTCTTGTTTTTATTATTATTATTATTATCATTATTATTATTATTTTTTAGATCTATTATTACTATAGTGAGGCAGTGAGGACATGACCCAGCAGACATAGTGAGGCAGTGAGGACATGACACAGCAGTTCTGACCCAGCAGACGAGCGAGGCAGTGAGGACAGGACCCAGCAGATCTGACCCAGTAGACAAGTGAGGCAGTGAGGACAGGACCCAGCAGATCTGACCCAGCAGACATAGTGAGGCAGTGAGGACAGGACCCAGCAGACTAAGTGAGGCAGTGAGGACAGGACCCAGCAGATCTGACCCAATAGACTAAGTGAGGCAGTGAGGAACAGGACCCAGCAGATCTGACCCAGTAGACAAGTGAGGCACTGAGGACAGGACCCAGCAGATCTAACCCAGCAGACTAAGTGAGGCAGTGAGGACAGGACCCAGCAGATGAGTGAGGCAGTGAGGCCAGGACCCAGCAGATCTGACCCAATAGACTAAGTGAGGCCGTGAGGACAGGACCCAGCAGATCTGACCCAGTAGACAAGTGAGGCAGTGAGGACAGAACCCAGCAGATCTGACCCAGCAGACTAAGTGAGGCAGTGAGGACAGGACCCAGCAGATCTGACCCAATAGACTAAGTGAGGCCGTGAGGACAGGACCCAGCAGATCTGACCCAGTAGACAAGTGAGGCAGTGAGGACAGGACCCAGCAGATCTGACCCAGCAGACTAAGTGAGGCAGTGAGGACAGGACCCAGCAGATCTGACCAAGTAGACACGTGAGGCAGTGAGGACAGGACCCAGCAGATCTGACCCAGCAGACATAGTGAGGCAGTGAGGACAGGACCCAGCAGATCTGACCCAGTAGACAAGTGAGGCACTGAGGACAGAATCAGCAGATCTGACCCAGCAGACTAAGTGAGGCAGTGAGGACAGGACCCAGCAGATCTGACCAAGTAGACAAGTGAGGCAATGAGGACAGGACCCAGCAGATCTGACCAAGTAGACGAGTGAGGCAGTGAGGACAGGACCCAGCAGATCTGACCCAGCAGACATAGTGAGGCAGTGAGGACAGGACCCAGCAGATCTGACCCAGTAGACAAGTGAGGCACTGAGGACAGAACCCAGCAGATCTGACCCAGCAGACTAAGTGAGGCAGTGAGGACAGGACCCAGCAGATCTGACCAAGTAGACAAGTGAGGCAGTGAGGACAGGACCCAGCAGATCTGACCAAGTAGACGAGTGAGGCAGTGAGGACAGGACCCAGCAGATCTGACCCAGCAGACATAGTGAGGCAGTGAGGACAGGACCCAGCAGATCTGACCCAGCAGACTAAGTGAGGCAGTGAGGACAGGACCCAGCAGATCTGACCCAATAGACTAAGTGAGGCCGTGAGGACAGGACCCAGCAGATCTGACCCAGTAGACAAGTGAGGCACTGAGGACAGGACCCAGCAGATCTGACCCAGCAGACATAGTGAGGCAGTGAGGACAGGACCCAGCAGATCTGACCCAATAGACCAAGTGAGGCAGTGAGGACAGGACCCAGCAGATCTGACCCAATAGACTAAGTGAGGCAGTGAGGACAGGACCCAGCAGATCTGACCCAGTAGACAAGTGAGGCAGTGAGGACAGGACCCAGCAGATCTGACCCAGCAGACAAGTGAGGCAGTGAGGACAGGACCCAGCAGATCTGACCCAGCAGACAAGTGAGGCAGTGAGGACAGGACCCAGCAGACTAAGTGAGGCAGTGAGGACATGACCCAGCAGACTAAGTGAGGCAGTGAGGACAGGACCCAGCAGATCTGACCCAGTAGACAAATGAGGCAGTGAGGACAGGACCCAGCAGATCTGACCCAGCAGACTAAGTGAGGCAGTGAGGACAGGACCAAGCAGGTCTGACCCATTAGACGTAGTGAGGCAGTGAGGACAGGACCCAGCAGATCTGACCCAGTAGACAAGTGAGGCAGTGAGGACAGGACCCAGCAGATCTGACTCAGTAGACAAGTGAGGCAGTGAGGACAGGACCTAGCAGACAAGTGAGGCAGTGAGGACATGACCCAGCAGACTAAGTGAGGCAGTGAGGACAGGACCCAGCAGATCTGACCCAGTAGACAAGTGAGGCACTGATGACAGAACCCAGCAGATCTGACCCAGCAGACTAAGTGAGGCAGTGAGGACAGGACCCAGCAGATCTGACCCAGCAGACATAGTGAGGCAGTGAGGACATGACCCAGCAGATCTGACCCAGTAGACAAGTGAGGCAGTGAGGACAGGACCTAGCAGACAAGTGAGGCAGTGAGGACATGACCCAGCAGACTAAGTGAGGCAGTGAGGACAGGACCCAGCAGATCTGACCCAGTAGACAAGTGAGGCACTGATGACAGAACCCAGCAGATCTGACCCAGCAGACTAAGTGAGGCAGTGAGGACAGGACCTAGCAGACAAGTGAGGCAGTGAGGACAGCAGATCTGACCGAGGAGATATAGGGAGGCAGGGAGAACGAAACCCAGTAGTTCTTAAGCAGGAAACATAATGACAAAAGTGAGACATACAATTCGCTTCATATTATGTTATTACAGTTACCAATGCAAAGTAACATTTGTCCAATATGGAGTGTCAATATGTAGTGTATATAAATGTGCATAAAGTACATAAAAAAAACATGCAAAACAGTCTATGCATGCAAAAAAAAAGTCTAAGAAGAAAACTTATATAACTTCATGGATTAATGCCCAGATGCCCCATGCTTCATGACCGAGATGTTGGCTGAAAACTCAATGAAACATTTCTAGGCTGAAGTTCACTCAACATATCCTTAAAAGAAATGTATGTCAAGGGCGACGAACCCAAAATAATGTCCATTTCGCCTAATGACACACCGTTTCTGAGGTATGAGAAGCTTTTCAGAGATCGATTGAGATTGGCCTCAAAATCAATAGACTTCTTCCTTTGTGGCATATGGACCTCCATGCAAAATTTTTGCAGCCATTGTAAACTGAAAGATTTTTGTATTTATTGTCCGGAAAAAAACGTTGATATCCTTAATTATAAATTGTACAAAGACATACCAACTTTTGCCAACAGCTACTTTACTAATGTATACTGTGAATTAAGTTGGCAATGACAATTTTAAAGTTTTTAGCACAATAAATTTTGGCGAGTTCTTGTTTTGAATAGTAAAAGCAATCTGTAATATTTTTTGCTTTTTCTTTTGTCAAATATTAATTTGCCACATGTTTGCCAAACTCGCCAATATGAATACATCAACAATTACCAGAAATACATAATGATGTATTTCTGCAATAACATAATAAGTGAGTTTACACTAACAAGCAACAAAATAAACCAAGACATTGTCCCACAATAGCATTATGTCAAGAACCCAGTTACATTGTATCAGGAATACATAACAAGAGATATATTTTTCTCGTTACATGTATTTATTACTGATGGTATTGAACATTTCAAAAAAATCTTTTTGTTGCTAATTCTTTTCTAATCGTACATATAACTCAAGGCATTTCAAGGAGCACTGTAAATGTACTCATTTTAGGGGTTTAATTTACCGGTAACTTTAATACCATTTTACGGTTTTATTCTTCCCATAAAATCTGTAAAAATCACCGTGAAAAATATTACATTTCAAGTACACAGCAAACTTCATATACAAGTAGTTGCAAGTTACTTGTACATGTAAATCATAACTGGTCCCCAGCTTGATGTCTTTCCCACAAACAGGATATGTTTTTTTTTCGTGTAGACGTATGAAGTACATGTAGTTGCATGCACGCACTGCTGAAAAAGTCAACGATGTAATTGTTGATGTTGTTGCAGTGATGTTCCCAACAACGTTTGTGGAGGAGTCAGTGGCCACAGTCGCTGACCGCAATCACTGACATATTCGTCAGGGTTGATGTTGTGCAGCTTCTTGAACATGTTGCAGTGAAGTTCATGGAGGTCTTTCTGTGACTTTTAGCCACAGACTTGACCTTCACTGTCTTGCTGCAGCGGCAGTTGTAGCAGGGCTGTCTATTGGTTATACAATGCAACCTAAGAGCAAGAACAGTCTCCCTGAAATGAAAAAAAAATACAATTTAATGTGAAATTCATCCCCACATTCATCCATGAAAACATGAATGAGACCTTGCACTTTAATGAGCCCAATTCTAGTGACCCACTATAATGATGAGTCATTTACACACCAAATGAGCGGGTTGCATCGACAAGTACACAAGACATCTCAAACAATTTTCACATTCATGAAAAGGAATATGGTTTGTAAAACAACTTACAATACAAAACAAAGGAATGAATCAGTATGCTGTCTCCATGTGGCACTTCAAACTGTCACTGACGTCAACCAGGTCGGGCAGATTCCTTTGTAGACAGCAGTGATGAGCCATCACAGCCTTCATCAAGAATGGCTTGATTGTCTGTCCAAGAATATTCAAGAGTTTCATGAACAAATGCAAAGTACATGTACATGTCATGCACAGGTACATTTTGTACATTCATAGAATATGATGAGATATACATGTATATATGAAAGGAAGCTCAAATTTGTTACCACAGTATTGAGTAAGGTGGAGCTGAAAGCATTTCTCTTCCTCCAGGACACTTCAGTGCTCAAATCCTGCCGCACCTTCTTGAGCTCATCCATTATGAATCTGTCAAAACATTACAAAACTTGTGTGAGACCTATCGGGTCATGTCTTCACTGCCTCAGTGTCTGCTGGGTCAGACCTGCTGGGTCCTGTCCTCACTGCCTCACTTAGTCTGCTGGGTCAGATCTGCTGGGTCCTGTCCTCACTGCCTCACTTAGTCTGCTGGGTCCTGTCCTCACTGCCTCACTTGTCTGCTGGGTCAGATCTGCTGGGTCCTGTCCTCACTGCCTAACTTGTCTGCTGGGTCAGATCTGATGGGTCCTGTCCTTACTGCCTCACTTAGTCTGCTGGGTCCTGTCCTCACTGCCTCACTTGTCTGCTGGGTCAGATCTGCTGGGTCCTGTCCTCACTCCGTAACTTGTCTGCTGGGTCAGATCTGCTGAGTCCTGTCCTCACTGCCTCACTCATCTGCTGGGTCAAACCTGATGGGTCCTGTCCTCACTGCCTCACTCATCTGCTTGGTCAGATCTGCTGGGTCCTGTCCTCACTGCCTCACTTGTCTGCTGGGTCAGATCTGCTGGGTCCTGTCCTCACTGCCTCACTCATCTGCTGGGTCAAACCTGATGGGTCCTGTCCTCACTGCCTCACTCATCTGCTTGGTCAGATCTGCTGGGTCCTGTCCTCACTGCCTCACTCATCTGCTGGGTCAGATCTGCTGGGTCCTGTCCTCACTGCCTCACTCATCTGCTGGGTCAAACCTGATGGGTCCTGTCCTCACTGCCTCACTCATCTGCTTGGTCAGATCTGCTGGGTCCTGTCCTCACTGCCTCACTCGTCTGCTTGGTCAGATCTGCTGGGTCCTGTCCTCACTGCCTCACTTGTCTGCTGGGTCAGATCTGCTGGGTCCTGTCCTCACTGCCTCACTCGTCTGCTGGGTCCTGTCCTCACTGCCTCACTTGTCTGCTGGGTCAGATCTGCTGGGTCCTGTCCTCACTGCCTCACTTGTCTACTGGGTCAGATCTGCTGGGTCCTGTCCTCACTGCCTCACTTGTCTGCTGGGTTAGATCTGCTGGGTCCTGTATTCACTGCCTCACTCGTCTGCTGGGTTAGATCTGCTGGGTCCTGTCCTCACTGCCTCACTTGTCTACTGGGTCAGATCTGCTGGGTCCTGTCCTCAATGCCTCACTAAGTCTGCTGGGTCCTGTCCTCACTGCCTCACTATGTCAGCTGGTTCCTGTCCTCATTGCCTCACTTGTCTGCTGGGTCAGATCTGCTGGGTCCTGTCCTCACTGCCTCACTCGTCTGCTGGGTCCTGTCCTCACTGCCTCACTTGTCTACTGGGTCAGATCTGCTGGGTCCTGTCCTCACTGCCTCACTTAGTCTGCTGGGTCCTGTCCTCACTGCCTCACTATGTCTGCTGGGTCCTGTCCTCACTGCCTCACTATGTCAGCTGGTTCCTGTCCTCATTGCCTCACTTGTCTGCTGGGTCAGATCTGCTGGGTCCTGTCCTCACTGCCTCACTCGTCTGCTGGGTCCTGTCCTCACTGCCTCACTTGTCTACTGGGTCAGATCTGCTGGGTCCTGTCCTCACTGCCTCACTTAGTCTGCTGGGTCAGATCTGATGGGTCCTGTCCTCACTGCCTCACTCATCTGCTGGGTCAGATCTGCTGGGTCCTGTCCTCACTGCCTCACTTGTCTGCTAGGTCATGTCCTCACTGCCTCACTTGTCTGTTGGGTTAAATCTGATGGGTCCTGTCCTCACTGCCTCACTCATCTGCTGGGTCAGATCTGCTGGGTCCTGTCCTCACTGCCTCACTCATCTGCTGGGTCTGATCTGCTGGGTCCTGTCCTCACTGCCTCACTTGTCTGCTAGGTCATGCCCTCACTGCCTCACTATGTCTGCTGGGTCTTGTCTGCACTGCCTCACTTGTATTCTGGGTCAGATCTGCTGGGTCCTGTTCTCACTGCCTCACTTGTCTGCTGGGTCCTGTGCTCACTGCCTCACTTAGTCCGCTGAGTCCTGTTCTAACTGCCACACTATGTGTGCTGGGTCAGACCTGCTGGGTCGTGTCCTCAATGCCTCACTATATCTGCTGGGTCAGACCTGCTGAGCCATGTCTTCTCCGCTTCACTGTGTTTCCTAGGTCATTCCTGCATGACTGGGTGTCTTGGGTCTGTCTTATGTACTCTTATCACATTAATTGGGTTGGCTTCTATCTGCCATAATATTGAGCTTCACTCCCGTGCATAGAGTCAAGGAAAAATTTTTATAATGCAGTCAATTTCTACAAGTCCAAAACATTTTTGATGCAACTAAAACATTCTTGATGCATAGAAAATACTTCAAAATATATCTAAAATATTTTCTCTGCGCCTAAACAGTGCTAAAACTATTTTGATGCATCTAAAACATTTTTTATGCTTCTAAAACATTTTTGATGCATGAAAAATACTTTAAAGATGCATATAAAAAACATGTTCGATATGCCTAAAATATTTCTTTAGGTGCATCTTAAGCATGAAGTATTTCGGATGTGCCTGCTAGACACTTGAAAATGTTTTAGACGCATCGAAATATTTTAGACATGTCTCAAACTATTTGGGATGTGTCTGAAATGTTTCCCACACATCGGAAATGTTTTGCAAACCCACTGGAACAACTATTTTCGATGTGATGCGTCCGAAATGATTTAGATGCATCTAAAATATTTTCGGCATTTCTCAAACTATTTTACCTGTGTCAGAATTCGGTAATGTTTGAGATGCTTCAGAAAATACGAACAATTACTACAAACAATTTTTGACGCGTCAGAAATGTTACCGACGCGTCGGAAATGTTTTAGGTGCATCGAAAATGTTTTGGACGCGTCTTAAACTAGATCTATTCTTGATGCGCTTTTTCATAATATATTTTGACGCGTCGAAAAGGTATTGACAGCTGTATTTCATAATGCAAAATTGTGGCAGATAAAAACCACCGTAAAGGCGTAATTTGAAGATCGTCTAGTGATAGACCAACTGTATTAGACATGATAATTTTCTCCTATTATCGCCCATCGAAATAGTCTCATTTCCCTGGGTCATTTCATGTCAAAATTATGAGGTTTCCATCAATTTTATGATATTAAGTCAGTCTAAAACTTTGTATGCTCAAATTTACGTTCAGATATTGAATTTATTCGCACATAATTGAACATTACCTCCATTTTTCGAACGCGTGAAGTCTGATCGACACTCATAGTCAGTACCTCGCAGAAAACGCATGGTGGCATTGGACAAAAGCGAATAACTATATGCTCCCCGAGCGGATTCCTCTCTGGGTCCTGTCCTCACTGCCTAACTTGTCTGCTGGGTCAGATCTGATGGGTCCTGTCCTCTCAGGTCGGACCCAGGAACATCCTCGCTGATTGTGCTTATGGATACTTTGCGAGTTCTAAGATAACTGGCAGGAGAATCGGTAATTGCACTTGCGCATTCGACATGCGATCTAATTTAAAACATCAGTTTCCATTGTCATATGATGATTGTTGTTTGAAGAATTATTATTAGCAATGCTTTTGTATCAGCTTAACAGAATATATCGGCTTCTATTTCAAATTCGCGAAACCGACACCAGTGTATGCTGAATGTAAGAGAGTCGTCTGGTGAAGTCGGAAGACAGGAAATACATGGGGTGAGGTCAACGACAATCACATATACCTAATTCCGCAGCGTAACAGAGTTACGCGTAAGGCCATGCATAAAATTCCCTACGAGATTCCCGCTATAACCGGCTATAACGGTTGTTGTTTTTTCCTCCAAAGTTTGCATTATATGCTGAAATAAACTTGATTTCCACTTACTGTGTGTTGTTGTCCTTCTGTAAACGCAATTAGGTGTCTGACATATGGCGACATTATCAAATAATCTATCATATTCCACCCGCTACATCTCGCGGTTTTTTTGTGTTTACAATTTAATGGCGCCTCCCCCCGCTTTCAGCTGACTGTCAAACGCTCAGCCAATCAGGTGAGGGCAAGGTTTATTGGTGAATGCAAACTAGAACAAGATTTAGAAAAGGCGTAAACACATTGAATATCACACACATAGACTGGACAGGAGATGTACATACATGTATGAGGTGACACTTGACAACGAGTAGCCCTTGACATCAACAAAAGTATTTTAATTTTTTGCCGACAATGTTTTCCAAAGAAGAAATCAGTGGAATATACAAGAACCACTATGAAGAAAGATTCAAGATACAGTTAAAGCAGGAACAACTGGACATAATCTGGCACATATGCAACAGGAAAAATGTTTTAGGAGTGCTTCCAACGGGATACGGGAAAAGTTTTGTGTACACAGTTGCACCTCTCATTATGGACAAGGTATGCCCATTTACTATTTGAAAAAAAATCTTTGGTAGTTCATTGAGAATAGGCATGATGTACACCTAATGTACATTGATGTAAAAACATTTAGAATCTTGCTGGAGAAGACACATGTTATTGACTTGGACATTAGTGGTATGTAAATACAAATTATTGTAGAGAATTAGTCTATATGATCCTAGAAGTGAATGAAATAAACACAACAATAATTTTGGCCTATTCCAGGACAATAGCGAAATGATTATTGAGATAAATAAGCGATATGGTGAAATGTATAGTCAAATAGTGCTAGATTAAATTAGATAGATTTATCATATACTCCCACATATATGTTTTAAACACCTCCCCCACAGTCTGATAAGAAAGTGAAGATAACTTGAGATGTATTCATGTTAATCAGATTGAACCGGATAATGCTCCACACATCGTGCTGGTTGTGTCGCCACTAATAGCAGTAATGGCGGATCAGAAAGCTACATTTGATGCCTACGGTATACAGAACAGTATACCGTTCTTTGACTTTGACTTTGCTTTTCAATTTCGATAAGTAAACAAAATATATGAATATGTGCATGTACTTGCGCGTAATCTTCGGATATTTCTCTGAGTTTTTTTTCCTGGTATATCATGACTTGTATGCATGCAAAGAATACTGAGTTCAACCCGAACAGGAACAAAGTAATTGCTATCTGTTCATTCAGAAAACACTCCCATACATTGCTCCATTACGTGTCGAATATTGTTATTGCTGTTGATCTACGGCAATGGGGCAATATTTTCTTCAATTACATTCAGGTTGTCTGTGTATTCCAATCAGATAATCACCTTTTTGATTGCAATTCATCAAAAATATCTCCTTAATTTGTAAAATTATTAAGATTTTAGCAAGTAATATTTTATGTGACCATGGCTCATTCTCAAACATTCATTATAACCACAATTGTCAGGATTTGGCTAATACATTTTGTTCTCATTATCTCACAAATACAAAGTGACCTGTACGCAAATGTAGCATCATCTACTGGCTAATAAACACGAGAAGACATTGCGGTCAGTCACAGCGGGGCTAATGCATACATGTACGTATGTACTATAATTGTACATACTTGGCTACTTCCTATGCCGTTCATCTACAACAGGCTTATTCACCTTCTAAAATCCATATACTCTTTGAGTACTTAGATATTTATATATTTTCTGGCCTTGAATTCGGATTATTTGCATGAGCTGTGTCAGCTACGTCGGGAAATCTTTCTCTGCGTTCATTGTATCGTGCGATTTATCAAAACATATAGGCTCCGCCTAAAATAAAAATCCAAATTAAAGGGGTTCTTCGCAAAGCATCCTGGGAAGGCGAACATGCTGGGAAGGCGGTGATTTGCAATATTTGCTGTCATCTGACGTTAATTCAATGTTCTTTGGAAAATATCGCTTAACAGCTTATTCGAACCATAATGCCACGTTGGGATCCACAAACTGGGATTAGAAATTGAGGGACGTGTCAGGCTTCTCAGCAAATAGTCTCCTATGATGTAATAGATACGACATGTCATGTGTGCATTTGGCGTCAAAACTGACCCTGAAGCTCAGATCCTCATATTGAAGACCGGCGTGAAGTTAGCTACTTGTTACTAGTTCCTTATTCAAATCGAATAAGTAACCAGGAGCTGGCTACTTATTCAGTCTGGCTATTTATTCAGACATAATTTCCTGATGGATCAAGACTTGAGTGGCACTGCTGAATGTATCACCATTCGACCTGGTAAAATATTTTTGGTATATCTAGATCTGCTTATTATTACGCGAAATATACTTTTTTGCTTTATTGTAGGTGTGGTACCAGGCTGGCTCAGGATTTCATTTTCAAACTATGATGTACTGAAATAAGCATTCTTCATGAAATAGATTTTTCGTGTATTTGTCCATTCTAACGTAACTTTTCAAATATTCTAATCCTTGAGCCACCTCAATTCCTATATTATTTCGAAGATACATATTAGATATATCAATCAGCATTAGTCCAAGACTGGCTCAAGATTCTATTCTCGAGGTATGACCCATTGAAATAAAAATTTAAGGAAAATCTTTTTTTTTTCCAATTCGACCTACTTTACGTATTTTCTGACAAAATCCTAATCCTTGAGCCACCCTAACTAATATATTTCTTTGAAGCAAAATATTAGAAGTATCAATCAGCATTAGTTCAAGACTGGCTCAAGATTTCGTTTCCGAGATATGACGCATTGAAATAAAAACTTAGTAAAAATTCACTTTTTGGGTATTTTGACCAACTTTACATATTTTCTGACAAAATCCTAATCCTTGAGCCACCCTAACTAATATATTTCTTTGAAGCAACATATCAGAAGTATCAATCAGCATTAGTTCAAGACTGGCTCAAGATTTCGTTTCCGAGATATGACGCATTGAAATCAGAACTTAGCAAAATTCACTTTTTGGGTATTTTGACCAACTTTACATATTTTCTGACAAAATCCTAATCCTTGAGCCACCCTAACTAATATATTTCTTTGAAGCAACATATTCGAAGTATCAATTAGCCTTTGTCCCAGGCTGGCTCAGGATTTCATTTTCAAACTATGATGTACTGAAATAAGCATTCTTCATGAAATAGATTTTTCGTGTATTTGTCCATTCTAATGTAACTTTTCAAATATTCTAATCCTTGAGCCACCTCAATTCCTATATTATTTCGAAGATACATATTAGATGTATCAATCAGCATTAGTCCAAGACTGGCTCAAGATTCTATTCTCGAGGTATGACCCATTGAAATAAAAATTTAAGGAAAATCTTTTTTTTTTCCAATTCGACCAACTTTACGTATTTTCTGACAAAATCCTAATCCTTGAGCCACCCTAACTAATATATTTCTTTGAAGCAACATATTAGAAGTATCAATCAGCATTAGTTCAAGACTGGCTCAAGATTTCGTTTCCGAGATATGACGCATTGAAATCAAAACTTAGCAAAAATCACTTTTTGGGTATTTTGACCAACTTTACATATTTTCTGACAAAATCCTAATCCTTGAGCCACCCTAACTAATATATTTCTTTGAAGCAACATATTAGAAGTATCAATCAGCATTAGTTCAAGACTGGCTGAAGATTTCGTTTCCGAGATATGACGCATTGAAATCAAAACTTAGCAAAAATCACTTTTTGGGTATTTTGACCAACTTTACATATTTTCTGACAAAATCCTAATCCTTGAGCCACCCTAACTAATATATTTCTTTGAAGCAACATATTAGAAGTATCAATCAGCATTAGTTCAAGACTGGCTCAAGATTTCGTTTCCGAGATATGACGCATTGAAATAAAAACTTAGCAAAAATCACTTTTTGGGTATTCTGACCAATTTACATATTTTCTGACAAAATCCTAATCCTTGAGCCACCCTAACTAATATATTTCTTTGAAGCAACATATTAGAAGTATCAATCAGCATTAGTTCAAGACTGGCTCAAGATTTCGTTTCCGAGATATGACGCATTGAAATAAAAACTTAGCAAAAATCACTTTTTGGGTATTTTGACCAATTTCACATATTTTCTGACAAAATCCTTATCCTTGAGCCACCCTAACTAATATATTTCTTTGAAGCAACATATTAGAAGTATCAATCAGCATTAGTTCAAGACTGGCTCAAGATTTCGTTTCCGAGATATCACCCATTGAAATAAAAACTTAGCAAAATTCACTTTTTGGGTATTTTGACCAACTTTACATATTTTCTGACAAAATCCTAATCCTTGAGCCACCCTAACTAATATATTTCTTTGAAGCAACATATTAGAAGTATCAATCAGCATTAGTTCAAGACTGGCTCAAGATTTCGTTTCCGAGATATGACGCATTGAAATCAAAACTTAGCAAAAATCACTTTTTGGGTATTTTGACCAATTTTACATATTTTCTGACAAAATCCTACTCCTTGAGCCACCCTAACTAATATATTTCTTTGAAGCAACATATTAGAAGTATCAATCAGCATTAGTTCAAGACTGGCTCAAGATTTCGTTTCCGAGATATGACGCATTGAAATAAAAACTTAGCAAAAATCACTTTTTGAGTATTTTGACCAATTTACATATTTTCTGACAAAATCCTAATCCTTGAGCCACTCTAACTAATATATTTCTTTGAAGCAACATATTAGAAGTATCAATCAGCATTAGTTCAAGACTGGCTGAAGATTTCGTTTCCGAGATATAACGCATTGAAATAAAAACTTAGCAAAATTCACTTTTTGGGTATTTTGACCAACTTTACATATTTTCTGACAAAATCCTAATCCTTGAGCCACCCTAACTAATATATTTCTTTGAAGCAACATATTAGAAGTATCAATTAGCCCTTGTCCCAGGCTGGCTCAGGATTTCATTTTCAAACTATGATGTACTGAAATAACCATTCTTCATGAAATAGATTTTTCGTGTATTTGTCCATTCTAACGTAACTTTTCAAATATTCTAATCCTTGAGCCACCTCAATTCCTATATTATTTCGAAGATACATATTAGATGTATCAATCAGCATTAGTCCAAGACTGGCTCAAGATTCTATTCTTGAGGTATGACCCATTGAAATAAAAATTTAAGGAAAATTCATTTTATATTGGATTTTGACCAATTTTACGTAATTTCTGACAAAATCCTAATCCATGAGCCACCTCATGTGCTTTTCTATTTTGAATACTTATATTGGATATATCAACCAGCATTAGTCCAAACTGGCTCAAGATCGTATTCTCGAGATATAACCCATTGAATCGAAAACCCAGGGAAAATCCCTTTTTGAGTATTCTGATCAACTTTAAGTATTTTTAGAAAAAAAATCCCAATGCATGAGCCAACCTAAGTACTATACTGGTTCGAAGCAACATATCAGATTATGAATTAGCCCTACTCCAAGGCAGGCTCTCAGCATTTTATTCTCCGAGATATTATGCACTGAAATAGTCTGCATTCTTGACGAAATGGATTTTTTGGGTGTATTTGTATATATGTGAACCTAAATCCAAAGACTGGCTTTAGATTTTATTCGCGAAACATGACCCATACAAGTAAACACGATTTATTTCAAATCTTTTTTTTTCACAGAATCCTGACACCTCAGTCATCCTAACTAATATACCTTTTTTGAAGCATCATCCCGAATTATTTTGAAGGAACGAAGGCAGCAGACACGAGCAAGAGACCATTCAATATTTTTTCTTGTCAGTTGCATCATTTCGGTAAGAAACGTTTGTTCTTTGTTACTAGGGTTACTGGGGTTGGGAAGGGTGTTTCCACTTGCTTGGGTCTGTTTCCACTTGCTTGTGAATTTTGCTAAGTTTTTATTTCAATGGGTCATATCTCGGGAACGAAATCTTGAGCCAGTCTTGAACTAATGCTGATTGATACTTCTAATATGTTGCTTCAAAGAAATATATTACTTAGGGTGGCTCAAGGATTAGGATTTTGTCAGAAAATATGTGAAATTGGTCAAAATACCCAAAAAGTGATTTTTGCTAAGTTTTGATTTCAATGCGTCATATCTCGGAAACGAAATCTTGAGCCAGTCTTGAACTAAAGCTGATTGATACTCCTAATATGTTGCTTCAAAGAAATATATTAGTTAGGGTGGCTCAAGGATTAGGATTTTGTCAGAAAATACGTAAAGTTGGTCGAATTGGAAAAAAAAGAAAGATTTTCCTTAAATTTTTATTTCAATGGGTCATACCTCGAGAATAGAATCTTGAGCCAGTCTTGGACTAATGCTGATTGATACATCTAATATGTATCTTCGAAATAATATAGGAATTGAGGTGGCTCAAGGATTAGAATATTTGAAAAGTTACATTAGAATGGACAAATACCCGAAAAATCTATTTCATGAAGAATGCTTATCTCAGTACATCATAGTTTGAAAATGAAATCCTGAGCCAGCCTGGGACAAGGGCTAATTGATACTTCTAATATGTTGCTTCAAAGAAATATATTAGTTAGGGTGGCTCAAGGATTAGGATTTTGTCAGAAAATATGTAAAGTTGGTCCAAATACCCAAAAAGTGAATTTTGCTCAGTTTTTATTTCAATGCGTCATATCTCGGAAACGAAATCTTGAGCCAGTCTTGAACTAATGCTGATTGATACTTCTGATATGTTGCTTCAAAGAAATATATTAGTTATGGTGGCTCAAGGATTAGGATTTTGTCAGAAAATATGTAAAATTGGTCAAAATACCCAAAAAGTGAATTTTACTAAGTTTTTATTTCAATGCGCCATATCTCGGAAACGAAATCTTGAGCCAGTCTTGAACTAATGCTGATTGATACTTCTGATATGTTGCTTCAAAGAAATATATCAGTTAGGGTGGCTCAATGATTAGGATTTTGTCAGAAAATATGTAAAGTTGGTCAAAACACCCAAAAAGTGAATTTTGCTAAGTTTTTATTTCAATGCGCCATATCTCGGAAACGAAATCTTGAGCCAGTCTTGAACTAATGCTGATTGATACTTCTAATATGTTGCTTCAAAGAAATATATTAGTTAGGGTGGCTCAAGGATTAGTATTTTGTCAGAAAATATGTAAAGTTGGTCAAAATACCCAAAAAGTGAATTTTGCTAAGTTTTGATTTCAATGCGTCATATCTCGGAAACGAAATCTTGAGCCAGTCTTGAACTAATGCTGGTTGATACTTCTGATATGTTGCGTCAAAGAAATATATTAGTTAGGGTGGCTCAAGGATTAGGATTTTGTCAGAAAATATGTAAAGATGGTCAAAATACCCAAAAAGTGAATTTTGCTCAGTTTTTATTTCAATGCGTCATATCTCGGAAACGAAATCTTGAGCCAGTCTTGAACTAATGCTGATTGATACTTCTAATATGTTGCTTCAAAGAAATATATTAGTTATGGTGGCTCAAGGATTAGGATTTTGTCAGAAAATATGTAAAGTTGGTCAAAATACCCAAAAAGTGAATTTTACTAAGTTTTTATTTCAATGCGCCATATCTCGGAAACGAAATCTTGAGCCAGTCTTGAACTAATGCTGATTGATACTTCTGATATGTTGCTTCAAAGAAATATATTAGTTAGGGTGGCTCAATGATTAGGATTTTGTCAGAAAATATGTAAAGTTGGTCAAAATAAACAAAAAGTGAATTTTGCTAAGTTTTTATTTCAATGCGTCATATCTCGGAAACGAAATCTTGAGCCAGTCTTGAACTAATGCTGGCTGATACTTCTAATATGTTCCTTCAAAGAAATATATTAGTTAGGGTGGCTCAAGGATTAGGATTTTGTCAGAAAATATGTAAAGTTGGTCAAAATACCCAAAAAGTGAATTTCGCTAAGTTTTTATTTCAATGCGTCATATCTCGGAAAGGAAATCTTGAGCCAGTCTTAAACTAATGCTGATTGATACTTCTAATATGTTGCTTCAAAGAAATATATTAGTTAGGGTGGCTCAAGGATTAGGATTTTGTCAGAAAATATGTAAAGTTGGTACAAAGTGAATTTTACTAAGTTTTTATTTCAATGCGCCATATCTCGGAAACGAAATCTTGAGCCAGTCTTGAACTAATGCTGATTGATACTTCTAATATGTTGCTTCAAAGAAATATATTAGTTAGGGTGGCTCAAGGAATAGTATTTTGTCAGAAAATATGTGAAATTGGTCAAAATACCCAAAAAGTGATTCTTGCTAAGTTTTTATTTCAATGCGTCATATCTCGGAAACGAAATCTTGAGCCAGTCTTGAACTAATGCTGATTGATACTTTTGATATGTTGCTTCAAAGAAATATATTAGTTAGGGTGGCTCAAGGATTAGGATTTTGTCAGAAAATATGTAAAGTTGGTCAAAATACCCAAAAAGTGAATTCTGCTCAGTTTTTATTTCAATGCGTCATATCTCGGAAACGAAATCTTGAGCCAGTCTTGAACTAATGCTGATTGATACTTCTGATATGTTGCTTCAAAGAAATATATTAGTTATGGTGGCTCAAGGATTAGGATTTTGTCAGAAAATATGTAAAATTGGTCAAAATACCCGAAAAGTGAATTTTACTAAGTTTTTATTTCAATGCGCCATATCTCGGAAACGAAATCTTGAGCCAGTCTTGAACTAATGCTGATTGATATTCTGATATGTTGCTTCAAAGAAATATATCAGTTAGGGTGGCTCAATGATTAGGATTTTGTCAGAAAATATGTAAAGTTGGTCAAAACACCCAAAAAGTGAATTTTGCTAAGTTTTTATTTCAATGCGCCATATCTCGGAAACGAAATCTTGAGCCAGTCTTGAACTAATGCTGATTGATACTTCTAATATGTTGCTTCAAAGAAATATATTAGTTAGGGTGGCTCAAGGATTAGTATTTTGTCAGAAAATATGTAAAGTTGGTCAAAATACCCAAAAAGTGAATTTTGCTAAGTTTTGATTTCAATGCGTCATATCTCGGAAACGAAATCTTGAGCCAGTCTTGAACTAATGCTGATTGATACTTCTGATATGTTGCTTCAAAGAAATATATTAGTTAGGGTGGCTCAAGGATTAGGATTTTGTCAGAAAATATGTAAAGTTGGTCAAAATACCCAAAAAGTGAATTTTGCTCAGTTTTTATTTCAATGCGTCATATCTCGGAAACGAAATCTTGAGCCAGTCTTGAACTAATGCTGATTGATACTTCTAATATGTTGCTTCAAAGAAATATATTAGTTATGGTGGCTCAAGGATTAGGATTTTGTCAGAAAATATGTAAAGTTGGTCAAAATACCCAAAAAGTGAATTTTACTAAGTTTTTATTTCAATGCGCCATATCTCGGAAACGAAATCTTGAGCCAGTCTTGAACTAATGCTGATTGATACTTCTGATATGTTGCTTCAAAGAAATATATTAGTTAGGGTGGCTCAATGATTAGGATTTTGTCAGAAAATATGTAAAGTTGGTCAAAATAAACAAAAAGTGAATTTTGCTAAGTTTTTATTTCAATGCGTCATATCTCGGAAACGAAATCTTGAGCCAGTCTTGAACTAATGCTGGCTGATACTTCTAATATGTTCCTTCAAAGAAATATATTAGTTAGGGTGGCTCAAGGATTAGGATTTTGTCAGAAAATATGTAAAGTTGGTCAAAATACCCAAAAAGTGAATTTCGCTAAGTTTTTATTTCAATGCGTCATATCTCGGAAACGAAATCTTGAGCCAGTCTTAAACTAATGCTGATTGATACTTCTAATATGTTGCTTCAAAGAAATATATTAGTTAGGGTGGCTCAAGGATTAGGATTTTGTCAGAGAATATGTAAAGTTGGTACAAAGTGAATTTTACTAAGTTTTTATTTCAATGCGCCATATCTCGGAAACGAAATCTTGAGCCAGTCTTGAACTAATGCTGATTGATACTTCTAATATGTTGCTTCAAAGAAATATATTAGTTAGGGTGGCTCAAGGAATAGTATTTTGTCAGAAAATATGTGAAATTGGTCAAAATACCCAAAAAGTGATTCTTGCTAAGTTTTTATTTCAATGCGTCATATCTCGGAAACGAAATCTTGAGCCAGTCTTGAACTAATGCTGATTGATACTTCTGATATGTTGCTTCAAAGAAATGTATTAGTTAGGGTGGCTCAAGGATTAGGATTTTGTCAGAAAATATGTAAAGTTGGTCAAAATACCCAAAAAGTGAATTCTGCTCAGTTTTTATTTCAATGCGTCATATCTCGGAAACGAAATCTTGAGCCAGTCTTGAACTAATGCTGATTGATACTTCTGATATGTTGCTTCAAAGAAATATATTAGTTATGGTGGCTCAAGGATTAGGATTTTGTCAGAAAATATGTAAAATTGGTCAAAATACCCAAAAAGTGAATTTTACTAAGTTTTTATTTCAATGCGCCATATCTCGGAAATGAAATCTTGAGCCAGTCTTGAACTAATGCTGATTGATATTCTGATATGTTGCTTCAAAGAAATATATCAGTTAGGGTGGCTCAATGATTAGGATTTTGTCAGAAAATATGTAAAGTTGGTCAAAACACCCAAAAAGTGAATTTTGCTAAGTTTTTATTTCAATGCGCCATATCTCGGAAACGAAATCTTGAGCCAGTCTTGAACTAATGCTGATTGATACTTCTAATATGTTGCTTCAAAGAAATATATTAGTTAGGGTGGCTCAAGGATTAGTATTTTGTCAGAAAATATGTAAAGTTGGTCAAAATACCCAAAAAGTGAATTTTGCTAAGTTTTGATTTCAATGCGTCATATCTCGGAAACGAAATCTTGAGCCAGTCTTGAACTAATGCTGATTGATACTTCTGATATGTTGCTTCAAAGAAATATATTAGTTAGGGTGGCTCAAGGATTAGGATTTTGTCAGAAAATATGTAAAGTTGGTCAAAATACCCAAAAAGTGAATTTTGCTCAGTTTTTATTTCAATGCGTCATATCTCGGAAACGAAATCTTGAGCCAGTCTTGAACTAATGCTGATTGATACTTCTAATATGTTGCTTCAAAGAAATATATTAGTTATGGTGGCTCAAGGATTAGGATTTTGTCAGAAAATATGTAAAGTTTGTCAAAATACCCAAAAAGTGAATTTTACTAAGTTTTTATTTCAATGCGCCATATCTCGGAAACGAAATCTTGAGCCAGTCTTGAACTAATGCTGATTGATACTTCTGATATGTTGCTTCAAAGAAATATATTAGTTAGGGTGGCTCAATGATTAGGATTTTGTCAGAAAATATGTAAAGTTGGTCAAAATAAACAAAAAGTGAATTTTGCTAAGTTTTTATTTCAATGCGTCATATCTCGGAAACGAAATCTTGAGCCAGTCTTGAACTAATGCTGATTGATACTTCTAATATGTTGCTTCAAAGAAATATATTAGTCAGGGTGGCTCAAGGATTAGGATTTTGTCAGAAAATATGTAAAATTGGTCAAAATACCGAAAGAGTGAATTTTGCTAAGTTTTTATTTCAATTCGTCATATCTCGGAAACGAAATCTTGAGCCAGTCTTGAACTAATGCTGATTGATACTTCTAATATGTTGCTTCAAAGAAATATATTAGTTTGGGTGGCTCAAGGATTAGGATTTTGTCAGAAAATATGTAAAGTTGGTCAAAATACCCAAAAAGTGAATTTTACTAAGTTTTTATTTCAGTGCGTCATATCTCGGAAATGAAATCTTCAGCCAGTCTTGAACTAATGCTGATTGATACTTCTATTATGTTGCTTCAAAGAAATATATTACTTAGGTGGCTCAAGGATTAGGATTTTGTCAGAAAATATGTAAAGTTGGTCAAAATACCCAAAAAGTGAATTTTACTAAGTTTTTATTTCAATGCGTCATATCTCGGAAACGAAATCTTGAGCCAGTCTTGAACTAATGCTGATTGATACTTCTAATATGTTCCTTCAAAGAAATATATTAGTTAGGGTGGCTCAAGGATTAGTATTTTGTCAGAAAATATGTGAAATTGGTCAAAATACCCAAAAAGTGATTCTTGCTAAGTTTTGATTTCAATGCGTCATATCTCGGAAACGAAATCTTGAGCCAGTCTTGAACTAATGCTGATTGATACTTCTAATATGTTGCTTCAAAGAAATATATTACTTAGGGTGGCTCAAGGATTAGGATTTTGTTAGAAAATACGTAAAATTGGTCGAATTGGAAAAAAAAGAAAGATTTTCCTTAAATTTTTATTTCAATGGGTCATACCTCGAGAATAGAATCTTGAGCCAGTCTTGGACTAATGCTGATTGATACATCTAATATGTATCTTCGAAATAATATAGGAATTTAGGTGGCTCAAGGATTAGAATATTTGAAAAGTTACGTTAGAATGGACAAATACACGAAAAATCTATTTCATGAAGAATGCTTATTTCAGTACATCATAGTTTGAAAATGAAATCCTGAGCCAGCCTGGGACAAGGGCTAACTGGTACTTCTAATATGTTGTTTCAAAGAAATATATTAGTTAGGGTGGCTCAAGGATTAGGATTTTGTCAGAAAATATGTAAAGTTGGTCCAAAATACCCAAAAAGTGAATTTTGCTAAGTTTTTATTTCAATGCGTCATATCTCGGAAACAAAATCTTGAGCCAGTCTTGAACTAATGCTGATTGATACTTCTAATATGTTGCATCAAAGAAATATATTAGTTAGGGTGGCTCAAGGATTAGGATTTTGTCAGAAAATATGTAAAGTTGGTCAAAATACCCAAAAAGTGAATTTTACTAAGTTTTGATTTCAATGCGTCATATCTCGGAAACGAAATCTTGAGCCAGTCTTGAACTAATGCTGATTGATACTTCTAATATGTTGCTTCAAAGAAATATATTAGTTAGGGTGGCTCAAGGATTAGGATTTTGTCAGAAAATATGTAAAGTTGGTCAAAATACCCAAAAAGTGAGTTTTGCTAAGTTTTTATTTCAATGGGTGATATCTCGGAAACGAAATCTTGAGTCAGTCTTGAACTAATGCTGATTGATACTTCTAATATGTTGCTTCAAAGAAATATATTAGTTTGGGTGGCTCAAGGATTAGGATTTTGTCAGAAAATATGTAAAGTTGGTCAAAATATCCAAAAAGTGAATTTTACTAAATTTTTATTTCAATGCGTCATATCTCGGAAACGAAATCTTGAGCCAGTCTTGAAATAATGCTGGCTGATACTTCTAATATGTTGCTTCAAAGAAATATATTACTTAGGGTGGCTCAAGGATTAGGCTTTTGTCAGAAAATATGTAAAGTTGGTCAAAATACCCAAAAAGTGAATTTTGCTAAGTTTTGATTTCAATGCGTCATATCTCGGAAACGAAATCTTGAGCCAGTCTTGAACTAATGCTGATTGATACTTCTGATATGTTGCTTCAAAGAAATATATTAGTTAGGGTGGCTCAAGGATTAGGATTTTGTCAGAAAATATGTAAAGGTGGTCAAAATACCCAACAAGTGAATTTTGCTAAGTTTTTATTTCAATGCGTCATATCTCGGAAACGAAATCTTGAGCCAGTCTTGAACTAATGCTGATTGATACTTCTAATATGTTGCTTCAAAGAAATATATTAGTTAGGGTGGCTCAAGGATTAGGATTTTGTCAGAAAATATGTAAAATTGATCAAAATACCCAAAAAGTGAATTTTGCTAAGTTTTTATTTCAATGCGTCATATCTCGGAAACGAAATCTTAAGCCAGTCTTAAACTAATGCTGATTGATACTTCTAATATGTTGCTTCAAAGAAATATATTAGTTAGGGTGGCTCAAGGATTAGGATTTTGTCAGAAAATATGTAGTTGGTCAAAATACCCAAAAAGTGAATTTTACTAAGTTTTTATTTCAATGCGCCATATCTCGGAAACGAAATCTTGAGCCAGTCTTGAACTAATGCTGATTGATACTTCTAATATGGTGCTTCAAAGAAATATATTAGTTAGGGTGGCTCAAGGATTAGTATTTTGTCAGAAAATATGTAAAGTTGGTCAAAATACCCAAAAAGTGATTTTTGCTAAGTTTTTAATTCAATGCGTTGTATCTCGGAAACGAAATCTTGAGCCAGTCTTGAACTAATGCTGATTGATACTTCTAATATTTTTTTTTTTTTTTTTTTTTCATTTTTTTTTTTTTTTTTTTTTTTTTTTTATTGAATTCTTCATAACAGTATACATACATTTGATATTAATAGACACGATTTCAGACTTGATACATGCTGATACATGACAAAAAGCAATATATACAATACATACAGTCTACATTACAGTCGACACTGCATTCAACACAAATATATCGGGTCGAGTGTTGCAGTTTGTGTTGATATGTATATGTGTGTGCTATTCAGTGGGTACAGTCGGTTGGGAACAAACCCTGTAAGCCGCACGGAACAGGTAAGTTATTGTGGTGTTTTGATGCTATGTCTGTGTGTACCCTGCTGGCGGGAGCGGCAAGGTGGGAACCACCGCCGCAATCACCTGCAGGGGTTATGTTGTGTTTTCCTGTGTCTAACCTGTGTGATTTGATTTGCTATTGAACAATGAATAAATATAACGATGTTTTACAGGAAAGTTGGTATACAGCCTACAAAATACAATGTATTTATGCCTTTAAGATTACATAGCAAAGTAGATATTTCATTTGCACTCATACAAAGATATGCCTATGTATTTTTTCTTGCTCATATATGATTTCAATTGGAGTTTTCTTGCCAGCTTTGTGTAAACAAATAGATCTTTTTGCCACTAAAATTAATAGATCACATAATATAATGTTCTTTTGGCAAACATCCTTTTCATTACTGAGACCTAGAATTATTTGATCTGCAGTTAAATTAAACCCAGTAGTGCCTGTGGCAAAGCGTATATCATTATTTACATATTTCCACAATTTTTCTATGTGCCTGCAATTTACGAAGAAATGTTCTAAATCATCTGTTTGATCACAAAATTCACATTTTTCTGAGTCAATTAGTTTCACCTTGAATAAATAAGTTCTACTGGGATATATGCAATGTAGTATCTTCCATTGCATTACCAATAGAGATATCTCTTTTGTTATGCTGGCAGTACGCTGCCAGGTGTATTCAGAAATGGCCCGCTCCCCATACCTTTTCAACCAATAGCTTGTGATGCGAATATCGCGAAATCTGCGTTTTGTATAAAATGCCCGTATTTGTTTCGTATTTTGATTTTTGATCGGAATATTGTTAAAGTAAATAGTGGCGTCGGTGTGAGGATAAATGTCGCCTAATACGTTTTGTGTAACAGCATTAGCTACGATGTTGAATTCGAATAAAGTCATAGCAGTATCGCCAAGTTTTTTTGTTATCTCCATATAGGGAATTACGCTAGCATCATGTATGATGTCAGAAAAATATATAATGTCATTATCAATCCATCTTTTCAGAAATATTGGGTTGCTTTTGAATTTGAAAAGACTATTATTCCAAATAACTTGTGGGCTGTTTGCAATATTGCGTTCTGTATTAATATCTTGTGTGTCTAACCAATCTTTGATTAGAAGATTATAGAATGAGAGACAAAAATCTATTCCTTTAAGTTGGCGAAAGGGTACATTCATTCTTAACACCAACATATTTTTCCCAAGTTTATTCAAGTAAAAATCAGGCAAAATGCGCCATGCACCATTCCCTCCCATTTCAATAAGTTTAATCCACTTAAATGTTAACGACTTCTGCATATCTACCATATTTATCATATTGAGCCCTCCATGCTTAATATCTTGGACCAACAAATTACGACTCAGCTTTTCAGAACAGTGTTTGAGATCTCTCTCTCTATAAATGTTTTTCGAATTCCAGATAAATTTGAAAAATAATGTGTTGAGTCTGTGTAGAACTTCGTCAGACAAACGAATGCCTTGCATAAGATAAAGAAACTGTGGCAGAAGCAGGCTCTTCACAAGAGTAATCTTGCCATATATAGAAAACTTACGTCCTATCCACATTTTGATTATATTTTCACATTTTTGTATTCTATTGATCCAATTTTCTTCAATTTGATTGGCTGTACAGTCGTTTCGAAATTTTACCCCCAAGAGTTTGATCGTGTTTTCGGGATAAATTTTCCAGCTTATATTAGCAATGTTTTTCTTCCTGTACTTCCAGCAACCTACCCATATGGCTTCAGTTTTATTTCGATTCAAATTTAAAAATGAAAATTTCGAGAATAACTCTACAATTCTCAGACTTTCATGTATAGATTTTTCATCCCCAAGAAATAATGTGGTGTCGTCCGCAAATTGCATTATTTTAATATGTCGAGATGTCGGCATCAAAGGTATACCATGGATATTGTTGCTTTGGCGAATTTTGCAAGCTAAAATCTCACAAGCGATGATGAAACAATATGGCGACAGTGGACATCCTTGCCGTATGCCACATTCGAGAGGAAACCAATCCGACAGCCAACCATTATGTTTCAAACAGCTGATTGTGTTATTATTCAAGATTTCAACCCATCGTATGAAGTCGGGACCGAAACCATACAGTTTGAGGGACGACAATAAAAACTCCTTGGAAATGCTGTCAAAGGCTTTAGAATAATCTAAAGATAATATTGCGCCAGGTATATTTTGGTGGTTCGTAAATTCTATGACGTCATCTACCGTACGAATGACTATCCCCGAATGTCTACCTTTGATATATCCATTTTGATCTTCGGAAATAAGTTCAGGGATAACTTTTTTCAATCTATTAGACAAAATTTTTGCTAATAATTTATAATCTGTGTTGGTAAGACTCAGGGGCCTCCAGTTAGCAAGATCAGTGCGTGACTTTCCCTTCCCCTTGTGCAATAATATGATGATACCCTTCCTTTGTGAGAATGGGAGTTTGCCATCGATGAAAGATTTTTTGAAACATTCAATCATTATATGTTCAATCCGATGCCAAAATGTTCGGTACCACATTGTTGTCAACCCATCGGAACCCGGACTTGAATTAACTTTCATAGCATTCAAAGATTCACGACATTCGGTTGTCGTAATTTCTCCTTCCAGCAAATGTTGATTTTCTATTGTCAAATGCGGTATTGTTATATCATCAACAAATTCATCCAGCTTTCCCCCATAAAATTCACCCTTCTTGCTGTAAAGATTTTTATAATAATTATATTGCGTATCGAATATAACGCGTTGGTCTTTCTAATATACTTCTAATATGTTGCTTCAAAGAAATATATTAGTTAGGGTGGCTCAAGGATTAGGATTTTGTCAGAAAATATGTAAAGTTGGTCAAAATACCCAAAAAGTGAATTTCGCTAAGTTTTTATTTCAATGCGTCATATCTCGGAAACGAAATCTTGAGCCAGTCTTAAACTAATGCTGATTGATACTTCCAATACGTTGCTTCAAAGAAATATATTAGTTAGGGTGGCTCAAGGATTAGGATTTTGTCAGAAAATATGTAAAGTTGGTCAAAATACCCAAAAAGTGTATTTTGCTAAGTTTTCATTTCAATGGGTCATATCTCGGAAATGAAATCTTGCGCCAGTCTTGAACTAATGCTGATTGATACTTCTAATATGTTGCTTCAAAGTAATATATTAGTTAGGGTGGCTCAAGGATTAGGATTTTGTCAGAAAATACGTAAAGTTGGTCGATTTCGAAAAAAAAAAAAGAACTTCCTTAAGTTTTTATTTCAATGGGTCATACCTCGAGAATAGAATCCTGAGCCAGTCTTGGACTAATGCTGATTGATATATCTAATATGTATCTTCGAACTAGTATAGGATTTAAGGTGGCTCAAGAATTAGAATATCAAAAAAGTTATGTTAAAATGGACAAATGGCCAGCTTTGAACCAGCGTTGGGTCCTGATACACTAAAGCTAACAGGCATCACCAGCTACACAACCCTCCGTGGGGCATAGCAGGGGGTGGGGTGAGGGAGAGGGGGGGGGGGGGTTGGTACCACACCTACAATAAAGCAAAAAAGTATATTTCGCGTAATGATAAGCAGATCTAGATATACCAAAAATATTTTACCAGGTCGAATGGTGATACATTTAGCAGTGCCACTCAAGTCTTGATCCATCAGGAAATTATGTCTGAATAAGTAGCCAGACTGAATAAGTAGCCAGCTCCTGGTTACTTATTCGATTTGAATAAGGAACTAGTAACAAGTAGCTAACTCCACGCCGGTATATTGAAGGTATTTGAGAATTTTTGTGAAAATCTCCCAAAAAAATTTTTTTTTTTCGTTTCGTTTCGTTTTTTACAGTTACTGGTGGTGGGTAACTGTAAAAAACGAAACAAAACGAAACAAGATTTTTTTTTGGTTACAAATTCTAATAATTGACCAGTGATCTCTAAACCATAAACTATCTTGTGTCAAGCAGCAGTATGTACATCCACCACTTTTCTCATGCACTTGATCTCCGCCGGCCTCCCAGGGATATTTGCTGTCCTTGATGTAAAATCACATGTCATGTGTGTACAATATTTGGTGTCAAAACTTGAGGCTCAAGCCACGTCCATACCGCTTCATCTCTATTAATCTCACATCGATCGGACCATTTGTGTCGGAGTTATGCACATGGACAGACAGTCAGACATGCAATACCCTCGCCCCCCCCTCCGGGGCGAGGGTAACAAAAAAGGAACCTGTCGTTTTCATTGATGTGGATTATAAAAAAAATTGTGGAAATTAATTGGGAAAAAAAATCTGGAAAAAAAATATTTTGAGAACACCCTATACTTCACTCGTTTCGTTTCATTTCATTTCGTTTCGTTTCGTTTTTTACAGTAAGCCGTAGACCATCTACTGGTACTAGTACGTATGTCTTAAATTTATTTCCAGAACTAGTACTTAGGGATCATTCATTGATGCATCCAAAATTGCTATTATTCGGTTCATATTTCACTATTTGAACATTCGTTATGGACAAAAAGTTGGCCCGAAATGTGTCATGAAATATTGACATTAAACTACAACAGCTTCATCGACTGAGTGGATAATGCTGTTGAAATTAACTGTACTTCTCGTTATTTCCAATACTTAGTTCCTACAACATAGTACCAGCATAGAAAACAGCCAAAACTTTCTAACTAATTATCTAATATCACAGACGAGTACCTGTTCGGTTTGATTCCCATGACACGAATAATTGGTTCCTACTTCAGTCATTCCGCCACTACTTAAATTGTGTGTCAACTTTTGTGTGTCAAAATTGTGTGTCAATATTCCACTGGCGTGCCAGAGGTTGCAGGTTTCAATCCTACATGTACCCAGTCTAGCATACTGTACACCCAAAATTTACTTATGAATATTTCACAAATTACATGTTCACTTTACTTTTTTATTTGCAGGCCTCTACCACATGACAATTAGGGGAAGGGGGGTGTTCCCGAGGACAATGAACCCCACCCACGTCTGTAAATCCTGCATCTTGCATTATGCCATGTGAACACATGCAATCACCAGAGCACCAGATTACAGATTCTGTCACCAGATGACAGAATGGATATTATGGATGTGTTGCTACGTGTTTTACCCGTATTATTGATGATGTTGATAACAGCTAATCACTGTGATGTGATTAAGCTGTTTGATTGGTGCCACATGAAGTGGATCCCCAGTTGGATATACTCACTAGCTGGATAAGTGTGTGCTGCTACAGAGATTGAAATTGTGGGTCTGACTAGCAACATCGTCTCCGAAGCGACAAAGAAAACTGTGTCATGTGTATCTACCCAAATTGGACATATCGGCAAGTCGATATGTGCTAAAAGACCTACTCTGTGCTGCAGATATACTGTGAGTACTAATTTACATAGATATAATGTGGCCTGCATACCGAGATGTGAACATTATTATCTGGTTTAGATATCATGTGGAGAGTTTGTATTTCCATGTAATGCCTGACAATATCATGTTTGGACCTGGGATGCTATGTCTCCAGCAGTTGCATGAACTTTTGCAAACAGGCTGAATTGAATGACAATGTTTTTAGGTTACCGGACCTATGGTCCGCGTCGTCGTCGTCAGCGTCGGCGCCGTCCGTCCACATTTTTAGCTTACCGGCCCATAAGGGCCGATAAGCTATTGTCGTGGTTTTTCGTGCGTTGTCCGTCGTCGTCGTCCGCCACATTATCTGTTAACATTTTTTAGCTTTTTTTCGGGCTGATGAATTTGTCCATACATTTGTGTGACTATGTATTGGGTCAATACCCCCAGATGTTTTTTTTTCATTTTTTTGATTGAATCGATTATGCAGTTTTGGGGTCCATTTTTATGCCGAAAATGGCTGTTTTTGCATGTTCTTAACTTTAAAAATTTTTTTTCCAAAAACTGTCTGATCAGTTTTGAGATTTTAGTTTTAAAATGTTCCCCTCATGTATATTTATAATGTGTATAAGTTTTGATGCTCTTGAATCGCCGGCCTGCGTGCGGCGGCCATTTTGATGTTGCTTACGGGGCCTAAATAGGACTTTCCCATGTTAAATTCTCCTATGCTTTATAATGGGCCACAATGTTCTAGATATCTCACTTAATATTGAGATTAGAGACTCGGAATCAATTGTGGACATATAGGAAATGATATATATATGCTGAATATTCTCATCACCTTGAATTTGACCTTTAACCTCATTTTCAAGGTCAGAGCCCAAAATGGCTAATATCTCGCTTATTATCGACTTTACAGCTTAGGAATCAATTGCGGACATATAGGATATGTTATATGTCGAATACTCTGATGACCTTGAAATTGACCTTTGACCTACTTTTCAAGGTCAAAGCACAAAATGGCTATTATCTCGCTTATTATCGACTTTACATCTTAGAAATCAATTGTTGACATACAGCAAATGATAAATGCTGAATATTCTGTAGACCTTTAATTTGACATTTGATTTGATTTTCAAGGTCACAGGACATGATGATCTCTGTCATTATTGAATTTCCAGCTTAGTAATCAATTGTGAACGTATAGGAAATCAAATATGCTGAACACTCTCGTGACTTTAAGTTTGACCAGTGACCTTATTTATATATTGTCCGGTAACCTATCTTAGCCCTTAGGCTATTTTTAGGTTACCGGACCTATGGTCCGATAACCTATTGGCATGGCGTTGCGTCCGTCGTCCGTCGTCGTCCGTCATCGTCCGTCGGCGTCCGTCGTCGTCCACATTTTTATCTTTTTTGTTTACAGGCGAATATTTCTGAAATTTTGCACAAAAATACTTAAAAATAATTCAAGAAGGAGGTATTTTTTAGTTTTTTGATTTTCGCATTTTTTTCAAAATGGCGGCCGTTTTCGACGAAAAATGCCTGATTTTGGACTTTGGCGGCCATTTTCTCAAAATCTGTTCAGTAACTTTTTTTCTTTTTGATAAATAACATTATGTACTCCTATGATGTCTATAAATTTCGTTGCGCTTGAATCGCTCGAAGTGGGCCATTTTGGCCCAAACTCGGCTCAAATGGGACTTTCCCATGTTAAATTCTCCTATGCTTTATAATGGGACACATTATGCCTAATATCTCACTTGATATTGAGATTAGAGACTAGGAGTCAATTGTGGACCTATAGGAAATGATATATGCTGAATATTCTCGTGACCTTGAATTTGACCTCTGACCTCACTTCCAAGGTCAGAGCACAAAATGGCTTATATCTCGCTTATTATCGACTCTACAGCTTAGAAATCAATTGTGGACATATAGGAAATGATATATTCTGAATATTCTCGTGACCTTGAATTTGACCTCTGACCTCAGTTTCAAGGTCAGAGCACAAAATGGCTTATATCTCGCTTATTATCGACTCTACAGCTTAGGAATCAATTGTGGACATATAGGAAATGATATATGCTGAATATTCTGATGACCTTGAATTTGACCTTCGACCTCATTTTCAAGTTCACAGGACAAAATGGCTAATATCTCGCTTGTTATCGACTTTACAGCTTAGCAATCAATTATGAACATATAGGAAATGATATATGCAGATTATTGTCATGACCTTGAATTTGACCTTTGACCTCATTTTCAAGGTCACAGGACAAAATGGCTAATATCTCACTTATTATCGATTTTACAGCTTAGGAATCAATTGTGGACATATAGGAAATGATATATGCTGAATATTCTCGTGACCTTGAATTTGACCTCTGACCTCATTTCTAAGGTCCAAGGACAAACTGGCTCATATCTTGCTCCTCTATTGACTGTATGGCTTGGGAATCAATTGTGGACATGATATACATGATATAGAAAATGATATACACTGAATATTTTGATGACCTTGAATTTGACCTTTGCCCCTTCATTTTCAAGGCTACAGCATAAAATTGCTAATCTCTCTCTGATTATTGAACTTACAGCTTAGCAATCAACTGTGGACATGATATATGCTTAATGTTATATATGCTGAATATTCTCTTGACCTTGAATTCAACCAGTGACCTGGCTAATACCTAAAATATTAAACATTGTCCGGTAACCTATCTTTGGCCCTTGGCCTAATTTTTTCTACATACTATGGTAAATTGGATGTACATGTATTTCCATGCACATTCAATGTCTGTAGTAGGGTTTGATGGTGGCCCAGTCCTGGTATTCCTTGAGCCAATTCATCATGATGTATAGTAACCATGGTGACAGGGACACTCAGATGAAGGCCAAAATAGTTCATACATATTTTTTGGTGTGTGTATGGCCAAAACAAATTGTAAGTATTGTGAAACATGTACAGTATGTTAGTTATTAGATGTCTGACCATGTTCATTTCACTTTTTGTGACCATGGTAATTTATATGTACTTCTTCCCATAGTATACAATTTTCATATGGGAGCATTTGAGTACTTTTTTAGGTTACCGGACCTATGGTCCGATAACCTATTGGCATGGCGTTGCGTCCGGCGTCCGTCGTCCGTCGTCCGGCGTCCGTCCGGCGTCCGTCCGTTCACATTTTTATCTTTAAAGTATATGGTCCGATCTTTCTGAAATTTTGCACAAAAATACTTAAAAATATTTCCAGGAAAGGTTTTTTTTAGTTTTCTGATTTCCGCATTTTTTTCAAAATGGCGGCCATTTTCGACGAAAAATGCCTGATTTTGGACTTTGGCGGCCATTCTCTCAAAATCTGTTCAGTAACTTTTTTTCTTTTTGATACATAACACTCCTCATATGTACTTCTATGATGTCTATAAATTTCGTTGCGCTTGAATTGCTCGAAGTGGGCCATTTTGGCCCAAACTCGGCCCAAATGGGACTTTCCCATGTTAAATTCTCCTATGCTTTATAATGGGACACATTATGCCTAATATCTCACTTAATATTGAGATTAGAGACTAGGAATCAATTGTGGACATATAGGAAATGATATATGCTGAATATTCTCGTGATCTTGAATTCGACCTCTGACCTCAGTCTCAAGGTCAGAGCGGCCGTTTTCTTTAAAAAATGACCAATTTTCGATTTTGACGGCCGTTTTCTCAAAATCTGTTCAGTAACTTTTGTTCTTGTTGATGCATAACACTCCTCATATGTACCCCTGTGACATGTATAAATTTCGTTGCCCTTGAATCGCTCGAAGTGGGCTACTTTGGGCCCAAACTTCACCCAAATGGGACTTTCCCATGTTAAATTCTCCTATGCTTTATAATGGGACACATTAAGCTTAATATCTCACGTAATATTGAGATTAGAGACTAGGAATCAATTGTGGACATAAAGAAAATGATATATGCTGAATATTCTTGTGACCTTGAATTTGACCTCTGACCTCGGTTTCAAGGTCAGAGCACAAAATGTCTAATATCTTGCTTATTATCAACTTTACAGCCTAGGAATCAATTGTGGACATATAGGAAATGATACATGCCGAATAATCTGATGACCTTGAATTTGACGTTTGACCTCATTTTCAAGGTCACAGAACAAAATGGCTAATATCTCACTTATTATCGATTTTACAGCTTAGGGATCAATTGTGGACATATAGGAAATGATATATGCTGAATATTCTCGTGACCTTGAATTTGACCTCTGACCTCGGTTTCAAGGTCAGAGCACAAAATGTCTAATACCTCGCTTATTATCAACTTTACAGCCTAGGAATCAATTGTTGACATATGGGAAATGATACATGCCGAATAATCTGATGACCTTGAATTTGACGTTTGACCTCATTTTCAAGGTCACAGGAAAAGTGGCTAATATCTCGCTTCTTATCGACTTTACAGCTTGAGAATCAATTATGAACATATAGGAAATGATATATGCAGATTATTGCCTTGACATTGAATTTGACCTTTGACCTCATTTTCAGGATCAGTTTAGGAATCAATTATGAACATATAGGAAATGATATAAGCTGAATATTGCTATGACCTTGAATTCGACCTTTGACCTCATTTTCAAGGTGACAGGACATGATGGCTAATATCTCGCTTATTATTGACTTTACAGCTTAGGAATCAATTGTGGACATACTAGAAATGACATATGCCGAATATTGTCATGACCTTGAATTAACCAATGACCTTATTTTCAAGGTCACAGGACAAAATACTAATATCTAAAATATATATTGTCCGGTAACCTTTCTTAGCCCTTGGGCTAATTTTTATCTTTTTTGTTTACGGGCGAATTTTTCTGAAATTTTGCAGAAAAATACTTAAAAATAATTCAAGAAGGAGGTATTTTTTAGTTTTTTGATTTTCGCTTTTTCTTCAAAATGGCGGCCGTTTTCGACGAAAAAGGCCTGATTTTGGAGTTTGGCGGCCATTTTCTCAAAATCTGTTCAGTAACTTTTTTTCTCTTTGATACATAAGACTCCTCATATGTACTTCTATGATGTCTACAAATTTCGTTGCGCTTGAATCGCTCGAAGTGGGCCATTTTGGCCCAAACTCGGCCCAAATGGGACTTTCCCATGTTAAATTCTCCTATGCTTTATAATGGGACACATTAAAGCCTAATATCTCACTTAATATTGAGATTAGAGACTAGGAATCAATTGTGGACATATAGGAAATGATATATGCTGAATATTGTCGTGACCTTGAATTTGACCTCTGACCTTGGTTTCAAGGTCAGAGCGGCCGTTTTCGTCGAAAAATGGCCAATTTTGGACTTCGACGGTCGTTTTCTCAAAATCTGTTCAGTAACTTTTTTTCTTATTGATGCATGACACTCCTCCTATGTACCCCTGTGACATGTATAAATTTCGTTGCCCTTGAATTGCTCGAAGTGGGCCATTTTGGGCCCAAACTCAGCCCAAATGGGACTTTCCCATGTTAAATTCTCCTATGCTTTATAATGGGACACATTAAGCCTAATATCTCACTTAATATTGAAATTAGAGACTAGGAATGAATTGTGGACATATAGGAAATGATATATGCTGAATATTCTCGTGACCTTGAATTTGACTTTTGACCTCATTTTCAAGGTCACAGGACAAAATGGCTAATATCTCGCTTATTATCGACTTTACAGCTTAGGAATCAGTTGTGAACATATAGGAAATGATATATGCTGAATATTCTTGTGACCTTGAATTTGACCTTTGACCTCATTTTCAAGGTCACATGACAAAATGGCTAATATCTCGCTTATTATCGACTTTACAGTTTAGGAATCAATTGTGAACATATAGGAAATGATATATGCTGAATATTTTCGTGACCTTGAATTTGACCTTTGACCTCATTTCCAAGGTCACAGGACAAAATTGCTAATATCTCGCTTATTATCGACTTTACAGCTTAGGAATCAATTGTGAACGTATAGGAAATGATATATGCTGAATATTCTCATGACCTTGAATTTGAGCTTTGACCTCATTTTCAAGGTCACAGGACAAATTGGCCAATATCTTGCTTATTAGCGACTTTACAGCTTAGGAATCAATTGTGAACATATAGGAAATGATATATGCTGAAAATGCTCGTGACCTTGAATTTGACCTTTGACTTCATTTTCAAGGTCACAGGACAAAATGGCTAAGATCTCGCTTATTATCGACTTTACAGCTTAGGAATCAATTGTGAACATATAGGAAATGATATACGCAGAATATTCTCATGACCTTGAATTTGACCTTTGACCTCATTTCCAAGGTCACAGGACAAAATTGCTGATATCTCGCTTATTATCGACTTTACAGCTTAGGAATCAATTGTGAACATATGGGAAATGATATATGCTGAATATTCTCGTGACCTTGAATTTGACCTTTGACCTCATTTTCAAGGTCACAGGACAAAATGGCCAATATCTTGCTTATTAGAGACTTTACAGCTTAGGAATCAATTGTGAACATATAGGAAATGATATATGCTGAAAATGCTCGTGACCTTGAATTTGACCTTTGACCTCATTTTCAAGGTCACAGGACAAAATGGCCAATATCTTGCTTATTAGCGACTTTACACCTTAGGAATCAATTGTGAACATATAGGAAATGATATATGCAGAAAATGCTCGTGACCTTGAATTTGACCTTTGACCTATTTTCAAGGTCACAGGACAAAATGGCCAATATCTTGCTTATTAGCGACTTTACAGCTTAGGAATCAATTGTGAACATATAGGAAATGATATATGCTGAAAATGCTCGTGACCTTGAATTTGACCTTTGACCTATTTTCAGGGTCACAGGACAAAATGGCCAATATCTTCCTTATTAGCGACTTTACAGCTTAGGAATTAATTGTGAACATATAGGAAATGATATATGCTGAAAATTCTCATGACCTTGAATTTGACCTTTGACCTCATTTTCAAGGTCAACAGGACAAAGTGGCTAATATCTTGCTTATTATCGACTTTACAGCTTAGGAATCAATTGTGAACATATAGGAAATGATATATTCTGAATATTTTAATGATATTGAATTTGACCTTTGACCTAAATTTCAAGGTCAGTCATTTTATTTTCAAAGTCAGATTACAAAATGGCTTATATCTCGCTTATTATCAAATTTACAGCTTAGGGGTCCATAGTGAACATATAGGAAATGATGTATGCTGAATAGTTTGGTGATCTAGAATTTAACCTTTGATCCCATTTTCACGGTTAGAGATATGGCGATTTCAGTGGTCACCTTGAATTTGACTTTCAACTTTCTCGGCTTAACTCTGTATATTTCTCCGGTAACCTTACTAGCCCATTGGGCTAATTTTTTCCATTATACAGGAAATTATTGAAGTATTGAACATATATGGTAAATACATTTAACAGCCTGATTGCATCATGACCTAGCATATTGTCATTGATTATGTACAAATGCTGGTATTTTTTATGTCAGTTATTCTGAGCCACTTTCTTGGCAACTAATATAGAGAAAAGAATGAACTGACCAATTGGTGTGTGTGCCTATGATGAAAGTGAATCAATAAACGATGGTTTTAATACTTGTGCTTCATGCTTGGTAGGTAATACTAGGTATATTAATTTACTGAATTTTGTAAATAAAATTTTTTAATTAATCACTTTTATAAATTCCACTTGTACATGTTCTTGTATACATGTGTTGGCATGGCAGAATTAAACCATTTACAATATTAATAATGAAAAATATATATGTTCTGAAAATATGTTGTGTATTCAGATATTTATTAGTAGTATTTAACCTCAGTATTGCAGATTAATATAACAGCTTGAGCAGTATACTGACTTGTTCTTGACATGCACATCATGTAATAGTATTTGAGCTTCTATGAACATGAGGAATTATAAAGCAGTGTGCACCTTGCACATGTTGCAGGTGTGTTACACATGACTGCACACACAGTCCAGGCAGGTGCCTATAGCATGTGGCACACAAGATTCCTGTAAACAAAGTATATCTGCTTGTTCTCACTTATTCAACTTATTTGTCATACATCTTCTCCTTCCAGACAATGAATGAATGTTCCATAGGTGTACAAGGGTTAAAAAAGTAGTCCCCTTGGAAGTGAACCTGTGGCCATGATGGATTTGTTGTTCAGTTCTCACAGCAGAGTCAACTTCAAAAATCCATTGTATGGTTTTGAGGGGGAAATCTAAAAAAGTAAGGCTCGGCTCATAGACTTGGGTATGTGGCAATTGTTGGAAAAATAGTTAGCAGATTTGTTAATGTATATTTCTATATGAACGGTGACGCGTAAAATTGTGTAATTTAACTTTGTCATTTGGCATCCTAAAATTTGATTAAATACTTCAAAATTCTTCTTTAATATAATATTGCTTGCTCAAATGCTATTTCTAGGCCTTTTTCCCCATATTGGGTTTGATAAAAATAATTTAGTAATATTCAATGCTGCAATATTTACTGTGCTACACAAAAAAATGGTGGGTATTTCTGAATCTTAAGGTGCGGTATGAGCAAATTAGTGAGCTATGGTATATTTGAGTTGGTGCTAGGGGCCTATCTAAGCAATGAGGGGGGTTAGATCACCATGGTGAAAGTCGAATACCTTACTCGAATAGTAATACTATTGTTTCTTTTTACCACCGGGCCCTTTTGGTGCGTCTTGCATTGTGTACGCAGCCATCCGATTTTTGTTGGAACATAATCACATTATTATGTAAATAAAAGTGTACATGTCATTATAGTCGGGCATGTGTAATAGGTGTGCCTGCATCTCCCACCCCAGGATACTTCCATATAATATTAGTTATAGTTATCATATTATTGAATATTAGAGGTGTTTCTTGAGGCCCATCCCTGACAAAAATGGTTTTCTGGGCCTTTTCCAAAATGACCGCCATCACAAATTCCGAAATCATGTTTTGGGCTTTACCTCCGCCTGTATTGAAAGCAGAGACATGAATTTGGTATTTATACCCGTGTTTCTGACACTGATGGTATCACTGCTGTGTAGATCTACCTGTGACTGTTGGTAGCTTCAGAATTCAAAATGGCTGACAATGACACCTGTGAAAATCACATTTCCGACCGTGGTGCGTCTGATATACGAAGAAATCCTGAAAGAGGGCCAGGTTGAGTTCCATCCCCATATATCAGCTCAGAACATACGGGGCTCTAGTCCCTGTGTTTACTTGGAGGTCAATGTATTTCAATGACTGAAAAGTCTGTTTCCACAGCCACAGCCACAGCCACAGCACTGACCACCTCAGCCACAGCTCCCGCTTCAGCTAAATCCACAGCCAGAACCTCAGCCTCAGCCTCAGCCTCAGCCACAAGCACAGCCTTGACCTCAGCCTCAACCACATCATCAGCCACATCCTTCAGCCTCAGTTACAGCCTCAGCTCCAGTCACAGCTTCAACCTCAGCCACAGTTGTAGCAGTTGCTGGCGATGTTGTTGACGTTTTTGCTATTACTGCAGCTGTTGTTGTTGCTGTTATTGTTGCTGCTGTTGCTCTTGTGTTCCTGCCACAGTGTTTGTTCACTTCTGGTTCCCCTGCCACAATGTGTGGGTTTCCCAAGTATTGTGTCGCACGATGGTGTTCCAGCGAAAATCCGCTAATGAAGGTTACATAAGAGCTGTGCAGTGGTAAGTCACAAAACGTTTATTCACCACAATTGCCGCTCTGACTTACGAGTCTATCGTTCTTCCATGTGTAAAAGCCGACATGTTTGAAATAAGAACCAAGTTCTTTCCATAGGGGCAGATGTACGATTTTTGTGGAGATGGGGGGAGGGGGGCAAGGGTCTATGTGAAGGGGCACAGCATATACTTTGAAATTGATACTGTGTATTCCAATGTTCATACCTGTATATATATATCTGTATATACATGTGACTTATATAATTAATATATCGACACACGTTCGGGTTGTGAATTCTTTATCTGTTGTGTCGTGCTATGTCGATTAGAATGGTCTATAATGACTTTGTAGGCTCTAAAACCTTCTGTTTTGCGTCGGCTCAAGATGTCGGCGAAGATCTTCTCAGTCCGTTTATTTATTGATTTTACTAGTTTTTTTAGTTGATATTATAATCTCTGGCACACGTCTCTATAGGGTAGCTGGGAATCAGGGGAGTAATCTTTGATAAATTTTTTCATTCAACCGACTGTAGAATCATCAATAAACTTAATCATCAATAAAGTTAAAAAACTTTACAGAAAATGTATGGGTAAACAAAAGGAAAGTACGGAATACGTCAAATACATTCAGTATAGGAATGTATATAACAGAACCAAAAAGGCATGCAAGCAAAAATATTATACTGATAATTTTGAGAAATTTAGAAATGACTCCAAACAAACGTGGAAATTAATCAACAATGTTATAAGGAAATCACCGAACAAACCTGATATTTCTGAAACATTCTGAAACATTTCTGAAACATTCAGGGCAAATAATGTCGAAAGATCCTAGGTGTATCACAAATGAGTTTTGTAAATATTTTTCTGAGATAGGCGTGAAATATGCTGATAAAATCCCCACCCCACTCAAACCATTCGATTATTATTTGAGGCCAAAGAGTACAAATTCCTTGTTTATGTCACCGACTGACCCTGGCGAAGTTTCGAAATTAATTTCTTCCTTGAAACCAAAAAATAGTTCTGGACACGATGGTATAAGTTCGAAGCTTTTAAAATTACTTAGTTCATCTGTTTCTTTGCCTATCAGTATTATTGTGAATAAATCAATCCAAAGTGGAATTGTGCCAATAGATATGAAAATTGCCAAGGTCATACCGAATATATAAAAACAAAGATAAGACTGAAATAGGTAACTATCGACCTATATCTCTCTTACCCGCCATATCGAAAATATTAGAAAAAGCAGTTCATCATCGACTTTATTCCTTCTGTATAAAAAATCGAATACTGTTTGACAATCAATATGGTTTTCGACCCGGACATTCCACTATTGATGCAGTATCTGTGTTTACAAGTCATATCAATAAATCATTAGAAAACAAGGAACTTGCATTGTCCGTATTTCTGGACCTCTCCAAGGCTTTCGACACAATTGACCACAAAATTATGCTAAAAAAACTTGAATATTATGGTGTTCGTGGCGTAGCCTTGGAGTGGTTCAGAAGCTATCTGACGGATCGATATCAATTTGTGATGTATAGCGGAGAGCGTTCTGCCGATCGTGGCGTCTCCTGTGGCGTACCGCAGGGTTCTGTTCTGGGTCCCCTCCTTTTTGTTTTATACACAAATGATCTTCCCAATATTCTGAGATATTCTCGGTGTATACTATTCGCTGATGATACGACGCTATATTATACATCGACTGATATCACTCATCTCTGCTCCAGTATGGAAATAGATCTATCGGCTCTTGCTGAATGGTTTGCTGCAAATAAATTATCGCTTAACGTGCAGAAAACTAACTTTGTTATATTTCAGAACAAAATGTTGAAAGATGAAACAAGTTATATAAAACAGCTAAGACTAGGATCACAAAAAATTAACAGAGTGACCTGTACAAAGTTTCTAGGAATTTACATTGACGAATCGTTCGATTGGAACGAACAAATTAATTATATATGCCGCAAAATATGTAGCGGATCATATGCACTCACTGCTTCAAAACATATCTTATCCTCGAAAAACCTTCGAATTCTATACTTCTCACTTGTACATCCGCATTTGCTGTATGGGTTAATACTATGGGGATCTGCCACTAAATCCAAGCTACATAGAGTAGAGACATTGCAAAAAAGGTGCGTTCGAAATATCATGAAGGCACCATACAATTCTCACGCAACTCCTTTATTCAAAAAATTAAATATACCTAAAGTCTCCGATCTATACAATATTCAGCTAGGAAAATTGATGTTTCGTTTTCATAGCCAGAGCCTGCCACCACCCCTACTCACTATGTTCACGGCAAATGATTGTGTACATGGACACAACACCCGTCACCGAAGTGATCCGCATATCGAATCACATAATACAGCCAGAGCGTATAAATGTTTTAGTTTTCAAGGCCCAAAACTGTGGCTTTCTCTCCCATTATCAATACGAACTTCGAAATCTTTTGGCAATTTTTATGCGTAATATACGCAACTACTATATAAATACGTATTGAATAAACACCAATCTCCTCATTAATTATTACGAAAAAATAACCCCATGCAAGTAGGGTAACAATTACACTAGTATATCTATGCTGCAACGCAATTGCTGAGTATATAAACGTATTGTATGTACATATAATTGTAGTATATTAACGTAGTCCGTCAACTGATCACTGGTTCATGGTAACTCCTCAATAGTTATAATAGTTAATTAATGTGTACGGGGTACAACGATTACAGGTAATGAATTACCTTGTCGTATCCCCAAAACCTTTCTGCACCAAATGTTTCTTATATGTATCGAAATATGTATGTCTTGCATGTACAGGTTTTGAAATAAATATTACATTACATTACATTACATTACATTACTTTCAAGTTCAGTGGAGAGTTGTTTGATGAGCTGGTTCAACCGACTTTGTGTTATGAAAAACTGATAGAAATAACAAATCAGCCCAAAGTTACCGGACAATATGTTTTATATCATAGATGTTAGCTATTTGTCCCGTGAGCTTGAAAATAAGGTCACTGGTCAAATTCGAGGTCACAAAAATATTTAGCATATATCAATTCACATGTCCACAATTGATTGCTAAGTTGTTAACTCAATAATAAGTGAGATATTAGCCATTTTGTCATGTGACTTTGAATATGATGTCAGATAAATTAAAAGTCAACAGAATATTCGGCATATCAATTTCTGCATATCCACGATTTATTCTCAAGTTGTAAAGTCAAAAATAAGCGCGATATTAGTCAGTTTTTACTCTGATCTTGAAAATAAGGTCATCGGTCAAATTCAATGTCACGAGAATATTCAGCATATATCATTTCCTTTATGTCCACAATTGGTTCCCAAGGTATATATTCGATAAGAAATGAGATATTAGCCATTTTGTCCTGTTATCTTGAAAATGAGGACAAAGGTCAATTTTAAGGTCACCAGAATATTCAGCATATGTCATTTCCTATATGTTCACTATGGAATTTTCTGACCTTGAAAATTAATGCAAGGTCACCAGAATATTCTGCACAAATCATATCCTACATGTTCACTATGGATTCCTAACCTATAAAGTCGATAATGATCGAGATATTAGCTATTTTGTTCTATAACCATGAAAATGCGGTCAAAGGTCAAATTCAAGGTCACGACAATACTCAGCATATGTCATTTACTATATGTTCACAATTGATTCCCATGCTGTAAAGTCGATCATCAGTGACCACTTCGAGCGATTCTTCGGCAACGAAATTTATGCAAGTCACAGGGGTACATATGAGGAATTTGATAAGAAAAAAAGTCACTGGACAGATTCTGAGAAAGCGACTATCAAAGTTCAAAATTGGCCTTTTTTGCGAAGACTATGAGAAGACTACGTAAATAAAAAAACTAAAAAAATACCACCCTCTTTAAATATTGTTAGGTGTTTGAATACCGTAAACATGCCGACGGATAAAAATGCCGACGGACAACGACGCCGACGGACGCAACACCATACCGATAGGTTATCGGACCATAGGTCAGGTAACCTAAAAACTAACTTATTTTTGTCTAGAAGAACAATTAGAGAAGCAGTCGGGTGAAACAAAGCTGAGAGCCTAGCTGCGATTACCGAGGAACTTCTGCTATCAACCGATATAGACTGTGATCGACAAGTGAAGGGAGGCGACGGCATCAACTCAACCAGAAATTGTAGTACAACTCAACCATGACCGACAGTCGACGATAGAAGACCCATTCTTCCGACAGCCGGGCGAAGATCGGAGACCTGACCATGCTACCTGTGGAGACGTCCAACCGAAGCCGGTAGCCGCCAAGAGCCAAGTCCCGAGTCCGGGGCACTGAAAAACAGAGGGCAGCTGACGCTGATGGCCGCGCCGTAGCAGGGATCACCAGGGACCCAGAAAAGAGTAGTCGCACCAGAACCATTACAATAGAATACAATACGAAATGGTCTCCTAAATAGAGAAGCTTATAAGGGAATTCAATGTTTTTATTTAGATTTTTTTTTACTTAACACTTTCTGCGGAATTATTTACTCCCTGTTGAAACTGGGAATTAAATATTTAAAGTTTGGAATTGAATATTTAAACCGGACAATAAATATAACTGTTAAAACCTGAAATTAATTGTTAAAATCGGAAAATAAACATTAGAACTGGGACATACCGGTAAATGTCATAATCGGGAAATAAATAATAAAACAGGGAATTGAATATCAGAACCTGGATTTAAATATTTCTGGGCAATAATACTTATTTCCCGGTTTTAAATGTTTAGTTCTGGGTTTTAGTAGTTATTTCCCGATTTCAATATTAATTCCAGGAATAAATACTTATTTCCCAGTATTATACTCAATTCCGGATTTTAATATTTAGTTTTTAATACTTATTTCCCGGTTTTAATACTTAATTCCAGATTTCAAAATTTAATTCCGGGTTTTAAATATTTAATTATCAATTTCCCAGGTTTCCCCAATGTTTCGAAGCATGCTAATTGGGGTACTGGACTTTGAGTATAAAGGTGGAGTGCCTTGAGACGCTCGATAGGCTCGAAGTCTAGGCTCAAAAAGGCCCAAAAGGCCAAAAATTCAGGTTTTGGCTGTTTTCTTAAATACTATCTAACCAGTACCAAGATGTTTGTTGCAAAATACATGCTAATAGGGCGTGTAAGTGAGATTTGAAAGGTCACGTTATTAAGGCATTTCGGCAGAAATGCCTTTATGGTTTTAGCAGAATTTTTTTTTTTTTTTTTTTCTTTTTTTTCTTCTTCCGCCACTTTTGGTTTCCGGACGATAACTTTAGATTGCCTTGACGGATCCTTGTCAAATTTTCACCGCAAGTCAGAAATGATATGAGGAAGAACCCTATTCTTTTTGAGCCGGATCGGAGGTCCGTGAGGTCCGTGAGGATGAAATCAAGGCTAATTTTAAGACTTGGTTTCCGGACGATAACTGGAAAAATATTTATGCAATAGTTGCAGAACTCTGCATGGAGGTTCATATGCCACCAGGGAAGAACCCTATTGATTTTGGGATCGATCCGTCAAACGACCTTTGACCTAGAGGTCAAAATAATTTTTTGCTGATTCATCCTTGAGGCTTCCTGCATATCTCGGAAACCGTGCGCCGTAGAGCGAAACGGACGTTATTTTCGGACTCGTCGCCCTAGACAAACATCTCTAGGGTGTACTTTTTTTTTTGATCCGGCTCCGAGGTCCGTGAGGTCCGTGAGGATGAAATCGAGGAACTTGGTTTCCGGACGATAACTCAAAAAATATTCAGGCAATAGTTGCAGAATTTTGCACGGAGGTTTATATATCACCAGGGAAGAACCCTATTGATTTTGGGATCGATACCTCAAACGACCTTTGACCTAGAGGTCGAAATAATTTTTTGCTGAGTCATCCTTGATTCATCCTGCATATCTCGGAAACGGTGCGTCGTAGAGCGAAACGGACGTTAATTTCGGACTCGTCGCCCTAGACAAACATGTCTAAGGGGTATTATGGATGAACTTTGACCTTGACCCGAAATTTTTTTGCCGAGTCGGCATTTTTCGTTTTCGTCGATATCTCGGAAACGGTGCGTCGTAGAGCGAAACGGACGTTATTTTCGGACTCGTCGCACTAGACAAACATGTCTAAGGGGTATTATGGATGAACTTTGACCTTGACCCGAAATTTTTTTGCCGAGTCGGCATTTTTCGTTTTCGTCGATATCTCGGAAACGGTGCGTCGTAGAGCGAAACGGACGTTATTTTCGGACTCGTCGCACTAGACAAACATGTCTAAGGGGTATTATGGATGAACTTTGACCTTGACCCGAAATTTTTTTGCCGAGTCGGCATTTTTCGTTTTCGTCGATATCTCGGAAACGGTGCGTCGTAGAGCGAAACGGACGTTATTTTCGGACTCGTCGCACTAGACAAACATGTCTAAGGGGTATTATGGATGAACTTTGACCTTGACCCGAAATTTTTTTGCCGAGTCGGCATTTTTCGTTTTCGTCGATATCTCGGAAACGGTGCGTCGTAGAGCGAAACGGACGTTATTTTCGGACTCGTCGCACTAGACAAACATGTCTAAGGGGAATTATGGATGAACTTTGACCTTGACCCGAAATTTTTTTTTGCCGAGTCGGCATTTTTCGTTTTCGTCGATATCTCGGAAACGGTGCGTCGTAGAGCGAAACGGACGTTATTTTCGAACTCGTCGCACTAGACAAACATGTCTAAGGGGTATTATTGATGAACTTTGACCTTGACCCGAAATTTTTTTGCCGAGTCGGCATTTTTCGTTTTCGTCGTTATCTCGGAAACGGTGCGTCGTAGAGTGAAACGGACGTTATTTTCGGACTCGTCGCACTAGACAAACATGTCTAAGGGGTATTATGGATGAACTTTGATCTTGACCCGAAATTTTTTTGCCGAGTCGGCATTTTTCGTTTTCGTCGATATCTCGGAAACGGTGCGTCGTAGAGCGAAACGGACGTTATTTTCGGACTCGTCGCACTAGACAAACATGTCTAAGGGGAATTATGGATGAACTTTGACCTTGACCCGAAATTTTTTTTTGCCGAGTCGGCATTTTTCGTTTTCGTCGATATCTCGGAAACGGTGCGTCGTAGAGCGAAACGGACGTTATTTTCGGACTCGTCGCACTAGACAAACATGTCTAAGGGGTATTATTGATGAACTTTGACCTTGACCCGAAATTTTTTTTGCCGAGTCGGCATTTTTCGTTTTCGTCGTTATCTCGGAAACGGTGCGTCGTAGAGTGAAACGGACGTTATTTTCGGACTCGTCGCACTAGACAAACATGTCTAAGGGGTATTATGGATGAACTTTGATCTTGACCCGAAATTTTTTTGCCGAGTCGGCATTTTTCGTTTTCGTCGATATCTCGGAAACGGTGCGTCGTAGAGCGAAACGGACGTTATTTTCGGACTCGTCGCACTAGACAAACATGTCTAAGGGGAATTATTGATGAACTTTGACCTTGACCCGAAATTTTTTTGCCGAGTCAGCATTTTTCGTTTTCGTCGATATCTCGGAAACGGTGCGGCGTAGAGCGAAACGGACGTTATTTTCGGACTCGTCGCACTAGACAAACATGTCTAAGGGGAATTATTGATGAACTTTGACCTTGACCCGAAATTTTTTTGCCGAGTCGGCATTTTTCGTTTTCGTCGATATCTCGGAAACGGTGCGTCGTAGAGCGAAACGGACGTTACTTTCGGACTCGTCGCCCTAGACAAACATGTCTAAGGGGTATTATGGATTAACTTTGACCTTGACCCGAAATTTTTTTGCCGAGTCGGCAGTTTTTGTTTTCGTCGATATCTCGGAAACGGTGCGTCGTAGAGCGAAACGGATGGTATTTTCGGACTCGTCGCCCTAGACAAACATGTCTAGCGGGTATTATGGATGAACTTTGACCTTGACCCGAAATTTGTCGACATTTTTCATTTTCGTCGATATCTAGTATTATAAATTATTCATCACACCGAAATGCCTCCAAGGCATCTTTAGGCCTTGACGTCTAGTTTTACGTGATTTGACCTTTCTGGTGACATTTGATTTTCCCGCCAAATTTTTGGGCCAATTCGTAAAAAATTCTACATATTCGAACTGCTGCAACTTACACGGAAATTATCGGAAAATTATCGCATGTTCGTACTCTGATCATGACCCGTTCCTACGATCGCTAACGATCTAAATATACATTTTTCATAAGCATTTCATTCCATTTAAAAGGGATGAAAAACGTATGTTTTCATGTTCCAAGGTCATGACCTTGACGGGAGAAAAAAGCTCATTCTCTTGAAACTACGTGACTAGTATCCAAACCGTCGGTGGTGTTTGTGACTATATATGATGTGGCATATGTTTTGTGCACTTTTTGCTATAACATCACAAAAATAATCTTGTTATATTGGAATACGGAGTCCAAAAACATGTTGTGAAACACAACATAGATCAGGGGCAAATTGACCATGAAAAAATATCCATTCATTATTATAAACAGTGGTATGTTGTAGTTCGGAGCAAGTGTAATTAGGAAAAAAATGAATTGCAACAATATTCTTAATAATATTTTTGTATGGTGCTTCTAAAGTCAGGCAAAATCAGCAAAAATGACCACGTGGCATTGTTTGTCACCACTACGTACCTAAATACGTCACTTTACGACATATATGAAACGAGACTTACAGGCCCTATTGGGGTCCTTGCCACTGACAAGGCCCGTTATGTGGGCTCGAAAGGACCCAATAGACCTGATATGGCCAAATTGCCATATGAGGTGAAAACGCTTCTACATATGGCTTAGATTTGTATCACAAGCATATACATAAAGGAAGTCCGATGACTTCCAATGCCATAACTCTTTGTCACGTCTGACATGAAACGTATAAATTGGTCTCTGGGGCTAAAACACTTGCGCATACAGCTTGGGATTGCAATATAAACATATGTGAAGTCATATATGATGCATGTTCGGTGACCTTGAGGAAGCCATAAGCTTGAATTTGAATACGCGGGGTGACCATATACACTGATATACATCAAGTTCAAGACCACCATAATGATACACAGCATACTAGTATTATTTTGTTTTTATGCGCTCAACAAACCTAAGCTCTATCTTTTTCCGAGCATATTATTTCTAGGGTCAGTTGGCACTTCCTGACTTTTGGGGTAGCCATATTCCCTTGACTTTGACCACTCCTGATTAACTGAGGTCATGTTCAATGTCATGAGATGTACCACATATGGTGTCTTATAATAAAAGAAATCATATGTGGTATAATATAATATGGCTCATAAAATATCCTCTTTCGTTTTGGTATCGGTTCTGTGTATGTTCAGGAACATTTATTCCTAGCTGTTTAATTTGTTCATTATCGTTTCGGGTTCGTTTCAGCGTATGTATAGAAATCAGTGACTATTACTCACATCGAGATTTTTCATACCATAACTCAATATGTGTAAAAGCGAAGATAGTTCATTTTAAAAATGTACGTATGTATATATATAAATAGCATCATGAAAAGATTGAAAAACCTTCAAAATTCTTTTTTTTCCTGAAAGCTTGTTCTGTGAAACACTATCACCGTCTCTTTTCCGAAAATGATGTCTACTTCACTAAAAGGGTGAATGCACCGAATGCAGCCTGTGTTCTTATCAAACATGAGAACACGGAAAAAGTTTGTACATACGATGATTCAATTCACTGTATGGTGGCTTACAGAAGCGTGAAGATATATGCACGAGATTTTAGGTTACCATATATATGGTACCATAACCTACGGGCATGGCGTTGCGTCTGTCGTCTACATTTTTAGGTTACCGTACCTTTGGTCCGATAACCTATTGTCGTGGCGTTGCGTCGGTCGTCCGTCGTCGTCCGTCGTCCGTCGTCCGTCTACATCTTTAATATAGGAGGACGTCCTATCAATGTGTATTGGTTTCGACCCATGATGATTTTACGGTTAAAAATTCCTTAGTGCAAAAATTTATGCATTTGAATGGAGAAGACTCTAAGCTTCGTTCACATATGAAATATGTATATATTTGTTCAGTACAAACAAATCGTACGGAAGATATAACATCAAAAACACCGAAAATCTGCAAGTTTTGTCGTTCATGTGCCATACGGCATTGCATGGCTGACAGAAACGTCAAACATGACGTAAATTTCTGTGACGTCATTGTTTTGAGAGAATCATCGACAGGCGGCTCATTTCACTGGAAACAAAGATGCTGGGAGTGCTCCGTTGCCCGAGGCATCATCAAAACAATGACGTCATCGGTTGCTACTCATTTATTCCCCCCCCCCCCCCCCCCCAGTTGGATGGAGTGGCCCACTAAGTTTAGTTTTTTTTTCGATTTTACATTCGACAGTACTTTTAAAAATATGATTTTAGGTTACCGGACCTATGGTCCGATAACCTATTGGCATGGCGTTGCGTCCGTCGTCCGTCGTCGTCCGTCGGCGTCCGTCGTCGTCGTCGTCCACATTTTTATCTTTTTTGTTTACAGGCGAATATTTCTGAAATTTTGCACGAAAATACTTAAAAATAATTCAAGAAGGAGGTATTTTTTAGTTTTTTGATTTTCGCATTTTTTTCAAAATGGCGGCCGTTTTCGACGAAAAATGCCTGATTTTGGACTTTGGCGGCCATTTTCTCAAAATCTGTTCAGTAACTTTTTTTCTTTTTGATAAATAACACTCCTCATATGTACTCCTATGATGTCTATAAATTTCGTTGCGCTTGAATCGCTCGAAGTGGTCCATTTTGGCCCAAACTCGGCTCAAATGGGACTTTCCCATGTTAAATTCTCCTATGCTTTATAATGGGACACATTATGCCTAATATCTCACTTGATATTGAGATTAGAGACTAGGAGTCAATTGTGGACCTATAGGAAATGATATATGCTGAATATTCTCGTGACCTTGAATTTGACCTCTGACCTCACTTTCAAGGTCAGAGCACAAAATGGCTTATATCTCGCTTATTATCGACTCTACAGCTTAGGAATCAATTGTGGACATATAGGAAATGATATATTCTGAATATTCTCGTGACCTTGAATTTGACTTCTGACCTCAGTTTCAAGGTCAGAGCACAAAATGGCTTATATCTCGCTTATTATCGACTCTACAGCTTAGGAATCAATTGTGGACATATAGGAAATGATATATGCTGAATATTCTGATGACCTTGAATTTGACCTTCGACCTCATTTTCAAGGTCACAGGACAAAATGGCTAATATCTCGCTTGTTATCGACTTTACAGCTTAGCAATCAATTATGAACATATAGGAAATGATATATGCAGATTATTGTCATGACCTTGAATTTGACCTTTGACCTCATTTTCAAGGTCACAGGACAAAATGGCTAATATCTCACTTATTATCGATTTTACAGCTTAGGAATCAATTGTGGACATATAGGAAATGATATATGCTGAATATTCTCGTGACCTTGAATTTGACCTCTGACCTCATTTCTAAGGTCCAAGGACAAACTGGCTCATATCTTGCTCCTCTATTGACTGTATGGCTTGGGAATCAATTGTGGACATGATATACATGATATAGAAAATGATATACACTGAATATTTTGATGACCTTGAATTTGACCTTTGCCCCTTCATTTTCAAGGCTACAGCATAAAATTGCTAATCTCTCTCTGATTATTGAACTTACAGCTTAGCAATCAACTGTGGACATGATATATGCTTAATGTTATATATGCTGAATATTCTCTTGACCTTGAATTCAACCAGTGACCTGGCTAATACCTAAAATATTAAACATTGTCCGGTAACCTATCTTTGGCCCTTGGCCTAATTTTTTGTTACCAAATTGCGTTTGAATTTGATAGGAAGTCTTCCTATAAAGTTTACAATCGAATCTTTCTGAAATTTTGCACAAAAATGCCTAAAAATATTTCGAGAGGGAGGCATTTTTTATTTCTTTAAATTTCGCAGTTCTTCCAAATGGCGGCCATTTTCAACGAAAAATGACCAATTTTGGACTTTGACGGTCGCTTTCTCAAAATCTGTTCAGTAACTTCTTTTCTTATCGATACATAACACTCCCCATGTGTATTTCTGTGACGTGTATGAGTTTCGTTACCCTTGAATCGCTCGAAGTTGCCCTTTCGGCCCCAAACTCGGCCCAAATGGGACTTTCCCATGTTAAATTCTCCCATGGTTTATAATGGGACACATTATGCCTAATATCTCATTACCCTCGCCCCGATAGGTGGAGAGGGTATTGCATTTGGGTCTGTCTGTCCGCATGTTTCTTTGTTTGTCCATCTGTCTGCCCTTCCGCGCGCATATCTCGACAACATATTGTTCGATAGACTTCAAACTTATGGGAATGAAGCGGTATCGCAGTGGCTCGGTTTCCCTCAAATTTTGTGTGAATAGGATAAAAACGGTTGCCATGGCAACGGAAAACATGAAAATCACATAATTGGCTATAACTCCAGTTCTACTTGATATTAATTTTTCCAACTATTGTTTAAATTTTTTTTTGGTCAATTCCAAATCGTATGGTCTACGACCGATGACCGTAGGATGAAAACTCTCCAATATTGCCCTATGTCGAAAAATTGGGGGTCACGACATTGCTTATTAAGGCATTTCGGCAGAAATGCCTTTATGGTTTTAGCAGAATTTTTTTTTTTTTTTTTTTTTTTTTTTTTTTTTTTTCTTCTTCCGCCACTTTTGGTTTCCGGACGATAACTTTAGATTGCCTTGACGGATTCTTGTCAAATTTTCACCGCAAGTCAGAAATGATATGAGGAAGAACCCTATTCTTTTTGAGCCGGATCGGAGGTCCGTGAGGTCCGTGAGGATGAAATCAAGGCTAATTTTAAGACTTGGTTTCCGGACGATAACTGGAAAAATATTTATGCAATAGTTGCAGAACTCTGCATGGAGGTTCATATGCCACCAGGGAAGAACCCTATTGATTTTGGGATCGATCCGTCAAACGACCTTTGACCTAGAGGTCAAAATAATTTTTTGCTGATTCATCCTTGAGGCTTCCTGCATATCTCGGAAACCGTGCGTCGTAGAGCGAAACGGACGTTATTTTCGGACTCGTCGCCCTAGACAAACATCTCTAGGGTGTACTTTTTTTTTTGATCCGGCTCCGAGGTCCGTGAGGTCCGTGAGGATGAAATCGAGGAACTTGGTTTCCGGACGATAACTCAAAAAATATTCAGGCAATAGTTGCAGAATTTTGCACGGAGGTTTATATATCACCAGGGAAGAACCCTATTGATTTTGGGATCGATACCTCATACGACCTTTGACCTAGAGGTCGAAATAATTTTTTACTGAGTCATCCTTGATTCATCCTGCATATCTCGGAAACGGTGCATCGTAGAGCGAAACGGACGTTATTTTCGGACTCGTCGCCCTAGACAAACATGTCTAAGGGGTATTATGGATGAACTTTGACCTTGACCCGAAATTTTTTTGCCGAGTCGGCATTTTTCGTTTTCGTCGATATCTCGGAAACGGTGCGTCGTAGAGCGAAACGGACGTTATTTTCGGACTCGTCGCACTAGACAAACATGTCTAAGGGGTATTATTGATGAACTTTGACCTTGACCCGAAATTTTTTTGCCGAGTCGGCATTTTTCGTTTTCGTCGTTATCTCGGAAACGGTGCGTCGTAGAGCGAAACGGACGTTATTTTCGGACTCGTCGCACTAGACAAACATGTCTAAGGGGTATTATGGATGAACTTTGACCTTGACCCGAAATTTTTTTGCCGAGTCGGCATTTTTCGTTTTCGTCGATATCTCGGAAACGGTGCGTCGTAGAGCGAAACGGACGTTATTTTCGGACTCGTCGCACTAGACAAACATGTCTAAGGGGTATTATGGTTGAACTTTGACCTTGACTCGAAATTTTTTTGCCGAGTCGGCATTTTTCGTTTTCGTCGATATCTCGGAAACGGTGCGTCGTAGAGCGAAACGGACGTTATTTTCGGACTCGTCGCAGTAGACAAACATGTCTACGGGGAATTATTGATGAACTTTGACCTTGACCCGAAATTTTTTTGCCGAGTCGGCATTTTTCGTTTTCGTCGATATCTCGGAAACGGTGCGTCGTAGAGCGAAACGGACGTTATTTTCGGACTCGTCGCACTAAACAAACATGTCTAAGGGGTATTATGGATGAACTTTGACCTTGACCCGAAATTTTTTTGCCGAGTCGGCATTTTTCGTTTTCGTCGTTATCTCGGAAACGGTGCGTCGTAGAGCGAAACGGACGTTATTTTCGGACTCGTCGCACTAGACAAACATGTCTAAGGGGTATTATGGATGAACTTTGACCTTGACCCGAAATTTTTTTGCCGAGTCGGCATTTTTCGTTTTCGTCGATATCTCGGAAACGGTGCGTCGTAGAGCGAAACGGACGTTATTTTCGGACTCGTCGCACTAGACAAACATGTCTAAGGGGTATTATGGATGAACTTTGACCGTGCGTCGTAGAGCGAAACGGACGTTACTTTCAGACTCGTCGCCCTAGACAAACATGTCTAAGGGGTATTATGGATTAACTTTGACCTTGACCCGAAATTTTTTTGCCGAGTCGGCAGTTTTTGTTTTCGTCGATATCTCGGAAACGGTGCGTCGTAGAGCGAAACGGATGGTATTTTCGGACTCGTCGCCCTAGACAAATGTCTAGCGGGTATTATGGATGAACTTTGACCTTGACCCGAAATTTGTCGACATTTTTCATTTTCGTCGATATCTAGTATTATAAATTATTCATCACACCGAAATGCCTCCAAGGCATCTTTAGGCCTTGACGTCTAGTTTTTTTAAAGCGACTTTTCAGTGCATACCCGCGCTCATACTCGACGACACACGATCCAGTCAATCTGAAATTTATAAGGCTGAAGCGCTATGGTAGTGACTCAGTCCCCTCCAAATTTGGTCAATATTGGATGAAACAGGTTGCCATGGCAACGGAAAAAGTAAAAATCACATAATTGTCTATAACTGTGGTTCTACTTAATATTATTTTTTACAACTAATTTTGTATTTACCTTTGACCAATTCCCGATCGTATGGTGTACGGCCGATGGTATTACGACGAAAACTCTCCATTATCGCCCAATGGCGAAAAATTGGGGGTCACAATTCTATGACTTTAGGTGTTCTGAGATTCAAGACCATGATATGTTGTGGAGCCATTTTCAATCTTTTTGAACCGTTTTCTTTCAGGGGACACACCATGATAATAGAAACAACATTGCAAAATTTTACAGCACAGTATTGAGCGACAAGGTCACAAAAAAGGTCAAAATCGAAAAGTCGCAATAATTATTCTGCTTATATTCATTACTAATTCCCCTCATTAATTTTGTGTCTTCGATAGTCAATTCCACATCATGTCCTATATGATCGATGGTAGTACGATCCAAATTCTCTTTTATCGCCCAAAGTCGACAAAGCATTTAATGTAAGGGTCATCGGCTTCGATTTTAGTAACTAAATCTGAAGAGGCGAGGTTCTGCAATCTCTGATTGTTTCGTTTAATATTGAGATTAGAGACTAGGAATCTATTGTGGAGACATAGGAAATGATATATACTGATCATTGTCATGACCTTAAATTTGACCTTTGACCTGACTTTCAAATCCAGTCACACTTCATTTTGAGCCATTTCCAACAACGATTTTAGGTTACCGGACCTTTGGTCCGATAACCTATTGGCATGGCGTTGCGTCCGTCGTCCGTCCGTCCGTCTGTCTAGCCATCCGTCCCTCGTCCGTCCGTTCACATTTTTATCTTTAAAGTATACGGTCCGATCTTTCTGAAATTTTGCACAAAAATACCTAAAAATATTCCCAGGAAAGGTTTTTTTTAGTTTTCTGATTTCCGCATTTTTTTCAAAATGGCGGCCATTTTCGACGAAAAATGCCTGATTTTGGACTTTGGCGGCCATTTTCTCAAAATCTGTTCTTACTGTTCTCTAACTTTTTTTCTTTTTGATACATAACACTCCTCATATGTACTCCTGTGATGTGTATCAGTTTCGTTGCGCTTGAATCGCTCAAAGTGGGCCATTTTGGCCTAAACTCGGCCCAGATGGGACTTTCCCATGTTAAACTCTCCTATGCTTCATAATGGGACACATTAAGCCTAATATCTCACTTAATATTGAGATTAGAGACTAGGAATCAATTGTGGACATATAGGAAATGATATATGCTGAATATTCTCGTGACCTTGAATTTGACCTCTGACCTCGGTTTCAAGGTCAGAACGGCCGTTTTCGCCGAAAAATGGCCAATTTTGGACTTTGACGATCATTTTCTCAAAATCTGTTCAGTAACTTTTTTTCTTATTGATGCATAACACTCCTCATATGTACCCCTGTGACATGTATAAATTTCGTTGCCCTTGAATCGTTTGAAGTGCGCATTTTGGGCCAAAACTCGGCCCAAATGGGACTTTCCCATGTTAAATTCTCCTATGCTTTATAATGAGACACATTAAGCCTAATATCTCACTTAATATTGAGATTAGAGACTAGGAATCAATTGTGGACATATAGAAAATGATAAATGCCGAATATTCTGATGACCTTGAATTTTACCTTCGACTTCATTTTCCAGGTCACAGGACAAAATGTCTAACATCTCACTTATTATCGACTTTACAGCTTAGGGATCAATTGTGGACATATAGGAAATGAAATATGCTGAATATTCTGATGACCTTGAATTTGACCTCTGACCTCATTTTCAAGGTCACAGGACAAAATGGCTACTATCTCACTTATTATCAATTTTACAGCTTAGGAATCAATTGTGGACATATAGGAAATGATATATGCTGAATATTGTCGTGACCTTGAATTTGACCTCTGACCTCAGTTTGAAGGTCAGAGCACAAAATGGCTAATATCTTGCTTATTATTGACTTTAACGCTTAGGAATCAATTGTGGACATCTAGGAAATGATATATGTCGAATATTCTGATGACCTCGAATTTGACCTTTGACCTCATTTTCTAGGTCACAGGACAAAATGGCTAATATCTTGATTCTTAACGACTTTACAGCTTAGGAATCAATTGTGGACATATAGGAAATGATATACTCCGAATATTCTGATGACCTTGAATTTGCCCTTTGACCTTATTTTCAAGGTCATAGAACAAAATGGCCAATATCTCTCTTATTATCGATTTAACAGCTTAGGAATCAATTGTGGACATATAGGAAATGATATTCGCCAAATATTCTGATGCCTTGAATTTGACCTTTGACCTTATTTTCAAGGACATACTACAAAATGGCCAATATCTCGCTTATTATCAACTTTACAGCTTAGGAATCAATTGTGGACATATAGGAAATGATATACTCCGAATATTCTGATGACCTTGAATTTGACCTTTGACCTTTTTTTCAAGGTCATAGTACAAAATGGCCAATATCTCGCTTATTATTGACTTTACAGATTAGGAATAAATTTTGCACATATAGGAAATATTCTCATGATCTTGAATTTGACCTGTGACCTCATTTTCAAGGTCAGAGCACAAAATGGCTGATATCTCGCTTATTATTGACTTTACAGCTTAGGAATCAATTGTGGACCCATAGGAAATGATATAATGTTGAATATTCTGGTGACCTTGAATTTGACCTTTGACCTTATTTTCAAGGTCAGGGAACAAAATTGGTAATATCTCGCTCATTTTCGATTCTACAGCTTAGGAATCCATAGTGGACATATGGGGAATGATATATGCTGAATATTTTGGTGACCTTGAATTTGACCTTGACCTCATTTTCAAGGGCAGAGAACAAAAAAAGTTAATATCTCACTTGTTAGGGACTTTACAGCTTAGGATTCAATTGCGTACATATTAGAAATGATATATGCTGAATATTCTCATGACCTTGAACTTGACCTTTGACCTCATTTTCAAGGTCAAAACACAAATGCTAATATCTCAATTAATATCGACTTTACAGCTTAGGAATCATGTGTGGACATGCTAGAAATGATATGGGCAGAATGTTCTCATGACCTCGAATTGACCAACTACCTTATTTCCAAGGTTATGGGACAAAAGGCCAATATCTAAAATATACATTGTCCGGTAACCTTTCTTAGCCCTTGGGCTAATTTTTTTGGTGGCCATCTTCTCAAAAATTGTACAGACATTTTTATTCCAAAGATATTTCAGAACGTGCCATCTACAATTGGAGAAATGGACAAAATGGAGTGCCTTGAATTCCTCATAAGGACCGATACATAGGCCAGAAACGCCATAATATGCACCAGTTTGCCTCTGGGGCCAAACACATACCTCACGTTTTAATATACTCATCTTTTGGGGACCTTGAACTTGACCTATTACAGATGAACTTGATGGGTTAATGTAATGTAAATTGACCGATGCAGACATAATGCTTGTAGATAGACCTTAGGCTTGTTTTATGAGCACATAGGCAGTAACATCAGGTGCTTTTTTGGTCACTTTGAATTTGACCTATAATGACTTGATATGTCAAAGCAGCAATTTTACTGACAAAATGTGTCTAACACTGTGCATTAGCAGTCTTTCACTTTTGACGAATAAGCACTCGTCGCCATCTATGCGTTGACGAATACCTCAAACTGGCGTATACGAGACGAATAGGGCGAGCCCGGCGAGGGGTCGTATCCACGCGCACTTTTCAAAATTTAACATTATTACATGTGCATGTATGTCAAGTTCAGCACAAAAAGTCACATTGAAGTTGGAATCAATTTTAAAATCAGCCAATTTTAGCATTCCTGTTTGTCACTCAAACTTGAAAGTACATCTTGAGATAGTCAGGAATATATAAGAAATATGCACAGCTCGACAATAGATACTCAGAAAATTGCCGTTAATCGGGCATGAAAACAGTGGATATAGAGAATGATCGGCCTGTCTACATTGCCGGTTGCCACAGTATCTAGACAAATACCAATGACGTCATGAGACCGTGTGTAGAATTCGCCCGCAAGGCGGGCCGATTTGAGGAAAAAATTGATGCGAGATTGACTGGCCCGAATTTAAATCTTGATTTGGCAACTCAATTTAGGCATGTAATAGGCCCATATTTGTACGATTCCTAACTCTATAAACAAAATGGCAGAATGAATAAATTTTGTCAATTCTAAAAGTGATTATAGCTTCAAAGTCATACATCTACATATCTTCGAAAACCCATCTAGCCCTATCATAATGATTGAGGTCGTAGTGTGAAATGTGGTGAAAAAAAATTGTTTGACTCACTTGTAAAGTACACATTTTGATACATCCCACCGTCGTTTAACTACGGGCAGGAAACCTATGTCGACAGGTTTTAAAATCAGTATAGTGGCCTTTGCTTCCTTGGAATATCCTGGCTCCGGCGGTATCATGGACTGGATCCAGGGTATCCCCTCTTTAGACGATACTGGTTTCGGGGCTAACATATGCCGTTCAGAAAATATTAAATTTTCCATTAACCTATACACACAACTCGACTTATTTCGATGACAAATAACAGCTAGGAATGGTGTTGAAACTATATGCAAAGACACAACACTAATTTATTCCTGGGATACGCAAAAAAGTTAATATTTCTTCAATCTCGGTGCTTTTCAGCGATAATATTATGAATGACTGTATTTTATTCATTCAAATATCGTACATTTATATCTGTTTCAATGATTGATAACGATATCCAGTGAAAATATACTCAAATATATGAAGATATGAATTTGTCACGACATCGGCAAAGAGAACATCAATGTCCTGGGTCCAGGCGTAACATTTGCCTGGTTCCAACAGTTTATGGCGAAACGGATGAATGCGTGTGAAATATGTGTGAAACAACAACATTCTCCTCAGATGGCTTACACAAAATAAATCTACAACGTTCAATTACTAGGGGATCACACCTGCATCACTAAATGATTTAGACAACGACACAGGCGTAGAGATAAATGTATCATTATCAATTTGTGTTTATTGAGACAGTGACTATTTGAGTAAAAACAAAATTTGTCAGACCATCACATTCACAAGCGATATTCACGAGGGGGGGGGGGGGGGGTGGGAGAGGGGGGGGGGGGGGTGGGAGAGGGGCGGGGATGGGGGGGGGGGGTGGTGGGGGGTCGTACGCCCGATTCGCCTGATGCTAGGTCCGCTCCTGTATTGATATGTTCACTCGTTCAGATTTAACTGTACATACTATTCCAATTTGAGATAAGATCGGTAGGCCTACGTGTAGACTATATGATGGTCATTGGACTCCTGTTGGTGAGCCAATTTAGTTATTTATTCCAGTGCAGTACTATACGTATATCCATCATTTGCAGCCATCCTCTATGATGTATATGACAATTGTGTACGTTATTAACAATGCTAAGATCATTGATATAGTAGAATGATAATCATTAATGTTCTATGAAAATGTTCAACACCAATGACGAATTTATCTATCTGTCCGATGTGGTGGTCGCGTGCAACACTGAAACAATAACCGGTCCCTCCACATACAACATCAACAAACACTGGTGGTTTTGAGATGGGCTCCCGTGCCCAGGGTGGTTTTACGAAAATATCAGTGTTTCATGCATTTCACAGTCAGAAAATTAATATTCACGCCGTAATAATAATATATTAGCAGGAGTATGAACGTTCATGCAATAATCTGCATTAATTTTTTCAAACAATGCAATACAGCCGCAGTTTACCAAGTTTCTATTGCCATAGTGAGACCAGTCGCTGATCGGTCCATTTTCTTGAAAAAATGTAGGGGATTGGCCTACAATGTGAGGATTGGCTTTAGACCCCTATTCACGCACAGGCCAAGATGCCTTGGTTTTTCTGGGGATTTCCGATTTAACATATTTTAACCAATAGAAAGGAGGGTGAAATTTCTTGAATCAATGTAAAACATAACCCAACGCTAGGCTGGCTAGCAGACCACATGTCAACGTGACTGATTTTGCGCGGTGATAAGGGTACTGCCAAACAAGAGGGATAAAAAAAATACTCTATGAGTGCCCCGGGTTTTCTTCATTTGTAACATGTTGTAGCTTTGTGTCATCACGGTTGAATAAATCTGAAAAGGCTGGATTTTACCTGTCTCCCACAACAGGTAGGATACAATTTCAATTTTTAAATTGCCATAATCTACCCATTAAATGATATTGTGGTGCCGCGCAAGCGACACCTAGCGAATATTCGGCGACCCAAGGAACCGGGGGCAGACGTCTACTTCCGGTCTGCCTCGTTTCGGCCTCTCAAGTCTGACCATCAACGAAGCTACTAACTCTAAAGAAACTATCAGGTCCGAGACATTCAAAAAGTCGTCATAAACTAGGCAAGTGTTAATTATTGGCACGACATTTGGTACCAGAAGTTGGGTACCACGACAGGAAGTCAATAAAGAAAACTACGTCGAATTCTGTGTCCCTAAGAGGTTTTCTACCGAAGCGTGACAAATTTGAAATCACCCGGGCGCCGCCATCTTGCCGAAATTATCGATCGTCGAATGGCACAAAGATTCTGACAACACGAACGCCCGTTTGTCAGCATCAACTCCTAGACTAGCCGAGTTGAATTAAGGCATTTCAGCAGAAATGCCTTTATGGTTTTGTCAAAAAATATTTTTTTTTTTTTTTTTTTTTTTTCTTTTCTTTTTTTTTCTTTTTTTCACTTTTTGGTTTCCGCACGATAACTTCAGTTTGCCTTGATGTATCTTCGCCAAATTTTCACTGCTGGTCAGAAATGTTGTGTGGAAGAAGCCTATTGTTTTTGAGCCGGCTCCGGGGTCCGTGAGGATGAAATCAATGTTTCTGGTTTCCGCACGATAACTCAAAAAGTGTTATGGCAATGACTGTGGAACTTTGCATGGAGGTTCATATATCACCAGGGAAGAAGCCTATTGATTTTGAGGCCGATTCGTCAAACGACCTTTGACCTAGGGCTCGAAATAATTTTAGCTGAGTCATCCTTGAGGCTCTCATGCATATCTCGGAAACGGTGCGTCGTAGAGCGAAACAGACGTTATTTTCAGACTCGTCATCCTAGACAAACATGTCTAAGGGTTATTATGGATGACCTTTGACCTTGACCTTAAATTTTTTCGCTGAGTCGGCATTTTTCGTTTATGTCGATATCTCGGAAACGGTGCGTCGTAGAGCGAAACGGACGTTATTTTCGGACTCGTCGCCCTAGACAAACATGTCTTAAGGGTATTATGGATGACCTTTGACCTTGACCTTAAATTTTTTCGCTGAGTCGGCATTTTTCGTTTTCGTCGATATCTCGGAAACGGTGCGTCATAGAGCGAAACGGACGTTATTTTCGGACTCGTCGCCCTAGACAAACATGTCTTAAGGGTATTATTGATGACCATTGACCTTGACCTTAAATTTTTTCGCTGAGTCGGCATTTTTCGTTTTCGTCGATATCTCGGAAACGGTGCGTCATAGAGCGAAACGGACGTTATTTTCGGACTCGTCGCCCTAGACAAACATGTCTTAAGGGTATTATGGATGACCTTTGACCTTGACCTTAAATTTTTTTCCCTGAGTCGGCATTTTTCGTTTTCGTCGATATCTCGGAAATGGTGCGTCGTAGAGCGAAACGATGTTATTTTCGGACTCGTCGCCCTAGACAAACATGTACATAGGGTATGATGGATGACCTTTGACCTTGACCTTAAATTTTTTCGCCGAGTCGGCATTTTTCGTTTCTGTCGATATCTCGGAAACGGTCTCATTGGGAACTTATCATGTCAGCATTTTGTTTTTTTCATGCTTCACCCTGAAATGCCTCCAAGGCCTTTAGGCCTTGACGTCTAGTTTAAAATAAATCAGCCACAGACAAACAAGCCACAGGCAAACAAAATTAGTTGTTTCTTAGCTTGTCGCCGGTATTGACGAATTGCTCCGGAAAACTTCGACATTTAGTGACCCACGACTACTCAACCTGTGGGTATCTCAGCACAGTCTTGGAATCTCCATAGCACTCTGCTGATTCAGAGAATTAATTCTAGTGAATTTCTCAGTATTTGTCAAGGAACCGCCCTGACAAAAATAAGTTGTTGACAGGTAGCCGGCCTGGTAACAATTATGCAATGAAAATCTACCCAGTCATACTAGGGTAGTTGCTGACCAGCCAACAAGTCAGCACATGATAGATATTTACAGAAACCCCTAAGAGAGGTTCTTATCTGACAGCGAATGTACCAACATCGTTAGGACGTTCCACGCCAGATATCACATCATTCTTGTCAGTAATTGCAACCAATACGTTACCTCAAGAAAGCAATTGTAATGTAGCAAGTCTCTTAAGCCTGCAGAACACCTCCAGAAAACTGAATTCACTGCGGTAAATTTCAGGACAACAATTTTTACCCACATAACGGAAATACAAAGACTGCAAAATATTTCAAAAATATGTCTCGTGACATCAATCTACATGGCAGGAGTGGAGCACCATGCGGTCAATATAGGTTTTTATAGTCAGTGGTGCTGATAACTTCACCTATAGCTGAAAGCTTTAATTGATTGATTTGGGAGGGTCTGCCTGCTTTTATGTGCCATTGCACGACCTAGATAGACCGGTTGTAGATGTTCTTCTCCAAGAACCACAGTGTTCCTGGAAGGCTACTCCTGAAAGCATCTGCTATGGGCGTCACTCCGATGGAGTGCCTGATATCTGCAGAAATCTCGCAGGTGAAGTCACTGTGTCAGGCTTTTTTGTCATTTTTTTTGGTTTGTTAGGATACTTCCAAATATTTTGCCTGTCTTTCAGATAACGAAAATTTGATGTTGTGTGGGGGCAGTTGGCGTAGTCAGTTAAGGCGCTCGTCTCGTGACCAGCAAGTTGTTGGTTCGAGCCGCGGTGCTGGCGCTGCTGTGTTGGCTGTTTAGCACCCTTGGGCAAGGGTGTTGGCAATTGTAAGTGTGTCCTTGTCACCTTGCGCCAATATGGCAGCAATAAGTCTCTAACAAATACGTGATTGTCTATGGACCCCAAGGAGTCGGAAAGTGGTTCCTGGCCATATATCGGGGGTAATAATTGTGAAGCGCTTTGAGCAGAAAAAGCGCTATATAAAAACTTCACATTATTATTATTATTATTATTATTATTATTAAAATCAGGGTATGCCAAAGTGGGAAAAAAATTACTGGTCCATTGGACCATTAAACATTTTGATATTACCAGCCCAGAGCAATTTTTACTGGCCCAGAATTCATAAGTCACACCCAACAAAATAGTAGAATTGAGATATGCATGGCGCTATGTAGATCCGTTGTAGTATATTAAGCAAATAAATTGACATTGTCAGCTTGAATTGTGCATATTTCCAATCAGCCGTCTTACTGCCCCCAGCCTCAAGCTGAGGCGTATCATGCTCATGATTTGAAGATCCAAGATCTGGTTGAATAATATATTACTGACAAATGAAATATTTTACTATATTAAAAATTTATTTTACTAGAGTAATGATATTTTTGCTGATAAAAACTTTCCGGCCACCTGGGCCAGTGAAACTGTTATTATTACCAGCCCAGGATGTTTTTTACCAGTCTTGGGCTGTGGGCTGGTGACTTTGGCATACCCGATTATTATTAATATTGATGATACTGAAATTACTATGTAGTCAACATTATCAATGACATGTCTGTGACCCTTGCAAACCTTATACCAAGGTATGTCCCTTGTATATTTATTGTTAGTCAAGACTGATGGTGATATACTGTTGTTTTCAAACTGTCCGACAGAGCCTCAAATCGTGATGCATGTAGATAATGCCTTTGTAAATGGCCATTATTGCACACTTCATCCTGTGAAATATGTTAGAACAATCTTAATTTGGAACTCAACACTGTGAAGAACACTGGAAAGAGAAAACACGTGGCACCTGAATGTCGGACCCTGCGTGTTTCAGACACGGCACTCAATTCGACATCATTTTGCCTGTTTGTTATAATCTCCACATGCTGCTGTACCCTATATGCACTGCTTGTCTTACCGCGTTGGCTGTACTGGATGCATCCAGGCTACAAATCTACCACCTTCATCATTCCACGGATTCTGAGCGGACTTAAAGCCGTATTGCCATCTAACAAATATGCCTCATCAGTGATGTATATCCTGCTAGGGGTACTGTCAATTGAAGACATCCCACACTGTAATCACCTGGCTCTCCCAGTCCTGGGATGCATTTTCAGATCCCCAACAATACACCCTCATGCCATCCACCAACTCTATAAAAAATTAGGCCAAGGGCCGAAGATAGGTTACCGGACAATGTTTAATATTTTAGATGTTAGCCAGGTCACTGGTTGAATTCAAGGTCAAGAGAATACTCAGCATATACACTAACATTAAGCATATATCATGTCCACAGTTGATTGCTAAGCTGTGAATTCAATAATCAGAGAGATATTAGCAATTTTGTGCTGTGGCCTTGAAAATGAAGGGGCAAAGGCCAAATTCAAGGTCATCAAAATATTCAATGTATATCATTTTCGATATCATGTCCACAATTGATTCCCAAGCCATACAGTCATGAGCCAGTTTGTCCTGTGACCTTGAAAACGAGGTCAGGGGTCAAATTCAAGGTCCCGAGAATATTCAGCATATATCATTTCCTATATGTCCACAATTGATTGCTAAGCTGTAAAATCGATAATAAGTGAGATATAAGCCATTTTGTCCTGTGACCTTGAAAATGAGGTCGAAGGTCAAATTCAAGGTCATCAGAATATTCAGCATATATCATTTCCTATATGTGTTTTTTTATGTCCACAATTGATTCCTAAGCTGTAGAGTCGATAATAAGCGAGATATAAGCCATTTTGTGCTCTGACCTTGAAACTGAGGTCAGAAGTCAAATTCAAGGTCACGAGAATATACAGCATATATTATTTCCTATATGTCCACAATTGCTTCCGAAGCTGTAGAGTCGATAATAAGCGAGATATAAGCCATTTTGTGCTCTGACCTTGAAACTGAGGTCAGAGGTCAAATTCAAGGTAACTAGAACATTCAGCATATATCATTTCCTATATGTCCACAATTGATCCCTAGTCTCTAATCTCAATATCAATTGAGATATTGGGCATAATGTGTCCCATTATAAAGCATAGCAGAATTTAACATGGGAAAGTCCCATTTGGGCCGAGCTTGGGCCAAAATGGCCCACTTCGAGCGATTCAAGCGGAACGAAATTTATAGACATCATAGGAGTACATATGAGGAGTCTTATGTATCAAAGAGAAAAAAAGTTACTGAACAGATTTCGAGAAAATGGCCGCCAAAGTCCAAAATCAGGCATTTTTCGTCGAAAACGGCCGCCATTTTGAAAAAAAATGCGAAAATAAAATTGAATTATTTTAAAGTATTTTTGTGCAAAATTTCAGAACAATTCGCCTCTAAACAAAAAAGATAAAAATGTGGACGACGACGACGACGGACGACGGACACAACGCCATGCCAATAGGTTATCGGACCATAGGTCCGGTAACCTAAAAACACCTTGCCCAATCACAGCTGGTTCGGACATCCGACAGAGCTGCACAGAAAACATGGACTCATTCATCCCATCACCATACTGAAAAGCACACGAACAAAGAACAAATGCAAGAAAAGATTCATATAATGTATATCTGTTGACTGTGACAAACATTTATTCTGCATATATTTCTATCAAATCCACACTTGAGATGCTATCAACAACGAACTGCACCGCTGGTGAACTGCAAAAAAATCTGAAACATAATGGCTCGAAAGAGATCAGAAGATGCTGTGTGGAACTTTTTGGTTTCTAGCCAATAAAGCTGAACTCAACTTGTATACCATCATCAGTGTGGTGTAGCATCCAAAGACTGAACAGACCTCCTACTTTGGTCACTATTGTGAAAACTAAAACAAAATTATGGACTCACACTTGCAGGAAATTATCCTAAAGTGTGCAGTTCAGTTTAACTACTATCATCGAAAGGCCTTTAACGGAAATAAATGGACATCGAGAGGCATCTAACGCCATGCTCCTACCTCTGCTGAGCCAAACTTCTCAGTACCAACCTTAATCCTCTGAATCGTGCTGCCTCAAGCTATTCCACCAGCATCCACGCTCGCCGGGGCTTACATGCTCATGCAGATTCACTTCTACAGTACTGATTTCGCAAAACCTCACTAGCCATGCGAATGCTACATGCTAAATGCTAGGCCATGCGATTACGTGCGACTTGATGCTAGCATCAAATCGCATGGTGCAACCAGTGGGCGCGATGCCATCGCATCAGGCGGCCGTCTTAGTTGAACAGGCGAGCATTGTCTCGCACAGATGCGCGCATCCTTTATTTCGGATGCAAATACTGACTTTAATATGAACTGAAATGAAACACTGCATTTTCCCATACGATCTACATGATACAGACTGTTTATAAACCACTCGAGCATGTGTTTGCGAGCATATGCGAGCATATAATGGCCTTCACAAAAAATGCGAAATGCGAAATGCTTTTAGTGCACCACAGTGCCAAGAAGCAATGCTAGCATCGAGGGATGCTCGCATACACAATGCTAGCATCAAATCGCATGATGCTACGTCAGGCGAAGTTGGGCGAACACGTGCTAAATGCCAGGTGTCCCATGCTGGCATTTTGGTGAGTTTTTGCGAAATCAGTACTGTACCAGAGTGGCTACTGGAAATGTTTGTAAAATTTATTGTCCACACAATGGCTTTCCAGAATTATACTGTACGTGTATTTCTAACATCAGCCAACCATATGATATGCATTTAACAGTTAAAACTGATAATCTTGACAATTAAAAGCTAAAACAAGTATGCACCGATCCGTCGGTAGGCACGCCGACGCGTCGGACCAACGACCAATTTGCGACTTCTTGGTGCATACCACACGGGCGGTGATTTCACAACGGACGTTTCTACGAGGGAAGTAGGTCCCACCGACACTCAACCGACGCTTGTTCTACGACGGTTTGGTGCACTAGGCCCCAGGGTGGTTTTACGAAAATATAAGTGTTTCATGTATTTCACAGTCAGAAAATTAAGCTTCCTGTCCTAATAATAATATATTAGCAGGAGTATGAACGTTCATGCAATAATCTGTATTAATTTCTTCAAACAATGCAATACAGCCGCAGTTCACCAAGTTGTTTTCGCCGTAGTGAGACCAGTTGCTGATCGGTTCATTTTCTTGAAAAAAATTTAGGACCTACAATGTGAGGATTGGCTTTAGACCCCTATTCACGCACAGGCCAAGATGCCTCCGTTCTTCTGGGGATTTCCAATTTACCATGTTTTAACCGATATAAGGAGGGTGAAATTTATTGAACCAATGTAAAACTTAACCCAACGCTAGCTGGTTAGCAGACCACATGTAAACGTGACTGATTTTGCGCGGTGATAGGGGTACTGCCAAACAAGAGGGCTAAAAATACTCTAGGAGTATCCGGGGCTTTCTTCATTTGAAACATGTTGTAGCTTTGTGTCATCTCGGTTGACTAAATCTGAAAAGGCTGGAATTCACCTGTCTCCCACAACAGGTAGGATACACTTTCGAATTTAGGCCATTATTTTTTGATTGATTGTTTTACAAACCCGCCGACTCCACATAAAAACGGTCGATAAATAATAAATTCAGCAGTTTCTCTTTATATTTTTATTTTACCAACTGACTGGAAAAAATGCATGGATAAAAATATGCAGCATCAAAATGATAATTCTTTGCCTTCATGGTTATGCGAAGGAATAGTCTCTTGGCAGCAATTCAAAACGATTATATGTATGTCTGTCTGCCTGTGCTTTCGACTATGGTTTTGCTACAATGACTTGCTCATAGTTCTTTCCAGATATCACGGACATGTCCCATTTGAATATAACTGATAATCCATATATTTAGATTATTCAAGGGTGCAATATTCGAGTATCATTTCTTTGTGTACTTTTATAGGTAGATCTTCAGAATTTGAGCCCGTACGTATTATGTAACTTTTACATTTAAATTTTCAAAGAATTTTGGCAGCCATTTTGAACTAAAAATTTGGTCTTCCAACTGTCAGTCATCATGGCCACATTGTCTCATTGTCATGTGGTATTCTAGTAGTCACCAGGTGCAGCACCACAGCAGTTTTCTGAATTGTCTAGACCTGTGGCAAGTACATGATGAATATTAAAATGAACCAGAGAAGAAATGTGATCAGATTTTTGTTGTTTTTGATAAAAATAACATATTGCAATGTGTTTTATGATGGTTGTCGTTTTCCCGATTTCCCGATATTAATTTCGACAAATAGACAAGTTGAATTTCGATATTTTACTCACTATCACCCAAATACATTCATTGAAGTCAAGCTGAAAATTTGGTAAACCATGTCTTAGTTTGGTTGTGACAGAACTGAATTGTGAAGAAAATATTTCTTTTTCCATCTCTATACTCATACTAAGCTGAGTTTTGACTCTATGTGTTTATGTTTAGTGGCATTTCTGGGCCGCCTAAACGCACATGTGAGTCTAATGAGCACAAGCAGGCTGGTAAATGAAAGTGTAATAAATGACCAATTTTTCACTGCTGCATTTTTAGGTTACCGGACCTATGGTCCGATAACCTTTTGGCATGGCGTTGCGTCCGTCGTCCGTCGTCCGTCGTCGTCCGTCGTCGTCGTCGTCCACATTTTTAGGTTACCGGACCTTTGGTCCGATAACCTATTGGCATGGAGTTGCGTCCGTCGTCCGTCCGTCCGTCCGTCCGTCCGTCCGTCCGTCCGTCCGTCCGTCCGGCGTTAACATTTTTATCTTTAAAGTTAACGATCGAATCTTTCTGAAATTTTGCACAAAAATGCCTAAAAATATTTTGAGAAGGAGGTATTTTTTTGTTTTTTGATTTTCACATTTTATTCAAAATGGCGGCCGTTTTTGTCGAAAAACGCTCAATTTTGGACTTTGACGGCCATTTTCTCAAAAACTGTCTGATCAGTTTTGAGTTTTTGGTTTCAAAAGATTCCCCTCATATACCTCTGTGATATGTATAAGTTTGGTTGCCCTAAATCTGCCGGTTTTCGTGTGGCGGCCATTTTGAGTTTTTGGCGGGTCGGCGAAAAAAAATTTTTTCGCCCCAGATCGCATTACTATCCATTTTGGGCCATTTCTAGAGCAAAAAAAAATTTTCACCCTTTCAAAAAAATTTTGGACTTGGAAAATTTTCGGCACTTTTTCCCTTCATAATGGGAGCTGTCCGGACTGTACTCATAGAACGCTTGAAGATAGAGCTTAGAAATTGGCACTTTCAAATGGGAAGTCATATATGGCGACTTGTGTGGTGACCTTGAATTTGACCTTGGATGACCTTGAAAGGTCAAAACAGCCATTTTTGGGTCGAAAAACGCTCAAATTTGCACCTGGTCTGTATTTTCTCAAAAACTCTTTGATCAGTTTTGAGATTTTAGTTTAAAAAGATTCCTCTTATATACCTCTGTGACGTGTATAAGTTTTGTCGCCCTTGAATCGCCGATCTCAGTGTGGCGGCCATTTTGAATTTTTGACGAGTAGGCGAAAAAAAAATTATTCGCCCCAAATCGCATTACTATCCATTTTGGGTCATTTCTAGGCAAAAAAAAACTTTCACCCTTTGAAAAAAATTTTGAACTTAGAAAATTTTCGGCACTTTTTTCCTTCATAATGGGAGCTGTCAGGACTGTACTCATAAAACACTTGAAGATAGAGCTTAGAAATTGGCACTTTCAAATGGGAAGTCATATATGGCGACTTGTGTGGTGACCTTGAATTTGACCTTGGATGACCTTGAAAGGTCAAAACAGCCATTTTTGGGTCGAAAAACGCTCAAATTTGCACCTGGTCTGTATTTTCTCAAAAACTCTTTGATCAGTTTTGAGATTTTTGTTTAAAAAGATTCCTCTTATATACCTCTGTGACGTGTATAAGTTTTGTCGCCCTTGAATCGCCGATCTCAGTGTGGCGGCCATTTTGAATTTTTGACGAGTAGGCGAAAAAAAAATTATTCGCCCCAAATCGCATTACTATCCATTTTGGGCCATTTCTAGGCAAAAAAAAACTTTCACCCTTTGAAAAAAATTTTGGACTTAGAAAATTTTCGGCACTTTTTTCCTTCATAATGGGAGCTGTCAGGACTGTACTCATAAAACACTTGAAGATAGAGCTTAGAAATTGGCACTTTCAAATGGGAAGTCATATATGGCGACTCGTGTGGTGACCTTGAATTTGACCTTCAGTGACCTTGAAAGGACAAAACAGCCATTTTGGGGTCAAAAAATGCCCAGATTTGCCTCTATAGATGAAATGCTTGCAGATAGAGCTCATGTTTGCATTATCATGATTATGAACATATAGGAAGACATATATGGCACAACTAATGATGACCTTGAACTTGACGTCAGATGACCTTGAGTGCCAAATGTCTGACTCGGAATGTGTAAATTGACCTGAGTGGCCTAAACTATTCCACCAGATATATCTTTGTATTATGAACATATAGAATATCAATTGCCACACACATACATGTAATGGTGACATCGAAGTTCACACGGATGACCTTGATTGGTAAATCTCAAGGTCTGTTACCTGCCAATGTTGCCATGGCCAAACCAAAATTGTCCGGTAACCTATCATAGCCTTTGGGCTAATTTTATCTTTTTTGTTTACGGGCGAATTCTTCTGAAATTTTGCACAAAAATACTTAAAAATAATTCAAGAAGGAGGTATTTTTTAGTTTTTTGATTTTCGCATTTTTTTCAAAATGGCGGCCGTTTTCGACGAAAAATGCCTGATTTTGGACTTTGGTGGCCATTTTCTCAAAATCTGTTCAGTAACTTTTTTTCTTTTTGATACATAACACTCCTGATATGTACTCCTATGATGACTATAAATTTCGTTGCGCTTGAATCGCTCGAAGTGGACCATTTTGGCCCAAACTCGGCCCAAATGGGACTTTCCCACGTTAAATTCTCCTATGCTTTATAATGGGACACATTATGCCTAATATCTCACTAAATATTGAGATTAGAGACTAGGAATCAATTGTGGACATATAGGAAATGATATATGCTGAATATTCTCGTGACCTTGAATTTGACCTCTGACCTCAATTTCAAGGTCAGAGCACAAAATGGCTGATATCTCGCTTATTATCGACTCTACAGCTTAGGAATCAATTGTGGACATATAGGAAATGATATATGCTGAATATTCTCATGACCTTGAATTTGACCTTTGACCCCATTTTCAAGGTCATAGGACAAAATGACTAATATCTCGCTTCTTATCGAGTTTACAGCTTAGGAATCAGTTATCAACATATAGGAAATGATATATGCAGATTATTGTCATGACCTTAAATTTGACCTTTGACCTCATTTTCAAGGTCACAGGACAAAATGGGTGATATCTCACTTATTATCGACTCTACAGCTTAGGAATCAATTTTGGACATATAGGAAATGATATATGCTGAATATTCTGATGACCTTGAATTTGACCTTTGACCCCATTTTCAAGGTCATAGGACAAAATGACTAATATCTCGCTTGTTATCGACTTTACAGCTTAGGAATCAGTTATCAACATATAGGAAATGATATATGCAGATTATTGTCATGACCTTGAATTTGACCTTTGACCTCATTTTTAAGGTCACAGGACAAAATGGCTAATATCTCACTTATTATCGATTTTACAGCTTAGGAATCAATTGTGGACATGTAGGAAATGATATATGCTGAATATTCTCGGACCTTGAATTTGACCTCTGACCTCATTCTCAAGGTCCAAGGACAAACTGGCTCATATCTTGCTCCTCTATTGACTGTATGGCTTGGGAATCAATTGTGGACATGATGATATGATGATATACACTGAATATTTTGATGACCTTGAATTTGACCTTTGCCCCTTCATTTTCAAGGCCACAGCACAAAATTGCTAATATCTCGCTGATTATTGAATTTACAGCTTAGCAATCAACTGTCGACATGATATATGCTTAATGTTATATATGCTGAATATTCTCTTGACCTTGAATTCAAGCAGTGACCTGGCTAACATCTAAAATATTAAACATTGTCCGGTAACCTATCTTTGGCCCTTGGCCTAATTTTTAGGTTACCGGACCTTTGGTCCGATAACCTATTGGCATGGCGTTGCGTCCGTCGTCCGTCCGTCCGTCCGTCCGTCCGTCCGTCCGTCCGTCCGTCCGTCCGTCCGGCGTTAACATTTTTATCTTTAAAGTTAACGATCGAATCTTTCTGAAATTTTGCACAAAAATGCCTAAAAATATTTTGAGAAGGAGGTATTTTTTTGTTTTTTGATTTTCGCATTTTTTTCAAAATGGCGGCCGTTTTTGTCGAAAAACGCTCAATTTTGGACTTTGACGGCCATTTTCTCAAAAACTGTCTGATCAGTTTTGAGTTTTTGGTTTCAAAAGATTCCCCTCATATACCTCTGTGATATGTATAAGTTTGGTTGCCCTAAATCTGCCGGTTTCCGTGTGGCGGCCATTTTGAATTTTTGGCGGGTTGGCGAAAAAAAAATTTTTCGCCCCAAATCGCATTACTATCCATTTTGGGCCATTTCTAGGGCAAAAAATTTTTTTCACCCTTTGAAAAAAATTTTGGACTTAGAAAATTTTCGGCACTTTTTCCCTTCATAATGGGAGCTGTCCGGACTGTACTCATAGAACGCTTGAAGATAGAGCTTAGAAATTGACACTTTCAAATGGGAAGTCATATATGGCGACTTGTGTGGTGACCTTGAATTTGACCTTGGATGACCTTGAAAGGTCAAAACAGCCATTTTTGGGTCGAAAAACGCTCAAATTTGCACCTGATCTGTATTTTCTCAAAAACTCTCTGATCAGTTTTGAGATTTTTGCTTAAAAAGATTCCTCTTATATACCTCTGTGACGTGTATAAGTTTTGTTGCCCTTGAATCGCCGATCTCAGTGTGGCGGCCGTTTTGAATTTTTGACGAGTCGGCGAAAAAAATTTTTTTCGCCCCAAATAACATTACTATCCATTTTGGGCCATTTCTAGGCAAAAAAAATTTTCATCCTTTGAAAAAAATTTTGGACTTGGAAAATTTTCGGCACTTTTTTCCTTCATAATGGGAGCTGTCCGGACTGTACTCATAGAACGCTTGAAGATAGAGCTTAGAAATTGGCACTTTCAAATGGGAAGTCATATATGGCGACTTGTGTGGTGACCTTGAATTTGACCTTGGATGACCTTGAAAGGTCAAAACAGCCATTTTGGGGTCAAAAAATGCCCAGATTTGCCTCTATAGATGAAATGCTTGCAGATAGAGCTCATGTTTGCATTATGAACATATAGGAAGCCATATATGGCACAACTAATGATGGCCTTGAACTTGACGTCAGATGACCTTGAGTGCCAAATGTCTGACTTGGAATGTGTAAATTGACCTGAGCGGCCTAAACGATTCCACCCAACATATAGAATATCAAATGCCGCACACATACATGTAATGGTTACATCGAAGTTCATACGGATGACCTTGATTGGTAAATCCCAAGGTCATATGTTTACACTGCGAACCTTGATTGGTAAATCTCAAGGTCTGTTACCTGCCAATGCTGCCATGGCCAAACCAAAATTGTCCTGTAACCTATTTTTTTTTATTAGCCCGACTACACATTTTCAGTAACTTTTATTTTTATTCCTTCCTACCGACCGACTTAAAATATTTAAAGCAAAAAAGTTCGTAAAACAATTAATTAAAAAATGATGGCCTTAGGCCCTATATAGTCCGATAACCTATTGGCATGGCGTTGCGTCCGTCGTCCGTCGTCGTTGTCGGCGTCGTTAGCGTCGTCCGTCCACATTTTAATCTTTAAAGTTTACGATCAGATCTTCCTGAAATTTTGCACGAAAAAACCTAAAAATATTTCAAGAGGGGGTTATTTTTAGGTTACCGGACCTTTGGTCCGATAACCTATTGGCGTGGCGTTGCGTCCGGCGTCCGTCGTCCGTCCGTCCGTCCGTCCGTCCGTCGTCCGTTCACATTTTTTAGGTTACCGGACCTTTGGTCCGATAACCTATTGGCATGGCGTTGCGTCCGTCGTCCGTCCGTCCGTCCGTCCGTCCGTCCGTCCGTCCGTCCGGCGTTAACATTTTTATCTTTAAAGTTAACGATCGAATCTTTCTGAAATTTTGCACAAAAATGCCTAAAAATATTTTGAGAAGGAGGTATTTTTTTGTTTTTTGATTTTCGCATTTTTTTCAAAATGGCGGCCGTTTTTGTCGAAAAACGCTCAATTTTGGACTTTGACGGCCATTTTCTCAAAAACTGTCTGATCAGTTTTGAGTTTTTGGTTTCAAAAGATTCCCCTCATATACCTCTGTGATATGTATAAGTTTGGTTGCCCTAAATCTGCCGGTTTTCGTGTGGCGGCCATTTTGAATTTTTGGCGGGTCGGCGAAAAAATTTTTTTTCGCCCCAGATCGCATTACTATCCATTTTGGGCCATTTCTAGAGCAAAAAAAAATTTTCACCCTTTGAAAAAAATTTTGGACTTAGAAAATTTTCGGCACTTTTTCCCTTCATAATGGGAGCTGTCCGGACTGTACTCATAGAACGCTTGAAGATAGAGCTTAGAAATTGGCACTTTCAAATGGGAAGTCATATATGGCGACTTGTGTGGTGACCTTGAATTTGACCTTGGATGACCTTGAAAGGTCAAAACAGCCATTTTTGGGTCGAAAAACGCTCAAATTTGCACCTGGTCTGTATTTTCTCAAAAACTCTCTGATCAGTTTTGAGATTTTTGCTTAAAAAGATTCCTCTTATATACCTCTGCGACGTGTATAAGTTTTGTTGCCCTTGAATCGCCGATCTCAGTGGGGCGGCCATTTTGAATTTTTGACGAGTCGGCGAAAAAAAAAATTTTCGCCCCAAATAACATTACTATCCATTTTGGGCCATTTCTAGGCAAAAAAAAATTTTCACCCTTTGAAAAAAATTTTGGACTTAGAAAATTTTCGGCACTTTTTTCCTTCATAATGGGAGCTGTCAGGACTGTACTCATAGAACGCTTGAAGATAGAGCTTAGAAATTGGCACTTTCAAATCGGAAGTCATATATGGCGACTTGTGTGGTGACCTTGAATTTGACCTTGGATGACCTTGAAAGGTCAAAACAGCCATTTTGGGGTCAAAAAATGCCCAGATTTGCCTTTGTAGATGAAATGCTTGCAGATAGAGCTCCTGTTTGCATTATGAACATATAGGAAGACATATATGGCACAACTAATGATAACCTTGAACTTGACGTCAGATGACCTTGAGTGCCAAATGTCTGACTTGGAATGTGTAAATTGACCTGAGCGGCCTAAACGATTCCACCCAACATATAGAATATCAAATGCCGCACACATACATGTAATGGTTACATCGAAGTTCATACGGATGACCTTGATTGGTAAATCCCAAGGTCATATGTTTACACTGCGAACCTTGATTGGTAAATCTCAAGGTCTGTTACCTGCCAATGCTGCCATGGCCAAACCAAAATTGTCCGGTAACCTATCTTAGCCTTTGGGCTAATTTTTATCTTTAAAGTTTACGGTCGAATCTTTCTGAAATTTTGCACAAAAATACCTAAAAATATTTCAAGGAAAGGTTTTTTTAGTTTTGCGATTTTCGCATTTTTTAGGTTACCGGACCTATGGTCCGATAACCTATTGCCGTCGCGTTGCGTCCGTCGTCCGTCCGTCGTCCGGCGTCCGTTGTCCGTCGTCCGTCCACATTTTTATCTTTAAAGTTTACAGGCGGATTTTCCTGAAATTTTGCACAAAGTTGCCTAAAAATATTTCAAGAGGGGGTTATTTTTTAGTTTTTTGATTTTCGCATTTTTCTCATAATGGCGGCCATTTTTGACGAAAAATGGCCAATTTTGGACTTTGGCGGCCATTTTCTCAAAAACTGTCTGATCAGTTTTGAGATTTTTGTTTCAAAAGATTCCCCTTATGTACCTTTATGATGTGTATAAGTTTTGTTGCCCTTGAATCGCCGGTCTCCGTGTGGCGGCCATTTTGAATTTTTGACGGGTCGGCGAAAAAATTTTTTTGGTCCCAAATCGCGTTACTATCCATTTTGGGTCATTTCTAGACAAAAAAAAATTTTCACCCTTTGAAAAAAATTTTGGACTTAAAAAATTTTCGGCACTTTTTTCCTTCATAATGAGAGCTGCCGGGACTGTACTCATAGAACGCTTGAAGATAGAGCTTAGATATTGGCACTTTCAAATGGAAAGTCATATATGGCGACTTGTGTGGTGACCTTGAATTTGACCTTGGATGACCTTGAAAGGTCAAAACAGCCATTCTTGGGTCGAGAAATGCTCAAATTTGCACCTGGACTGTCTTTTCTCGAAAACTGTCTGATCAGTTTTGAGATTATTGTTTCAAAATATTCCCCTTATGTACCTTTATGATGTCTATAAGTTTTGTTGCCCTTGAATCACCGGTCTCCGTGTGGCGGCCATTTTGAATTTTTGACGGGTCGGCGAAAAAATTTTTTTTGGTCCCAAATCGCGTTACTATCCATTTTGGGTCATTTCTAGACAAAAAAAAATTTTCACCCTTTGAAAAAAATTTTGGACTTAGAAAATTTTCGGCACTTTTTTCCTTCATAATGAGAGCTGCCGGGACTGTACTCATAGAACGCTTGAAGATAGAGCTTAGATATTGGCACTTTCAAATGGAAAGTCATATATGGCGACTTGTGTGGTGACCTTGAATTTGACCTTGGATGACCTTGAAAGGTCAAAACAGCCATTCTTGGGTCGAGAAATGCTCAAATTTGCACCTGGACTGTCTTTTCTCGAAAACTGTCTGATCAGTTTTGAGACTATTGTTTCAAAATATTCCCCTTATGTACCTTTATGATGTCTATAAGTTTTGTTGCCCTTGAATCGCCGGTCTCCGTGTGGCGTCCATTTTGAATTTTTGACGGGTCGGCGAAAAAAGTTTCGTTTGCCCCAAATCGCGTTACTATTCATTTTGGGTCATTTCTAGACAAAAAAAAATTTTCACCCTTTGAAAAAAGTTTTGGACTTGAAAAATATTCGGCACTTTTTTACTTCATAATGGGAGCTGCCAGGACTGTACTCATAGTACGCTTGAAGATAGAGCTTAGATATTGGCACTTTCAAATAGGAAGTCATATATAGCGATTGGGGAGGGGACCTTGAATTTGACCTTTGATGACCTTGAAAGGTCTCTACAGATGCCTCTACAGATGAAATGCATGTAGATAGAGCTTCAGTTTGCATTATGAACATATAGGAAGTCATATATGGAACAACTAATGATGACCTTGATTTTGACCTTGGATGACCTTGAGTGCTAAATGTCTGACTTGAAATCTTGAAAGTGGCCTCTGAAGCATAAACTTTTGCACATACAGGTTAGGATTGTGTATAAGCCTGTAAAAAAGTCATGTATAAATGGCACATTTTTTTTTCCACATTTTTTTAACTTGACCTTAAAGACCTTGAAGGGCGAATTTCAAAATCTGAAATTGGCCTCTACACACGAAATACTTGTTGATAAAACTTATATGTTTGTATTATGAACATGTATACGAAGTCATATGCAGCATACCTGATGGTGACATTGAGATTCACAAAGATGACCTTGATTGGTAAATCTCAAAATCATATGTCACCTACAATGCTTGAAACCAAAATTGTCCGGTAACCTATCTTAGCCCTTGGGCTAATTTTTCAAAATGGCGGCCGTTTTCGACGAAAAATGCCTGATTTTGGACTTTGGCGGCCATTTTCTCAAAAACTGTTCAGTAACTTTTTTTCTTTTTGATACATAACACTCCTCATATGTACTCCTGTGATGTGTATAAGTTTCGTTGCGCTTGAATCGCTCGAAGTCAGCCATTTTGGGCCAAACTTGGCCCAAATGGGACTTTCCAATGTTAAATTCTCCTATGCTTTATAATGGGATACATTATGCCTTATATCTCACTTAATATTGAGATTAGAGACTAGGAATCAATTGTGGACATATAGGAAATGATATATGCTGAATATTCTCGTGACCTTGAATTTGACCTCTGACCTCAGTTTCAAGGTCAAAGAACAAAATGGATAATATCTCGCTTATTATCGACTTTACAGCTTGGAAATCAATTGTGGACATATAGGAAATGATATATGCCGAATATTCTGATGACCTTGAATTTGACCTTTGACCTCATTTTCAAGGTCACAGGACACAATGGCTAATATCTCACTTCTTATTGACTTTACAGCTTAGGAATCAATTATGAACATATAGGAAATGATATATACAGATTATTGTCATGACCTTGAATTTGACCTTTGACCTCATTTTCAAGGTCACGGGACAAAATGGCTAATATCTCACTTATTATCGATTTTACAGCTTAGGGATCAATTGTGGACATGTAGGGAATGATATATGCTGAATATTCACGTAACCTTGAATTTGATATTTGACCTCATTTTCAAGGTCACGGGACAAAATGGCTAATATCTCGCTTATCATCGACTTTACAGCTCAGGAATCAATTGTGGACATATAGGAAAGGATATACGCTGAATATTCTGATGCCCTTAAATTTGACCTTTGACCTTATTTTCAAGGTCATAGCACAAAATGGCTTATATCTCGCTTATTATATCCACTTTACAGCTTAGGAATCAATTGTGGACATATAGGAAATGATATATGCTGAATATTCTGATGACCTTGAATTTGACCTATGACCTCATTTTCAAGGTCACAGGACAAAATGGCTAATATCTCGCTTGTTATCGACTTTACAGCTTAGCAATCAATTATGAACATATAGGAAGTGATATATATATACAGATTATTGTCATGACCTTGAATTTGACCTTTGACCTCATTTTCAAGGTCACAGGACGAAATGGCTAATATCTCACTTATTATCGATTTTACAGCTTAGGGATCAATTGTGGACATGTAGGGAATGATATATGCTGAATATTCACGTAACCTTGAATTTGACATTTGACCTCATTTTCAAGATCACGGGACAAAATGGCTAATATCTCGCTTATTATCGATTTTACAGCTTAGGAATCAATCGTAGACATATAGGAAATGATATATCCATAATATTCTTGTGACTTTGAATTTGCCCTTTGGCCTCAATTTCAGATCAGAGCGCAAAATGGTTAATATCTCTTTTATTATCAACTTTACAGCTTAGGAATCAATTGTGGACCTATAGAAAATGATAGATGCAGAATATTCTCGTAACATTGAATTTGGCCTTTGACCTCATTTTCAAGGTCAGAGCGCAAAATGGTTAATATCTCGCTTATTATTGACTTTACAGCTTTGGAATCAGTTGCGAACACATAGGAAATGATATATGGTGAATATTCTCACGACCTTGAATTGACCAATGACCTTGTTTTTAAGGTCACCAGACAAAAGGCTAAGATATAAAATATATATTGTCCGGTAACCTTTCTTAGCCCTTGGGCTAATTTTTTATTATTTTTTTATTTTCGCGTTTCTTGGCGATCAATTTCTCAAAAACTATTCAGACAGTTTTGAGATTTTTATTTCAAAAGATTGCCCTCACACACCTCTGTGATGTATATAAGTTTCGGCCATTTTCATTTTCTCGAGGGGTCCCAATGGTACTTTCCCATGTTAAATTCTCCTATGCTTTATAATGGGACACATTATGCCTAATATGTTTTTCGGTTTTCTACCGAAGCGCCTCAGACACGTGACAAATTCGAAATCACCCGGGCGCCGCCATCTTGCCGAAATTATCGATCGTCGGATGGCACAAAAATTCTGACAACACGAACGCCCGTTTGTCAGCATCAACGCCTAGGCTAACCGAGTTGAATTTAAAATAAATCAGCCACAGGCAAACAAGCCACAGGCAAACAAAATTAGTTGTTTGGCAGGGAAAAGGCAGGGAGTAGACTGATAGGTCTGTAGTTTTTATGTTGGTTTTATCTCCAGATTTGTAAATTGGCACTAATTTAGCAATTTTCATGTTATCAGGAACAGTTCCATTTTTCATACTAAGATTGAAAATATAGGCCAGTGATTCTTTGACTTCATGAATTGTTGATTTCATTATTTTGTTGGAGATCTCATCGTGACCGTGGCTCGATTTCGATTTTTGATTATTAGCTGCGGTGACCACGTCGCTAGGAAGAATTGGTTTGAGAAATATACTATTGTTTATTTTTTCATCTAAAGTTTGCTGTTGTCCGTCTACGGGTTTGATCGTTTGATATAGTTCACGATATTTGTGAAGTAGTTATTGAATGCATTCGATATCTCATTTTTATCGGAGGTATGTTTATTATTGATTGTGAAAGAAGTCGGTAATGTGTTGGCAGCATTTGAGAAATTTAAGGCTTCTTTCAAAATTTTCCAGGTTTGCTTCATATCAGTCTTATGGCGTATTAGTAAATTACTGTAATACATTTTCTTTGCCAGTTTGTGGAGCTTATTATAAATGGTACAGTAGTTTTTGTATTTACTAGTATTTCCATTAGTGGGATTATTTACTTTAATTTTGTCAAGTTTTGTCTTTCGAACAGATGAGGCTAGGAGTCCCCTGGTGAACCACGGTTGACGTTTAACAAATTTGTTAGAAGCATATATTGATCTTATTGGAAAACATTTATCAAAGGCGGTTTTATACAGGCACATGAAAGTATCGTGAGCTTCATTTACACAGGTTTTTAATGAAACATGTTGGAAGTTCAAAGTTTTCAACCTTTCCTGAAAATTAGATATGTTCTTTTCACTAAAGAAACGGACATGTTTAGATTGTTTCGATTTTCTTAAAATTGAATTGTTGATAGTCGAAAAAGCACCGACGTGATCAGAGACATCTGTTATAATTATACCTGACTTGATTTCAGTAGTGTCAGACAAAATATTAGTATATATATGGTCTATCAGACTAGCGGAATGATTCGTTATTCTCGTAGGTTTAGTAATTAAAGGAATAACTCCTCTTGCTATCAAGTCGTCGATAAATTCGTTTGTTTTACGGTGCACGTCATAGGTAAGTAGATTTATATTGAAGTCTCCCAGTAAGATCAATGATTTATTATAGTATTGATAGTTGAAATTATTTTTATAATATGTTCAGTAAATATGTCAATATCAGCTAGTGGTGGTGTGTTAGGTCTGTAAACTACGCCGACTATAATTGGTTTGTTATTGGTAATTACATCGATGAAGAGGGTTTCGATGATGTGGGGTATGAATATTGATAAATCATCTCGGACTTTATACTCAATATTATATTAAATGAAAAAGCCTACCCCGCCCCTGTTGTCGTCATCACTTGGTCTGTTTTTGAATATAAAATTGTCATACCCTTCTAGTTAGGCATCCCGATTGAAAATCGGGAGGCCTTATGTTTTTGTCTGTTTTTTTTTTTTTTTTTTTCTTCTTTTTTTTTTTTTTTTTTTTCTTCCGCCGTTTGGTTTCCGGATCATAACTCTTGAACGCCTCGATCTATCTTTCCGAAATTTTCACAGCTCATCCGAAATACTTTGCTTCTAACCCCTATTGTTTTTCGTCGAGATCCGAAATCCAAGATGGCCGCCAGTGGCCATTTTGGAAAAAAAATTCACTGACTGCATCCTGCATGTCCAGCATGAGGCTAGGCTCTGCCCTCTCAGCCAGTGCAGGAGATCAGCCAGTCTGTCCAGCTCAGAAATAGGCTCCGCCCCTCTCAGCCAGCCTTGCTCAGTCATGCCTGACAAGATCAGCCAGTCTGTCCAGCACAGAAATAGGCTCCACCCCTCTCAGCCAGCCCTGCTCAGTGATGTCTGACAAGTGATACAGCTAGCATGTCCAACATGACCCTAGGCTCATATCCATGCATTATCCCTCACTCCCCCCTCCAACGCCTGGTTTACTAGTGTGTGTACATGGTAAAAGAATGAAGTTCCATCCCACAGAATACAATAGTTGGTTAATAAGCCAACACACATGACACAACATGCTTGGGGAATGATTTGCCCTGTCTGCATTTATATTGTACAAACATGTATTGTTTGAATGTTTTGTTATTCAACTCTATCTCACATGCAATGACCAAATCATCATTGTTTTAGTTAGCTGGCAAATGTTTGGCTTTGGTTATAATATGAATGCGAAAATTCCGCTGTATTGTACAAGTTTTGAAATCACAAAATTGGCCAAGATGACACAGCATTCTTTTAGTCACGTATCATTTTATATTTGACAGGAGCACCTGGAAAATATCACGAACATTCTGATTAAATATACTAGTACGCTGAATAATATTGACTGGATAATTAAGGCATTTCGGCAGAAATGCCTTTATGGTTTTAGCAGAATTTTTTTTTTTTTTTTTTTCTTTTTTTTCTTCTTCCGCCACTTTTGGTTTCCGGACGATAACTTTAGATTGCCTTGACGGATCCTTGTCAAATTTTCACCGCAAGTCAGAAATGATATGAGGAAGAACCCTATTCTTTTTGAGCCGGATCGGAGGTCCGTGAGGTCCGTGAGGATGAAATCAAGGCTAATTTTAAGACTTGGTTTCCGGACGATAACTGGAAAAATATTTATGCAATAGTTGCAGAACTCTGCATGGAGGTTCATATGCCACCAGGGAAGAACCCTATTGATTTTGGGATCGATCCGTCAAACGACCTTTGACCTAGAGGTCAAAATAATTTTTTGCTGATTCATCCTTGAGGCTTCCTGCATATCTCGGAAACCGTGCGTCGTAGAGCGAAACGGACGTTATTTTCGGACTCGTCGCCCTAGACAAACATCTCTAGGGTGTACTTTTTTTTTTGATCCGGCTCCGAGGTCCGTGAGGTCCGTGAGGATGAAATCGAGGAACTTGGTTTCCGGACGATAACTCAAAAAATATTCAGGCAATAGTTGCAGAATTTTGCACGGAGGTTTATATATCACCAGGGAAGAACCCTATTGATTTTGGGATCGATACCTCAAACGACCTTTGACCTAGAGGTCGAAATAATTTTTTGCTGAGTCATCCTTGATTCATCCTGCATATCTCGGAAACGGTGCGTCGTAGAGCGAAACGGACGTTATTTTCGGACTCGTCGCCCTAGACAAACATGTCTAAGGGGTATTATGGATGAACTTTGACCTTGACCCGAAATTTTTTTGCCGAGTCGGCATTTTTCGTTTTCGTCGATATCTCGGAAACGGTGCGTCGTAGAGCGAAACGGACGTTATTTTCGGACTCGTCGCACTAGACAAACATGTCTAAGGGGTATTATGGATGAACTTTGACCTTGACCCGAAATTTTTTTGCCGAGTCGGCATTTTTCGTTTTCGTCGATATCTCGGAAACGGTGCGTCGTAGAGCGAAACGGACGTTATTTTCGGACTCGTCGCCCTAGACAAACATGTCTAAGGGGTATTATGGATGAACTTTGACCTTGACCCGAAATTTTTTTGCCGAGTCGGCATTTTTCGTTTTCGTCGATATCTCGGAAACGGTGCGTCGTAGAGCGAAACGGACGTTATTTTCGGACTCGTCGCACTAGACAAACATGTCTAAGGGGTATTATGGATGAACTTTGACCTTGACCCGAAATTTTTTTGCCGAGTCGGCATTTTTCGTTTTCGTCGATATCTCGGAAACGGTGCGTCGTAGAGCGAAACGGACGTTATTTTCGGACTCGTCGCCCTAGACAAACATGTCTAAGGGGTATTATGGATGAACTTTGACCTTGACCCGAAATTTTTTTGCCGAGTCGGCATTTTTCGTTTTCGTCGATATCTCGGAAACGGTGCGTCGTAGAGCGAAACGGACGTTATTTTCGGACTCGTCGCACTAGACAAACATGTCTAAGGGGAATTATGGATGAACTTTGACCTTGACCCGAAATTTTTTTGCCGAGTTGGCATTTTTCGTTTTCGTCGATATCTCGGAAACGGTGCGTCGTAGAGCGAAACGGACGTTATTTTCGGACTCGTCGCACTAGACAAACATGTCTAAGGGGTATTATGGATGAACTTTGACCTTGACCCGAAATTTTTTTGCCGAGTCGGCATTTTAGGTTACCGGACCTTTGGTCCGATAACCTATTGGCATGGCGTTGCGTCCGTCCGTCCGTCCGTCTAGCCGTCCGTCCGTCCGTCCGTCCGTCCGTCCGTCCGGCGTTAACATTTTTATCTTTAAAGTTAACGATCGAATCTTTCTGAAATTTTGCACAAAAATGCCTAAAAATATTTTGAGAAGGAGGTATTTTTTTGTTTTTTGATTTTCGCATTTTTTTCAAAATGGCGGCCGTTTTTGTCGAAAAACGCTGAATTTTGGACTTTGACGGCCATTTTCTCAAAAACTGTCTGATCAGTTTTGAGTTTTTGGTTTCAAAAGATTCCCCTCATATACCTCTGTGATATGTATAAGTTTGGTTGCCCTAAATTCGCCGGTTTCCGTGTGGCGGCCATTTTGAATTTTTGGCGGGTCGGCAAAAAAATTTTTTTTCGCCCCAAATCACATTACTATCCATTTTGAGCCATTTCTAGGGCAAAAAAAAATTTTCACCCTTTGAAAAAAATTTTGGACTTAGAAAATTTTCGGCACTTTTTTCCTTCATAATGGGAGCTGTCTGGACTGTACTCATAGAACGCTTGAAGATAGAGCTTAGAAATTGGCACTTTCAAATGGGAAGTCATATATGGCGACTTGTGTGGTGACCTTGAATTTGACCTTCGATGACCTTGAAAGGTCAAAACAGCCATTTTGGGGTAAAAAAATGCCCAGATTTGCCTCTGTAGATGAAATGCTTGCAGATAGAGCTCATGTTTGCATTATGAACATATAGGAAGACATATATGGCACAACTAATGATGACCTTGAACTTGACGTCAGATGACCTTGAGTGCCGAATGCTTGACTTGGAATGTGTAAATTGACCTGATCGGCCTAAACGATTCCACCCAACATATAGAATATCAAATGCCGCACACATACATGTAATGGTAACATCGAAGTTCATACGGATGACCTTGATTGGTAAATCCCAAAGGTCATATGTTTACACTGCGAACCTTCATTGGTAAATCTCAAGGTCTGTTACCTGCCAATGCTGCCATGGCCAAACCAAAATTGTCCGGTAACCTATCTTAGCCTTTGGGCTAATTTTTTCGTTTTCGTCGATATCTCGGAAACGGTGCGTCGTAGAGCGAAACGGACGTTATTTTCGGACTCGTCGCACTAGACAAACATGTCTATGGGGAATTATTGATGAACTTTGACCTTGACCCGAAATTTTTTTGCCGAGTCGGCATTTTTCGTTTTCGTCGATATCTCGGAAACGGTGCGTCGTAGAGCGAAACGGACGTTACTTTCAGACTTGTCGCCCTAGACAAACATGTCTAAGGGGTATTATGGATTAACTTTGACCTTGACCCGAAATTTTTTTGCCGAGTCGGCAGTTTTTGTTTTCGTCGATATCTCGGAAACGGTGCGTCGTAGAGCGAAACGGATGGTATTTTCGGACTCGTCGCCCTAGACAAACATGTCTAGCGGGTATTATGGATGAACTTTGACCTTGACCCGAAATTTGTCGACATTTTTCATTTTCGTCGATATCTAGTATTATAAATTATTCATCACACCGAAATGCCTCCAAGGCATCTTTAGGCCTTGACGTCTAGTTGTCCATTCATTTGGGGTGGCAAATGTCTGGTGGGCCAAGTTGTCAAGATGATAAAAAGCAGTTCTGGTAAGAAACTGTCTGATGAGCTCTCACTCTTACCCACATACAATGGCCTATGTATCCTTTTTTCTCAGTCCAGTATGACCATTTGAAATGATAAGAACAAAATGGGGGATGCCACAAAGCCTATAGGCTTTTATGTCTAGTTTTAGGTCGTGGTGAATTCTGAAGCTTTCCGTTACTCCAAGTATATCAAAAGAAAAATCTTTGTTACTTAAGTTAGAAATGAGTGTGCAAAATTCATCCCAATGACCATGCAGACTTTGGCAGATGAAAAAAAATCTTGGTAGATGAAAAAAATTAATGGTAGGGTCATCAAATACGAAAATTTCACAGACTGCACAACAAAAAGTTACTACAACAGGGCTAAATATGTTCTAGAGAATCATATCTTACATTTAAGACCTGTTTCAGCTTTGTGTACAGCTGGTTGATTAAATTCAAAAATTTGTGGACTGTGCGATGCTGAATGGCAATTTTCTACCAAATTCCATAGTTTCATCGCAAAAATTGAAGAAGTTGGCAATCTACACCAATGTGAAATTTCAGCCCCAAACGGGATTTGGTCCTGTACATCCATCATGATTCGAAATAATATTGTAATTTTAGACCAGAAGACACATTGGGAGTGTATTCTCCACAAATATGTTTATTTCAAAAAATTGCACAGCTACAAAACCGAGCAAATGCACAAAATTATGTGAGCGCCGAGAACTTTAATGGATGGGCTAAATTTAACATTGGGGTAGAATGCCAACTTTTTAAATTTTTGCGATAAGAGTCTGAAATTCGGTAGAAAATTGCCGTTTGACTCCCAGGTGGAGTATGCCAAGTTATAGAATGACATCATCCGACACTGCATATATGCGAAAAACAGTGTAAATGAGTTAGAAAACTCAGGGTATAGTGCTGAAAAAGAACGAGGAGTTATTTTTGTGGACCATGTGGACTGGCTGAAGGACACATGTTCCGCCAACAGGACAAGCGACCGATTGTTACAACTGTCTGCGGGTTTGGATTCAGACATTCCTCTGAGAGAACGCTCAGGACTTTGTACTTTCACTTCATGCTGCACTTGTTGGTCCTCAGATTATCATGTTCCATTTTTCTGCAAAAAGGCGCTTCACAATCTGTTGCTTCATGAAAATGAATATGAAGGTCTTGTAAATACATAAAATTTATAGAAAACAAAGATAATAGCTGTTACACTTTTCAGTCTATATGAATTTTTGCACAGTGAATCTAGGTAGATCTATATGGTATATTCGGTATCGTTTGCGATTCGTTTCGGCATATGTATAGAAATCAGTGACCTATTGCTTCACATCGAAAGTTTTTCATACCAAAATTTAATACGTGCAAAAACAATGATAGTTCATTTCAAAGATTATGAATATATAAATAACATCATGAAGAGATTGAAAAACCTTCAAAATTCTGTTTTTCTTCTGAAAGCTCGTTCTGTGAAACACGGTCTCTTCCGAAAATGATGTCTGCTTCACTATAAAAAGGATGCAGCCTTTGTTCTTATCAAGTATAAGAACACGGATTTCGAAGAAGTTTATATACGATGATTTTTAGCTTACCTGCCCTATGGGCCGATAAGCTATTGTCGTGGTATTTTGTCCGTCGTCCGTCGTTCGTCCGTCGTCTGTCGTCCGTCGTCCGTCCGTCGTCCGTCCGGGTCTGTAACTATTTTTTGACATGATGAATTTCCCCATAAATTTGTCAGAACATACCTTGGGCCAGTATCTAAAGACGTTTTTTAAATTTTTTTGACTGAATCGTTTTTGCCTATTTGGCGGCCATTTTTGACGAAAAATTGCCAATTTTAGACTTTGGAGGCCATTTTCTCAAAAACTGTCTGATCAGTTTTAATAATAATAATAATCAGATTTATTTAACAACGGTCCATGATGAAAGGCAATTCTGCCTGTCTTCCCCATCCCCCGTCGGGTGACAATTTAGAATTTGGAAAGCACATTTGAATGGAGAAACCTTTGCGTTGCCAGGATGAAAACTCCACCTACTTTGTGCCGGTGACGGGGATCGAACCCGCGTCACCTACCGCCTCTGAGCTTCGTTGCTTCAAGAGCCACCGGTCCCATCCACTCGGCCACAGAGGCGGTTCAGTGGTTTTGAGATTTTTGTTTCAAAACATTCCTCTCATGTACCTTTATGACGTGTATAAGTTTCGTTGCCCTTGAATCGCTGGTCTGCTTGTGGCGGCCATTTTGGTTTTTTGACGGGTCGGCGAAAAAAATTTTTTTTGTCCCAAATCAAGTCACTATTCATTTTGAGCCATTTCCAGCCAAAAAAAAAAATTTTTTTTTGGCCATTGAAAAATTTGTTTGACTTAGAAAATTTCACCCAAATTTCCTTCATAATGGGAGCTGTGCAGAGTAAACTCATAGAACACTTGAAGATAGAGCCTAAGTATTGGCACATTCAAATGGGAAATCATATATTGCGGTTTGAGTGATGACCTTGAATATGACCTTCAATGACCTTGGAAGGTCAAAACGACCTTTTTTGTCGAAAAATGGCCAATTTTGGATTTTTGATGGCCATTTTCTCAAAAAGTGTCTAATCAGTTTTGAGATTTTTGCTTCAAAACATTCCTCTCATGTACCTTTATGACGTGTATAAGTTTCGTTGCCCTTGAATCGCCGATCTGCGTGTGGCGGCCATTTTGATTTTTTGACGGGTCGGCGAAAAACATTTTTTTGTCCCAAATCAAGTCACTATTTGTTTTGAGCCATTTCCAGCAAAAAAAATTTTTTTTTTTTGGCCATTGAAACATTTTTTGGACTTAGAAAATTTCACCCAAATTTCCTTCATGATGGGAGGTGTGCAGAGTAAATTCATAGAACACTTGAAGATAGAGCCCAAGTATTGGCACATTCAAATGGGAAATCATATATTGCGGTTTGAGTGATGACCTTGAATTTGACCTTCAATGACCTTGGAAGGTCAAAACGATCTTTTTTGTAAACTCATATGAGTAAACTCATAGAAGACTACAAAATAGAGCCTAAGTATTAGCACATTCAAATGGGAAATCATATATTGCAGTTTGAGTGATGACTTTGAATTTGACCTTCAATGATCTTGAAATGTCAAAAACGATGAATTTTGTCTTTGATGGCCATTTTGTCAAAATCTATTCAGACAGTTTTTCTCAAAATAATGTATATGATTCTCTTTATCTACCTTTGTGATGTGTTATTTGATTTCGTATTATAGTCCATACAGATAATGTGTTTCCAGCAACATTTAAGAACATGTTTTGACATTTAGAGTTCAAGATCAGTGTAACAATTTATATGTTGGAAAATCAATACTCTGCGTTTCTCATGATTGCCGGTAAGCTACAGCACCCTTGGTGCTATGTTTGCGGGTCTTTATCCTCCAGGTCGTTCTGGTTGGATTTCACTATATGATGGCTTGCAGAAGCGTGACGACATTTTTTTCTTGATACTAGGCAGTTTCTTTCTTCTCGTGTACTTCGAATCTTGTCGTGAAAACAGGGCAGAAAAATTATGTACACTGTTGAACTAAATTTCAGTAACTGTTTTGTCTAGCGAATTCGCAAAAATAAATGGCGAGACTATAATATTCATTTGGGAACATCTAAATTTCATTTATTTACCTGTAACATCATTAACTGTAATATCTTGAATAGCTCATATATTAAAGTACGTAAACTTTATGTCTGATGATGACTAATTTCTCATTGCCGGACCTACTTTTTGTCATGCGCTATCTCAGGTAGAGTATTGTACATTTTTGACGTGAAGAACTAGTTTCCTCGTAATTTACGATATACAACATGCAAACATGTCGTTTTGACTATTACCGTACGTGATGCTGCATTATGGTAAATGGGCTCCAATGAGGTAAATGGGCGCCAATCGCACGTGGTTTTAGCAGTATGTCAAACGACCGTTAAACCCACATCACGCACGAAATGCGATCTAGGCCTACATTCGGGACAGCATTCATTTTGGCGGGAAAGTCAAACAAAGAATATAGTTTCAAAACTAGTTGAGAAAGCGGGGTGGGAGTAGCGGGGGTTGCGCGGGCGCCTGGGGCTGTGGGAACATGCAACATATGTCAAGTCACTGCCAATATAAGGCAGTTACTGTTATGAATATCGCTGCATTGTAGCTCCGTCGTCAGAACGCTCATACAACTAGGAAACCGAAACGAGAGCCAACGCGGTAAGTAATTTTAACTCAAGTAATGGGAAATAGGGTTATTAAACGATTGACAAAACATAAGTACATAATGTGAATAAATTAATAATTAACATATGATTCATAATTGATATTATAGTGTAGCAAATTAGCATTTACTGAGAGACATTGTCATTTAATTCCTGAAGCTTTCTGTCTCTGAGAGCCGTTCCTTTCATATATACATCCACTGATATATACACATGAAGTTGACTACAGATATTCATCCAGACTGACCTTAGAGGCCACCTGTCTGGCATAATCTTGTCAAATCAGTTATACACGTTTTTAGGTTACCGGACCTATGGTCCGATAACCTATTGGCATGGCGTTGCGTCCGTCGTCCGTCGTCCGTCGTCGTCCGTCGTCGTCCGTCGTCGTCCGTCGGCGTCCGTCGTCGTCCGTCGTCGTCCGTCGTCGTCGTCGTCCACATTTTTATCTTTTTTGTTTACAGGCGAATATTTCTGAAATTTTGCACAAAAATACTTAAAAATAATTCAAGAAGGAGGTATTTTTTAGTTTTTTGATTTTCGCATTTTTTTCAAAATGGCGGCCGTTTTCGACGAAAAATGCCTGATTTTGGACTTTGGCGGCCATTTTCTCAAAATCTGTTCAGTAACTTTTTTTCTTTTTGATAAATAACACTCCTCATATGTACTCCTATGATGTCTATAAATTTCGTTGCGCTTGAATCGCTCGAAGTGGGCCATTTTGGCCCAAACTCGGCTCAAATGGGACTTTCCCATGTTAAATTCTCCTATGCTTTATAATGGGACACATTATGCCTAATATCTCACTTGATATTGAGATTAGAGACTAGGAGTCAATTGTGGACCTATAGGAAATGATATATGCTGAATATTCTCGTGACCTTGAATTTGACCTCTGACCTCACTTTCAAGGTCAGAGCACAAAATGGCTTATAACTCTACAGCTTAGGAATCAATTGTGGATATATAGGAAATGATATATTCTGAATATTCTCGTGACCTTGAATTTGACCTCTGACCTCAGTTTCAAGGTCAGAGCACAAAATGGCTTATATCTCGCTTATTATCGACTCTACAGCTTAGGAATCAATTGTGGACATATAGGAAATGATATATGCTGAATATTCTGATGACCTTGAATTTGACCTTCGACCTCATTTTCAAGGTCACAGGACAAAATGGCTAATACCTTGCTTGTTATCGACTTTACAGCTTAGCAATGAATTATGAACATATAGGAAATGATATATGCAGATTATTGTCATGACCTTGAATTTGACCTTTGACCTCATTTTCAAGGTCACAGGACAAAATGGCTAATATCTCACTTATTATCGATTTTACAGCTTAGGAATCAATTGTGGACATATAGGAAATGATATATGCTGAATATTCTCGTGACCTTGAATTTGACCTCTGACCTCATTTCTAAGGTCCAAGGACAAACTGGCTCATATCTTGCTCCTCTATTGACTGTATGGCTTGGGAATCAATTGTGGACATGATATACATGATATAGAAAATGATATACACTGAATATTTTGATGACCTTGAATTTGACCTTTGCCCCTTCATTTTCAAGGCTACAGCATAAAATTGCTAATCTCTCTCTGATTATTGAACTTACAGCTTAGCAATCAACTGTGGACATGATATATGCTTAATGTTATATATGCTGAATATTCTCTTGACCTTGAATTCAACCAGTGACCTGGCTAATACCTAAAATATTAAACATTGTCCGGTAGCCTATCTTTGGCCCTTGGCCTAATTTTAGGGTTTCCCTATTTCATTTCACTTTCTTCTTCCGATCGGGAAACTCTTTGTACCATGTTCATATGATTAGAGATTTCCACCTTATTTTCAAAGCTACTCTTGTTTAAACTAGTATGATTTTTCACAAACAGCAAAATTAGAATAAAAAAAAGCATTCTTAATCTGGAATATATATGACTGTAGCGAGAAAATCAGCACAATGTCTCCGATATTTTCGTATCATTTTTTTTTTATTAAATAATATCCCCATACCATTAAACATTGAAGGGTGTTTTCTGTGCGGAATACTCGGCAGGTTATTACGCATGGATGTACATTAGTTGTACATATAAAGCATCATCATGTATCGTAGCAATGTACAAGCTATGTAAAATTTTGTACCAGCCACGTCCGACTATGAGTATACACTAAAAACATATCAAACTATTCACACTCAGAACCGTATAATCAAGATGGCGGAAGGTTTCTAGCTTCACTTTGTTTCAGGCTATTTCGAGGAAATTACCTCTGATAGAAAATGCGCTATTCCTGCTAAGAAGCACATGTTTGTGTTCAGAACAAAGAGGCCGTGTTTGTTTGTTGAGAAGTTTTCTATTTTCGCTGGTTTTTCGATCTTCAGATTCGTGCATGTATAACCCTACCTTTTGTTGCCTATAACCCTACCGATACTACGGCCGTGAACAGATATAACCCTTCCAGCCGAAACATGTGACAGTTAAGAATCATTTAAATCCTACAGTTTATCTGCAGAAAACGAACACTTGAGTAGTACAGTAACTGTGATACCATTTATTTTGACCTTCTGAAGATTGAGATTATGAATTTTAGAGATCTGATGGTGTAAACTGCAGTATCGAGTTTGAATACAAAAAATAATGTACATATAGGCCTACTCTACTTTTTAGGTTACCGGACCTATGGTCCGATAACCTATTGCCGTCACGTTGCGTCCGTCGTCCGTCCGTCGTCCGTCGTCCGTCCACAGCTGTATCTTTAAAGTTTACAGGCGGATTTTTCTGAAATTTTGCACAAAAATGCCTAAAAATATTTCAAGAGGGGGTTTTTTTTTAGTTTTTTGATTTTCGCATTTTTTTCAAAATTGGCCATTTTTCGTCAAAAATTATGAAAAATGGCCAATTTTGGACTTTGGCGGCCATTTTCTCAAAAACTGTCTGATCAGTTTTGAGATTTTCATTTCAGAAGATTCCCCTTATGTACCTTTATGATGTGTATAAGTTTTGTTGCCCTTGAATCGCTGGTCTCCGTGTGGCGGCCATTTTGAATTTTTGACGGGTCGACGGAAAAAAATTTTTTTGCCCCAAATTGCGTTACTATCCATTTTGGGCCATTTCTAGGCAAAAAAAATTATTTCACCCTTTGAAAAAAATTTGGGACTTGGAAAATTTTCGGCACTTTTTTCCTTCATAATGGGAGCTGCCTAGACTGTACTCATAGAATGCTTGAAGATAGAGCTTAGAAATTAGCACTTTCAAATGGGAAGTCATATATGAAGACTTGTGTGGTGACCTTGAATTTGACCTTGGATGACCTTGAAATGTCAAAACAGCCATTTTTGAGTCGAAAAATGCCCAAATTTGCACCTTGTTTGTCTTTAATCGAAAACTGTCTGATCACTTTTGAGATTTTTATTTCAAAACATAGTAATTGGGGTTTTTGACATGATGTGTATAAATATGTATATAGTGTATAAAGTGCCTTGAATTGCTCAAAAGGCTAGAAATTTAGGCTGAATAGGCCCCAAATTTAATTTTTGGTCGTTTTCCTTCAAATTTATCTGATCAGTTTTGAGATTTTTGTTATAAAACATGCTAATTGGGGTCCCTGACATTGTGTATAAAGATGGAGTGCTTTGAACTGCTTAAAAGGCCCCTTGAGTGTGTAAATTGGCCTCTACAGCCAAAAAATGTTTGTAGGTATAGCTGGAATTGGAAGTCATATACATGTATACCACATATATATGTGGCTTTTTTGGGTGACGTTGAACTTGACGTTAGATGACATTGAGTGCTATATCTCAGTGTCACGTCCAACAAGAAATGTGTAAATTTCGTTTATAGACAAAAGACTTGTAGATAGACCTTGTATTTGTATTTTGAACATACATGAATACAAGGTTATATGCTGCACACTAAATGATGACATTGAAGTTCACGAAGATGATTGGTTTATCTTAACGTCATATCTCACCTGTCCTGTTTCAACTAAAGTTGTCCGGTAACCTATCTTAGCCCTTGGGCTAATTTTAGCTTACCGGCCCTTTGGGCCGATAAGCTATTGTCGTGGTATTTCGTCCGTCATCCGTCGTCCGGCGTCCGTCGTCCGTCCGGCGTCCGTCGTCCGTCCGGGTCTGTAACTTTTTTTTGACATGATGAATTTCCCCATAAATTTGTCAGAACATACCTTGGGCCAGTATCTAAAGACGTTTTTTTAATTTTTTTGATTGAATCGTTTTTACCCATTTGGCGGCCATTTTTGACGAAAAATTCCCAATTTTGGACTTTGGAGGCCATTTTCTCAAAAACTGTCTGATCAGTTTTGAGAATTTTGTTTCAAAACATTCCTCTCATGTACCTTCATGACGTGTATAAGTTTCGTTGCCCTTGAATCGTCGGTCTGTGTGTGGCGGCCATTTTGATTTTTTGACAGGTCGGCCAAAAAAATTTTTTTTGTCCCAAATCAAGTCACTATTCATTTTGAGCCATAAAACTCATAGAACACTTGAAGATAGAGCCTAAGTATTGGCACATTCAAATGGGAAATCATATATTGCAGTTTGAGTGATGACCTTGAATTTGACCTTCAATGACCTTGGAAGGTCAAAACGACCTTTTTTGTCGAAAAATGGCCAAATTGGATTTTTGATGGCCATTTTCTCAAAAACTGTCTGATCAGTTTTGAGATTTTTGTTTTAAAACATTCCCCCCATGTACCTCTATGATGTGTATAAGTTTTGTTGCCCTTGAATCGCCGGTCTGCGTGTGGCGGCCATTTTGATTTTTTGACGGGTTGGCAAAAAAAATTTTTTTTTTCCAAAATCAAGTCACTATTTGTTTTGAGCCATTTCCAGCAGAAAAAAAACAAATTTTTTTTTTGGTCATTGAAAAATTTTTTGGACTTGGAAAATTTCATCAATTTTTCCTTCATAATGGGAGCTGTGCAGAGTAAACTCATAGAAGACTTCAAAATAGAGCCTAAGTATTGGCACATTTAAATGGGAAATCATATATTGCGGTTTGAGTGATGACCTTGAATTTGACCTTCAATGACCTTGGAAGGTCAAAAACGATGAATTTTGTCTTTGGTGGCCATTTTGTCTAAATCTATTCAAACAGTTTTTCTCAAAATCATGTATGAGATTATCTTTATGTACCTTTGTGATGTGTAATTTGATTTCGTATTATAGTCCATACAGATAATGTGTTTCCAGCAACATTTACGAACATCTTTTGACAATTAGAGTTCAAAATCAGTGTAACAAATTATATGTTGGAAAATCAATACTCTGCGTTTCGCATGATTGCCGGTAAGCTACAGCACCCTTGGTGCTATGTTTATCGTTTACACTGATTTTGCTGATATTTTTGTGAAGCTAAATGGTATCGTATTATGTCCTGATATACCTCACCTGTGAATCAAACCGCAATTCTTTACCATTTTTAGGTTACCGGACCTATGGTCCGATAACCTATTGCCGTTGCGTCCGTCGTCTGTCCGTCGTCCGTCGTCCGTCCACATTTTTAGGTTACCGGACCTTTGGTCCGATAAGCTATTGGCATGGCGTTGCGTCCGTCCGTCCGTCTATCCATTTTGGGCCATTTCTAGGGCAAAAAAAATTTTCACCCTTTGAAAAAAATTTTGGACTTACAAAATTTTCGGCACTTTTTTCCTTCATAATGGGAGCTGTCCGGACTGTACTCATAGAACGCTTGAAGATAGAGCTTAGAAATTGGCACTTTCAAATGGGAAGTCATATATGGCGACTTGTGTGGTGACCTTGAATTTGACCTTGGATGACCTTGAAAGGTCAAAACAGCCATTTTTGGGTCGAAAAACGCTCAAATTTGCACCTGGTCTGTATTTTCTCAAAAACTGTCTGATCAGTTTTGAGATTTTTGCTTAAAAAGATTCCTCTTATATACCTCTGTGACGTGTATAAGTTTTGTTGCCCTTGAATCGCCGATCTCAGTGTGGCGGCCATTTTGAATTTTTGACGAGTCGGCGAAAAAAATTTTCTTCGCCCCAAATCGCATTACTATCCATTTTGGGCCATTTCTAGGCAAAAAAAATTTTCACCCTTTGAAAAAACTTTTGGACTTTGAAAATTTTCGGCACTTTTTTTCCTTCATAATGGGAGCTGTCAGGACTGTACTCATAGAACGCTTGAAGATAGTGCTTAGAAATTAGCACTTTCAAATGGGAAGTCATATATGGCGACTTGTGTGGTGCCCTTGAATTTGACCTTTGATGACCTTGAAAGGTCAAAACAGCCATTTTGGGGTCAAAAAATGCCCAGATTTGCCTCTGTAGATGAAATGCTTGCAGATAGAGCTCATGTTTGCATTATGAACATATAGGAAGACATATATGGCACAACTAATGATGACCTTGAACTTGACGTCAGATGACCTTGAGTGCCAAATGTCTGACTTGGAATGTGTAAATTGACCTGAGCGGCCTAAACGATTCCACCCAACATATAGAATATCAAATGCTGCACACATACATGTAATGGTTACATCGAAGTTCATACGGGTGACCTGGATTGGTAAATCCCAAGGTCATATGTTTACACTGCGAACCTTGATTGGTAAATCTCAAGGTCTGTTACCTGCCAATGCTGCCATGGCCAAACCAAAATTGTCCGGTAACCTATCTTAGCCTTTGGGCTAATTTTTATCTGTAAAGTTTACAAGCGTATTTTCCTGAAATTTTGCACAAAGTTGCCTAAAAATATTTCAAGAGGGGGTTATTTTTTAGTTTTTTTGATTTTTGCATTTTTCTCAAAATGGCGGCCATTTTTGACGAAAAATGGCCAATTTTGGACTTTGGCGGCCATTTTCTCAAAAACTGTCTGATCAGTTTTGAGATTTTTGTTTTAAAAGATTCCCCTTATGTACCTTTATGATGTGTATAAGTTTTGTTGCCCTTGAATCGCCGGTCTCCGTGTGGCGGCCATTTTGAATTTTTGACGGGTCGGCGAAAAAAATTTTTTGGGTCCCAAATCGCGTTACTATCCATTTTGGGTCATTTCTAGACAAAAAAATTTTTTCACCCTTTGAAAAAAATTTTGGACTGAAAATTTTCGGCACTTTTTTCCTTCATAATGATAGCTGTCGGGACTGTACTCATAGAACGCTTGAAGATAGAGCTTAGATATTGGCACTTTCAAATGGAAAGTCATATATGGCGACTTGTGTGGTGACCTTGAATTTGACCTTGGATGACCTTGAAAGGTCAAAACAGCCATTTTTGGGTCGAGAAATTTGCACCTGGACTGTCTTTTCTCGAAAACTGTCTGATCAGTTTTGAGATTATTGTTTCAAAATATTCCCCTTATGTACCTTTATGATGTCTATAAGTTTTGTTGCCCTTGAATCGCCGGTCTCCGTGTGGCGGCCATTTTGAATTTTTGACGGGTCGGCGAAAAAAATTTTGTTTGCCCCAAATCGCGTTACTATTCATTTTGGGTCATTTCTAGACAAAAAAAAATTTTCACCCTTTGAAAAAAGTTTTGGACTTGAAAAATATTCGGCACTTTTTTCCCTCATAATGGGAGCTGCCAGGACTGTACTCATAGTACGCTTGAAGATAGAGCTTAGATATTGGCACTTTCAAATAGGAAGTCATATATAGCGATTGGGGAGGGGACCTTGAATTTGACCTTTGATGACCTTGAAAGGTCAAAACAGCCATTTTTGGGTGAAAAAATACCCAAATTTGCCTCTACAGATGAAATGCATGTAGATAGAGCCTCAGTTTGCATTATGAACATATAGGAAGTCATATATGGAACAACTAATGATGACCTTGATTTTGACCTTGGATGACCTTGAGTGCTAAATGTCTGACTTGAAATCTTGAAAGTGGCCTCTGAAGCATAAACTTTTACACATATAGGTTAGGATTGTGTATAAGCCTGTAAAAAAGTCGTATAAATGGCACGTTTTTTTTTTCACATTTTTTTAACTTGACCTTAAAGACCTTGAAGGGCGAATTTCAAAATCTGAAATTGGCCTCTACACACGAAATACTTGTTGGTAAAACTTATATGTTTGTATTATGAACATGTATACGAAGTCATATGCAGCATACCTGATGGTGACATTGAGATTCACAAAGATGACCTTGACTGGTAAATCTCAAAATCATATGTCACCTACAATGCTTGAAACCAAAATTGTCCGGTAACCTATCTTAGCCCTTGGGCTAATTTTTCAGACTTCTGTCGCCAAAATTGAACAAGTTGGCAATCTACCCCAATGTTAAATTTAGCCCGGTCGCTGAATTTCTGGGCCCACACACAATTTGGTGCATTTGCTCGGTTTTGTAGCGGTGCAATGTTTTGCAATGATTTGGCTAGGAAGTCTGAAATTCGGTAGAAAATTGCCGTTTGTCTGCCATGTGAAGCATATCAAGTAATAGAACGATACCATTTAGCATCGCAAAAATATTTTCAAAAACCAGTGAAAACAAGTTAGAAACATATTGGAAACAGTCATCTCCGTTAATCACAGTCTGCTTGTTAACGCGAAAACTTGTAAAGCGGCTAGGCCTATGGTCTTGTCTCAAATGCGGTACAAAAGTAAAAAGCATACTTGTGTTCAATTATTTAATATGTTCAATACATTCAAAACGGTTAAAATGGGGTCATTTGTAACTATACCAGCCCATTTAAAAATTTGGAGGGACACAGTAAGTAAATTTTGAAAAAACTTTTGTTTCCCAAATCACTTCTAAGTTTTACCATGATATACTTTTAAATGAACTTTTATGTATTTTGGAAGAGTTTCCCATGGGATAACTTTGATAATTTATTTTAAGATTAGGAATATCTAGGTCTACGATATCAGAAATATATTAGATGATACTTTATGAAAATATTCGCACAGACAATTTACATTAGGCCATCGTTTTTTATTTAATTGTTTTACGAACTTTTTTGCTTTAAAAATTTTAAGTCGGTCGGTAGGAAGGAATAAAAATAAAAATTGCTGAAAATGTGTGGTCGGGCTAATAAAAAATTAGGCCAAGGGCCGAAGATAGGTTACCGGACAATGTTTAATATTTTACATGTTAGCCAGGTCACTGGTTGAATTCAAGGTCAAGAGAATATTCAGCATATATAACATTAAGCATATATCATGTCCACAGTTGATTGCTAAGCTGTAAATTCAATAATCAGAGAGATATTAGCAATTTTGTGCTGTGGCCTTGAAAATGAAGGGGCAAAGGTCAAATTCAAGATCATCAAAATATTCAATGTATATCATTTTCTATATCATGTCCACAATTGATTCCCAAGCCATACAGTCAATAGAGGAGCTAGATATGAGCCAGTTTGTCCTTGGACCTTGAAAATGAGGTCAGAGGTCAAATTCAAGGTCACGAGAATATTCAGCATATATCATTTCCTATATGTCCACAATTGATTCCTAAGCTGTAAAATCGATAATAAGTGAGATATTAGCCATTTTGTCCTGTGACCTTGAAAATGAGGTCACAGGTCAAATTCAAGATCATGACAATAATCTGCATATATCATTTCCTATATGTTCATAATTGATTGCTAAGCTGTAAAGTCGATAACAAGCGAGATATTAGCCATTTTGTCCTGTGACCTTGAAAATGAGTTCGAAGGTCAAATTCAAGGTCATCAGAATATTCAGCATATATCATTTCCTATATGTCCACAATTGATTCTTAAGCTGTAGAGTCGATAATAAGCGAGATATAAGCCATTTTGTGCTCTGACCTTGAAACTGAGGTCAGAGGTCAAATTCAAGGTCACGAGAATATTCAGCATATATTATTTCCTATATGTTCACAATTGATTCCTAAGCTGTAGAGTCGATAATAAGCGAGATATAAGCCATTTTGTGCTCTGACCTTGAAACTGAGGTCAGAGGTCAAATTCAAGGTCACGAGAATATTCAGCATATATCATTTCCTATATGTCCACAATTGATTCCTAGTCTCTAATCTCAATATCAAGTGAGATATTAGGCTTAATGTGTCCCATTATAAAGCATAGGAGAATTTAACATGGGAAAGTCCCATTTGGGCCGAGTTTGGGCCAAAATGGCCCACTTCGAGCGATTCAAGCACAACAAAATTTATAGACATCATAGAAGTACATATGAGGAGTCTTATGTATCAAAAAGAAAAAAAGTTACTGAACAGATTTTGAGAAAATGGCCGCAAAAGTCCAAAATCAGGCATTTTTCGTCGAAAACGGCCGCCATTTTGAAGAAAAAGCGGAAATCAAAAAACTAAAAAATACCTCCTTCTTGAATTATTTTTAGGTATTTTTGTGCAAAATTTCAGAAGAATTCGCCCGTAAACAAAAAAGATAAAAATGTGGACGACGACGACGACGACGACGGACGACGACGGACGACGGACGACGGACGCAACGCCATGCCAATAGGTTATCGGACCATAGGTCCGGTAACCTAAAAATGCAACAGTGAAAAATTGGGCTTACACTGTCATTGATCTGCTTGTTTGTGCGCATAGACTCACATGTGCGTTTATATGCGCCAAGAAATACCCCTGGGCATAAACAGATAGAGTCTAAACTCACCTTTAGTATGAGCATACATGGGAAACTCATCTGTCACAACCCAATTAAGACATAGTTTATCAATTTTTCAGCTTTTACTTAAATGAATGTATTTGGGTAACAATGAGTACTATATCAAAATTCAAATCGTCTATGTATTGAAATCAATACAAAGTGATAACATTGGGAAAACAACAACATATCATAACACATTGCTGTTTGTTATTTTTATAAAAAGCAACAATGATCTCATCACGTTTCGTTTCCTGATTCATTTTAATATTTCATCATGTACTTGCCACATGTCTTAGAGGATTAAGAAAACTGCTGCATTGCTGCCCCCTGGTGACTATACCACATGACAATGAGACAATGTGGCCATGTAGACCAAATTCGAAGTTCAAAATGGCTGCCAAAATTCTTGAAATTTTAAATGTAAAAGTTACATAATACAAAGGGCTCAAATTCTGAAGATCTATGAAAGTACACATAAAAACTAGACGTCAAGGCCTAAAGATGCCTTGGAGGCATTTCGGTGTGATGAATAATTTATAATACTAGATATCGACGAAAATGAAAAATGTCGACAAATTTCGGGTCAAGGTCAAAGTTCATCCATAATACCCGTTAGACATGTTTGTCTAGTGCGACGAGTCCGAAAATAACGTCCGTTTCGCTCTACGACGCACCGTTTCCGAGATATCGACGAAAACGAAAAATGCCGACTCGGCAAAAAAATTTCGGGTCAAGGTCAAAGTTCATCCATAATACCCCTTAGACATGTTTGTCTAGTGCGACGAGTCCGAAAATAACGTCCGTTTCGCTCTAAGACGCACCGTTTCCGAGATATCGACGAAAACGAAAAATGCCAACTCGGCAAAAAAATTTCGGGTCAAGGTCAAAGTTCATCCATAATACCCCTTAGACATGTTTGTCTAGTGCGACGAGTCCGAAAATAACGTCCGTTTCGCTCTACGACGCACCGTTTCCGAGATATCGACGAAAACGAAAAATGCCGACTCGGCAAAAAAATTTCGGGTCAAGGTCAAAGTTCATCCATAATACCCCTTAGACATGTTTGTCTAGGGCGACGAGTCCGAAAATAACGTCCGTTTCGCTCTACGACGCACCGTTTCCGAGATATCGACGAAAACGAAAAATGCCGACTCGGCAAAAAAATTTCGGGTCAAGGTTAAAGTTCATCCATAATACCCCTTAGACATGTTTGTCTAGTGCGACGAGTCCGAAAATAACGTCCGTTTCGCTCTACGACGCACCGTTTCCGAGATATCGACGAAAACGAAAAATGCCGACTCGGCAAAAAAATTTCGGGTCAAGGTCAAAGTTCATCCATAATACCCCTTAGACATGTTTGTCTAGGGCGACGAGTCCGAAAATAACGTCCGTTTCGCTCTACGACGCACCGTTTCCGAGATATGCAGGATGAATCAAGGATGACTTAGCAAAAAATTATTTCGACCTCTAGGTCAAAGGTCGTTTGAGGTATCGATCCCAAAATCAATAGGGTTCTTCCCTGGTGATATATAAACCTCCGTGCAAAATTCTGCAACTATTGCCTGAATATTTTTTGAGTTATCGTCCGGAAACCAAGTTCCTCGATTTCATCCTCACGGACCTCACGGACCTCGGAGCCGGATCAAAAAAAAAAGTACACCCTAGAGATGTTTGTCTAGGGCGACGAGTCCGAAAATAACGTCCGTTTCGCTCTACGACGCACAGTTTCCGAGATATGCAGGAAGCCTCAAGGATGAATCAGCAAAAAATTATTTTGACCTCTAGGTCAAAGGTCGTATGACGGATCGATCCCAAAATCAATAGGGTTCTTCCCTGGTGGCATATGAACCTCCATGCAGAGTTCTGCAACTATTGCATAAATATTTTTCCAGTTATCGTCCGGAAACCAAGTCTTAAAAATTGCCTTGATTTCATCCTCACGGACCTCACGGACCTCCGATCCGGCTCAAAAAGAATAGGGTTCTTCCTCATATCATTTCTGACTTGCGGTGAAAATTTGACAAGGATCCGTCAAGGCAATCTAAAGTTATCGTCCGGAAACCAAAAGTGGCGGGGAAAAAAAAAAAAAAAAAAAAAAAAAAAAAAATTCTCCTAAAACCATAAAGGCATTTCTGCCGAAATGCCTTAATGATAGGGTCAGAGCGTCGAATGTCGGACGGGTGGGGCAATTCCGGACACAGGCCTGAACCATCATTGTGTTATATGGAACGCAACACAATAGTCAAAAATGTATATGTTGTGTCGTGTTTATTATAATAAGAAATAGGAACAGTATCCAAAACCGAAAACAAAATGTAAATAAGATATATAATAAATCAGTGAAGCCCTTGTAACATCAGGGCGTTACTTTCTGCACATGATTATTTGAGAGGATTTTTGGGAGTCACCGAATTTGACTCAGTTGACTTTGGTTTGTACATTTATATGTATTTGTGTTTTGGAATTATATTCAGGGCATTGTTTGTCAGAAACAACTTGGAAAGCAGGTGCAGAAGTCAGATTATCCTGTCTTCATGATGGTAAAGCATATATTTCTCAAACAAACACATTCTAAACAGGTGTCCGACATTGCCCCACCTACACAGAACCTACATCATAACGTCCCGACCATTTGAATTTATCAGCGGATTCCCAGCTCATTCGCTATCCAATGTGAAATACGGGTTCTCCAGTGATAACGAAACTGAAATACGGTTCTCCTCAGTGATATGTAAATTTACAATAGATGAAAAATTCGAGAATTATATTAAAACTGTGAATTCACGCTGAGAATTCAGTGATGCACTACGTAGATCTTTCTAGAATACACCAAATGACAATTGTATTTCCTCGCACTGTCCTTAATGAGTGAACAGAAATTGCATTTTCTTTATTACAGATGATTTATATACATTCAGTAATATTTATGAGCATGCTGATTTTGATTCAATGGAGAACACTGCAACATTTTCTGCAAGAAAAATGTCCTTGGTTGGATTGCAGTCATGGAGTTGAATGAATGTGGAATGACGACGCCGTCTACGTCGTCAGACAAATTTAGTATACTCTCATGAATTCTGATTGAAATATGATAGCAGCGGATACATACAACATACAGCATTTCAAGTCTGTTCGAGTGTCACAATATATGCACGGAACATAATATAAAGTATTCCCACACAAAATTGTCTTCTATAGGTAGATCCCTATAGGCCCTTTGATGTACTCTGAAAGTGAAAGTTCAACCTGCATCCTGTGTATTTTTTTTTCTGGAAATGTCTTTATTTCTACCATTCACATATTTCTTCTTGCTGTCTAAACATGAAACACCAGTTGTCGCACCATAAACGCCGCAAATGCTAGGATACCGGACGTGTGGGCATATTTATTTTTGGAACATTCATGGGTGTCCGACATTCGACACCCCCGTGTCCGACATTACCCTCCCTGTCCGACTTTACCCCTTATCGGCATACACTGACTTTTTCCTCCAAATTATCTTCATGTGATATGCAACCTCGCTCTCGATTCCATTTTCGGAAAGCAGGGAATGCCTTTATGCTTAAAGTAGATGAAAAAATTGGAATTTACTGATAACAAGCTCGCGCAATGAAGTAATTCCTAGACCCGTCCGACATTCGACACCTTGACCCTACTTGAATATTGCACCCTCAAATAATCTAAATAGAAAGATTATCAGTTATATATTCAAATGGGACACGTGTCCGGGAAATCTGGCAAGAACTATAAGCAAGTCATCGTAGCAAAACCATAGTCAAAAGAACAGGCAGACATATAATCGGTTTGAATCGGTGAAAAGAGACTATATTCCTTATCATAACCACGAAGGCAAAGAATGATCATTTTGATGCTGCACACTTTTATCAGTGCATTTTTTAGGTTACCGGACCTATGGTCCGATAACCTATTGCCGTCACGTTGCGTCCGTCGTCCGTCCGGCGTCCGTCGTCCGTCGTCCGTCGTCCGTCCACAGCTGTATCTTTAAAGTTTACAGGCGGATTTTTCTGAAATTTTGCACAAAAATGCCTAAAAATATTTCAAGAGGGGGTTTTTTTTTAGTTTTTTGATTTTCGCATTTTTCTCAAAATGGCGGCCATTTTTGACGAAAAATGGCCAATTTTGGACTTTGGCGGCCATTTTCTCAAAAACTGTCTGATCAGTTTTGAGATTTTTGTTTCAAAAGATTCCCCTTATGTACCTTTATGATGTGTATAAGTTTTGTTGCCCTTGAATCGTTGGTCTCCGTGTGGCGGCCATTTTGAATTTTTGACGGGTCGGCGAAAAAAATTTTTTTTGCCCCAAATCGCGTTACTATCCACTTCGGGCACTTTTTTCCTTCATAATGGGAGCTGCCCGGACTGTACTCATAGAACGCTTAAAGATAGAGCTTAGATATTGGCACTTTCAAATGGGAAGTCATATATGGCGACTTGTGTGGTGACCTTGAATTTGACCTTGGATGACCTTGAAAGGTCAAAATAGCCATTTTTGGGTCGAAAAATGCCCAAATTTGCAGCTTTTCTGTCTTTTCTCGAAAACTGTCTGATCAGTTTTGAGATTTTCGTTTCAGAAGATTCCCCATTATGTACATTTATGATGTGTATAAGTTTTGTTGCCCTTAATCGCCGGTCTCCGTGTGGCGGCCATTTTGAATTTTTGACGGGTCGGCAAAAAAAATTTTTTTTGCCCCAAATCGCGTTACTATCCACTTCGGGCCATTTCTAGGCAAAAAAAAATTTTTTACCCTTTGAAAAAAATTTTGGACTTAGAAAATTTTCGGCACTTTTTTCCTTCATAATGGGAGCTGCCCGGACTGTACTCATAGAACGCTTAAAGATAGAGCTTAGATATTGGCACTTTCAAATGGGAAGTCATATATGGCGACTTGTGTGGTGACCTTGAATTTGACCTTGGATGACCTTGAAAGGTCAAAATAGCCATTTTTGGGTCGAAAAATGCCCAAATTTGCAGCTTTTCTGTCTTTTCTCGAAAACTGTCTGATCAGTTTTGAGATTTTCGTTTCAGAAGATTCCCTCTATGTACCTTTATGATGTGTATAAGTTTTGTTGCCCTTGAATCGCTGGTCTCCGTGTGGCGGCCATTTTGAATTTTTGAAGGGTCGGCCAAAAAATTTTTTTTTTGCCCCAAATCGCATTACTATCCATTTTGGGTCATTTCTAGACAAAAAAATTTTTTCACCCTTTAGAAAAAATTTTTGGACTTAAAAAGTTTTCGCCACTTCATTCCTTCATAATGGGAGCTGCCAGGACTGTATTCATAGTACGCTTGAAGATAGAGCTTAGATATTGGCACTTTCAAATAGGAGGTCATATATGGCGATTTGGGAGGTGACCTTGAATTTGACCTTTGATGACCTTGAAGGGTCAAAACAGCCATTTTTGGGTAAAAAAAATGCCCAAATTTGCCTCTACAGATGAAATGCATGTAGATATAGTTTCAGTTTGCATTATGAACATATAGGAAGTCATATATGGAACAACTAAAGATGACCTGGATTTTGACTTTGGAGGACCTTGAGTGCTAAATGTCTGGCTTGAAATCTTGAAAGTGGCCTCTGAAGCATAAACTTTTGCACATACAGGTTAGGATTGTGTATAAGCCTATAAAAAAGTCATGTATAAATGGCACATTTTTTGGTGACCTTGGACTTGACCTTAAAGACCTTGATGGGCAAATCTCAAAATCTGAAATTGGCCTCTACATACAAAATACTTGTTGATGAAGTTTATGTGTTTGTATTATGAACATATGAAGTCATATGCAGCATACCTCATGGAGACATTGAAATTCACAAAGATAACCTTGACTGGTAAATCTCAAAATCATATGTCACCTACAATGCTTACAATGTTAATGATGCTTTTCAAAGTTTTCCGGTGACCTATCTTAGCCCTTGGGCTAATTTTTTTTCAGTCGGTGGGTTATATAAAAATAAAAAGAGGAACTGCTGAATTTATTTCTTATCGGCCAATTTTATGTGGAGTCGGCGGGTTTGTAAAACAATCAATCAAAAAATAATGGCCTTATTGGACTTGCAAGATAAGCCTGGCCGGTTTGAAGGTTTGGGGGAAAGAAAATTTGCAAAATTGATGTTTCTCAGAGCACTTCTGAAGTGTACAATCCTGACGCGTCTCAGTTGAGTACAGACATGGCACTATTAGGTGCATATAATTGCTGCTCCTGTTGCTACCTGCATATGTATGTATGAGATAATATTGTTTGGGGATAGAACAAAATTTACGTGGAAATTATGTGTGTATTCCAAAAACATGGCACCAGACCGCCTGATAGAATTGCAAAATAAATAAATGAACAAGAGTACTTATCACATCTACAGCCGACATGTTGGGGATGAAATATAACCACGAGGAATACAAATTACATCTAAAAACATACGTTTTGTTTCATCATCATATTATTCTGGTTGGAACCACACTTATACATGCTATAAAATGAGATTTCACACACCAAAAAATCATTCTCTTTATTTCCCTTTCGAAATTATCCATCGGTAGGGTTATACGCGCTGATTGTCAGGGTTATAGCTCTGCCGGAGAGCTAGTTCAGACCAATAACAGAGTTAAGTGTTAGTCCCTTCCTGAGCCGACAACGGTTTTCGCCTGACACCCTGTCACAGTGGGTCAGGATTTGTGAACTTATTTCAGAACAAAACATGTTTTGAATGCATGAAATATAATCAGTATCAGTTTCTACCCCTCTCAGTTGTTTCCAAAGATTTATGTCCCTCAATTTTATGTTTTTTTCTATAGTTTGTCACTTGACAGTTGTTTGTTTACATTGTCATCATAGTGCAGTTTTGTCATGCTACAAAGCTGTCGCTCAAATTAGCCAATCAGGGAGCATCATGCAATCAGCTGATGATGGGTATGATGTCATAATCCGGAAAAAAATCCCCTTTTGGGACTTTTGGCGCCAAATCTCAGATTGAAACATTTTAGCCTGTGGTTGAATAGGGCCCTGCCCGTGAATAGTGCTACCGGAGAGCTGTGTCGTTATAGGGTTGTAAACACGCATATTTCTTCTGCATGTTACCCACCCTGACAGATTTAAAACATAACCCGGCCACGCATTATCCATCATTTAAGGCCACACCAAATTGTAAGGTTGATCTATGGAATTGCCGCCTATAAAAAAAACGAGTTTCACTTTTTTTGTAAAAAAAATCGCCGCTACAAATTTTCCTGATATCAAAATTTTTTTTTATTATTTCACCGCCGCCACTCTTATTTCATCTTGGATAGTTAACGAGCAAAGCGGTTTGTTATAAAATTTAGAAAAATATGGTACTAAGCAGGTTTTTTTTCTAGGGAATTGTTGTACTATTCGTGGTATCAATATGTGTCATCATACTTTCTAATCCCAAAACATTTCCACAGACTTATTAACACCAATACCGATAATTACAGTTTTCATGCAGTTAAGTACAATACAATGTACTATGATTGATCATAATGTGTACAGTTTATGATAATGGCCAGTTCAACAATATTCATCATTGCATTGCCATCATGTATGTTAACAATCTGTTCCCTACTTGACTATATTAATTCATTTTGATGTCTACAGAGTGGAGGCCATAATAAAGTTTGTACATGTATAACTTGCACAAACTTGTTTCATTCTTTGTTTACATGAGTTGGGCAACTTGTTCACTAAGGTGTATATGTAAAGTTCATTGTAAAAACTCTTAAATGCACATGTGATAACTGTAATAACAATCTGAGTGGGAACATTTGACCAAAATACCCTCCATATAGAAAATATTGGTCAAAAGTCCGTTAACCAAAACTCTATTTGTGAAAAAGTTTCCCGCGTACAGAAAACTATTGTCGAAAACCCATAGAATAAATATCTATCTGTAAAAAAAAAAAATTCTCCGTATAGAAAATTTTGGTCAAAATTCCATAGATGGAAAATTTTACTTGTAAAAAAAAAAAAAATCGCCTCCGTATAGAAATTTTTGGAAAAAAATCCATAGACCAACTTTACAATTTGGTGTGGCCTAACATCATGGAACTTCGACATAACATTGGTTAGATGAATACCGTGACAGAAGCGCTGAAATACACTTGCAATTCGTGGAAGCGGCGTACCTTCCGCCATCTTGCTATAACCCTACAGATATTTGCAGGGTTATACGGTTCGGAGTGTGATTGAAATTACGAGAATGCTACCCAAATATTCAATCTTCAAACGCTTCACATTATTTTTCTGCTTTTTACGTTGCACCTGTTTGAAGGTAGGTGACTTCGACAAATAATGTTATGCACAAAATCCAAGGAATGTATCTTTTCACAGAGGCATCTCGGAGACAATGAATATTCAGCAATCATCGGTTTTTTACCGTCATGGTAACCTAAAACCACGTTCGTGACACTCCGTGGCTTATAACCACCCTATGAACCCTTACCATAGATTATAAACGTGCATTTTACTAGTAGTGTGTGGACATGTAAAATTATATATTGCGTGGTAGATGTTTTGGCATTGAACTGTGGAAATCAAATGCATCTATGGTGTATCAATTTTTTTATGCTACTGAACTCAAATATTCCCTACAATGCTCCGTAACCGTGGTTCTCGAAAAAAGACCTTTTCATTCATTTCTTGTGTGAAAAGTAGGCTACAAATCATCGTTCCACAGCAGGTTTAGCAATTTTTTTTTGATAACTAGGATATTTTACTTCTGCTGTTCATTGGCATCGAATAATGGCGTGAAAGCACAGCAAAACGAGACAATCAGAGATTGCAGACCCTCGCCCTTCAGATTTAGTCACTAAAATTAGGCGATAATTGAGAGTTTTGGTCTTAAGACCAATAGACCATCGGTTGTACGCCATATGATTGGGAATTGGCCAAAGAAAAATTCAAAAATAAGTTGAGGATTTAATATTGATTAGAACCGGAGTTATAGCCAATTACGTGATTTTCTTTTTTCCGTTGCCATGGCAACCGTTTTCTGAGCCACTACCATAGCACTCCAGCCCTATAAATTTCAAATCGATCGGACCGTTTGCCTTTGAGTTATGAGCGCAGACATTTGCACTGAAACGTCGCTGGCCAAAAATAACCGAAATCGTGACCCCCAATTTTTCGACATCGGGCGATAATAGAGACTTTCCGTCGTACGACCATCGGTCGTACACCCAACGATCGGGAATTGGCCAAAGAAAAATACAAAAATAGTTGGAAAAATTAATATCAAGTAAAACCGGAGTTAGAGCCAATGATGTGAATTTCTTTTTTCCGTTGCCATGGCAACCGTTTCCATCCGATTTTGGTAACATTTTGAAGGGACTGAGCCACCACCATAGCACTCTCGCCCTATAAATTTCAAATCGATCAGACCGTTTGCCTTTGAGTTATGAGCGCGGACATTTGCACTGAAACGTCGCTGGCCAAAAATAACCGAAATCGTGACCCCCAATTTTTCGACATCGGGCGATAATAGAGAGTTTTCGTCGTACGACCATCGGTCGTACACCAAACGATTGAGAGTTGGCCAAAGAAAAATACAAAAAAATTGGAAAAATTAATATCAAGTAGAACCGGAGTTTGAGCCAATGATGTGATTTTAGGTTACCGGACCTATGGTCCGATAACCTATTGGCATGGCGTTGCGTCCGTCGTCCGTCGTCCGTCGTCGTCCACATTTTTATCTTTTTTGTTTACAGGCGAATTTTTCTGAAATTTTGCACAAAAATACTTAAAAATAATTCAAGAAGGGGGTATTTTTTAGTTTTTTGATTTTCGCATTTTTTTCAAAATGGCGGCCGTTTTCGACGAAAAATGCCTGATTTTGGACTTTGGCGGCCATTTTCTCAAAATCTGTTCAGTAACTTTTTTTCTTTTTGATAAATAACACTCCTCATATGTACTCCTATGATGTCTATAAATTTCGTTGCGCTTGAATTGCTCGAAGTGGGCCATTTTGGCCCAAACTCGGCTCAAATGGGACTTTCCCATGTTAAATTCTCCTATGCTTTATAATGGGACACATTATGCCTAATATCTCACTTGATATTGAGATTAGAGACTAGGAATCAATTGTGGACGTATAGGAAATGATATATGCTGAATATTCTCGTGACCTTGAATTTGACCTCTGACCTCAGTTTCAAGGTCAGAGCACAAAATGGCTTATATCTCGCTTATTATCGACTCTACAGCTTAGGAATCAATTGTGGACATATAGGAAATGATATATTCTGAATATTCTCGTGACCTTGAATTTGACCTCTGACCTCAGTTTCAAGGTCAGAGCACAAAATGGCTTATATCTCACTTATTATCGACTCTACAGCTTAGGAATCAATTGTGGACATATAGGAAATGATATATGCTGAATATTCTGATGACCTTGAATTTGACCTTCGACCTCATTTTCAAGGTCACAGAACAAAATGGCTAATATCTCGCTTGTTATCGACTTTACAGCTTAGCAATCAATTATGAACATATAGGAAATGATATATGCAGATTATTGTCATGACCTTGAATTTGACCTTTGACCTCATTTTCAAGGTCACAGGACAAAATGGCTAATATCTCACTTATTATCGACTTTACAGTTTAGGAATCACTTGTGAACATATAGGAAATGATATATGCTGAATATTTTCATGACCTTGAATTTGACCCTGACCTCATTTCCAAGGTCACAGGACAAAATTGCTAATATCTCGCTTATTATCGACTTTACAGCTTAGGAATCAATTGTGAACATATAGGAAATGATATATGCTGAATATTCTCATGACCTTGAATTTGACCTTTGACCTCATTTTCAAGGTTACAGGACAAATTGGCCAATATCTTGCTTATTAGCGACTTTACAGCTTAGGAATCAATTGTGAACATATAGGAAATGATATATGCTGAAAATTCTCGTGACCTTGAATTTGACCTTTGACCTCATTTTCAAGGTCACAGGACAAAATGGCCAATATCTTGCTTATCAGCGACTTAACAGCTTAGAAATCAATTGTGAACATATAGGAAATGATATATGCTGAAAATTCTCATGACCTTGAATTTGACCTTTGACCTCATTTTGAAGGTCACATGACAAAATGGCTAAGATCTCGCTTATTATCGACTTTACAGCTTAGGAATCAATTGTGAACATATAGGAAATGATATACGCAGAATATTCTCATGACCTTGAATTTGACCTTTGACCTCATTTCCAAGGTCACAGGACAAAATTGCTGATATCTCGCTTATTATCGACTTTACAGCTTAGGAATCAATTATGAACATATGGGAAATCATATATGCTGAATATTCTCGTGACCTTGAATTTGACCTTTGACCTCATTTTCAAGGTCACAGGACAAAATGGCCAATATCTTGCTTATTAGCGACTTTACAGCTTAGGAATCAATTGTGAACATATAGGAAATGATATATGCTGAAAATGCTCATGACCTTGAATTTGACCTTTGACCTATTTTCAAGGTCACAGGACAAAATGGCCAATATCTTGCTTATTAGCGACTTTACAGCTTAGGAATCAATTGTGAACATTTAGGAAATGATATATGCTGAAAATGCTCATGACCTTGAATTTGACCTTTGACCTATTTTCAAGGTCACAGGACAAAATGGCCAATATCTTGCTTATTAGCAACTTTACAGCTTAGGAATCAATTGTGAACATATAGGAAATGATATATGCTGAAAATGCTCGTGACCTTGAATTTGACCTTTGACCTATTTTCAAGGTCACAGGACAAAATGGCCAATATCTTGCTTATTAGCGACTTTACAGCTTAGGAATTAATTGTGAACATATAGGAAATGATATATGCTGAAAATTCTCATGACCTTGAATTTGACCTTTGACCTCATTTTCAAGGTCAACAGGACAAAATGGCTAATATCTTGCTTATTATCGGCTTTACAGCTTAGGAATCAATTGTGAACATATAGGAAATGATATATTCTGAATATTTTAATGATATTGAATTTGACCTTTGACCTAAATTTCAAGGTCAGTCATTTTATTTTCAAAGTCAGATTACAAAATGACTTATATCTCGCTTATTATCAAATTTACAGCTTAGGGGTCCATAGTGAACATATAGGAAATGATGTATGCTGAATAGTTTGGTGATCTAGAATTTAACCTTTGATCCCATTTTCACGGTTAGAGATATGGCGATTTCAGTGGTCACCTTGAATTTGACTTTCAACTTTCTCGGCTTAACTCTGTATATTTCTCCGGTAACCTTACTAGTTCTCTTTTCCGTTGCCATGGCAACCGTTTCCATCCGATTTTGGTAAAATTTTAAAAGGACTGAGCCACCACCATAGAACTCTTGCTCTATAAATTTCAAATCGATCGGACCGTTTGCCTTTGAGTTATGAGCGCGGACATTTGCACTGAAACGTCGCTGGCCAAAAAAGTTCGAAACCGTGACCCCCAATTTTTCGACATCGGGCGATAATGGGGAGTTTTAGTCGTACGACCACAGGCCATATATCAGATGATCAGGAATTGGCCATAGAAAAATACAAATTTAGTTAGAAAAAATTATCTTGATTAGAATCGAAGTTATGGTCAATTATTGATTTTTACATTTTCCGTTGCCATGGCAACAGTTTTTGTCCGATTTTGACCAGATTCGAGGAGGACCGAGCCACTGAGATACCGCTTCATCCCTATCAGTTTCATGTTGATCAGACCATTCTCCTTTGAGATATGCGCGCGGACAGACAGACAGACAGACAGACAGACAAACAGACATACAAACGGACAGACCCAATTGCAATACCCTCGCAATTTTACACTTTTGCCGTAAATTTACTAGTTCTTATTTTGTTGAACAAATTCGCACAATTAAATTACGAGACTATAATATTTATTTGTGAATATCTTCATTGCATTGCATATTCACTCAATTCATTAACTGTATTTATAGGTAATTGACTGGATACAGTGTTTGAGGCCCGAGGTTGTGTCTGGGCCGTAGCACGCACGAGCTTGCGAGTGCGTCCGCGGCACAGACACGACAAATGCTGACATTTTCTAGCCATTTTAGGCCCGAAAAGCGAGAAATTTTATGGATATTTCCATGCACAATAAAAAACAAAAACGTAATTTCTCTAACGCATGAATACGGTCAATACCGTATTCATCGTATTCAAGACGGTCAATACCGCAATATATCGGACCAATTGCACTCTGTGTAATTCATTGTAGATTTCTCCTAGGCATATAATAATATCTTGAACATTCTATCTATATTAAAGTATTTAAACTTTATGTTCGATGATGGTCATGTAATGATAGAGTGAATGAAGAGACCTGTGATACAGCCCAACCTCGATGATGGATCATTACCGAAATTACTTATCATGCGCTGTCTCGCGCCTGGTGTTATATTGTTTAACATGAGGAACTATCGCGTTGACGATTACCGTACATGATGCTGCATTATGGTAATTGGGTTCCAAGGAGGATAGCCTGTTGACCAGTTCCTTCTTCAGATTCCACGTGCCCGCCGCGCGTGGTTTCAACATATGTCAAAACGACCGTTTATACCTGCATCACGAAAGACACGAATTGCGTACCCGGGAATGCTCAGGCCTACTATTTTCGTTCCAGATGGATGAATTAAACACGAACGGCCATTTTGATAACAGTAATTCACATTCGATACTTCATATTTTTATGTGGAAATTCTAAGAAAGTCTATGAAAAGGTCTATTTTCTTAAAAAAAGGTACAATGTAAGGATTGGCTTTAGACCCTAGTATTTTCACGCACAGGCCAAGATACTTTGGTTTTTCTGGGGATTTCCAATTTACTATGATTCAACCAATGGCAAACAGGGTGAAATTCGTTGAAGCAATATAAAACATAGCCCAACACTAGGCCGGCTAGCAGACCACGTGTAAACGTGACTCATTTAAACGTGACTCATAAAGGATGGTGGAGTGAAAATATGTATTACTACATGTTTTGTTGTGTTTCTTTGTTGTGACGAGCACAACATGATATATCCACAGGCGCATAAACGTAACAACTTTGTAATGTCCAATCATTCACGTACTTTATTCTTATCTTTACAGGTGAAGAGTTCCACAACGGTATTGCGATTGCTCGCTAGGTGTCAGCATCATCTAGAGTTACATAGGTTTGTATAAAGTATATTACATCCCTTTTTCTGAAAAAAAAATAAATTGATGTCTGACTATCTTTAATGCAATAAAATATGGAATAACATGATTATACTGAAACTCATCAATACGATACTTCAACTAGACATAAAAGCCTTTAGGCTTTGTGGCATCCCCCAGTTTTTCTTTTCTTTTCTAATGGTGAAACTTGACTGATATAATAATAAGCATACCAGGATTATTGAACACAGGTGGGAGTGAGAGCTCAAATTATAGCAGTTGCTCACTAGACAAATGCCCATCAGATATTTGCCATCAGAGTATACTTATTCAGTGTTTCTGGCTTCCACAATATTCTTCAGGTAATATTGCCGAATGTAAAACAATATGCTTTGAAAGAATCGCCTGTTATATTGATAGTACATTTTAATTATATATTTTCTCTTAATCATATTTCAAGAACATTCCAATAAGTATTAAATGTACAGACATTCAAATGAAAATTTCTACATTCATAATACAAGCAAAAAGGAACTTACAGTATTCTGGGTTCTGGCTAAGTAAAACAATGATAATTTGGTCACTGCATGTGAAATACAGCTAGAAAACAAAACAATGCATGTAGTTTCAACCAGATAAACACAGTGCTGTTCAAGCTGAATACGATTGACTGGCAACCAAGGCCCAGGCAGACCTTCAAAGCTGTTATCTCCAGCTTGGTTCATCATTATATAGCCACCTATTGTTTTCTTTAGAAAGGGAAGGAGGGCTTCGTTCCAACCTGTTGGTGTTAGTACATGTATAGAAAACTGGGGTGAGGAGACAGGAGAAGGGGAAGGAGGGGGGGGGGGGGAGGGGGGAAGGGCAGTGCATACAAGTCACTGATACATTGCTACATTTATAAGCAGATTAGCTGGCTGACAGGGGAGGGGGGGGGGGGGGGGGTTTGGGGTATTGCCTTAATACTTTCTGAACAGGTGATGTATTTAGCACCAGGTTGTGTGGATCAGTGGCAGTTTGACAGCAAGTTTACTGGTTGCTGGACATGTATAAATAATCAGTCAGTGGGAATGTCTGCTGGACATATAATGTATGCTTATCACAAGGCATTTAAGCGATGAATCAGCAAAAATTCTTTCAAGCTCTAGGTTGAAGGTCGTTCGACGGATTAATCCCAAAATCAATAGGGTTCTTCCCTGGTGGTATATGAACCTCTATGCAAAGATTTGTAGCCATGGCATGAATACTTTTTGAGTTATCGCACGGAAACCAAGTGTCAAAAAAACAACCTTGATTTCATCCTCACGGACCTCGGATCCGGCTCAAAAACAATAGGGTTCTTCCACATATCATTTCTGACCAGTGGTGAAAATTTCGGAAAGATAGATCAAGGCGTTCAAGAGTTATGACCCGGAAAGCAAACGGCGGAAGAAAAAAAAAAAAAAAAAAAGGCCTCCTGATTTTCAATCGGGATGCCTAATTACCAAAGTAACATACATGCTACCAACCTTCACGTAGTGAAATCTCTCAAATATCTAGGACGATTAACAGTATGACCCGATCTAGTTACAACTTGTTCTCTTCTATCCCTATCTTGTACTCTATTTTCAACTACTCTAGCCTCTGGCTCTTCTATTCTAATATTCTGATCTGGTGGTTCATCTTGTGGTGGTTCTAGTCCTCTTGGTTGTTCTTGACGTATCCGTTGTCTACTTGACATGACTTGTGGTCTGATTACATGTGGTTCTTCCTGAGTGACCATCAATCTTCTTCTGTTTCTTCGGTAGTCATTCGCCAAATCTCCATACCTTACGACATAAGATCTTGGACTGCTATGCTTGTCTATGTACTGTGCAGGTTTCCATCTTCCATGTGTATACAATCTCACACTGTCTCCTGGCTTGAGTTCTTCACTTGGTCTTGTTCCTCTGTCATAATACTGTTTCTGGCGCTGTCTAAGTTCTTTCAATTGGTCATGGACTTTTGGAGGTTCGATTTTCTCCGGCATCAGCAACTTCTTCACAACCGGCAACTGTGTCTTCGTTCTCCTTCCCATCAATCTTTGAACTGGTGAGCCTAGGGTTGGATCTCTTGGAGTATTTCTCATCTCCAAAAGTACTATGTAAATGTCTCCACCATTTTCTATCGTCTTGTGGATCAGCTTCTTCATCGTTTGCACTGCTCTTTCAGCCAACCCATTGGACTGTGCATATTCTGGCGATGACGTCTTGTGTTCAATGCCATAGTCTTCTGTGAATTTCTTAAATTGTAGACGTGTATACTGTGGACCGTTATCTGTGTACAAAATGTCCATGATGCCATATCTTGCAATGTTAGCTTTGATGAATCGAATCACAGCAGCAGATGATATTTCTCTCATCGGCTCAACTTCTATGTACCCAGAGTAAGAATCAACCAGAACGATGTACGACGTCCCTTGAATTTCAAACAGGTCACTGGCGACAAAACTCCATGGACGCTCTGGTACAGGTTGTAGTTTCAGCGGTTCTCTTCTTTGTTGATTTCGATGTTCTAGGCAAATCGGACACTTGTTGATAATGTCTTCTATTTCATGATTCAGTCTCGGCCAAAAGATAAGTTCTCTCGCCCGCTGCTTCGTATAGATCACTCCCATATGCGACTGGTGCAGAATCTTCAACATCCGTGATCGCAATTTCTGTGGAATACAAATTCTGTCCCCTCTGGTCACAACTCCATCATAGAAACCTAGTTAATTTCTGTGTTCCCAGTACGGTCTGGCAATGTCTGGAATACTGTATTTCGTTTCAGGCCATCCTTCTATAATCAACTTCTGTACAGCTTGCAATTCTTCACCCTGTGCTGTTGCTTCTACTATCTTTTGATGAATATTCTCATTGCTTGTCAGCATGTCAACGGACCATATGTTGCCTTCTGGTAATCCGGTGTTATCTTCTGGAGTGCACGGTAGTGGCAGTCGACTGAGGCAATCAGCTAGTCATATCTGCAAACCTTTAGTGTAATGTACTGTGTAGCTGTAGGGCTGTAACTTCAAAATCATTCTCTGGACTCCCATTGGCGCTTTGTAGATTGGTTTCATGTGCAGTGCCTCTAGCGGCTTATGGTCTGTTTCAATGGTAACGTCTGACTTCCCGTATACATGGTATATCAGGTTATGGAATCTTTCACATCCAAACACGATTGCTAGCATTTCCAACTCAATCTGTGCATATTTCTGTTCAGTCTGGGTCAATGCTCTTGACGCATATGCTACAACTCCATTCTCTTGAATTACAGCTGCTCCCAAGCCTTTCCTTGATGCGTCAACTTGTATTGTAAATGCTTTCTGTACGTCATAGAAGTTCAGGATTGGACTGTGTATGAGGAGGTTCTTGATTTCAGCGAATGCTTGGCTATGTTTCCAAGTCCACATCCACTCTTTTGCTGTCTTTAGTTGTCTCAAAGGAGCGTTGAGGGTACTCAGATTTGGAACAAAATTTGACACATAGGAAATCATCCCCAGGATAGTATTCAGTTCTGCAATGTCTTTGGGTTCAGGCATGTTCACTATTGCGTTGATCCTCTTGGGACATGGTCTCACGCCAGTGGCTGGACGACAGAATGTGACCAACATACTTCACTTCTGATTGACCTATCAGCATCTTCTTTGGATTGAGCTTTAGATTCACTTGGCGAGCTCTCTTCAGCACTTCTTCTAATCTCTGATTGTGAACTTCTAGTGTCAGTCCGTGAACAAGTAGATCATCCATCACAATCTCGATTCCTGGCAAGCCTCCAAAAACATCATCCATAGCTTTTTGGTAAATTTCGGGAGCGCTACTGATCCCCATTGGCATTCTCAGATGACGGTAGCGTCCGAAAGGTGTACTGAAGGTCGTGTACTTGGAACTTTCTTGAGACAATCTGATCTGGTAGAATCCCATATTGGCATCTAGGGTGGAAAAGTACTTGCTTCCGCTCAGCCTCGTCGTTATGTCATCTATTTAGTGCATTGGGTGATGCTCACGTCGAATGCATTTGTTCAGGTGGTGTGGATCTATACACAATCTCACTCTACCATTCGGCTTTCTAACACAAACCATTGGACTAACCCAATCTGTAGGACCGTTCACTTTAGCAATAATACCACACTTCTCTAAGTGATCTAGCTCTGCTTTAACTTGTGCTCTAATCGGAGCTGGTACTGGTCTAGCAGGTACTACTACAGCATCTGAACTGTTTAGCTTAATGTCATACTCTCCAGGTATACATCCTATTGGACCGTCAAATACGTCTTTGTACTTCTCAACCAACACCTGTGGATCTGCTATCAGTACAGAATTAACACGAAAAATCAGGTGAAATTTCACACTGTTATGTTTACCTAACAAATCTATAGCTCTCGGGCTATCCAGAACTTGGAATGTGACATCATCTACTACATTCTTGTACATACACTTCAGAATAATACATCCTTTAGACATTGATGAACTGTGAATTCCATTCAAGATCATTAAACTCTGCTTTATACTCTTTACAAATTCTGTGCCCAATCTCTGTATAGTCTTCATGGATAACACATTACACTCGGCACCTGAATCAATTTTCAACATTACATCTGTGAATACATTTGCATTTACACTAACTCTCATACATACATTCCAAGCATCGTTGTCAACAGCATTAGTACATGTGAACACATTAGACATATTACATGACTGGTCAAACATATCATTCATCGCATCAACATCTGGCTGTATATCTGCATCAACTGTTGCTACATTAGCTCTACTCTGTCCTACTGTTGTCCGGATCCTCTCATGTACCGGTTACTGGTGTATCCTCGTCCTCGCATTTCTCTCCCACGTGCGCGTCCTCTTCCTCGTGCTCTACACTTCACTGAACGCGAGTAGTGTCCCTGTGCTCCACATGCACCACAGTACTTGTTAAACGCTGGGCACTGGCGAGGTGGATGTGATCTCATGCAGTAATCACAATCGGAATGTTCACTTGACTGTCGAGCAGCTCTTGTTTCTTGGTAAGTACTTCTCCCTCGTGGTCGACCTCTCTCTTAGTTGTAGTTGCCTCTGTAGTTGCCTCTTCCTCTTCCTCGTGGAGTCTTAACATAGTTGACATTGGCTTCTGGTTCACTTTTGTTGGACATCTGTTGATTTGTTAGTTCATCTCGACGAGCGACTCTGATGCAATTCTCTAAGGTTAAATCTTCTAAATCAAGTAGATCTCTCTTGGTTTGTTTGTCCCGTACTCCCTTGATGATTCGGTCACAAATCATCGAGTTTTCAATGGCTTCGTACTCACACATGACCTTTGACCTTGACCTTGATTTTTCTGCCGAGTCGGCATTTTTCATTTTCGTCGATATTTCGGAAACGGTGCGTCGTAGAGCGAAACGGACGTTATTTTCGGACTCGTGGCACTAAACAAACGTGTCTAAGGGGTATTATGGGTGAATATTGACCTTGACCTAAATTTTTTTCGCCGAGTCGGCATTTTTTGTTTTCGTCCATATCCCGGAAACGGTGCGTCTTAGAGCGAAACGGACATTATTTTCGGACTCGTGGCACTAAACAAACAAGTCTAAGGGGTATTATGGATGAATTTTGACCTTGACCTAGAATTTTTTCGCCGAGTCGGCATTTTTCGTTTTCGTCGATATCTCGGAAACGGTGCGTCATATCTCGGAAACGGTGCGTCTTAGAGTGAAACGGACATTATTTTCGGACTCGTGGCACTAGACTAACATGTCTAAGGGGTATTATGGATGAATTTTGACCTTGACCTAGAATTTTTTCGCCGAGTCGGCATTTTTCGTTTCCGTCGATATCTCGGAAACGGTGCATCGTAGAGCCAAACGGACATTATTTTCGGACTCGTGGCACTAGACAAACATGTCTAAGGGGGTATTATGGATGAATTTTGACTTTGACCTAAATTTTTTTCGCCGAGTCGGCATTTTTCGTTTTCGTCCATATCTCGGAAACGGTGCGTCGTAGAGCGAAACGGACGTTATTTTCGGACTCGTGGCACTAGACAAACATGTCTAAGGGGTATTAAGGATGACCATTGACCTTGACCTTGAATTTTTCTGCTGAGTCGGCATTTTCGTTTTCGTCGATATCTTGGAAACGGTGCGTCGTATAGCGAAACGGACGTTATTTTCGGACTCGTGGCAGTAGACAAACATGTCGAAGGGGTATTAAGGATGACCTTTGACTTTGATCTTGAATTTTTCTGCTGAGTCGGCTTTTTTTGTTTTCGTCCATATCTCGGAAACGGTGAGTCGTATAGCGAAACGGACGTTATTTTCGGACTCGTGGCACTAGACAAACATCTCTAAGGGGTATTATGGATGAATTTTGACCTTGACCTAAATTTTCGCCGAGTCGGCATTTTTCTTTTTCGTCTATATCTCGGAAACGGTGCATCGTAGAGCGAAATGGACGTTATTTTCGGACTCTTGGCACTAGACAAACATGTCTAAGGGTTATCAAGGATGACCTTTGACCTTGACCTTGAATTTTTCTGCTGAGTCGGCATTTTTCGTTTTCGTCGATATCTCGGAAACGGTGCGTCGTAGAGCGAAACGGACGTTATTTTCGGACTCGTTGCCCTAGACAAACATGTCTGATGGGTATCAAGGATGGACTTTGACCTTGACCTTGAATTTTTCTGCCGAGTCTGTTTTTTTCGTTTTCGTCGATATCTTTGAAACAGTGTGTCGTAGAGCCCATGGTAAACATGTTATAAATATTATAAATTAGTCCTAACACCGAAATGCCTCCAAGGCATCTTTAGGCCTTGACGTCTAGTTTATCTTGAAAACACTTCCTCCCCTCTCTTTTTCCTCTCTTCCTTTTTGTCTTCTCTTTTTCCTCCTTTTTTTTGGGGTGGGGGGGGGGGGGGTGGGGAGGGGCAAGCCCCCCCCTAAACTCGCCCCTGCTAGATATAAGTCAATCAAACTAGAAATAATTTATAGATGATATTCCGTCTTGCAGAATCCAAAAAAATGGAGACGACGATATCTCAGGTGCATCGTAACTTTGTGAATCAGCCGATGGGTGATAAAGGCGTCATAGTATTGCCTGGCATTGGGCCAGCGTATGCAAGTAGACTCCAGGAGAACAACATCCAATCGGTTTGTTGTTTGTATACTGTACAGCTGGTTTGTGTTTAGAACAATGGCTGATTAATGCCATAGAGGTTTTTAGCTTACCGGCCCTTTGGGCCGATAAGCTATTGTCGTGGTATTTCGTCCGTCGTCCGTCCGTCGTCCGGCGTCCGTCCGTCGTCCGTCCGGGTCTGTAACTTTTTTTTGACATGATGAATTTCCCCATAAATTTGTCAGAACATACCTTGGGCCAGTATCTAAAGACGTTTTTAAATTTTTTTGATTGAATCGTTTTGGCCTATTTGGCGGCCATTTTTGACGAAAAATTGCCAATTTTGGACTTTGGAGGCCATTTTCTCAAAAACTGTCTGATCAGTTTTGAGATTTTCGTTTCAAAACATTCCTCTCATGTACCTTTATGATGTGTATAAGTTTCGTTGCCATTGAATCGCCGGTCTGCGTGTGGCGGCCATTTTGATTTTTTGACGGGTCGGCGAAAAAAATTTTTGTCCCAAATCTTTTTGTCCCAAATCAAGTCACTATTCGTTTTGAGCCATTTCCAGCAAAAAAAAAAAAAAAAATTGAAAAAATGTTTGGACTTAAAAAATTTCACCCAATTTCCCTTCATAATGGGAGCTGTGCAGAGTAAACTCATAGAACACTTGAAGATAGAGCCTAAGTATTGGCACATTCAAATGGGAAATCATATATTGTGGTTTGAGTGATGACCTTGAATTTGACCTTCAATGACCTTGGAAGTCGAAGATCAAAACAACCTTTTTTGTCGAAAAATGGCCAATTTTGGATTTTTGATGGCCATTTTCTCAAAAACTGTCTGATCAGTTTTGAGATTTTAGGTTACCGGACCTTTGGTCCGATAACCTATTGCCGTGGCGTTGCGTCCGTCGTCCGTCGTCCGTCCGTCCGTCCGTCCGTCCGTCCGTCCGTCGTCCGTTCACATTTTTATCTTTAAAGTTTATGGTCGAATATTTCTGAAATTTTGCACAAAAATACCTAAAAATATTTCCAGGAAAGGTTTTTTTTAGTTTTTTGATTTTCGCATTTTTTTCAAAATGGCGGCCTTTTTCGTCGAAAAATGGCCAATTTTGGACTTTGACGGTCGTTTTCTCAAAATCTGTTCAGTAACTTTTTTTCTTATTGATGCATGACACTCCTCCTATGTACCCCTTTGACACGTATAAATTTCGTTGCCCTTGAATCGCTCGAAGTGGGCCATTTTGGGCCCAAACTCGGCCCAAATGGGACTTTCCCATGTTAAATTCTCCTATGCTTTATAATGGGACACATTAAGCCTAATATCTCACTTAAAATTGAAATTAGAGACTAAGAATCAATTGTGGACATATAGGAAATGATATATGCTGAATATTCTCGCGACCTTGAATTTGACCTCTGACCTTGGTTTCAAGGTCATAGCGGCCGTTCTCGTCGAAAATGGCTAATTTTGGACTTTGATGGTCGTTTTCTCAAAATCTGTTCAGTAACTTTTTTTCTTATTGATGCATAACACTCCCCATATGTACTTCTGTGACATGTATTAATTTCGTTGCGCTTGAATCACTCGAAGTGGGCCATTTTGGGCCCAAACTCGGCCCAGATGTGACTTTCCCATGTTAAATTTTCCCATGCTTTATAATGGGACACATCAAGCCTAATATCTCACTTAATATTGAGATTAGAGACTAGGAATCAATTGTGGACATATAGGAAATGATATATGCTGAATATTCTCGTGACTTTGAATTTGACCTTTGACCTCATTTTCAAGGTCACAGGACAAAATGGCTAATATCTCGCTTATTATCGACTTTACAGCTTAGAAATCAATTGTGAACATATAGGAAATGATATATGCTGAATATTCTCGTGACCTTGAATTTGACCTTTGACCTCATTTTCAAGGTCACAGGACAAAATGGCTAATATCTCGCTTATTATCGACTTTACAGCTTAGGAATCCATTGTGAACATATAGGAAATGATATATGCTGAATATTCTCGTGACCTTGAATTTGACCTTTGGCCTCATTTTCAAGGTCACAAGACAAAATGGCTAATATCTCGCTTATTATCGACTTTACAGCTTAGGAATCAATTGTGAACATATAGGAAATGATATATGCTGAATATTCTCGTGACCTTGAATTTGACCTTTGACCTCATTTCCAAGGTCACAGGACAAAATGGCCAATATCTTGCTTATTAGCGACTTTGCAGCTTAGAAATCAATTGTGAACATATAGGAAATGATATATGCTGAATATTCTAGTGACCTTGAATTTGACCCTTGACCTAAATTTCAAGGTTAGTCATTTTATTTTCAAGGTCAGAATACAAAATGGCTTATATCTCGCTCATTATCAAATTTACAGCTTAGGGGTCCATAGTGAACATATAGGAAATGATGTATGCTGAATATTTTGGTGATCTAGAATTTGACCTTTGATCTCATTTTCAAGGTCAGAGAACAAAATGGCTAATATGTCCCTTATTATCATCTTTACATCTGCCCCTGATGACGCCAGTGTGTCTTTGGATAAACTATTTGGTCGGGCTTTGTTTCTATTGCAAGATGTTGTATTTTACCTTTCTTATTGGCATCATCAAAATTTGATTGTATTGGTGGTAATAGATTGATACTTACATTTATACCACTGAGTCGGTGTCACTGCTGGCGGACGTTAATCTGTCCCCGAGGATACCATCAACTCAGTAGCCTTCGGGCTTGTGATTGGGTACTTTTGTACTTGTCATGTATCTATTCCATGGGGTTAGATTCGGATTTCTAAATTATTTTCATAGGTTGTTGGGCAGTTGTATACTAATTCCATCTGGTGTACAGTAGAAACAACTACATTTAACACATTGTCTGCCCATGAAGACGCCAGTGTGTCTTTGGATAAACTATTTGGTCGGGCTTTGTTTGTTTCTATTGCAAAGTGTAGTATTTTACGTTTCTTATTGGCATCATCAAAATCTGATTGTATTGGTGGTAATAGATTGGTACTTACATTTACAGCATAGGAATCAATTGCGAATATAGAGGAATGATATATACTGAATATTTTCATAACCTTGAACTTGAACTTTGACCTCATTTTCAAGGTCACATCACAGAATGGCTAATGTCTCACTTATTATCGACTTTACAGCTTAGGAATTTATTGTGGACATACTAGAAGTGATGTATTTGTTGAAAATTTCATGGCCTTGAATTTATCAGTGACCTAATTTCAAGGTCACTGGACAAAAGGCTAATATCTAAAATGTATATTATCCGGTAACCTTTCTTAGCCCTTGGGCTAATTTTTTGTTTTAGAACATTTCCCTCATGTACCTCTATGATGTGTATGAGATTCGTTGCCCTTGAATCGCCGGTCTGCGTGTGGCGGCCATTTTGATTTTTTGACGGGTCGGCAAAAAAATTTTCTTTGTCTCAAATCAAGTCACTATTCAATTCGAGCCATTTCCAGCCAAAAAGAAACAATTTTTTTTTTTTGGCCATTGAAAAATTTGTTGGACTTCAAAAAATTTCACCCAATTTTTCCTTCATAATGGGAGCTGTGCGGAGTAAACTCATAGAAGACTTCAAAATAGAGCCTAAGTATTGGCACATTCAAATGGGAAATCATATATTGCGGTTTGAGTGATGACCTTGGATTTGACCTTCAATGACCTTGAAAGGTCAAAAACGATGAATTTTGTCTTTGGTGGCCAATTTGTATGTATTTCTAAGTATTGGCACATTCAAATGGGAAATCATATATTGTGGTTTGAGTGATGACCTTGAATTTGACCTTCAATGACCTTGGAAGATCAAAACGACCTTTTTTGTCGAAAAATGGCCAATTTTGGATTTTTGATGGCCATTTTCTCAAAAACTGTCTGATCAGTTTTGAGATTTTTGTTTTAGAACATTTCCCTCATGTACCTCTATGATGTGTATGAGATTCGTTGCCCTTGAATCGCCGGTCTGCGTGTGGCGGCCATTTTGATTTTTTGACGGGTCGGCGAAAAAATTTTTTTTTGTCTCAAATCAAGTCACTATTCAATTCGAGCCATTTCCAGCAAAAAAAAACAATTTTTTTTTTTTGGCCATTGAAAAATTTGTTGGACTTAAAAAATTTCACCCAATTTTTCCTTCATAATGGGAGCTGTGCGGAGTAAACTCATAGAAGACTTCAAAATAGAGCCTAAGTATTGGCACATTCAAATGGGAAATCATATATTGCGGTTTGAGTGATGACCTTGGATTTGACCTTCAATGACCTTGAAAGGTCAAAAACGATGAATTTCGTCTTTGGTGGCCAATTTGTATGTATTTCTAAGTATTGGCACATTCAAATGGGAAATCATATATTGTGGTTTGAGTGATGACCTTGAATTTGACCTTCAATGACCTTGGAAGATCAAAACGACCTTTTTTGTCGAAAAATGGCCAATTTTGGATTTTTGATGGCCATTTTCTCAAAAACTGTCTGATCAGTTTTGAGATTTTTGTTTTAGAACATTTCCCTCATGTACCTCTATGATGTGTATGAGATTCGTTGCCCTTGAATCACCGGTCTGCGTGTGGCGGCCATTTTGATTTTTTGACGGGTCGGCGAAAAATTTTTTTTTTGTCTCAAATCAAGTCACTATTCAATTCGAGCCATTTCCAGCAAAAAAAAACAATTTTTTTTTTTTGGCCATTGAAAAATTTGTTGGACTTAAAAAATTTCACCCAATTTTTCCTTCATAATGGGAGCTGTGCGGAGTAAACTCATAGAAGACTTCAAAATAGAGCCTAAGTATTGGCACATTCAAATGGGAAATCATATATTGCGGTTTGAGTGATGACCTTGGATTTGACCTTCAATGACCTTGAAAGGTCAAAAACGATGAATTTTGTCTTTGGTGGCCAATTTGTATGTATTTCTAAGTATTGGCACATTCAAATGGGAAATCATATATTGTGGTTTGAGTGATGACCTTGAATTTGACCTTCAATGACCTTGGAAGATCAAAACGACCTTTTTTGTCGAAAAATGGCCAATTTTGGATTTTTGATGGCCATTTTCTCAAAAACTGTCTGATCAGTTTTGAGATTTTTGTTTTAGAACATTTCCCTCATGTACCTCTATGATGTGTATGAGATTCGTTGCCCTTGAATCGCCGGTCTGCGTGTGGCGGCCATTTTGATTTTTTGACGGGTCGGCGAAAAATTTTTTTTTGGTCTCAAATCAAGTCACTATTCAATTCGAGCCATTTCCAGCAAAAAAAAACAATTTTTTTTTTTTGGCCATTGAAAAATTTGTTGGACTTAAAAAATTTCACCCAATTTTTCCTTCATAATGGGAGCTGTGCGGAGTAAACTCATAGAAGACTTCAAAATAGAGCCTAAGTATTGGCACATTCAAATGGGAAATCATATATTGCGGTTTGAGTGATGACCTTGGATTTGACCTTCAATGACCTTGGAAGGTCAAAAACGATGAATTTTGTCTTTGGTGGCCAATTTGTCAAAATCTATTCAGACAGTTTTTAGGTTACCGGACCTATGGTCCGATAACCTATTGGCATGGCGTTGCGTCCGTCGTCCGTCGTCGTCGTCCGTCGTCGTCGTCGTCCACATTTTTATCTTTTTTGTTTACGTGCGAATTCTTCTGAAATTTTGCACAAAAATACTTAAAAATAATTCAAGAAGGAGGTATTTTTTAGTTTTTTGATTTTCACATTTTTTTCAAAATGGCGGCTGTTTTCGACGAAAAATGCCTGATTTTGGACTTTGGCGGCCATTTTCTCAAAATCTGTTCAGTAACTTTTTTTCTTTTTGATACATAAGACTCCTCATATGTACTTCTATGATGTCTATAAATTTCGTTGCGCTTGAATCGCTCGAAGTGGGCCATTTTGGCTCAAACTCGGCCCAAATGGGACTTTCCCATGTTAAATTCTCCTATGCTTTATAATGGGACACATTATGCCTAATATCTCACTTGATATTGAGATTAGAGACTAGGAATCAATTGTGGACATATAGGATATGATATATGCTGAATATTCTCGTGACCTTGAATTTGACCTCTGACCTCAGTTTCAAGGTCAGAGCACAAAATGGCTTATATCTCGCTTATTATCGACTCTACAGCTTAGGAATCAATTGTGGACATATAGGAAATAATATAAGCTGAATATTCTCGTGACCTTGAATTTGACCTCTGTCCTCAGTTTCAAGGTCAGAGCACAAAATGGCTTATATCTCGCTTATTATCGACTCTACAGCTTAGGAATCAATTGTGGACATATAGGAAATGATATATACTGAATATTCTGATGACCTTCAATTTGACCTTCGAACTCATTTTCAAGGTCACAGGACTAAATGGCTAATATCTCGCTTGTTATCAACTTTACAGCTTAGCAATCAATTATGAACATATAAGAAATGATATATGCTGAATATTCTCGTGACCTTGAATTTGACCTCTGACCTCATTTTCAAGGTCCAAGGACAAACTGCCTCATATCTAGCTCCTCTATTGACTGTATGGCTTGGGAATCAATTGTGGACATGATATACAAAATGATATACATTGAATATTTTGATGATCTTGAATTTGACCTTTGCCCCTTCATTTTCAAGGCCACAGCACAAAATTGCTAATATCTCTCTGATTATTGAATTTACAGCTTAGCAATCAACTGTGGACATGATATATGCTTAATGTTATATATGCTGAATATTCTCTTGACCTTGAATTCAACCAGTGACCTGGCTAACATCTAAAATATTAAACATTGTCCGGTAACCTATCTTCGGCCCTTGGCCTAATTTTCTCAAAATAATGTATAAGATTCTCTTTATCTACCTTTGTGATGTGTCACTTGATTTCGTATTATAGTCCATGCAGAAAATGTGTTTCCAGCAACATTTACGAACATGTTTTGACAATTAGAGTTCAAGATCAGTGTAACAATTTATATGTTGGAAAATCAATACTCTGAGTTTCTCATGATTGCCGGTAAGCTACAGCACCCTTGGTGCTATGTTTTAATGCCATAAAATAGTTTTCGTCCCGAATTCAATTGTGGCGACTGAAAAAATTGAATCCGATACCAAAACATTCTCGCCGCAGCGAAAATCGATGTTGCCGCGACCAATTCCTGCTGCATCCAGAATAATTACCACCGTGGCGAATTGCACTATAACTGTAATTCGCATCGACGATAATTGCAATAATAAATAGTTTATTTTTCTGTTTGAGGCGAGGTAAGAAAAACGTACTAAAAACCTCTCGACGCGGCCATGACCACTTTCGCTGCACCAAGAATGTTCTGGTCGCGGCTATAATAACAATTCCTGTGCAGCGAAAATGATTGTGGTTGCGACGATGATGTTTTTGCCGCAGTTAAAAATATTTCATTCGCATCGAGAATATTTTCACCGCCACAAAAAACGTTTTGGTTGCGGATTTAATGATTTTGATCGCGATTTCAATTATTTTAGCTGTCACAATTAAATTCGCGACAGAAACTGTTCAGGAAAAATGCTTCATGACATAAATCAGCTACCGTATTGTCAGTAACCATTAGATGAAACGTGAAACCACCAGGTGCATGTATTTGATCAGGTAATTGGTATATGAATTGTTCTGAACTTATCCAGTAAAATATGTTATAGAAAATATGTTACAGTACAATCATATCATATTTTGATAACTTGTTTTCACCAATCAATAAAACCAAACACTCGGTAAATGTGTTCGTCCCGGTGATTATCAGCAATTGGCGTGTTACTGAGACGAGTTCTCTCTGTATTGAGCATTTCCTACTTGTATTACAGGCGTACAACGTATACGGTCAGTTCCTAGTGATGAAGAAGGACGAGAAGCTTTTTGTGCCTTGGCTGATGGAAAACAGTTCCGCCAACAGTCATCATGCACGCGCTTGTTACAACGGTCTGGTCGTTTACGCGCAATCACACCTCTAAATCTGTTGATATTCATCTGTTGATCTTCAGAATAAAAAAAAAAGAATTGATGTTTTACTTCTTGCTACAGTATGTACAGAAAGAATATTTCTATCGGTGCCGACATGTCTAATTTTTAGGTTACCGGACCTATGGTCCGATAACCTATTGGCATGGCGTTGCGTCCGTCGTCCGCCGTCGTCCGTCGGCGTCCGTCGTCGTCCGTCGTCGTCCGTCGTCGTCGTCCACATTTTTATCTTTTTTAGGTTACCGGACCTATGGTCCGATAACCTATTGGCATGGCGTTGCGTCCGTCGTCCGTCGTCGTCGTCCGTCGTCGTCGTCGTCGTCCACATTTTTATCTTTTTTGTTTACAGGCGAATATTTCTGAAATTTTGCACAAAAATACTTAAAAATAATTCAAGAAGGAGGTACTTTTTAGTTTTTTGATTTTCGCATTTTTTTCAAAATGGCGGCCGTTTTCGACGAAAAATGCCTGATTTTGGACTTTGGCGGCCATTTTCTCAAAATCTGTTCAGTAACTTTTTTTCTTTTTGATAAATAACACTCCTGATATGTACTCCTATGATGTCTATAAATTTCGTTGCGCTTGAATCGCTCGAAGTGGGCCATTTTGGCCCAAACTCGGCTCAAATGGGACTTTCCCATGTTAAATTCTCCTATGCTTTATAATGGGACACATTATGCCTAATATCTCACTTGATATTGAGATTAGAGACTAGGAGACAATTGTGGACCTATAGGAAATGATATATGCTGAATATTCTCGTGACCTTGAATTTGACCTCTGACCTCAGTTTCAAGGTCAGAGCACAAAATGGCTTATATCTCGCTTATTATCGACTCTACAGCTTAGGAATCAATTGTGGACATATAGGAAATGATATATTCTGAATATTCTCGTGACCTTGAATTTGACTTCTGACCTCAGTTTCAAGGTCAGAGCACAAAATGGCTTATATCTCGCTTATTATCGACTCTACAGCTTAGGAATCAATTGTGGACATATAGGAAATGATATATGCTGAATATTCTGATCACCTTGAATTTGACCTTCGACCTCATTTTCAAGGTCACAGGACAAAATGGCTAATATCTCGCTTGTTATCGACTTTACAGCTTAGCAGTCAATTATGAACATATAGGAAATGATATATGCTGATTATTGTCATGACCTTGAATTTGACCTTTGACCTCATTTTCAAGGTCACAGGACAAAATGGCTAATATCTCACTTATTATCGATTTTACAGCTTAGGAATCAATTGTTGACATATAGGAAATGATATATGCTGAATATTCTCGTGACCTTGAATTTGACCTCTGACCTCATTTCTAAGGTCCAAGGACAAACTGGCTGATATCTTGCTCCTCTATTGACTGTATGGCTTGGGAATCAATTGTGGACATGATATACATGATATAGAAAATGATATACACTGAATATTTTGATACCTTGAATTTGACCTTTGCCCCTTCATTTTCAAGGCTACAGCATAAAATTGCTAATCTCTCTCTGATTATTGAACTTACAGCTTAGCAATCAACTGTGGACATGATATATGCTTAAATACTATGGATTTGTCTCCGTCGCGCCGCCGCCTCGTCCGCCGCGTCCGCCGTAGAGATTTTCTTGTGAACGCTCTACAGGTTGCAAATCTTAACCGATTCTAATAATTTTTAGGTTACCGGACCTATGGTCCGATAACCTATTGGCATGGCGTTGCGTCCGTCGTCCGTCGTCGTCCGTCGTCGTCGTCGTCCACATTTTTATCTTTTTTTACGGACGAATTTTTCTGAAATTTTGCAGAAAAATACTTAAAAATAATTCAAGAAGGAGGTATTTTTTATTTTTTTGATTTTCGCTTTTTCTTCAAAATGGCGGCCGTTTTCGACGAAAAAGCCCTGATTTTGGACTTTGGCGGCCATTTTCTCAAAATCTGTTCAGTAACTTTTTTAGGTTACCGGACCTATGGTCCGATAACCTATTGGCATGGCGTTGCGTCCGTCGTCCGTCGTCGTCCGTCGTCGTCGTCCACATTTTTATCTTTTTTATTTACGAGCGAATTCTTCTGAAATTTTGCACAAAAATACTTAAAAATAATTCAAGAAGGAGGTATTTTTTAGTTTTTTGATTTTCGCATTTTTTTCAAAATGGCGGCCGTTTTCGACGAAAAATGCCTGATTTTGGACTTTGGTGGCCATTTTCTCAAAATCTGTTCAGTAACTTTTTTTCTTTTTGAGACATAACACTTCTCATATGTACTCCTATGATGTCTATAAATTTCGTTGCGCTTGAATCGCTCGAAGTAACCATTTTGGCCCAAACTCGGCCCAAATGGGACTTTCCCATGTTAAATTCTCCTATGCTTTATAATGGGACACATTATGCCTAATATCTCACTTAATATTAAGATTAGAGACTAGGAATCAATTGTGGACATATAGGAAATGATATATGCTGAATATTATCGTGACCTTGAATTTGACCTCTGACCTCAATTTCAAGGTCAGAGCACAAAATGTCTGATATCTCGCTTATTATCGACTCTACAGCTTAGGAATCAATTGTGGACATATAGGAAATGATATATGCTGAATATTCTGGTGACCTTGAATTTGACCTTTCACGGCATTTTCAAGGTCATAGGACAAAATGGCTAATATCTCGCTTGTTATCGACTTTACAGCTTAGGAATCAGTTATGAACATTTAGGAAATGATATATGCAGATTATTGTCATGACCTTGAATTTGACCTTTGACCTCATTTTCAAGGTCACAGGACAAAATGGCTAATATCTCACTTATTATCGACCCTACAGCTTAGGAATCAATTGTGGACATATAGGAAATGATATATGCTGAATATTCTGATGACCTTGAATTTGACCTTTGACGGCATTTTCAAGGTCATAGGACAAAATGGCTGATATCTCGCTTGTTATCGACTTTACAGCGTAGGAATCAGTTATGAACATATAGGAAATGATATATGCAGATTATTGTCATGACCTTGAATTTGACCTTTGACCTCATTTTCAAGGTCACAGGACAAAATGGCTAATATCTCACTAATTATCGATTTTACAGCTTAGGAATCAATAGTGGACATGTAGGAAATGATATATGCTGAATATTCTCGGACCTTGAATTTGAGCTCTGACCTCATTTTCAAGGTCCAATGACAAACTGGCTCATATCTTGCTCCTCTATTGACTGTATGGCTTGGGAATCAATTGTGGACATGATATAAAAAATGATAAAAAAACACTGAATATTTTGATGACCTTGAATTTGACCTTTGCCCCTTCATTTTCAAGGCCACAGCACAAAATTGCTAATATCTCGCTGATTATTGAATTTACAGCTTAGCAATCAACTGTGGACATGATATATGCTTAATGTTATATATGCTGAATATTCTCTTGACCTTGAATTCAACCAGTGACCTGGCTGACATCTAAAATATTAAACATTGTCCGGTAACCTATCTTTGGCCCTTGGCCTAATTTTTCTTTTTGATACATAAGACTCCTCATATGTACTTCTATGATGTCTATAAATTTCGTTGCGCTTGAATTGCTCGAAGTGGGCCATTTTGGCCCAAACTCGGCCCAAATGGGACTTTCCCATGTTAAATTCTCCTATGCTTTATAATGGGACACATTATGCCTAATATCTCACTTGATATTGAGATTAGAGACTAGGAATCAATTGTGGACCTATAGGAAATGATATATGCTGAATATTCTCGTGACCTTGAATTTGACCTCTGACCTCAGTTTCAAGGTCAGAGCACAAAATGGCTTATATCTCGCTTATTATCGACTCTACAGCTTAGGGATCAATTGTGGACATATAGGAAATAATATATGCTGAATATTCTCGTGACCTTGAATTTGACCTCTGACCTCAGTTTCAAGGTCAGAGCACAAAATGGCTTATATCTCGCTTATTATCGACTCTACAGCTTAGGAATCAATTGTGGACATATAGGAAATGATATATGCTGAATATTCTGATGACCTTGAATTTGACCTTCGAACTCATTTTCAAGGTCACAGGACAAAATGGCTAATATCTCGTTTGTTATCGACTTTACAGCTTAGGAATCAATTATGAACATATGGGAAATGATTAGAGATGGCATCGAATGTCGCGACATTCATGCATCGTGATATTTGAAGTTTGACGACGTCGCGATCTGCATTTTCCCGACATCGCATCGTCAGTTTTAACAATTCAATCAATCTTTTCAATGCTAGACGTCCAGATTTTCATACATTTTCGGTGTGTCAGATTCAACGCATGTCAGATGTCAATATCCATGATATAAGCTTATGCCGACATCGTATGTAACACGTATTGTGATTGGATGGTGAGAATATCCCATACGTGACGTCAGGTTTCCTAAAATCATTTGATTGTGACTGCGCATGCGCCTGTTCATGCTCGCCCGCCCACATGATGGAAAGGAAAAAATAACAAACACAAGAGAATTGTATCAGTTTATCGAAAATTCAGGGCTTTTTCAGGCCATATATTGACATTATATCATATTTAATACTAAGATATGCACTCACGTAGTGTTATATACCATGAATACGAGTACGAGATAATCAGTGTCCACAGTTATGTCGACATGTGTAGATCGCGATTTGAACTTGCCGACGTCGCGACTTAAAAAAAAATCACGATGCCATCTCTAGAAATGATAATTATGCAGATTATTGTCATGACCTTGAATTTGACCTTTGACCTCATTTTCAAGGTCACAGGACAAAATGGCTAATATCTCACTTATTATCGATTTTACAGCTTAGGAATCAATTGTTGACATATAGGAAATGATATATGCTGAATATCCTCGTGACCTTGAATTTGACCTCTGACCTCATTTTCCAGATCCAAGGACAAACTGGCTCATATCTAGCTCCTCTATTGACTGTATGGCTTGGGAATCAATTGTGGACATGATATACAAAATGATATACATTGAATATTTTGATGATCTTGAATTTGACCTTTGCCCCTTCATTTTCAAGGCCACAGCACAAAATTGCTAATATCTCTCTGATTATTGAATTTACAGCTTAGCAATCAACTGTGGACATGATATATGCTTAATGTTATATATGCTGAATATTCTCTTGACCTTGAATTCAACCAGTGACCTGGCTAACATCTAAAATATTAAACATTGTCCGGTAACCTATCTTCGGCCCTTGGCCTAATTTTTATAAGACACATCTTATGGTAAGATCCCGACACCAATCGATTTTGGTTGCCATAGCGACCAAATTGGCCGATTGGCGACACATTTTGTGCTCAAATTAGCCTGTTTAACACACATGGCTTGTGAACGCTCTACGAGTGGGAGTTTTCATTGAATGATCATGAAATCGCACAGGCTCGATGAGAAAGACCGTCACACGAAACCTATTGTTTTTTCAGAATGATCAAATAAATATTAATTAGTTAATGGACCAACTTATTACGACCATTAAAATACCCACTTTGACATCTGTGCTCACTCCAATACCCTGTATTATGAAAGTAAATGGCAATGGATTCTTGTTCAGAATAGAGAACTGATGTTTTGGGTGAAAACAGAACAATATTATTTAATAAGTTAACGTTAGTTTTACTAGTTAAGTCTATTATTTCCCACAATAAAAATAGTTAAGATGAGAAACATTTATTATTAAGCTCAACAAGGTAAAAGTTTCGTCCAGTACAAATTTCATGGGTGTAACCAAATAAGTCAAAATTATTTTTACTGGTTAAGTCTATTATTGACCACAATAAAAATAGTTAAGACAAGATATATTTATTATTGGGCTCAAGAAGGTAAAGGTTATGTCCAGTAGAGATTTTGTGGCTCTAGCCAAATAAGTTAACATTATTGTATCCCCCGAACGAAGTTCGGCGGATACTATGGATTTGTCTCTGTCGCGCCGCGTCCGCTGCGTCCGCCGTAGAGATTTTCTTGTGAACGCTCTACAGGTTGCAAATCTTAACCGATTCTAATAATTTTTCATACAGACACATCTTATGGTAAGATCCCGACACCAATCGATTTTGGTTGCCATAGCGACCAAATTGGCCGATTGGCGACACATTTTGTGCTCAAATTAGCCTGTTTAACACACATGGCTTGTGAACGCTCTACGAGTGGGAGTTTTCGATAAATGATCATGAAATCGCACAGGCTCGATAAGGAAGACAGTCACACGAAACCTATTGTTTTTCAGAATGATCAAATAAATATTAATTAGTTAATGGACTAACTTATTACGACCTTTAAAATACCCACTTTGACATCTGTGCTCACTCCAATACCCTGTATTATGAAAGTAAATGGCAATGGATTCTTGTTCAGAATAGAGAACTGATGTTTTGGGTGAAAACAGAACAATATTATTGAATAAGTTAATGTTAGTTTTACTAGTTAAGGCATTTCGGAAGAAATGCCTTTATGGTTTTAGCAGAATTTTTTCTTTCCTTTTTTTTTTCTTTTTTTTTTCTTTTTTTTTTCTTTCTTTTTTTTGCGCCGTTTTGGTTTCCGACCGATAACTTTAGTTTGCCTCGATGTATCTTCGCCAAATTTTCAGCATTGGTCAGACATATTATGTGGAAGAACCCTATTGTTTTTCAGCCGGATCCGAGGTCCGTGAGGTCCGTGAGGATGAAATCAATGTTTTTTTTTGGACTTTGTTTCCGCTCGATAACTCAAAAAGTATGTAGGCAATGGCTGCAGAACTTTGCACGGAGGTTCATATATCAATAGGGAAGAACCCTATTGATTTTGAGATCAATCTGTCAAACGACCTTTGACCTAGAGGTCGGAAGAGTTTTCGCCCAGTCATCCTTGAGGTTTCGGACGTTATTTTCGGACGTTATTTTCGGACTCGTCGCCCTAGACAAACATGTCTAAGGGGTATTGAGGGTGACATTCGACCTTGACCTTAAATTTTTCTGCCGAGTCGTCATTTTTCGTTTTCGTCGATATCTCGGAAACGGTGTGTCATAGAGCGAAACGGACGTTATTTTCGGACTCGTGGCACTAGATAAACATGTCTAAGGGGTATTATGGATGAACTTTGACCTTGACCTAAAATTTTTTTCGCTGAGTCGGCATTTTTCGTTTTCATCGATATCTCGGAAACGGTGCGTTGTAGAGCGAAACGGACGTTATTTTCGGACTCGTCGCCCTAGACAAACATGTCTAAGGGGTATTAAGGATGACCATCGACCTTGACCTTGAATTTTTCTGCTGAGTCGGCGTTTTTCGTTTTCGTTGATATCTCGGAAACGGTGCGTCGTAGAGCGGAACGGACGTTATTTTCGGACTCGTCGCCCTAGACAAACATGTCTAAGGGGTATTAAGGATGACCATCGACCTTGACCTTGAATTTTTCTGCCGAGTCGGCGTTTTTCGTTTTCGTCGATATCTCGGAAACGGTGCGTCATAGAGCGAAACGGACGTTATTTTCGGACTCGTGGCACTAGACAAACATGTCTATAGGGTATTATGGATGAACTTCGACCTTGACCTAAAATTTTTCTGCTGAGTCGGCGTTTTTCGTTTTCGTTGATATCTCGGAAACGGTGCGTCGTAGAGCGGAACGGACGTTATTTTCGGACTCGTCGCCCTAGACAAACATGTCTAAGGGGTATTAAGGATGACCATCGACCTTGACCTTGAATTTTTTCTGCTGAGTCGGCGTTTTTCGTTTTCGTCGATATCTCGGAAACGGTGCGTCGTAGAGTGGAACGGACGTTATTTTCGGACTCGTCGCCCTAGACAAACATGTCTAAGGGGTATTAAGGATGACCATCGACCTTGACCTTGAATTTTTCTGCCGAGTCGGCGTTTTTCGTTTTCGTCGATATCTCGGAAACGGTGCGTCATAGAGCGAAACGGACGTTATTTTCGGACTCGTGGCACTAGACAAACATGTCTATAGGGTATTATGGATGAACTTCGACCTTGACCTAAAATTTTTTCACCGAGTCGGCATTTTTCGTTTTCATCGATATCTCGGAAACGGTGTGTCGTAGAGCGAAACGGACGTTATTTTGGACTCGTGGCACTAGACAAACATGTCTAAGGGGTATTATGGATGAACTTTGACCTTGACCTTGAATTTTTCTGCCGAGTCGGCATTTTTCGTTTTCGACGATATCTCGGAAACGGTGCGTCGTAGAGCGAAACGGACGTTATTTTCGGACTCGTTGCCCTAGACAAACATGTCTAAAGGGTATTGAGGATGACCTTTGACCTTATCTTGAATTTTTCTGCCGAGTCGGCAATTTATGTTTTCGTCGATATCTCGGAAACGGTGCATCGTAGAGCGAAACAGACATTATTTTTGGACTCTTGGCACCAGACAAACATGTCTAAGGAGTATTATGGATGAACTTTGACCTTGACCTGAATTTTTTTCGCCAAGACGGCATTTTTCGTTCTCATCGATATCGTGGAAATAGTGTGTCGTAGAGCATTGTAGAGCCCATGGTAAACATGTTATAAATATTACAAATTAGTCTTAACACCGAAATGCCTCCAAGGCATCTTTAGGCCTTGACGACTAGTTAAGTCTATTTTTTCCCACAATAAAAATAGTTAAGATGAGAAACATTTATTATTAAGCTCAACAAGGTAAAAGTTCCGTCCAGTACAAATTTCATGGGTGTAACCGAATAAGGTAATATTATTTTTACTGGTTAAGTCTATTATTGGCCACAATAAAAATAGTTAAGACAAGAGATATTTATTATTGGGCTCAACAAGGTAAAGGTTCTGTTCAGTAGAGGTTTTATGGCTGTAACCAAATAAGTTAACATTATTTTTGCTAGTTAAGTCTATTATTTACCTCAAAAAAATAGTTAGGATGTGAAACGTTTATTATTGAGCTGAACCAGGTAATGGAATTTCACATTCAAATCTAATTTGGAACATATTTCGGGTGAAAATAGACCTTTTGTGGAAACATTGATCTGACTCCCATTTTGTCATCTTGAAATGCAGTTTTGGTCAACTTTTAGTTTGAATTTCAACTCGAAACCAAGTTTGGCAATCATGAGATAAAATATACGTTATGGTGAAAAGTTCGATCTGGCTCCAAATTTGTCATCTTGGAATGCAGTTTTAGTCAATTTTATTTTGAATTTCAACTTGAATCCAAGTTTGGCACATATTATGAGTTAAAATATAACTTATGGCGAAAGGTTCGATCTGGCTCCAATTTCGTCATCTTGAAATGCAGTTTTGGTCAACTTTTACATTGAATTTCAACTTGAAACCAAAATTGGCACATATCATGAGTTAAAATATAAGTTATGGCGAAAAGTTGGATCTGGCTCCAATTTTGTTATCTTGAAATGCAGTTTTGGTCAACTTTTAGTTTGAATTTCAACTTGAAACCAAGTTTGGCACATATTATGAGTTGAAATATAACTCATGGTGAAAAGTTCGATCTGGCTCCAATTTCGTCATCTTGAAATGCAGTTTTGGTCAATTTTTACATTGAATTTCAACTATACCAAGTTAGGCACATATTATGAGTTGAAATATAACTCATGGTGAAAAGTTCGATCTGGCTCCAATTTCATCATCTTGAAGTGCAGTTTGGTCAACTTTTACATTGAATTTCAACTTGAAACCAAGTTTGGCACATATTATGAGTTGAAATATAACTCAAGTTCGATCTGGCTCCAATTTCTTCAACTTGAAATGCAGTTTTTACTCTGAATTTCAACTTTGAACCAGGTTTGTCAAATATTCTGTGTTGACATATAACTTCAGGTGAAAAGATTGATCTGGCTGTAATTTCGTTATTTTATCGAATATGTCGAAATGGAAATCCATATGCAGTGATTTTGGAGGTGATCTTGAATTCGACTTTCAATAATCTTGAAAGATCATTGCAGCAATATTGGTGGAAAACAAAACAGTTGTGGCTTAAGATTTTACATTTCTCTGGTAATCTTTTTTAGCCCTTGCTCTAGTTTTTCATACTTATCAGTAATATATTTGGGGCAACAGGGATGATAAGGCTACGGGGGATACACCCAAGCGGTCGTAGGCGACCGGAAATGTCTAGTGTTATATATGCTGAATATTCTCTTGACCTTGAATTCAACCAGTGACCTGGCTAATACCTAAAATATTAAACATTGTCCGGTAACCTATCTTTGGCCCTTGGCCTAATTTTTCAACTGCAAGTCTGAGGTTTGCACATCTAAATCTAGCCAGGGCATTTTCTGTATTTCCAGCTCATATCCAAAGATAATACAATTCGCAATCTAGAACATTTTCATATTTACAATACAAAATGAGGTTAGGATTCTCCACTATGTTAACACACCATTTCTGTGTTGTAATATCAGAGGCGTAACTTGAAATTTAGCCCAAGGGCTGAACTAGGTTACCGGACAAATTCATGTTTTAACATAGCAAGCGATATATGACCTGTCCTCTGAGCTTGAAAATGAGGTTAAAGGTCAAATTCAGTCCCTAGAATTCTCAGCATATTTCATTTCCTATATGTCCACAATTGATTTCCAAGCTGTAAATTCGATAATAAGCGAGATATTAGCCATTTTAGGTGAATGACCTTGAAAATGGAAGTCAAATGTCAAATTAAATGTCAGAATATTCGGCATATATCATTCCCCATATGTTCATAATTGATTTCTAAGCTGTAAAGTCGGTAATGAGCGAGATATTAGCCATTTGTGCAAATTAGCCATTTTTGTGCTCTGACCTTGAAAATAAAGTCAAGGTCAAATTCAAGGTCATCAAAATATTCAGTGTATATCATTTTCTATATGTCCATAATCGGTTCCCAAGGTATAAAGTCAATAAAGAAGCAAGATATTAGCCATTTTGTCCTTTGACCTTGAAAATGAGGTAAAAGGTCGAATTCAAGGTCATGGCAATATTCAGCATATATCATTTCCTATATGTTCGCAACTGATTCCTAGGCTGTAAAGTCGATGATAAGCGAGATATTAGTCATTTTGTCATGTGACCTTGAAATTTAGGTCAAAGGTCAAATTCAAGGTTACGAGAATAATATAATTTCCTATATGTTCATAATTGATTCCTAAGCTGTATTATCGATAATAAGCATGATATTAGCCATTTTGTCCTGTGAGTTTGAAAATTAGGTCAAAGGTCAACTTCAAGGTCACGATAATATTCAGAATATATCATTTCCTATTCGTTGACAATTGATTCCTAAGCTGTAGAGTCAATAATAAACGAGATATCAGCCATTTTGTGCTCTTGACCTTGAAAATGAGGTCAGAGGTCTAATTCAAGGCCAAGACATTTTTCGAAATATATCATTTCCTATATGATCATAATTGATTCCTAACCTGTGAAGTCGATAATAAAAAGTGAGATATCAGCCATTTTGTCCTGTGACATTGAAAATTAGGTCAAAGGTCAAATTCAAGGTCACAACAATATTTAGAATATATCATTTCCTATATGTAATATATGTAATGTTTATTTTCACAAAAGGCTTCAAGCCTACGGTGGCTGATTCATGCCATAATGCGTTTTTCTTGAACAGTTTTTGTCGCGAATTTAATTGTGACGACTGAAACTATTTAAATCGCGACCAAAATCATTAAATCCGCGACCAAAATGTTTTCGCTGCAGCAAAAACATTCTCGCCGCGAATTGAATACTTTTAGCTGCGACAAAAACATTCTCGTCGCGACCAAAATCATTTTAATTTTTCTCGCCGCGATTTAAATACTTATAGCCGCGACCAAAACATTCTTGCTGCAGCGAAAATGATTATCGCCGCGGCGAGAATGGCCCTACTTGTTATAACACTTTTCTTTCATCACCTCAAAGAGAACAAATTATTTATTGTTGCAATTCACAGTTAAGTGCAATTATCGCCGCGGCGGTAAGTATTCTCGCTGCAGCAGAAATGTATTGGTCGCGGCAACAACGATTTTCGCTGCAGCGAGAATGTCGCGGACAACAATGGTGTTTGCTGCGACCAAAATGTTTTTACTGTGGCTGCCATAATGTGTTTTTCCTGAAGAGTTTTCGTCGCGACTTCAATTCTGACGACGGAAATGATTAAAATCGCGACCAAAATGTTTTCGCTGCAGCGGAAATATTCTCGCCGCGACCAAAACATTCTCGTCGCAGCAAAAATAGTTGTTGTCGCAACTAAAACATTTTGGTCGCAATGAACACCATTGTTGCTGCGACTAAAACATTCTCGCCGCAGCGAAAACTATTGTTGCTGCGACCAATACATTTCTGCTGCAGCGAGAATAATTACCACCGCGGCGATAATTGCACTTAACTCTGCATATTCGCCGCGGCGATAATTGCAATAATAAACCAGTTGTTCTCTTTGAGGTGATGAAAAAAAAACTTTCTAACAAGTATGGCCATTCTTGCCGCGGCGATAATCATTTTCGCTGCAGTGAAAATGATTTTGGTCGAGACGATAATGTTTTTGTCATGGCGAGAATGTTTTCGCCGCAGCGAAAACGTTTTGGTCGCGGATTTAATGATTTTGGTCGCGATTTAAACACTTCCAGTCTTCACAATTAAATTCGCGACCGAAACTATTCGGGAGAAACGCATTATGGCATGAATCAGACACTGTATGTTTTAGTTGCGACAACAACTATTTTCGCTGCGACGAGAATGTTGTTGTCGCGGCGACAACATTTCCGCTGCAGCGAAAACGTTTCGGTCGCGATTTTAATCATTTCCGTCGTCACGAAAACTCTTCAGGACAAACACATTATGGCATGAATCAGCCACTGTAGAAATCTATCAGTCGAGTTAGGGATGTCCATCTTGTAAATAACAACAAACGTCAGATGCCAAGTGTGCCTATTGATCACGCAGTGAATTCTTGGCGGGGAGAAGAGTTTTCGCTGCAGCGATAATGTTTTTGCCGCGACCTCAGGTATTTACATCGCGGCGAGAACAATTCCGCTGCAGCGAAAATAACTTTGGTCGCGACGATAATGTTTTTGTCGCAGCTAAAAGTATTTTGGTTTCCGGACGTTAACTCGAAAAAGATTCAGGCAATAGATGCAGAACTCTGCATGGAGGTTCATATACCACCAGGGAAGAACCCTATTGATTTTGGGATGAATCCGTCAAATGACCTTTGACCTAGAGGTCAAAATAATTTTTTGCTGATTCATCCCTGAGGCTTCCTGCATATCTCAGAAACGGTGCGTCGTAGAGCGAAACAGACGTTATTTTCGGACTCGTCGCCCTAGACAAACATGTCTATGGGGTATTTTTTTTTTATTCGACTCCAGGTCCGTGAGGTCCGTGAGGATGAAATTTCCGGACGATGAGACTTGGTTTCCGGACGATAACTCGAAAAATATTCAGGCAATAGTTGCAGAACTTTGCATGGAGTTTTATATACCACCAGGGAAGAACCCTATCGATTTTGGGATTGATCCGTCAAACAACCTTTGACCTAGAGGTCGAAATAACTTTTTGCTGACTCATCCTTGAGGCTTCCTGCATATCTCGGAAACGGTACGTCATAGAGCGAAACGGACATTATTTTCGGACTCGTCGCCCTAGACAAACATGTCTAAGGGGTATTAAGGATGAACTTTGACCTTGACCCGACCTTGACCCGACCTTGACCCGAGTCGGCATTTTTCGTTTTCGTTTTCGTCGATATCTCGGAAACGGTGCGTCGTAGAGTGAGTCGGCATTTTTCGTTTTCGTCGATATCTCGGAAACGGTGCGTCGTAGAGTGAAACGGACGTTATTTTCGGACTCGTCACCGTAGACAAACATGTCTAAGGGGTATGATGGATGAACTTTCATCTTGACACAAATTTTTTTTGCCGAGTCGGCATTTTTTTTGTTTTGTCGATATCTCGGAAAAACTGTGAGTCGTAGAGCGAAACGGAAGTTATTTTCGGACTCGTCGTCCTAGACATACATCTCTACGGGGTATTATGGATGAACTTTGACCTTGACCCGAAACTTTTTCGGCGAGTCGGCATTTTTCGTTTTCGTCGATATCTCGGAAATGGTGCGTCGTAGAGCGAAACGGACGATATTTTCGGACTTGTCGCCCTAGACAAACATGTCTAAAGGGTATTATGGATGAACTTTGACCTTGACCCGAAATTTTTTGCCGAGTCGGCATTTTTGGTTTTCGTCGATATCTCGGAAACGGTGCGTCGTAGAGTGAAACGGACGTTATTTTCGGACTCGTCACCGTAGACAAACATGTCTAAGGGGTATGATGGATGAACTTTGACCTTGACACAAATTTTTTTTGCCGAGTCGGCATTTTTTTGTTTTGTCGATATCTCGGAAAAACTGTGAGTCGTAGAGCGAAACGGACGTTATTTTCGGACTCCTCGTCCTAGACAAACATGTCTGAGGGGTATTATGGATGAACTTTGACCTTGACCCCAAATTTTTTTTGCCGAGTCGGCATTTTTCGTTTTCGTCGATATCTCGGAAACAGTGCGTCGTAGAGCGAAACGGACGTTATTTTTGGACTCGTCACCTTGGACAAACATGTCTAAGGGCTTTTATGGATGAACTTTGACCTTGACCCGGAATTTTTTTGCTGAGTCGGCATTTTTCGTTTTCGTCAATATCTCGGAAGCGGTGTGTCGTAGAGCGAAACGGACATTATATTCGGACTCGTCGCCCTAGACAAACATGTCTTAAATGTATTTTGGATGAACGTTGATTTTGACCCGAAATTTTTTTGCCGAGTCGGCATTTTTCGTTATCGTCAATATCTCAGAAACGGTGCGCCGTAGAGCGAAACGGACTTTTTTTTTGGACTCGTCAACCTAGACAAACATGCTTGGGAGGGAGGGGGGGGGGGGGGATTGATGGATGAACTTTGACCTTGACCCGAAATTTTTTTCGCTGAGTCGACATTTTTCATTTTCGTCAATATCTAGCAAACGGTGTGTCATAGGGCCCGTGGCAAACATGTTTTAAATATTACAAATTAGTCCTAACACCGAAATGCCTCCAAGGCATCTTTAGGCCTTGACGCCTAGTTGGTTTTGGTTTGTTGATAACCCGTCTTCCAACATCATGTTGCTAAATGTTTATTCTGAAATGTTCACTGGGGGTACAGCTGTATTTTGAGAAATTGGTTTTTGATGACTTTTCTGTCCAAGGTTTTCGACCACTGTCCATGGTTTTTGACAATTGCCCAAGATTTTCGATGATTGAACTCAATTGTTATTAGGGCATTGTCTGTTTTTTTTAAATCTTTTTTTTTATCTTTTTTTTTCTTTTTTTTTTTTCACTTTCCACCGTTTTGGTTTCCGATCAATAACTCGTGAACGCCTGAACGGATCTTGTCCAAATTTACACCACTGGTCAGAAATATTACACGGAAGACCCCTATTGTTTTTGAGGCGGCTCCGGGGTCCGTGAGGTCCGTGAGGATGAAATCAAGGTTTATTTTGAGACTTGGTTTCCGATCGAAAACTCAAAAAGTATTCATGCAATGGCAGGTATTCTATGCATGGGAATTCATATACCACCAGGGAAGAACCCTATCGATTCTGGGATCAATCCGTCGAACGACCTCTGACCTAGAGCTCAGAAGAATTTTTGCTGATTCATCCTTGAGGCTTTCATGCATATCTCGGAAACGGTGCGTCGTAGAGCGAAACGGAGCTCAATTTCGGCCTCCTGGCACTAGACAAACTAGTCTAGGGGGTATCTTGGGTCGAAACGACCCCTGGTGTTGAATTTATTTTCACCGACTCGGCACTTCCTGTTTGACTGTATCTCGGAAACGGTGCGTCGTAGAGCGAATCGGAGCTCAATTCCGGCCTTATGGCACTAGACAAACTAGTCTAGGGGGGTATTTCGGGTCGAGACGACCCCTCTTGTCGAACTTTTTTTTTGCCGACTCGGCACTTCCTGTTTGACCGTATCTCGGAAACGGTGAGTCTTAGAGCGAAACGGAGCTCAATTCCGGCCTTCTGGCACTAGACAAAATAGTCTAGGGGGTATTTTGGGTCGAGACGACCCCTGGTGTCGAATTTATTTTAGCCGACTCTCCACTTCCTGTTTGGCCGTATCTCGGAAACGGTGCGTATTAGAGCGAAACGGAGCTCAATTCCGGCCTTGTGGTACAAGACAAACTAGTCTTGTGGGTATTATGATCGAGACAACCGCTGGTGTCGAAGTTATTTTCGCCGACTCGGCACTTCCTGTTTGACCGTATCTCGGGAACGGTGCGTCGAAGAGCGAAACGGAGCTCAATTCCGGCCTTCTGGCACTAGACAAACTAGTCTAGTGGGTATTTTGGGTCGAGACGACCCCTGGTGTTGAATTTATTTTTGCCGACTTGGCACGTCCTGTTTGGCCGTATCTCGGAAACGGTGCGTCGTAGAGCGAAACGGAGCTCAATTCCGGCCTTTTGGCACTAGACAAACTAGTCTAGGGGGGTATTTTGGGTCGAGACGACCCCTGGTGTTGAATTTATTTTCGCCGACTCGGCACTTCCTGTTTGACCGTATCTCGGAAACGGTGCGTCGTAGAGCGAAACGGAGCTCAATTTCGGCCTCCTGGCACTAGACAATCTAGGCTTAGGGGTATTTTGGGTCGAGACGACCACTGTTGTCGAACTTTTTTTTTGCCGACTCGGCACTTCCTGTTTGGCCGTATCTCGGGAACGGTGAGTCGTAGAGCGAAACGGAGCTCAATTCCGGCCTTCTGGCACTAGACAAACTAGTCTAGGGGGTATTTTGGGTCGAGACGACCCCTGGTGTCGAATTTATTTTCGCCGACCCGGCACTTCCTGTTTGGCCGTATCTCGGAAACGGTGCGTATTAGAGCGAAACGGAGCTCAATTCCGGCCTTCTGGTACAAGACAAACTAGTCTAGTGGGTATTATGGGTCGAGACGACCCCTGGTGTTGAATTTATTTTTGCTGACTCAGCACGTTCTGTTTGGCCGTATCTCGGAAATGGTGCGTCGTAGAGCGAAACGGAGCTCAATTCCGGCCTTCTGGCACTAGACAAACTAGTCTAGGGGGGTATTTTGGGTCGAGACGACCCCTGGTGTTGAATTTATTTTTGCCGACTTGGCACGTCCTGTTTGGCCGTATCTCGGAAATGGTGAGTCGTAGAGCGAAACGGAGCTCAATTCCGGCCTTCTGGCACTAGACAAACTAGTCTAGGGGGGTATTTTGGGTCGAGACGACCCCTGGTGTTGAATTTATTTTCGCCGACTCGGCACTTCCTGTTTGACCGTATCTCGGAAACGGTGCGTCGTAGAGCGAAACGGAGCTCAATTTCGGCCTCCTGGCACTAGACAATCTAGGCTTAGGGGTATTTTGGGTCGAGATGACCACTGTTGTCGAACTTTTTTTTTGCCGACTCGGCACTTCCTGTTTGGCCGTATCTCGGGAACGGTGAGTCGTAGAGCGAAACGGAGCTCAATTCCGGCCTTCTGGCACTAGACAAACTAGTCTAGGGGGTATTTTGGGTCGAGACGACCCCTGGTGTCGAATTTATTTTCGCCGACCCGGCACTTCCTGTTTGGCCGTATCTCGGAAACGGTGCGTATTAGAGCGAAACGGAGCTCAATTCCGGCCTTCTGGTACAAGACAAACTAGTCTAGTGGGTATTATGGGTCGAGATGACCCCTGGTGTCGAATTTATTTTCGCCGACTCGGCACTTCCTGTTTGGCCGTATCTCGGAATCGGTGCGTCGTAGAGCGAAATGGAACTCAATTCCGGCCTTCTGGCACTAGACAAACTAGTCTAGTGGGTATTTTGGGTCGAGACGACCCCTGGTGTTGAATTTATTTTTGCTGACTCAGCACGTCCTGTTTGGCCGTATCTCGGAAATGGTGCGTCGTAGAGCGAAACGGAGCTCAATTCCGGCCTTCTGGCACTAGACAAACTAGTCTAGGGGGGTATTTTGGGTCGAGACGACCCCTGGTGTTGAATTTATTTTCGCCGACTCGGCACTTCCTGTTTGACCGTATCTCGGAAACGGTGCGTCGTAGAGCGAAACGGAGCTCAATTTCGGTCTCCTGGCACTAGACAATCTAGGCTTAGGGGTATTTCGGGTCGAGATGACTCCTGTTGTCAAACTTTTTTTTTGCCGACTCGGCAATTCCTGTTTGGCCGTATCTCGGAAACAGTGACCCGTAGAGCGAAACGGAGCTCAATTCCGGCCTTCTGGTACAAGACAAACTAGTCTAGGGAGTATCTTGGGCCAAGACGTCTTCTGGTGTCAAATTTTTTTTTCACTGACTCGGCACTTTCTGTTTGGCTATATCTCGGAAACGGTGCGTCGTACAGCGAAACGGAGCTTAATTTCGGCCTCCTGGCACTAGACTAACTAGTCTAGAGCAAAGAGCCTAAAATACCAAGAGGCGGCACTGCCATCTGGTGCCTGCGTGACGTTTCTGACGCAGCGCCATCTGGCGGCTGAGATGATCGCTGCCGAGGTCATGGATGTTCGATGGAAAAGTGGAGGTCATCACTGTGCTGCAAGGCATAAACTGCACTAATAATCGGAAAAACAACCGTGGACTATCATTTTTTCGTTTCCCGAAGGACAAAGAAAGGTAACACACTGTTTATGTTGTGTAGTAGGCATCCCACTTGTAAATTGTCAACGTGAAATAGAGCGGGCGATAATGTGGGACTTTGCCAATACTGGCAATAGTACCCCTGCAACTATGCACCGGCGCTTCGGTAACGACTGATTACTTTCTGACGACAGACATTATTATGTGCAGTTCTGATAGTGGATATACACTCGTTGGACTGATCAGTTTACAGTCATTCAGGTGTGTGTAATTTGAAAAAAAATAATTTGCAGGTGTGCAAAATGGGTGATCAACACTCGGAGACAAGACCTTCTGGGCAAAGAGGCAACCGTGTTGTACGCAGGATACTATTTGTGTTCTAATCGCTTCGAGGTGATATTCATATTGATTGTAAGGTTTTGTATGTGTACTGGAGTAACTTAACATCATGACTGTCATGACATATCATGACTTTGATTTGGGGGATAGGAATTTAGTTGTCACACAAATCTCTTGAATGTTGGTTAAGTGACGTGAATGCCATGATTTGTCATTTACCAGTGAATATATTGATGCTTTTTTGTCATCCTGACAGAATGAGAATTAAGAATGTACTAGTAGCTGGTTATTTGCAATATGAAAAGTAGATGGTGTTCTCGAACGCAACTCATAACAGCTGGTAAACTTTTCAGTATTTTATTTTACAGACATCTCAGTTCATGAACCATGAGGAAAAAAACAAACTTATCTGGAATGCGGTGCCAACTATCTTCAGTATCCCGAACTGTCCTAAACCACTCGGGACGAAGAGGCCTGCTCCTTAGGAGCGTGTTGATCCTGTCCTCATCAAGAAAAGGAAACTTGGTCAGTGAATTAACCAGCACTTTTTCAACCTTTAACTTGGCATTATGAACTGTTGACTTGAATTTGAGTTACCCATTGAACAATGAACTTGTATCTTGTTCTTTTCTGTTATTTAAATTATTATTCTCAGGGCTCTAGTGAGCTCAGTCTCCAACAGAAATTCCTCAGTTGAAGTTGTTTTCATGTTCTATATTAGAATAAGAATCTTTTTTTCAGGATTTCCATGTGTGAGACGAAGGAACCCGTTAACAACTTTAAGGCTCTACCACAAAGACAACATCCATTGTTTTCGTTTTGCAACCCCTTGATAAGGTTATTGGCAAAGTATTTATATATTTTCCAAGTTGAGCTCAATCAATATTTAAATTGTTGAAGTCCTACTATCATAGAAAAATTCGACTTTATTTGACTATGGTGTAATAAGCTTTTGAACTATTTTGCATATTCCAGTTGATGAGTCCACACTGAATGTTTTGGCAACACCACTGGATCCGGACGACAAGCAAAAACCACAACAACAGTCTGATGGGGATCTCAGGAAGCAGAATCGTGCCTTGAAAATGAAGGTACCGAAACATGTCTTGAGGTTACAGGACCTTTGGCCTGATAATCTATTGGCATAGCGTTGCATGCGGCTTCCGTTGTCGTCAACATTTTCAATATCAACTTTTTTTTCAGAAATTTTGCACAAAAATGCCCATTAGGGAGGTGTTCCTCAATTTAAGGTTACTGGACCTATGGTTTAATAACCTATCTTTGTGAAAATTTGGGTAAAGTGCCTAAAAATAGTCCTTGAATCGCCTGTCTGCATGTGGTGGTCATTTCGATTTTTTGGCAGGTCTGCGAAAAAAAAATTGTTCGGCCCAAATCTCATTACTGTCCATTTGGGGCCAAGGAGAAAAAAATAACCCGTAAAAAAAATTGGGGGAAATTTCCGCCACTTTTTTTCCTTCATAATGGGAGCTGCCACCACTGTACTCCTAGAATGCCTGTAGATAGAGCTCAGATACTGGTACTTTCAAATGGGACTCCTATGTGGCGATTTGTGTGGTGACATTAAAACTGACCTTCTATGACCTTGAAAGGTCAAAACTTTTTGGTTGAAAAATTTCCAAATTTGCCTCTACATACGAAATGCTTGTAGATAGAGCTTATGTTTGCATTACCAGCATATAGGAAGTTGCATATGTACCAAAAATGATGACATTGAACTTGGGTGACCCTGAGTGCTAAATGTGTGACATGGAATGTGTAAATTGGCCTCTGAGCCTGAATCACTTGGAACTGGAAGTTAGAATTGTGTTATAAGTTTGTTTAAAGTCATGTATATGATTTTTATGGTGACCTTGAACTTGACGGCTAAATTGACCTTGAACTTGAAGGCTAAACCTTTCGTCTTTGAGACAACTGACCAGAAAAGTGTAAATTGACCTCTACAAACAAAATACTTCTTGGTGGAGGTCATATGTTTGTATTATGAATATATAAAGTCATAAGCTGCACACCTAATGGTGACATGGAAGTTAACAAGATGATCTTACCTGGTAATTGGTAAATCCCATGGTCATATGTCCCTTGTACTACATTGTAATACCCTAATCTTATAACTGATAAGTATAACCTGGCATTTATTACTTTTTCATTTTCAATGCCAGGAAAACTAGATTTGCAAAAAAAAATTGGCACGTCGGTCAAATTTCCTCAGGACCATATTCATGAAATATCTGTATACACCCTTTTGGTTATTTTATCATTCACAGATATATCGTCTGAAGAAGCGGCAGGAGTCCATAAAGATTCTCAATAAGAGAAAATCGCCACCTAAGCGAGACATTTCTGCTCTTGAGGATCAACTGAAAACTTACTTGTCCGGTCAGTTGTATTCTGTTTCATTTCTGTGTGAGAACCACAATGTCAAAATATGAACTGATATGATATCCACCAAATTTTTTGCATTCAACCAAATTCCCAAATTTACTTTAATACATATACAATGTGTTTTTTTGTGTACAATGCTTGCTAATATATTGTTAATTGTTCAACAGGTACCCAACTGGAATTCGTGCTTGCTCAGATTAGGTCATCACAGCGCCATCCTCAGGGGTACAGATGGACTTCAAACGACAAGGCTCTAGCTCTCTCCGTCCTCCACTCCAGCCCACGAACCTACCGGCTTCTTCGTAAAGTGTTTTCTTTCCCATCAGTGAAAACTCTGCGGAACACAATGAGGAGAATGATGATATACCCTGGTTTCTCCGATCACATACTGGCCGCCCTCCAGAGGAAAGTCAAGCATCTCCCGCAAGCTTCAAAGCTTGTCTGCCTAGCTCTAGATGAGATGTCCATCAAGGAAGGATTGGCATTCGATGAGAAAACTGATTCTGTTGAAGGCTTCGCAGACAACAATCAACTTGCAAATCATGCACTCGCATTTGTTGCAAAAGGCCTCCTGCACCAATGGAAGCAGCCATTCGGTTACCATCTATCAAGCTCATCAATCACCGCAAGCAAGCTCAAGGAGCTGATGTTTGAAGCCATCGAGAAGCTGCGGGGAATTGGACTTCTGTGATGGTCAGTGACCGGGGTCCGAATAATCAGACATTGTTCGGAAAAGAGTTGGGGATCAGTGTTGACAAGCCATATTTCCTGCATGGAGAAGACAAGATCTTTGTCATCTATGACCCACCCCACTTGCTGAAAAGTGTGCGCAACAACCTGAAGAGTAACGGCTTCGAAGTTGATGGCAAGGATGTAACTTGGCAGCACATCTGTGATTTTCAGCAGAAAGACGCCAGCAAACCCATTCGTCTTGCTCCGAAGCTGTCGAAAAAGCATTTGGAGCTTCCAACGTACGCCAACCTCAGGGTCCGAGTGGCTGCACAAGTCCTCAGTCACACTTGCTACCGGGATCAAGCTGATGTGTCAGTGGGAGTTGATGAGTAATGATGCGATTGCCACAGCAGACTCCCTTGAGACATTTGATAGGCTTTTAAAGGTCTTCAATAGTAACTCCCTGCACAGTCCAGCCAAGTACAGGCATGCGTTTGCTGAAGATTCTGGCCACAAAGAATTCCTTGAGAAGGTCTATCCATGGCTCGAAAAACTCAAGTACAAAGGTTGGTCTGACATATTGACTGATCTATAGGTTGATACATACATTTCACTTGATTTACCATGTTTACAAGCACAGGTATACAGACACTGACGTGGTGACTACCAGTAGCTTACCTTGCCATTGCCTCGTTGAGCCCGCATTGCCTCATATCTTCATATGATATCTATAAGTGATATATTAACTTGATATTCATGATATTTTCATGTCATCCCCAATAGGCAAACGTCAGCTGCCCTGCCTGAAGGGATGGATGATCTCGATCAAAGCTTTTCAGCAGCTGTGGGACTACCTCCACACCCGACATCAGGTCAAGTTTTCCGTGATCCGGGCAAAGGGAGCTAATCGTGACAACCCTGATGCAGCACAGTTCCGCTCAGCTTTTCGCCAGGTACTACATTTAGTTTTCATTTTGAACCGTGGTTGTGTTTTATTGTAACACTCTTATCTTATATTATTTTTTTAACACATCACATGTCAAACATATCTGATGTTCATATTTGCATGGATCATTTCATGATGTTTATAATTGCTTTATATTGTAGGTGATGGTAGACTCCGTGATGTCAAGAGGGAAACTGTCAAACTGCGAGGAAGACTTGGAAGACTTTCTTCTGAGTTTGAAGAACGTATGTATTGGCATGCAAAACTACAGTGAATGTATACACTATCTAATAGATGTGTGATATAGTTCATGTGCTTCTTGGCAAAAGTTGCATCAAAGAGACTACACTAATCTGCCATGTATTGAAAGTATATTTTCTTGCATTTCTTTAATGGGGCTGCATTTTCCCCAAAGGATCAAATAACAATTCAGGGATATATTTTTGACACTGCTTTATTATGTCCGACAGATGTCATCGACTGATGAGCCGGTTTCTGCTGTCGACACTTTGACATCTGACTGCCAATTGTCTGGTCCACTGGATGACGTTCCGCAGCACCAGAGAGCCCTGTTGACTTGCGGTCCAGAGCTGGAGGAGCTGTCCACACAGGAGACTAACATCCTGACCTACATTGGAGGCTACGTTGTCAAGAAGTTGTCAAAAAAAAACATGTGACACTTGTTGTCAGGAACTCGTGGGTGATATGGATCAGAGTAATCCTAAACATCAAATGATCATTGTAAAAAACTACAGCAACACTAAACATGGTCTGTCTGTACCAAGTGATAACCTTGTCAGTTTGATCGAGTCTCTGGAGGTGAGTTATCGGAAAGTCATTGATGATTACATCGTTCGCCCTGATGTCAAAAAATCCTTGGTCAAGTACTTTTGTGGAACCACAGAAGCAGCTACTTTCCAGTGTACTTGCTGTAATTTGCATATCCTGATTTCTCATCTGTTTGTAAATATTCGCCTTCATCATACAATTCGTCTCACCAACAGAGAACTCAAGGAAAAGAAGCAAAGGAAAAACAGGAAAACTCTAAAATTTTCACATCTTTGAAGTGCTGTCCCTGTTTGTGTGGATTTGGAAAGTGTTTCCATGTCCAAGATATTGTGTTGACAAGCTGTGGTGGAAGGTAGTGCTAAACCTTGCGTGTCTTGCAGCGGCAATGGTTATGATACAATGTATGTATACGTGTGTGTGATTCTGAAACTTCGTGAACCAGGTTAATGATTATTTTCATGTGATACAAAAAATGCAAAACAGCTGTCAATATGTCTTGTGCTGACATTCCATGTAACAATGTTGCCAATTCAGAATGGAAAGAATATTGCAATAAAAGTATCCATGCAAACACTACTTTTCTGTATCTGTCTTAAGATATTCTAGAGAGTATCAATATATATCTAAAGATATATATTGATCTCATCATTGCTCCCTTAACGATTCATACTTTATTCAATTAAAACCTAGCTGAATAACACGGAGATTTCCCTTTCTTTGGACTTTCAATCAAATGTTTATTTAGCACAATTTTTGGAAATCATATTTCATTCAATTTTAAAAGTATAGCCCTTCCTGGATATCCTTCATGTGATTCTATTTATTTTCTTGTTCACTTTTTCAATCTCTATTCAAAAATTTGTGAGGAACAATGAATTCAGTGAAAAAGAATGAGGTTGTGTGAAATAATTATTCTTTACATTAAATTCATTCGATCTAGGAGGGTAAAAAAGTTATGATTTTGCATTTTTTGAACTGGTATGATTCACCCGTTATGATGTTTACACGCCAATAACGTGAGTGCGGTTCTGGTCTACGATATTATTATTATTACCTTTCTTTACACACTGTCGCGTGGTTGTGAACAGGGAAACAAGTTCAGACTCTCATACAATTTCAGTTAGGATGATTTTTAGGTTGTCTGTACAGTATGCTGATTGTTCCGACATCAAAATTATGACGGTCTAAAAATGGTTGTTTACAGTACTGTAAACAACCATTTTTAGACCGTCATAAAACCGGCAATTTTGAACTTGGAAAGGATTTTCAAGCATCCAGACAATAATTTCTCTCCCATTTCATACTCCCATACCCCCCTCAATGAGACAATTCAAATGCCTGTGAAAAGTGACTCGCAGCTAGCCGACGTTGCTCCATTTTGAATGTTTATTATCGGGCGGGACATTTGAATGTCCCGCCCGATAATAAACATTCAAAATGGAGCAACGTCGGCTAACTCGCAGCCACCGAGACAGAAAGTGAAAGTCATCACGTTTCATCCATGTTTGCCTGACGTATGGTGATCATCGCAATCACCAGGCGGCGCTGGAAACGTCAAAACACATAGATATCCCATAATAGTGTATTATGGGATATCTATGTCAAAACACGTGAAGGCTGCACACCTGGGTTAGAAGGCCCTATATAAATCAATGTAAATTTTCCCACTTCGGACCTTCTCATCTCTATCAAAGGGGAAGGAAATAAACTTATTGTTCATTTTTTCTGACAGCTACATCACTGGGCTGTAATAACAAGAAAATGCAGCAAACTGCGGAAGACGACATTAGAGCTTGAGCACATCATCAGCACCACGACAGCTGAATGTATCTTACACAACGTTACCCCCCCCCCCCCCCCCCCCCACCTCCAAAGAAAAAAAGAAGCCATAATTTTATCCCCTACATGATTCCAATTCATTTCCGTATACCAGGATGAAAAACATAGCCTACTTCATTCATATATTATTAGTAACATTTATTTTAAAATCGATCAACGGAACAGATTCGCCTGAACCTCATTAAAATATCCTCAAAACATTAGAAATTATGAGGAATATCTGCATCTGATATCATCAGATATAGCCTAACACATGCCTTTACTGGGCAAATTAAAATACCAGTTAAGACTTCGCAATCCAACACAGAACAGAACACCAGCTTAATTGTCATTTTATAAAATACGTCAAATTACGGTAAATGTAGCCGTGGCATCGCAGACGAATCGTTGTGTTTACTTCATAACGCCAAAAATGTCCACACGCAGATGCCCACATGCATGTATGCATGCACGAATTGCTGAACAGAAATTGTGTTCCAAAATACGCGTGATTGTGGTAAAATTTGCTTTGCATTCTGGGAACGTCAATTTCCATCGGCTCCGCCATTTTGGGACGTTTTTAGATAATTTGAACATTTACGTAATTTTCTCAAACCTAGCACATCGATTCATGCCTGATATATCTGTGGAATTGTCAAAGTTTCCCATCAATTCGAGAGATTTTATGTCAAGGACGAAGAAAATCCTCATTTGAAGTAGGTATCTAAACGTTTACATGCCAAAAGGTGCGTCGATAGGTTGGCGTGAAACCTCCATAAAAAAGTCAGCACATAGACATGTAGAGTGTTGGGGGCTTCGCCCCCAACACTCTAATGTCAAAAATGTCATTTCGTCATATGGTCATACGCTCGTTTTTTCGCTAAATCTAAATGAAAAGAATCACCAGTTTCCGCCCGTTTTGCCGACGAGCGTCTGACAGCCGAGGTCCCCTCGAAACATGTGTGTTCGGCGTAGGAATACCAGACATTTAATGTTTTGTCAAAACGACATGTAGTGCAATGTTCGAAGCTTTTTAGCTACAAAACACCACTAGTTATATATTCAATATCCACAAAGACTGCATACATGCCTGAAATCCAAGGTTTTTTTAGGAACTATTTGATTGGGTACACGGATGTTCATCGAAGGAATCCCAGGTGTGATACCTGAATACGGTCGAGTGCCGCCTCTTGGTATTTTAGGCTCTTTGGTCTAGAGGGTATCTTAGGTCGAGACGACTTCTGGTGACGAATTTTTTTTCACCGACTCAGCACTTACTGTTTGCCGTATTTCGGAAACGGTGCGTCGAAGAGCGAAACGCAAAGATGCCTAAGGGCGGGGTATGTCACTTAAACCACGGACAGTTTCAGAGTCATCATGGTTCTAGACACGGTCTCTTAGGTATATGTTAGCTAGGAATAGAACTCACACGAAATGCCCCAAGGCATCTTCAGGCCTTGACGTCTAGTTTAATGTATATGTTCGCTCGACATCACCATTCGCACAGCATATTACCACTAAGCAAATGTCGTTCATAGCTACAATGGGATGCATCCAATGCAAGAAAACTGTACATAACGGTGAAAAACGTATATTTAACCTCATTTCCGTGTATTTTATTCAGTGTTCATATATCAGAATTAATCCTCGAAATATTAAATGAAGGTGAATTTGTCTTTCTAACAAACGGCATATGTTCTTATGCATGAAGACGACTAAAAAGCCGGCTCGGAATTGTTTCCTTGAATTCCAGGATTTTGACGACTACAAATTTGTCAATAGCCTAGGACATCAAGATTCTTTATCAGCGGATAACTTGCTGATAACTGTTGGAAACACTGATGTTTATAAAACATTTGTTCCCTTCATCAAGTAAATAAGCAATAAAGTAACAACAACGCTGTTCAACTCAAACTAAACGAATTTATATTCAATGCATGTACTTCTTTGTAATGCCTTCCGATTCTGAAAATGCAATGTTAGTTTTCTCCAGTAACCATGTGATAGTTACGGAGCCGCTGAAAGGACATGGAAGAAATATTTTTTGACATACGGTTATTGCGTTCCATCGCAATCCGGATCGCGTTCCCTCGCGATCTTATTGCGTTCCCTCGCAATCCGGATCGCGTTCCCTCGCGATCTTATTGCGTTCCCTCGCAATCCAGATCGCGTTCCCTCGCGATATTATCGCGTTCCCTCGCATTCCGGATCGCGTTCCCTCGCGATCTTGTAGAATAACCTTCTCAGAAGTCATTGGCGTCAGCACAATGCGAGGGAACGCGATCCAGAATGCGAGGGAACGCGATAATATCGCGAGGGAACGCGATAATATCGCGAGGGAACGCGATCTGGATTGCGAGGGAACGCGATCCGGATTGCGAGGGAACGCAATAAGATCGCGAGGGAGGGAACGCGATCCGGAATGCGAGGGAACGCGATAATATTGCGAGGGAACGCAAAAACAATGTGCTAAAAATATTTCTTCCATGTCCTCTCAGAGGCTCCATAGATAGTGGTGTTTATCTTGTGTAAAATGAATAACCGTGTTGAAGTTTATTCAAGCATTGCAGTTAATCATTGGTCTGACCAATGGTGTGCAACGGCCTGAAAAGGAACATGTGATGGCTAATGATGTTCAAAAACTGATAGTGGTCATATTTCGATGTCCCGGAATGACTGAGAATTTTGTGTATATTCGGGTGTGAAACTGTATGTCGGAGTATGAATTGAGGAGTTAGGGTGTCTTTTTTTTATCAGCTTTGTATCGTGCCCGGCTATGCCCACGTTGCTCTGGCCTTTGAGCTCAGCTCAGTTTTGGTTAAGGGAATGTCTCAAAGAAACTATGGAACAGATTTCATGCAAAATGTGGGTGCTTAATTAATTGCGCTATTGATCATTCGAACAAAAACAATTTTTTTTGATGATAATTTTCAACGTACAGCACCCTTGACAGATGAGCCAAAATACCCGTACCCTATAATTCATGTATACATGAAGTTGTCGTTCAAAATCATCGACGAGATCCACATTGATCGGGTCGTCATGAATTCAGCAGTTCAGATTCGGACTGAAGAATTAACGTGGAAATTGTGTGATTGTGATTTCTTTAATGCGAAATTTATCCAAGCTCGAGTGATAGAATGAATTATGATCATTGTATTTTCTTTGAGAAGGCCCCTATTCAAATCGGCTATTTCATTGATTTGTCTCAATCCCATACAGCATCAAAATGGCAAGCTGGAATTCCTATGTTAAAACCTCTTAAGGAGATATGTTTTCCTTTCGATTCACACAGAAGACGTTATTCTGGAAGAGGAAGACCTCTGCCGCTCTACCAGCTCGGAGGCTGGTTGACGGTGGATCTTCTGAATTTTGCGATATGGCGGGGGCAGAATTGCAAATGGCGGCCGAATTGGTGCTCCCTCATTTTTCGTCGAAATATGGGAATTTACCAGTCATCAGGTGTACCCTGTTATCACAGAATGTATATCTTAGGCGCAGAGTCTTTTTGGAAATTTGTAGTGTTTGATGAATATTCACGTTATATCACATCATTTTCTTATTCTAATTCACTGCTGAGATTGGCAGAACAAATTCGATTCAAAACCATATTCCGTCTTCTTGGTGGGCATCCACCTCTTCCAGAATATTACCTATCGAAGAGGCCCTAAGAGTTATTTTTGATCTGGATTTATTCTCTATCGTGTCATAGGTTGCGACCGGCTTATAATTCTCGACATGTTAATTAATATGCTGCAAGGTGGTCATAACGTCCAGTTTGTTAGTGTGACGTCTAGTCTACTCCCTCTCCACCCTCCCCGGTATATACTATTGCATCCAGGAATTCCGTGTGTGTGAAATGATGTACAAAACACCAGGTACACTACTTCACACACAGTTCGTCTCGACGATTGCCTATACCATCAGACAAGAAGGCTTGCTGGCGTCCATCCATGGCTGAGTTCAGTGATAAGGCCATGTTATTTTCTTTTTTCCCGTCATCGGGCGGGTGAAAATAGCAATTATTCCGAACATCGAGAAAGATCGTGAACGGTTTCCATTTTGCTGGTTTCCCCTCTGCTATTTATCAAATATTTATCAAATATTTATATTTATCAAATATAGTACTAGTATTTAATAACTTAGCAATATTCCTATGATGCCCCTATGTCGCTGGATTCTTGGCAAGAAAGACCACAGCATCAACCAACTTGATTTAATGTAACGTGTACAAAATATGTTCAAGGTGTACAGGGTAGGTGGAGGATGTACAGGGTGAAGGGAAAGTTTACAGGGTAGGTAGAAGGTGCACACGGTAGGGGAGGATGTACAGTGTATGTGGAAAGTCTATAGGGTAGGTAGAGTATGTACAAGGTATGTGTAAGGTGTACGTGGTAGATAGAGGAGGTACAGGGTAGGTAGAGGATGTACAGGGTAGGTAGAAGGTGTACGCGGTAGGGAGAGGATGCAGGGCATAGTACGGTCACTCGCTCAGCCAATCAGCGAGCGTTCACCAATCAGCGAGCGTTCACCTCACTTAGGCAATTTAAAGGGAACTATTGTGTGACATCAGCTCATATATTTTTTTATGCCAGATTTATGGACGCGTGTGTATTCTTTTGAAAGAACACACTGCTAATAACCCGGTTTTCAAGGCAGTATCTTGTTATCGTTTTTGTCGTCAAATATATTCATGCTTATCACGCGATGCCCAATACGTAAATTGACAAAAATATCATAGTGGTTAGGCTGGGATTTTTTTAGGAAGGTGTTATGGACCGTCAAAGTAAGATCATTTAAAACAACACAAAATCTTATTCTTTCAGAAGTTACATTATACTAGAATGCCTGAATATCTTTATTTTCTTCTTCCATCGAAGAGATCACCTTCTCATGTCACAAGGTCTGTCTGCACAAATCGTCAGCCACAATTCCGTTTTAGAACTGATTTTTTTCGAAACTCGACTTCACCCTCTGCGGTTACATTGTGGAACGGTTTGGACCCAAACATTCAAAATACTGAACGGCCATTGCGTTTTAAATCCGAACTTAACAAATTATGTATACCTCCAAAAAATAAACTTTATACTTACGGTGCTAGATCATTTCAGATCATAACGGCACAAATGAGGGTGGGTTTTTCAGATTTGAGATACGATCTTTTTAACAAATCGTGCATCGACAGTCCACTATGTTCATGCCACACATCTTCTGAAACTGCGTATCATTACTTTTTCGAGTGTGAACTGTATGATTATCAAACAAACAAACTATTTGACATGTTATTTGAAATACTATCGGAATATGACATTGACTTTGGTGTTGACGTGCTGCTGTCTGGATCGCCATACCTACGTTTTGAAACAAATGTGAGAATTATCTATGCTGTTCATGAATTCATAAGTTCCTCGCAGCGCTTTTGATGGTGCTTGGTCCTTAAATCTGTGTTGTTCTAACCATTTTGTGTATCATGATTCAATTCTGTATGGCTGTAGGTGTGCATGAGTGTGTGTGTGGGTATGTGTGTTGTGACTCCTGTCTGTTGTGAATCCTGTGTGATCCTGTGTGTGCCCTAAACATTAAATGTTAAACATGAATGTTCAAATGAAGGAGAGCCTGCATGTTAGCAGATATGCTATTTGGCAATCCGGAGAATAAAATACGTTTATACAAAAAAAAGATCATTCAACATTGAGTTGAATGGCCAATATAGTTAATATACTGTAGCCTTTACTGATTACACAATTTTCAATGCGTGACCAGGGTGCGCAAAAAAATGTCATAATTTGTTTGACTATGTAACAGTTGAAGGTTCCCGACTGTGTCGTCGCGCATACGTGTCGTTTTTGTTATTTGCATGGTTGCATTATGATTTTAGAGCCCGCACACGATTGCATGCGGTGATCTTTTGAATATTATTCACAATTACCGGTATTACACTATCAGTTTGTGAACTGTCTGTTATTCATAATCACCCATCGCCGAAGCTCTTGATCTACATGTTTCTCTGTCATTGAACTAAATCCATAAAACAGTGTGAACTGTTATAACTGACAAGCATCACAACAGCAGAACTTGAGGTTACGTGTGCGGCCACAGGGACAAAGGGGAGTAGAACCAGTACTCGAGGCTGAGTGAATACGAAAAAAATCAAGGATAAGTAGACACGAAACTCATTTCTTGGTTAAACAACCAAACAAAATATTGTGGGTCTTGTTGATAACAATATGAAACAATGAACTCGAATCGTATTGTAACTCGAACTCGTATTGTAATAACTCTCTACTTCCCTCTCACAGAGAACAATTCTCGTAAATGGTCTTACACTACCATAATACCTCCAATACTGGTGCAGAGCTTGTCCATGCGAAAATTGATTATTACTCGCATTTGTTTGTCGATTCGTCCATTATTCTTGCCAAAATGTGTTTTAGTTGCACTTTCCACAAACGACCAAGGTGTATGTTTTCTTTGTTCAATATTTGCTACTTAACTTTGTTGTAATCTGAGATTGTGACATAAAATATGGATAATGTCATCGCTGACTTAATTCGGTAGCAATAAGTCCACGCATGGACAAGCTCCTCACCAGTGGTACCATGGGGTCAAAATTACACTAACAGATATAGTACGGCTAACGCCGCACAATGAACTGTGAACTGATTGAACTATGAGTTGATATTCGTGTACTACATGTATCAGAACTGGAACCCTGAACTGTTATCAATCCACAGGCTGCGGTTGTAAAGTTACGGGAGCATCATGGAGTGCCACCTGCATACAAGACAAAACAGAAACAGAAGAATATCAATTGTGTAATTTGATATGTATGCCTGGTTGTTGAATTAATGTTTCATGTGCTGGTGACTGACAAGGCTGAACTTTGAATTGAAAATCACAGGTCACAAACTGATAGTGTAATACCGGTATTTGTGAATAATATTTGTTCGTGCTGCGTCACAAAATCATTACGCTAATCTGTACCGGATATCACTGCTCATGTCCAATGCATGTTTATAGTGATGTGAATAGGTATCCAGGGTTCACACTCTAATGTGGTTCAAAATCAATTGCATCATATTTACATTGTTTGTATTGTCTAATGTGCAATAAAAGGACGGATGCAAAATCTGGTAGAGCTAGTTCATACAACACAGTAGCTTCCGAAGCGAGTGTATGCCTCATGGAGAAGCGTATCGAAGCTGAGCGTCTCAAGGTACAGTCCCAGTTCTCGAGACAGGAGGTGGAGCTGCGACGTCGTGAAGCACAGATCCAGTCGGAAGCCCCTCAAGCATTACTCGATCTTAGAACAGATTTGTCTGCCCTGCAACAAGAGAAAGAATCTGCAGCGATACAGGCCGAGATAGAGGTGTTGGAGTCTTTCTCCGAGGAGCAGCCTCATTTGAGCTTACCGGAGGAGGAATCTCAAGAGCGCACCAGAAAATATGTTGAGATACACCAGCCGAACAATCTAAGGTTTCAAGAACAGGCAGCTACTGATGAACAGAGTACGAGATCGTACAATGGAACACCTTTGTAGCCTCAGAAGGGCCACAGTTCCCATACAAACAGAGAACAGCAAGACCTAACAGAAACTGTCAGTCACTCACCAGTAGTACAAGTATTCACCCCTACACCTCAGCATGTTCAGCAGGTGTGGGAGGCACAGCCTCAACCGATTCAACATACATGGAAACCACAGCCTCAGCAGGAGTGGGAACCACCTCCTCAACAAATTCAGCACGTGTGGGAACCACCACCTCAACAAATTCAGCAGGTGTGGGAAACACGACCTCAACAAACCCTTCAGGCCTGGGGAGAGCAACCTCAGCCAATGCCAAGCCAAACACCAGTCATGGCGTTTCCAGGGACAGGAAATACATACGCCACTCCTCAGCTCACTCCGCATCCACTGGTTGGATCAGATCCAAACAACAACATCCAAAACTTCTGGATAAAAAAGGAATTAGCATTGTCACGATTGACAAAATTTGATGATCAACCCGAACACTTCTCTCTGTGGAAATTCAGTTTCCTGGATGTGGCGAGAGATCTCAACCTATCTGCAGTTGAACAGCTCGACCTCTTCACAAGATGACTCGGGCCAGAGTCTTCAGGGCAGGTCAAAAGACTCAGACTGGCGAATAGAAATGCCAGTGAGGCTCTTCAGCAAGTATGGGAGCGTCTAAATGATCGGTATGGAAGCCCAGAGATGATCGAAGCAGCCCTCAAAGCAAAATTGGACCGGATTCCAAAACTAACGAAGAAAGAAACGTCACGTCTATATGAGCTTGCAGACATTGTTTCCGAACTGGAGGCAGCTAAGTTCGATGATCAGTACAAATCAATTCTTGCATACTACGACTCATCATCAGGTGTGAACTCAATCGTAGAAAAGCTGCCACACAATATCCAAGAAAAGTGGATCAGCCACGCCTTGAACTACAAACGTACTCACGAAGTAACGTTCCCACCATTCACGGTATTTGCTGAGTTTCTACGAGAAATCAGCAAGGCGAGAAATGATCCAAGTTTCATGTTTGAACAGCAGTACATGAACAAGAACCAGTCTAACAGTACAACAGGCCGATCCCACAACAGAAACATGGCAACCAAAAAGACTGAGATCAACACTCAGCACAAACAAACAGCCAAAATAGACAAGCGCCAACAGAATGCCCACAAGGACCGGTGTCCAATTCACAACACCAATCATCGCATCACTGAATGCATGGCATTCCGGAAGAAGCCCATAGAAGAGCGACAACAGATACTACGGGAAAGTGGATTGTGTTTTCGATGTTGTTATTCAACTGATCATAGAGCAACTGATTGCAAAGCAAACATTCACTGTACTGAATGTAACAGCAACAAACATGTCACAGCAGTGCATCTTGCATCAGATGAACTGTATAAAATGAAACGAAACAAGAAATCGCCGTCAGCTGACGGCGGGGAGCAAGTGAACTCAAAGTGTACACAAATCTGCAAAACAACACCATACGGCAAGTCGTGTTCAAAAACATTGCTCGTCAATGTGTGCTCCAAACACCAACCAGACCGAAGGTTGAAAGCTTACGCTATAATCAATGATCAAAGTAACGCCTCACTGGCGAAAACAGAACTGTTTGAGAAACTCAACCCAATATGTCATCAGACTGATTACACCATATCCAATTGCAATGGTGAAATAGTGACAAAAGGCAGAGTAGCTGGAGAAATAGTCATAGAATTGATGAATGGTCAAACATCGCTTGATGTGAGGACTCTGCTTGAATGCAACGAGATACCTAACTTTAGAGAGGAAATAGCAAAGTGGTTGATCAGCACTCTCATCTCAAAACCTTTGCAAGGTCTCATTCCCTCCATAGACAACGAAGCGGAGATCCTCATCTTGATAGGGAGAGATGTAACAGAAGCACACCATGTGCATGGCCAAATAATAGGCCCATGCAGTGCACCTAATGCCCACAAACTGCCTCTGGGATGGGTGATAGTCGGAGAGACGTGTCTTGGCAGCTGCCGCCAAGTCAACAAGCTCAACGTCAACAAAACCACCCTACTACCAAATGGGAGGCCCTCATTGATGGAACCCTGCACTAACAGATTTTCAGTGTCAGTAAACAAAGCATTCTCTGAAGACAGCGATGCCCTGACCCAAAATGTTTTCCAAACAAGATGAAAAGTTGGGCCTGGCAGTGGAAGATAGACAATTTCTCCATATCATGGAAAATCACATGAACCTGAACGAAGATGGATACTGGGAAGCACCCCTCCCATTCAAGTCTCCGAAACCAAGGCTGCCAGACAACAAGCAACAGGCAGTTATGCGAGCCAATGCCCTCAACAGAACTTTGAAAAATCCAATCAAGAGACAACACTTTGTCACGTTCATGAAATACATCTTTGACAAAGGTCATGCAGAAATCATGCCCCCACGTCAACAGGGCGAAGAATGTTGGTACCTTCCAATATTCGGTGTATATCACCCAAAGAAACCAGACAAAGTACGAGCAGTGTTTGACTCATCCGCACAATGCGAAGGAGTTTCGCTAAACAGTGTCCTACTCAAAGGGCCCAACCTGACGAACAACCTACTTGGTGTGCTCTTGCAGTTCAGACGAGAGGCCATCGCCATCATGGCAGACATCTAAAAATGTTCTACTGTTTCCGTGTTGAGAAGAGGCATGGGACATACCTGAGGTTTCTATGGTACAAGGACAATGATCCAGACAAACCACTGGTTGAGTACATGATGTGTACACATGTATTCGGCAATACACCCTCTCCTGCAGTAGCCATGTATGGCCTTTGCCGAGCTGCAAGCGCTGCCAGTGAGACGGTTGGCGAAGACGTCAAAACCTTTGTAGAAAAAGAGTTCTACGTTGACGATGGACTTGCATCATTTCCAAGTGTAAGTAGTGCAGTCGACCTGCTCAAAAGAACCAAGGAAGCCCTGATGGCCAAAGGACACATTCGGCTGCACAAAATTGTGTCAAACAGCTCTGAAGTCATGAAAGCCTTCTCCCAAGAAGATCTGGCCCAAGACCTGAAAGACATGAACTTTGAAACAGACCTTCCCACTCAACGAAGTCTGGGAATTGCTTGGGACTTACAGATAACACTTTCACATTCCAAGTCAACACCAGCAACAAGACATTTACCAGACGAGTTATTCTGTCTTGTATCAACAGCATATCCGACCCATTTGGCTTTGCAGCACCAGTGACGATTGAGGGGAAGATTCTGATGAGAGAAATCACATCTGAATCATCGGAGTGGGATACCCCAATAGCAGACAAGTTCACAGACGGTTGGACAAAATGGAGCCAGTCATTGAAAGACCTGTAAGCCGTCCAGGTATCTAGGTCATACCTTAATTCTTCACTTCAAACAGTATCAAGAAAGGAACTCCACATCTTTGCAGATGCTTCAGAAAAAGCCATCGCTGCTGTCTGTTATCTGAAGGTGCAGAACGAGAACATCTCACCGACTATAGGGTTTGTGATGGGAAAAGCAAAGGTTGCCCCATTCCAAGGACATACGATTCCTCGACTTGAACTCTGTGCAGCAGTACTTGCAGTTGAGATTGGTGAATTTGTTTGTGATAATCTTGATGTCCCGCTTGATGCAGTCTACTACTACTCCGATAGCAAAGTTGTACTGGGGTACATCAATAACCAGACTCGCAGATTCTACATCTACGTCAGCAAACGAGTAGAACGTATACGGAGATCCTCTACACCTGAACAGTGGCGTTATGTGCCAACAAGCAAGAATCTGGCTGATCAAGGAACAAGAGCTATCCCGGCATCAGAACTCAAGAACTCCATGTGGTTACAAGGGCCGTCGTTCCTGAGGGCAGTTCAAAGCCATAAACAACAACCGGAAGCTTTTCCATTGATAGAAAACAGTGATGTTAGACCACAAATCAAGACCATGAAAACAAGCACTAGTGACAAAACGCGGATTGGTTCAGCTAGGTTCCAGCGGTTTTCCAAATGGACCAGTCTGGCAATCGGCATGGCCTCCCTGAAACATGTCGTTAAAAGCTTCACTTCTTCAGCTCAGCTGAAATCTACCTGCCAAGATTGGCATTTGTGTGCTGAGGCAACAACAGTTGACAATTTGCAAGAAGCAAAAACATTCATCATCAAGCAAGTTCAACAGGAATCATACGCATTAGAACTGGATGCCATCAACAAGGGTCAACCACATCCGAACAGTAATATCTCCAGCCTTGATCCAGTTATAGATGACAGAGGATTGCTCTGTGTAGGAGGCCGTCTAAAGAATTCCGAATTGACTGATGAGGAGAAATGTCCGGTCATCATTCCTGGACAACACCACCTGGCACTGTTATTAGTCCGACACTATCATGAAAATGTGAAACATCAAGGACTTCATCTAACGGAAGGAGCCTTGAGAGCAGCGGGCTATTGGGTCACTGGTAGCAAACGTCTTATAGCTACAGTCCTACACAGATGCATCACGTGCAAGAAGCTCTGCGGAAAACCGATGTGCCAGAAGATGGCTGATCTTCCATCTGATAGAGTCCTTGTCTGTCCTCCCTTCACCAATGTGGGAGTTGACACTTTTGGACCGTACTCCATTGTATCCAGACGTACTAGAGGGGGTCAAGCCCAAAGTAAACGCTGGGTTATTCTTTTCACATGCATGGGGACAAGAGCTGTCCACTTAGAAGTAGTCGAAGAGATGAGTTCCTCGTCCTTCATCAATGCCTTGAGGCGTTTTGTGTCTATCAGGGGACCTGTGCGAACATTCCGATCCGACTGCGGCACAAACTTCGTAGGTGCAGTCCAGGACAAGCATGTCCACACACACCTAAAAGATTCAGGAGCAGAATGGATCTTCAATCCTCCTCATTCATCCCATATGGGGGGCTCCTGGGAGCGGATTGGAATCACTCGAAGAATCTTGGATGCCGTCATGAAGGAAGCATAGAAAACCTTGACACACGAAGTCTTGTCTACTTTCGTAGCAGAAGTTAGCGCAATTGTCAATGCCCGACCAATTGTGGCGGTCTCGAACGACCCTGAATCACCAGAAATTTTGTCTCCAGCAAAACTACTCACTCAAAAACCAGGAGTATCCTCACTTGTGGAAGAATTGGATCAGAAAGACTTGTATCGGGCTCAATGGAAAAGAGTACAGGTCTTGGCAGATAGCTTCTGGACGAAATAGAAACGCCAATCTTGCCAATCTACAGGAAAGGAAAAAGTGGAAACAGGATCAGTCCAATGTTCAAGAAGGAGACATTGTTCTTCTGATACAAAAGGACAACAGCACACATCGCAACCATTGGCCAATGGCTCGTGTGGTTACAGTCCTGCCTTCAGCAGACGGAAGGGTTCGCAAAGTAGTAGTTGCATGTCCAAGGATGGGAAGATTCATGAATATACGAGACCCATCACTGAGTTAGTCAAATTATGCTCTATCAATATGTAATTGTGATATCTGAGGATATCGGACGGGGAGTGTGTCGTCACGCATACGTGTCGTTTTTGTTATTTGCATGGTTGCATTATGATTTTAGAGCCCGCACACGATTGCATGCGGTGATCTTTTGACGGTGTGTAAATTTGACGTTTATGGTAGCGTTTTGTAGACGCTTTATAGTTGGTTTACCATGTGCTCGAAACTTCGAAACTTTGAAAGAAAAAATCACACGCAAATGTTCATAAACTGTAAAATATGTTAGCTTACACTAGCTCACCATAGTGTAAGAATTCATTTAGTTTTATGTGTAACTGTTATTCTGGTACATTTATTAGTAGTATCCATAACTGTCGTATTTTTAGGGTATTAAAAGACTTGTATTTTTCTGTCCAATAGCTTTTTACCGATTCAATGAACACACATGATCTGATGATGATGAACACGCATGATGAAAGTGAAATAAACTTAAATGTTCAAGGTTAGCTGGGTGTTGTCTCTCTGTCTCACGAGGGTGACACTACACCGACCTAATTCAATGTTCAATGTTCATTTGCTGTGTTTTGCGTGGTTAAGGAGAAAATTGTGGAAAACACATAAATCACATAGTCGGTCGGCATACAAAAATGTTCTAACTATCCTCAGCGGCCAAATTATGACTCGAATTACAATTTGTTTGCACAATATTAACGATACTGATGCATTTCAATAGCTCAGCCTTCTACAGGTGTCAGGGACTAGGAAATTTTCAACACCGGACCAGATTACAAAAATTGTGGTCGGCCCTATACCGAGCTGACGCTTATCATAAGCAGTCCCCTGACCCTAACATCATTCCAGAGACACAAGGTTGCATGCAAATCATAACCCCTTGATATTCTCGACTTTCTAAATAAACTAGACGTCAAGGCCTAAAGATGCCTTGGAGGCATTTCGGTGTTAAGACTAAATTGTAATATTTATAACATGTTTACCATGGGCTCTACAATGCTCTACGACACACTGTTTCCAAGATATCGACGATAACGAAAAATGCCGCCTTGGCGAAAAAATTTCAGATCAAGGTCAAAGTTCATCCATAATACCCCTCAGACATGTTTGTCTAGTGCCACGAGTCCAAAAATAAAGTCCATTTCGCTCTACGACGCACGGTTTCCGAGATATCGACGAAAACGAAAAATGCCGACTTGGCGAGTCCGAAAATAACATCCGTCTCGCTGTACGACGCACCGTTTCCGAGATATCGACGAAAACTAAAAATGCCGACTCGGCATAAAAATTCAAGGTCAAAATCAAAGGTCATCCTTAAAACCCCTTAGACATGTTTGTCTAGGGTGACGAGTCCGAAAATAACGTCCGTTTCGCTCTACGACGCACCGTTTCTGAGATATCGACGAAAACGGAGAATGCCGACTCGGCAGAAAAATTAAGGTCAAGGTAGATGGTCATCCTTAATACCCCTTAGACATGTTTGTCTAGGGCGACGAGTCTGAAAATAACGTCCGTTTCGCTCTACGATGCGCCGTTTCCGAGAAATCGATGAAAACGAAAAATTCCGACTCGGCAGAAAAATTTTAGGTCAAGGTCAAAGTTCATCCATAATACACCTTAGGCATGTTTGTCTAGTGCCTTGAGTCTGAAAATAACGTCCGTTTCGCTCTTCGACGCGCCGTTTCCGAGATATCGACGAAAATGAAAAATGCCGACTCGGCATAAAAATTCAAGGTCAAGGTCGAAGGTCATCCTGTCTAAGGTGACGAGTCTGAAAATAACGTCCGTTTCGCTCTACGACGCACCGTTTCCGAGATATCGACGAAAACGAAAAATGCCGACTCGGCAGAAAAATTCAAGGTCAAGGTCGAAGGTCATCCTTAATACCCCTTAGACATGTTTGTCTATGGCGACGAGTCTGAAAATAACGTCCGTTTCGCTCTACGACGCACCGTTTAAAAAAAAAAAAAAAAAAAAGATTAAAACAAAAAATGCCGACTCGGCGAAAAAATTTTAGGTCAAGGTCGAAGTTCATTCATAATACCTCGTAGACATGTTTGTCTAGTGCCACCAGTCCAAAAATAACGTCCGTTTCGCTCTACGGCGCACCGTTTCCAAGATATGCAGGAAACCTCAAGGATGACTGGGCGAAAACTCTTCCGGCCTCTGGGTCAAAGGTCGTTTGACGGATTTATCCCAGAATCGATAGGGTTCTTCCCTATTGATATATGAACCTCCGTGTAAAGTCCTGCAGCCATTGCCTACATACTTTCTGAGTTATCGTGCGGAAACAAAGTCCAAGAAAAAAACATTGATTTCATCCTCACAGACCTCACGGACCTCGGATCCGGCTGAAAAACAATAGGGTTCTTCCACATAATATGTCTCACCAATGCTGAAAATTTGGCGAAGATACATCGAGGCAAACTAAACCAAAACGGCGGAGAAAAAAGAAAAAAAAAAAAAAAAAAAAAAAACAAAGGAAAAAAAAAATTCTGCTAAAATCATAAAGGCAGAAATGCCTTTATGATTTTAGCAGAATTTTTTTTTACCTTTTTTTTTTCTTTTTTTTTTTTTATTATTAGTTGTTTGTTACGTTTCACATGGGTTCTATAGATAATTTTCCGTCTTTAGTGTGATAACTTTACGGTTTTCTTTAATCTTACTTTAGTGAATAATCCAAACTGCCATTGAATTATACCAACGATTGGGTCTTGATGCTAATTGCACTTATATTCTATACTCATCCTGAAATTTTCAAGGCTTTTGCATGAAAACTCAATGAGTTTTCAACAATTTTAATTCTAAGAATTTGGCAGACTGGCAAATCCCAGCAAATGTAGCTGTATTCAAAGGACTGAAACAGAGAATTGAATCGGAATATCAGGTTTATATTTCGTTTCACAATTACATACATATAAGACTACCTACTGACAAAACATAATTAATATATCTCAGAAACGCCTATATATTAAGGGCATAGTACGGTAACTCGCTGAGCCAATCAGCGAGCGTTCACCTCTCTTAGGCAATTTAAAGGGAAACTATTGTGTGACATCACCTCATATATTTTTTATGCCAGATTTATGGACGCGCGTGTATTCTTTTGAAATAAAACGCTGCTGGGAAATAATAACTCGATTTTCAAGGCAGTATCTTGTTATCGTTTATCTCAGGAGACGAGGAAGCAAAGGGGTTTTGAATGGCCATCAGTGCCCACAATTTCGGGTATTTTCACCCCGGGTCCATTCAAGGCAGAATAGCAAAAAAATCCCATGTGTCCTCAAATATATTCATGCTTATCACGCGATGCCCAATACGTAAATTGACAAAAATAGCATAGTGGTTAGGCTGGGATTTTTTTAGGAAGGTGTTATGGACCGTCAAAGTAAGATCATTTAACATTGAGTTGAATGGCCAATATAGTTAATATACTGTAGCCTGCATAGGGTAGGTGGAAAACGTACACGGTAGGGAGAGGATTACAGGGTAGGTGGAAAGAGTAGTGGATGGGTGGAATGGGAGGATGGGATGATGTACAGGGTTGGTGGAGGGTGTACAAAGTAGGTAGAGGATGTACAGGTTAGGTGGGAGGTGTACAGATTACGTGCGGAATGTACAGGACAGATGCGGGATGTACGAGATAGGTGCGAGCTGTACAGTGTAGGTGCGAGATGTACAAAGTAGATGTGGGATGCACAGGGTAGATGGAAGGTGTACAGGGCAAGTGCGATAAGTATAGGGCGGATGCGGGATGTGGGGGGGAAGGTCTACAGAGTAGATGTTGGATGTGTAGGGTAGGTGGAAGGTGCAAAGGGTGAGTGCGGGGTATACAGGGCAGGTGCAGGACATACAGGGCGTGTGCGGGATGTTAGGGGCAGGTGTGGGATACACAGGGTAAAGGCGGTATGTACATGGTGGCTGGAATCTGTACAGTGTAGGTGCGGGATGTAGAGAATGGGTGGAAGGTGTACATGGTAGGTGCGGGATGTACAGAATAAGTTGAAGGTACACAGGGTGAGTGCGGGATATTCAGGGTGGGTACGAGATGTACAGGGTAGGTGCGGGTTGTACGGTGTAGGTGCAATGTGTACAGGGCAGGTGAGAGATGTACAGGGTGGATGGAAGGTGTACAGGGTATAGGTGCGGGATATACAGGGGAGGTGGAACGTATAGGCCTACAGGGTAGATGTAGGATGTACAGGGTAGGTGGAAGGTGTACAGGGTAAGTGTAGGATGTACAGGGTAGGTGCAGGATGTACGGGGTAGGTGTGGGATACACAGGGTAGTTGGAAGATGTACAGGGCAGGTGCTGGGTGTACAGGGTAGGTGGAAGGTGTACAAAGTAGGTGCGGTATGTGGAGGGTGTGTGGAAGGTTTACAGAGTGTGCGGGATGTACACGAGATGGCGAAGGCGTACAGGATAGGTGCGTTGAAGTACAGGGTAAGTGGAAAGTGTACAGGGTATGTGAAAGAAATACAGAGTAGGTGTGCGATATAAAGGGTAGGTATGCGGGATGTAGAGAATGGGTGGAAGGTGTACAAGGTAGGTGTGGTATGTACAGGACAGGTACAGGATGTAGAGATATACAGGGTAGGTGCGGGTTGTACTGGATAGGTGGAATGTATACAGGGCAGGTGAGAGATGTACAGGGCGGGTGGAAGGTGTACAGGGTAGGTGAGGGATTTACAGAGGAGGTGGAATGTATACAGGGTAGGTGTAAGTGCAGGGTAAGTGTGAGATGCACAGGGTAGGTGGAAGGTGTACAGGGCAGGTGCGGGATGTACAGGGTATTTGGAAGGCGTACAGAGTAGGTACGGAATTTACAGGGTGTGTGTAAGGCGTACATTATAGGTGTGTGATGTACATGGTATGTGGAATGTCTGCAGGTTTTTTTTTTGAAGAAGTACAGAGTAGGTTGGTGATATAAAGGGTAGGAGCGCGATGTACAATGTATGTGGAAGGTGTAGGGTGGGTGTGCGATGTACAGGGTATTTGGAAAGTGTATGCGGTAGGGGGAGGGTGTACAGGGTAGGTGGAGAGTGTACTATATGGGTGGAAGATGTACACGGTAGGGGAGGATGTACAGGGTAGGTGGAAGGTGTACACGTTTGGGTGAGGATGTACATAGTAGGTGAAAAGTGTACAGGATAGGTTGAGGAATTACAGTATATCTGGAAGGTGTACGCCGTATAGGGGAGGATGTGCAGGGTAGGTGGAAGGTGTACAAAGTAGGTAAAGGATGTACAGGGTAGGTGGAAGGTGTACAGATTACATGCGGGATGTACAGGGCAGGTGTGGGATGTACGACATAGGTGCGAAATGTACAGGGTATGTGGAAGGTGTACAGATTACATGCGGGATGTATGACGTAGGTGCGAAATGTACAGGGTAGGTGGAAGGTGTACAGATTACATGCGGGATGTACGATGTAGAGTTCGGCGGGCGCCCGCTACAGGGCGTCCGGCACTACTCTACGGAACACTACAACCAGGTTCAGTCAGCCCGGAACGAGTCCGGCCGTCATACACTACGACATAACACATGCATCTCACCAACTCCTTAACTACAACATGCATATTACACAGTTATGGTAATGTAGCCGTATGTAGAGCCCGAGATGCCATGAGAGCGGCACCACGGAACCCGTACACGTGGGCATGTTGCTGGCCGGCCTCGCCGAAGGCACTGTCGCAGAGATGGAACTCTGAGCCAGCCCGACAGTCTGCCAGAGCCTATGTCACACCACCCCAGGTGGTAGAAAACCGGTGATCCACAGGGCGTGAGCCCCCGAGTCAGCAACGGTCTCCCCCACCTGGGCCCCCAATGGAAATCGTCCCCAGGGCCCGCGTGGGCCTTACCCAAGATACAGAGACGTAAAGCTCATGGCGAGCCTCTCGTCCTGCCTCTTGGCTTGCTCTGGGACAATCTCACAGACCAAGCAAAATTCTCGCGTATATATCGAGCCAAGAGGCGGGGGGAGAGACTAGGTCAAACCATTGTTATAGTTTACTGGGCGCGATCAAGTACAGTGCGTTGCTAGGCAGCGCGTCTCCAAACTCGAAAGGTCTAAAAATAGGCCGTAATACTTGCTAGTGTTTTGCAAAGACTCCCGCCATGATCTTTGGGCAAAATCGCCACATGCGACATAGGTGCGAAATGTACAGGGTAGGTGCGCGATGTAAAAGGCAGGTGTGGGATGAACAGGGTTGATGGAAGGTGTACAGGGTAGGTGCGATAAGTATAGGGCGGATGCGGGATGTGGGGGAAGATCTACAGAGTAAAATGCTGAATGTACAGGGTAGGTCGAAGGTGCACAGGGTGAGTACGAGATGTAAGGGTAGTCGTGGGATGCAAAGGGTAGGGGTGGTATGTACATGGTGGCTGGAATCTGCACAGTGTAGGTGCGGGATGTAGAGAATGGGTGGAATGTGTATGTGGTAGGTGTGGTATGTATAGGGCAGGTACAGGATGTATAGGGCGGGTGCGAGTTGTACAGGGTAGGTGTGGGTTGTACGGGGTAGATGGAAGGTGTACAGGACAGGTGAGAGATATACAGGGCGGATGGAAGGTGTACAGGGTACATTTGGGATGTACAGGGTAGGTGGAAGGTCTACAGGGTAGATGTGGGATGTACAGGGTGGGTGGAAGGTGTACGGGGTAGATGTGGGATGTACAGGGTAGGTGGTAGGTGTACAGGGTAGGTGCGGGATGTACAGGGTAGGTGGAAGGTGTACAGGGTAGATGTGGGATGTACAGGGTAGGTGGAAGGTGTACAGGGTAGATGTGGGATGTACAGGGTAGGTGGAAAAGTGTACAGGGTAGGTGCGGGATGTACAGGGTAGGTGGAATATGCAAAGCAGGTGCGCGATGTACAGGGTAGGTGGAAGTTGTACATGGTAGGTGCGGGATGTACAGATTAGGTGGAAGGTGTACCAGAACGTGGGTGTTGCTGGCCTCGGCCACCACTAGTACGAATTCCCGCCCTTGTGGTGCAGATTTAAGGTATGCTTGCATTAGGAGATAGTTGTCTGATCCCCAGGGAAATCCCAGCTCAGCTTGGCTCCTTCTGTATTCCTGATCATACTTGAGGACATGTTCCCACTTGAATGACTGCGCCAGTGTAGCTATCTTAATCACGTAGGCCATGTGTGTCACGACGTTATTTGTAAAGTGCCGTTAAGTGTAAAGTAGCATAACTCGATTGGGGGATTGAACTATGACTATGTCTTATATCAAACTATTTGTATTGGTGTACTGATTCTTCGCCAGGTGTGTCTCTCCATGGCATGATATTCGCGCGCGCGTGCACCCCTCTGGTCAATGCAAGACGGGTTTTGCGTTCAGCACGTGTTGTAGGTCATTTATAGGCGTCAAACTAAGTTGATTGGGAAAACTTGGGTACAGTTTGCCTGTGCTGGACAGCAGTCATCTGCTGGCCATGATGTTAAGTCAAAATATTTAGTTTTGGTGATGGGTCGGTTAAAATTAATCGGTTGAAAATCAGACCGATGATTGATGATCGATTATGTCACTGTGACCACTTTACACTTAACGGGAGGTCTGACTCTGTCCAGTATGACCACTTTACACTTAACGGGAGGTCTGACTCTGTGCACTGTTACGACTTTACACTTAATGGGGGGACTGACTCTGTCCACTTTACACTTAACGGGAGGTCTGACTCTGTCCACTGTGACCACTGTACACTCAACGGGAGGTCTGACTCTGTCCACTGTGACCACTTTACACTTAACGGGAGGTCTGACTCTGTCCACTGTGATCACTTTACACTTAACCGGAAGTATGACTCTGTCCACTGTGACCACTTTACACTTAACGGGAAGTCTGACTCTATCCACCGTGACCACTTTACACTTAAAGACCATGACTGACCTAGATAATATCCACCCGGATTTTCTCCTGGCCCAGCCTGCTACTATTGGCTGAGCAGCCTGGCCCAGCCGGAGCCCTAACGGTCCTCTGGTGGTGTTTATAAACAAGACAGCATGCTGTCCAAGATTTGTTCAAGTTGTCAGTCTGTAGTGGTATCTTTGTTAGTGGTCTCAATAAGTTATCATTTCGAATAAAAGTTGGGCCTATTATGATGTATTACTAGTATGTAATACCATCTTATTTAGGGCAAATGCATTTGATGTTGGCCAATATACATACATGTGCACTGCGTGACCTGACTGGTATGGTAGACAGGCTTTCCCCGCAAGCCTCTGACTCTGTATGTACAGATGTAAACACAACTTCTTCTCCCGGCCAGAGACCTGTGTCTAAATTTATCCCGGGGAGGTGGGGCCTGCCGCTTATATGGCATCCTGGCTTCCATGAAAACAAGCACTGGTGCTGCCTGGAGGTGTCAATCAAAATTTAAAATCTTGTTTGAAATTCAAACTTATATCACTAATTTTACACAGTTTGGGCAAATATTTTCATTATTTCTTGGGTGCAATTTGTGCAGTAGATCTTTATCTGTACTTGTATCATGAAATATATGAGAGTCAGTGGGTAAATTGACAGCTTATGGCAATACATCGTAAAATGTGGTCGAAGCTCATGGGCAAAGGGGAGGTGAGGACATACTGAAAATGGAGGAATCTGGCCCGGCTTAAATACCCCGTTCCTGGTCTTTAACGGGAAGTCTGACTCTGTCCACTGTGACCACTGTACACTCAACGGGAGGTCTGACTCTGTCCACTGTGACCACTGTACACTCAACGTGAGGTCTGACTATGTGCACTGTGACCACTTTACACTTAATGGGAGGTCTGACTCTGTCCACTTTACACTTGACGGGAGGTGAAACCATTTCCTTGGTTAGTATTCATTTTCAACGTTTGGGTGAGGATGTACATAGTAGGTGAAAAGTGTACAGGATAGGTTGAGGAATTACAGTATATCTGGAAGGTGTACGCCGTATAGGGGAGGATGTACAGGGTAGGTGGAAGGTGTACAAAGTAGGTAAAGGATGTACAGGGTAGGTGGAAGGTGTACAGATTACATGCGGGATGTACAGGGCAGGTGCGAGATTACGACATAGGTGCGAAATGTACAGGGTAGGTGCGCGATGTAAAAGGCAGGTGTGGGATGAACAGGATAGGTGGAAGGTGTACAGGGTAGGTGCGATAAGTATAGGGCGGATGCGGGATGTGGGGGAAGATCTACAGAGTAAAATGCTGAATGTACAGAGTAGGTGGAAGGTGCACAGGGTGAGTGCGAGATGTAAGGGTAGGCGTGGGATGCACAGGGTAGGGGCGGTATGTACATGGTGGCTGGAATCTGTACAGTGTAGGTGCGGGATGTAGAGAATGGGTGGAACGTGTACGTGGTAGGTGTGGTATGTATAGGGCAGGTACAGGATGTATAGGGCGGGTGCGAGTCGTACAGGGTAGGTGCGGGTTGTACGGGGTAGATGAAAGGTGTACAGGACAGGTGAGAGATATACAGGGCGGATGGAAGGTGTACAGGGTACATTTGGGGTGTACAGGGTAGGTGGAAGGTCTACAGGGTAGATGTGGGATGTACAGGGTAGGTGGAAGGTGTACAGGGTAGATGTGGGATGTACAGGGTAGGTGGAAGGTGTACAGGGTAGATGTGGGATGTACAGGGTAGGTGGTAGGTGTACAGGGTAGGTGCGGGATGTGCAGGGTAGGTGGAAGGTGTACAGGGTAGATGTGGGATGTAGCCAGTGTAGCTATCTTAATCACGTAGGCCACGTGTGTCACGACGTTATTTGTAAAGTGCTGTTAAGGGGCCGGTCATTATTTACTGGGTGGGGGGTTGGATGTTTTTTCCGAGAAATGAGTTTTCAAAGGTTGACAAACCCCCCCCCCCCCCCCACCGATATCGAAAACCAATCTATGACCCCCCACCAAGATCCGAAATAAAAGTATGACCCCCCCCCCAATCCCCATGTATGAATATAAGGCCATGCTTCACAATTGATGACAATTATAACGCACCAGTATCATAATATATATGATACTTGAATGCTTTTCACGCTTTATTTACATTTCTATTGAAACAATTGTGACTTTTGTCACAAATTTATGATACTATAAGGTCAGTGAATTTTATGATTTGTGATCTTCGTGTATCCACCATTCCTTCGCTTCAAGTGTGAATGTCATTACAACAATTATTACTTGTATGCATACTATATGGGCACTCAATTATGACCGGTGTTTGAGGGCAAAACCAGACCCACTCAGGTTCCCTCAGTATATTGTACCCCAAAATTCTTCAAAATCATCTTAATAACAACAAAATTTTCTTAAAATCTCAGGTTCCCTCAGTACATTGTACCCCAAAATTCTTCAAAATCACATTAATAACAACAACAACATTTTCTTAAAATCTCAGGTTCCCTCAGTACATTGTACTCCAAAATTCTTCAAAATCACATTAATAACAACAAAAATTTCTTAAAATCTCAGGAGTCTGGTTTTGCCCTCATTTGAAATATGCTTCTAAAAGCCAATTGGTTCCTATAAATCGTTGAATAGGAGCGAAATAGGAGCCTTTGGCTCCTAGATAAAATTATAAATTTTGAGCCCTGATGCACACGGATTGCGGCATCTCTCGATGTTGGTGTCCCTGAATGGTACTCTGCGGGATCCGGTTTCAGTGAGATTATGGTTTTACTGAAAATGTTATGAAATTCCATCGCATACTCGAATCAGTCCATGTACTGATATTGAGTGGATTGCTTCCACCTAATTATTTAACTATTTTACTATTCAGATTTTCTCAAAATAACTCAATTTCAAACTCTGACCCCCCCAGTCCCATCAAAAATAAAAGTATGACCCCCCCAATAATGTTGAAAATGAAAGTGTGACCCCCCCCCCCCCCAACTCGATTGGGGGATTGAACTATGACTATGTCTTATATCAAACTATTTGTATTGGTGTACTGATTCTTCGCCAGGTGTGTCTCTCCATGGCATGATATTCGCGCGCGCGTGCCCCCCTCTGGTCAATGCAAGACGGGTTTTGCGTTCAGCACGTGTTGTAGATCATTTATAGGCGTCAAACTAAGTTGATTGGGGAAACTTGGGTACAGTTTGCCTGTGCTGGACAGCAGTCATCTGCTGGCCATGATGTTAAGTCAAAATATTTTAGTTTTGGTGATGGGTCGGTTAAAATTAATCGGTTGAAAATCAGACCGATGATTGATGATCGATTATGTCACTGTGACCACTTTACACTTAACGGGAGGTCTGACTCTGTCCAGTGTGACCACTTTACACTTAACGGGAGGTCTGACTCTGTGCACTGTGACCACTTCACACTTAATGGGAGGTCTGACTCTGTCCACTTTACACTTGACGGGAGGTGAAACCATTTCCTTGGTTAGTATTCATTTTCAAAACATTTGCTACTCAGAATCTTTCAAGGTGGATGACGATATTGAATAAAAAGCCTTTATGAAAAGAATTTTAGGGCCGTGCTCGTCCACAGAGCGGGAAGAAAAGTCCTAGATCCAGATGTGCAAATCCGGATCACATGTATGGTCATATGACACTACAGAATCTATATTAGGTAATTTATTTTGTAGTCAAGAATATCAATATGTGAAAAAAGAAAAGAAACAAGTATATCATGCATCCATATTCCATTGACTGAATAACAGTTTGAAATGTAATACATGATGGCGAGACTGAATGCCGTAATCGTTAGTGAATCCAGCAATGGCGGACAGTAAATACGGTCTGTATTTTAACCGTTTTAACCGTTAACAAATGACAGAGCCATTTGTTGTGTATAAATACATTGCCATCCATTATTTGGAGCCACCCAAAAGTAATGACACATTTCAAACTGTTTTTCAAAATGGCCGCTATCGTAAATGCGGAAATCATGTTTTGGACCATAACTCGGCTTCTATTGCAGGTAGAAACATGCCTTTGGTGTCCTTTCCCATGTTTTTGATACTGGAGAATCCAATTTCGTCATTTTTGAGTACCTGTGACTGTTGGGTGCTACAGAATTGAAAATGGCTGACAATGAAACTGATGAAAATCACATTTCCAGCCAAGGTGGCTCTGATATGTGTAGAAACCCTGAGAGCTGGCCAGATCGATAGTAAAAGCAGTTCCATTCCCACAGGACAAGCTCAGAAGATAAGAATTAATTTATAGAAATAGTCTCTACTAGTAGGTAATTTTTTAGGTTACGATCGAATCTTCCTGAAATTTTGCACAAAAATGCCTAAAAATATTTCGAGAGGGAGGTATTATTTAGTTTTTAGCTTACCGCACCTATGGTCCGATAAGCTATTGTCGTCAGGTTGCGTCCGGCGTCCGTCCGTCGGCGTCGGTGTCGGCGTTGTCGAACGCTGGGAAAAATGGTACAGGCCACGCTGTCACTGAAATTCTGTTACATCACAAGTTGTTACTTAACAAGACACTCAAACTCGCACACAGTGAGGTGAATGAGTATGTTTCTTGGGAAAGTACATAGAATACCTTTATACTGTTTCAGATATTCCATCATCGAATGTGTTCGTCAATAAAATATTTTTTAAATATACCTTCAATTCCGTCGTGTCTTCATTTTTTTGCAGGACATTCTTGGTGTCCCAGCACCATGTCACAATATTCAGTGTTATATCCAAGTACCATTCGCATAATTATCATCTATTGTTGCATGCTTGAACATAGAAACATATAAAGCAAATGTTTAAACAGTTTTTGAACATATGGGCTGGTTTGGAACAGAAATAAAGAAATATTAATAAATATCCTAATTTGGTGTCTTTTTGGTTACGTATTAAGAAACACTGCCAAAACATGGCCAGGGCATTGCAAAGGTATACTTGAATGTGACATGCATGGAAAGTCAACATCAATTCAGACAAACACACTGTAAAACAACATTTTTTTCTGTCCTTTCTCGGTAAAAATATGTCTTGAAAAACACAAGTCAATGCTTTCACAAAATGTTACGTAATAAGGCATCGCTATATTAGGCTCACTACTGCCACCTAGTTGTATATTTTTGACCCATTTTGTGACATTGGGGGGCACTGAAGCCCACTTGTGGTTACCACATCTAGGTGTTTACCCTGGCGCCACGTGCGATGAGCTCACTCAAGGTAAGGTAAAGTGTCGTCAGAAATTTTGGTTTGTTACATGTTAAGAACAAAATTTCCAAGCATTAACAATCGATCTTCCTGACGTTAGGTAGGTATCTGTTGATTGATGTGAACATCTCAAATTTTACCAAGATACTGTTTATTAATTTGTTTACAGCGGGGTTTGGGAGATGACAGTCACACTCATGCTGATCTGTGGATATTTTCTCTGAATACGTAACAGTGACCCGAGTATTTCATCCAGAATTTTGGTGTCCCTGTTACGTCATCAGGAAAGTTTCAATGTGTAGTCATGCAGCGTAGAAAATCAATAGCTCTTTCCATTGTTTGTATATACAAAAATGTAGTTTTTTTGGTTTTGTATGGTGCGAACCTCGCAAAACAGCCATAAGAACATGAATTGAAATGTTTGACTGATTATGTAACATTAGCCATTATTATGCTGTCGGGTTGTGTACACGTTACATGCCCAGTTTTAAATTTGTTGATGGCATTGTTGGTGTCGGAACATACATATGATTTGATACGTATCAAATCCAAACAAGAGTAAGTATCATGTCCTGCGATTAGCGTTTCCATAATGTTTCATTTTAAACACTGCCTCACTAATTTGCACTTGTGATGTAACTTTGGACAAGGCTGTATAAAATCAATGTTATTGATAACATCTGCTGTTATAGGATAAAAAGCATACATGTGTAAAGTTCGGCGACCCCACGATAAAGAGGTATACCCCATTACTGGAGTGTCGCCGAATGTCTTATAAACCCGTCCACACTGCAGCATCATAACCGTGGTGTCACTACTCGCGCACACCACGTCACGACGCTACAGTGCTTTCCCCTTTCGGAGAGACCTCGTCCCCGAGGTCAGCTATATCCCCACTGTTGAGCACATCACAGGCCAGATCTGCCGTACAACCCGGCGGTGATGCGAGTCAACAGCGGGAGCCGACCCGGGAGCGACGCCGAGAGAAACCACTGTGGTTCGAAAGGTCAGGCACCAATGTAAAGTTATTGACTACCGTCCGCTCTTCGGGATCCTCGAGGATAGTCCTCTCTCATCCGAGTCCTTGCGGACGCGCATCCGCTATTCCGGATCCTTGCGGCAGGGCCGCTCACCGGAGGTCGCGGCGGACACGGTAACTACTTCAGCATTAACGGTAACCAGGTAACAGCCCACCCGACACTCCCAGGCCTACGGACACCGTTCAGAAACTAGTTCATCCCTACGGTGTTAACTGGCGGGGCCTGGCGAGCCGCGGTCTGCCTCGGGGACGGAACCCCGTACAGCCCGACATGCTGGCCAGAGCCTCTGTCACACGTCCCGGGAAGGGAGAGAGCTGGCGATCCACAGGGCCGAAGGCCCCCGAGTCAGCAACTTGTCTCTCCCAGCCCGGGCCTCCCCACGGAAATCGTCCCCAGGGCTCTAGGAGCCCACTACTCACAAACAGGGAACACAAAGCTCATGGCGAGCCTCGTGTGCGTCCTGTCTCTCGATCTTGGACAATCTCCCCGATCGAGTCGCTTCCAGTGTATATATAATACACCAGAAACTGTAGGGCGCACGCGAGGTTTAATCGATCCATTGTTATAGTTTACTGGAGCGTAAATTACAATACGTCGCCGTGGCAACGCACGCTCGAACGGAGCATGTCAAAACAAGGCCAAGTACGAAAAGGCCACATAAATGGCATTTATGTTTACAATCACCTGCCGCGTGCTTAGGGCAAAATCGCCACATTACCCCCTTCTTACAATGTTGGTCCCCAACATGTTCCGCCCGCGCCCAAAACAGCCAAAACCCGACGAAGGCTTCGCATGGCGGGGTCCGGAAGAAGGCAAGATGGCAACACCCGGAAGTCACGGCGCAAGACTAGGACTTTAAGAGTCCCTTTTGGAAGAATGGGGAACTACCCCCGGACTTACGGAGTAAACTATAACGCGCTTTGCAATTTTGAATAAACCCTCATAAACAAGCTAAAATTTTGACCGAGGTGGTCCAAAACCGTGTGATGACCTTGGAAGGTCATCCGTTATAAAAGGACGGTGTGCCGAGTCTTTGGAATATTTTTAAGGTTAGACTTTAAATTTAGAAATTTTGTAAAACGACACACCGAGTGATCAAAAGTGATAGTACCTCTAAAAATGTTGCCGACCGCCCTGCCGGCCGGCTCCTCAGATCCGCAGAACGGGTCTGAGGCAGGGCGGAGCCGCGGAAGCGACTCCGGCACGCCGCCGCACAAGTGCAGCGACGAGGCTAGCACCCTAGCCTTCCCCCATCGTCATGGGCTCCTCATCCGTGCCGCCTGTCTTGGGGTCTGGCGGCGGTGACGAGTCCCTACGCCGCGGAAGCAGCGGAGCCGGCATAGTGAAAGCCGGCTGCACGGGCGGATGAGGCAGGCCCGGTGGAGCTTGCATGGGCTTTTGCGGTGAGCCCTGCAATCCGGGTCCTGACGGAGCCATCACGATGGAGGCCGGTAGAGAGGTCGCGCCGAGATCTGCAATGGCGCGGAACATCTCCACCGTATCGCGGGTGCGCTGTGGACCGGCCGTCCGTTCTCCCCACACCTGGACTAGGTATGGGTAGATGGCCAGCTCCAAAGCGGCATCCGCGCGCCGGAGAGCCGCCTGGTTCAGGGCGGACGACTCGGGGTCATCAACGCCCTGGAATAGGCGAGTCCGAGCGGCCTCGGCTTCGTCAAGACGACGCCGTAGCTGCTCATTCTCAGCCTCCAGGTGCTCCATCCATGCGGCTACCTCTGGGGCGGGGGCGGACGTCCCGGACTGCTCGGCAAGAGCGGCGGTCCGACCCTGGTCGAACGCGCGCCGCTCAATGACGGCCGACAAAGTCCGGTAGCTCTCTAGGCTCCGCCGGGTGCCTTCCATGAGGCCCTGGTCGTATGCGAGATCGCATGCGACACGGGAGGCCTCGGCGCGGCACCGGCTGAACCGATCCAGAGAGCTGTCCATCTCCGCCACAAGGTACTCCGCCGCTCGGGTGAGTCGACCACGCTGGGGGTGATCCCAGGGGTGCTCCTCCCGAGCGCGGACCAACGCGGCTACACCTGCGGACCCCAAGTCACGAATGGCTCGGGGCACCGGCAGGTTCACCAACGCCGGGTCACCGGGGATCCGGTCCATACCATCGCGACGATGGCCGACCGCCTGGCCTACAGACTCGCGGAAAGTCTCGTAGACGCTGGCGGTCGTGGGACCGAGCCTCCAGCGTACGTCCGCCGTGGCGTCGAGGGGGTCCAAGTCCAGGGAGGCGGTGCTTTGCCATCCCGCGGACGTCCCCTCAACTACCAACGAGGACGCGGACGTCGACCTCGAGAGAGGTACCGCACGTCCGCTACTGCTCGCAACCGAGGGAGTCACGCGTGGGGTCCTTGGCGGGACCACCGACGCGGTACTCGAGGAGGCGGAGGTGTCTGCCACCACCCGTCCCTCAGACGGACCCGCGGGTACCGTCACCTCGAGCAAGCCCGGGTAGTCCTCCTGAGTCAGCGCACCCGGAGACTGCAGGGGTGTCGTCCCGGCCGGAGCCTTTCCGGCGGACGAGCTCTTCCCCTGAGTCTTCGGCTGGGGGCGCGGCTTAGGAGAAGCCACTCGTGTCTTGGCCGCGATCTGCGGCATCTCCGACACGATCATGGTCACCCGGTGCCGTTCTTCACCTGCCTGGGTCACCGGCGGTTGACGGACAGCCTCTGCTGCTGTCCGGGCGGCTTCCGCCGCCTGGAACTCCGCCGGGGTCTGGCCCATTGACGCCGTCAGGCGAGCGGTGTAGCTCGAGCCCGCGGACACAACGCCAGACTCCTTCCAGGCATCGTCCATGATGCGCTGTGCAAAGCGCCATGGACCCCAGTGAAAGAATCGGTGATTCACCGTTCCTGACGTAGTCATGAACGATGCCACCCTTGGTGGGATGTATCCAAAATTGAATACAGGCCCCACTTCATCACCAACGGTGTGAAGTCCCTCACCGCGGTGTGCACCCGAGCGGTGATTATTCAGGGCCTCCAAACTGGCGAAATATCGTTGCTGAGGTCTGCTGGAGTAGCACCTCTTGCAAACGAACATTTGCATCCAGGGGTAGTGGTACCCCGCAACATGTCGACTCAAGTGGTCGTAGGAAGGATACCTACGATCCCGGTTGAGCGCAAGGTGCGGGTCCTCATACCCGTCCAGGGATTGCGGACAGAGTTGGCATATTACACCCTCCTTTGTCTCGGGCGGCAACCCGACACGCTCCTCGTCCGTGAGTGGACGAGGCCGTGTGAAAGGCGTGTCGGCCGCCGCGCCGGCCGCCGCTGAGCGGCGCCCTTGCGGATCCCTGCCATACCGCGGGAGGAACATGTGTCCCTGACGGACTCCAGGGAGTTCGGGGCCCATTTCGGCCCGCAGCCTCTGGATAGAGGGCTGCTCCGAGGACGACCGTTTCTTCTTTTTGGCCGCCCCCGAACGATTCTCCGACCTGGTTTGTCGGGGCACACTCTTCCCGCGCGGGGGCGCGGCCCTCTGTTGCTGCGCAACGAAGGACCGCCGTCCCGCTTCCAGTGCGGCGTCAGACAGGTGGATCCCGTCTTTCTCCGCGCGCTTCCGGAGGAGTTCTAAACGAAGATCTCCCTCCTTCGGCACGGGACGCCCTCGGTCCACTGGACTCGACCCCACCTCCGCAGCTCCGGTAGGTTTCTTGGTACCGGAGGGAGAAGAAGAGGAGGTTCCTTTCGGTGCCTGTATAGGCACCCGCTTACTGGAACCTCCGCGCCTGGGCCGGATCCCGCGGAGGCGCCGCCCGCACCAGATCCCGAGGGATTAGGCGTCTTGGCGACTCCGGGTTTGGCGGAGGACCCTTTCTGGCCGCCCGGCTTAGGCGCCAGTGGCTGAGGTCCTCCGGACTTCGATCTGGTTTGAGGCAAGGGGCCGCCGGACTTCTTTTTCCGGTGGGGCCGCTTCTTCTTCTTCTTCTTCGGAGGCCGGGTCCGGGTCGGATCCGGCCTCAGATTGCCCGCGCTCAGAGGCTTCCAGCTCTTGCTGGGCTCTCCACTGCTTCTGGGCAATCTCCCGGGCTCGACGGCGAGTACGCCTAGAGACGGGCGATGTAAACCCGTCATCTCGGTTCTCGGTCTCCTTCGAGCCAGACTCCTGTTCCTGAGGCGGCGCTTGGGATGCGGCTTCCTCAGCCACGTCAACCTGCTCCGCCCAAGTCCCAGGGGCCTTCTGGTCGTGCGGACCAGACTCCGCAGGTGCGGACACCGAGGAGTTCTCGGCGGAACCGGTGTCCGGACGGCCACGGCCATCCAGACAGGTTTCCGCACGAGTACTCTCATCCGGACCCAAAGACGCAAGCATCTCCGGGTGCGGATGCAACTCAATGTCCACATCCACGAGTCCCGCACCACCGCAGTCCATCACCTCTTCCATACGGGGAAAAGGCGACGGATTTAAGAGCTGCTCGGCGCCTGGCGTGGCCGAGTCACTCTCTGCGGGGCGGTCCTCCGCGACCTCGCTCTCGGACTCGGTTCCTATGTAAGAACCAGAGCCGGAGCTGGATTCCGCAGAACCCACATAGGCTCCCCGAGGGATGTCCTCGCGGTCATCATCCTCGGGCCTAGACTGGGGTCTCGAGTACGAATTACCGCGCTCAAGAGACCCCTCTTCCCTCCCTACATCACCTTCCCAACCATCACTGCTCTCAGACATATCAAGCGCTCTAAACGCCGTAAACACTGGGAGTCAGATCCGCAGATCTGTCTCCACCAGTGCCGAGCGCTTGAATGACCAGAAGGTGTCGAGTTACATCGATTATAGGCATCAAGTGTTGGCAGTTATACTGCACACGCATCGTATGACACGTTCCCGTGGAAACGTCTATTCACTGCATCTACCCGATCGACAGACAAAAGGACGTTTTACACTCCCGCATTCCCATACACGCATCTCCCCCCGGTGACTCCTATCGTGCCATGTATACGGGTGGCTTGTGTACACAAGCCATCCCGGGGGAACCCGCTAAAATACTGCATTAATTAACAGCAGTCATTAGCAATAGTTTTCGCACTGGCGATCAATGACGTGAAGTTAATCACCCTCGCAGGTTAAAGATTGTATACAATGTATCAAAAAGCCAAACTACTTGTGGGTGTTACGATTATGTCACCCTATCAGCAGCGATAAATAAAAATTTAACACCGCTCAAGCAGCAATGAAAATAAATCCACCACCGCTTGCATGCTTTTCATAGATCACGGCATACAGCCTTCGATACAATGTACACAATCTCCTACACCCCTCTTGCGAAAGCAGAAATCTCCCGATTTCTTACTCTCTATTGCACCAAGGACAAGAGATATATCACTAAACTTTCTCATATATGGGATAAATGAGTAAGAATAGCATTTCCACGGGAAACACGCACACACTTGTGGCTTATAATCCTCCCATAAATAATAAATGAGATGGAAAATAAACAAAATCACTCCCCATAGCCGCTGGCACGCTTACAGGGCGATCGGACATACCCATGACGTCCGGACAGACAATCGGGCGCCCTATGGGCGTTTGCAAAGCGCCCACTAGCATCCCCGACGTACTGCCCAGCCGCGGAGCGGTGCCCGGTCCAGCCCAGAGCCTCCTCAAACGACTACCGGAGCGCGGAGCCAATAGATTAGACGCGGAGCCGGCATGGTCCATAACCTCAATGGTTAGGGGGCGAACCCTTCATACCGGCGCCCAATCTAGAGGCGCCCAAAGATGGTGAAAGCAATAGCCGGCGGACGTCCGGAGTTGCCCGCGGACGGAGTCCAGGCCGGACGCCTACCATTGTACGGCGTATTGCCCTTATCCAATGAAGATGAAATTGGAATTAAAAGCCACCACAAGTGTTGCGCATGTAATATACGACCCCCTTCTTAGAAGGAGGCCGGGGTTCCGGTCATTCCGGCCGGACCGCATATTGTAAGGTACGATCCGGACGAGAACGAGCGTCACCCGCTGCCGCGGCTGGTCCGCACGCGCGGACTTAACAACCGCTCCATTATCATAATGGATAGTCGGTTTGTCGGCTGTTGTAGCCTATGGACGGTCCTCCGTAGCCATGCATGTAGCCATGCAACTGGTGGAGTACTTCTTTCTGCAGCTCCGCCGGAAGCACCAACTGCCATATTGGAGGCAGTGGGGTCGGTGGCTCATAGCGCCGGTATAAGAGGCCATCCCTCAGGGAGAGTCGTTCCCACTGAGATACTAGAGACAAAGTCTCCTCCCTGTAGGTCTTTCGCTCATCCTTCGAGGGCTTCTGGCCGGCCTCAAGGGCTGTAATTACCGGTGCCAGAGCTCTGTCAGCTCTTTGCGTCGCAGCTATCTGCGCCGGAGAGTAGCCACCCAAGTAATTAGGCTCCTCATCCGTCGCGTCCGACTGCGCCGCAGCGGCCATCACCACAGGGGGCAAGGACCGCTCATACTCAGACTCTCCAGAGGACGAGGGTACCCACGAGGAGTACACCGCCGGACTCGAGGAGGACTCGCTGGAGCTGAGCCGCACCTCCGCTTCGTATGCGGGACGCCCTCGCCGATAACGGCGGGTCCGTGCGCGGAGATTAGCCCTAAACGCTCCGGCCGCCGTGTTGTTAGAGGGGGCGGCGGCCTGCGGTCTCCCCGGAACGTCCAATTCCGAGTCTGAGGACGAATCCGCGGCTTGCTGGAATGGCGCCATCCCTGCACAACCCGGATTCTTGCACTTATGACAACGGGACAGGCCGTCCGCGTTGCCGTGCAACTTACCAGCGCGATGCTCTATCTGCATGTCATACTCCTGGAGTTTGACGAGCCACCGCGCCACCAAGCCATCGGCCTCACTATAGTTGAGGAGCCATCTCAGCGAACTATGATCAGTCCGCAAGCGGAAATGGCGTCCCAACAAATAGTGCCGGAAGCGCTTGGTCATCGTAACCACCGCGAGCAACTCGCTCCGAGGACGACCGTTTCTTCTTTTTGGCCGCCCCCGAACGATTCTCCGACCTGGTTTGTCGGGGCACACTCTTCCCGCGCGGGGGCGCGGCCCTCTGTTGCTGCGCAACGAAGGACCGCCGTCCCGCTTCCAGTGCGGCGTCAGACAGGTGGATCCCGTCTTTCTCCGCGCGCTTCCGGAGGAGTTCTAAACGAAGATCTCCCTCCTTCGGCACGGGACGCCCTCGGTCCACTGGACTCGACCCCACCTCCGCAGCTCCGGTAGGTTTCTTGGTACCGGAGGGAGAAGAAGAGGAGGTTCCTTTCGGTGCCTGTATAGGCACCCGCTTACTGGAACCTCCGCGCCTGGGCCGGATCCCGCGGAGGCGCCGCCCGCACCAGATCCCGAGGGATTAGGCGTCTTGGCGACTCCGGGTTTGGCGGAGGACCCTTTCTGGCCGCCCGGCTTAGGCGCCAGTGGCTGAGGTCCTCCGGACTTCGATCTGGTTTGAGGCAAGGGGCCGCCGGACTTCTTTTTCCGGTGCGGCCGCTTCTTCTTCTTCTTCTTCGGAGGCGAGGAGGCCGGGTCCGGGTCGGATCCGGCCTCAGATTGCCCGCGCTCAGAGGCTTCCAGCTCTTGCTGGGCTCTCCACTGCTTCTGGGCAATCTCCCGGGCTCGACGGCGAGTACGCCTAGAGACGGGCGATGTAAACCCGTCATCTCGGTTCTCGGTCTCCTTCGAGCCAGACTCCTGTTCCTGAGGCGGCGCTTGGGATGCGGCTTCCTCAGCCGCGTCAACCTGCTCCGCCCAAGTCCCAGGGGCCTTCTGGTCGTGCGGACCAGACTCCGCAGGTGCGGACACCGAGGAGTTCTCGGCGGAACCGGTGTCCGGACGGCCACGGCCATCCAGACAGGCTGGTCCGCACGCGCGGACTTAACAACCGCTCCATTATCATAATGGATAGTCGGTTTGTCGGCTGTTGTAGCCTATGGACGGTCCTCCGTAGCCATGCATGTAGCCATGCAACTGGTGGAGTACTTCTTTCTGCAGCTCCGCCGGAAGCACCAACTGCCATATTGGAGGCAGTGGGGTCGGTGGCTCATAGCGCCGGTATAAGAGGCCATCCCTCAGGGAGAGTCGTTCCCACTGAGATACTAGAGACAAAGTCTCCTCCCTGTAGGTCTTTCGCTCATCCTTCGAGGGCTTCTGGCCGGCCTCAAGGGCTGTAATTACCGGTGCCAGAGCTCTGTCAGCTCTTTGCGTCGCAGCTATCTGCGCCGGAGAGTAGCCACCCAAGTAATTAGGCTCCTCATCCGTCGCGTCCGACTGCGCCGCAGCGGCCATCACCACAGGGGGCAAGGACCGCTCATACTCAGACTCTCCAGAGGACGAGGGTACCCACGAGGAGTACACCGCCGGACTCGAGGAGGACTCGCTGGAGCTGAGCCGCACCTCCGCTTCGTATGCGGGACGCCCTCGCCGATAACGGCGGGTCCGTGCGCGGAGATTAGCCCTAAACGCTCCGGCCGCCGTGTTGTTAGAGGGGGCGGCGGCCTGCGGTCTCCCCGGAACGTCCAATTCCGAGTCTGAGGACGAATCCGCGGCTTGCTGGAATGGCGCCATCCCTGCACAACCCGGATTCTTGCACTTATGACAACGGGACAGGCCGTCCGCGTTGCCGTGCAACTTACCAGCGCGATGCTCTATCTGCATGTCATACTCCTGGAGTTTGACGAGCCACCGCGCCACCAAGCCATCGGCCTCACTATAGTTGAGGAGCCATCTCAGCGAACTATGATCAGTCCGCAAGCGGAAATGGCGTCCCAACAAATAGTGCCGGAAGCGCTTGGTCATCGTAACCACCGCGAGCAACTCGCTCCGAGGACGACCGTTTCTTCTTTTTGGCCGCCCCCGAACGATTCTCCGACCTGGTTTGTCGGGGCACACTCTTCCCGCGCGGGGGCGCGGCCCTCTGTTGCTGCGCAACGAAGGACCGCCGTCCCGCTTCCAGTGCGGCGTCAGACAGGTGGATCCCGTCTTTCTCCGCGCGCTTCCGGAGGAGTTCTAAACGAAGATCTCCCTCCTTCGGCACGGGACGCCCTCGGTCCACTGGACTCGACCCCACCTCCGCAGCTCCGGTAGGTTTCTTGGTACCGGAGGGAGAAGAAGAGGAGGTTCCTTTCGGTGCCTGTATAGGCACCCGCTTACTGGAACCTCCGCGCCTGGGCCGGATCCCGCGGAGGCGCCGCCCGCACCAGATCCCGAGGGATTAGGCGTCTTGGCGACTCCGGGTTTGGCGGAGGACCCTTTCTGGCCGCCCGGCTTAGGCGCCAGTGGCTGAGGTCCTCCGGACTTCGATCTGGTTTGAGGCAAGGGGCCGCCGGACTTCTTTTTCCGGTGCGGCCGCTTCTTCTTCTTCTTCTTCGGAGGCGAGGAGGCCGGGTCCGGGTCGGATCCGGCCTCAGATTGCCCGCGCTCAGAGGCTTCCAGCTCTTGCTGGGCTCTCCACTGCTTCTGGGCAATCTCCCGGGCTCGACGGCGAGTACGCCTAGAGACGGGCGATGTAAACCCGTCATCTCGGTTCTCGGTCTCCTTCGAGCCAGACTCCTGTTCCTGAGGCGGCGCTTGGGATGCGGCTTCCTCAGCCGCGTCAACCTGCTCCGCCCAAGTCCCAGGGGCCTTCTGGTCGTGCGGACCAGACTCCGCAGGTGCGGACACCGAGGAGTTCTCGGCGGAACCGGTGTCCGGACGGCCACGGCCATCCAGACAGGTTTCCGCACGAGTACTCTCATCCGGACCCAAAGACGCAAGCATCTCCGGGTGCGGATGCAACTCAATGTCCACATCCACGAGTCCCGCACCACCGCAGTCCATCACCTCTTCCATACGGGGAAAAGGCGACGGATTTAAGAGCTGCTCGGCGCCTGGCGTGGCCGAGTCACTCTCTGCGGGGCGGTCCTCCGCGACCTCGCTCTCGGACTCGGTTCCTATGTAAGAACCAGAGCCGGAGCTGGATTCCGCAGAACCCACATAGGCTCCCCGAGGGATGTCCTCGCGGTCATCATCCTCGGGCCTAGACTGGGGTCTCGAGTACGAATTACCGCGCTCAAGAGACCCCTCTTCCCTCCCTACATCACCTTCCCAACCATCACTGCTCTCAGACATATCAAGCGCTCTAAACGCCGTAAACACTGGGAGTCAGATCCGCAGATCTGTCTCCACCAGTGCCGAGCGCTTGAATGACCAGAAGGTGTCGAGTTACATCGATTATAGGCATCAAGTGTTGGCAGTTATACTGCACACGCATCGTATGACACGTTCTCGTGGAAACGTCTATTCACTGCATCTACCCGATCGACAGACAAAAGGACGTTTTACACTCCCGCATTCCCATACACGCATCTCCCCCCGGTGACTCCTATCGTGCCATGTATACGGGTGGCTTGTGTACACAAGCCATCCCGGGGGAACCCGCTAAAATACTGCAGTAATTAACAGCAGTCATTAGCAATAGTTTTCGCACTGGCGATCAATGACGTGAAGTTAATCACCCTCGCAGGTTAAAGATTGTATACAATGTATCAAAAAGCCAAACTACTTGTGGGTGTTACGATTATGTCACCCTATCAGCAGCGATAAATAAAAATTTAACACCGCTCAAGCAGCAATGAAAATAAATCCACCACCGCTTGCATGCTTTTCATAGATCACGGCATACAGCCTTCGATACAATGTACACAATCTCCTACACCCCTCTTGCGAAAGCAGAAATCTCCCGATTTCTTACTCTCTATTGCACCAAGGACAAGAGATATATCACTAAACTTTCTCATATATGGGATAAATGAGTAAGAATAGCATTTCCACGGGAAACACGCACACACTTGTGGCTTATAATCCTCCCATAAATAATAAATGAGATGGAAAATAAACAAAATCACTCCCCATAGCCGCTGGCACGCTTACAGGGCGATCGGACATACCCATGACGTCCGGACAGACAATCGGGCGCCCTATGGGCGTTTGCAAAGCGCCCACTAGCATCCCCGACGTACTGCCCGGCCGCGGAGCGGTGCCCGGTCCAGCCCAGAGCCTCCTCAAACGACTACCGGAGCGCGGAGCCAATAGATTAGACGCGGAGCCGGCATGGTCCATAACCTCAATGGTTAGGGGGCAAACCCTTCATACCGGCGCCCAATCTAGAGGCGCCCAAAGATGGTGAAAGCAATAGCCGGCGGACGTCCGGAGTTGCCCGCGGACGGAGTCCAGGCCGGACGCCTACCATTGTACGGCGTATTGCCCTTATCCAATGAAGATGAAATTGGAATTAAAAGCCACCACAAGTGTTGCGCATGTAATATACGACCCCCTTCTTAGAAGGAGGCCGGGGTTCCGGTCATTCCGGCCGGACCGCATATTGTAAGGTACGATCCGGACGAGAACGAGCGTCACCCGCTGCCGCGGCTGGTCCGCACGCGCGGACTTAACAACCGCTCCATTATCATAATGGATAGTCGGTTTGTCGGCTGTTGTAGCCTATGGACGGTCCTCCGTAGCCATGCATGTAGCCATGCAACTGGTGGAGTACTTCTTTCTGCAGCTCCGCCGGAAGCACCAACTGCCATATTGGAGGCAGTGGGGTCGGTGGCTCATAGCGCCGGTATAAGAGGCCATCCCTCAGGGAGAGTCGTTCCCACTGAGATACTAGAGACAAAGTCTCCTCCCTGTAGGTCTTTCGCTCATCCTTCGAGGGCTTCTGGCCGGCCTCAAGGGCTGTAATTACCGGTGCCAGAGCTCTGTCAGCTCTTTGCGTCGCAGCTATCTGCGCCGGAGAGTAGCCACCCAAGTAATTAGGCTCCTCATCCGTCGCGTCCGACTGCGCCGCAGCGGCCATCACCACAGGGGGCAAGGACCGCTCATACTCAGACTCTCCAGAGGACGAGGGTACCCACGAGGAGTACACCGCCGGACTCGAGGAGGACTCGCTGGAGCTGAGCCGCACCTCCGCTTCGTATGCGGGACGCCCTCGCCGATAACGGCGGGTCCGTGCGCGGAGATTAGCCCTAAACGCTCCGGCCGCCGTGTTGTTAGAGGGGGCGGCGGCCTGCGGTCTCCCCGGAACGTCCAATTCCGAGTCTGAGGACGAATCCGCGGCTTGCTGGAATGGCGCCATCCCTGCACAACCCGGATTCTTGCACTTATGACAACGGGACAGGCCGTCCGCGTTGCCGTGCAACTTACCAGCGCGATGCTCTATCTGCATGTCATACTCCTGGAGTTTGACGAGCCACCGCGCCACCAAGCCATCGGCCTCACTATAGTTGAGGAGCCATCTCAGCGAACTATGATCAGTCCGCAAGCGGAAATGGCGTCCCAACAAATAGTGCCGGAAGCGCTTGGTCATCGTAACCACCGCGAGCAACTCGCGATGAGTGGTACAGTAGTTCATTTGAGAGCGGCTCAAGGCCACACTCGCATAAGCTACTACCCGCTCTTGCCCGTCCACGATCTGCGAGAGGACACCGCCGAGTGCAAAGTTACTCGCGTCAGTGTCCAGGATGAACTCGCAGTCCGGACGAGGGTGCCGCAGCACCGGGGCCACTACCAAGGCCTGCCGGAGTCCCGAGAAGGCGTCAGCCTGCTCGGCGGACCAAACAAAATCGGCGCCCTTTTCCGTGAGGATAGTAAGGGGACGCGCGATCTCCGCAAAGCCGCGAATAAACCTGCGGTGGTAGCTCGCGAAGCCCAAAAAGGACCTCACGTCCGCCACGTTGCAGGGCGGAGGCCATTTCTGTACGGCCGCCACCTTTGCGGGGTCTGGTCTCACTCCGGTGCCCGTTACCATGAAGCCCAAGTACAGGATTTCCTGCGCGAATAGTTCGCACTTACTTGGCTTCAATTTAAGCCCTGCTCCGCGGATGCGATGGAGCACCATCTGGAGGTTGGTGAGGGTTTCCTCGAACGACCGGCCATACACGACGACATCGTCGATGTAGACCATACATCGCTTCCAGAGGAACCCTTTAAGTACCATCTCCATGAGGCGCTCGAACGTCGCTGGTGCGTTACAGAGCCCGAACGGCATTACCTTGAATTGGTAGAGCCCGTTCTTGGTAACGAAGGCAGTCTTCGCCCGATCACTCTCCTCCATCTCCACCTGCCAATACCCGGAGGCCAGATCCAGAGCACAGAAATAGTGCGACCCGGCCAGGGCATCGAAGGTATCTTCAATGTGCGGGAGAGGATATGAGTCCTTCCGCGTGGCATCGTTGAGTTTCCGATAGTCCACGCAGAACCTCCACGAGCCGTCCTTCTTCTTCACCATAACCACCGGACTGGCCCAAGGGCTGTCACTGGGTTCGATGATGTCCAAGTCGAGCATCTTTTGCACCTCCTGGTCTATGACCTCTTGGTGCACTATTGCTGCCCGACGAAGACGCTGCTTGAGAGGACGCTCGTCCACGAGGTCGATGCGGTGTTTGGCGACGTCAGTCTTGCCAACCGCACCATCAGGACCCATGAACACATCCGCATACTGCCGCAGCAGTTTGCGGAGCGCTTGGCGCTGCTCTTCATCCAACCGGTCCTTCGGAACCCGAGATTCCAAATGGTCCGGCAGGGTGAACGGGTCATCCTCGGTGGCAGTCGCCGCGCACGCAGCGCGGCAGACAGGATCGTCGGGGAGGACACGACTCGAAGACGCGGGAATAGCAGTAGCTGCTATGCATCCGCGCTTCAGTACAATCGGAGCATCCGTAGGATTCACCACGAGGATGGGCATCGCGCGGGGGTTGGACATGACCAGGGCCCCACCCAGCACGAGCCCCGTTCCTGCGGCGAAACTGCTCACGGGTTGCACTATACACGGTCGACCATCGAGGGGCATGCGGGGACGACGCGGCCTCGTCTCGATGATCATCTCACTCATCGGTGGCACTACTACAGTCCGCATCTGGAATGAATGCATCGGGCCCGAGCGGAAGAGGAAGTGTGTGTCCTCTCCCATCCGGAACTCGCCAGCACTAAAGTTGGCAATCACCCGGTGGGCCCGTAGAAAATTCATCCCAATAATCCCGGCCGCTCCGATATCCGCCACGATCGTCTCTGTCAGATACACCTTGTCCCCAAGGGTAATAGGCAGATCGATGATGCCATGGACACGGATGCGGTTGTCTCCCGCTCCGTAGAGCTTATACGGTCCGGGATCCCGCAACTCGAGGTTGCGGAGCGCGGGCTCCTTCCTAAACGTTCCGGCGGCCACGATGGTCACCTCCGAGCCTGAGTCTACGAGGAACCGGACCGGCTCCCGTCCGAAGGACAGGGGCAGGTACCAGCAAGAGTCCCTCACCAGCGCGCAGGTAGGGCGATACCTTTCGCACGCGCTGGGCTCATCTACGGAGTCCTCGCCATCCGCCTCAGCCGCGGAGGAGCTGGACTGATCTCCAAGGACTACTTCCGGAGAAGTCATATCTACTTGGGGTTCGTCCTGCTCATCAGCGGGTGGGGCGGCATCGTTTGCCACCGAACAACTATCCCCGGACGTAGTGTTGGTCGCCACCACGTCCGGATCTAGTTTCCCTGTCGCGGGTTCCGGTTCTGTTGTCCCGGAGGACCAGACCGGAAGGAATTCCTCCGTTGCGGGCCAGGAAGGTTTCCCTGGTATCCGCGCGACCGCAGGCGTTCCAACAACTCCGGACACTTCAGCCAAAAGTGTCCCTGCTTTCCGCAGAAGTAGCAGGGACGGTTCTGGGCCGGTCCGGAGGTGAACGCGCAACATTCTGCGGGTCCCGGAGCTTCGATCCCGGCGCAGTGCGCAATCATCTGCGCGGCGCCGAGGTCGTATTCCTCCATGTCGTACTCGTCCGAAGGCGAGCACGGCGCGGCGACTGGTGCCGCATGTGCGGGCGCCCCTGTAGAGGGTGCCGGCGCACTAACCCGCTGCGGGGTAGGTTCCCTGGCGGGTTCCCGGACGACCGGGTCCTGCCACGGGGTTACCTGCGATGCTTTAACCGGAGGAGGAGTCGCCGCCTGCGCGGGTACAGCCGAGGCCGGAGCCGGGGCTGGAGGCAACTGTCTAGGGCGGACAGCCACCTCAAGCGCAAGCGCGGAGTCTATTGCCTCCTCCATCGATCGCTTTTCATGGGTGGCCAGCCCGTACGCTAGGTGGTAAGGCTGGCCATCAATGAACTGAACGATCAGCATCGTCTCAAACTGTCTGAAGTCCATGTCCGGAAAAGCTCTCCGGCCGAGTATGCGTAGGTTGAACGCATAGTCTGTCACGGACTCAGTCGGCTGGCGGATACGCGCCTTGAACTCTCGTTCAGACTGCCGCCGATTGGTCGTCGGCGTGAACAGCAGGCGAAGTTGACGAGCAACCTCGCCGAACGTCACTGTTCCCACCGGCAGACACGGCATCACGCGGAGAGCTTTTCCTTCCAAGCTCCCCGCGAGGACGTGTCCAGCTTCATGCTGGGACCATCCTTCGTACACGGCGGTACGCCATACCTGGAGCAAGTAGTCCTCCAAGTCGGCGTTATCCCCGTTGAACCGTTTCCGCCACGAAGAGTGGTCGGGCCCGTCATCGCGTTTGCTACGCGCCCGACGTGCGGTCCCGGCTCCGGGGTCGTCCGTGTACAGTGGCAAGTTCCGTGCGCTTCCTGCGCCTGCGGCGGAGTCTGCCGGAGCAAACATCGACGCCGCGGACGGAGGAGCAGGGAAGCTCACGTTTGCCGCCGGGGTCATTCCCGCTAAAAACCCACTCTGGCTAGGTGCGGGCGGGGCTCCCATCGAACCTACTGGGTAGGCTCCAGAAGGGGCGGCAAAGCTTGGGGCCGAAGCCGCCTGTTGCCACTGCCCGTCCGACACACTGTACGTGCCAGGGTAAGTCGGCCACGCGGCTTGCGCTCCAACCGTCGGAACGGTCGACGCGGTCGCCAACGTGGTGCCTCCGAGCCGCGGGGCAGGCGCGGGTCCCATTGCGGGGGCCACTGGCGCCTGCGGACTCGGCAGGACTTGGGGAGGGGCTACATAACCTCAATGGTCCATAACCTCAATGGTTAGGGGGCAAACCCTTCATACCGGCGCCCAATCTAGAGGCGCCCAAAGATGGTGAAAGCAATAGCCGGCGGACGTCCGGAGTTGCCCGCGGACGGAGTCCAGGCCGGACGCCTACCATTGTACGGCGTATTGCCCTTATCCAATGAAGATGAAATTGGAATTAAAAGCCACCACAAGTGTTGCGCATGTAATATACGACCCCCTTCTTAGAAGGAGGCCGGGGTTCCGGTCATTCCGGCCGGACCGCATATTGTAAGGTACGATCCGGACGAGAACGAGCGTCACCCGCTGCCGCGGCTGGTCCGCACGCGCGGACTTAACAACCGCTCCATTATCATAATGGATAGTCGGTTTGTCGGCTGTTGTAGCCTATGGACGGTCCTCCGTAGCCATGCATGTAGCCATGCAACTGGTGGAGTACTTCTTTCTGCAGCTCCGCCGGAAGCACCAACTGCCATATTGGAGGCAGTGGGGTCGGTGGCTCATAGCGCCGGTATAAGAGGCCATCCCTCAGGGAGAGTCGTTCCCACTGAGATACTAGAGACAAAGTCTCCTCCCTGTAGGTCTTTCGCTCATCCTTCGAGGGCTTCTGGCCGGCCTCAAGGGCTGTAATTACCGGTGCCAGAGCTCTGTCAGCTCTTTGCGTCGCAGCTATCTGCGCCGGAGAGTAGCCACCCAAGTAATTAGGCTCCTCATCCGTCGCGTCCGACTGCGCCGCAGCGGCCATCACCACAGGGGGCAAGGACCGCTCATACTCAGACTCTCCAGAGGACGAGGGTACCCACGAGGAGTACACCGCCGGACTCGAGGAGGACTCGCTGGAGCTGAGCCGCACCTCCGCTTCGTATGCGGGACGCCCTCGCCGATAACGGCGGGTCCGTGCGCGGAGATTAGCCCTAAACGCTCCGGCCGCCGTGTTGTTAGAGGGGGCGGCGGCCTGCGGTCTCCCCGGAACGTCCAATTCCGAGTCTGAGGACGAATCCGCGGCTTGCTGGAATGGCGCCATCCCTGCACAACCCGGATTCTTGCACTTATGACAACGGGACAGGCCGTCCGCGTTGCCGTGCAACTTACCAGCGCGATGCTCTATCTGCATGTCATACTCCTGGAGTTTGACGAGCCACCGCGCCACCAAGCCATCGGCCTCACTATAGTTGAGGAGCCATCTCAGCGAACTATGATCAGTCCGCAAGCGGAAATGGCGTCCCAACAAATAGTGCCGGAAGCGCTTGGTCATCGTAACCACCGCGAGCAACTCGCGATGAGTGGTACAGTAGTTCATTTGAGAGCGGCTCAAGGCCACACTCGCATAAGCTACTACCCGCTCTTGCCCGTCCACGATCTGCGAGAGGACACCGCCGAGTGCAAAGTTACTCGCGTCAGTGTCCAGGATGAACTCGCAGTCCGGACGAGGGTGCCGCAGCACCGGGGCCACTACCAAGGCCTGCCGGAGTCCCGAGAAGGCGTCAGCCTGCTCGGCGGACCAAACAAAATCGGCGCCCTTTTCCGTGAGGATAGTAAGGGGACGCGCGATCTCCGCAAAGCCGCGAATAAACCTGCGGTGGTAGCTCGCGAAGCCCAAAAAGGACCTCACGTCCGCCACGTTGCAGGGCGGAGGCCATTTCTGTACGGCCGCCACCTTTGCGGGGTCTGGTCTCACTCCGGTGCCCGTTACCATGAAGCCCAAGTACAGGATTTCCTGCGCGAATAGTTCGCACTTACTTGGCTTCAATTTAAGCCCTGCTCCGCGGATGCGATGGAGCACCATCTGGAGGTTGGTGAGGGTTTCCTCGAACGACCGGCCATACACGACGACATCGTCGATGTAGACCATACATCGCTTCCAGAGGAACCCTTTAAGTACCATCTCCATGAGGCGCTCGAACGTCGCTGGTGCGTTACAGAGCCCGAACGGCATTACCTTGAATTGGTAGAGCCCGTTCTTGGTAACGAAGGCAGTCTTCGCCCGATCACTCTCCTCCATCTCCACCTGCCAATACCCGGAGGCCAGATCCAGAGCACAGAAATAGTGCGACCCGGCCAGGGCATCGAAGGTATCTTCAATGTGCGGGAGAGGATATGAGTCCTTCCGCGTGGCATCGTTGAGTTTCCGATAGTCCACGCAGAACCTCCACGAGCCGTCCTTCTTCTTCACCATAACCACCGGACTGGCCCAAGGGCTGTCACTGGGTTCGATGATGTCCAAGTCGAGCATCTTTTGCACCTCCTGGTCTATGACCTCTTGGTGTACTATTGCTGCCCGACGAAGACGCTGCTTGAGAGGACGCTCGTCCACGAGGTCGATGCGGTGTTTGGCGACGTCAGTCTTGCCAACCGCACCATCAGGACCCATGAACACATCCGCATACTGCCGCAGCAGTTTGCGGAGCGCTTGGCGCTGCTCTTCATCCAACCGGTCCTTCGGAACCCGAGATTCCAAATGGTCCGGCAGGGTGAACGGGTCATCCTCGGTGGCAGTCGCCGCGCACGCAGCGCGGCAGACAGGATCGTCGGGGAGGACACGACTCGAAGACGCGGGAATAGCAGTAGCTGCTATGCATCCGCGCTTCAGTACAATCGGAGCATCCGTAGGATTCACCACGAGGATGGGCATCGCGCGGGGACTGGACATGACCAGGGCCCCACCCAGCACGAGCCCCGTTCCTGCGGCGAAACTGCTCACGGGTTGCACTATACACGGTCGACCATCGAGGGGCATGCGGGGACGACGCGGCCTCGTCTCGATGATCATCTCACTCATCGGTGGCACTACTACAGTCCGCATCTGGAATGAATGCATCGGGCCCGAGCGGAAGAGGAAGTGTGTGTCCTCTCCCATCCGGAACTCGCCAGCACTAAAGTTGGCAATCACCCGGTGGGCCCGTAGAAAATTCATCCCAATAATCCCGGCCGCTCCGATATCCGCCACGATCGTCTCTGTCAGATACACCTTGTCCCCAAGGGTAATAGGCAGATCGATGATGCCATGGACACGGATGCGGTTGTCTCCCGCTCCGTAGAGCTTATACGGTCCGGGATCCCGCAACTCGAGGTTGCGGAGCGCGGGCTCCTTCCTAAACGTTCCGGCGGCCACGATGGTCACCTCCGAGCCTGAGTCTACGAGGAACCGGACCGGCTCCCGTCCGAAGGACAGGGGCAGGTACCAGCAAGAGTCCCTCACCAGCGCGCAGGTAGGGCGATACCTTTCGCACGCGCTGGGCTCATCTACGGAGTCCTCGCCATCCGCCTCAGCCGCGGAGGAGCTGGACTGATCTCCAAGGACTACTTCCGGAGAAGTCATATCTACTTGGGGTTCGTCCTGCTCATCAGCGGGTGGGGCGGCATCGTTTGCCACCGAACAACTATCCCCGGACGTAGTGTTGGTCGCCACCACGTCCGGATCTAGTTTCCCTGTCGCGGGTTCCGGTTCTGTTGTCCCGGAGGACCAGACCGGAAGGAATTCCTCCGTTGCGGGCCAGGAAGGTTTCCCTGGTATCCGCGCGACCGCAGGCGTTCCAACAACTCCGGACACTTCAGCCAAAAGTGTCCCTGCTTTCCGCAGAAGTAGCAGGGACGGTTCTGGGCCGGTCCGGAGGTGAACGCGCAACATTCTGCGGGTCCCGGAGCTTCGATCCCGGCGCAGTGCGCAATCATCTGCGCGGCGCCGAGGTCGTATTCCTCCATGTCGTACTCGTCCGAAGGCGAGCACGGCGCGGCGACTGGTGCCGCATGTGCGGGCGCCCCTGTAGAGGGTGCCGGCGCACTAACCCGCTGCGGGGTAGGTTCCCTGGCGGGTTCCCGGACGACCGGGTCCTGCCACGGGGTTACCTGCGATGCTTTAACCGGAGGAGGAGTCGCCGCCTGCGCGGGTACAGCCGAGGCCGGAGCCGGGGCTGGAGGCAACTGTCTAGGGCGGACAGCCACCTCAAGCGCAAGCGCGGAGTCTATTGCCTCCTCCATCGATCGCTTTTCATGGGTGGCCAGCCCGTACGCTAGGTGGTAAGGCTGGCCATCAATGAACTGAACGATCAGCATCGTCTCAAACTGTCTGAAGTCCATGTCCGGAAAAGCTCTCCGGCCGAGTATGCGTAGGTTGAACGCATAGTCTGTCACGGACTCAGTCGGCTGGCGGATACGCGCCTTGAACTCTCGTTCAGACTGCCGCCGATTGGTCGTCGGCGTGAACAGCAGGCGAAGTTGACGAGCAACCTCGCCGAACGTCACTGTTCCCACCGGCAGACACGGCATCACGCGGAGAGCTTTTCCTTCCAAGCTCCCCGCGAGGACGTGTCCAGCTTCATGCTGGGACCATCCTTCGTACACGGCGGTACGCCATACCTGGAGCAAGTAGTCCTCCAAGTCGGCGTTATCCCCGTTGAACCGTTTCCGCCACGAAGAGTGGTCGGGCCCGTCATCGCGTTTGCTACGCGCCCGACGTGCGGTCCCGGCTCCGGGGTCGTCCGTGTACAGCGGCAAGTTCCGTGCGCTTCCTGCGCCTGCGGCGGAGTCTGCCGGAGCAAACATCGACGCCGCGGACGGAGGAGCAGGGAAGCTCACGTTTGCCGCCGGGGTCATTCCCGCTAAAAACCTACTCTGGCTAGGTGCGGGCGGGGCTCCCATCGAACCTACTGGGTAGGCTCCAGAAGGGGCGGCAAAGCTTGGGGCCGAAGCCGCCTGTTGCCACTGCCCGTCCGACACACTGTACGTGCCAGGGTAAGTCGGCCACGCGGCTTGCGCTCCAACCGTCGGAACGGTCGACGCGGTCGCCAACGTGGTGCCTCCGAGCCGCGGGGCAGGCGCGGGTCCCATTGCGGGGGCCACTGGCGCCTGCGGACTCGGCAGGACTTGGGGAGGGGCTGCTGGCCCAGACATCCCCGGACTTGAGATGGCCGACGGGTCAACGCTCGAAGGCGGCTGATTCCGCTTGAACAGTACAAGCGCCTCGGATATCAGCCACCTCTCCCTCTCCGTCAAAGGCCCCGAGTTGCCTTGTGACAGCGGAGAGGGGGAACGGTTCCGCCGGTCTGATCGTCCCTGATGGGGCGACCGGGCGCGGTCATAGCGCCCTAGAGGAGCCAGCTCACTCAGAGTGTGGGTGAGCTGGTCCATCCCGCCTGACGCGGACTGCCTGGATTCACGGCCGGGAGCCCTTGCAGGAGCTCTTCCGGCAGGATGTGGCATCCAGTACTGCTGATCCGCTTGCCCGGAGGTACTCGGGCCGGCTACCACTCGATCCCGGACATCCGGAGATGTCCCCTGAAAGAGCGTCGCCTGCCACGACTGCCGTCCGGACTTAGGCGGGCGCGGGGTAGCGCCGTTGCCAGCTCCACCTACCGCGCCTACCGGATCAGGGCCAGGCCCTGATAGCAATCTCTGTTGCTGCCCCTCAGGGCGCGACTCTACGTCCGAAGACGGAGCCAGGGACGCCGGAGTCGTCTCCGCGGACGGGGTCTTGTCCACGGAGGTTTCCGCGCGTTCCTTCCGGCCACCGGAGTCGTCCGGAGACGTCTCACGGTGGCTGTCGCGCGACCGGGTGTGGTCCGCGACATTTCCACCCTTATCCCTCCCCTTGGGTTCATCGGCCTTATCTTTGGCCTTGTCTCTTTCTTTTGTCATTCTTCGAGTTGTCCTTGAGGAGCGGGCGATCCCCAGGGATGAAGGAGGCTACAACGCTGTGACGGTAGGCTGCGATGGAACACTGTCGGACTGATCCTGGTCACGGCACCAATGTAAAGTTCGGCGACCCCACGATAAAGAGGTATACCCCATTACTGGAGTGTCGCCGAATGTCTTATAAACCCGTCCACACTGCAGCATCATAACCGTGGTGTCACTACTCGCGCACACCACGTCACGACGCTACAGTGCTTTCCCCTTTCGGAGAGACCTCGTCCCCGAGGTCAGCTATATCCCCACTGTTGAGCACATCACAGGCCAGATCTGCCGTACAACCCGGCGGTGATGCGAGTCAACAGCGGGAGCCAACCCGGGAGCGACGCCGAGAGAAACCACTGTGGTTCGAAAGGTCAGGCACCAATGTAAAGTTATTGACTACCGTCCGCTCTTCGGGATCCTCGAGGATAGTCCTCTCTCATCCGAGTCCTTGCGGACGCGCATCCGCTATTCCGGATCCTTGCGGCAGGGCCGCTCACCGGAGGTCGCGGCGGACACGGTAACTACTTCAGCATTAACGGTAACCAGGTAACAGCCCACCCGACACTCCCAGGCCTACGGACACCGTTCAGAAACTAGTTCATCCCTACGGTGTTAACTGGCGGGGCCTGGCGAGCCGCAGTCTGCCTCGGGGACGGAACCCCGTACAGCCCGACATGCTGGCCAGAGCCTCTGTCACACGTCCCGGGAAGGGAGAGAGCTGGCGATCCACAGGGCCGAAGGCCCCCGAGTCAGCAACTTGTCTCTCCCAGCCCGGGCCTCCCCACGGAAATCGTCCCCAGGGCTCTAGGAGCCCACTACTCACAAACAGGGAACACAAAGCTCATGGCGAGCCTCGTGTGCGTCCTGTCTCTCGATCTTGGACAATCTCCCCGATCGAGTCGCTTCCAGTGTATATATAATACACCAGAAACTGTAGGGCGCACGCGAGGTTTAATCGATCCATTGTTATAGTTTACTGGAGCGTAAATTACAATACGTCGCCGTGGCAACGCACGCTCGAACGGAGCATGTCAAAACAAGGCCAAGTACGAAAAGGCCACATAAATGGCATTTATGTTTACAATCACCTGCCGCGTGCTTAGGGCAAAATCGCCACACATGTATGATATCACAATTTTAGATGTTTACTCTTGTACATCTCAAAATGTCATTGTCTAAATTCTTGAACTGTTTCCTCGATGAATAGCTGGCGCAGATTTTTCTTTGCGTGATCTGGTGAAATATTCATCGGTGTGCTTCAAACACGAGACGATGTTCCCAAAGTATGGGTATTATACTATACTATTATACTATATTATACTATATAATGGGGATTTTCGAGAAAATCTTCATTCCTCTGGTATCAAGTGGATTGAAACTTAACATTTTGGTTCGAATAAAGATTTCTGCTGAATGCATTGTGATTTTTTTTTTTACCCGGTTACAAACTGTGAATAACAGAAATTGTTACTCGTAAATTTTTCACAAAAAGGTGAGTTGACCAACATTTCGTCATATCAGGTTCTTTTTTCATACTTGCAAACCCATCATGGTGTCAACTGTAAGTGAGAATCAAACATACGTTCAATTTCTTCCCACAGATACCTCTGAATATCCCGAACTGATATACAGTGATTTGTGATGTAACATGGACACAAAATATCTCAAACGGCATTCTCTTCCACCATTATGAATCCATTATGTTGGTTGAATGTTTAAAAAAATGTTCAAGACTGCCACTAACTAATTTCCTGCGTATTATGGATTTTTTTTCATTTTTTATCGTAGTTTAGGCCATGTATGTTTACACCTTGTTGTCCAGTTACATGTTAAGATAATTTGAGTGCAAATTCTATGTTTTATGATGAGTATTTCAAAATTTAATAACACCATTGCGTAGTAAAATGATATAGTACCTACAGCATGACTTTAACTTGCTCATTCAACTGGAAAACTCCCAGTTTGGCGCGTTCGAAATTTTGTTATGGTGTCTCGTTGCATCACACTTTGAGAGCAGTATTTTAGCAATACCTTACATTTGCTTTCATAGGAAAAACATTTCCTTCTGGAATTCAGTGCTATGGATCAGGCACTAACACACAACATGAAAGCTTTCACCCAAATTTAATTTCTAATTTTTGGTGAGAGTAGATTTTTTACACTTGTGATGTAACTGCGATTTCAGTGACAGCGTGGCCTGTACCAAATCTGTTTGATGAATATTGCTGTAATTCACAAAATATGTTCTATGGGCCCATATCTCCGGACCATTTTTTTTTTTCGTCGATTGAATCGTTTTTTCCAAAATGGCGGCCATTTTTGTCGAAAAATGGCCAATTTTGGACTTTGGCGGCCATTTTCTGAAAAACTGTCTGATCAGTTTTGAGATTTTTATTTCAAAAGATTCCCCTGATATACCTTTGTGCTGTGTATAAGTTTCGTTGCCCTTGAATCGTCGGTCTGCGTGTGGCAGCCATTTTGAGTTTTTCGACGTGTCCCAGATAGGACTTTCCCATGTTAAATTAGCCTATGCTTTATAATGGGGACAAATTTCTCCTAATATCTCACTTAATATTGGGATTAGACATTAGGAATCAATAATTAACATATAGGGAACGATATATGCAGATTATTGTCATGACCTTGAATTTGACCTTTGACCTAATTTTCAAGGTCACGGGTCAAAATGGCTGATATCTCACTTATTATCGATTTTACAGCTTAGGGATCAATTGTGGACATGTAGGAAATGATACATGCTAAATATTCTCGTGACTTTGAATTTGACCTCTGACCTCATTTTCAAAGTCAAGAACACAAAATGGCTAATATCTCATTTATTATCGACTTTACAGCTTAGGAGTCAGTTGTGCACCTACAGGGAATGATGTATACCAAGTATTTTGATGACCATTAATTCGACCTTCGACCTTATTTTCAAGGTCATAGAACAAAATTGCTATTTTGTTTTACTTTTCATTGAATTTACAGCTTAGCAAAGAATGGACATATCGGGAATGATATACATGTTTGCTGGATATTCACATGACATTGCATTTGACCAGTGACCTTATTTTCAAGGTCACAGGACAATATGGCTAATATCTAAAATATAAAAACATATTTTGTCCGGTAACCTGACTTAGCCCTTGGGCTAATTTTGATTCTCGTATTTTCCTTGAAATGGCGGACATTTTCGTAGAAAAATGCCCAATTTTGAACTTTGGCGGCCATTTTCTCAAAAACTGTTCAGACAGTTTGAGATTTTTTATTTAAAAGATTCTCCTTATATACCTCTCTGATATGTATAAGTTTGGTTGCCCTTGAATCGCCGGTCTCCGTGTGGCGGCTATTTTGAATTTTTGACGAGTCGGCGAAAAATTGTTTTTCGCCCAAATCGCATTATTATCCATTTTGAGCCATTTCTAGGCAAAAAAATTTTTTCACCCTTTGAAGCTGTCAAGACTGTACACATAGAACGCTTGAAGATAGAGCTTAGAAATTGGCACTTTCAAATGGGAAGTCATTATGGCGACTTGTGTGGTGACCTTGAATTTGACCTTGGATGATCTTGAAAGGTCAAAAACAGCCATTTTTTGTTTAAAAAGATTCCTTCTATATACCTCTGTGACATGTATAAGTTTTGTTGCCCTTGAATTGCCGAATTCCGTGTGGCGGCCATTTTGAATTTTTGACGAGTCGGCGAAAACAATTTTTTTCGCCCCAAATCGCATTACTGTCCATTTTGGGCCATTCCTAGGCAAAAAAAAATTTTCACCCTTTGAAAAAATTTTGGACTTAGGAAATTTTCGGCACTTTTTTCCTTCATAATGGGAGCTATCAAGACTGTACTCATAGAACGCTTGAAGATAGAGCTTAGAAATTGGCACTTTCAAATGGGAAGTCATTATGGCGACTTGTGTGGTGACTGTGAATTTGACTTTGGATGACCTTGAAAGGTCAAAACAGCCATTTTTGGGTCAAGAAATGCCCAGATTTGCCTCTATAGATGAAATGCTTGCAGATAGAGCTTATGTTTGCATTATGAACATATAGGAAGACGTATATGGCACAACTAATGATGACCTTGAACTTGACATCAGATGACCTTGAGTGCCAAATGTCTGACTCGGAATGTGTAAATTGACCTGAGCGGCCTAAACGATTCCACCCAGATATATATCTGTATTATACGGAAGCGTATTACCGCCATGCAAAATTTTTTTTTATCTCGCCATGGCGAGTTACTATCTCGCCGTGGCGAGTTACTATCTCGCCATGGCGAGTTACTATCTTGCCGTGGCGAGTTAGCTATCTTGCCATGGCGAGTTACTATCTTGCCGTGGCGAGTTAGCTATCTCGCCATGGCGAGTTACTATCTTGCCGTGGCGAGTTACTATCTCGCCATGGCGAGTTACTATCTTGCCGTGGCGAGTTAGCTATCTCGCCATGGCGAGTTACTATCTCGCCATGGCGAGTTACTATCTTGCCGTGGCGAGTTACTATTCTGTCCTCAATAGCATCGTGACGTAGCCCCCAAGGTCATCTGAGATCAATTCCAAGGTTACCGAAAGATGAGCCCTTCACATAATTGTGACTTCCTACATGTTTAGCACATGAACCCATAATACGAACTTATAAAAGCTTCTCAAGGGTATCTTATGGCCAATCTGCGCAATTTGGTGTAGCTATAACTATTTTTCGAGCACTCGAGGTCTGCTGGAGTCAAGTCCATGTTCATCAGAAAATGCACACATTAAATTGGATAAATTTAGGAAAGGATAGGATAAATACTTATCCTGTCCTAACCCTAATTCTATTAATACAAATCCAGACTCTATCATGAAGCATTATAAAGTGGCCATCTCGGGCCAATAATGGACGGAATTGAGCGTACAATATAACGTGTACTGAATAGGTTCTGGATAGAACGTTTTACGGTTGTTTGAGCTTATACATATATGGAACCTCAACAGTTTCATTTAGAACCTTTTTGAAAGGTTCTTTGTGTGGAACCTTCTTCGTGGAACCTCAAAGGTTCTTTTTAAAGAAAATTTGGAATTATGAGATGAAGTTTTCGTAAAGGTTCAACCCGGGTTCTTTCACAACCAGTGAATTGAAGCTTTTGGGGGTACTTAAAGGTACCATCAAATAACGTTTAGGTTCTATGAAGAACTCTCCCTGATTCAAATATGTTTCCATCCAAAAAAAAAAAATCAGTTCCATATTGACCTATTTCAGGTTCTTTGCAGGTTAGGTAAAGAACCTCCAAGTGGTTCAATATTTGTTCACTCTAAAGTACTCAAGTTTCTAAATAGAACATTTCAGGTTTTTCAGAGTACCTTCCAATTGTTTTCAAAAGAATATCCTATGGTTCAAAGTAAGTTGTTTGAAACACATCAATTTCATATTGCACCTTCGAAAGCTCTATAGTTAAAGAAAAAGGTGTATATTTATTTATACGCATAAATCGGGAAAATACTCTGAGTCAAAAACCCTTTACTCCATTCATGTATAATGAACCTTATACGAACCTTATAAGTCCAAACTAGGAGTTAATAAGTCCAAATTAGTCCGACTTGGGACACTGCTGACACAAATGAAAACCTTATCCAGCCTGGGGGGCATGGCAGAGGCTACAGGGAACACTGCCGAGACAAATGAAGGACAGCTGTCACATTAAATTCCTTCGGCCATACAAAACAATGATAAGAAGCCCAAATTCAAGTCTCCATAGCTCCGTCCCAGAACAAGATGAACCGGGCGTCACAGGGAAGAATCCGTTGGATCTTCCCAAGATTTTCTGGTTGGAGGATGGCCTCAAGGTTTCCTTGCATGTCATCCCTTCCTTCCTAGTGAAGCTTGCCTTCTCTCCATCGTTGGCCTTCACGATCCCTGCCTTGGCTTCGTCCTTAGGCTCGAATCTGATAAAAGACTGTCTTCTATGCCCGGTGTAGGCTTTGCGCTTGTAACTTACTTGAACAAAAAATCTTTGTGCTGGCAAACGTCTGTTGTTCATATCGCATCAGTCAATATTCCACCGAGACATACGTTCCACTTCCTACTCGCCCTGGATTCAAAAGTGTATCCAAATTTGCTATGACCTGGCCAAGCAGGACTCCACTTGTTCGTTTGAGGTAAGTGCCCATGACGTTAGAGCCATGGCGGCCTCCATATATGGGATGTGTTCCCCTCGATCAAGTGATGCTGATGGCAATCCCATAACACCTTTACCTCTTTCTACCTTAGGGACTTGATATGGACGAGATGTGAGGGTTACCACCTCGAGCCCGTGGTTGCCGTGCACGGTGTCGTCACCCTGTGAGGTGGATGTGGCCCACCTGATATACGTTGCGTTCACTTGTACATATGTTGCTGTTCCACGGTTTCGAGTTAAGGTTTGTTAGGGAACCCACTGGAACCTGTTGTGAATAATATGTATCTTGCTGTGCAGAAAAGTCGCTGATTTCCTCAGAGCGACATTGTGAAAGCTGCCACTTGATATTAGATGCATAAATATCAGTGACCTGGAAAGAATACTCATGATTTAGTGATCCAGTACTGAGTTAGTGGCACACATGTAACTTGAGTGCATGAATGGCGTACCTCATACCAACGAAAGACATTTTGAACGTTATTCGTGGATGAGATTTCGCATTATAGGCTCTACTATATAATTTTCTCAAACACACGCTTTGGGAGGGGAAGTCGATATTCGACATTGTCGTCGAGTTACTTCTTTTCTCCATCCACATAGATCTAACATATTCAATATTTCTGGAAAACTTCAGTTGTCGTGTCCAAGCATTGCTCAACCTACTCGTTCACAATCCCAGCGATTCAATGGAAATTGTCATACCTAGAGCGCATACAGGCCATGCGTGTCAAGAGGGTTGATTTCATCATCATTTCATCATCAACTATGGGGTGAATCCATAGTATCTGCCGACCTACGTTTGGGGAATACAATGACACACCGACGACTAGATAGTAACTCGCCACGGCGAGATAGCTAACTCGCCACGGCAAGATAGTAACTCGCCACGGCGAGATAGTAACTCGCCACGGCGAGATAGTAACTCGCCACGGCAAGATAGCTAACTCGCCACGGCGAGATGCTAACTCGCCACGGCGAGATAGTAACTCGCCACGGCGAGATAGTAACTCGCCACGGCGAGATAGTAACTCGCCACGGCGAGATAGTAACTCGCCACGGCGAGATAAAAATTTTTTTTTGCATGGCGGTAATACGCTTCCGTAGTATTATGAACATATAGAATATCAAATGCCACACACATACATGTATAATATGATGTAATGGTGACAGCGAAGTTCACACGGATGACCTGGATTGGTAAATCTCAAGGTCTGTTACCTGCCAATGCTGCCATGGCCAAACCAAAATTGTCCGGTAACCTATATTGGCCTTTGGGCTAATTTTTTCTTTTTCCTGATAATGTGATGTCCTCTGGACGGATGGTTTCCTTTCTCAAATCCGCTGGGTCGGTTTTGGCTGTCACCATTCCCAGTTCCTGTGAATGCTTTGTGGCGCGTGTCAGCCTTAGTTTCTGATTTTTGTCGATCATATTTGTGTTATTTACCCACATATCATGGTAATTGTTTAGTCATAACCCATTTCCAATAATTATGTCTTATTTTTCCTTATAACTAATTTCACTGTAACTACCTCAACTTCATTATGTTTATATATTATAATTTAAATAATTATATTTTTTAATAAACCAAGGTCAAATCCCAGTCGGTTAGTTACTTTATAACAGCAACACACACAATAATCAGTTTGTGGACACAGGCTACAAACGGGCTTGTGAGTGTTATCGTGCCTGTAGTGTAGTCTATCTCACAGGTCATCATTCCCGCCTTTTTATCCGTTCTTCTAATTTCTACAGTCTGCATTTTATGTAGGATTGGTATCCCTTGACAATGTTACTTGATTATTCAACCAATGACAAACTCTCTTTTCGACTTGAAGCTCCTCGAGGTTTGTTATCCTTTCAATCTTGCAATTTTCTCTCCCAGCCCACCCTTGCACCTTGTCAATATGATTTTCAAGTAGGCACAATTGTATACTATATCATTTCGTTGTCATACGTAATCTCGTGTTGTTTCTCCATTATGTTTAAATTATGTTCTTGTCTTGTATTTCTTCACTTTCCTATATTACAGTATGTGTTATTGTACTATTGGTAGAATTGTGTCTAGTGTATCTCTTTTTCAGTTCGTGTACTTTGTTTCTTTGCATGTATCATTATGTACTTCAAACCTCACTTACTGTAAGCGCTTGTCAGCCTTAGGTTCTGATTTTTGTCGATCATATTTGTGTTATTTACCCACATATCATGGTAATTGTTTAGTCATAACCCAACTCCAATAATTATGTCTTATTTCTCATTGTAACTAATTTTATTGTAACTACCTCAACTTCATTATGTTTATATATTATAATTTAAATGATTATATTTTTAAATAAACCAAGGTCAAATCCCAGTCGGTTAGTTACTTTAAATAAGCAACACACACAACAACAATTCGTAACTGCCTTACCACACTTCCACCGTATACACACACATCTATATACTTGTTTAGCATATGACAGCATCGAATTTCTGTTTAGGTAGGTCTAACGCTGTTCATATTGATGTGTGTGGTGTTTTCCTATTGGTAGCATGGTATACACAACTACATGTATGTATTATCTTTGATTTCTAGGTCATCATGGGGGAATATATAATAGTGTCCACGTTCGAAGAAGCCGGGTACAATCTCGGAAATTATGTCATGCAACAGCTAAGACAACAAAATCGCCTACAGGTCGTTGTTATCCAAAATACCAGTACTCAAGACGTACAAGGTAACAATGATCAGGATGTTCACTATTACCGCAGACCATATGACTTCTCAAGAACACTGGGTGCCACAATAAGGATGGCATTCCTGAGATGCACGAATGTTCCAGAGGAAGTTTGGCCGGATATTGGACAACCAGCGAGAGATAGAAATTTACCAATATTGGGTGTTAATTATGAAGCTGCTCCCGCGGGAGCGCCGCAGTTAACTCTGACCGAACACGAAGATGCAGCCAAACATTATTGTAGTAGATTTGACAAACAGTTCCCACATTACTACATAGAAGGTTTGTTCGCCAACAACAACGATCATAACAGATTCAACGGACGGATGCTTGTTTTCCGCAAGGATTTCAACACTGTCATCGACATCGTTACCAATGGGCAAGTTACCAAGGTGGATCGCCACACGTTCACTGCCAACTTCAGCGTGGTCGCTAGCGAGTGCAGAATCACGGAAGCTGACGCTGTCTCTGCTGCCGGTATCCCCTGGATGACGATCCTTCGAGCCCTGCTGACTGGAAACTTGGCGGGCCTGAATGCGCTGTTTCCTCCAGTGGTTCAAACACCTCTTCCCATTGATGATGACGTAGATGATGATGACGTAGATGACGACACAGATGGTGACGTAGAAAGGGGCCTGGCAGAAGGGGTGGGCAAACTCCATGTCAACTGAGATGTCTAAAAATATCAATTTGTATGATACTTATAGGCTGAACGTGGGGGATAAGGTGCATATTTGTATGGCAGTACAATTTGGATGCCAAGTAAGTGCTTATTACATGTATTTCTGATAGTAGGTGTGTATAATATATGTTAGTCTTTGTACATGCTTTATTAGAATTTTTTTCTTAAATTTTACCTATTTTATCGCAATGGTCATGTAAATTACCATTATTACTAATATTTTGTTAATGTAATGATAACACAAGTGGTGTGATTTTACCAATGGTGTAATTTCAGTTGTATTTACTAACTCTATCAAAGGTGTTGTTTAACCCCGGGAGTTTAACCAATATTAGTATTCGTTCTTACAGGTTGTTGAAGCTATGTATTTTTTTCAGCTATTAGATATGGTATGTGTAAATTATGCATCCGGTAACACACGATTTTGTAAATAAACAAAAACACGTGGCTTCCGCATGGTCACGGTGAGGATACGCTTTGCCAATATCAATGAGTAATGTATAGTATATGTGTGAATGGACGATGTAAACTTGAAATGTAAGCGATATATTCGTACTGCACTTGAAAAAATGTCCTGTGAGAACTGGCACACGAGGTAGTGGTTGACCAATATATTAGGTAATTTCCAACAAACTGTAGCGAAAAACTGAATCTGTCGATCCATAATGAAATGTACATTTTTTGTTAGGCACATTGGTGGGGCATTTGTGGGATTTTATCGCTAAGCCCCAAGTATCGCAGGGAATGCTGTACATCGTTCATCGTAAGGTAGGTTTAACATGGGGAGTGAATGTAACTCGAAATTGTGTCTTATGCCCTTCGAGCCCTGCTGACTGGAAACTTGGCGGGCCTGAATGCGCTGTTTCCTCCAGTGGTTCAAACACCTCTTCCCATTGATGATGACGTAGATGATGATGACGTAGATGACGACACAGATGGTGACGTAGAAAGGGGCCTGGCAGAAGGGGTGGGCAAACTCCATGTCAACTGAGATGTCTAAAAATATCAATTTGTATGATACTTATAGGCTGAACGTGGGGGATAAGGTGCATATTTGTATGGCAGTACAATTTGGATGCCAAGTAAGTGCTTATTACATGTATTTCTGATAGTAGGTGTGTATAATATATGTTAGTCTTTGTACATGCTTTATTAGAATTTTTTTCTTAAATTTTACCTATTTTATCGCAATGGTCATGTAAATTACCATTATTACTAATATTTTGTTAATGTAATGATAACACAAGTGGTGTGATTTTACCAATGGTGTAATTTCAGTTGTATTTACTAACTCTATCAAAGGTGTTGTTTAACCCCGGGAGTTTAACCAATATTAGTATTCGTTCTTACAGGTTGTTGAAGCTATGTATTTTTTTTAGCTATTAGATATGGTATGTGTAAATTATGCATGTCTTGTGATTTTACCATTATAGAGAATTTATATACATGTGACTTTGTGGTAATCTCGATCCTTTCTACATATTAAACTACTAGTACGCACCTTGGTAACACCCGGTAGACTCTTGCACCCGGAGACTCTGTTACAAATTCATCACACGTATACTCAATTCGTGTTACTTTTCCGCAATGTATATTGGAACGATAGACATGATGGAATAATGACCCACCTCTGAGGACAGAGGTTCTTCATTACCCTGTAAACCCACTTTCGAGAGTATCGAGAGAATCAAAAGCCAAATGTGCAAGCGCACAATATCCATCTGTCTTAGTAACTTTGTTGGATCTGTTATGTATTTAAAGTCAATTTGCCAAAAACAATATGTCAATTTACAGTCAATTTGATTTGTTTGATACTATTAACATCACACGCCGATCATTATGATGCTAAGGTTGTATTTCATTTTTAGTGCTATCATGTATCCATCACGAACATTGCTGATAATAAATTATTTAATCAGAAAAATTAGTCGGTATTTTGTGTTCAGTTGTGCAACACCGCAAAGAATGATTCTCAATACAATTATTGTAACAATTGGTGGTCATTTTGGGGGATAGAAACTGTATCGAGTTTGTTTACATACATATATGTATGTTTGACAGTTTTGCGTATATAATGATAGAAATAGTATTTAGTATTACATGTTTTTTTATTCAATTCAGTGTGATGATATTTCGGAATCGTAAAACATTGTTAGAGCAATACATTATTGCATTAGCATATATGCTAATCTTTCGGACTCATACGTATGAAATAGTGCGTACGAGATATTAGATACTAAATCATAGGCAGGAGGAAATATTTTTTCAATTATAGGCAGAAGCTTGCACCACATCACTACACAATCATAACGGAAACAATCACAATCATACTACACAATCATAACGGAAACAATCACAATCATCCTACACAATCATAACGGAAACAATCACGTCTCCATGTTTCGAGAGTTGAGGATTTTCCAGTTTTGCACTCATGTTTATAAGTTCAATAACATGCAGACCTAGAAGTTACGTCTGCGTGTGAAATATCACAGAGGACTGAATGTAGTCATAACATTTGATGTGAGTACATGTCCTTCAGTTAATTGTTCAATCCCATGTTTAATATGAAATATAGTTTTGAAAAACATACTGCCTGTTTTGGAAGGCAATTGCTTTGAATACGGATAAATTTTTCATTTATCAGAAATTTGGATCACATGGTTTGCAGTTGCAAATATGAATTTAACATCAGCATAATACATCTAGCTTAGCACAATGGCTCACTAAACTATATAAACAGAGTAGCGTGTGCACAAAAAACATCGTCTATATGAAAATTAATCATAATCATGACGGTACTTTTCTTCAGCGATATAACCATAGTTCACGCGTCGGGGACCTTAACGATGTCTCGGGTGGCTTTGATGAGATGCACGACTCTAGTCGAGAAGCTATCCCGGTTCCCTACATGACAGCTGAAAGTTGTGTCGTTGGATTCTCCTCGCTATAACTATTTGTTCTAGGACCTACCGCAGGACAATAAACCTTCGCTGTCCCCGTGACACGGCACAGCGTTATTATCTCTCATGTTAGAGCACTCATTGCGGTATCGAGTACTAATGCTTTTATGATACTTCAGAACTACGCCGGAAAATGGTGAAAGGTGGGATATTTTATACGAATTCGCGGCTGGAGGGCTGGAGGATGTTCTCTCTGAGCTGCATTGCTCCTAGATGCTGTAAATGACGGAGACTTGTGTCGGTCTGTAGCATACTACAGATGCGGGAAGCAATTGCATTGAGTGGGGGGTTGTGGTTTTATGGGTACTCAATACAGATATAAAACAAATGTATCCTCCGTGGACTAAATTCAGTTAAGAACACTTAACAATGCGTGTATCAACATATTACCACCAATGTACTTTGGCCTAATACTGAAACTACAACATAATTGTATCTCCCGAACAAAGTTCGGCGGATACTATGGATTTACGATCGTCGCGCCGCCGCGTCCGCGTCCGCGTCTGCAGACACTTTCTTGTGAACGCGCTGCAGGTTGCAAATATGAACCGATTTTGATAATATTTTATATGGACATGTCTTATGGTGAGATCTGGACACCTATCGATTTTGGTTGCCATAGCAACCAAAATAGCCGATTGGCGTAACATTTTGTGCTCAAATTAGCCTGTTTAACACACATGGGTTGTGAACGCTCTACGGGTGGGAGTTTTCAATGAATGATGATGAAATCGCACAGGCTCAATGAGAAAAAGACCATCACACGAAACCTATTGTTTTTCAGAATGATCGAATGAATATTAATAAGTTTGAGAGGTGAACTTATTACGACAATTAAAATACCTACTTTGACATGTGTGATCACTCCAATAACCTGTACTATGAAAGCAAATTGCACTGGATTCTTGTTCAGAATACAGAACTGATGTTTTTGGTGAAAAAAGAACAATATTACTGAATAAGTTAACATTGGTTTTACTAGTTAAGTCTATTATTGACCACAATAAAAATAGTTAAGACGAGAAACATTTATTATTGAGCTCAACAAGGTAAAGGTTTTGTCCAGTAGAGACTTCACAGGTGTAACTGAATAAGTTAACATTATTTTTACTAGTTAAGTCTATTATTGGCCACAATAAAAATAGTTAAGACAAGAAACATTTATTATTGGGCTCAACAAGGTAAAGCTTCTGTAGAGATTTCATGGCTGTAGCCGAATAAGTTAACATCATTTTTACTAGTTAAGTCTATTATTGACCTCAAGAAAAATAGTTAAGACAAGAAACATTTATTATTGAACTCAACAATTTAAAAGTTTTGTCCAGTAGAGATTTCATGGGTGTAACCGGATAAGTTAACATTATTTTTACCAGTAAAGTCAATTTTTACTTCGAATTTCAACTTGGAACCAAGTTTGGCACATATTATGAAGTAAAATATAATTTATGGTGAAAAGATCGATCTGGCTCCAATTTCGTCATCTTGAAATGCAGTTTTGGTAAACTTTTACTTGAATTTCAGCTTGAAACCAACTTTGGCACATATTATGAATTAAAATTTAAATTATGGTGAAAAGTTGATCTGGCTCCAATTTCGTCATCTTGAAATGTAGTTTTGGTCAACTTTTACTTTGAATTTCAACTTGGAACATAGTATGAGTTGTTTGGCACATAGTATGAGTTGAAATATAACTTACAGTGAAAAGTTCAATCTGGCTCCAATTTAGTCATCTTGCAACTTAGTTGCGAACCAAGTTTGTCAAATATTCTGAGTTGAAATATAGCTTTAGGTGAAAACTTTTATCTGGCTGTAATTTCGTTATTTTTTTCGAACATGTCGAAATGGAAATTCGAATGCAGTGATTTTAGTGGTGATCTTGAATTTGACCTTAAATAAGTCTGAAAGGTTTCACACTCACAATGTACATCAGCGATATATTTGGGGCAACAGGGATGATAGGGCTACGGGGGATACACCCAAGCGGTCGTAGGCGACCGGAAGCGTCTAGTTCTAACTTATCAAGTTGGACATGATTCTTACTTTGTCAACACCTTTACATGATTTTAACTCCAAATCGCACCAACACCTTGAAATGGTTCTGACTTTAATTCGCACTAGCATCTCGACAAAAGTCTGACACACTAACACTTCTAGGAATCAATTATGAACATAAGGAAATGATATACAGATTATGCTCGTAACCTCGAATTTGACCTGTGACCTAAATTGTCACGGGACAAAAATGACGAGTATCTAGCTTATTATCAACATAACAGCTTTGGAATCTATCGTGAACATATGGAAAATGATATATGCTGAAAATTATCATGACTTTAAATTCGACCTTTGACCTAATTTCCGGCTAATATCTTTCTTCTCTATTGACTTTATAGCTTGGGAACCAATTGTTGACATATGGAAAGTGACATACGCTGAATATTCTATGACCTTCAACCTGACATTTGACCCTATTTCTGAGGATAGAGCACAAAATGGCTAATATCTCGGATATTTTTTTTAAATTTACAACTTGGCAATCAATTGTGCACATATGGGAAATCAAATATGCTGGCTATTGGCATGACCTTGAATTTGACCCTTGAACTCATTTTCAAGGTCACAGCTCAAAAAGGCTAATATTTTGCTTATCATCGACTTTTCAACTCAGGAATCAATTGTGCAAATATAGGGAATGATGTGTACCGAATATTTGATGACCTTGAATTTGACTATTGACCTCATTTTCAAGGTTATAGGACAAAAATAAGTCAATTTACAGTCAATTTGATTCGTTTGATACTACATGTATTAACGCGATGCTCCCGTCATTATGATGCTAAGGTGGTATTTCAAGTTGTAATTAAGGCATTTCGGCAGAAATGCCTTTATGCTTTTCTTTCTTTTCTTTCTTTTTTTTCTTCTTCCGCCACTTTTGGTTTCCGGACGATAACTTTAGATTGCCTTGACGGATCCTCGTCAAATTTTCACCACAAGTCAGAAATGATATGTGGAAGAACCCTATTCTTTTTGAGCCGGATCCGAGGTCCGTGAGGTCTGTGAGGATGAAATCAAGGCTAATTTTGAGACTTGGTTTCCGGACGATAAGTGGAAAAATATTTACGCAATGGTTGCAGAACTCTGCATGGAGGTCCATATGCCACCAGGGAAGAACCTTTTGATTTTGGGATCGATCCATCAACCGACTTTTGACCTAGAGGTCGAAATGATTTTTTGCTGATTCATCCTTGAGGCTTCCTGCGTATCTCAGAAACCGTGCATCGTAGAGCAAAACGGACGTTATTTTCGGACTCGTCGCCCTAGACAAACATCTCTAGGGTGTATTATTATTTTTTATCCGGCTCCGAGGTCCGTGAGGATGAAATCGAGGCTGATCTTGAAACTTGGTTTCCGGACGATAACTCGAAAAATATTCAGGCAATAGTTGCAGAATTTTGCACGGAGGTTTATATATCACCAGGGAAGAACCCTATTGATTTTGGGATCGATACGTCAAACGACCTTTGACCTAGAGATCGAAATAATTTTTTGCTGAGTCATCCTTGAGGCATCCTGCATATCTCGAAAACGGTGCGTCGTAGAGCGAAACGGACGTTTTTTTCGGACTCGTCGCCCTAGACAAACATGTCTAAGGGGTATTATGGATGAACTTTGACCTTGACCCTAAATTTTTTTGCCGAATCGGCATTTTTCGTTTTCGTCGATATCTCGGAAACGGTGCATCGTAGAGCGAAACGGACGTTATTTTCGGACTCGTCGCCCTAGACTAACATGTCTAAGGGGTATTATTGATGAACATTGACCTCGACCGGAAATTTTTTTGCCGAGTCGGCATTTTTCGTTTTCGTCGATATCCCGGGAACGGTAGAGCGAAACGGACGTTATTTTCAGACTCGTCGCCCTAGACAAACATGTCTAAGGGGTATTATGGATAAACTTTGACCTTGACCCGAAATTTTTTTTCCGAGTCAGCATTTTTCGTTTTCGTCGATATCTCGGAAACCGTGCTTCATAGAGCGAAACGGACGTTATTTTCGGACTCGTCACCCTAGACAAACATGTCTTAAGGGTATTATGGATGAACTTTGACCTTGACCCGAAATTTATTTGCCGAGTCGGCATTTTTTGTTTTCGTCGATATCTCGGAAACGGTGTGTCGTAGAGCGAAACGGACGTTATTTTCTCACTCGTCGCCCTAGACAAACATGTCTAAGGGGTATTATGGATGAACTTTGACCTCGACCCGAAATTTTTTTGCCGAGTCGGCATTTCTCGTTTTCGTCGATATCTCGGGAACGGTGTGTCGTAGAGTGAAAAGGACGTTATTTTCGGACTCATCGCCCTAGACAAACATGTCTTAAGGGTATTATGGATGAACTTTGACCTCGACCCGAAATTTTTTTGCCGAGTCGGCATTTCTCGTTTTCGTCGATATCTCGGGAACGGTGTGTCGTAGAGCGAAACGGACGTTATTTTCGGACTCGTCGCCCTAGACAAACATGTCTCATTGGTATTATGGATGAACTTTGACCTTGACCCGGAATTTTTTATGCCGAGTCGGCATTTTTCTTTTTCGTCGATATCTCGGAAACAGTGCGTCGTAAAGTGAAACGGATGTTATTTTCGGACTCGTCGCCCTAGACAGACATGTCTTATATGTAATATGGATGAACTTTGACCTTGACTCAAAATTTTTTTGCCGAGTCGGCATTTTTTGTTTTCGTCAATATCTCGGAAACGGTGCGTCGTAGAGCGAAACGGACGTTATTTTCGGACTCATTATATACGCATAACTGTCAAGCATACAACTGAAAAATAAAAGAAAATCAATAGCTCGTGTATTTATTTATATATGAAATAATTTGGGTATTCACATCAATTTACAAGTGATTTGTTTTCGGACTCATACGTATGAAATAGTGAATCATACATACGATATATTAAATACTGAATCATATACACAGGAGATATTTTACAAATATAGGCAGAAGCTTGCACCACATTACTACACAATCATAACGGAAACAATCACAATCATACTACACAATCATAACGGAAACAATCACGTCTCCATGTTTTGAGAGTTAAGGATTTTCGAGTTTTGCAATTATGCTTACAAGTTCAATTATATGCAGACATAGAAGTTAAATTGGTGTAGACCTACATGTATTTACATCTCGCAGATAGTAGTAGTTGGTTTTTATTTGCCACCTGCATTTTTTTTTAGCAGCCAGCCATATAATAACGCTGTGCCAGATATATGGGATACATGAGAACGGTTGATTTAAAGCAATTGCCTTCGCAAATATATGGGATACATGAGAACATTCGTCTTTAAAGCAATTGCCTTTGAAAATATGCAATATTTGTTTTGTTTTTTTCAAAACTAAGTTTTAGTGCAACACATCTGATACAAATAACAAAAAATGTGCACAATGTTTTTCCGTCCGTTTAGTGCAACATTTTCCAGTTTGTATCTGCAGATATAGTGTAGTTATGAGAAAATAATCCGTGATATACTGTGGTGCGCGTCGAATTGTCAGTCCATCTTGCAATATTATGCTTTGTTTACGTCTGCGTGTGGTGGAACATCACAGAGGACTGGTTGTAGTCATAACATTTGATGTGAGTACCTTTCCTTCAGTCAATTTCCCATGTTTAATATGAAATATAGTTTTGGAACAAATACTGCCTGTTTTGGGAGGCAATTGCTTTTAATACAGATAAATTTCATATTTATATCAGATACTGAAGGAGTTTATTAAGATAACATGGTTCGCATTTGCGAATATGAATTTATCACAGATTTCCACTTGCATCTTGCTTAGCACAGTGGCTGTCGAAACTAAATATATAGACACAGCAGTGTGTACAAAAAATGCCATCGTTTTATTATCGTCCATAAGGAAAATGTAATCATGGCGGTATTTTTTTTCCAGCGATGTAACCATAGTTCAAGCGTCGGGGACCTTAACGATGTCTGGGGTGGCTTTGATGAGATGCACGACTCCAGTCGAGAAGCTTTCCCGGTTCCCTACTTGACAGCTGAAAGTTGTGTCGTTGGATTCTCCTCGCTATTACTATTTGTTCTAGGGCTGACCGCAGGACAATAAACCTTCGCTGTCCCCGTTACACGGCACAGCGTTATTATCTCTCATGTTAGAGCAGTCATTGCGGTATCGAGTACTAATGCTTTTATGATACTTCAGAACTACGCCGGAAAATGGTGAAAGGTGGGATATTTTATACGAATTCGCGGCTGGAGGATGTTCTCTATGAGCTGCATTGCTCCTAGATGCTGTAAATGACGGAGACTCGTGTCGGTCTGTAGCATACTACAGACACGGGAAGCAATTGCATTGAGTCGGGGGTTATGGTTTTATGGGTACTCAATACGGATATGAAACAAATGTATCCTCCGTGGACTAACTTTCGTAAAGAACACTTAGCAGTGTGTGTATCGACTTGTTAACACCAATGTCTTTTGGCTTAATACTAAAACTAAAGCATAATTCTAACTTATCAAGTTGCCACCTTAATTCGCATTAATACCTTAACATGATTCTGAATTTAATTCACACAAACGCCTTAGAATGGATCTGAATTTAATTCGTAGTATTGCCTCTACTTTAATTCCCACTAACACGTTAATTCACATGATTCTAACTCGCACTAAATCGCACTAACTTCTTAAAATGGTTCAGACTTCAATTCGCACCAGCACCTCTTTAAATGGTTCTGACTTCAATTCGCACTAGCACCTCTTCAAATGGTTCTGACTTCAATTCGCACCAGCACCTCTTTAAATGGTTCTGACTTCATTTCGTACCAGCACCTCTTTGAATGGTTCTGACTTCAATTCGCACCAGTACCTCTTCAAATGGTTCTGACTTCGATTCGCACCAGCACCTCTTTAAATGGTGCTGACTTCAATTCGCACCAGCACCTCTTTAAATGGTTCTGACTTCAATTCGCACCAGTATCTCTTTACATGGTTCTGACTTCAATTCGCTCCAGCACCTCTTTAAATGGTTCTGACTTCAATTCGCACCAGCACCTCTTTAAATAGTTCTGATTTCAATTCGCACCAGCACCTCTTTAATGGTTCTGACTCCAATTTCGCACCAGTACCTCTTCAAATGGTTCTGACTTCAATTCGCTCCAGCATTTCTTTAAATGGTTCAGACTTCAATTCGCACCAGCATCTCTTTGAATGGTTCTGACTTCAATTCGCACCAGCACCTCTGTCAATGGTTCTGACTTCAATTCGCACCAGTACTCATCATGAGTCGGCCTTTATTGTGCCCTATCACCTTAAAATGATTTGTTCTTTGATTCGCACCAACATCTTAAAGCCTGGTTTACAAGATCAAACTACTTCAAACTTTGAAGTTTGACGCGAAGTTTGATCGTGTAAACCGAGACTATGTCAAACTGCTTCAAAATACTTCAAACTCCACCACAAAGTTTGATCTCAGTCAAATTCAGTCTAATTCAGTCTATCTCAGTTTGAACTCAGTCTATTTTCTATATCCAATTAAGGAAAAGCATGACTTTCACTGTAAAACTCATGACATTGAAATAGTATATTATACAGCCGTTCAGTTTAAAGCAATTTTCAACAAAAGAGCATAAAATATCAACATTATATGCACAATTTGATGGAGTTTGAAGTGAGTAGTTTGGAAGAATTTGAAGTGAGAAGTTTGATGTAGTTTGAAGTAGTTTGACGTGACGAGTTTGATCTTGTGAACATCCACCATCAAACTGCATCAAATTCGGTTTAGGAGTTTGAAGTAGTTTGATCGTGTAAACCAGCCTTAACACGAGTCTGGCTTCGATAGCACCTCGACAAGAGTCTGATTCTATTTCGCACCTTAAAATGAGATCTGAATTTAATTCGCACTAACTTTTTGACATGATTCTGACTAATTCGCACTAGCATCTTTTGACTTCCATTCGCACTAACACCGTTTAGATGACCCTGGCTTCAATTCGTACTAATACATTAAATTACCTTAAACATGATTGCGACTACGATTAATTAGTGAACACATATGTAGGCCTGTTCAGTTTGTGATGTTGTGTTGTATTGTTACCTGAATCTATATTACCAGTCAGTGCTCAACTAATACACTCTGATAAATAATTATTAGGTTGACCAATTGGATGAAAACTTCCCAAACTCAAATGTCATGTCATTGTAACGCACTTTTCGTATCATCAAAAGATCAATAACGACTTGGAAGTTTAATTTGGTGTATAAAATTTACTTTCTCTTCAACATATTAGTAACAAGGCTGTATATATGTAAATAAATATATGATACATTAATTACAGACAAATAAATATGCAAAAATGTATCATCCGTGTCGGCGTATCACAAGTTGAACACAACACATTGTGACGTAGTTACCCACAAGCATTGCCTATAGGTTGATGAAAAAAATCTAGCTGAATAGGATAAAGATAGGTGTTTTCCAACGCCTTGTTACCTTTTTTTTGTTTCAAATCTCCTGCTCTATTCATTGGTACATTACTGGTCGGTTTTAATCATCCATGGAGTCATTAACATACAGCACCATCACCACACATCTATCGTCAGTCCGCTAATACAACGTATGACTAGAATTCATAAACCGTATTTCAAGACTGTACATAACTATTTACGCCGACTCACGATTTACTACAACTGCAAACACAATAATTTACACTTATTCTACATCATCTGTATAATCAGGCATAATCGGTGGAACACATATTGTTTGAACGATTTACGAGACGTTTCAAACAAACATTGAGATCACAAAATAATATTCTCAATAGTATGCTTCTTTACAAGAGACAACGACCGCACTCCAATTCAATCCGCACTCAATATGTTTATTTTCCTAAATAATATTAACACGTGTATCAACATCCGAGCAAACACACAAAAACATTGCATACAATTACCTAAGTTTTTCCCCCTTGGTGTGCGGGATTGCCAAATAGAGATTCATTTCAAAGGACTATGGATTTTGAGAGTAAGCAAAAAATGCGAACTGAGAGAATTAGATGAACACGCTGAATCGAATTTTTTTGGCAAAACACGGCGGTCGACAAACAGCCAATGCAAAAGCAAAGTGACCGTTACGATAGTCAAGTAAGTAATCAATAAGTTAATTAAATAATATGCAGACACACAAGATTCATCATCTAGTGAAAACCTCTACGACTTTATCCGATTTCTAATAACAGTGAATGAAATATCTCGCGTCTATACATATCAACACTAAGACGTTTGACGATGGATTTGGTTGTCCATTGGTTGGCTGGGTTCGATTTCACGTACGGGGGCTGATCAAGGTGCATGGTGCTAGGTTACGAGTTGCCAGTGATTAGTGAACAGAACTCGTTGATTTCGTAGCCGTACAATTCGACTAGGCAGCACCGGTCGTACATCGCCAGGACGCCGTATTTCTTGCCGCAGAGATAGCACTTCATGTAGTGGTCCCATTCGGTGCCGCAGATGCCCGGCCTCGACTCGGAGAGCTGGTCGTAGTAGGCCCGACGTACCACGGGCAGGTCCATTGGAAAGGCGGACGTCAGCGCGAGCATGGCTAGCAGGACCAGCAGCATCGCCAATAACAACGTCGTCACGCGAACGGGGGCCATCTGCAAGTACAAATATGGGGGAATTCTGGTCAGTGTCGGGGGCTTGGTTGTGGCCTTATATGGAACGTTATTTTTTTATAGAAGAAAAAAGGAAGAAGCAATTACCAATTTATTGCTTTTTCCCTCAGAAAAATAACAACACAACAACACAAAAAATTTCCGCCTTGCTATGAGAGTCTGTCATACATTAATTTGTAAAACGAATATATCTAAGAGGCGTCTGGTTATGCATATACATGTAGTTTGGAAAAGGAATGCGACAAATAGGACTCCAATTCAAAATTGCATCCTTGGAGAGTTCGTGTTTCATACAGACTATACGGTACACCCTTGAGTTGTCTGTCTGGGTGTTTATGAGTGATATACTTTCTTTCTAAAACATGTAAAAGTCTAGTGTGGGGGGCAAGAATCGAGCAATAAAATCTATCAAAAACAACCTTTTTTTTAGTATGTAGACATACTTTTTGGACGTAACAACTTGAGGTGTTTGCCTATTATCTTGTAGCTGTCGTGGTTACATAGAGACATAATGGCCTCAGCCAATCAGGCAGACGATCGTTATCCGGGGTTTTATCTGGCAGCGCTCTCTGACGACTGCAAACAAACTTGTGATTGCCCCTTCACTTGATTGCGCAACATTAGCCGTAAAATGTCTATCATCTGGACATTAAACTTCAAAAATGGACTTGGTCCGCAACACTCATCATCGTGTCTCATTGTTAAAACAATGAAGCTGAGTGCCGATAAAAGTTAAATCCAACGTAGTCAATCATTTGCAATGTTCGTGTCTATTATATTAAAGACACCCGGATCTTAACATGTAGAGCTAGTGTTCAAAGCACGGTGGTGTTTTATGTTTTAATAACTACTGTTATTTCATCAGCAATTTATCCCAGCTCAGTTCATTGACGTTTTAGCCTACATAAAATCAGACACCTCGTATTCAAAATCCAACGCAACACGAATTTTACATGAACATACATATATTGTTTCACATATGTTGTCTGGTCACGTGCGATATCAATTGCGTGGAGATCCAGTTAGCTTCAAGTCACCCTGCAAACGAACTCCACAAAACACGTGCAGCTCTCCTGAGAGGGCAAAACCTGATGTAGGCCTATACATGTGACCAGAAATGCATGTATAAAACCAGTGGTCTGATCATTTGATTGAATCATTTGGAGAAAAATTTGTTGGAAATAAAGCCCAAACTAACATGCAAGTACTCCTAACTGTGTCATATTGATCAAAACTTACATTGAGGTATGCACTTCAAAGTATTTTTCATTGTAATGATATATCGAGTAACTATGAGTAGGCGAATACAATAATAGGCGAATACCAACTTCCGTATACTAAGCGTGGTTATTAGTAATATTAGTGTCGCAACACTTGTTCTACACTTAATTTCTAAATGATTTGTCATGTATTCAACATAATCTGAAACACAACTTAAAACTGTTGAAGACAGTGCGAAATGTGAAACATGGCTACAGAAAATTGTAGCATGTTAGTATGTGTAGTAAAAACTATAATAATGCATGGTACTTTTCGACGCTGGTGTGAAAAGCTCAAAAGAATTCGTACATTGGAAGCTATATTTTGTGTATACATGATATGAACGAACATGATCCGACCTCATATGTTTTGTAATACGGACTAACATGTGCATACCAGACCTACTCTTATATAAACCATTCATGGCAAAGTACATGTATGTTTGAAATCTGGCATCAGTGTCTGGATTTCAGCATATAGGCGATAAGTACAGGTCAAAGTCATACGACGACTCCGAATCCGTATGGCCGATTCATGGGTTTCGTAGCCGCAAATCGGACAGTGGTCTACAAATTGTGGTTATGTTCTAATTGACTTCCTCGGTTCGTTTAGTACAGACTTTTTTTCGGTGATATGTCTTTGTGAAGGACTCTAGATCGACGATCAAAGGACCGGTCTCGAGATTCCGACCTGTTGAACCTAATGCACTCTCCTGGCGCACCAGTCAATGGGCATTCTTCAGGGCGCGCCGTGGAATTTCTGTCTGTCTACGAGCATTTTTTGTTCAACCTCACCGATACTTTGTACAACTTATCTCCATACCAAAGTGTGAATGAGCGATTCCGTACTTGTAATGCGCTTGGATATGCTCATTCATTGATCCAATTTACCGGCAAATACCGTTGGGTAAACAAACGTGAATGGAACCTTGGATGTCATTGCCTACTACTATTTCGGCGCCTACGGCCAGAGGATGTGGTACGTGATGGACAATGTTAGTCCATATATATGTAGGTGTGTTGTTCAATAGGCAAACCAGTTCAAAGGCGTACATGTATTTAGTTACGTGTACATGAAGTTAGCATTCTACATGTACCGGGCGTGACTACATGAGGAACGCCTGGTGTCGTTGGAACGTTATACTAGTAATTACGGCTACAGAAAAAGTAGTGAGACAATTAGTCGAGACCTAAACATGTGATACTCTTGATGGTGTCTCCATACATATACATGTAGCCATGAAATACTACTTCGAGGCCGTAGGCCCATCTTGCTTTCCAGAATTATACAAAAGATCTTTATGAATAAAATGTCTGTCCTTATTATATCCTCTTTTCTTCGAGTATTTCAGTGACGTGAAAAAGAAATAAGCCCATCAAGGATTACATTTTTTGGTGAAACAATTGCTGGGGAATATTGTTTCAAAGTCACGAAATGAACGCCGTGAAGGCTTAGTGTAATCTGCATCTATTCGGATTCTGTAGAATTCAGTACATCTCTTAAGTGCATCATGTTTATAACATGTTTTTATGTATAAATTTTTCTTTACGAGATCAGTTACGTCTGTAATTCTGAACTTTGGACAGGTTAATTTTTAAGCCGAAGTGTGACGATTGTAATGCCATTGGGGTATATTTCAATTTTTCAAGGGCAATATCCGATTATGCAGTGTGGCTATGAACATGCATGCATATTCATATGGTTGTCAGGAAATGTTGCGCAATATCTCCTGAGTATTACAATGACACGTGGTTTCTAATTCTACATGTTCAGCGCTAAACCAGAAGGATTTCTATGTAAGAAGCAATACTTCGAACTTCTCAGAATTGCTAATGTGAAAATAATGTATTACAAACGCCTAAAAGCTACGTGATATGATGACGTGCATTCTCCTTTTCATGTACAATTTATAATGCAATTTTGTGAAAATTTAATATCACCTCATTCTTTACTGCACTGGGCAATGGTAAGCATAAAACCAATAGGAGTGTTCAAACGATGGAAGATAGAACACATGCGCATTTTCCTCTACAAATAGGCATAACACGATGCAATTATATCCATATTTGTTGGGCAAATATTGCCTGCATGCCAACATGGGCTCAGATCACCCCATATAGATGTTTGCTGAAATGATCCCTTCTAAACCAGGTTTACGGTGACACCTAGACAATCCCTAGACACCTTAGTGGAGAATCTATAGTAACATGGCACATTTGGGAGTTATGAAAGCGTGTGATAAATTGACAGAGGATGCCAGAAGACCATGTCGTCTGAATTATACCGCTTGAAATCACGACTTTATCATATAAAATATATGCATTTATATGTGAATCATATTCATGACTGTACTTTACAAAAGTAAAAAAAAATATTTCAAGTTAAACATGCAATACTGACCTTAAATTTCCTAATAACGATATATCTTTGAGCAAATGAGAAAGCTGGATAAGACGTTTTCTTCACGCCCACCCCTCGGAATCCTATACAATATACTCCTGTCTTTGACTTCACAAGAATGCAGTCGGCCACGTGTCCAGTATGAGGTATGTGTGTTACTCTTCACTTGTTATCCTATCGCTATGGTAGATCTCAGTCTGGAGGCTCTAGGTAGAGTGATAGCCGGAGACGTTGGGTGTCCTTGTGTCCGCTTGTAGAGTGAGTGACCACGGCAAAAGTCGGACTGCTCTTTTTAAACGACTGCGGCCATGATTCGTCATCAACTTTATACACATGCCGAACACGCGTTCGACGTTCTTGTTGAGTGGGGTGGGGTGGCGTTGAGGTGCGGAGAGTCGGGGCTGGGGGGAGGGCGTGGGGAGGGGTTCTATGTTACAAACGGACGGTCCCGTTCCTGAGATGCAACAAACTGGAATCAACTGGTTACTATGTATGATGGACGGTGAACAGCGTCATACGCAATCGTGGCCAATTGTTACTTGTAGATCTGAATCCCTGATAACCATCGCGCACCCTAATCACCCTATTTCACAGAACAGAAAAATCAAATCAAATGTCCCCACCAGACTTCCCAGAAGAGGCAAAATCATTCCCCCAGCCAAAGTAATGCAACAGATTTCTCCAAAACCGTTCATCACAGCGATATACTAGTAAAGCGAATGAAAGATACCTAGTGACGGATTGCGAATAGCCGCGAGGGATCGAAACACATGGCATTGCCTCCCGCTTACGTGAATCTGGGGTGAGATTGGCCCGTGGGCTGAGCAATCGAGTGGGCGGGAGGGGGCTAGAGAGTGGAGGGTTGTTCAGGGGTCATGGGTTTGGCGTCACCCGTCGTGACGTGCGAAGAAGCATGACGGTGCGTCGGCGACGGTATCCCAAGGCAGTCCAACCGGGGGAGGGAGTCTGTGGGAGGCTTGGGGGAAAACTCATGACCAAATACGGGAAGCAGGTCCTTAAAAATAACGGGCTCTTCCGATAAAATTTATTGACAGGTCTATGATATGAGTTTCTTTCTTGTGGGTGGGAATTGATAACAATGTGCTAAAATATTCAATAAATCCGGAGATTGGACAATAGGGAAAGGCGTTGACACGAAAACGAAATCGATAAAAGAATTAATGATCTTGTTGTCTTTTTTTAAAATTGTGATCAATCTCAGACCAGTCTGATCGCGTGACTTTCCGGATTATTGTGTTTGAATTTCCGTGAAATTGCCGCGAGTTTAATCGACTGTTGATAGGATTTTTGTTTAAACAATTAACTTTGCGGGATCGTATCGTCAATAAATATCTCCCTGTGGGCGACCATGTCATGCGAAAACGTGACGCAGCCAAAAGGGATAAATGAAAGTCGGAGTAATAATTATATATTGTCTCTAGATCCCCCCTAAAAGCTCGTTGCTTTGGTTAACACTCTAATACATTATTAGATTACATTTATTATTGATAAGAAGAACTCGCTTTTTATTTTTAAATTATAGTTTAATAAGTAGAAGCCAGCATTCCTTTATCTTCACGCTGTCCCAAACCAGCCCTACAAGGACACCCAGGCACATATATTTCGAATCCAGACATTTTTGTGGCATAATTTCCCATCGATATTGTAATAATAATAATAATAATAATAATAATAATAATAATAATAATAATAATAATAATAATAATAATAATAATACTCTTGGCGATGACAACATGAACTTGCAAGTGCACGAGTTCGAAACATGTCAGACTCGATCAGCCGTGGACAAAAATAGATAATTTGGTAAACCACATACCGATTGACCGGTCTTTAAGTACCCATTCAGCCTTGCATTGTCTTTGGCCTTGCTTTATCAGTAATATCACAGAGATACTCCCCACTTGTACTACGATGTCAGATGACTTGTGGTTTTGACATCGGATTTTTTTCTATATACCGGGTACATGTAGTTCGAGTGGGTCTGATCAATTCTATATGTGTATATTTACGTAGCCTACTTGTTCGATTTAATAAAAGATAGGCACAATTATTATAAGATTTTGAAAGGAGTGATCGGTGCTTTTTGTAGCCTTCAAACTGATTATGGCGATTATGCATATAATAGTGCATACGTGATACGCCTTTGTTCATTGTAGTTGTGAGAAAGTTCTCATCCGTCATGTTCTATGGTTCCATGAAATAAAATAATTGATCATGAGTAACCTATTTCATCATCTTAAACGAATACTGCGCATTGCGATTTTTGCTCTCACCGTCAGCGTTTTCCTTCTTGCTAAAAATCGGAAATGGATATGGCCGAATAGGTCCGGTCAAATGTAAACAAAACTTCGGGTGATTTATTTGCCGGTTTATAGCCAGACCCCAGATGACTGACCAGCTTGCACCGATTGTTTGACAGCGGTTGTCCGATAAACTGGTACAAAACACTATAAAACCTGTCTGTGGTTACATTTCTAGGGAACAGAGTCCAGGAAATGGCGGAGAATTTGTTTTCAGTGCCACGGAAACAGACCAGCCCCCTCTTTAGCACTGCCTCCCTCCTCTCCACGCACACACACACATACACTCCTAAACACAACTGTTTCATTTGTAAACTATTGTACCTTCCATGCTTTTGGCTCAAAAAGTGGTCGATTGTGGTACAAATAAGAAGAGAGAGAGACAGAGAGAGGTCCATGTACAAGACATCAGGCTCGATCGTGTGTACTTGCCCGCCCGAAATCAGGGGTCAATATATCGGACGTCGATTGCCAACATTTATGCCTTTGAATAAGGCGCACTGAGACATCATACCGTCTGATATTGTGCCGACCACTCCCCTCTGCACCCCCCCATCCCCTTCCACCAGGTCACCTTATCTGCAAACAAAATCTACTTTTTAATGGTGACATTTTGTTTTACAAATCTGTTGATAAAACTAATGTTTGATGTGGTTTTGTGTAGAATTCTATAGGAGCGGTGGAAAACGTGGCACCTGTTTGGGAAAAAATTATAATAATTGCTTGCACAGATGCATGGAAAAGTTACATGTTGCAACTGTAGGGAGTGGTGTCTCGCCGTATGCTTTCTGAAATGTCGAAAATCAGATAAGGACTTCCCCTTGTGCAAAATAGTTTGCTAACTTCCCGATGAAATGTGTGGAAAAATACTACATATACATGTGCATTGTAAAAAGGATGAGTGCAAATCTACTATTGTTTCATCATTGTATATGTTGTTGATAAATTCGTACAAAGAGGCCCGAGAAAGGACTCACAAACGAAGTCTTAAGATCTGTGCATGAAATGAAATAATATCAAATATAAAGATCTAAAAAAGTGTGTTGATGGCAAGTAGCTAGTTTACATTATTGTATTTGTTGTTTTACACGTTTTTATTCACGGAATATTGTTTATTGACAATGTATGTGAATGTATAGATCTTAGACTAACATGGAATCGTTGTTTGAATCATAATCGAAAGCAACCGAATAATATATTCGGTTGTTTCATCATATATACTGTTTGTGATGAAATATATATTCATCACAAACAGGCATATATTACAGCTGCTTGTGCTGAAAAAGAAGAAAAATTATTTTGCAATTCAGAAGTAATTTCCATGCTTCATGAAACTCCAGGCGCACATGAGCTGTGGCGTGAAATTTGTCACCAGTAGAATGCATTACGGTAATGAATAATTTATACATATAGGAATAGGTTGAGAAATTGCGTTTGTTCTAGGCGCCATTCACGACTAACTGACTTTGACTTAGTTATGTACTACATTTTGACTTAGTTATTGTACTACATCTCCCGCCACAATGGTTTATCAACCATAAAATATGAAATACCAACATACAAATTTGGAAATGTTGAGACTAATGTTAAAAACAAGGCGTGGAGTGCTGTCGAATGTAATAATTCTTCCTGTCCATTCTGAGCTTCTACACTTGAGCTGAAAGGTAATATCGCCATGTGATGCTAGACTGAAGCGTTGACATATAATATGCAATATCGCGAAAACGTGCATCTTAAGATGACACCTGTATCGTAAATGTGTAGAAGATATACGACACCGCTATGCCGAGGTCAACGTCTAAAGATGCAGGCGACTGGTCTGAAGTACATCGCTATTGTGTAGGAGTTTTGATAAATCAGGCATTGTTTTACGTTCTGAGGGCAGGTAATCCAAGCACAGGTGTCATAATACGCCGTGTAACTATCATATCTATCTATTGATTTCACCCAGTGCAAATTTATCACCTTACAAAGGTGTACATAAGTGTCATGTTTATGAGCATCTCAGAAAACAATAATACATGTAAAACAATGGAAATCATAACACCGCATCGATGAATACCAGTCGATTATATTTATAGATGCATTTTAAATGATATCGATTTCTATGCTAATATTGAAGCCTAAATGATAGACCGTTTGAATTATTTTACTGATGTGAAATCAATACCAAATTAATGGCCGTCTGTCGAAAATTTCTCATGTTTTCAAAATTTTAAGTTATCACAAATTTCAGTGACAAAAAACCCCCCCAGAACTGACGCAGCTAGATCTGCCACGTCCCACGACTGGATAAAAAATCAATATACTGTATGTCTACTTCTTACATAATGTGGGCCAATTTTCAAGTAACCTTTAACAGTGGACATTTGTTCATCTTGTAACATCGATATTGCACCCAAAGGTACCCATGCACTGGCGTTGGATTAGCTTCAGGAATTGATCATTATTCGGCGTGGGAGGTTTCTATTCTTTATATGATTGTAATGACCATTCGTAGATGTACATTGATGTATTTCATGTGAGTGCATATCATATATAGACATATAGTCGAACAAATATATATGGACGGTGGGAAAGTACATTCCTATAATTAGACCGAAGTGCTGTGATTATACTAGAGTACCTGTAGTTCATTCCCACAAAAGCCAGACTGCCTCAGGCCAAATGTTAAATGATTGCCACCCAAAAAGTGCGCACAATTTTAATTAGCAAAATGACATATTTTGAATGCGAAACACCTCGATTATAGCGTATTTAATGGAATGTACACTTAACTGATTAATATACATTGTTGGACGCATCAGCTTACCGACTCAGGTAAAAAAACATTAATACAAGTTAACGTTCTATTAAAAGTTAATTAAACTTTTGAGCTATTGAATTGAGCTAGTATAGTGTATATTGGAAAATATACAGATACACACGTCTTTTTTGCATTTATATAAGATGAAAAGGTTATATAATGGTTACTTGATATAATGGTCAAATGGTTACTTGATAGTGTGATTGTACACGTGTTAAAGTGTAGGTTTTATTTCTGGTGTCTTTGTCCGTCTTTGCACGCAGGTCACAATGCTCCAATGCTTAGCTCGTGTTTACAAGTAATATGATACTACATGAGACGAGCACAATAATAATAGTAAGCGTTTCCACGCTGCAATTTAAATTTCAGTGTCATTGACTCCACACACGTATCTTGTTATAATTTCTGAAGATTTTGTTTTAATCGTCTCAAATTTCACTCTGAACGTTTTCTAGATGAAAACACAGGGAAAAAACCCAGAATAATGCAGTGATATGTATGGTTTTGTAGCGAGCCCTGCCAGACACAGACACAGTCACACACCCAACCAAACAAATTATTCATTCTTTTACTGACACGATTCAACCGTCTATCCATTATGCCCCAGTCACACCGACCCTGGATCACTCAGCTCCAGTCAGAGATACGCCAGTATAGTTCGCAAGATTTACATTACACACATGAATATTGTGCAAATTTCTGAAGATTTCCTTTTTGATCATCTCGATCGGATTTCATCGTCACGGTGGGTTTTTCTTTTCAGACGAAGCGGGGTGCCCGAATGATATTTTGCCTAATTATGCCTCAGTTTCACCACCTATCCGTATAATTTTATTACACGGTGAATGTTATCGAGTAATGTGGGGACCCATTCGAATATACTGTGCAGATACTTGATTCTTGGACATAATTATCAGTTGATATTTAGAAGATAATACGTATCGACAGGGAAAAGAAATACAATTTATTGAAAATTAATATGAAGGCAATTCCATAAACTTCCAGTACAATGCAGCTTGCATGCATCACAAGTGTCAAGAGTCTTGAAAAATGGTCTCCTAGAGAGAGTGTCACAAACCACAAACCTCACAACCACATATAAGTTTACTCCCACAATAATGGAACTCCAGCGCTAGGCCTTGGGATGTCTAGGGGTTCGTCGGACACAGAAATGGTCGGAATGTACAGATTGAACACCAATAGCATAAGATTGTGATGGGAACAATAAAAACTTGAATATGTACCTCAATTCCAACTGAATTTCAAATTGTCATGTTTTAGTTAATAGCGAATACCAAGACTATTATGCTGGCTTTTTTACCTGAATATCGTCAATCGCCAATTCTGCAGATATTACCATTTCGTTGTGATTTTGGTACCCTTGTGACGTCATGAATACTCACTAGAAGAGCTAAGTAGGTAAAATGTTAGCATAAAATTCCCACTGAAACTGCCACACCTTTACTAATTGAGATATCGACTTGTAGTAAAACTATATTAATCCATCAAACATAATCTGTTATCCTCCAAGGATACCGGTATGTATTGAGATTGTGGTCGGACCTCATGCATGAACAACAGAGCCCGACCAAACTAACGTTTAAATCAAAACACACCTTGACGTTTTCGTTTCCATGTGCGCAAACACCGGATAATAACTAATAGTAGGGGAATGTCGAATTATTGTGTTTCATCGTCATTATAATTTTACATTCTCGAGTATATTACGCATGGCTTAATTCGTACAATGCTGATGTTTTTTTTTTTGATACAATATAAAAGTACATTTTTCTGGTATGAGTTTGTACCAAAAACATTGTGGGAATGATGAATTATCTTTCAGGTTCAGTGTCTGAGGAGCTCTTTGGTATTCAAGGGTATATACTAAAATTAACAACTTTACCGCATTTGAGCATCGATTTGACTCAAACGTGAACACAACTTGCAACCCCTTCCAATTACGATCTTGATAACAGCATTTTGATTCAATAGATATGCACTGAACACACACAGAATTTAACGAATCTTCATAAACAAACTGATCAGAAGTAGCAAATTTGTTATGCTACTTACTTTTCAGATTGCGAAATGCCACGCACTTACCATCGTGCTTACTGGAAATTGAAAACGTCGGAAGGTGCTCGATTTGATGGACCACATCAGATTCATATTTTTTTCGATGATTAGCACAAAACCAATAATCGGTTCGTGATCACGAACATAGAACTGAAGGTCGTGTATTGTCGAGAGCAACACAATCGTGAAGAAGTTATAACATGTCGTCTATCACGTAACAGATTTCCAGCTATATATGAATATATTTGCTGAACCCATGGGTTTCTGAGAGTTGCTAATTCAATATCAGAATGAAGAACTTTTTGCTGTGACATAAATGATTGGGCGGTGAAATAGCTACCACGTACAAATTTCGAAATGCATTTATCACTGGCTTGTTTTTGACCAAACTAAAACACACAAGAGATTTCATGATTTATCCGAAAAGCAAAAAATTCAGGTGACACCCTTTATGTCTGCAAGAGAAAAATGCGTCTTCACTGCCATGCACTCGGAAGAAATATCTCCTTTCACTTCGAATGGTCATAAACCTAACCACAAATATGCAAATTACTAACGAATGGAAATTCATATGTAAATGACGCACACTTGATCTGTCCACGTGATTTTTTCTCGTTTTACTATTGGCTGTTTATTCGTCGATGATTATACACGCAGTTGGAACACCACATAAAGTCCATCAAATGTATTTTTCTGGACATTTTCGCTCACACTTCGGCTTTGAAGTGAGACGGGGCGAGTGTTTTGACTGACTGACATTGATAGATCGTGTAGACGACTTTAATTGTGTAGACGCGATATGAGACATTAACAAATTCGCGGAATTTGGTTTTTTGTAGTGGTAAGCATATCGCTCACTCGCCTGTAGGTAAAAATCTTGGTGCAATGACTTGCTGTAAGACTTCAAATGTTGCAGTACAAAAAAGGTATTCTTGCAGGTGCAGAGTATCTGAATTTTTTCCACCTTTGTGTATTTGACATATATCAGTCGTCAAGTGTCCAAATACCAGGACGAACTGTCAAAAGTTATGTCATAATACAATACTTTCAACAAGATTATCATACAGCAATTGGCGAACAAACATTCTAACATGCATTAAAGGTATAATCACTTTTATAATTAACAAAATTTGTTTATTCGGCGGTAGCTTTGTTTTGTCTGTAGACTGAGAAATCGTACTAATTTGGGTCTGAAAATGTGTATTTTGAATTGAATTGCCAAATCGAGATTTATACTCGGGCCATCAATTTTTTTCCTCAAAGCCTTGCGGGTGAGTTCTACACACAGTCTCATGGCGCCATTGGTATTGGTCTAGATACTGTCCTAGATAGCATGCTTACGTTGGCCCAACATTGGACCAACATATACATGAAAATTGGCCCAACGTTGGCACACAATATCGAGCCTACATCGTGGTGCTCATTGGGCCAACGTTGGCCCACACTTAATTGTCAGCATCGGCTCAACATTGGCCCAATGATAGAACAATAAAATGTAAATTGCACAGTGTACAGCAACTAAAATTCGAATGAAATAATTTAAAAAATTTAATTATCATACATTTCACCGCCCTATACTCAGTGATTGAATACTCCACACCATGATGTGTCTATTATTCAGAACAAAAATATTTCTGGGGAGTTTTCATCTACTCAAAATACAACACACAATTTTCCATTCATTTTGACTCATATCCAGAAAACAATCTACTGCAATGGTAATTTCAGCCCCATCATTCAATACCCCGATTCAACACAATGTCGTGAATTTCTTGATTATTGAGTCGAGCAATCTTTCGGAATACCTACATACGCAATCTAACACTTGATTCATTCCTCATGGATATGGACATAATTGAATCAATATAGCTGTTTAGATTGTTTTTTTTTAGTTTGTTATATCATTGCTAATATGATATTTTTTCCATTTTCTTTCAAATAGGATTTTTTTTGCTTAGAGAAAATCTTATGCATATTGAAACTGATTACTGTTCTTGACTTCAGTCCACACTCCACAAAACATAGATTTATACGGAGGTATACAAACCATGTTTAGGACAAAATGCCTTTTTGTACAAGAGTTACTGTCCCTCCCTTTTGTCATTACTTGCAGCCTATCATAGAATGCAAAACCTGATTGCCTAATGCAAAGGAAAACTCCAGAACTGGACGACGAGATGGACGCATGGAATTACACCAATGACGTGTTGTCATCGTGGGGGCGTGTCAAATCTGCACTCAGTAACCTCTCGAATGACCAATTGGCCAGTTGTTGAGATATATAGAAAATCCCCCAGTTAATTGGTGTTGTTTGATACATTCACCCAAGGACACAAAACATCATATGATCGTGCAATAAACCCGTTCATCATATGACAATCTAAAAAATATTACAAACTTTTTTTTTTACATGAAATGAATAAAGCCCCGCTTGCATCAGTTATGTAATGTCCTCAAAGTTGCAGCATCATGGCGGGCAACGGGGAAACGTCAATTTTGCAATAGCAGTGCGATTATTTTTCATTCAACGTACGTGAATCTGAAATCGGCAGACACAACTGCCGATTTCCACTGTCCATGTTACGTCAAGTGCGTTACGGACATCGGTTTCCGGGGATGTGATGAAGAAAGTTACATGCGTTATTATAAGATCACCTACTTTGAGGACTGGCAAAGTTCGGTGCCAAAGTCCATGTAAATATCAGCCATTTACATAATATTACATCGTTATAGTACATGCAAACAAATTTGATCTCTTCGACGTGAGCTCAGTTGCTTACACATGCATATTTCCCAACCATATGCTATCGAACCATTACAATAAGACCGCCTCGGAATGTTCCCATGGGTTGTCGCCTCTCCATAGGACAAGGAACACTTAATTGATTCATATCATCAAAAGTGCAGTTATGCTGAAGGTCGTTAGAGTTATCCCTACGGATTTGGCCACTGCCCCACAGTACACCCGTAAACGGACACATATAGATGACAGAGGGGGGAGGGGTTGAGTGGAGGTCATCTCAACCTCGGATGGCCCTATCGTAGCACTGCACGAAGTAAAAAAAACTTTGCGGGGGTGTGACAACGGCTTGTATTTTCGGACGACACCGCCTGTTGCTATTTTGTCTGCAGAGTTTTTTTCGGAAGTATGTAACCGTGGATCGATTCCTGACGCATGACTTCGATTAGTGTCTGGGGGTACGTTGCCCTGGGCACACTGGTGGTATGTGGTTCTTTTCGAGAGGAAGGGAGGGGGGGGGGGAGGGGCTTAGGGTGTCCTGGCATTGATGAGGTGTGGGAGGATGATTTTTGAGGATGTATCCTAAATGAACAACTGTCTATTTAGAGTATTAGAGTATTAGTTAGAGCACTGTAGGTAATGTGTCCAAACGAGATGGTCCTTGGGCGTAAGTTTGTAATTTTATGAGGCATTAACAATGAACACATTGAATGCCATCATGGATGGGCATTAATGGACCGTTGATTTGCATAACGAATCAAGTACAAGTTGTCCGCGACAGCACATGAATTTACAGGTACAAACCAGCTATAACTGCAAAAAGAGCAATCACTTTTTACACTGGGCGTTGAAGAGTACATATACACTCCTAAAGCACTAATGTGTCTGGGAGTGACACAATATGGTTGTGCAAAACGTATTGGACGCAAATTGCATAAATGTATAAAATGTACGTGGTATACAATGTATTAAATATCCAAGAATAAGTTTGTTCTAGATATGCTAACTTCACAGTTTAATGTACAGGCTATACATAGATACCACTCCCCGCAAACTGTTAAAGCGCTGGATATGCATGTGTGAAAACGGACACGACACATGTGTGAAAGATATGATGCATGTGTGAAAAGATAGTACATATGTGTGAGTAATTGTCATCCAGCATGGTTCCATTGCCAGAAAATAGTGGTATACCTAAAACAGGACACTGGAACCAGAAAGTAAGAAGTTGTGTCGTATTATATGTATTATAACATGCTCTGCAGTAATGTAGACCAGTTCTATTGGAACTAAAAACGCATACAAGTGTTACGATGACAGTTTATGTTAAATACGTATTAAATGGTAATAGATTGAGCTAAAATATACAAATCTCAACAAATCGTGATTTGGGCGAAGTGATTTATTACACTAAAACTACACATATGACATAATACAATGATGATGTAAAACTAGGCAAAAATGCACAGAAAATACCCACACGAGATAAGCGGTTTTGTAATGACAGTTGTGTATACAGTTAAAAATGACGAGAAGAACGCTGACTACGTTACAACTTGAATACTTAAGAATAATTAAATATTCATAATGTGTATACAATTACAATTGAGACACATGATCAATACATATAACAGCCTGGGAGGGATGGGCGGGATAAAAATTCAAAGCGGTTGGTGCAGCCGAGCAGGTAAATCTGACACAATACAAAAAAGGACCCAGCTTTATAGCCGATAATTACTCACAGACTGAACTCACTGCTGGGACGCCCGTTGTACAAACGGGATATGAGAGTAGATGTGGAGAGAATTATATACCTAGCAACTGAGCACAATATTAGGATGTTGGGTTTATTGAGACAAACAACGAGAAACAACCGCGGGCGGGAAAACAACAATAACCATTTAATCAATACAACTTTGTATTACACTAAATGGTAATAGATTGAGCTAAAATATACAAATCTCAACAAATCGTGATTTGGGCGAAGTGATTTATTACACTAAAACTACACATATGACATAATACAATGATGATGTAAAACTAGGCAAAAATGCACAGAAAATACCCCAAGAATCCCACTAGTTATTGTAGATGTAGGGAATTAGAACCTTAGAGGTTTTGAACATAGTGTTTGATAAACGATACCCTTTTATCTAAATCCAACGAGAGGTAGTTCTGATACGCCTGGGATTTCCAATCGCCAAGCAACTGAATAACATCTGATGGAATACCAACACTTAGAGCCCAAGAAGCGGCGCCACGTCTGAAACTGTGTCCCGAAAACAAGTTTTGGTCATAACCCAAAGATACCAGAACCGAATGTAGCTGCTTTACGAAGGCACGAGGTGAAAGTGGTTTAAACCCAGAGGAATGAGGCAAAACGAATGGGGGTCCCTGTAGTGGAGTAAGGTGCGGTATTTGACTTTCACCATGGTGATCTAACCCCCCTCATTGGCTAGAGAGGCCCCTAGCACCAACTCAAATATACTATAGCTCACTAATGTGCTCGTACCGCACCTTAAACCTGTAGTGGGGCTCCCTGTGTAAACACGAATGTCGTGAGGAGAGCTTTGACCGGGCACAATATGGAACCGGGGATCTTAACCAATGGGACCTGCAAGCAGCGATCACGTAACTGTATGGTTTTTGAATACCTAACTGTTATTGTTATGCCCCATGGGGTGAGACGAAAATCACATCTGCGTAAGTGTTTGGACGGGTCGAAGTCCGAGGGGGCCTGAAAGACACTAGATTTATGAAAAAAACCGAAGAACATAGTTAGACAAATAGCCCAAAAGCACTGATTTTGGGGAGATCGAAGGTCCAATGATGAATGAATCCGGGAGAGGATTTCGGGCGTAATAGGCAACTTTCTAGTTATCGAACTTGGAATCTCCCGTTTGATACCTCGAATGAGAGACCTAATGAACCAATTTTCAAGTAAAGGGTTGGGACGATTGGATTCAAGGTGCAGCAATCTAACAGCAGATAGATACTGAGGAATGGAGTTAGGGGAAATGCGACTGGACAAGTGTACAATATACCTTGCTAGGTGACGGTTAGATATAGGAACGGGCCTATAACCCATGCTGATACAAAAATTTAGGTACGACTGCACGAAAGACTTGTAGGACTTCTTAGTATTCTGGGCGAACGCTCGAGAATGGTAGAACGCGATAGATTTATCCAACGCTCGTTCCATCTCTGTGAAATATATACAAAAGAGCGGTAAGACATGTGAAACACAAGTGGCAATTCTGGCATAGCAAATGTACTGAGTAAAGTTCGGAGTCTCAAAGCCTCCCCCAGGGAAGGAATTCGGGAAACTGCGTCTGCTATCCTATTGTTTCTTCCAGGAACGTGAAATGATTCAATTTCGATATCAAATGTGATAGCTAACCATACATACCTAGAGAGAGTGTGTTATATGAAAAATCCCACGAGGCGATATTGCGCCTTCATGCGTGGAACCACCCAACAACAACTACAAGTGTACAAACTGTGTATGCCAAAACAACAACAACACGTGTTTGTTTGCTTGAGTCATTGACATCATTGCCGAAAGTTAATTCGGTTGACGGCACACACTGTGGGTCGAGGCAGAATTATATAGATACCATGTTGCAATATGTTTGTGGTGTTCATACTGAACCCATATCCATTTGACGATAGGTGCCAAAGCAGCGACCAAACAGGAGGGTTGGTGATATAAGTATAATTTTCAATGATACGGATGTATGACTGGAATGGCCAAATCAATGATCAGTCTAAATGTATTCAATCTATTATTTGCATGTAGAAGGCGCACAACAAATTTAACGTTTAATATAGCCTTGTATGGCATTACTAGGAGTTGTGTCAACAAACGAAATTCATTCCCTTATCATAGCCAGGATATAGAACATAAAAATGGTGTCGATACCAGGTAACACTGGCGCCACCTAGTTTAGGTTATGCATTGCTCTTACGTGTGGAACAGACGTATATGTCTCATATGTACAGGCCTTGCTGAAGTGAAGCGCGACGGGCGAGTCCATTGTTCATATCCCGCTCTAGAGGCGATATGAGGACCATTCGACTTTATTTAGGGAGGTTCTGGTCGTTTTTGGCAATAAAAACAATCGGTTTTACTCGGTATGTATGACAAATAATACACTGTCACCCCTCGGCGATATACACGATCATCACGCCTCGCTGACGCTCGGCATGATATCGTGTATATCGCCTCAGTGACAGTGTATTATTTCACACAGAAAATTTCGCGGAGGGCCTCCAACACAACAGGATTTTTTGATGTAAGCTTCCTGAAAATGCTACGAGCTACAACACTGTCCGTGCCGACCAAGATGCGAGAACCTTGCCAAACGTGAGACCATCTTCTAATTGCAAATAAGAGGGCCAGAACTTCTTTGTCATTTATGTGCAGATCACGAGCCGATGGGAAGTCTAACTGCCAGTTGACATAACCCCAATCTGGACCGCAAACAAAGCCACAGCCTGTGGCGCAAGCGTCTGTGGTAATAACATATACATCCCTGTCTTTGGGAACAATATCTTTGCCATTAAAGGCGCGAAGGCATGCCGCCCACCATTTAAGATCCAGATAGAATTCTGCTGGTAATTTAACCTTATGGTGAGGAAGTTTGAGCGTTTGAATAACGTCCAGCAGGCGCCTGAGATAAGTTCTACCTCCAAGCACAACCTGAGCTGCATAATTTAGCTTGCCAGCCAAGCTTTCCAAATCGCGTTTGGATGCGCGCTTTATCTGGAGAAATTTACTGATAAGGTTTTGAAGAGAAGTAAGCTTGTCCTCGGGAAGAGTTAGTTGCATAGTGATAGAGTCGACATTCAAACCCAAGAAAGTGAGTTCCCGACAAGGTGATACGACCTTGTTCCATGCTATGTCAAAACCCAGTGAACGTAAAAGTCGGATTAGACGAAACATATTGATATTGCATTCTTCATAGGTTGAGGCACAAATGAAAAAGTCATCTAAGTAGGAAACTATGCGTACTCCATACAATCTGAACATAATTCGTCTAACTGCCTGAGAGAGCCTGTGGAATATACTGGGAGCCAGTTTACTACCAAACATGAGTCGCTTGTCAATGATGTATCGAGGGAAATTTTCACCCGAGAAAGTCCACTTGATACCAGAGTACTTATAATCGCCTGGATGGATTGGGACGGATCTATAAGCCGAACGTAAGTCCACTTTACCCATGAAATAACCATGATTGACCAGATCACAAGCATCTTTGACGGATTGATAAGACATCTTTTCAGTGACTGAAACATAATCATTGACTGCATTTGCAAGAGGTCTACTGCAATCATGAATAAGGCGAACCCGGCCATCGGGCTTTCTTATTGCACCTAAAGCACTGACGATGGGTGGTTTATCCAAAACATGACAGTAACGACCTTCCTCTAACTCGATTTTAATCTGGTCTTCCACCAAATGATGATTGTCAAGAGCCGACTTGTAATTATTTACCTCAACTGGAAGGGGGTTGGTGTCGACATTAACTATGTGAAAACCTTCCCGTAGACCCTGAAGGAGATAATCTCGGTCTGGATCGTTTACAAGCAAATGTTCCCAGACACCTACTTTGGAAGAGACGCCTCCCAGTTTTTTGACTGGGTACTTTGTTGACTTATTGGGTGCTGAAATTGAGGATGGCCTGAATTGCAACCCGGTACACTACAGACGTGTTGGAACCTACACGGATTGAAGTGGCACCTGCCGAAATTGAACAGTTTACATGGTTCGGAGCTTGATCTACCCTTTCGATTGTCCCTATTGATTCCTTTCACAGGGATTGAAGCTTTTGATCGACTTGAGAGAACCCGAAGGTGTAGCCTGTCTAAATGAGGACGGACGTCATCCCACCTACAACCAGTACTGTTCTGAGCCTCCCGAAAAGCTTTGTCATATTGCAAGATTGAAGGCCATTCATAAGCTTCTGCCAACTCACATACACGTTTCATGTACTCTACATACTGGCACAACCAGTCAACCGAGACGGACTTAGCGAGTTGTTGTTGCAAGATACTACAATTAGCAGCACACCACTGAGCTGGTGACAGAGAATCAGCTTTGACATTAGCTTTGCGTTTCAGAACAATCTTGTCACCGGATACATTACAGGTTGATAGCACAGTATCAATGGAATTTTCTGTCCCTTTCAATGAAGTGACCAGATTTTGAATATTAACGAGATCAATGTCTTTAGGGCCGACATCTACCACGTGACCAAAAAGTTCGTGATTTCTACCTGTTGTAGCGTCAGTCGCGACCGCTGGCTCTCGGCTGTCTCCTAGCAGGCTTGATACGACACGCGTGACGTCGTCCAGGACTAAGCTGGCGCCGGCTGCAGGTTGTTGTTGGATTGTAGAGCTCCTGTTCGGGATCGGAGGGGTGGCCTCGGAGTTCGTAGCGTTGACATGGAGATCGTGTCCGGTCGTGGCCGCCCCAACACCACGTGCGCGTTTGAGGTCTGCAACAGCCATCTCGAGCAGTTTCCGTTGTCCCAAGGGCAAGGGGAGCGATTTGATGTCACTGGCGTCAAGTAAAACCAACGTCCTCTCCTCGGTGAGCTCCTCGCTACGCAACAGTTTTTCGGTTTTGCGGGTCAGTCCCAGATCGTTGGTCCACACGTCGAACTGGAAGGTCGGTGTGTCCATGTCTGGAGTATTTTCGCTCGTCGTAGCGTTGTCCACATCGTGTTCTTCTGACGACATTGCTAAAAGTATAAGTAAAGACGTTAAAACAGGCTAACAAAGGTTTGCCGTGAATAAGAAATAAATTGCAGCGATAAAAATTCAAAGCGGTTGGTGCAGCCGAGCAGGTAAATCTGACACAATACAAAAAAGGACCCAGCTTTATAGCCGATAATTACTCACAGACTGAACTCACTGCTGGGACGCCCGTTGTACAAACGGGATATGGGAGTAGATGTGGAGAGAATTATATACCTAGCAACTGAGCACAATATTAGGATGTTGGGTTTATTGAGACAAACAACGAGAAACAACCGCGGGCGGGAAAACAACAATAACCATTTAATCAATACAACTTTGTATTACACGAAAACCTGTTGATAATCCCCAATACGTAATTTATGGTACACGTGAATAACTATTGACTGGCCCGATGGTGAAAATTGCTGTTTACTTGCATTATTCACGCAGTTTTTTGGTCAAAATAATATCACCATGTCAATACACATGTGTGAGAAGACAGTACATATGTGTGAGGAGATAGTATGCATGTGTGAGAAATGATATGATATTTTGCTGCATGTGTGAGGAGTGTCATTCATTCAAATACACATTTTGAATATGTTTTAATATATTCCCGGATCTCCTGTTCCCGGGAAACGGGAATAAGAAATGTTCTTTCCCGGGTACTCGGAAAGGGAACCGGGAATGAGAACATTTCCAGCTTGTAACCTTTAAAATATCACATGTAACCTTCAGTTGCTATCAAACACATCATAGTGATGGTTCTATGTAGAAATTATCATCTTACCAGTTTAGGGTCAATTTGTTTAAATGATTATGAGAGAATATTCATTTCATTCATCAAAATAATCATCTCATTTACCAATCAATTACCAACATGAATATTACTTTGAGAGGCGGGTGCTGTCGTGTATAAAATATATCCTAGTACTTTGGCGTCCTATCGGTTGTAAGCTGTGAACATATTATAGGGTTATTGCACAATATGGGGTTTTATGTATAAAAGGTAGGCTACTGAACGATCTTGGTGATATTTGAAAATACACTACGAGTGAGTTTGCCCAAATTATTTAGGGTTGTAGTTGGCAGCTAGGCTCATCGACTAAGTTATGCGGTAATATTGTTTGGCTTTCGACCACATCACACGCCGTCAAAGCAGCCACGAAATCTGCGTAAGGTGCATTCAGCATGTTTCAATTGAAAATGCTAGCATGCTTGAAAACCATTACACTATTTGTGACTAGGTGATTACAGCGTGGACCGAGTGTCAGAAGTGATGGTTAAAATTAAATTTTGCATGATGATAAAAGGATATCACGCTTATAGAACAAAGACTGCTTTGGGGGAATTGATGTACGTTGAGCCCGATGAAAACATCTTATATGATAAATAAATCTTCTTGGTCGTGGTACATGTCCGAGCAAAACTTGTGGCACTGAACAACTGCTTCTGTTTGTCGCTTTGTGTTTTTATAACATAAACTATAAAATACCCTACTAAAAATTGGATGGTATGTACGAATGATATACCTTGACTCTTGTTATCTTGTGGCCTATAATATTTAACTGTCAGCTGTTTCAGCTCCATTGTCTCTGCACCTCTAGGGTTTTTCAGGTCACCTAACTTGTCTAATCTCTCGATTTGCTGGCACACTTTTGTAAGTGATTCTACACTTACATGTACATCATTCAATATACTGACATGTCGGTGTATTACTAGAATACAACAGGATCCTCGGTCAATTTATTTATATGCTTTTATTGTAGTTTCCTTTATAAAGATGATAATTATTTTGCAGTAAATTTATGTAGTGTATATATATGTACTTACTATTACCACAAATTATGTTCGTCTGCTTATTTGGTTGGACAAATTAATGTACTACAATCATGTCTTTGACACTCCACATTCAAGACTGGCTCTGTATGCTGCCATTTGCGTACTCTTCACAGCGGCAATAGCATTAATTGTTCAAACGTATTTATTCGATATGGTTCCACTTGATTTAATCCACATTTACTAGCCACACGGCACCGAAGGCTCTCTATACACTTTAATGATGATAAATTTGTACACATATCTTATTTTCATTATTACTAGCAACAATCAGAGCTTCCCCGTGGGAAAATTTAAATAAATCAGTAATACAATAAGTAAATCATCCCATAACGCTCCATTATGGCTTGCTTGGGTCGGTACTTACGGATATTGCAGCTATCATGTATGACTTACATGACTTATTTCTGTTTTCAGTCGTTTCGCTATGTAACCGTCTGATTTGTAGCAGTCTAATAGGTAAGTGCTCACTGATCATTCCAATACATTTCATCGATGCATTACTATTGGTGTTTGTATTTATAAATTTCAAAAGATTATGTATGCTATTTACACTTTAAAATGGCAGACACAAAACAGTAGGCCTACTGGTGAGCCGTAAATGGATAGCATACATTACATACATAGGCCTACATCATGTAGGGCCCATACGCAGCCTATTAAAATTGTATGTGTAGATTCTACGCCGATCGCTTCGGCTTACTGTCTGGAAATTACGATGCAGAGTGGGACATATGCCGGATGCAAATCTTGGTGATCATGTTATCTATATGACCCATTGTGGGAAACAATCCTGTATTACTGTATTGGCAACATTCCCAGTCTATTCAACCCACCTCTGGGTACCTGTCATGCTCGAGCCTCGGAAATATCTGTATCCTAATCATAATAACAGGCTGCAGGTTACGCTATTAGGTTTAGCACACACATACCATAATTTCTTGGTTTCTTTCTTGTGTTATGTGATCACACATGTGTACTATCCTCTCACACATGTGTACCATCCTCTCACACATGCATCATATCATAGCGAATGTTCCTCACACATGCATTGTATCATTTCGCACTAATATCATCAAATAACGTTAAATTTTAGACGTAATGGTGACGCTACATGTGTGATTTGCTTTTCAATGGTATTTCTGTGTACACTTTTGCCACCAGAACCGCGAACTTTTGCAATATATAGCAGTTTACAACCAAAACAAGCGCAACATGTGTGACTTACTGTACTAAATTAATTTGTGCATACCATTTCCGCTGCTTGGTTTTAAACGATCGATATTGTTCCCATATATAATTGTAGGCTGTTGGTTCTGTGCTAATTCGTCTTAACCACACAATAATGATATAATTGTGTTCGGGCCTGATTTACTCACACATATGTACTATCTTTTCACACATGCATCATATCTCTCACACATGTGTCGTGTCCGTTTTCACACATGCATATCCAGCGCTTTAACAGTTTGCGGGGAGTGGATACTAGCCATATTGTCTGACGTTGAAATTAAGGTCACTGGTCAAATTCAAGGTCACGAGAATATTCAGCATATATAATTTCTTATATGTTAACAATTGATTGCTAAACTGTAAATCAATAACAAGAGAGATATTAACAATTTTGTTCTGTGACCTTGAAAATGATGCCAAAGATCAAATTAAAGGTCATCAGAATATTCGGCCTGTATCATTTCCTGTATATCCACATTTGATTCGTGAGCTGTAAAATCGATAAATTATGCGAAAAATTTCGTGCTCTGGTCTTGACGACTTGAGGTCAAATTCAAGGTCATGATAATATTCAGCATATATCATTTCCTATATGTGCACAATTGATTCACAAGCTGTAAAGTCAATAATAAGCGAGATATTAGCCATTTTGTGCTCTGACCTTGAAAATTAGGCCAAAGGTCTGCATACATCTTTTTCCTGAAGGTATTATTCTATATGTCCACAATTGATTCCAAATCTCTAATCCCAACATCAGAGAGATGAATAATGTTTGGCATTATAAAGCAATGATGAGAATTTAAAATGGGAAGTCCCAGTTGGGTAAAGTCTGGGCCAAAATGGCCCACTTTGGGTGATTCAGGGGCAAAGAAACTGATACTCATTACTGGGGTACATATGAGGAGTCTTATGCATCAATTAGGAAAAAGTTACTGAACAGTTTTTGAGCAAACGACCGTCAAAGTCCAAATTTGGACTTCTTTCGTCAAAAAAAAGTTCCTTTTAAAAAAAAAAAATCGAAAATCAAAAAATACATCCCTCTTGAAATATGTTTAGGCTTTTTAGTGCAAAAATTCAGAAAGATTATTCGATCGTAAACATTGAAGATGAAATATAGACGGACGACGGATGAAGACGGACGCAACGCCATGGCAATGGGCTATCGGACCTACGTGTTACTTAAATATCGCTTCCTTTTCATATGATCATTCATCTGTAGATTAGTTCCGTTCGTTCCAAGAAACCGAACCCAGCCGGGGCGGAGTATAATGACGGTAATGTCCAGATCCACACGACAGCCGATGTCTTCGCTTCCCAAGATAGGCTATTTTTGTCGTTCCCCTTGGCTACTTCCTCGGCAGATATTGGTCAATGAATGTCGGCTTGTGCTGATCAACATTCTAGGCGATGTCCGGTTCCCTTTACAACTTGGGACAGTTGAATTTCCCTGAGGGATTGAGACTTCCAGTTTTCCGTGTTTCGGACTTTGTACGGGGTGATTTATAAGTACGTACGTGCGGCCACATGACTCCGAGGTTTCTTGTGTATTTAGATTGGGGGTGGGCGGATTTCGCGGGGGGGGGGGGGGGGGGGTGGGGGGTGTTAGTTAGTGAATACCAGCTGAATTATTACAAACTGGATCGATGAATTGGCAATTTTGACCAATTTGTGTTACATTCAAGAGTTCGCAGCTATAAGTATGATATTCCATTTACATTGAAATGTGATAATCCTAGGTATTTCACAAGAAAAGATGCAGCGCCGATGGACAACAAAAGTAACTGTTGCAAAGTATGTATTTGCTATTTATAAACACACAATAGCCTACGACATTAGCGAACATATAGGAAACACCTGAGAATAATCCGCGGATTGGAAACTGTGGCACGTCTGCGACTGTCGTTTGGAGGTCAAACCAATGGAAATGGCTGTAATCAGCTGTAATCGGGCGTGCAAATTATAATACAATCGTGCTAGTTTTTCTCCCTTCCTGTGGCAGTGGGTGTCTTCTTGGAATTCGCTTTAAAAGTGAACGCAATCAAGGCAAATAAAAATATGCAAGAAAAAATGGTGAAATTTGTCACCGATGTTGTGTTAATTTCATATAGATGTAATAACATTCGACGTGTTTGCTGTTTGCCGACCGAACGAATTTTGGCCTATATTTCTGAGTACCGGTAGTTAATATATTTTTTTCTGCCTCCGAATTGACGAAAGCAGTTGTTATTTCAACTCCGTTCATCCGTCATGTCTACTCGTTACATAGTTATACGACACAATTTACTGGTATGTGTAAATGCGCCCACCTGCTGTTTCATATAGCAATGCTCTACTTACAACTACTGTGTACTGCAAATTAGGATTCACATCCCACGAAAAGGTGAAATTATGACATTTGTATTGCTAGTATGTAAACACTTATATATCAAATGTGATTATGAATATTGCGACGGCTTAATATCTCGTTATTTCCTGCGTGTACGAGCATACTTAGTTGATTTCTCTAGGTCGTCGTCCAAAGAAGGTCATACGAAATTGCACAGACTAGACTTTACAAAAATGGCATTCCTAATTAACAAAAAATCTTTTTCGCAATGAAATGACATATATAGGTCCTTGAAAGACTATGTGAGAAATTGAAACGTGTCGATTTAACTTAATCCATGCCGCTGGCCTGCATAGATGCGTGGCTGTATTCGATGTGATGAAAACCCTCAGTTAATCCATGATACTAAAATACCATATTAATTACATTGTATGGTATGGTTACAAGCTATTAGTACGAACAGAGTTGTCTAACGAAAGTTTGAAACAGTGCCAGACTGACCACTTTCGGCACCAAAGGGACCAACAAATGGTAAAGATACCATTTTACATTAACAATACATTGCAAGCAGGTGGTCACGTGGACCAGAAGCTGGCGCGTGGTAGATGACCTTATGTTTTTTTTTCTGTTATCAGATGCACATGCATAATTGGGGGCGTACGTACCTTGCTTCGGGATTCCCTATTTCCAACACAGTTATATAGATTACTAATTACCAACAGTATATCTCAGGAGCCATTGCGAGCTAACACTGCTGACGAAACGGGATCCGGTATAATGTGATAATAAAGGTACTGGTATTTGGCGCATTTAGATGGTAAATATCAGACCGGGATGGGTGACAAAAAGTTCGAGGGTATAATGTGGCAGATTAGTCGAGTTCTTTTCTTCTAGTTTTCAAGAATGTCAGCGATAAATTCTGGGTCACTATACTTCTACATATATGCGTGTTTATCTATCTGATACTGATCATGTTGTCTGCTGTAGAAGACGGGTGTAATGTTGAAGTCTACGTTGAAATTATCACGCGAGGCGTGCAAATTTTACACTAGTACTTATAGCATTGTCGATGCAAAGCATCTTTTCCCAACTCAGTTTCCGAAGATCAAAACCTTGTACAACTCTTCAGTTCTCAGGCTGAGCCCGACAAAAATAGGTGTTTGTTTTGTCTGTTCCCCGAAATATACATCCGCAAATGGAAGACAAATATATACATACATCAGAGAAGAAATATTGTCATGTGGTCTAATCGCCATTGTATAACGTTAATATCACTAGACTAAGTATATGGAGCGAATGCTCCAATATATGCTTCTACAGGCAGACAGAACAATCACTTACTCTGTATGTAGATGTACAGTTGCCACAATGATCTAGACAAAATTACCCAACTGACATACCCGTCTGATTTCTGGTAATACCACATGTGAGTTTACATGTGATACCTTGAGTCGCTTTACACATCTTGTGCCCTGGAACAAACCATTGTAAATGTATCACCGAGACATAATGTAGCATGGTAATGAACAGCAAATTTAGTGGTATTGGAAATTTTTTCCAGTGCAAGTGCAAGAATAACGCAAGTGACGTTGTTCAAGAATACACGCTTATATAGAGTGGATCAACCTTAGAACTAGGTCCATCCACATGCAAAATGCATCTAAGAAAAAGTTGATATCTTAGTGAATTTCTAGATTTGTGTTAACGATTTGGAAGTTTCACATTGTTACGTTTGTACATGTTTCAATATAGGCCTATAAGTCAACCACAGCCTCTCCCTAACGAGCACTTCGTAGGCTCGTACCACATGATTTATTTTCACACGTAGCAGTGTACATGTACATAAAGAAAGATACAAATGCTTATTTGTCCCACTACACCCCCTCTTATGGGTTTCTGATACTAGTAAATCGTGCTCGGATACAGTAATATTACTGTTGTGAAACTTATTTACGAATATGACAGGTACATAGAAACATTCCTAACTCTGTCCACGAAGAGCTCTATACATAGCCACCAAGTTCCCAGTGTTGTACTCCGGACCGAGCACCGCCATTGACGTCATGAAGAAGACCAGCGCGAACATTATCGACGACAAAATGGTCGTGAACATGAAGGCAGCGAACTGGCCGAAAAACATGATCTCTGCGAAAAGAAGGAACAGCGAAGCTCCGATCGTTGTTGTAGCTCCAGAGAGGACGGAAATACCGACTTCTTGCAGCGCGTCTCGTGTCCTTCCGCGCCTGTCCACGTGCAGTGACCGACTGTATCCCTCCGCCAAGTGTACAACATAGTCCACGGCGAGGCCGACCACTAACACGAGGTTTAGTGACTCCATCACCTGTTAACGAACAATTGATTGTAGTTCGTTAGTTGTTTGTCAGAAAGTGATCTAAATTGTTCTGGACAATAATAAACAAAAACCAAAAACATACGAACAAGAAGCACCACTTACCCCAAGTTTCCAGCCGGCGATCGGTATCATTCCGAGGACGATGGTCGTGACAGAGCAGAGTACCAGGGTGGCGTACAGACCCATCAGGATGTTGCCCGTAGCAAGCACGAGCAGGGGGAATGCCACCCCTAGTCCTATGGCAACCCCACTCACAGCTGATGCCGTCAGGACCTGGTTGGCAATAATGTACATGTATGCATTAAATATGTATATTTTTCTATTCATCAATAGCTATCGATAAGTATACATACAGGTATACAACATAGAATCATACTATAATTTATAGGAAAAGTAAAACATCCAAAATGACTTTAATTTTGGGAAGAAAAAAAACCCTGAACTGGGAGAAGTTTTTCTCACGAGTAGGCTACTTCCAGTAATTACAAGCGATCGGAATGGTTGTCATTTCTCTAGCAGATTGAAGAGAAGTTCAATTCAATTCAATTCAATTCAAAAATATTTATTCAACATTCAAATTCATGTACATATACAGATATATACTGTTATAGATATGTTACAGATGTGTACATGTTACAGATATGTACATGTACATTCACTGTTCAGTACATTCACTGTTACAGATATGTACATTCAAATTCATGTACATATATGTACATATACAGTTACTAGTAACATACCTTTTGTGTTTTCAACCAATGCCAGAGATTTGCGCCTAAGTTAGAAGTACACTGGAATCCATTCTGCAGTTCCGTGGGCAGTGTGTCCAGCTGTGTATTAGAGTATACAGCGAGAGTTGCGAGAATATTACTTTCTGAATTGCAAGCAAATCATTGCTGACATAAGGGAAACCCAATGTCTTTTAACCTCAAGTTACACCTACATGTACACAGCTTTCAATTGTAGTGCTACCTGTTACCGGTCACTCGACCATACTAGTAAATAGAACTAATATATAATATAGTTATTATCAGGTCCGTGTATATGCCGTTCAATCGTCTACCGTTCACTGTGCGGTAAACGAAATGCGGGAAACAAACCACATTCCGTTTTCCGCATTCAAAATGGTAAACGATATACGGAAAACGAACTACATTCCGTTTTTCTTACAGAAAACGGTAAACGATATGCGGAAAACAAACTTCATTCCTTTTTTGCACTCAAAACGGTGAACGAAATATGCCTACAAATTGGTTCATTGCACGGTAAACGAAATACGGGAAACAAACCACATTCCGTTTTCCACATTCAGAACGTTAAATCATATAACCAAAAAAAGATCTACATTCCGTTTTTCATACCAAAAACAGTTCACGAAATACGGAAAACAAACTTCATTCCTCTTTTGCATTTGAAACAGTGAAGGAAAAAGATATATACGATGTGCAAACATTCTTTTTTTGCACTTGATACCGTAGCCTATACCATATTTATAGGCTATATCTGCACGGGCTGAGTGTGCTATGGTGAACGAGTGGCGCTTCAGTCGGCTGTCTTCTTTATTCAATGTTCTATGCGGCAATAGCACGTGCGCGCACGTATAAACTAGGGCAAAGTTAGATATGTACGCCGATATAATGATCGACAAAGTAAGACAGGGATGTACTCATGATACAATTTCTCACTATCTGTTGGAACTAAATACCACTGCAGCAAATACCCGTGGATTGTCTGCGATGAGTGTGAGCAGATTTTGCAAGGAGAATACACCCTCCCTCCAAGTTTGTATCTGATGACGATTTAGAAAATGCTGTATATGACGCAGTGGGGAAAGTAAATACTTTAACTCTATGAATTAATTATTAACACGTAAGCCTACCGGAAAATAATACCATATCGAATCATACACATACATGAACAGATCGTTCATACACTCATACGATGCAATGCAGTGAATGCACCGTGGGGCGATTTCAAAACTGGGTATTGTGCCCTGACCAAAACGTTTGACGTATTTTCTCGTTATACGTTTTAAGAAAATGCCTTATAGTGAGGGAGCTTCTCTCCAGTGTTGACTTATGTGTATTCTTAACCCAAACATATCTGCAAAGTGGGTATTTTTTATCATATTAAATTGTTAAAAATTGGATAAAATGGACGAGACAGTTTTGTTTTAACCCTCGAAGCGCTGCATACAAACTTACATATTTGGAGACGTAATAAATCCTTGGAGTCGATGTTCTAGGTAATACTCATACTACCTGGTAGATATCCTGAGAAACACTACAGGGCACCTAGTAACCGTCGGCTTCTAGTGCCCACATGCACTGGTACTAATATTTGTTCCCCCCTCCCTCTTACAAAATTCTGGATCCGGCCCTGCAAATTCTATTTTGCAGTCGATACTTACTACATTGTGTCAAACTTCACATGTGACTGGACATTCAAATAACACATACACAACCCTCAAAATGCACCAGAGACTATCCGAGATGCTCCAGTTTCTGGGGACTGAGCCGGCCCTGCAGATTTTGCTCTGCAGCTGATACTCATAACTGTGCAAAAAATACCTTTTCCGTGCAAAAAACGGAAAAACGGAATGGAGTTTTTTGTAGGCGTATTTCGTTCACCGTTTTGAATGCCAAAAAAAAAATTAATGAAGTTCGTAATTCGTTTACCTTTTTTGGTAAGAAAAACGGAATGGAATTTGTTTTTCGTATTTCGTTTACCGTTTTCAGTACGAAAAACGGACTGAAGTTTGTTTTTCGCGTTTTGTTTACCGTTTTTTTGGTAAGAAAAACGGAATGGAGTTTGTTTTTCGGATTTCGTTTACCGTTTTTAGTAAGAAAAATGGAATGTGGTTTATTTCCCGTATTTCGTTTACCGTCCAATGAACGGTAAGCGATTGAACGGCATATACACGGACCATTGAGCCAGTAATGTATCATCTATTATTGTTGTGAAAAAGAAATTGGTAGAGTACCTGCGTTTGCATGAACTCCTCCCAAGCGTCCCGAATGGGTAGTCCTGCCGGGAAGCCGAGCGACCGGCTGTCCAGTGTCGTGTTGATGCTGATGCCGGCATAACGTAACCGGTTCCCGAAAGATAACGACACATCTATGGGGACTAGCATACATGTAAAGTTAACATATAAAAACGTATGGACACAATTGAAAGATAGCAGTGAAAGTCACGCAGAATACATGCAATTCTTGGATTGCAAAATAAAGATAGAATCTATGAGAATAATGCTTCCATAACGTTAGGGGGGGGGGGGGGGGGGGTGGGGGGCAGGGGGCATTTTTCAGTGCTCACTCCCTGTCGGTGTAGTCAGCTCTCTTGTGACACTGTGGGTGGAATCCGACATTTGTCCGAGAAACGATTCGTACTGCTTCATTTGTGGACCGGGTGTCATGAAATTGTAGCCGTTGTTCAACCAGTAGGACAAGGCAACCTGGAAACGGTGTGGATCCACATTTTCAGATAAGTATATAGTTTTGTTCGTGAAAAAGTTGACGTGGATTGAATTCAATACTGGTATTCATTCCGGTGTAGTCAAGATCGTTGTCTGTATTGTGTAGTCTGACCTCGAAGTAGTTTCCCGAGATGTTTGGAGGAGATGCGCCGTAGATATGCGGGTTGTAACGCATTAAAGTTTCCACGGTTTGTTGTGTCACTGGGAGAGATAGGTCCGTGCCTCCCGGGTACACGGGGGTGGCGAGCCGTGTACGGGCCGCCTCTGCCTTCGTGGGTGAGGGGGGGGGGGGGGGGGGAGAGGAATGGCACATATTTCGAGTTCACATACATATTTTTTTTTTCAATCATAACATCATATATGTGTTATCAATACACACAAATTCTAAATAAAAGCTATTCATTTACACGTATGTAGACGCGAGTATCTTTGCATATAGTGTTCGCGAGAAATTATTGAATATTTTACCTTTCCATTTTGAATCGCAGATTTTAATCGTACGATCGAAGCCAAAATCATGTGTATTTCACTGTCGATAGCATTGTTAGCTGACACTAGGTCTACTTACCCTGAAGAAGATGTCCATGTCGTGGATGAAGCACGTGACCTCAGGCACTCCCGTAGTGAGATCTCGCTGGACGTGCAGTCTGTCCATGTCTGCATCAGTCATGTTCCGGAGTCTCTCACACAGGTCCTAGACGCGAGGTGGTGACAAACCATTGTTATTTAAATGCAAGATTTGATGGATAAATATAACGTGTAAGTCCGAAATAAACAAAACAAAACAACAACAACAACAACAACAACAACAGAAAGAACAAATACAACAAGCAAAAAGCAACAACGAAAACAACAACAACAACAACCACCAACAACAACAACGAACCTATCAGAACAACTTAGACAGCTACACTCTCGCGAGCGTATCACGACCGACCAGGAGAGCCTGCTGTGACTCGGATGTGTTGAGACTGAAGCCCTCGTCCCAGACAGTGTCGCCCGTACAGTCAGGGTCCGTGTGATGGCATGCGCTCAGGTCCTGGTTCGCGAGGCCCCACACTAGCAGAACGCTGGTGACCCTCTCGCCCCCGCGGCTCTCGAATCCAGACGATATGAGGGCCAAGTAGCGACCGATGAGGGTGTCTTCCGAGAGGAACTTGACCTGCAGACAATAATACGGTTGATGTTGATACATGTACGGGACTTCATGTTGGACGTCGTGCAACGGTACACGTATAATTCAGGGCTGGTGTTTTTTTGAAATCATGACAGAGGCCCATTCCCAATGCTGACATGTGCGGGGAAACAATAAACTCGGTCGAGCGACTCCGAACAGGCATAAGATAGAGCCTGGATAGCTTTGCATTTGTAAATAGAATTGACAAAATCAATCAGATATATGTTGGCAAAGTTTTACCTCTTCCTCGTTGACTTTAATGTTTGACGCTGAGAAGATAAAGCCAGCAAGCACGCCCAGGAAGCCGACAATGATGATCCAGCGGACGATCCTGTGAGTAACGAGGTGATAGTAAGAGCCATAGAAGAAGCGCACCAAGATGTTCTTCCTCTGCTCCTGTCTCAGCTCGATGTTGCTGATCTCCCGCGAGGGCTTGTAGCTGACGCCCGGGTCCTGCTCATATTTCTTGTTGCTGCCACAGCAGCAGCATTTGAAGCGTTCGAACGTGTTGTGGTAGAGGACGATCACCGTGGGCAGGAAGGTGATCACTGACAGGTAATTGACGAGGACGAGGAGCGCCGCGAACAGCCCGAAGCTGGAGATGCCGAGGAAAGGTGATGCGGCGCTGACGGCGAAAGCCTGTGTCGACGTGGCTGACGTGAAGAGCATGGCCAGCGAGGCCTTGCGGTAGCAGTCCGAGAGTCGATGAGCCAGCGATTGGTAGTGATGGTGCGCCGTCTCCTTCCAGTTGTCCATCAGCACGAATATGTCATCCGCGCCTATACCAAGGATGATGAACAGCGCCAAGACGTGAAAGGTCCCGAAGTAACGATAATCCAGAATCTGGTTGTAGATCAAGTTCGCCCCAGCGAATCCAGACATAATGCTGAGCACTGAGAATGCCGTGATCCAAACCGAGCCAGTTTGGATCCCAATGAAGACTATTATGAAGACGAGACTCCCAAAAGCCAGAGACATATCCATTATGACCTGGTCTGTGATGCTGTATCCAATTAGGGAGCCACTAGACGCGCACACTTTGAGATCACCTGACCCTTTTTCGAAATACCTCTCCGCGAGCGGTTTATACACGGACATCAGAAAATCTTTCACAAGTTCTGTCTGCTCATCCTCGCGGTCTGTCACGTTGTAAAAGTCTCTCAGTGGTAGTCCAAGCATTAAGTTGGTCCGAGTGATGCTGGACTCGAATATGGTGTCGTTGATAACAGCATCCTTGCCCAGGAAGTATTGGAGTTGCATACCAAGAAATGGGTGTATACTCGCCTTGTACAGAACCTCGACAACGTTGTCAAATTCCGTATCGTTGAACACGGGATCCAGGTGTGCATAACTACCATCAAAGAACCGAATGATAGACTGGGGCTTGGCACAGGTTCTGTTTTTCAATGGATCAAAGAGGCAGAAGTCACTGACATATTCCTGATTTTCTGCGAAGTCTTCTTCGACAAGTTTCAGCTGCTGCAGGTTCTCCTTCGTGAAGACATTGCCGTTGTGACTCTCGAAGATGATGACTACGACGTCGCCGACTTGACTGCGCTCTGACTGCTCTGTGGCCTCGGTCGACGAGGCGATTGGACCAGCGGGGACCATCTCGAAGGTCACGTCCCGTTGGGACCAGGCCAGCGAGCGGAGGTAGTCGGAGTCGTCACGGATGTCAAGAGGCAGTCTCTCGAATTTCATAGGGATGATGTCCACTCCGACCACCAACAACAGGATCGTTATCACCAGGAACGACAGTTGGCACGTGAGAGTCAATCCTAGGGCACGAAACATGTAGGATACAAGTAGGCTATAGAGTACAGCGCACCGAATTATCAAACATAGGCCCAAGGGACCTGTAGCTTACCGGCTAGCAAAAAGGTGATCGGACCGATGGTCCAGTGATCTGAAAACCCCGGACACTGAATGTCACCAGTCACTCAAATCTCGATAATTAAAGCAACTGCCTTCGAATCCAGTCAATAATTTTTGAAAATTATATTTCATATTAAACATGCGAAATGAACTGAATGACACATATTCACATCAAATGTAATGATTATAACCAGTCCTCTGGGAAATTTTGCTCATTTGAATAGGCGATTCTCGCGTAAATACAGGAACTGTATCCATCACACGCAGATGTAAACAGGCACAGAAGTGCGAGATAGACTGACAATTCCACGTACATCATGGTTTATCACTGATCATCTTCTCATAACTACACTATATATGCAGATACGAACTGGAAAATTACTTGATATGGGCTTTTAAGCGCGATTTGGGCATTTGTTTACATTCGTGTTTAATGGATACACTTCGTTTGTTTATCTACAAAAACGGTACAAAATGGGTTTTGAAACGGACGAAAAGACAACTCGGACGGACTGTAATCGTCAAAATCATTTAGCACACCTTTTGTTATACATGTATTGCATTAGATGTGTTTCACAAAAATATAGTTTTGAACAAAATATTGCATACATTCAAAGGCAGTAGCTGTAATGCATTATGTTCGTTTCTAGCTTTAAATACTGGTAGTCATTTCATTGTTATATGTTCGCAAAATTTAGCCCAAGGACTAAGAAAGGTTACCAGACAATATATGTTTTAGATCTTAGCCAATTTGTTCAGGGACCTTGAAAGTATGGTCAAATGTCAAATTAAAGGTGGCAGGAATAATCATCATATATCATCATACATGTTAGCCATTTTGTGATCTGAACTTGAAAATGAGGTCACAGTTCAAATTCAAGGTAACGAGAATATTCAGCATATCATTTCTTATATTTTCACAATTATTTCCTAAACTGTAAACTCGATAATAGGCGAGATATTAGCCATTTTGTGCTCTGACCTTGAAAATGAGGTCAAAAGTCAAATTCAAGGTCACGAGAATATTCAGCATATATCATTTCCTATATGTCCACAATTGATTTCTAACTGTAAAGTTGATAATAAGTGAGTTATGGGCCATTATGTGCTCTGACCTTGCGAATGAGGTCAAATGTGAGGTCAGAGGTCAAATTCAAGGTCATCAGAATATTTGCCATTATATCACTTCTTTTCACTCCTTCACATATATCACAATTGTGTCCTAAATTGTAGAGTCGACGAGATATTAGCCATTTTGTGCTCTGACCTTGAAAATGAGGTCAGCGATCAAATTCAAGGTCACGAGAATATTCAGCATGTACATGTATCATTTTCTATCAGTCCACAATGATTCCTCAGCTTCAAAGTCGATATTAGGTGAGATATTAGTCATCTTGTGCTCTGACCTTGGAAATGAGGTCAGAGGTCAAATTTGAGGTCACGAGAATATTCAGCATATATCATTTCCTATATGTCCACAATTAATTCCTAGTCTCTAATCTCAGTATTAAGTGAGATATCAGGAACAATGTGAGCCATTAAAAAGCATAGGAGAATTTAACATGGGAAAGTCCCATTTGGGCCCCGTAGAAAACATCAAAATGGCCACCACACGCAGACCGACAATTCAAGAACATTGAAACTTACACACATTATAATGATACATGAGGAGAACAATTTGAAACTAAAATCTCAAAACTGATCACACAGTCTTTGAAAAAATAATTGTTAAACTTGAAAAACATACAAAAACAGCTATTTTCGGCATAAAAATGGCCGCCAAAACTGCATAAAGATTTGATAAAATAAAAATGAAAAAAAAAATCTCTACGGGTATTGACCCAAAACATATTCACACAAATTCATGGGCAAATTCATCAGCCCCGAAAAAAAAGATAAAAAATGTTAACAGAACATGCGGACGCCGACGCTCACGACGTCGCCGACGGACGAAAAGCCACGACAATAGCTTATCGGCCCTTATGGCCGGTATAGTCAGGAGGAATATTGAGCATATAGCACTCAGGGTGGAAATATAGTACAGACTTTTTCTATCGATTGATATGGCTTCATAATGGTCTAAGACAACCTTTTTCAGAGGGTGTGTAAAATTTTCTCCCGGGCTAACTTTTTTATGGCCTTTTTCAAAATGGCCGACATCGAAAATTTGGTATTTTAGGAAAGAAAACAAAATTATCCTGCTGGCATGATGCTTTTGGTCTATTAAGGTGACATTTAGTTATATGGAGATATATTCTTCATAACAATACTAATAATATCGATTCCAACGCCCCGAAAATGGAAAAAATCCAAGATGGCCGCCAAATTCTCGCCATTTTTACACAAATGCTCATAACTTCCTGCCAAATTGAGATAGGAAGCCAATTTTGGTGTCTAACCCTGGGTTTTGGGGTATGAGGATTCCAAATAAATAACCAGTTTCATGATTGGATGGTTCGAAGATGCTCAGAATCCAAGATGGTTGCCAAATGATAGCTCGATTTCACAGATAAGCACCAATAACTGTCACATATTCAAAATAAGAAGGCAATTTTGTTGGCCAGTCCTGGGGTTTGGGGTATGAGGGTGCTACCTGAAGAAATACTTTTGTGTGTAGATGGTGATTAGCCAGTTTAAAACTATCCAACTCTCCAAAAGCCAAGATAGGGACTACTTAATAAAACACATGGGACCAAACCTGTTTAATAGCACTCACTCAGTACCACTACCAGGCATAATTTTTTTTCCGAGCAATCAAACACAAGTATATTATATTAGGCATATCAATACCAAGTATATTATATTAGGCATTTAAAACCATATAACAGCTGCCAGACTGTTTGATCAGATAGTAAAAAAAACTCCTTGAAATTGATGATCACTTCACCATCAAATCAAATTGGCAAAGTCTGTGACTACTTTGTTTCAATTGAGTTTCTACAAGGAGATTGGCCTCACATTGGTACTTACATTCACTGCCTTTTCTGAGTATAAAATCCTCCTAAGCTGGACATATAACTTGATGAGGAAGTTGTTGACGTTATTAACAAATATATCAACACAGAGGACGTTGATTAGACGAGATACAGCAAGTTACATGACATTATAAATGATGTTCAGCTTCATTCCAAGAATTATACAAAGTCAAGAAGGGTAACAGGACCTACATGTTCAGGTTATCCCGTACACCTTCTTGTCAGACCTTTATGTGCCATCCCAGCAGACACTGATCCAGATGAGTGAAAAAACGCTGCTGAAGAACAAGCCTGGAACATTATAGCCTCCACGAAAATGGTTAAGCATAAACACAAAGACCGATGGGTAAATCAGTACAAATCAAAACCCTTCGAAAGCCTGGAATCCTAATTTTGACTTACAATATGTTGTTGATGTATACGCCTGCATTCGATATATTGTGTCATATTATTGCAGCAAGAAGCGAAGTGAAGATGGTCAGCTCCTTCATGAAGAACCATGCAGAGCACAATATGCTGGGATAAGACAGACGATAAGCTACAATGACTAGGCAAAACATACTTGACCAACAGGGAGATGAGTGTCACGGAGGCTATTCACAAGGCCACATGCACACCTCTCAAAAACTGTACCCGGGATGTTGTTTGGATACTTGCAGATCCGACAAGTACCAGGCTGACACTTCCATTCTTACTGCTGAGCCACTGAGATTCAGGCATTGAAGACGTGTGGCTACACTGTATATCTGTACTAGACAGGTACATGTACTATGCACGCCCTCCTGTAGATATTATCAAAGACCTGTCTGGTTGAAATTGAATCCCTCTTCAAGGTTGATAGTAAACCAGGTAGAGATTATGAACCATCTGAAGAAAATCCTACCCATAACAACGACAACCGGTCCAATGTTCCATATGCTTCATTGAAGTTGGCTGGGAATAAAGGATAGATCTGAAGACGGAAATCTTCCAGTAAAGCTTGCACATCTGTAGGGACAGTGAGAAACATTATCAGAATCTTATGGTTCTTTATCTTCACCACTTTGAAATGTATTTAAATGAGTGGGAGCATTTCCTACTATGGCAAAAGGACAAGCATCAGCAACATTACCAGAGAAAAGCAAGCGCTATTTGGAAATAATATCGAAGAGGTTGAAGTAGCCATGAAGAGATCCAAGAAAATTATCTTGCAGAAGATACCTTGGCACACATTGCCCCAGCAAGTGGCGGCTGGACGCTTGGAAACAAAAGCCAACCTAGATGACGCTTACCTCGAGGGCATCAGTCTGGAAGACCTGCCAGATTGAGTGGCCTGCCTCGGAGCTCCAATACCAAGATGGGCTCAGTTGTCAGTAGAACACAGCATCTTGGCAATCCCATAGAACCAGGCTCAAGTTCTCATGCAGTGCATGAACAATATGCAACGGAAAGTCTGCATTCATACTCGCTAGTGGTGCATCGATAAGATGAACGGAAAATGTCTGGGGACATTCAACATATTGGTAAAGGAAAGTTTTATATCATCAAAGCTCTGATGTGTGGCTCCAACTGGCAAAGCAGCATTTACCATCAGTGGCAGAACCATGCTTCCATGCTAAGGGGTGTGGGACAAAAGTATATACCACTTTCTGAAGAAAGGTTAGGTATTAAAACCTCGAGCTGAAAATCATTGATGAGATTTCAGCAGATGCATGCTGAATTTCATCAGAGGTCGTCTGGATCAACTCAAGAGAAACAAAAGTTCTTCATGATTCTGGCAGTGAGTGACTTTATCCACTGCCGCATGTAAGAGGACAAATACTGAGACCCAGCTGCCCTTGTAGAGCCTTGGGACGACTTCAAGGTTACTACTTTAACCGACATAATGAGACAAAAAAATGACAGACCGTTTTCGGAGATGTTGAATCATAGAGCTCTAAAAATTAGGATATGCTTAAGAAGGATCACAGATCCAAGCAGATGTACTTCAAGTGTTTCCTCTTCAAAAAGTTGCTGCTGCACACAATGTAAAGATGACTGATTCTTTGAACAGACAGAAATCGAAGATTGTGGCTGTGAATGTTATCGAGAATAGATCTGACTTGAAGAAGAATACAACACCTGTACCCACTGAATGCAACCTTTCTGCTGATGTTACACTCTGTAAGGGCTCCATGGTGACTATGATGAGCAATCCCAATGTAGAGGATGTTCTGGTGAGTGGCGTCATGGGAACGGTCTTGAGGATCATCGAAGGATCCAAACCTCTATGCCAACCACAATGTGTGTGTGTTAGATTTGACAATGACCAATTTGGCATCAATGCCCCGTGCCTTATCACCAACAGACCTCCCGAAGAGTTGGCTCAGAAATTTTTTTTTTCTGTCTGATAGTGGTTGATTCTGTTGATTTTGTGCGAGTGGGTGCTATCAGACGGGTTCGTTTACATGTTTCACATTAATTAATGGTTATCTTCGCCTTTGAACACCTATAGAGTGGCCAGTCACCATCTACACACGGGAGTATTTCTTCAAGTAGCACCCTCATACCCCAAAGCCCAGGACTGGCCACCAGAGTTGGCTTGTTATCTTGATATATATGACGGTCATTGGTGCTTATTTGCGAAATTGGGCTAAAATTTGGCAGCCATCTTGGATTCTGAGCAGCTTCAAACCATCCAATCACAAAACTGGTTTTATATTCGAAATCCTCATACCCCAAAACTCAGGGTTAGACACCAAAATTGGCTTCCTATCTCAATTTGGCAGGAAGTTATGAACATTTGTGTAAAAATGGCGAGAATTTGGCGGCCATCTTGGATTTTTTCCATTTTCGGGGCGTTTGAATCGGTATTATTAGTATTGTTATGAAGAATATATCTCCATATAACTAAATGTCACCTTAATAGACCAAAAGCATCATGCCAGGAGGATAATTTTTTTTTTTTCCTAAAATACCAAATTTTCCATGTCGGCCATTTTGAAAAAGGCCATAAAAAATTTAGCCCGGGAGAAAATTTTACACACCCTCTGAAAAAGGTTGTCTTAGACCATTATGAAGCCATATCAATCGATAGAAAAAGTCTGTACTACGTTTCCACCCTGTGTGAAATTTCCTCCTGACTAGTAAGGTAAAAAGGAATAAAAAAAACCCCCAACAACTGTGTGGATACTGCTTTCACACCAGGCCACAATAGTACGGAAGCCCAGATAGGACATTTGCCCCGATAGTTTATCTCGCCTCGGCGAACTGCTAACTCGCCTCGGCGAACTGCTAACTCGCCTCGGCGAACTGTTATCTCGCCTCGGCGAACTGTTATCTCGCCTCGGCAAACTGTTATCTCGCCTCGGCGAACTGTTATCTCGCCTCGGCGAACTGCTAACTCGCCTCGGCGAACTGTGGCTGCCGTTTGTAAGGATTACATAACTGGCAACTTAGTAGTTGGCCTCGGCGAACTGTTAACTCGCCTCGGCGAACTGTTAATTCGCCTCGGCGAACTGCTAACTCGCCTCGGCGAACTGTGGTTGCCATTTAGGTGTGTTACACAACTGGCATTTTAGTAGTTGGCCGAGGCGAGTTAGCAGTTGGCCGAGGCGAGTTAGCAGTTGGCCGAGGCGAGTTAGCAGTTGGCCGAGGCGAGTTAACAGTTCGCCGAGGCGAGATAACAGTTCGCCGAGGCGAGAAAGCAATTGGCCGAGGCGAGATAACAGTTCGCCGAGGCGAGATAACAGTTCGCCGAGGCGAGTTAACAGTTGGTTGATAAGAGACCAGTTAGTATTTCGCCGAGGCGAGTTAGCAGTTCGCCGAGGCGAGTTAGTAGTTCGCCGTGGCGAGTTAGCAGTTCGCCGAGGCGAGTTAGCAGTTCGCCGAGGCGAGTTAGTAGTTCGCCGAGGCGAACTTAACTTATGGGGCAAATGTCCTATCTGGGCTTCCGTACTATATAGCGCTATCATCGCGCTTTCACATCGGTGGAGCGTTCACACCTAGTAGCGCTATCATAGCGCTATGTTCCCATGTGGACAAAAACGTCAAAACGTAAATGCCTGCATCATTCAGAGCGCGTTTCTTACACCCTGACTTGGTAGAACATGAACCAGTACAACTTTTTTTGCACATTTCTCAAACCTGGTAGAACATGAACTTGGTATAAAAAGTTATACCAATTTCCAGAAAGTTATACCGAAAGAAATACACCAAAAATACTGACAATTGTTTGAACAATGATTCCCATGAGAGTATGTCAGTTTTGTGTGAAAAGTTCTATTAGTTCATGTTCTACTGCGCGTTTCTTACAGTTGGTATAACTTCTACCATTTTTTATTTGGTATAACTTTTGGACTACAAAGTTCTACCAGATTCTCAAAAGATCTACTGGTGTAACGTGTAAACATTCACATTCATTGCATTCTGTTAGATCTAGATCTGATACATACCTGGCATCTGCTTATTACATGATTCAGAGTACATGTCAGAGCACCACCTGCTGCATGTGAAAATTATACTGGTTCATATTAACCTGCGCGTTTCTTACAAAAGGTTCAAGTTCTGTATTTGGTTCATATGAACCTGCGCGTTTCTCACAACAGGTTCATATGAACCAGTTTTCTTTGATGCAACTCCAGTGTAAGTTCTAGAATTTTTGTTCAACTTTCTAGCTCAAAACATGAACCAATACATATGAACCTGTGACTAAGAAACGCGCTCATAGTATCTGTATGGTATTCATTCTGACAACCTCAAAGATTCTTTAAAGACAAATCCATAGGCCCGGGGCCTAATCTACATTATATTTACATGTATGAGATGTATTTTTCATTTTACTTGATGCTTCGTGCTGATAAAGCTTCATTGTCAATGCACATACCAAAAGACAACTTAGGCCAGTCACAGATGAACTGACAGTAGAAGAACGGTTTTCTGTCGCGCCGCTCTTGTTGACGTCTCAACACGACGTCATCGACAGTTGAGGTACTCGTGTCCTCGGAGTCCGATACGTTGTTGCTCATGGCCACCAGTTGGTTTCAGCACGGGTGTACTGTAAACATAAATATTATTCCTAGAACATCACTGAGCCTGCTGATTTGTTTTCAGCGCCACAGATAAGATTCAACGCCACACCACCACCTGACAGATTGGAATGCAGTAGATTACAGTTCTACTTGACTTTCGTCATGAACGTTTATTGTAAACGTAAAATACCGTAATATACAGGCCCAGATACTGGGGGGGGGGGGGGGGGTGTTCAAAGGATTCGCAAATGTCAATCTCTAAATCCCAGATGCGCCCCTGAAATGAAAACGAAATTTCATTCATTATAGATCTATTCTTTATTCCATGGTCTTTCTGGGGGTAGGCCCCTATATGTAGGCCTACTATATGTGCATTTAATTTGTCAATATAAACTGACTGATATCCCTGGACGACGGTCATCTTTGATATGTTAAAAATGCCCGCAAAAGAGGGAATTGGTCTCGGTTCTTGCCAGAAATCGGAACCATTTGTTCAGGTCTGATAGCTTTGTTATTTTCACAATTTTTAGAAATGGTAGCCATTTTTGATGGAAAAACGGCCAATTTTGGACTTTGGCGGCCACTTCCTCAAAGACTGTCCGAACAGTGTGATCAGTTTCGTTTCAAACGATTGTTTCATAAGGCTCGTTGCCCTTGAAGCGTCGGTCTGCGTGTTGTCTTTGGGTCACCGATCTGCATGTGGCGGCCATTTTGATTTTTAACGAGTTCGCGAAAAAGTATGTTTTCATCCGAAATCAAGTCATAAACGTTATGAGCCATTTCCGGCCAAAAAAAATGTTTTTTTTCGTCAATGAATTGTTTCGCACTTGACCAATGCATAATTGAGATTAACAGAGCCAGGGAGCCCCCCCCCCCCCCCCCCCAAAAAAAAAAAATGATGCGAAATGATGTTAAAAGGGTGTCACTTTCTGGTTGTACACCACTCTACAATTTTCTATGGCTTGTTGTGCTTTTGTGTGCATAATATGTGTGCGTAATATTTCGTGTGCACGCATGCATTTTGCTATACCTTGCTATGTACCTATTTTGGACACGCATAGACTTACGCACATGTAATTATTCCACGTTTATACACATGAGGCCATTCCTGTATATTTTCTTGTTTCCCTGCGCGCCTAGCTTTTCACGAAATTGCGAGAAACAAAAATGAAATATCGAGGAAGTAAATACGACTTTGACAAACGAAATTCCGCCAAACACAATAACGTTACCCATTGGCATATTTCCACCTTTTGGTCACATGTATTTGCCATTTTTTTTTTATATTTTGAACACTGAACGTGTATTTATTTAATGGTATGGTGATTGACAATATTACAGATGATGATTTGTATGTCTATATTGGATGTCACTGTAATGGTATGGTCATATACTTTCAGAATGTTACGTTGGTTTTCCTCAGAATAAACTGTTCTTACCACAAATAATGCTGTAAGAATTAATATGGAACTATGGGATATGATTAGATGCTCAGAGATAAACCCCCACATCCAGAGATTCTTTGCAAAAGTACATGTAATGATGTATGTCGTTTTTTTTTTATTCGAGGGTTCATTTTTTTTATTCGAGGGTTTATTTCCCCTCCCCCATCCCAGCTTTTCATTCTCCAAAGATATGAAACATAAAATTAATCAGGAGTGGATTATTTAATTGTTTTGCATGCGTAATTGTACGTTCAAATATCATTTTGTGCTTGAAATCGAATAATGGGGCCACATAAATCTAGGCTACATTTAGTCCACATAAATATGGTATACAAGACGTGCCATACTTTATTACGCGGAGACCAAATGCGAAGTCTGTCGGTATCCATGGTGTCAGTAAAAAATGGCCGCGTCCGCAAAATCGGAAAACGATCCAGAAATCGACACACATGCCTTCCCTTCAGAGCTTCAAGATAGACTAACAGAGTTTGACGATAGCTTGTCGAAAATGGAAGAAATATTCAATTCACTACATGAACACCCCTTAAGTGACTTGCAAAGCAAGGTCTGTGAACGCTATTTCTGCCATTATCGCCCATAACCAGATTTAACGGGTAAGCACACTGCACATGCACTGATGCAGAGGCAGAGGAAATGTGCATGTTGAATATTGTTCGATTGACGACATGTACCACAAGGTGCATATCCTCATTAACAGCCTGATCGACGCGGCTGCCTCACTAGTTCCTGCCTCACTACTCCGTACAGTCTGATGCGGCCGGTGATGGAGTAAGGTGCGGTATTTGACTTTCACCATGGTGATCTAACCCCCCTCATTGGCTAGAGAGGCCCCTAGCACCAACTCAAATATACTATAGCTCACTAGTGTGCTCGTACCGCACCTTAAACCGGTGATGTCCCTCCCCGCATCGGACCTAGCCCTGAATACAAGGCACAACGATCGGTCCACACCTTCCCCCCCCCCCCCCCCCCCCCCACCTCCCAGATGTCCTTGTGGATGGTTCGGGGGAGGGGGAGGTGCGGACTGATCGTTGTGCCTTGTATTCAGGGCTTCATCGGTCCGTACGGAGTGACTGCCAGGAACTACTGCTTCACTGATGTTGTTCAGCAAAGAATGATCAGGCCATATTGTGATATATAGGTCCCGCATTATTTCGCATGTTATGATCCCCCATCACCGCCCTCCAGGATTCTCCAGGATATGTAAATCCAGATAGATGTTGACTGAAAACATTAATGTGTTACTATTTTAACTGAATACTAGTAAGTCTCGTCATAATGTAACAGGACCTATTTCATGAAAATGGTTTCAGATTTGGAAGTAGACCCAGGGTTCCCACTCTTCGAGTGCGAAGCGCGAGTGGCACTCGCGCTTGACACTCAAAGAATGGGGCACCTGGGTCTAATTTGGAAGTGTAAGGTAGTGATGGGAATCGGTTGCAATTTCACTTTCGATCGCCGGTTGAAATCAGTTACCACCAAACGATCGATGATCGCTTATAATCGGTTGTGCACATGCGCTTACTAGTATTTAAAGCCACAGAACCCTGTTGTGGCTATTTACATGCATTCCAATGATTCCATTTCCCTAATTTTCAATAAACAAACATTAGGGGGGCTCAGTGAAATCGCCTGTGTGGAGGAAAAATGGCAAAATATGATATACCGGTATTCTTATTCTCAGATATTATGAATATTTCAACCCCCATCACCGCCCTCCAGGATTCTCCAGGATACGTAAATCCAGATAGATGTTGACTGAAAACATTAATGTGTTACTATTTTAACTGAATACTAGTAAGTCTCGTCATAATGTAACAGGACCTTTTTCATGAAAATGGTTTCAGATTTGGAAGTAGACCCAGGATTCCCACTCTTCGTGTGCGAAGCGCGAGTGGCACTCGCACTCGACACTCAAAGAATGGGGCACCTGGGTCTAATTTGGAAGTGTAAGGTAGTGATGGGAATCGGTTGCAATTCCACTTTCGATTGCCGGTTGAAATCAGTTACCACCAAACGATCGATGATCGCTTATAATCAGTTGTGCACATGCGCTTACTAGTATTGAAAGCCACAGAACCCTGTTGTGGCTATTTACATGCATTCCAATGATTCCATTTCCCTAATTTTCAATAAACAAACAATAGCGGGGCTCAGTGAAATCGCCTGTGTGGAGGAAAAATGGCAAAATATGATATACCGGTATTCTTATTCTCAGATATTATGAATATTTCAACAAAGAGTGGGAATATTATTGTGAATTAAATCATTTCTGCTGAATAACTTTAGTTTGCCTCGATGTATCTTCGCCAAATTTTCACCGCTGGTCAGAAATGTTGCGTAGAAGAAGCCTATTGTTTTTGAGCCGGCTCCGGGGTCCGTGAGGTCCGTGAGGATGAAATCAATGTTTCTTGTTTCCGCACGATAACTCAAAAAGTATTATGACAATGACTGTGGAACTTTGCATGGAGGTTCATATATCACCAGGGAAGAAGCCTATTGATTTTGAGCCTGATCCGTCAAACGACCTTTGATCTAGGGCTCGAAATAATTTTAGCTGAGTCATCCTTGAGGCTCTCATGCATATCTCGGAAACAGTGCATCGTAGAGCGAAACGGACGTTATTTTCGGACTCTTCGCCCTAGACAAACATGTCTTAACGGTATTAGGGATGACCTTGACCTTAATTTTTTTCGCTGAGTTATCATTTTTCGCTTTTGTCGATATCTCGGAAACGATGCGTCATAGAGCGAAACTGACGTTATTTTCTGACTCGTGGCCCTAGACAAACATGTCTCACGGGTATTAGGGATGACCTTTATGCTTGACCCGAAAGTTTTTCGCTGAGTCGGCATTTTTTGTTTTCATCGATATCTCAGAAACCGTGTATCGTAGAGCGAAACGGACATTATTTTCGGACTCTCACCCTAGACAAACATGTCTTAAGGGTATTAGGGATGACCTTTGATTTTGGCCTTAATTTTTTTCGCTGAGTCGGCATTTTTTGTTTTCATCGATATCTCAGAAACGGTGCGACCTAGAGGAAAACAGACATCAGGGGTATTGACATCAGGGCTTGATACAGGGGTATCAAGTTTGTTCTTCACATACATGTAATTGCACAAATGTCTTATAGGTCTCATTGGGAGCTTCATCATGTTTTTGCTGAGTCAGCATTTTGTTTTTTTCATGCTTCTCCCTGGAATGCCTCCAAGGCCTTTAGCCCTTGACGTCTAGTTTTGTATGTATTTGATACTAAACTTTATTTTCATCGATACCACTGCAATGCAGAAGAAATCTGTTTGCTACGTGATAGGTTACCATGGGAAAGACCACATTTAAACAAACAAAGCATGATTTTTACAGAACACTAAATTATTCCTATCAGACACAAACTTATGTCTATTTCGTTGACCATGTTGACCTGATCAGATATATTATGTAAAAGCTATTACTTACAGAGTTCACGTAGTTGAGCAGCGTGTTGCCATCAAAACTGTCCAATTGAACAGCACATAAATATTGTAAATGACATTTATTGTCATGTGTGCATGTGTGTAAATCAAAATTGCCATGTACACAAAATACGTGACGGTTCTCACCTCTTCTGCAGAAGCCCATCTAAAGACATACATAACTGTGAGATGACTGGCCAAATGATACTCATTGCATTATCTTAGTGTCTGTGCATGCTCACCAAACTTGAAATATCCTAACGATCTTGACCCTAAGCTGACTTATCACACATTGTTCAGAGCCCGAGACCTTCTCGGGTTATACGCACACTGGAATTAAAGTTAGTGCACGAGACCTTCTCAGGCTATATATACGCAGTGAAGGGGTTAAAATCATGTAGTTGTGTGTAAGGCCAGAGTCATTTGATCTCTTCTCTGACCGATTTTGGCAAAATCTGATGATCGATTATTGACTATCATAATCGATCATTGCAATCGCATGACTTTTCAACCAACTTTCGAAAAAAAATCGGTCATCTGAACATCACCAGTGTAAGGTGATAGCTACACATCTATGAGAGTACGAGTACTTGTAGCATCTCAATCATAGAATCATGGCATGCATATATGCTATTTGTTCTAGATTTAACTTGCCATGATTTCTCGACCCCACCATTGGCGAGAATGTAAATTGAGAAACCGTGGGAAGTTGGACCTATCTCAAATTCCCAATTTGTTTTGCATTTTCAGATGTCTGCATTGGAGAAAGCGAAAGTGGATTTGTTGGGTGTCTATGCCATAAACTCGTTGTTCTGGAGTGAGTGTTCATTGATGATTAATTTGCTATTATTGCTTATTCCTGTCATGTTACAAACAGGACTAATTAGTAATTATTGATATATTTCAACAACTCATTCAATGATTTGACATATGATTTATAATATGAATGACCCTTTATTTCAGTATATCTCACAACAAAAGGACAGAATCCCAAAGAACATGGAGTCAAGCTGGAACTTGACAGAATTAAAAGCTACATGGGCCGCGTCAAGGAGATACAAGAGAAGGAACTCGCAGCTCATGTCAACAAGGACGCGGCCAAGAGATTCGTCCGCAGCGCACTCTGGCAGGCAGCGCATAAACAGTCACCAAAACGGGCTACTGGTTTGTAGAATGTCAACAAATTTTCTTGTTCCGCTGTGTGCAGTAGGAACGGTAGAAAATCAATTTTTTTTATCAAGAGTATTGTTCAGTCAATCAAGGACAACATTAATGTTTACATAATACAGTACATGCGTTTTAGAGTGTAGGTTTATCTGCGATCATGTGTGAAGCTATTGTGTCATTTTTCCCTGCAATAATGAAAAAAATCAAACACTTGAACTTGTTTTTCTGTCATTTGTAGACACGCCGAAGGATTCACCAGGACAGTCTCAGAAAAAGAAGAAACGCTGATATGGTTGAAAACAGAAATTATTATATATAAGGTGTATTTGTAAATGGTAAATAAATTGATCACAAATTACGTTGGAATTCCCTTTCATCAATTTGAAAGTGTGAAGATTCATGATACATTCAAGTCGTAGATTACCTAAGTACTAGTAAATCAATTTATATAATATAAACAGCAATCCTGCCAAATTCCTCGGTAAAGGATATGAAACTAAAGTTGTTCTGCCTAGTGAGTTGAAAGTATTAACGCAATACCAAAACTCCGAAAACTAATGCGAGTTCGTTATTAGGGCATTTCGGCACGAAATGCCCTTATGGTTTTGTCAGAATTTTTTTTTTTTTTCTTTTTTTTTTTTTTCACTTTTCGGTTTCCGAACGATAACTCAAGAACGCCTTTACGAATCTTCGAGAAATTTTCACCAGTTATCACATATATTACATAGATGAACCCTATTGTTTTGGAGCCGGCTCCGAGGTCCGGTTAGTCCGTGAGGATGAATTTTGTGTCAAATGGTTTCCGGATGATAACTCGAAAAGTACTTGTGCTACCATTCTGAAACTTTACATATATGTTGATATAGTGTCTCAGAGGAGCCCTATCGATTACGGGGTCAATCCCTCGAACGACCTTTGACCCAGGGGCCAAAAACAATTTTGATGAGTCATCCTTGTGGCTCATTGCATATCTCGGAAATGGTGCGTCGTAGAGCGAAACGGACGTTATTTTCGAACTCGTCACCCTAGACAAACATGTCTAAGGGGTATTATGGATGAACTTTGACCTTGACTCGAAATTTTTTTGCCGAGTCGGCATTTTTCGTTTTCTTCAATATCTCGGAATCGGTGTGTCGTAGAGCGAAAAGGACGTTATTTTCGGAGTTGTCGACCTAGACAAACATGTCTTAGGGGTATTATGGATGAACTTTGACCTTGACCCAAATTTTTTTCGCCGAGTCGGCATTTTTCGTTTTCGTCGATATCTCGGAAACGGTGCGTCGTAGAGCGAAACGGACGTCATTTTCGGACTCGTCGACCTAGACAAACATGTCTTAAGGGTATTAGGGATGACCTTTGACCTTGACCTTGAATTTTTCTGCTGAGTCTGCATTTTTCGTTTTCGTCGATATCTCGGAAACGGTGCGTCGTAGAGCGAATCGGACATTATTTTCGGACTCATCACCCTAGACAAACATGTTTTAAGGGTATTATGGATAAACTTTGACCTTGACCCAAATTTTTTTCGCCGAGTCGGCATTTTTCGTTTTCATCGATATCTCGGAAACGGTGCGTCGTAGAGCGAAACGGATGTTATTTTCGGACTCCTCGACCCAGACAAACTTGTCTTAGGGGTATTATGGATGAACTTTGACCTTGACCCAAATTTTTTTCGCCGAGTCGGCCTTTTTCGTTTTCGTCGATATCTCGGAAACGTTGCGTCGTAGAGCGAAACAGATGTTATTTTCGGACTCGTCACCCTATACAAACATGTCTAAAGGGTATTATGGGTGAACTTTGACCTTGACCCGAAATTTTTTAGCCGAGTCGGCATTTTTTCGTTTTCTTCAATATCTCGGAAATTGTGCGTTGTAGAGCGAAACGGACGTCATTTTCGGGCTCGTCGACCTAGACAACCATGTCTTAAGGTTATTAGGGATGACCTTTGACCTTGACCTTGAATTTTTCTGCCGAGTCGGCATTTTTCATTTTCGTCGATATCTCCGAAACGGTGCGTCGAAGAGCGAAACGGACGTTATTTTCGGACTCGTGACACTAGGCAAACATGTCTTAGGGGTAGCATGGATGAACTTTGACCTTGACTTGAAATTTTTTTGCTGAGTCGGCATTTTTCGTTTTCTTCGATATCTCGGAAACGGTTTGTCGTAGAGCGAAACGGACATTATTTTCGGACAACTTGATCCGTCGTCTTGGATTGAAATGGATGTATCTACATAATCATTTTGGTTGCAGAGTTGTCAGTAATTAAAAGTTCACCTGTGATTGTGTTGTGTATCGAAATGCCCCAAGGCCTCTAGGCCTTTACGTCTAGTTGTAAAATATTTATTAGCAATACAGTCTCTGTTCCGAACTTCTGTGTTAATACAAATTTGTGGATAGAAGCTGCTGCATAATGCATATATACATTTACTTGAGTGGAGTACAGTGCAGTCCACAGGTAGGGTAAAAATGCTAAATTATCATAATGCATCCAGTTTTTACCTTGGCTAATGAAAGAACAGAACTACCTTCAATGGTGCATTATGATTTCCAATTCGTGACGGCTGTATGACGTATGTGCACAAAGTACTAGTGAAAATACTAGTGCATTGTATATTACATGTATATAATTACATGATGAGGAATACTGTACTACTAAAGACAAGTACATACATGGTGTTCTATACACTGACAAATCGGATGTGAAATATTGTAGTTTCAGGATTGTGTTCATACTAACTTCATAGCTTATTCATTCTTCTATGCAATGAATGAAATGTATCGATTATAAAAAAGATGAACAAACAATATATGAACAATAACATGTTTTTTTTTCTTCTTCTTTTTTTATGTAATATGGCAGAATATATGCATTCACAACTGACATCTGTCATGGTACATACACATTATCAAACAATACATTTTTCAAATGTAACGTTCAGTTCTGATTATTGTGGATTGTTTATCCTTTGCAGCAACACAATTCTCATGCACAGCAAAACATAATGTCATTCATCGGCTTGGATGACTTCTTTTGTCTCGTGATACCAGTAAGGCGAAATGTTCAGTGTCCCATCAAGATGCAGATTGTGTTATGTAAGAAAGTCGAACGTTATGATATCAGATCTACGGCATCAGGAGTTACTTTTCTCTCTTCTCGTCACGAGCGCGCCTAAATCTTTCCCACATGCTCGCGTTATCGTCCCTGAGATAAACTAAAGTGTCCGTCGAAGTCATCCGCCGGCATTCATCGAGTGATAATCCACTGGCCGTGCTTGTTTTACTGCGAGGGAATGCCGTTTTGTAATGGTCGGCCTGCAGCTTGGCCAAGCTTGCCAAGTAGCGGTCACACTGATCCCCATCAACTTGTGTCGCTTCGCCGTGTTTGAAGCCCTTCGCCACTTGCTCCCTGATTTGAGCGCCTAGATCTCGACCTATTTTCGTCTTGTCGAGCGGCCAATGCTCCAAAATACGCAGAAATTGCTTGTATCGTCCGGACGAAGCCATGGCTGACCGTGACATAAACAACATGGAAGGTCACATGGTTTTTCGAAGGTACACTTTCTTTCCGTTTAGTGAAGAGTTCTGTCGTTATGGAAAGCTCGATATTAAATATTGAACCTTCGAACTTTTATGAAAAATGTGGAATCTCGGAAATGATCCCAGCGACATTCTTGAAATTATAATGTCAATAAAGTGATTATGTCTCCAGTGAAATTATAAACACACATTCGTCTTTCACCCATTAATAGTTATTGCTAGGGGAAATGGGATACTGAATTGTTAGGGCCTACGGTTTTGTAATTTTGCCAATAAAATTCATAATTATATCTTGAGTAAAGTCGGAACATGCAGATTTTCAAATCTAATGAATTGCGGTAAGCATCACAATGCTACATGTAAATTGTGATCTTTTGTATCATTCATAATTAGTATTCGTCACAGCAGTTAACTAGTGCTATTCTTATTCGGATTCACATAGGCCTATATGTGATCAGGAGTTGAGGTCACAAAAATAAAGTATGGTTATGTAGAGTTATGTAGAGGATGGCCATGGGCGTAAATCCTGGGGGGGATGGAGGGGATGCATCCCCCCCTACAAAAAGGGTGGGGGGGATGAAGTATGTATTATCCCCCCCTTCAATCGGTACAAAAAAAATTGTGCCCCTAATTAAAAAAAATCGTAGTAGAGCTTCATTCATCTCCAACAGATATAGCTTGTAGAAAATTGGTCATTGCTATGTACATGTAGTATCACTGCAAAATAAACTAGACGTCAAGGCCTAAAGATGCCTTGGAGGCATTTCGGTGTGATGAATAATTTATAATACTAGATATCGACGAAAATGAAAAATGTCGACAAATTTCGGGTCAAGGTCAAAGTTCATCCATAATACCCGCTAGACATGTTTGTCTAGGGCGACGAGTCCGAAAATAACGTCCGTTTCGCTCTACGACGCACCGTTTCCGAGATATCGACGAAAACAAAAACTGCCGACTCGGCAAAAAAATTTCGGGTCAAGGTCAAAGTTAATCCATAATACCCCTTAAACATGTTTGTCTAGGGCGACGAGTCCGAAAGTAACGTCCGTTTCGCTCTACGACGCACCGTTTCCGAGATATCGACGAAAACGAAAAATGCCGACTCGGCAAAAAAATTTCGGGTCAAGGTCAAAGTTCATCCATAATACCCGCTAGACATGTTTGTCTAGTGCGACGAGTCCGAAAATAACGTCCGTTTCGCTCTACGACGCACCGTTTCCGAGATATCGACGAAAACGAAAAATGCCGACTCGGCAAAAAAATTTCGAGTCAAGGTCAAAGTTCATCCATAATACCCCTTAGACATGTTTGTCTAGTGCGACGAGTCCGAAAATAACGTCCGTTTCGCTCTACGACGCACCGTTTCCGAGATATGCAGGATGAATCAAGGATGACTCAGCAAAAAATTATTTCGACCTCTAGGTCAAAGGTCGTTTGAGGTATCGATCCCAAAATCAATAGGGTTCTTCCCTGGTGATATATAAACCTCCGTGCAAAATTCTGCAGCTATTGCCTGAATATTTTTTGAGTTGTCGTCCGGAAACCAAGTTCCTCGATTTCATCCTCACGGACCTCACGGACCTCACGGACCTCGGAGCCGGATCAAAAAAAAAAGTACACCCTAGAGATGTTTGTCTAGGGCGACGAGTCCGAAAATAACGTCCGTTTCGCTCTACGACGCACGGTTTCCGAGATATGCAGGAAGCCTCAAGGATGAATCAGCAAAAAATTATTTTGACCTCTAGGTCAAAGGTCGTTTGACGGATCGATCCCAAAATCAATAGGGTCCTTCCCTGGTGGCATATGAACCTCCATGCAGAGTTCTGCAACTATTGCATAAATATTTTTCCAGTTATCGTCCGGAAACCAAGTCTTAAAATTAGCCTTGATTTCATCCTCACGGACCTCACGGACCTCCGATCCGGCTCAAAAAGAATAGGGTTCTTCCTCATATCATTTCTGACTTGCGGTGAAAATTTGACAAGGATCCGTCAAGGCAATCTAAAGTTATCGTCCGGAAACCAAAAGTGGCGGAAAAAGAAAAAAAAAAAAAAAAAAAAAAAAAAAAAAATTCTGCTAAAACCATAAAGGCATTTCTGCCGAAATGCCTTAATAATGTACATTCCCCGAAAACTTCTTCCTGTGCACATGGACTTAAATCACAGCGCCCAAAAAGAAGACTCCCCCCACACATTGAATCCAGAACACATAAGACCTACGGGCTACAGAAATCTATACAGTATACTATAGCTTTTCTGCTTTGCACCGATTGAAGACGTGGCTTCGCTCATCCATGACGCAGAAGCGACTCAACTCCGTATGCGTTTCCCATGTCCACAAAGATGAGTTAGACAATGTGCATATCAAGGAACTGGCAGAAAACTTTGCATCTCGTTCAGCACAAAGAAAATCAATATTCAGTGAATTCTGAGTTGACTACGTGTACTTGAACATACATGGGAATAGAATAGTTTTAGTGAAGATTTGCAATTTTTGTTACTGGTAAATTGGTTGACCTGTACCAGCAAGTTTGTAGCCTGTCATGTCTTTGAGGTCATATAAGTTGGTGATTTATGCTCATATAACAATAATAATACATGAACAGGTGAACTTTGCTGATGAAAAAAAATTGTGTATCACAAAGTGACACAAACAAATTTGAAGAAATTGTGGGGGGAAATTCCCCTGAATATAATGAAAATCAATGCCATATATGCTCTGAGAATGCTTCTAGAAGAGCTGAAAATGAAAAAAAATCCGGGGACCTTACGCCGCCCCCCGACCCCCAGACCGTTTGTGGCTCGCTTCGCTCGCCCATACCCCCCTACTAAATATATAAATCTACGCCACTGAGGATGGCACAACCACAACAATCACCCCTTAGATACGGCAACCATGGTTGCCGATGGCATAACTCCTAGCCTAAAAGTAAAATTGGTTTTAATGATTTGTATATGAGATTACTAAATGAAAATCATGAATATTTCGACTTTCTTCATCCAAATAATACAATATTCATGATATATAGGCCCCTAGCAATTGCAGTTGCTATGTGCTTCTTCGAGAGAATGGTTACCGTGATACCAAATTAGGGTCAGTATATTCTGCTTATATTTCATGGTGACCATATTTAACGTAGACTGCTACAAACATTGAGGTAACGAATTTGAAAGTCATTTCTTGAATATTATCTCTTCACTCATTATTTCATCCATACTATGGCTGATTTAGGACGTGCAAAAATTGTTTTATCTTGTTATTCTGAGATAATTGTATAGGAAACCAAAAAATATTGTTTTTTATCTCGTTATATCGAGATAGTTATCTCGTTATTTCGAGAATAGTGTTTCATTATTTCGAGATCATTGTCTCGTTATTTCAAGATAACGAGGTAACTATCTCAAAATAACGAGATAAGTAAACAATATTTTTTGGAGTCCTATATAACTATACTATCTCAATGTAACGACATAATCATCTCGAAATAATTAGATACTATCTCGAATTAACGAAATGACTTAACTATCTCGAAATAACGACATAATTATCTTGAAATAACGAGATATTTAACTCGAAATGACGAGATAAAAAACAATATTTTTTGTTGTCATAAACAATTTTCTTGAAATGACAGCAATTTTTTTTCCGGGGTGTCCTAGATCAGCCATCGTAGGTCCAATAGACTTTGAATAAATCTATATTTTTACTGTTGCAGGAAAAAAATATGGTACAAGCACACTTTTTATATGGAATTGCCAATAGTAGTGTAGTATGGGCTAGGTACTCGCCAGATGGCGCTACGGTAGTCGCTAGGGGGCGCAATGGTGTCATAACGTTTGCCCCGCACTCACCAGGTGGCGTCATAACGTTTGTCCTATAGTCGCTAGGTGACGTCATAGCGTTTGCCCCTAGACTCGCCAGGTGGAGTCATAACGTACCCATAAATAATTGGAAAATCATAACGTACCCATAAATGTTCTTAAAATCATAACGTACCCATGAATGTCTGGAATATCATAACGTACCAAAAAATGTTTGAATAATCATAATGCACCAGTATTTTTTTGGAAAATCATAACGTACCCATGAATGTCTGGAAAATCATAACGTACCCATGAATGTCTGGAATATCATAACGTACCAATAAATGTTTGGAAAATCATAACGTACCCATAAATGTCTAAAAAATCACAACGCACCCATAAATGTCTGGAAAATCATTATGTTCCCAGAAATGTTTGGAAAATCATAACGTACCCATAAATGTTTGGAAAATCATGTATTAATTTTTGCAATATTTTTAAACATTTTTTCAAATAAACTTTCCTTTTTATTCAAATTATAAGCATCATATTAAAACGAGTCTATACCATTTTCTCAGGTTTTTTATTTCACAGCACACATCTACTATATATACAATTTCTACACAATGGCCTATACATGGACTCCTTTTTCTGTATTTTTAAAAAAATTTATATTTTTTTGGTTCGCTAAACTACGCATGCGCAATATACAACTGAAGAGTGAACATGGATACCTGCTCTATATGTCTGAAGAAATTTTCATGAGCCCATGATGTTAGGCGACATATGCTTACCGTACACGATACAACTAAGCTGCAGCAAGTGATGACACTACCACCGCTGCAACCATTGCCGCCGCCACAGGCGTTGCCACCACCGCCACAGCCATTGCCGCCACAGCCATTGCCGCCGCCGCCGCCGCCGCAGCCATTGCCGCCACCACAGGCGTTGCCGCCGCCGCCACAGCCATTGCTGCCGCCGCCACAGCCTCAGCCACAGCCTCAGCCACAGCCTCAGCCACAGCCTTGGCAGCCTCAGCCTCAGCCTTGGCAGCCACAGCCTCAGCCTTGGCAGCCACAGCCTCAGCCTTGGCAGCCACAGCCTCAGCCTCAGCCTCAGCCTCAGCCTCGGCAGCCACAGCCTCAGCCTCAGCCTCAGCCTCAGCCTCAGCCCCAGCCTCAGCCACAGCCACAGCCTCAGCCTCAGCCTCAGCCTCAGCCTTGGCAGCCACAGCCTCAGCCTCAGCAGCATCAGCCTTGGCAGCCTCAGCCTCAGGCTGAGGCTGTGGCTGAGGCTGTGGCTGTGGCTGAGGCTGTGGCTGAGGCTGTGGCTGAGGCTGTGGCTGAGGCTGTGGCTGAGGCTGAGGCTGTGGCTGCCGAGGCTGAGGCTTGAGGCTGAGGCTGAGGCTGTGGCTGCCAAGGCTGAGGCTGTGGCTGCCAAGGCTGAGGCTGAGGCTGCCAAGGCTGTGGCTGAGGCTGTGGCTGAGGCTGTGGCTGAGGCTGTGGCTGAGGCTGTGGCGGCGGCGGCAATGGCTGTGGCGGTGGCGGCAACGCCTGTGGTGGCGGCAATGGCTGCGGCGGCGGCGGCAATGGCTGTGGCGGCAATGGCTGTGGCGGTGGTGGCGGCAATGGTTGCAGCGGTGGTAGTGTCATCACTTGCTGCAGCTTAGTTGTATCGTGTACGGTAAGCATATGTCGCCTAACATCATGGGCTCATGAAAATTTCTTCAGACATATAGAGCAGGTATCCATGTTCACTCTTCAGTTGTATATTGCGCATGCGTAGTTTAGCGAACCAAAAAAATATAAATTTTTTTAAAAATACAGAAAAAGGAGTCCATGTATAGGCCATTGTGTAGAAATTGTATATATAGTAGATGTGTGCTGTGAAATAAAAAACCTGAGAAAATGGTATAGACTCGTTTTAATATGATGCTTATAATTTGAATAAAAAGGAAAGTTTATTTGAAAAAATGTTTAAAAATATTGCAAAAATTAATACATGATTTTCCAAACATTTATGGGTACGTTTTGATTTTCCAAACATTTCTGGGAACATAATGATTTTCCAGACATTTATGGGTGCGTTGTGATTTTTTAGACATTTATGGGTACGTTATGATTTTCCAAACATTTATTGGTACGTTATGATATTCCAGACATTCATGGGTACGTTATGATTTTCCAGACATTCATGGGTACGTTATGATTTTCCAAAAAAATACTGGTGCATTATGATTATTCAAACATTTTTTGGTACGTTATGATATTCCAGACATTCATGGGTACGTTATGATTTTAAGAACATTTATGGGTACGTTATGATTTTCCAATTATTTATGGGTACGTTATGACTCCACCTGGCGAGTCTAGGGGCAAACGCTATGACGTCACCTAGCGACTATAGGACAAACGTTATGACGCCACCTGGTGAGTGCGGGGCAAACGTTATGACACCATTGCGCCCCCTAGCGACTACCGTAGCGCCATCTGGCGAGTACCTAGCCCATACTACACTACTGCCAATACGAACCGCGAGCTGCGGCCTACGTACTGCGTGCTGCGACCTACGAGCTAGCATAGAAACGAGAAATGATATCTTAAAGACTCTATATGGCTTATTCCGTAGTAGACCATGGTTTAATACGGAAAATGTATATAGACCTACCAAATATTTAAGGTGTATTTTGTTGCACACATGTCGCAGTTTGTAACGTGAGCTCGCAGGTCGCAGTTTGTACCTCGCAGGTCGCAGTTTTACCTCGCATTTTACCTCGTTATAGCTCGCAGGTCACAAGTTTGTATCAGTTTATAGTTCGCAGTACGCAGGTCGCAGCTCGCGGTTCGTAATGGGAATTCCATACTTTTTATGCCAAAAAAAAAGTACATAAACCGGTACTGAAAGAACCCCCCCCCCCCCCCCCCCGAAAAAAAATTTCGGAGCATCACTGGGACGCAAACCAGAACATTTTTTTTTGGGCCTAAACAGGCCATCCGACTACCTTTGAGCGTTTGATGGAGATCATCTTCCGGGGATACGTTTGGACCTAGTGTATGTGTTGTAAATCTGGATGATGTCATAGCGTACAGAAAAACATTCGACCAGGCCCTCGCCAACCTTGAGAATGTCTTGGACAAAAATCGTTCAGCTGGGCTTCCCCTTCAACACAAGAGGTACAAACTCTGTCAGAGTGATATACTTAATCTTGGGTTCATCGTGAGTAGACAAGAGAGTCAATGGATCCAAATAAAATCAGAAAAGATATGGGAGTGGCCAATATGGAATTGTGGACATACATTCGTTACTCGGGTTCGCCAATTACCACCAACGATTTATCAAAGACTATGTTGAAATAGCTGAACCTCTTACCATTCTGACCCTCGGTGAATGCCAGTTCACCTTGTGATCCCAACAATGACAAGCTTTCCAGCATCTACAGAATGCACTCCTCCGAGCATCCAAACTGACATATCCAATCACGTCTAAAAAATAATTAGTTTATACTGGACACAATCGCTTTCGCTAGTAAGACTCTATGTCATACATAAATTATAGCTATAATCACTTTTAGAATTGACAAAATTTATTCATTCTGCGGTAGCTTTATATTGTCTATAGAATGAGAAATCGTACAAATTTGGGTCTGAAAATGTGTATTATGTCCCTACATTGAGTTGCCAAATCAAGATTCAAATTCGGCCAGTCAATCTCGCATCAATTTTTTCCTCAAAGCGGCCCGCCTTGCGGGCGAGTTCTACACAGAGTCTCATGACGTCATTGGTATTTGTCTAGATACTGTGGCAACTGGCAATGTAAGCAAGCCGATCATTCTCTATCCACTGTTTTCATGCACGATTACCGGCAATTTTCTGAGTATCTGTAGTCGAACTGTGCATAATATTCCTATATATTTCCGACTATCTTGAGATGTACTTTCAAGTTTGCGTGACAAACAAAAATGCTAAATTTGGCTGATTTTAAAATTGATTCCAACTTTAAACTATGCAACAATACCGACGCCATCTGTGGGGCAGGAGATTCTTCATTCGAACTGATCATAGCTCAAGATCATAGGTTGTGCCCATTCCAGTTGAGGGAAACCTCCAGAATTGTGAAATGTTAAGTTCGCCAGTTTCACCTCGGATGTTGTCGCCATGACAGTTTGCTCGAATACGGAAGCTGTAGGGCATGTGCTACTCACGCAGCTACCCAATGGAGCCCCGTTCGACAGAATCACAACGGACATTTTTGATACCCACAAGGTAACTGGATGTGGCCACCGTGACGTACTCGTTGTTTCCAAAATACACTGATGCATTCCTACTCATGAAAGCATCACACCGTTAAGACTGTCGCCGATGTTCTTGTGCATCGCTGAATTGTGTACCACGGAATGGACCATTTCACAGAGACTCCCGCCAAATATTTCGGAAGTCTGAAAACGTAAACATTTTTGAACCAATCAGGAGTGAGGGGCTTTGAATCAATTTCAACCGTTTTGTGCATAACTTCAAACGATGAATGTGCACATATATACATTGCATTTAGATAAAATAAGCCTTTGCCTCAACTCGTATGACCTAAATATATTATACAAACACAAATGTATCTGCAAAATGTCACATTTTGTTGGTTTATGTCCATTCCTCCATTCTCAACGGTCTTTTAGCATATAACCATATCGCGTGACTGTTTGTGCGTGCACCTGAACGAGCGCACGCATGCAGCTTGAGACACCTTCGGAATCTCGTGTGTGGTTTTACGCTGCCATGGAAGCGCGTGTTCTGCCCTCAGTAGTCATTGGTTCGTTTGAACTACGGAAATTACCGAGTAATGCCAGATATTCATGAGATCTGAGTGGGCTCTGTGAAATGGTCCATACCAAAGGCAGTTCATAGTGATCGGGGAACTGAGTTTGAATCTCATTTGTTCAGTCACGTGATGCAGTCTTCTAGGCGCCAGGAAAATATGAGAACCACCCCGTTCAGACCAGAGAGCGATGGTCAGGTGGAATATTTTAATAGAATGCTCCTGAACATGCTCAGCGCTTTCACTTGTCACCATGGAAAAGGCTGAGATTTCCACCTCCCTCTCCTTCTCATGGCATACCAAACGTCTGTACACTCTTTAAGGATGCTTAACAGTCAGGATCGATGCCTCATCAGCTGAATTCTGGTATGTTTTATTTGGGCTATTTCTCTGCTGTTTAGCAATGGATTTCGCAGAAAATTGTTGCGTAGGTTCTATACATGACTGCAACATTTGTCCAATGTCCAAATTGAAGACCCAGTCGATAATCATACAGATCCGGAACGTTATACTCCGCCAACTAAATGTAACTTACATAGGAAACAGACAGCGTTTTAGGGTGCAATTTCTTGACTATAGTTAGAATACTTATCATAGAACAATAACCTACTGCCTGTTTTGGGGTTTACCTCGACACTTGGTGGTAATTTGATGTTCAAAATAACATGTTATATATTATCCGCAATGAAAATACATTGGGCAAAAGAAGTTGAATGTCAGTCGCATTAATAACGTCTATATCCGTTGTCATTGTAAACTCAACCGCAAACTTTATCAAGAATTCAGCGACTCTATCATTTTCTAAGAGTAGTATATAAGCAAAATCACAACAACATCTCACTCCTGAGTACAACATTGTCGAAAGCTGAGCATTGACGGTATTTCCCATACGAATAATCCGTTGATCTGTACTTAGCGCTTCACTGACCAGCGGCACAAGACATTTTCAGTGAATCGCAATAGATATACGTATTTGCACATCAATTTGACATGAATATCGATGGAATGCTTGAAATTGGAGGGTAGGTTATTGATCACGGATATGTGCACTCGTTGTAATTAAGAAACTGCACCATGTAATGCTTCGTGTACGCAACGTAAGTTACATTTGTTCCAGCCACATTCAACTCTATTTATATACTATTTCATTAATGGAATCGTCAATCGCTTTTGGTATCACCTTCATAGATATATGCAGAATATAAATTCAAAATTTCATGTAACTTTGTTACGAAACGGCCGAGATATTAACCAAAATTGCACATGGTATTAAACCATTGAAAGCATCGGAACGTAACCGATACGCAATCTTAAACTGGATGTACATGTAGCCACATCTCATGATCTACGGACGTGAGTGTAACCTCCATTTGGACTTGGTGTTTCCGACGTATGATCACGAACCGTTGCCTCAATGCACAACAGAATACGTAGAATATCTATGATAGGTCATTCCTTCAGCTCACAATTTCGCAAGAGACCATACGTGCGCTCTAATGTACAATACATTCTGTAGTTGATAAATGTACAGTTCATCATCGGGTGTGCCGAAAATAAGAGACGAGTCTCTCACTTAATAGCCCAGCTTTGAATATCAGCAGTGTTGGGCTGAGAATACCCAGAGCTGGTCTGTAAATAATCATAATGCCCTGAAAGAAAAAAATACCAACAAAACATTTTGGTAACACAAACAACGAAGGAATTCAAGTGAACTTTTGACTTCATAGTGTCAATGTATATTGAACATTAAACATATCGACCTTGAAACATAGTAAGCATCTTGACACACAATAATGTACATTTACCGAACATGTAGCGAAGAAGTGAAGTGATATCATACATGTGATAACAATTAAGTACTACGTATGATATATTAATTGGATATTAATTCATACACAAGATAATACAGCATTAGGTACTAATGTACACATATAATGATTTTGTAAGAGCAAAATACATGTAGCCTACATTATATTTTATCAGTATATGCAAAACACACCAGGCAATTTTCATCCCTGGTTGTTGCCTATTGTAGCAAAAGTTGTGACGAAAATCATATTTTAGTGGTGTTGCAAAACTGGGCACCAAAAAACGACTCACCTCACACGAAGTACAATTAAAAAAATCCTCAACACCATAATGACGCAAGTCAGATTATTTACAAAAGAAGTGAAACAAATAAAACAAATTGCAAACTAATCATTTCAAGCGAAGGGGGCTACACTGCTAATATTAGAACCACGAATAATTACGCAATGGAATAGCTAGAATTGTCACATACATGTAGTATTATTACAAAATATCAGTATGTAATATATTACAAAATAATAGTGTTCAGCCACGAAATAAAAAATTTATTTACAGGAAAACATAGCTAAAATTACAGGAAAACATAGCCAGAACGATATTATTAGAATAACATGCTACAAAGCTCCTTCGTGGCACACAAAACTATTAGCAGACGTCGTCATCGTCTTCATTGTCATTTATTTCTCAACAGGGTTTGAAAGATAGTCATCCATCACAGTTTATAGGCCGAAAGGACAGGGTCGTTTTTTGTCAACAGGACTCGAAGGATCGTAATCCAGCACAATTTATAGGCCGAAGGGACAGGTTTTTCCCCCGTGATTGGTGACACGCCTCTATCCTCAACTTTATGCATAAATATCAATTGATATGCAACAATTAAGGACAATGACGTCAGTCTCCGGTCAGTCGATCTGATTGAAAATTCACTGGTAATAATACATTCGAGTAAATACGGTTGAACTTGAATAACGTACGTATTATCTAATACGTGCGCTCTATTGTACAATCCATTTTGTAGTTGAAAAATGTACAGTTCATCATCGGGTGTGCCGAAAATAAGAGACGAGTCTCTCACTTAATAGCCCAGCTTTGAATATCAGCAGTGTTGGGCTGAGAATACCCAGAGCTGGTCTGTAAATAATCATAATGCCCTGACAGAAAAAGTTACCAACAAAACATTTTTTGGTAACATAAACAACGAAGGAATTCAAGTGAACTTTTTACTTCACAGCGTTACTGTATATTAAACATTAGACATATCGACCTTGAAACATAGTAAGCATCTTGACACACAATAATGTACATTTACCGAACATGTAGCGAAGAAGTGAAATGATATCATACATGTGATAATAATTAAGTCCTACGTATGATATATTAATTGGATATTAATTCATACACAAGATAATACAGCATTAGGTACTAATGTACACATATAATGATTTTGTAAGAGCAAAATACATGTAGCCTACATTATATTTTATCAGTATATGCAAAACACACCAGGCAATTTTCATCCCTGGTTGTTGCCTATTGTAGCAAAAGTTGTGACGAAAATCATATTTTAGTGGTGTTGCAAAACTGGGCACCAAAAAACGACTCACCTCACACGAAGTACAATTAAAAAAATCCTCAACACCATAATGACGCAAGTCAGATTATTTACAAAAGAAGTGAAACAAATAAAACAAATTGCAAACTAACCATTTCAAGCGAAGGGGGCTACACTGCTAATATTAGAACCACGAATAATTACGCAATGGAATAGCTAGAATTGTCACATACATGTAGTATTATTACAAAATATCAGTATGTAATATATTACAAAATAATAGTGTTCAGCCACGAAATAAAAAATGTATTTACAGGAAAACATAGCTAAAATTACAGGAAAACATAGCCAGAACGATATTATTAGAATAACATGCTACAAAGCTCCTTCGTGGCACACAAAACTATTAGCAGACGTCGTCATCGTCTTCATTGTCATTTATTTCTCAACAGGGTTTGAAAGATAGTCATCCATCACAGTTTATAGGCCGAAAGGACAGGGTCGTTTTTTGTCAACAGGACTCGAAGGATCGTAATCCAGCACAATTTATAGGCCGAAGGGACAGGTTTTTCCCCCGTGATTGGTGACACGCCTCTATCCTCAACTTTATGCATAAATATCAATTGATATGCAACAATTAAGGACAATGACGTCAGTCTCCGGTCAGTCGATCTGATTGAAAATTCACTGGTAATAATACATTCGAGTAAATACGGTTGAACTTGAATAACGTACGTATTATCTAATACGTGCGCTCTATTGTACAATCCATTTTGTAGTTGATAAATGTACAGTTCATCATCGGGTGTGCCGAAATTAAAAGACGATTCTCTCATTTAATAGTCCAGCTTTGAATATCAGCAGTGTTGGGCTGAGAATACCTAGGGCTGGTTGGTTAATAATCATAATGCCCTGACAGAAAAAGTTACCAACAAAACATTTTTTGGTAACATAAACAACAAAGGAATTCAAGTGAACTTTTTACTTCACAGCGTTACTGTATATTAAACATTAGACATATCGACCTTGAAACATAGTAAGCATCTTGACACACAATAATGTACATTTACCGAACATGTAGCGAAGAAGTGAAGTGATATCATACATGTGATAACAATTAAGTACTACGTATGATATATTAATTGGATATTAATTCATACACAAGATAATACAGCATTAGGTACTAATGTACACATATAATGATTTTGTAAGGGCAAAATACATGTAGCCTACATTATATTTCATCAGTATATGCAAAACACACCAGGCAATTTTCATCCCTGGTTGTTGCCTATTGTAGCAAAAGTTGTGACGAAAATCATATTTTAGTGGTGTTGCAAAACTGGGCACCAAAAAACGACTCACCTCACACGAAGTACAATTAAAAAAATCCTCAACACCATAATGACGCAAGTCAGATTATTTACAAAAGAAGTGAAACAAATAAAACAAATTGCAAACTAATCATTTCAAGCGAAGGGGGCTACACTGCTAATATTAGAACCACTAATAATTACGCAATGGAATAGCTAGAATTGTCACATACATGTAGTATTATTACAAAATATCAGTATGTAATATATTACAAAATAATAGTGTTCAGCCACGAAATAAAAAATTTATTTACAGGAAATCATAGCTAAAATTACAGGAAAACATAGCCAGAACGATATTATTAGAATAACATGCTACAAAGCTCCTTCGTGGCACACAAAACTATTAGCAGACGTCGTCATCGTCTTCATTGTCATTTATTTCTCAACAGGGTTTGAAAGATAGTCATCCATCACAGTTTATAGGCCGAAAGGACAGGGTCGTTTTTTGTCAACAGGACTCGAAGGATCGTAATCCAGCACAATTTATAGGCCGAAGGGACAGGTTTTTCCCCCGTGATTGGTGACACGCCTCTATCCTCAACTTTATGCATAAATATCAATTGATATGCAACAATTAAGGACAATGACGTCAGTCTCCGGTCAGTCGATCTGATTGAAAATTCACTGGTAATAATACATTCGAGTAAATACGGTTGAACTTGAATAACGTACGTATTATCTAATACGTGCGCTCTATTGTACAATCCATTTTGTAGTTGATAAATGTACAGTTCATCATCGGGTGTGCCGAAATTAAAAGACGATTCTCTCATTTAATAGTCCAGCTTTGAATATCAGCAGTGTTGGGCTGAGAATACCTAGGGCTGGTTGGTTAATAATCATAATGCCCTGACAGAAAAAGTTACCAACAAAACATTTTTTGGTAACATAAACAACGAAGGAATTCAAGTGAACTTTTTACTTCACAGCGTTACTGTATATTAAACATTAGACATATCGACTTTGAAACATAATAAGCATCTTGACACACAATAATGTACATTTACCGAACATGTAGCGAAGAAGTGAAATGATCTTATACTTGTGATAATAATTAAGTCCTACGTATGATATATTAATTGGATATTAATTCATACACAAGATAATACAGCATTAGGTACTAATGTACACTTATCTTACATTTGTAAGAGCAAAACACATGTACATTATATCTTATCAGTATATGCAAAACACTTCAGGCAATTTTCATCCCTGGTTGTTGCCTATTGTACCAAACGTTGTGACGAAAATCATATTTTAGTGGCAAAACTGGGCACCAAAAAACGACTCACCTCACACGAAGAACAATTAAAAATATCCTCAACACCATTATGGCACAAGTCAGATTATCTACAAAATAAGTAAGACAAATAAAATAAATTGCAAACTAATCATTCTCAGCGAAGGGGGCTACACTGCTAATATTACAACCACGAATAATTACGCAATGGAATAGCTAGAATTGTCACATACATGTAGTATTATTACAAAATATCAGCATGTAATATATTACATAATAATAGTGCTCACCCACGAAATAAAAAAACAACTGTTACACAGACCTCAAAACTACATGTTGTGAAACGCTTCATTAACACTGGACAAATGTACACACGTACATGTATCAGAACAGAACAAAAACCAGCTAAAATTACAGGAAAACATAGCCAACATGATATTATTAGAATAACATGCTGCAAAGCCCCTTCGTGGCATACAAAACTGTTCGCAGACGCCGTCATCGTCTTCATTGTCATTTATTCGTCAACAGGGCTCGAATGATCGTCATCCATCACAGTTCATAGGCCGAAGGGACAGGGTCGATTTTCTTTTTGTCGACAAGGCTCGAAGGATCATCATCCATCACAGTTTATAGGCCTAAGGGACAGGGTCGTTTTTTTGTCAACAGGGCTCGAAGGATCGTCATCCATCACAGTTTATAGGCTAAAGGGACAGGGTCGTTTTTTTGTCAATAGTGCCCCAAGGATCGTCATCCATAACAGTTTATAGGCTGAAGGGACAGGGTCGTTTTTTGTAAACAGGGCTCTAAGGATCGTCATATATCACAGTTTATAGGCCGAAGGGACAGGGTCGTTTTCTTTGTCAACAGGGCTCGAAGGATCGTCATATATCACAGTTTATAGGCCGAAGGGACAGGGTCATTTTTTGTCAACAGGGCTCGAAGGATTGTCATCCATCACAATTTATAGACCGAAGGGATAGGGTCGTTTTTTGTCAACAGGGCTTGAAGGATCGTCATCCAGTGCAGTTTATAGGCCGAAGGGACAGGGTCGTTTTTTGTCAACAGGGCTCGAAGGATCGTCATATATCACAGTTTATAGGCCTAAGGGACAGGGTCGTTTTTTTTGTCAACAGGGCTTGAAGGATCATCATATATCACAGTTTATAGGCCGAAGGGACAGGGTCGTTCTTTTTTGTCAACAGGGCTCTAAGGATCGTCATATATCACAGTCTATAGGCCGAAGGGACAGGGTCGTCTTTTTTTGTCAACAGGGCTCGAAGGATCGTCATATTTCACAGTTTATAGGCCGAAGGGACAGGGTCGTTTTTTTGTCAACAGGGCTCGAAGGATCGTCATATATCACAGTTTATAGGCAGAAGGGACAGGGTCGTTTTTTTGTCAACAGGGCTCTAAGGATCGTCATATATCACAGTTTATAGGCCGAAGGGACAGGGTCGTTTTTTTTGTCAACAGGGCTCGAAGGATCGTCATCCATTACAGTTTATAGGCCGAAGGGATAGAGTCGTTTTTTTGTCAACAGGGCTCGAAGGATCGTCATATCTCACAGTTTATAGGCCGAAGGGACAGGGTCGTTTTTTTTGTCAATAGGGCTCGAAGGATCGTCATATATCACAGTTTATAGGCCGAAGGGACAGGGACAGGCCAAAGGGACAGGGTCGTTTTTTTTGTCAACAGGGCTCGAAGGATCGTCATCCATTACAGTTTATAGGCCGAAGGGACAGGGTCGTTTTTTGTCAACAGGGCTCGAAGGATCGTCATCCATCACAATTCATAGGCCGAAGGGATAGGGTCGTTTTTTGTCAACAGAGCTTGAAGAATCGTCATCCATTACAGTTTATAGGCCGAAGGGACAGGGTCGTTTTTTGTCAACAGGGCTCGAAGGATCGTCATCCATTACAGGTTATAGGCCGAAGGGACAGGGTCGTTTTTCTTTTTGTCGACAGGGCTTGAAGGATCATCATCCATCACAGTTTATAGGCCGAAGGGACAGGGTCGTTTTTTTGTCAACAGGGCTCGAAGGATCGTCATCCATCACAATTTATAAGCCGAAGGGACAGGGTCGTTTTTCTTTTTGTCAACAGGGCTTGAAGGATCATCATCCATCACAGTTTATAGGCCGAAGGGACAGGGTCGTTTTTTGTCAGCAGGGCTCTAAGGATCGTCATATATCACAGTTTATAGGCCGAAGGGACAGGGTCTCTTTTTTTGTCAACAGGGCTCGAAGGATCGTCATCCATCACAGTTTATAGGCCGAAGGGACAGGGTCGTTTTTTTGTCAACAGGGCTCGAAGGATCGTCATCCATCACAGTTTATAGGCCGAAGGGACAGGGTCGTTTTTTGTCAACAGGGCTCGAAGGATCGTCATCCACCACAATTTACAATACTATACAAGGCCGAAGGGACAGTGTGGTCTCCCGTGATTGGCGACACGCCTTTATGCTCAAATTTATCATGAAATTTTAGCATAGAGACGATAGGTACATGTATGTAACGTTTTGCAACAGTACCAAACCTCCTCCTTGATGACGATTTTGATTGCCTCTTTGAAATCATTGAAACATTCTTTTACCATAGTTATCTGTCTCACGGTTTTTATCGAGCAGACTTTCTATGTAGTAAGGTGGGAACTGTTTGTCAAACTGACCGTTGCGATGCATGTTTGAGAACAGATGACAGTAATGCAGCATCAGGGTCGCCTTAAATCACGTTGTACATGTATCAGAGGCCCTTTTTCGAGAGCAGTTTCATATTCAAAGGTTGCTAAATTTCTTTCTCTAGCTCGTGTTGATTTTTTCTTTCGTGCAATCAACATGATCAGAATGTCATTCTAATCGTGCCACTCTGTGTTCTTGAAAAGTCATATTGTCTTCTTATATGTTTATGTGATGAAAGGCCTTTTACGTCGCTAGTATGGACCATATGAGTGAGTTTCATCGACCTGTAGACGATTCTATTGTCTCAGCTGTTGCGTAACATAGTTTCCGAGGCCATGACGAACCTGGGGAAAAAATTTTGAGAGATAATATAATCTACAGACAAAAGAAATTACATATGCGTTTTCAATATTAGATCTATTACATGTACAGTAACTGGATTCTATATTGATTTTCAATTAGAACGTCGTATTAACGACACAGTACACACAGTGTGCTGGTGAAGACTATAAAATGAACAGCATACATTGTAGGTTCAAGTTTCAATATTTGCGTAAGCCCATCCTCAGAAGGCAGCCCGACTCTTTGCTTATCACTGTAAATTTATTGTGCAAAACCCATTTGAATATTGAACAAACTGAGTCTCGGGCACCATTTTCACTATGAATTTATTTTTGGGGTCAATACTTTGTGACTTATTACAAGATATACCTGAAAATATGGTTATCAATATTCATTTTATGACAACATGAATATTCATCTCTAACAAACTATAGCATACATATTTTTCTACACGGGATATATGAATTGTTTAGCAAAATTCATGCATCTACATGGAACAAAAGCTCAGAAATTTCAGTTTGAAATTTAGAAGTAGACAACAACTAACAGGTTAATTATTCAGTCGGGCTGTCTCTTTTTCCTCTCATTCTGGGTTTCCTACAGAACTAAAAAATCGAACATAAGACCAAGGGACCTGTAGCTCACCGGCAAGCTGCCAGAATATTCCAATGAACTTACATTTAGTTCCCGTGCTCTCAAATCAGTTCTGGAAATGCACCAACGATAAAAAAAATCATAATTCATGTTACATGGGACATTTTAAAAACCGAACATCTATCCTCAGGTGTACTCTACATGTTTATGGCTGTCTATAGATGAATATGCGAAGCTGTCGATAACTTTGAATCATATATTGATTACCATTTATGAATCCACACAATATATTCATGATACGAACCCATCTTCGAGTGTTTTGTCTCCGGAAGCCAATTTGCCAGACCAGATATAACCTCACATTATATCGTCGAGATAATGCACGATCAATCATAAACATATATAGATGTATCAATTGATTTCCAATCCAAGCAAATATTAGCTGGGATTGAAGCTTTTGACCGACTCAGGAGAACTAGAAGGTGCAACCTGTCCGAATGTGTACGGACGTCATCCTACCTACAACTTGTTCTGAGCCTCTCGAGAAGCCTGGTCATATTACAAGATTGAGAGCACGTTTCATGACACGTTTCATGTATTCTACATACTGGCACAGCCAGTAAACAGATACGAATTTACATGATACATGTAGGCCTACTACAACTAGCAGCACACCACTGAGCTGGTGACAGAGACTCAAATTCAACTTTAGATTTGCGTTTTAGAACAATCTTGTCACCCGATACATTGCGGGTTAATAACACAGTATCAAAGTAGTTTTCTGTCCCCTTTCACTGAAGTAACCAAAACTTAATGTTCTGATGTGATAAATATCGTTCACTGGCCGATATCAGGCCATAGCCGAAATGTACCTCGTGTCGTGTATTGAACAGCTGGCAGTTCAATTTTAATGTTTATTGGAATGATAATAACCCAATGCCGCATTCAATCTTGCCGATCACACACTATGTCGGGTGTTTCTCCCGGTCGAAAATATTCTAAAGTTAGTCCAAATACTTTTTATAATTATCACAGAATCTTCATAAACTTCTAAACTTCTATATACAATCACGAACAATCTCTGGATAAGTGCGCGGGGCCGAGGGACATGCATGTGGAATTTCCCGTCTTGAGCATACTGGGTCGTGTGATTGGCTGAGTAACTGCTGATGTCATGTATGTACACGTGTCTGTAACTTTCCATGTGTTGAGGTTTAGGTGCTTGTGTCAGTGCAGTCAGTGTAATGCGCATGTGCTGTATCGATCGGGGCAGCGTGGTTGTACCGGGTTTTTCATGTATTGATTGCGTGATGATCATGTACAGTGTGCTGTCATGTAAGAGAATGAGTGTTGTCATGGAGAAGTAGTGCGCGGGAGAGACGGGCCGTTACAGTCGCTAAATATTCTACACAGATCATTGTCTTTAGAGCCAACATCCAAGTGACCAGAGTTTGTGATTTTTACCTGTTGTAGCGTCACTCATGACAGCTGAATCTCGGCTGTCTCCTAGCAGGTTTGATACGCACCGGTTGGAGTTTGTTGTTGGGTCGTAGGGCTGCTGTGCGGGACCGGAGGGGTAGTCTCGGCGTTCGTAGCGCTGACAGTGATGTCATGGCGAGTCGTGGCCGCCCCAACACCACGTGCACGTTTGAGGTCGGTAACAGCCTTCTCGAGCAGTTTTCGTTGTCCCAAGGGCAAGGGGAGCGATCTGATTTCACTGGCGTCAAGTAAAACCAACGTCTTCTCCGTAGTGAGCTCTTCGCTTCGCAGCAGTTTTTCAGTTCTGTGATTCAGTTCCATATCATTAGCCCACACGTCAAACTGGAAGGTCGATGTGTCCATGTCTGGCGTATTTTCACTTGGCATAGCGTTGTCCACACCATGTTCTTCCGACGACATTGCTAAAAGTATAAGCAAAGACTTTAGAACAGGATAAGAAAAGTTTGCCGTGAATAAGAGATGAATTGTCCTACGACTATGCTGGACAATTCAGTAGTATAGTACCAGCCAGCGTCCCGCCAGGTGGCGCTACCGAGCAATGACGTCACAACGTTTGCCCTACTATCGCCAGGTGCTGTCATAACGATTGTTCTATACTCGCCAGGGGCGTTATAATGAGCCCAATAAATGCTAGGGTGTCATAACGTTTGTCCCATACTCGCCAAGGGCGTCATGAGTATCATAACGTCATGTGTATCATAACGTAACGGGACGTCATACTCGATAGATGTATCATAAGGAACCCAATAATTGCTAGGGGTGTCATGTCTTTGACCTTGTACTCGTTAGGAGGAGCCATCTTTAGGCCTTATATCTTTATGCACCCATAAATGTTCTGAATATAATATAGTTTATTCTGAAATATATACATATATTTATTCGTTTGTAATTGTTCATCATTATCATTTTTCTCCTAAACTTGTATCGTTTTTTTTTTTATTTAGTGTTGGTTTCATTCCATTTTTTAAAAAAAATATTTTGTTTTTCAGTTATATCCGTCATGGATAAACAAGCTAGTATATGTTATTTTCTCAGTTTTTCTTTCACTGCACACTTCTATTATATATATAGAATTCTTACATTTATTACACGTTGAAAACTACATACAATTATCATAACATTGGTAGACATAAGAGAGGGTTCATGATACAGTAATTCAATATTCATCGTCCTCATCCATGGAGTTCTCTTCTTCCCACTCCACCATATCATCAAAGAGATGATTGAGTTTATCAACAAATTCAGTGCTTCCTCGAAGTTGACTCCCCAATCAATGTACTTTTCCACAGCTTTCATGATTCACATGCGGATCATGCTTTTTCGCAGCAAATGACTCATCATTACCTGGTTTTGTACATTTCCATCAATCCCGTCTTCATTTCTAGTTCTACTTCATCTTCGCTCGAATCAGGTGTACATGACACAATGTAACATGTACTCAAAAGCCTTTCACACACCTCTCGGTCCTGGACATCTCCACTCTTGCATCCGTTTTGAAACCAGTTCGAGTTGATCGAATCAATGATATTTCATCTTGATAGCCATGTTTCAAAGCGCAACTTTGAATGTAGGTCCTCGCCCTCCGTATTCTTCAACCACCTATACAATTTCGCCGTGAATCTTCGCTAATCAATTCTTTTTTCATTCCTTGCGCTACCTCCTCTTCTGGTACTTCTTTTTCCTCAATTTTATCCTGAACAAACTTCAGTATGCGTTTGGATGCACTTTCATCCATTTTGGAAGGGGAACTCTTCTTCAGGTGAGTTGTCATCGAGTGAGGGACGTCGCAACACGTGCACTTGTAGCTCGTAGCTACTCAATTCATAGTTGAACACCTTTTCTACAAGACATTCACCTCCGATAAATATTAAAAAACAATACTAATCACGTCCGACAAACAAAAACACATGCTTCTCTTGTACGGTCAATATGGCCCAAGTATCATAGGCTAGTATAGGGCAAACGTTATGACGACACCCGGCGAGTATAGGGCAAACGTTATGACGCCATTGCTCCCCCTAGTGAATACTGTAGCGCCACCTGACAGGATGCTGGCTGGCACTTTACTACTCAATTCATGGTTGAACACCTTTTCTGCAAGACATTCACCGCCAATAAATATTAAAAAACAATACTAATCACGTCCGATAAACAAAAAGACATGTTTTTTCTCGTACAGGCAATGTGACCCAAGTATCATATGCTGCGCCTTAATACTATTCACTCACTAAATGTATGTCATTTAATCCGTCTGTCAACTTTTTAATCCTTATTGAATATAGAGGAAAATGCAGGATATGATACTTGGGCCATCAATGTTTGTCTAGGGTTTCCAAAAATAACTCTGTTTTCAAGATATGGAACTTGAGCCTCAAGGATGAATAAGCAGGAAACACTTTGTGCAATGGGTCAAAGGTATTGATCGCAAGATCAACGGGGTTCTTCGAGATATCCTTGGTGACATATAATAACCTCTATACACAGTTTCACAGACTATTGTAGGAGGACTTTATGAGTTATCGTCGGGATGCGAAATGCTGATATCGACTTTGAAGTCGGCCCAAAAAAACAATAGGTTTCTTCCACATAATCTTTTTTCTGACCAGTCGTGAAAATTTCGCGAAGATGCGTTGAAGCAAACTCAAGTTATCGTCCGAAAAAACAAAATGGCAGAAGAAGGAAAAATTTATGCTAAAACCATAACAGAATGTATTATTGTCGAGTATATATATCTTGGAATACATTTAGATATCAAAGAATGCTGATCAAGACGTTTTCCAGGAATACTGACTCCGATAATTATTTGGAGTTGATGTTTCATGTAAAGAATAACGAATGCCGCATTAGTTACCGTGTGGGGTGCGTTTCTTCCACACGTTCACGGCTGGAACTCTTCTGCGTCTGGGTTTTGGCATTTCCTGCATAGAATATGAATACAAATGACATTATTCTATGGCATTATATGACATTTTAGATGTTTGTGAACCATTGTCATATACGCGTACCATGTATGCATGTAAAGTACATTCCCAAATCTCATTTTATCAATTGTGGAGTGTTATACACACAGGTAATTGTAGGGAAAAAATACCTCTGAATCTGCATCTGAATCGTTCAAAATGATACGTTCAGTGTGCAAGCCAGAACCTTTGGGCACAGTGGAGACTGTTTTCACGCGAGAACCTTTAGTTACGGCGGAGTCCGTCGCCATGCCAGAACCTTTGGGCACAGTGGAGACTGTTTTCACGCGAGAACCTTTAGTTACGGCGGAGTCCGTCGCCATGCCAGAAACTTTGAGCGTGGAGGAGTCCGCGGACACGGATTCATCATCGTGATAAACTACATCACCTGAAGTGATAAAAGAACAGCATACAATGTATGTGTTTTGTGAGAAATAGTGCAAGAAAATATATTTCAGGAATTAATTCCCAAGGTATAAAGTCGATGATAAGCGAGATATAGCCATCTTGTGCTCTGACCTTGAAAAGATATCAAATGTCACATTCAAGGTCACAAGAATATCCAACATATATCATTCCTAATTTTTTTATCTCAATATTAAGTGAGATATTAGGAATAATATGTTCCATTATAAAGCATAGGAGAATTTAACTCGGGAAAGCCCCATTTGGGGCCAAGTTTGGGCCAAAATGGCCCACTTCGAGCGAGTCAAGGGCAACAAAACTTATATGCATCACAGGGGTTCACACAAGGAGTATTATGCATCTAAAAGAAAAAAGTTACTGAAAAGATTTTGAGAAAATGGTCACCAAGGTCCAAAATCAGGTATTTTTCGTTGAAAATGGCACCATTTAAAAAGAAGCGAAAATCAATAAACTAAAAAAAAAGAAGCTTTCCTTGAAATATTTTTAGGTACTTTTGTGCAAAATTTCAGGAAAGATTTCACTGTAAACCTTAAAGATAAAAATGTGAACGGACGACTACGCTGGAACCGGATGCAACGCCATGCCAGTAGGCTATCGGGCCAAAGAGACGGTAACCTAATAATGTAAAAAAATCGATAAACAAAAAATCCTCTCGCTCGCAGTACTTTTCTGCAAGCATTAAAAACAATTTTTACGGTGGCCCTATGCTGGAAAGTAATATTTGAACCAATCCGCCAAATTAGAATTCCAGAAAGAGACATCACCGAGTTTGTAAGCCAATGTGCCCAGTTCGTAAATCAATCTGCCAAGTTTAAATTCAAGAAAATAGTTTTCAGCGAGTTTTTTAGCACCGGTGGAAACGTTTTTAACTTGGATGAAACCGTCTTAGCCTGGCACGAATAGCATGGAATAAACGTTTCTAGCATGATGGAAACGTTTTCAGCATGGCAAAAGCCTCCTTAGTGTGGCGTAAACCTTCTTACCATGACAGAAACTTTTTAGCCCGGCATGCACCTTTATAGCACGGCACAAACCTTTTTAGCACGGCACAAAATTTTCTAGCATGGAATTACCTTTCTACATGTAGCATGGCGGAAACGTTTTTAGCATGGTGGAAACGCTATGAAACAGATGTTCAGAAGGTGAGAAGTACGCATTTTACCTTAGTTGGATTGTTGAGCTTATTAATGATACTCATTCAACTATCGCTTAAACTATAAAATGTAGTGTCATTCATAAACTTAACAATCAAACTTCTCATCATCTGACAATCTGTTTTACAGTGTGAATCTGCGCATGCACACATATTATCCAATGATTACTATCGAAAGAATGAAACTATGAAGCGAAATGACAAAAACACGAAGAAAATAGATGAAAATAAGAAGCGAAATAAAGAAATGTAATTTCAACTTTTCACTTCGTGATTTCGCGTCATGATTTCATCTTTTCGCTTTGTGATTTCACCATCATTTTTTACACCTCAACCTATCATTTTGTACTTTCGAGTTTTAGCTTTGTACTCTCGACTTTTCGCGCATTTTCGTCTAATTTCCATGGGCAAAAACACGAAATCTTACAATGGCCGCCATCGTACACCATACTTTGCCTACACGCGCAACACACATGACAGATAAACCATAGCCACAAGGACACCGTATTTTGCCTACACTCGCAACACACATGACCAGATAAACCATAGCCACAAGGACACCATACTTTGCCTACACGCGCAACACACATGACCAGATAAACCATAGCCACAAGGGAAATTACAGACATGCACATGACACATGAAAACATTATATCATATTCGTCCAATCAGACACAACTTCCACAACACTAGGTGGGAAAATACGCAGACTGGACACTGTTTGGTGAGAGTCTCGAAGACAACAGAGTAAATACTGAGCTGTGAGAATAAAATATTCTATGGTGATCGAATAGTGGTCAAGCTGAAAGACTATTGCAAAGGAATATTGATAGAAGTATTTGGGACCTATTACGTTGAAGCTGGATTACATTGATAAACTGGCAGGGGCCCTTGACTGGCACGGAAGGACACTGATGTCGTGTGTGTCTGCGAAAAAATTGTCATTCCCAAGACCGAAGTTGCTCTTCACATCCATGCCACACTATACGTGATAATGGTACAATAGAGCCTGACTAATTTCTATTTCACATTGGTGTCATTTGACTAGGATCCGAAGAGTTTCGGGTTATGGGACTCTCTGATAGTGCCGAGTGCTAATTCGGCAACGCGCCCACAGTGCAACCAGTGTTGTTGGTGCGACATGGACTACCAGCTCGGTTCGACCACCGTGCCCCCCACCAACCGATCGTGACCGGAGGTCTGTCAACAGAAGACCGACCCGCCCGTGGAGAGCCGACCACAGAGTTCATCTCAGTGCCCTCTTAGTGCCATCATCGCCGTCGTTCTGCTGTTCACCATGACTCTTGTCATGCCAGTTCACTCCTTGCACCATGAAGTCATGTCGCCTTGCAGACCCATGCCGAGAGTGGTGACAGACCCAACGCTGCCCACGCCAAGCTGCCAGCTGGTGACAATCAGAGTACTAATCTCTGACATGCCTCATCGCAAGTCACTGCCACCTGCAGCTGTGCTCGCGACCTCCACGCCGGATCCATGGCCATTACCGATATCATATGTGATGCATGCAACGTTCCTGATGGAACATGACATCAGAGCACCGATCTCTAATACCAGTGCCTCAGAGCTGCCGGTATACCAGGAACCGCCAATAACCATTGTGGGCCCTTGACTGTCCACAGCTCCACCAGTTTCAGCTGCCTCCTCGACCCCGACGAAATACGACGTGTCCAAGATCAAAGTACTGATCTTCAATGTGACTCATCGCAGGTCGTTGCCACCTGTGGCTGTGCTCGCGACCTTTTGCCGATGGTAAACGAGTTTGGAGTACCGATCTCCGAATCAAGCGCTACAGCACCTCAGGTGTACCAGCCACCGTCAATCCCTATCGCGGGCCCTCCAGTGCCCGCAGCGCCACCAGCACCAGCTTCTTCCACGATGCTGAGGGGACATGACATGCTGCAGCTCGGTATACTGAACTCCCAACAGGGAGACATACCACGTCAGTTGTGCCAGACTGCGCTGGACAATCACTGAATAGCAGTGCAGTCCTAAGCGCCTACCGCCGGTTCGGTATACCGGTAACCTCAACCCATGGACGTTCCTTCACACATCGGTATACCGATGTCATTACCACCGTACATCCAAGTGCCTGCTACTGTGCCAACTCTAATCAACAAAGAGAGCATTGCAGTGGTTTTCGGGGCGCCGTCTCTTGCTCTCACTCTCGCACTAATGCCGCAGCCGTCATTTGAGCTCCCTAGTGCTGAAACACGGATGCATGCTGCACAAAGGCAAGCCAACGCCAAAGCAATCGCTGCTAACTCAGCTGCCAGCAGGAGCACCATTCGATAGGATAGCGATTGATATCCTGGACACTCACAAGGTCACTGAAACAAGTGCTACATCCTCGTAATCTTGGACTACTTCTCCAAGTACACAGATGTGTTCCCACTTCCCTGCCACATCGATTATGTCCTCTGTTTTGCGATGTCATTCGCCTCCTTGGAACCAAAAAGATCCGGATGTCGCCCTACAGACCGCAAAGTGATGGTCAAGTAAACCATTTCAACCGGACTCTGTTGAACATGTTTTGTGTCTTCGTCAGTGACGGTGCTAATGACTGGGACCTTTATCTCCCATATGTGCTTATTGATTGCGACATGACATCATAAGTCTTCTATTCATGCATTTTTGGTTCCCCTGAATTCTTGACCATGAAAACATGGGCAAAGACATCCAACAATAATCTAGGACTATTACTTTTCAATTTTTCGTCAAATATACATTTTTTCATAATGGCTACCCTAATTTGCATATTCATCAACCTATTTCAAATATTACGGATTTAATTCTGGTTCCAACTGTATCCTTGACCATGAAAACATGGGTAAAGACACCTCAAACAATAATCTAGGACTAATACTTCTCAACATATCATCAAATATACATTTTTTTCATAATGGCTACCCTAATTTGCATATTCATGAACTTTACGAAGAATGCTCAAGGGTGCCAGAGTGGCATGAATCGGAATAGCGATACACATGTTATCTTTTCAAAAATGCAAAAAAATTGCATGGGGACCACAATGCATGCTTTTCTGCCCTGCCACCGGACCACGGTCCTATACGTCTACGGCTATGTTCGTCAAAAACATGCGTCGTGCCTCCCATGCACCGTGCATGTTTTGACAAAAATAGCAGGGGTGCGAGCAAAACAAACATTTTTAGCCCAAAAGGAATACTGTCGAGTTCTATTTTATAGCTACAATGTATTAACCTAGTAGACATGTTATTCTATAAGGCCCCGCCAGCTTTCAAGCTGCACTTTGTGCCATTTCCACACAACATCGACAAGCATATCACTTGCCGATTATTTTGCGAAAGCAAGTGGGCGAAAATTGGTGAATTTATTGATATTTAGCCACATATTTGTCTGACAATCTGTTATTGAACAAAGAAAACTCATTCCCCGACCTACTTATGTTACAATCATCAAGTTATCATAGAACAAAGTACAGCGAAACGCAAATACAAGCTGAATACTGGGATTGTGAAAATCTGCAAGGCGCCAAAGGCCATGTTTTTGCGACAGCACCATGCATGTTCATCACTACTGTAACACGTATGTGCTATCAGGCGTGAATGGGTCAGGCCCAGCCCTTCAGGCCTGGACATTAACATTAAAATCAGGCTTAACAGGAAGCAAAACCAGAAAGTGAATATTTTATCGAGATATTTTTTAGGCCTAATCGACGGCACGTGCGTATCCCGGATCTCAAGAGGAGCGCCCCGAATCTAACTCCGCAGTGGCTCTCCACCTAGAAATCGGTGGTGGGCGGTTAGGGGACATAAATTTTTATCTACCTGCACAAATCCAACACATACTAAGATCGTTAATTATATTCTGGTACATGGTAGCTACAAAGAGTACAGGCACATACAAACTTAATTGGGGTTTTCCTCATCCTGTGATAATATGTAGCCCTACTTAGCCCTAGTAAAACCAAACTGTGGTTATGTAATGGTTATGTTTGGTTATGTGAAATGTTCTTTGCCCTCTCTCAGAGCAAAGAACATTTGAATCTTATTAAAGATACCGGATCTATCTAAAGTACAGAATTGGGTAATTGTATATTTAAAATACCCCCAAAATGTCATTTTCACAGGGGAAAAAAACAATATCTATAGGCCTACGGATAAGTCTAGCTAATAATAACAAAACAATGAACATACTGACAAAACCGAATGTACCTGCACTTATATCGCTATACCGGTCGTTTTCATATTGACCTACGTAGTCATACTTATGAATGAAATTTTGTAGCATACAGCCCCTGGGCCGGTATTCCTTATTCTCCACCCTAAATTAGTAAACGTAGGCCTACATGTACCATCAGGGAATAATTTTATAATAATCAGAAAACTAAAACTGCTCTCTTGGGGTGAAAAATCGTGTTTGTCACTTATACACTGTTTATCCAGCTGTATACTACAGTATATAGGACGAACCGGTTCAGGAGAAGAAACTTGCGCATCTAATGAGCATGCGTGGTGCCACCGCGTGGTGTGTGTGGAGCATGGTAGGTGCCAAACACAAATTTTTCAATAGGCTAATTCTCTCTAAATATTGTAGCAACATCAATGAAATATTTACAGGCAATTAGTTATATTCTTATTCCGTTCATCATACAATCAATATTCGGTCGACAGGTGAATATTTGGTCAAATTAATCATTTTTTTTCAGTGGACTGAATCACGTTTGTCGCACAGTGCCCTGCTTCTTGTCGATGTTTTGAAATAATAACAACACTTACGTGCATTATATACATGTATACCGACCAAGAAGATTTCATTTAAGATTAATATCTATATCACAAAACATCACTACATTATTTAAACTATTGAAAACAACCATTTTCACCACACCGTTCGCATCGCCGCCGTTTGTTGTTATTAACATGCATGGTGCATGGGAGGCACAACGCATGTTTTTGACGAACATAGCCGTAGACGTATAGGACGGTGCGGACTATTAGATTTTTAGACTGACTAGGTTTTGGGGAAGGGTAAACTCCGAGGACGTAGTGTCACGAAGGGGTGCTACCGTGCTATGTAGGAGATTTTTATTGCGAAAGTCCCCAGAATTCTACACACATGGCCACATACACGACTAAATTACACGTACACACCACTGTACCCATGAACACCGCATGCTCGAGACACGTTCAATAATACAATCACCTTGCCTACACGTGCAACACATAACCAGATGAACCATAGCCACGAAGGAAATTACAGACATGCACATGACACGTGAACACATTATATCATATTCTACCAATCCGACAACACTGCCACAACACTAGGCAGGGAGATCAGCAGACAACACTCTTCGGATTTCTAAATTATTTTCATAGGTTGTTGGGCAGTTGTATACTAATTCCATCCTATGTACAGTAGAAACAACTACATTTAAAACACAGACAGCCCCTGATGACGCCAGTGTGTCTTTGGATAAACTGTTTGGTCGGGCTTTGTTTCTATTGCAAAATGTTGTATATTACGTTTGTTATTGGCATTATCAAAATCTGACTATTCGTGGTAATAGATTGATTCTTACATTTCACAACATCCACGCCTACACGAACAATGCACATAACCAGATAAGCCATAGCCACAATGGAAATTACAGACACTGTATGACACGTGAACACAAAACATCATATTCCATCAATCAAACATGACTTCCGCAACACTATTTGGGAAAATAAACAGACGACACTTTTTAGAGAGAGACTCAAAGATAACAGACTGAATCCTGAGCTGTGAGAATAAAATAGTATATTGTCATAGAATAGTGATCAAGTTAAACAGACTTTTGCAAAGGAATATCGATAGGAGTATTTGAAGACTATTACCATGATTACTTTAAAGCTGGATTACATTTGAAGACAACTGTGTCAAGTGTGACTGCGAATAAACGTTCTTAAGACGGGAGTTGCTCTCACACAACATCCATGCCGCACTATACGTGATAAGGATACAATAGAGCCCAATCGACTTCTATTTTATACCAAGAATGTATCAGAGCCCTAATACATCCTTATGTGGGAAAATTTAAGTAAAGTCCACATGGCTTTTTACCTCGATAATTCAAGCACTCGATAATCAGGTTGTCTATATCAACTACTGATACGAATAGAGAAACTGAAAATTCACAAGGTACATGACCCTCTCATTTTATTGCCTATATGTTCCTGCTTATGATGTTATGCTGATTGTAACTTGAAGCTAGCAGGTTGATGTAGGAGATCATTCTGTAACTTCCCTGCGGTACATGAATGTGGGATTGCTGGTTTTCTACCAGCATTGCTCACTGACCTGGGATGTCGAGTTTCAGCAGGATACAGGAGATTGGGTCTCGACTCGGGTTCCAGGCACTCAGCACAGTGACCTTGACCTCTGACGGGATGTGTGACTTGCGAAGGGTGTCCACATCAACTCCACTGCTAAGGTCCATCACCATGACGATGCTGGTATCGTGCTCCTCCTTCAGCACTGAGGTGATTAATCTCTGGGTGTAGATGTCCACGTGCATGATGGCGTTATCTAGAGGCCGCAGGAAGATGAGGCGCCTCTGCTGAAAAACAGGAGCAGCTTTGAATTGTGCGAGGAGGCGCACCGTGACGGAGGTCTTTTGTTCACCTAGGAAGAGACTGTCCATGGGTCTTTCTTCGACAAGTGACCCCTTCATGGCCGCCAGCCACTGTCGTAGACATCTATACTCCCTCTCCCGAGCGTCATCATCCAGCTCCGACTGCTCGCACCGCGTCCCCGCCTCCCACTCAAAGATCTGTGGCCGCGTCTGGAACGCAGACCGAATGCTGCCGCCAGGGTCAGTGCGGTCCGACAGCGCCAGAAGAGCGCTCTGAACCTCTTCTCCATTGTGTTGTACAGGGCAGTAACAACCCACCTGAAACAGGGTAAGTAAGTATTTGGAAGAGGGTAAAAGAATGGTATTAGGCTATATATGTATGTTGTACACAGTATTACCAGCCCACCTGATACAAAGTAAGTAGGCATTTGAAACAGGGTGAAATAGTGTTATACTAATATATATATATATATTTTTTTTTTATCAAAATCACGATACAAATGTAACACATATAAAACATAGTAAGACATTTGTAAAAATCGATTCGATACAGAGGATAAAAACCCAAGAACGTCCGGACAGGGGACTTATTTCCGTTGGGGTCCTGTGTACAAGATCGAGTTGAGACAATCGGAGAATTATTTACACAGACTAGCGTATCACATGAAAAACTGATGATTAGATTACATTACAGGTATACAAAATCATGACGTTCCCTGTGGCTTAGAACATCAAACAAATGCACCTTGAGTAGTTTTTTGAAACCATTGAATGTTGTGATTGCCCTGACATTGGAAGGACACGGTGGTCCTACGATTTGGCGTTTAGTCGGGATATTACGCCAGTAGTCGGGCGATACCGACGTTTAGTCGGGCAAATATGCCATAACGATGCAATGGATCGCGACAGAAACGCAGGTAGTGACAGCTAATCGAGGAAACGAAAGTAAATAACTATTGCATTGAGTATCGGAACCATTTAGGTGTCAAAAGAAATAGCTGTCCTCCGTGAATATACCGCATGCTAATCAAAATCTTCTACGCCGATTTGGTTGTCGCTCATGAATACGCCAATGATGACACTAAATGGACCTATAAAACATAATGACACACATATTGTTTATATTTCTCTGGGTTTTATGAAATACATTTGCTCAAATAAGTGGTTTGGGATGGTTTTTCTGTAATTTTATGCGTCATTACTTGATAACAGTTGTTTTTGGAGAAATACAAATTACTACGTTCCTAGTCGGGATCTGTTTTGGTGCAAGATATCCGACTTCGGCGTTTAGTCGGTTATCATGGTCACATTCTGCCATTCGCTTTAGAGTTGTATTACTACTATGATGAACGGACTAGTCTAGTTCCGAAATAAATTTTGAACATGATATTTTCAAATGAAGTTGATTGGCTAATCCTAATGGGACTCATAGCCTGAAAGAATAGTATACATTTTTGCATTGTGTGACCGACAACGCCAAATATTGCATCGAGCTCCCTGTGATGGTAATCAACATGCCTGGCGATAGATTTTAAAATACCACTTGAAATTTTTGTAATGATCGTTTCTGTTCATCCGAACAATATGATAGTTAATATGATGTACATTATTTGTGACAAAACACCGGAATGCTAACCTATTATCCATTAAAATCTCACGAGTTTGTTGCAGATTAATATTCGTTTCGGCGTTAATAATATATGGACTTTAGAACAGTACTGCACATATATAAGGAGTGATTGCGAACTATTATTGAAATTTCTGTAGGCTATACGCGAAAAATCACGATCGTAACTGCCTAGGACCAGCACTATCACAAATGGACAAACCCCGCTAGACGCCGTAGTCGTGTCCCACTAGGTACGGTACCATACATTTAGTTTGCCAAAATTCCTTTTACACAAATGTTATTTCTAAACTATTGATAAACATAATACGATCTATTCCTCAATAACAACAACATAAATTTGAAGCTATAGACCTGGTATATGCACTTCTAGTCCATGTTATAATTGTATTTATTACACATCTAACTGATACTGAAGCGTAACGTGCACGGTTCAACGAATCCGATATTGCCGTATGCCACAAAACAATATCAGCCCACCTGGTCCGATATGTGCTCCGCTGGTCTGATATGAGTTCGCAATGACGTTTCTATAATAAACTGAATAACAGACCGATGCCGCGTCATACGCTCCTAGCATGCACAGTGATTTCGTATTACCAAATTAGAATATTTGTGTTTCAAACAACTGACTGAAAGATGAAATGTCATATTGGAACAATTTCCCCGACAATTAAATCTAGTGGTTTCTAGTCTATTTACCGGTAGTTAAATTTAGATATGTTGTGTAATAAGCAAATTAATACATGGTTAATTTCATAACAGACCGGTTATCGGGACCGTGTCATAACAGACCTCGCTGCCGCTCGGTCCGTTATTTGACACTTGGTCCCGATAACCGGTCCGTTATGAAATAAACCATGTATTAATAGGTACTTATCACTCTCTTTTGTGTCAATTTGCCTGGTGAGAGTTCGAAACACAAAACTGTGTTTACGATATTTCAGCAAATTATGCATATATCGGCAAAATTTCAAATTTGTTTGGTCTATGGATGTAGCAGACGCTCAATCCGCAGCATTAGTTATGTGTCAAGTTCTTAGTTCTGTGGAAAATAAGAAAATATGAACTCACTTATTTATTTTGTTGACATTTTATCCCGACTAAATGGCGTGGTTACCGACCAGTGCCGGGATTTCCCGACTAAACGTCAAATCGTAGGACCACCGTGAAGGAAGAGTATTCCATTCCTTGATATCAGAGTACTGAAATGAATATAGTGACTGTACACAGCAGTACCAGCTGAAATGGAACAGGGTAATTAAACGCTTAGACCATGGGGCCCAAGTATCATACACTGCGCCTTAATACTACTCGTCCACTAAATGAATGCCATTTAATCCGTCTGTCACCTTACTGAATTAAGAGGAAGGCGCAGTGTATGATACTTGGGCCAAACATGGTAAAACAATGTCATAATAGCAGTAGCGGATCTAGCATCAGGCGCATCGGAACCCCCCCCCGTTCGTGAAGATTGATTGTGAATGTGATGGTCGAAAAATGCCCCAAAATTTAGTTTCTACTCAAATAGTCACTGTGTCAATAAGCACAAATTGATAATGGTACATTTATCCCCAGTAATTGAAAGCTGTAGATTTATTTTTGTGTAAGACATCCGATGAGAATGTAGTTGTTGAATCCATTTCACACGCATCCATCCGTTTCGCCATAAACTGTTGGAACCAGGCCAATGTTACGCCTGGACCCAGGACATTGTTTTCCTTTTTGCCGATGTCGAGATAAATTCATATCTTCATATATTCAAGTATATTTTCCCTGAATTTTGTTATTGATCATCGAAACAGATATAAATGTACGGTATTTGGATGAAAGTTATATCAGAATTAATAAATTACAGTCATTCATATAATTTTATCTCTGAAAAGCACCGAGATAGGAGAAATATTCACTTTTTGCATATCCCAGGAATAAATTAGTGTTGTGTCTTTGCATATAGTTTCAACACCATTCCTAGCTGTTATTTTATCCCGACTAAATGGCGTGGTTACCGACCAGTGCCGGGATTTCCCGACTAAACGTCAAATCGTAGGACCACCGTGAAGGAAGAGTATTCCATTCCTTGATATCAGAGTACTGAAATGAATATAGTGACTGTACACAGCAGTACCAGCTGAAATGGAACAGGGTAATTAAGTCCTATTGGTAAACATAAACATTACCTATTGGTAATGGAGAAATAAACAATAGAGTGACGTCACAAGTGGACTTTACATGCATGTATACTGAGTCATAATACATGCATGTACTATTATCTTTTCACGCAAAGCCAATGAGTCATGATTCCAACCCTTGTTACCACACAAAATGTGCATAATACTCCTATTTAATGTCTCCTGTAAACACTCCCAGGTGCTGTCAGAAGACGCAAAAAAATTAAATTTTTCCGGGGGCTCACGGCGCCCCCGCCGGTAGGTTTACGCCCCCCCCCCGTTTCAAAATTCCTGGATCCGCCCCTGTAATAGGCACAGCTGTACCAAGCCAACAGATAAGTAAGTGCTTGCAACAGGATAAAACAATGTTATAATAAGTGCTGTAAGTGACAGTACCAGCTCAACTAGAAAAAGGGAACGCTTGGAACAGGGTAGAATAACTGGAACAAGGGAACGCTTGGAACAGGGTAAAAATAACTGGAACGGGGGAACGCTTGGAACAGGGTGAAATAACTGGAACAGGGGAACGCTTGGAACACGGAAAAATAACTGGAACAGGGGAACGCTTGGAACAGGGTAAAATAATGTTATATTATGTGCTTTACATAGAGTACCAGCCCACCTGGAACAGGGTAAAAAAGCGCAGGAACAGGGTTAAACAATGTTATAATAGGTGTTGTACACGGCAGTACCAGCCCACCTGGAACAGGGTAAGTAAGCGCTTGGAACATAGTGAAACAATATTATATTATTAGGTGCTTTACATAGCAGTACCAACCCACCTGGAAAAGGATAAATAAGCAATTGGAACATGGTAAATCAATCTTATAATAGGTGCTTTAGACAGCAGTAGCAGCCCATCTGGAACACGTCTGAGAGGGTTCCACAAGTGTCATGTTCATTTTATTTTCAGGTACCAACTGATTATAAATTATCACAGACTGTAATGACATTGAGTGCCAGGAATGTAGGAACTAGTAAACTCATGAGACCGACTCCTCGCCTTTATAACATTGTTTTACCCTGCACGTACTACTTGCAGGGTAATCACCACCCCAATGCTTACGTCTCGCTCGAGGTTACTGCTGGCTGTCTGGATGTTTTCACGGATAGACTCGTGGAGTGTGAGGCAGATTGTCTGAGCCAGATCGCTGGGGTAACCTTTGTGCAGGTCTATGATGTAGTCATACCGACTAATGTCTTGCTGCTTCAAGTGCAGAACCAAGCGAGCGAATTCATCAAAGCCAGACTCTCTGTAACAGCACACACTAATATAATATTTGGTCTAGTTTATGATTCTTGGCCCTCACAGTTTTTATGGGACATTCATCTTTTTTTATTTGGGATATAATTTTTTTTCTGTAGATTTAATTACTCACTTTTGCAACTGGGAAAAAATATATTTCGAAAATAAATATTCAAACCGGAATTAATTATTAAAACCTGGAATTAAATGTTTAAACCAGGAAGTAAATATTTGAACCTGGAAATAAATGTTCAAACCGGGAAATAAATATTCGAACCCGGAATTGAATATTCAAACTGGGAAATAAATATTGAAACCTGGAATTAAGTATTAAATGCTGGAACTTGATGTTCAAATCGGGAAATAAATATTAAAACCTGGAAATAAATGTTCAAACTGGGGAATAAATAGTCTAACCGGGAAATAAATATTAAAACCTGGAATTAAATATTCAAGACCGGGAAATAAATATCAAAAACATAGCACCAAGGGTGCTGTAGCTTACCGGCAGATCATGCGAATTGAGTATTGATTTTCCAAAATATTAACTGTTACACTGATCTTCAACTCTATTGTCAAAACATGTTCATAAATGTTGCCAAACACACATTCTCTGGGGGAGGGGGGAATTCCAAGGTCATTGAAAGGTCCCCATTTAAACCATTAAAGGTCATCATAAAAGGCCACCATACAAACCGCCGATATATGATTTCCCATTTGAATGTGACAATACTTGTGTTGTAGGAGTTTACTACGCACAGCTAAAAAAAATTCTGAAGTCGTGTTGAGGCCAAAAAACTTTTCTATGGCCAAAACAATTTTTTTTATTTGCTGGAAATCACTCGAAACGAATATTGACTCGTTTTGAGACAAACAAATATTTGAGATCAACCCGTCAAAAACTGAAAAAGCCGTCACATGCAGACCGTCATTTCAAAGGGAATAAAACTTATAAAAATCACAAAGGTACACAAGGAGAATCTTATGCATGATTCTGAGGAAAACTGCCTGAATAGATTTTGAAAAAATGGCCACCAAAGACAAAAATCATCGTTTTTTCAACAAAAAGGGTCGTTATGACCTACCAAGGTCATTGAGGGTCAAATTCAAGGTCACCACTCAAACCGCAAAATATATGATTTCCCATTTGAATGTGCCAACACCTAGGCTCTATCTTGAAGTGTTCTATGAGTCTACTCCACACAGCTCCCATTATGAAGGGAAAATTGGGTGAAATTTTCCAAGTACAAAATTTTTTTCAATGGGCAAAACTTTTTTTTGCTGGAAATGGCTCAAAACGAATAGTAACTCGATTTGGGACAAAAAAAAAATTCCGTCGAGCCTTCAAAAAATCAAAATGGTCGCCCCAAGCTGACTGGCGATTCAAGGGCAACGATACTTATACATGTAATAGAGGTACATGAGAGGAATGTTTAGAAACAAACATTTCGAAACTGATCAGACAGTTTTTGAAAATGGTCACCAAAGTCCTAAATTGCCAATTTTTCGTCAAAAATGGCCGCCAAATCGGCAAAAACGATTCAATGAAAAAAGATTTAAAAACTCATGTCAAAAAAAGAAAATTACAGATCCGGACGGATGACGGACGATGGACGAAAAACCACGACAATAGCTTATCGGCCGTAAGCTAATCAGGAATTGAATATTACAACATTGAAATAAATGTTTTTGGGCTGAAATAGTTAGTTCCTGGTGTTAATACTTAATTCTGGGTTTTGATATTTAATTCCAGGTGTTAATACTTAATTCTGGGTTTTAATATTCAATTCCCGGTTTGAATACTTCATTTTGGGTTTGAACATTTGATTCCATGTTTGAATATCTATTTCTCGGTTTGAATACTTAATTCCGGGTTTCAATACTTAATTCATAGTTTTAGTATTTAATTCCGGGTTTGAACATTTATTGCCCGGTTTGAATATTTATTTCCCGGTTTGAACATTGGTTTTAATACTTGATTCCGGTTTTGAATATTTCATTCTGGGTTTGGACATATATTTCAAGGTTTAAATATTTATTCCCAGGTTTGAACATTTATTTCCAAGTTTTGATAATCAATTCTCAGTTTTAATATTTAATAACAGGTTTTAATTATTTATTTCCCAGTTTCTCTGGTTTTTACCAGGGAGTAAACCATTCTTCAGAAAATAGTTAATGCATTAATATAAAAAACTGAATGTCCCTAATAATCTTCTCTACTTGTAGATATCTGAGATGGCATTAATCTTTTGGTCTGACTTTTGCTTGACGGACCGTAGTGCACCGGTGATGTCTTTGATGAGATAGGCCATGTGTTCAGCTGAAATCTGGAGGCTAGGGTATTTGTGGATGACCAGGGAGGTTGCAGGGATATGGTATCTCTTCGTAGCAAACTTCTCCAGCTGCTGCTCCAGTCCGGGACTGATCTCTCCGGTCTCCACCAAACACAGCAGCAAATCTACACAACAAATACTGGAACACGTCACGTTACAGTCTCCACAAAACACAGCAGCACATCTACACACAAATACTTTTAAAACACGTCACGCTACAGTCTCCACAAAACACAGCAGCACATCTACACAACAAATACTGGAACACGTCACGTTACAGTCTCCACAAAACACAGCAGCACATCCACACAACAAATACTGGAACACGTCACGTTACAGTCTGCACAAAACACAGCAGCAAATCTACACACAAATACTTTTAAAACACGTCACGCTACAGTCTCCACAAAACACAGCAGCACATCTACACAACAAATACTGAAACACGTCACGCTACAGTCTCCACTAAACACAGCAGCGCATCTACACAACAAATACATAAAACACAGCATGCTACAGTCTTAAAAGAAAACACAGCAGCACATCTACAGGACGAATACATAAAACACAATGCAGTTACAGTCTCCACAAAATACAGCAGCACATTTACGAGACAAATACACAAGACACGTCATGCCACAGTCTCAATGAGCAATCTCCATAAAGCACAGTAGCACGTTTAAGCGACAATTGATACAACAAACTTTGGTAGACTCAACTAGAATGACAAAATGTTCCACAATTTCCGAATAAAAATCTCATTATTTCCTACACAGATACTCTGAGTACTGACCTGTGTCAGCGTCGAGTTTAGACATGGTCTGTCCAGGATGCTTTGCCAGATCTACGGCATTCAGTACAGCTTCAGCAGCTTCCTTAATCTGTCCAATTCTACGTGACTTGGAGCCATTGGAGTGGTTGGTATTAGAGCCGGCTGGAGTTAGCGTCCCGATCTCGTTAGCGTGCCAGGACTGCGAGAGTTGAGAATGATTCTCACTTGTGCCATCAATCGCCGACATCTGCTTCCTCTTGTCTCGCTTCTGTGCCTTTTTGAGAACCTTCAACTCGGCCTCGTTGGTCGAGTCGTTGGTTTTGCGAACTCGTGTGCGTTTTGAAGGCGATGAACTGGGTTTGGATTTCTGTGGCAAGCGTCGTTTCTTAGCTGGTGGCTTGAAAGTGTCATCTGAGTCATCACTGGATGTGCTGATAATCGTTCTGGACTTGTTTCCTGCTGCGGTGGTGTTTTCGTCGCTCGACGAGTCTGTCTCGATGTCGAAGGGTGTCGTGTGAGAATTGTCTCCAGAACGATTTTCCTCATCAGAGGTTTCATCATCACTGCCCGATTCTTCCTTGTTCTTACGGATGTTCCTGTTGCCTGACGGAAACATCACCAATGTTTGACAGGTATAAACCTTAGTTACTAAAATCTTTATTATCTAAAACAGTGTTGCAAAACAGTGTTTTCCACATCATATCATGACATAGATCTCTTGACCGGAAGATGTGCGAGACTGTGATATTTACCCTTTCTCTTGTCTTCGTCGTAAGCAAGCTGATGTTTCTTGCTGCAAAATACTCTGTGGTGGATAGAAAACACACAAACCCAGTGAAATAATACATACATTAGGTAGTGTACATATTCTGACGACTGAATATAGCAATTATTATTCTCAGGTATACAAGAGCGTCAGACCTGTACTCAACAACTTTATTTGCCTTGCTGCCAGTCATGACTTCCATGCGCGTGACAGCATCAGCACTCTTGTAGGCACAGTAGAAGTGGAAGGTTTTGCTACAGCGTGCGACGGCGCATCCTGACGTCGCACCTCGACACATCGACGCAGATGTTTTGCTAGCCCCAGACTTGCACAGAAAACAATTCTGAGATCCACAAATACAACAAAAATTGTAACCAGAACACAGTCACCTAGCTGACACATAATGTATGAAGTATATCTTTCACCTGAACACAGAATACAAACCAATTCCTTCCCTCGAAGAATCTCTTCCTTCACATTTTCTGTTATAAAGCCTCCGAGGCCCACTCCCTCTTCATATTCTTCTAAGCCAGCTGAGTATTGCTGTTAGGGAAGAAACAAAATACAATTCATACACAGAGAAATACAAGAATGAGATGTGTACACAGATGCGTGGTATAGCAATGAATTGTTTGAGGTCACTAACCATACAATGAAGGTGAGCCGCCGTATCCTTTCTGCGATACAACTTGCCACAAATGTCCGAGGCCTCTTTGCCACGGTGACAAAAACCACACTTTGCGGCCTCCATCACACCTGTTACAGGTACAAACATACATCACAGGCTAGGGACTTATCCAAACCTGAACATGGAGTTTATCAAGCCTTGTGAGTAAGTGGGCGAAGGCTTCTTTAAGTTCCTTGAAGCATATTCCTCACATTACAATTGCCATGCTGACAAAATAGAACAGTCCGAGAGCGAGCTTCGCATAATTTAAGATCAGCTGGTGATATCAGTTCCAGCATTGCTCGGCTGAGATGTTCAAGTACCTCGTTTCTCCACAATACCAGAGAATGAGATTTATTATCATCAGTGCAGACAAATGCAGATTCCGTCTTTTAAAGCAAAACTCAAGCAACGAGACCCACAGTCAAATAGCCTAAGTATTTCATATGAGACACGCCATGTAAGTATTATTTATCCCGACTGAGAATAGGGTGCAGCTTGTTAATTATGATTAATGTATGGATTTACATGTCATTGATACACCATCATGTCGCTGCGGCCACTATAAGGAACATCTTTCTCAATTCTTGCTATGTCGCCCTTCACATAGTGAGGCACGGCGGACCCTCTTTGCTAACATCGGCAACACAATCACTGACCCTTCTGATGCAAACTGTGCCATAATCAACGCAATAATTCAATATATACTAGTGACCAATCGTTTTCAATTTTGATTCTTCCATTTTACATCAATTCACTCAGTTATAATCAACCCATCAACCATATCATCCGATCATCTCACTATCTCATTATGTAAATGATTTAACACTATCTCGTATGTGATTCTTTGTTGCTGAAACCCATTGATATACGCTTTTGCGTGCTTGTGAATCTGAAAATAAAGTTCACAAAAATAGAACAGTTTTATATCTGTTGAATCTCGTGAACAATCCTGCAAGTATGAGCGACGTTGGAGTTGGTGTGTATTGGCAGCCCAAACTGCAGAGGGAGGTACAACAGGTAGACCTAAAACTGAAATATTATTACAGGTACTTTCAACTTCAGATATCAAACCATCAGCCATGTACATTATTGACGGATGTCACGTTTGATGTCAACAAAAGATGCTCCTCATAAGGCTTACTCCATGCTTATATAACAAGCATCGAAGGTCAAATACAAGGTCATTGAAGGCGACACAGATCGCCATAAATGACAAACAAATCGCCATATATGACTTCCCATTTTGAATTGTCAATATCTGGGAGTACATTTGTGGCAGCTCCAATTATGAAGGAAAAGAGTGGGTAAAATTCTCCATTCTACGGTATCTACCAAACACAGCAGCAAATCTACTTGACAAATACATAAAACACACCATGCTACATTCTCCATTAAACACAGCAGCACATCTACATGACAAATGCATAAAACGCACCATGATACAGTTTTCACAAAACACTGCAGCATCTCTACATGACAAATACATACAACATGTCACACTACAGTCTCCACAAAACATAGAAGCACATCTACAGGACAAATACATAAAACACATTGCACTACAGTCTCAACCAAATAAAAGAGCAGCACATATACGCGACAAATACACAAAACACTCACGCTACAGACCCCATGAGCAGTCTCCATAAAACACAGCAGCACATTTACGCGACAAAGGTACAAACTTTGGTAGACTCAACTAGGATGACAAAATGTTCCTCAATTTCAAATACAAATTTCAATCTTTCCTACTCAGATACTCAGAGTACTGACCTGTGTCGGCGTTCAGTTTAGCCATGGTCTGTCCAGGATGCTTTGGCAGATCTACGGCATTCTGTACAGGTTCAGCAGCTTCCCAAATCTGCCCAGTTCTACGTGACTTGGAGCCATTGGAGTGGTTGGTATTAAAGACGGCTGGAGTTAGCGTTCCGATCACATTAGTGAGCGAGGACTGCGAGAGTCGAGAATTACTCTCACTTGTGCCATCAATCGCTGGCATCTGCTTGCCCTTGTCTCGCTTCTGTGACTTCTTGAGAACCTTCAATTCGGCCTCGCTGTCCGACGTTGAGTCGTTGGTTTTGCGAATTTGTGTGTGTTTTGAAGGCGATGAACTTGGTTTGCATTTCTGTGGCAAGCGTCGTTTTTTAGCTAATGGCTTGTAAGAGTCATCACTGGATGTGCTGATAATCTGTCTGGACCTGTTTCTTGTGGTGGTGGTGCTTTCATCGCTCGATGAGTCTGTCTTATCTCCAGCATGAGTCTCCTCATCGGAGCTGTCGTCATCACTGTCTGATTCTTCCTTTTTCTGTTGGGTGTACCTCTTGCCTACCGAGAACATCACCAATATTTAACAGGTATGTAACCTAGTTACTAAAATCTTTATTATCTAAACAGTGTTTGCAAAACGGATTTATTGACCAGAAAACATGCAAGACTATCAAACTTACCCTTTCTCTTGTCTTCGTCGTAAGCAAGCTGATGTTCTTTGCTACAAAATACCCTGTGGTGAATAGAAAACACACACATCCAGAGACGTATACTACAGTACATGTTTAGCAGTGTACATACTCTGACGACTGAAAATCAAGCAATTATTATTCCAAGGTATACAAGAGCATCAGACCTGTACTCAACAACTGGTTTTCCCTTGCTGTCAGTCATGACTTCCATACGACGCGTGACAGCATCAGCACTCTTGTAGGCACAGTAGAAGTGGAAGTTTTTTCGGCAGCGTGAGACGGCACATCCTGACGTTGCACCTCGACACATCCATGCAGATTTCTTGCTGGTACCAGACTTGCACAGAAAACACTTCTGCGATTCGGAAATACAACAACAATTGTAAACAGAACAAAACACTGTCAGCTATAATATGAAAACTGAAACATAATGTATAAATTATAATAATATATTCTTCAATAAGGAACACAGAATACAAACCAATTTCTTCCCTCGAAGAATTTCTTCTTTCACCTCTTCTATTATGAAGCCTCCAAAGCCCATTTCGTTTCGACATTGTACTAAATCAGCTGAATATTGCTGTTATGCAAGAAACAAAATATGGGTCATACTCATAGAACTACAATAATATGAAGTGTTCCCACGTATAGCAATGAATTGTTTGAGGTCACTAACCATACAACGATGGTGAGCCGTCGCCTCCTTGTTGCGGTGCAACTTGCCACAAACGTCCGAGGCGTCTTTGCCACGGTTACAAAAACCACACTTTGCGGCATCCATCACACCTGTTACAGGTACAAACATACATCACAGGCTAGCGACTTATCTATACCTGTATATTGAGTTTATCAAGCCTTGTGAGTATGTGGACGAAAACACCTTGGAAGCATACTCATCACAATACAATTACAATGCTAACAAAATAGAACAGTTTTATATATGTTGATGGAGTTGGTGTGTATAGGCAGCCCAAACTACAGAGAGAGGTACAACATGTAGACCAAAAACTGAAATTTTACTAGATATACTTTCAATTTCAGATATCGGATCATCGGCAATTTAATCATGAACGATGTAAGCTCGATGTCAACAAAAGATGTCCATATAAGACTTCCTCTATGCTTATAACAAACCTGAGGTCAGTTACAAGCGTTTTGATTCCAGAAGCCACGTGGGGAATATCATGCTATTCTGGGCCTTTCTGGTCTATGTATCGGACCTTATGAGACACTCGCCATATATGACACACAAATCGCCATATCTGATTTTTCATTTGGAAGTGTTAATATCTGGGAGTACAGTTGTGGCAGCTCCAATTATCATGATTATGAAGTAAAAGAGTGGGTAAAATTTTCCAAAATGTTTTTTCGAAGCTTGAATTTTGTTGTTGTCTAGAAATGGCCCGAAATGGCCCAAAAGTCCAAAACGTTTTTCGAAGCTTGAATTTTGTTGTTGTCTAGAAGTGGCCCAAAATGTGTAGTAATATGATTTGGAACAAAAATAGTTTCGAATGATGGACGCAACACCATGACGATAGGCTATCAGACTATAGGCCTGGTAAATTGAAATCAGCCTGAAGGTTGGTATACGTGCAACAGAATCAGTGTTTCCTAGTGCTAATCAGTGTCCAATACGCCAATGAATTGCCAAGGGAGCCACTCCAACTCAACCTGACGCCGGCCTCACCTAAACTCGTCCTGGGCAAGTCAGCCTGGCGGTGGTCTATCTTCGAAGATGAGTTGTCGCAATACATCTGTAGCTTCGAACAGTACATGTATACTGCTTGTTCATGTACACGGATATGAACAAAACCAAATGTTCAGTAGTACATTGCGCGGACAAGCAGAATCGCTCACACTGGAAATTCCTGTGGGAACCCCCTGGGAAGACTGTCACTGTTAGTTCCCGCATCTAGTCACTAATCAAAGAAGGATGACTTCCCATTCTTTTGCTGGAAATGTTGCAAAGACGCCGAATGTTGCTTGCTTTCACCGAACAAGTGTTTGACGATGCGACCCATGGTTGCGTCAAAGTACTGTGATTATGCAATTTATCAATGAACAGCTGGATTACATAGCGGATAGATTTCGTGTGTTAACTTTCAGTTCCTACAGTGATGCCCCAACCACCATGCTGATGGCCGGAAGTCGCCAAAACCGTGCCTGCGCGACTGCCTGCACCCGAAATGCAGAACCTAGACAGTGCTCCAGAAATACACTAATGATGAACTGTCTGTTGATAAAATCTCATGTGTCACTGGCCAAGTTGAGGTTCAGGCATCGGCAGAAAAATTTGCTGCTTACTATGACCCTGCCGATAGTGACACTACAGACTTTCAGGGTTTTGAAGAACACATGATATCAGCTTGCTCATGCGAGTGGGTAGTGCAAGTTTACCAAAGTGTGATATGCGATGAAGAGGGACAATTCCATGAGGTAAAACGCTTTATTCAGTCCTCCATCCCACAGCCGCTGGATGAGATAGGTGACCAACTCCAGGGTGCATCATGAAGTGTTTCTTCTGCAAGGAACAGGGCATTGCTGAATGAAGTGCTAACATTTCAAGGATATCTTGATCTGGAATGGCATGAAGCCATTTGCGTCACGCCCTGGTACCATTGGGTCTGACCGAAGGACTGCTAAAAGTGATTCAGAACCCACGCCACCTACATGTATTGCCCTGCCACAGCGACTTCATCAACGCCAACCCCACAAACGTTAAAGCAGTGGAGAAGGTGCTGCAGGGCAAGGATGCAATAATTCGAGCAACACTTGAAGCTCCAAGCCGATCCACATCTGTGTTCTGACAGTCGTGACATCTGCACCAGCGAGGCCACCACCAATGTCCGGCCCAAAACTGTGTGGTACTACACACTACCATCATCCGGAGTGCCAGCTCGTCGCAACCCCAAAATGCACACCACTCCAAGAAGGCGTGTGCACCCATCATTCCCCACAGGACCAGCGAACACTACTCGAACCTCGCTGCCATGAAGGGATATTGCTTCCAAGTGTTCGCGACACTGGCACCAACAGCATACTGCAAATGGAATGCACTTCCAACGCGAAGACTCCATGCTTTTCCGTGCGAATGACAATCACCGATCATAGACAATTGTCACACCAATCACTAGTGTTGAAGTCAAGTGTCAAATGATTTTTCCAAACCAGGCAAGCCAGCGTATGGACCAGCGAGTGATGTAGCACCAATGTTTCATTGGCGCTGGCCCACCAAAAATATTACAATTGAGTGTAATATTTTTGGGCCCACCTCCAATGGATCAACAAATTAGACAATTGTGGCGAATATGGTTTTACATGGAGCGTTATGATATATATTTTTTTGTATTGCCGGCAAAGTTGTCACTTTGCCACACCATTTTTTATGAATATTTCATGTATTACGGGGAGTCCGGTTTCCACATTTGGGGAATGGATATAGGGGGTTTACTTACATGAATATGTGTTCACATTATACTGACAGTGTTTGTGACACTTCTTATTTCATGGAATTGTTCGTAATTTTCGGAGCTTTTGCTTCGACCTTGTTGACATTAGAGCGTTGGGGGCGAAGCAACCCTCTACATGTCTATGTGCTGACTTTTTTGTGGAGGTTTCATGCCAAACTATCTACGCCCGTTTTGGGGCGTAAACGTTTGCATACCTACTTCGAATGAGGATTTTCTTCGTCCTTGACATAAAATCTCTCGATTTGATGGCAAGCTTTGAATATTCCGCAGATATATAATGCATAAATCGATGTGTTATGTTTGAGAAAATTACGTAAAATGCTCAGCTCGTCTGAAAAAACGTCAAAATGGCGGAGCAGATGGAAATTCACGTTCCCAGAATGCAAAGCAAATTTTACCGCAATGACGCGTATTTTGGAAAGCACAATTTTCTGTGCAGCATTTCGTGCATGCATGTACATGGAACCTTGCTTGTGGCCTTCTTTAGCGTAATGAAGGAAACACAGAGATTCGTTTGCGATACCACGACTACGTTTACCGTAATTTGACGTATGTTATCACATGACAAGGTGTTCCATGTTGGGTTGCGAAACCTTTTTATTCTAAACCGGTCTTTCAATTTTCCCAGTATGCATGTGTTAGCTATATCATGATATCAGATGCAGATATTCCTCATAGTTTCCAATATTTTAAGGATATTTTATTGAGGTTGAATTTCATTTTATCAGGTGTATCTGTTTCATTGAGTTCAAAATAAATGTTTATAGGAATATGATTGAAGTAGACCTATGTGTTTCATCATAATATACGGGAATGAATTGGAATCATGTGGGGGAGGATATGGTCCATTATTATTTTTTTGCGGGGGGGGGGGGGGGGAGTAACGTTATGTAAGATACATTCAGCTTTCGTGGTTCTGGTGATATGCTCGAGCTCTAATGTCGTCTCCCGCAGTTAGCTGCATTTTCTTGTTTTGATAGTTTTCACTCCGCCAGGTGAAGAGTTCCACATGGGGAGGGCTCGTTATTCTTTAGAGCTTGTTTTCGTGCGGGATAAGTATTTTTATAGTTTCATTTTATCATCTTTTGATGACTGGGGACTTTGCCGGGTTAGGCATATAATTCTCAGGTTATATGTTATTCGTTATATCTCCTTTATTTACTGATTTTTGGGTGGGATTTCACGTGTGTTTTCACCGGAAGTGGGGGTACAATAAAACGGGCTTTTGGGACGGGTATCTCCCTCGGGGATTGGCTGGAGCTGATCCAGGTTAATGTGTCCCACTTTTCGAGCCCTTGGCTATAAAACCCTGAGAGGAAAGCCACTCTAGGCAGTACAAACTTTGGAACCAGACGAGCAACATCTAGGACGCGTGCTGCTGCGACCAGTGACCAGTCAGTTGATACTGGAGTACGCCACTTCCTCTGTGTTGTTGAATCAGCCCGCCAGGCAGTGGGAGCACTCACTCAGCTGACTGCGTCATCATTGCCTGAACCGTGGGCTGGCTACCCTGTAAACTGTGTCGATTAGATCTGCGCCGGCTACTAGATCCGCGCCGGCTACGCTATTTGGTATCGACGAATTCTTGGGGTTTGTCGATGTCGACAATCGCGTCGATAGAGCAGCCTTTCTATCGACGGGATCTGATGGCTCGTCGATGTCGACAATCGTGACGATAGCCCACATATGTTTGGTATCGACGAATTCTTGGGGTTCGTCAATGTCGACAATCGCGTCGATAGAGCAGCCTTTCTATCGACGGGATCTGATGGCTCGTCGATGTCGACAATCGTGACGATAGCCCACGGACCTGTTATCGACGCTGTATGGCGGTTCGTCAATGTCGACAATCGTGACGATAGCACACAGACCTGCTATCGATGGAGTCTGGGAGTTCGTCGATGTCGACAATCGTGACGATAACCCACATATTTGGTATCGACGAATTCTTGGGGTTCGTCGATGTCGACAATCGCGTCGATAGAGACCCTTTCTATCGACGGGATCTGATGGCTCGTCGATGTCGACAATCGTGAAGATAGCCCACGGACCTGTTATCGACACTGTATGGCGGTTCGTCGATGTCGACAATCGTGACGATAGCACACAGACCTGTTATCGATGGAGTCTGGGAGTTCGTCGATGTCGACAATCGTGACGATAACCCACATATTTGGTATCGACGAATTCTTGGGGTTCGTCGATGTCGACAATCGCGTCGATAGAGCAGCCTTTCTATCGACGGGATCTGATGGCTCGTCGATGTCGACAATCGTGACGATAGCCCACATATTTGGTATCGACGAAATCTTGGGGTTCGTCGATGTCGACAATCGCGTCGATAGCCCATTGACCTGTTATCGACGCTGTCTGGGGGTTCGTCGATGTCGACAATCGCGTCGATACAGCCCCCTTTCTATTGAGGGGATCTGATGGCTCGTCGATGTCGACAATCGCGTCGATACAGCCCCCTTTCTATTGAGGGGATCTGATGGCTCGTCGATGTCGACAATCGTGATGATAGCCTACAGACCTGTTGTTGACGAAATCTTGGTGTTCGTCGATGTCGACATTCGCGTCAATAGAGCAGCCTTTCTATTGACGGGACCTGAAGTCTCATCGATGTCGACAATCATGACGATAGCACACAAACCTGTTAGTGACAGAGTTTGGGGGGTCGACAATCGCGTCGATACGGCAGCTTTTCTATCGACAAGATATGTACATGTATGGCTCGTGTTGACTTTCTCGCCAGTAGCTAACAGACTTGGACCACAAACCTGGTACTGCTATCTCGTTGTGATGATTTCTATATCAATAGTTGCCAGAACTGATTGATGCTAGTCTTCGAATAAGCTAGCATCATCATGATCATCAGTAATTAATGTTTTTACCCTTCCCAACAGCGATATCATATGTACCATACTAGAATTCCACCAGAAAGATTTTGTTTTTCGAAACAATGTCACATAACTACGGCCCAAGTATCATACGCTGCGCCTTAATACTACTCGTCCACTAAATGAGTGCCATTTATCCCGTCTGTCACCTTTTTAATCCTCATTGAATATAGAGGAAGGCGCAGGATATGATACTTGGGCCATAACTACTGCCATTTGTTATTTTGAAAATTATTTGTCTGCAAAAATCTGCTGGTGGCATAATTTGCAGGTGCAAGCCAAGGTATGACCAGGTCATCTCCTACATGATATTAAAAAACAGACTTGTGTACAGTGAAGTGAGAAGTTTTTGAAGTGATGTCTCTGAGCTCTTTGATCACCAGAATAGGTTTTACAATGGATGACTGGGGATATTGTCTTACAATGGAAGTTTAGGTGTGTGTGTGTATATCGGGGGGGGGGGGGGGAATAAACAAATCATTTATTCTATTCATTGTAGACATCACCAATCTAAACTACAACATGAACATTATTTTTAACAATATTTCACAGGAAATTAGAATATGTGGCATGTATATACAATGAACATATTAACAGTACAGACAACAGATTCATCTCATATTTATTCAATCATATATATTTGGTCTTTTGCCTGTGTAATATCTTTGAGATTTTGTAATATGAAAGAATTCATGTCTTTATGCTAATCTGACTGAAAGTTTGTGTAAAAATGCTGTCCTGATTTAAAGTAAACTAATGTTAACCTAATCAACAATATTTTTCCCGTTAGAGCAAACCTATAATACAACTTATTTGTTAATGTAAATAAAATAACACACTGAACTAGTAAAACTAATGTTAACTTAATCAGCAATATTCTTCCAGTTATAGCAAACCTGTTATTATATATTTGTACATGGGAAAAAAATAATGCACTGAACTAATAAAACTAATGTTAACTTAATCAGCAATATTTTTTCCAGTTATAGCAAACCTATTATTATATATTTGTACATGGGAATGAAAAAAATGCACTGAACTAATAAAACTAATGTTAACTTAATCAGCAATATTTTTTCCAGTTATAGCAAACCTGTTATTATATATTTTTACATGGAAAAAATTTAATGCACTGAACTAATAAAACTAATGTTAACTTAATCAGCAATATTTTTCCAGTTATAGCAAACCTGGTATTATATATTTTTACATGGAAAAAAATTAATGCACTGAACTAATAAAACTAATGTTAACTTAATCAGCAATATTTTTCGAGTTATAGCAAACCTATTATTATATATTTGTACATGGGAATAAAATAATGCACTGAACTAGTAAAACTACATGTAATGTTAACTTAATCAGCAATACTTTTCCAGTTATAGCAAACCTATTATTATACATTTGTACATGGGAATAAAATAATGCACTGTACTAGTAAAACTAATGTTAACATAATCAGCAATATTTTTCCAGTTATAGCAAACCTGTTATTATATATTTGTACATGGGAATAAAATAATGCACTGAACTAATAAAACTAATGTTAAATTAATCAGCAATATTTTTCCAGTTATAGCAAACATATTATTATAAATTTGTACATGGGAATAAAATAATGCACTGAACTAATAAAACTAATGTTAATTTAATCAGCAATATTTTTCCAGTTATAGCAAACCTGTTATTATAATTTTGTACATGGGAATAAAATAATGCACTGAACTAATAGAACTAATGTTAACTTAATCAGCAATATTCTTCGAGTGAAAGCAAACCTACTATATACAATGTATTTGTACATGTATAAAATAAAATAACACACTGAACTAATAACACTAATGTTAACTTGATCAGCAATATTTTTCCAGTTAGAGCAAACCTATAATACAATTTATTTGTACATGTATTAGTAAATAAAATAACACACTGAACTAGTAAAACTAATGTTAACTTGATTAACAATATTCTTCCAGTTAGAGCAAACCTATTACATTTTTATTCGTACATGTGAATAAAATAACACACAGAACTTGTAAAACTGATGTTAACCTAATCAGCAATATTCTTCGAGTGAAAGTAAACCTATTATGTACAATGTATTTGTATATTAAAACTGTTGGAATTATTTAATCACACTGTTACTAGTGAAACTAATGTTCACAATATTTTCAAGTTAATATTATTACTCTACTAACTGTAGTGATAAATTTGTATCGTACATATCTTATTACGTTCTTTTTGTATTTAATATCGGAACTAGAAATACATAACAAGAGTTAACCAAAATACATTGTATACATTGTTACTTTGTACATTGTATGTCCAATAAACATTTTGCACAACCCACCTACCCCAGCGAAGTTCATTATGAAGGCAGAGATCAGCCCCTTTTAAGGCCAGCGGTGATCAAAGGGCTCATACAGACAAGGCTCACAGGAGTCTCACTCCAATGCACACTAATGTGTGATTGAACTTAGGGGATGGCCTTGTTACAAGTCATAAACAACCTTGGACTTGTGAAAGCAGTATATCCCACCTAGCAGATTTCATTTATGTTTGATGGTAATTCAAAAACAAACAGCACTGATCTGACATCATGGTATGTATTGCATTACAGTGTCAGAACTGCTGGGGTTTCCTTTTTGTTATAAATGGGACAATGTTTGTGGAAAGACCCATTAGTTTCACTACAGTGAATCATATTTTAGATCAGAATAAGACTAGGTGAAAAGATTTCTTTAAGGAATTTTCTTATCTAGTACAAATGCAGATTCTGGCTGGACTAATATTTAGCATGCATGACTTATTATTCCTAATACAACTCTAGATATGTCACGGTGTGCTATCGACGCGATTGTCGACATCGACGAGCCATCTGATCCTGTCGATAGAAGAGCTGCTCTATTGACACGATTGTCGACATCGACAAACACCCAGATGTCATCGATAACAGTTCTGGGGGCTATCGTCACGATTGTCGACATCGGCGACCGATCAGCGATTGTCGACATTGACGCGATTGTCGACATTGACGCGATTGTCGACATTGACGAACCCCCAGACTTCGTCGATAGCCCGGCTGTGTTCTATCGACGCTATTGTCGACATCGACGAACCCCCAGACTTCGTCGATAACAGGTCTGTGGGCTATCGTCACGATTGTCGACATCGACGAGCCATCAGATCTCGTCGATATCAAGGCTGCTGTATCGACGCGATTGTCGACATCGACGAACTCCCACACTCCGTCAATAACAGGTCTGTGGGCTATCGTCACGATTGTCGACATCGACGAGCCATCAGATCCCGTCGATACAAAAGCTGCTGTGTCGACACGATTGTCGACATCGACGAACCCCCAGACTCCGTCGATAAAAGGTCTGTGGGCTATCGTCGCGATTGTCGACATCGACGAGCCATCAGATCTCGTCGATAGGTAGGCTGCTGTATCGACATGGTTGTCGACATCGACGAACCCCCAGACTCCGTCGATGAAAGGTCTGTGGGCTATCGTCCCGATTGTCGACATCGACGAGCCATCACATCCCGTCGATAGCATAGCTTGTGTCGTCCCACCAAATTTTGGTATGTCCACGAAATATGGTGGAAGTTACCATGAAGAAGTAACCCTGGAATTGTGGCTTATAATTCTGGAGGCACTGATTTTGGAACAATTTATACATTTTATTTAGCTTTGAACCATATTATATGCCTGAGTTGTATACTCACCTCTAGTATTTTTGTGTTATATTTGGGGGCAGAAACTGGTCTGTTTCACAGTGTGATTTTGTTATGTGTAAACACGGAAGTGTAGTTGCCTGGTTACTATTTTGAATATTGATGTTGACGCTGATCTGGATGTCTATATGTGTTCATGAATAAAGCGCCATTTTATCAAAAAGGGTATAACTGCGTGGCTATCAGTTTGTTCACCTCACACACACACTTGAGTAGACCTGTGGATACATCGCTTGGTCGTTACACAATGTAAAGCCAAACACTTCTGATGGACAGAATGTATAATATCAGTGATAAGTGGGTCATCCAGCCTTGAGGAATCGTTGTGATAACAGCGAAAGTGTCTGCGCGCATGTGGAAGAAAAAGTAATTTTGTAATTTGAATTCACTAGCATAAATTGTATGCTAATGATGTATTGGACTGAACTGGGAAATCAACTTTTAAACACCGAACTAGCAAGTCGAAAACAAGAATTGTTTGCAGGCGTTGGACTGTGTATTTTATTGCGTGTGTGAAAGAAATAATCTGCCTCATTACACACAAAAATGGGTGCAGCAGTTGCACGAATGTCGTCACAAGAAGAGAACGAATTTCTGCCACTGGACAGGGAAGAGCAGCGAACAGCATCGTGAACAGTGAATACATATTTAGGTTATACATATTGAGGATGAGCCTCAACTCCCTATACGAATTACCTTCTCTTCTGGCGAGGTTTTCTTTGAAGGATTCCAGCTACAGGGATCAGGCAAATTCGGTGTGGACTTGCAGTTTGTACAACAGATGGGATTCTCAATGTTGGAGAGAAGGATTCCAGAACTAAAATTGCTGCCCGGGGAGAACTCCAGAATGACAGACATGATTCATCCCATCGTGCCAGCTGATTTCTCAGAAGGAGTTGGACTGCATAAATCATGGTGGCGAAACTTTATGTGAGAAGTCGCCCATGCAACCGACCTGCTACTGCTCGCATCTGACTTAGGACTGTATCTGATGACCATTGCATTGGCACACCATCGCTCTGGCATGCAGGACTATTTGCATGCCAAAGATTTGCGTGGGTACCAACTGAGTACAACACCTTCGCCATCAGCTTCACAATGGGAGTTCTGCACAAGTGGGGAGACCCAACACTTCTGGAGCAGCTCATGGAAGAAAATACCATGCTCCGGAATGAAAACCATGCTTTGTGCAGCTAATGCATCTCTACGGGAGGAGAACGTGCATCTTCATGCCCAAGCCATTGACTCCACCATGCCACCGTCATCCCGAACAAAGGCCTGAATTCCAGCTGAGTTGATGAAATCGCTTGGAGATATCATACCCTTGATCCCCATCAAAAATAGTCTCAGCATCATGGAGAGTTTGTCGCCGCACCCTGCCAAGGATCGAACAGGAGACTGTGCAGATGGTGTTGTGAGCATGACATGCTCACCTGGGTTCTAGGGTGCCCCGAGACCACTCCAATGTTTGGAAAGACATGTTAGAGGCACTCGGTTTTTCACTGTTCAGATCTTAGACTGACTAGGTTTTGGGGAGCAGTAACCTCCGAGGACATAGTTTAACGAAGGGGTGTAATGCTTTTAGAATGTTTTTATTAGTATAGTCCACAGAACCTCCCCTGCACAGACTCCGAACACGATATACATGTCACCACTTGTTCAACATGGTCACCATAATACCCACCATGCACATAGCTCCAAGGTAACACTTCATTTGGATACATTCACATGAATTACCTCTCTTTCAGCCAATCGCCACATGCACGAAATTTTTCACAGACATAGCCGATGAAAAATTATCCTACGAATATATATAGATCATGAATACATAAACAGCTGCAATGGCAATAGGAGAGCTTAGTTTGCCAGTCTCCTGCACTGCGTGACCCAGCTTAGTTTGCCAGTCTCATGCACTATATGAACCATACCACAGATGTTTGCCACGAATTGAAACTATGCGTGAGCCATTTCGTAGTGTTGTATTTTTCCTGGAGTCCTATACACGTTGTAGTATTGATGATAGACGTAGAATCAATACCCAGTATTGAGTATTCTGAGCGAACAAAACAGGGTCCATTATCAAATCTCATAGCTCAGGGACAGATAGTCATATCTGGCATAGGGAGTGAGGAAAAACAAAATTGACAGGAAAACTCATGAACCTCCAAAAATGGCCATTAGGAGGTGAAATCAGGTGTTCCGGAAAGAGTGAGCAGTTCCTGCCCCACTAGTGGCGCCCGTCATTAATTCCCCAAAATTAACATGAAAACAGATCTAGTTGCATGGCAGTCATGGACTTGGTGTATCATGATGACGTACATACAATTTCTCAAAGGCAGCTATGAATCTTGGTAAAACATATCCTTGTCGCAGCTGTTTAGAGACCAGCTGGGCACTTCGATGAACAAAGAATCTCGATCGGTGATGGAAAACGGAAGGATGATTGATATGGGAAAATTCCTGAATGAAATGAATGAAAGTAATGATCAAGCCTTCATTGCGACAACCAAATCGCCCATTTCCTAACATCATCGATGAAAATCATGCACCATTTGTTGTACAAATGTGCCAAAATCCGACAAAATTGTAACTATATTCGGCTATTTATGTTTACTTGAACTGCCGTTTGTCTTTCGAAGCTCGGATATGCTGTGGAACTGGTCGACTTTCAGCTCGCAACTCACAAGTCGCGACCCCTCAGGGATACTATGGAATTCCGGTCACGACATCAACTTGTCACTTGTGAGATGTGACTTGTGACAAGCTTTTCCATAATAAACTACTGTTTATTGTGTCGCAAGTCACAAGTCAAAAGTTGATGTCGTTGACTTGTGACTTAAGACTTGTGACTCCATACTAAACAATAGATTAATATGGAAAAGCAACTCGCAAGTCGTAAGCCACAAGTTGATGTCGTGACCGGAATTTCATAGCAACATACTTTTCATCATCTAAATCCACTCTGTGATGTTCACCCCATTAACATCACAGGGAGGCTTTTAATGCCCACCCCCAGCATCTGTTTTGTTGTTTTGCTATGATATTCTCAAGGTTTCAGTTTCACATTTCCAGAAAATAGAATGGCATTATGGCTCGCCGCAGTCGCTCGTCGCAATCTACCTGAACATGGTTCATTGATCACTGTTGTTTCACTGATGTTGTGCTAGATGTAATCAATACTTGAACAAACCATGCATCTTGCGACGTACAATGCACAAGGGAACCAAATACCGTGACACTTTCCATAGCCTACTTCCGTCACCACCCCGGATGGTGTTCTTATCGATTCGTGTGAAATTGACTAGCCGAAATGACATGTAAAATCGTTACATGTCATTTTTGTATAAAATAGGGAAAGTTATCATCCTACATACGTATTTTGTAACCGAAGGTGAAGGGGGTAGCTAAATATCCCTACACATTTTTAATAAATTTAATGTTGTGAAAATGGTGCAAACCGGCATTTGATGCGAATTCCCCCCCCCCCCTCCAACAAAAAAAATATGCAATGTACATGACTGTTATATCCAACACAGGCCATAGTAGTATTGAGAATGGCTCCATAGTTTATATTGACAAGTCAATAATAATCTACCTTTTCACAAAGATTCATGATTGTATCACAAGCTAAGCACATGTTTTGCTAAGAGCCTAAGAATTCGGAAAGGAAAGGTCACAATAAATCACAGAGTTGTCAAGAATTAAGCGCATTTGATCAATCGTTTTACCTCGATGAAGAGTACATCATAAACCCACGTTTTGTTGCATACTTTTATCTACATTTATTATTTTATCGTGAAAATGGCTGATTTGCGGCATTTGTTGTGTATATTACCTGGTTGAAGTTGATTAGTGAGTCTGATGAATCAATCCCAAACGTTGTGTTCTTTCTAGTCCACACTCATGAAATGTACCGGTATGGCGTCGTGTCATGCATGTTTCTACAGTGTTTCCAAGCAGCGTGTTTCTAGAATCCTCCACCCTAACACATGCAGTAGTCGACCCTGCTGCTCATGGCCATAAACTATTTTTTATCCTTAAGCCACAATTTTACGCAGTATACATAGAGCATGATGCTTTAACAACTACTATATATACCACTGTAATGACGATACGAGAGTGGAACGTTACATATCCACCATGACGAGAAAATTGAGCGACGCCTGACCTGTTTCTCACAGGTACAGGTGAGCCAACTTTCACATTGAAAGTAGAACATTTCCCAGAATCCTATGCGCGTTGTGATATCGATGAGTTTCGACGAGAACCGCAAGCGATGGTGGAAAGTGATGATTAAAGTGATATTGGCAGTAAGTTATGGATTTTTCCATAACTTTCTGATTGAACGAAGAAAACATAACAGTTATATATCTGAACTTGTATGCTCATGCAAACAGATGCCCCTTTCTAATTGATTTCGTTGTGAGTTTCTGGTGGACATATTTTGAGTTTATTTACATTAACGCCATTCTCGGTGCTTTGTATCCCTTGATGCAATGCGATCCCAGCTTACTCGTATATGTTCGAGCCAATCGAGCGTGAAATAGGTTAAGTCAGAGATAACTCTGAGTGGCGCACAAAACAAAAGAAAAGCGGCCGCTAGTACTGTCATATGCTTGATTTATCCATCTGATCAAGCATAGTTTGTTGTGCAACCTATTTTTCTGAGACCACAGGCATATATGTAATTGATTTAGAAAAAATTAGCCCAATGGGCTAGAAAGGTTACCGGAGAAATATACAGAGTTAAGCCGAGAAAGTTGAAGGTCAAATTCAAGGTGACCACTGAATTTTGCCTCATCGCTTCTCCAGAATCGATAGGCCTACATGTTATAAATATTTTGTCATATATATTAAACACCTTTTATATCTACTGTAGCCGTGTTTTACAAGAGTATCAATTATTAATCGGATCGACACATCTGTCTCCAATGGTTAGTGTGTTCGCCTTCAAATACAAATCTGGATAAGCCCCTATCGTCACTGTAGGAACCCCCGATCGAAGCGATTACCGTAACGCGCGTTACGGTAATCAAAAACATGGCGGAAGGTGAGTCGGTTCGAATATAAACTGCGTTATTTGCGGGGTATCTCGGGTATATTATTGGAGTCACAGTGATACATATATATCAGACGTTGTGGTAAACAGATCGGTACTGTTTCTGAAACGTTTTGTATAGTTTCATGCGAGTAAGGAGAGATTTTAAAATTTGTTAAAGATTACCGTAACTTCTAGGCTTGATTACCGTAACGTTGGACGGCACAGTGAGGCAGATTACCGTAACGTGTTGTATTACTGCCCTGAAATCACTGGGATTTCTCGCATATACCGTCTCAAATTAGCAGGAAAATGACAAATACATGTATCCACATCAATAATGCACAATGAAACGTTCCATTGAATTCACCTATCCCTTGTCGCAGTGTTAACAGATAGCATGTTGTCAAAACACCAGTTTTCAAAGTGTGATAATGCTATTTTAATTTCTTCTCAATAAAAGTGAAATAAAAAAAAAAAAATTCGTTCCCTGAGGGGATTTTCTTAGCTTTGGCAGTGATTACGGATGGTTCCTCAGTGCTGTTGAGACGGCCGCGAGGAATTTTCTTCATTCAATCGGAAGGATAGGAAACGTTTCATTGTGTAATGGTCGCCGAATGCATAAAATAAACTGATGTTGATAATATATTTGACATAAATTTCCTCAATTTAGATTCGCAATGCAGTGTCCTACAACAGCCGTTTGAAGCTGTGTTATCATTTTTGGTCAAACACGGAATACAGCACCACAGTGGGTCCAACGATGCATTGACTATCAGACGAAAATGCCTTAATCAACCAACCGGTGCCTTATCTGGTGTGCCAGTACAACATAAATTCTGGCTGAACTTCGATTCAGTAACGAAACAGAAATTAAATGTGTATCCCCCCCCCCCTTCTCTCTCAATTATGGACAATATACCATTCATTTTCAGTACATTTAAAGAATGTGCGTTGAAATAAGATTTCATTAACTAACATCTCACAATGAGCAGTAGCGACAACCTTGATAGTACGACCTTGTATTTCCGACCTTGTATTTCCGTGTTTGTGTGTTCTTGTATTTCTTTGCTATTTTACAGCGACGATTATTTATATGAAACATAACCATGACCACATATTGGGTATTTAAGACAAAATGATAAAAACAACCTACCTCCACTTCTCCCTTTACAGAATATATACATTTTTTTTATTAATTGTTATTATATTCATTTTATCAATGACTATTAACTACTACTTGTCTTACCGATAAAGTAAGTACTCAGGTCACGTCTTCGTCAGATCGCCATTTCTCGTCCACCTATCACTATTTTATTTATACGTGTATTCATTGTATATGTTGTATTTTTGTAGGCTTGAAAATAATGGTTTAAATTAAAAGTTACTATTGAATTGAATTCTTCCCGGGCATGTTTGCTGTAAAATAGATAATGTGCTGTTATAAGAATGATCAAGTGTTTGTGCGTCCTTTGGCCTGTGGGTACTTTCCCTGGCTGTGCACATTCACGTAAAATATGATTTTACATAAATAAGTTATCTCAACAGCCTAGGTTCCATCCTGACCAAGATTATTCTAAATTATGAGTCATATGCACTGGAGGAGGCAGCACACACTACTTTTACACTTGAGGTAGTCCGCTCCAAACATTGAGGGGAGGGGGTCAAAGAGTTTTTTTTAAATCAATAACTGTATCAACATAATCTAGCGCTTCAAAATGACTCATTGTATAGATTAACTGATCAGCATCCAAAAACTGAAGAGAAAATAGGGGGTCACCATATCTGTTCGCAGGGAAAACAAGATGCAAGATGTGAATATGGACACAAAAATGTGCGAAAATGACATATTTTATGTAATTTTAGGTAAATATTTGTGATTTTGATGGAATATGTCGAAAAGACCAGCACTGTTACCCCTACATTCTTTTCAATATTAGGATCTGATCAGTTACTCTATAAAATAGGTCAATCTGAAGAAATAATATTCATGAAATAGCTTTTAAATTGTGACTCTTCGTTACCTCACTGTTTGTAGCGGACTACGTTAAATCACTTGAAATAGTATTTTGACATCTCACGTTACCGTAATCCGTCCTAAACGTTACGGTAATCATAGCTGTCAAGCTTGATGACGTTACGGTAATCCAGTGACATTTTTTCGCAGGCAAAATAAACGTACATACAGTAAGTTGAGACAATCGTCCAACTCACTGAATGTTAAACATTGTCCAAACTCCCATATGAATGCTGCACGTTTATAAAACAAATCGTGATTTCTTTGGGAATGGAAATGGACGATACGAAGCGACTGGCCTTCCGCCATGTTTTTGATTACCGTAACGCGCGTTACGGTAATCGTTTCGACTGGGGGTTCCTACAGTGATCGTGTCATCGGTCGATCGTCTCATCGACCGGCTCGTTGATGCTGCGACATGTTATGCTCAAGGTGGTCATAACGTTGTTTGTATAACTTTGTAAGTTCGTCACGAACGACAAACGTGGAGGTATTTTTTGACCTCTACTCCCGCTCCAACCCTTCTCCCAGTATTTTCCCTATTCATACTGCATCCAGAAATTCCGTGGGTGTAAAATGATGTACACAACATCATGTAGACAACATCACACAAATTTCAATTAAAGTGATATTGGCAGTAAGTTATGGATTTTTCCATATCTTTCTGATCGAACGAAGAAAACATAACAGTTATATATCTGCACTTGTATGCCCAAACAGACGCCCCTTTCTAATAGATTTCGTTGCGAGTTTCTGGTGGAGATTTTGAGTTTGTTTACATTACCGCCATTCTCGGTGCTTTGTATACCGTGACGCAGTGCGATTCCAGCTTACTCGTGTATGTTCGAGCCAATCGAGCGTGAACTAGGTTAAGTCAGAGGTAACTCTGAGTGGCACACAAAACAAAACAAAAGCGGCTGCTAGTACTGTCATATGCTTGATTTATTCATTTGATCAAGCAAAGTTTGTTTTGTAACCTATTTTTCTGAGATCACAGGCATATATGTAATTGATTTGGAAAAAATAGTTTTCCTGCCAACATCACTTTAAGACATCCGTTTTTAAAAACCGGTAACAACATTGTTCACGGACTAGATCTAGTGTGGTGTAGATCTATCGCTTAGAACATCATCCAACTGGTGACACTTGACGGCTACGTAAAGTATTTTGTTTCCTTTGAGAGTGTGGGCCAGCATATCCATGTACATCGACAGTTCTTTCATCAGTTCATTCTATCTTCATAACAAACATAAACTTATTATACTACATCTAGTAATAGTTTATCTAATAACGTATAATAATATATATATATTAAAAAAAAAAATTTTTAAAAAAATCGATCAATTTTTACATAGTCACAAATCCATAAAATGTTTTCTATATTTGTTTATTCCTCGACTCTGTTATCATTTGTTAATTCGTCTGTACTCTGCAGGTATAAATATATATACTCTCAAATGTGTCAGTTATCCTCTGTCATTCATACAAGTATTTATCATATTACAATGTAAATATATAATATTTATAATTTATTTTGTTTTATAATGGAAGTCCAATTCCGCTGACGGTTCAAGGCTGTTTGCCCTAGTTCCAGTGTTATTATATACATCTATAATTTCATTATTTATATATCATAGATTATATTTTACACAAAATATGTATATAATGTTTTTCGTGCGAGTGTCTGCTCTTGTTGCGGGATTTATCCTGGGAGTCCAATTAACAGGCTCCAGAGCTTTCACTGTCAGTTGGGCTGTGTGCCCTAGTTTCCAGTTTATTATTCATGTCTTTTATATATATTTACATTTTTTTCCAGTATTTATTCCTTTATTCTATATGTACTATCCTATAATTTTTTATACCATATATACATATATACAATATACAAAAAAAAAAAAAAAAAAAATGTATATATTTACCAATATGTGTTAATGTCAGTGTCTGCTCTCGTTTCTTAATTTATCCTATTATACTCGGATTTTTCTAACTCGTTTACACTGTTTTTCGCTAATATTTTTGTGATGCTTAACGCTATCGTTCTATAACTTGGCATACTTCACCTGGGAGTCAAACGGCAATTTGCTACCAAATTTCAGACCGCTATTCCAAAAATTGAAAAACTTGGCAATCTACCGCAATGTTAAATTTAGCCCTATTATTTAATTTCTGGGCCCGCACACAATTTTGTGCATTTGCTCGGTTTGGTAGCGGAGTAATGTTTCAAAATCAACATGTTTGTGTAGAGTACACCCCAGTGTATCTTCTGGTTCAAAGCTACAATAATATTTTGAATCTTGATGGATGTAAACAGGACCAATTCCTCGAATATGCTGAGATTCTCGAGATCCTGTTTTGGGCTGAAATTTAACATTGAGGTAGATTGCCAACTTTTTCAATTTTCGCGATAGCTGTCTGAAATTTGGTAGAAAATTGCCGTTTGACTCCTAGGTGAAGTATGCCAAGTTATAGAACGATAGCATTCACCATCACGAAAATATTAGCGAAAAACAGTGTAAACGAGTTAGAAAAATCCGAGTATAGTCCAATTAACAGGCTCCAGAGCTTTCCCTGTCAGTTGGGCTGTGTGTCCTAGTTACCAGTTTTATTATTCATGTATTCTATATATATTTAAATTTTTCCAATATTTATTCCTTTATTCTATATCTACTATCATGCCATTTTTTATTCCATATATACATATATACCATATCTACAAAAAATATGTATATATTTACCTATATTTACTATAATGTGTTTATGTCAGTGTCTGCTCTCGTTGTGGGATTTATCCTGGGAGTCCAATTAACCGGCTCCAGAGCTTTCGCTGTCAGTTGTGGGCTGTGTGCCCTATACTCTGATTTTTCTAACTCATTTACACAGTTTTTCGCCAATATTTTTGCGATGCTAAACGGTATCGTTCTATAACTTGGCATACTTTACCTGGGAGTCAAACGGCAATTCTTTACTGAATTTCAGACCTCTATCACGAAAATTGAAGAAGTTGGCAATCTACCCCTGTGTTAAATTTAGCCCTGTCATTTAAATTTTGGGTCCGCAACACAATTTCGTGCATTTGCTCGGTTTTGTAGTGGTGCAATCTTCCAAAATCAACATGTTTGTGTAGAACACACCCCCAATGTGTCATCTGGTCTAAAATTACAACAATACTTCAAATCCTGGTGAATGTTAACAGGATCAAATCCTCGAATAAGCTCAGATTCTCGAGATCCCGTTTTTGGCTGAAATTTAACATTGGGGTAGATTGCCAACTTCTTCAATTATTGCGATAGAAGTCTGAAATTTGGTAGAAAATTGCCGTTTGTCTCCGAGGTGAAGTATGCCAAATTATAGAACGATACCATTTAGCATCGCGAAGATATCGTCAAAAACCGGTGTAAACAAGTTAGAAAAATCAGAGTATAGTTACTAGTTTTGGTATTCATGTCTTTTGTATATATTTACATTATTTATATATCATAGTATATATATATATATATATATATATATATATATATATATATATATATATATATATATATATATATATATATATATATATATATATATATATATATATATATATATATGTGTATATATATATTTGAAAATATTTCAGTTGTGGCCGGTGTGCCCTAGTTCCAGTATTTATTCATTTAGTCTATATGTACTATCAGACCTTGTTTGTATACCATATATATATACATATATATCATATGTACCACAAGAAAAAAAAAAAAGGTATATATTTATCAATATTAACCATATATATAATGTGTTCAGTGTCTGCTCTCCTTGCGGGATTTATCCTGGGAGTCCAATTAACAGGCTCCAGAGCTTTCACTGTCTGTTTCGGGCTGTGTGCCCTTGTTACCAGTGTTATCATTCATGTCTTTCCTACATTATATATATACATTATTTATTAAACCCTGTCACTTACTGGATGTAAGTGGCCATGACCTTGGTATTGTTTAGGGCTGATTGCCCTTGGTAATATTTAGGGCCAACTGCCCGTGCTAACGTTTAGGGCTGACTGCCCGTAGTAACGTTTAGAGCTGACTGCTCATGGTAATTTTAGGGCGGACTGCCTGTGATAATGTTTAGGCCTGGATGATCGTGATAATGTGTAGGGCTTACTGCCCCTGGTGAAATTTAGGTCGGTCTGCGGTAATGTTTAGATTTCAGTATTATATATTTTATATAGTTCCTCCATTAGATATTTTCATATATTTCATAAATTAAATTTAAGTATACGTGTATATTTTAAGTACTTTACTTCACAATTCATTTTATCAAATTTAATTAAATTTTCACCTCCTCCTGTCTCGCTTCAAAAGATGCTAGCGTATTATAAATTCGTTGGTGTTTATGGTTCTTGTTATTCATTTCCAGTAAATCTCCATCACGATACCTCTTTCATTTCGGAGTTCAATCTTGTTCGAGTATTTATCACGTTAAATGTTGTTCCACAGGTACTCGTTCTCGTTTTCTAATATTGCAGAATATGCCTCCACAAGAAAACCAAGGCTGTTGAGCCATTTGCCAACGTAACAGTACCCCTCGACTCTGGAGCCGACAATCTAATAACTGCTGAGCATGTCTTCACGTGTAAATTCATAGGATGCTCACGCTCCGGATCCCAGTGCACCTAAAACCACCTCCAACATCAATACTGCCATTACGGGTGTAGGTCAGGTGCCTCTCCTGTCAACAGCCGAGGACCTCAGGCTGTTATTACCCTCCAGTTACACAGCTGTGGGTCAGGAGTTCCAGCCTCCCAGTCAGGGTGCTGCAATTATAATCATCGATCTCAATCTGTGGGTCATGAGCCCCAGTTCCATCTCTAATTCTAGATCTTAGTGTCTAGCTGTGGGTCAGGAGCCCCAGCCTGCAAGTCCGGGTACTCAATTCTAATCATCGATCTCAATCTGTGGGTCAGGAGCCCCAGTCCATCTCTAATTCTAGATCTCAGTGGCTAGCTGTGGGTCAGGAGCCCCAGCCTGCAAGTCTGGGTACTCAATTCTAATCGTCATCTCAATCTGTGGGTCAGGAGCCCCAGTTCCATCTCTAGTTCTAGATCTTATTGTGTAGCTGTGGGTAAGGATCCCCAGCCTGCAAGTCCGGGTACTCAATTCTAATCACCGATCTCAATCTGTGGGTCAGGAGCCCCAGTTCCATCTCTAATTCTAGATCTTAGTGTCTAGCTGTGGGTCAGGAGCCCCAGCCTGCAAGTCCAGGTACTCAATTCTAATCATCGATCTGAATCTGTGGGTCAGGAGCCCCAGTTCCACTCTAATTCTAGATCTTAGTGTCTAGCTGTGGGTCAGGAGCTCCAGCCTGCAAGTCCAGGTACCCTAGTCTAATCATCAATCTCAATCTGTGAGCCAGCCCCCCAGTTCCTTCTCTTAATTCCAGATCTCAGTCCCTAGCTGTAAGTCAGCAGCTCAAGCTGCCCCTGTTCTGGGTTTTTCTATTACAGAATTATCACCAGTCCTTTCCTCTTACCCTTCCCTATCCTAAACAATATTTGTGATGGTTAGGAAACCAAGAATTCTTCACAAGCACTCCACCTGGTTAACCCAACCCCCTTTTTCAATTTTTACAATATCTTTACGTAGCTTTACACTTATCTTCCACTCTCATACACAAATCTAAATTTGTTCCTCAATACCTTTAAATTACATTATAAAAACTTACATTCCTCTTTTATCTCTACCTTACTAATTTCCAAACTCATCCTATTACTGAGTGTCGTCTGGCACTTGTTGCAATGTTCAATATCAATATTCCACATATCATAATCCTATGTCAACATTTTTCATCAATTAATTGTAGTCTACCTTTATGTAAGTGTGTTTAAATTATAACTCTAGCTCCAGGATATTAAAATTTTTTGTTGTCGACCTGTTAACCCATCGTTCTACATCAAGTCTTATTTCTTTAACATTTTTCCCTAAGAATTAGTGGCCTTTTCATAGTATACCATAAACATTTTCCCTGCATACATATGATTAGTGAGCTCACAGAGATCTAGGAGCATGGATGTCCATCTTCTCTATGTTCAAGGGTCGTCCAAGCTATCTTTCCCTTTACTACTAGTAATTCATTTGCTTCATCCCATCCCATTTGCTTCGTTTCTATGATTAATCAACAAAGTCGTGGCCAATGGGAATTCCACTTCCAATTTCCAAATGTTCCTCCTCCAAAATACAACTATTATGTTTTTGGTACTTTCCCCGTTGTCGATTATATTTCATACAATTCACAATTCAGTCCAAACATTCTGGTACTAAGGGTATCACCATTACATTTCGGCTTCGTTTTCAGGTTTCACCCCTTTCTCGTTTGACAGATCCTCGTCCAACAAACTTCACTGACCCAGTATCTTATCCATTCACATTCTTCATCGGAACCAGTATTATTTCCGGTGTTACGGTCACTATATGTTAATCCAGAGTTTTCATCAATCGCCGTTGGATTTTTACTCTTGTCATTCTCATCCTTCGTAATCAATTCGGGTCAAACTAGTAACAGTCAGTCTCACCATTTCAGGCATGTTAATTCTAGAATATTCTGATCATTTTCTACCCAACATTACATTGTTCTTTGTCAAGACCTACGGTCTATCTATTCTCATCTACTTTTTTCTTCACATCATTTAATGGTCAATTTTTGTTCATTCCCAACTCCCTCCGTCTTTGTTCATTTATATCGGGGTTTCATTCGGGTCTTATGTTTTACTCCTAAGCTGAGACGGATAAAATCAGCAACTGTCTTACTTGCTTATATCCCACAATTATAGTTTAAGGGTCGTAGTTGTCGTCCTAGGTTTTTCTTTTTCGTGGTAAATGTGATGTCCCCTGGACGGATGCTTTACTTTCTTGGATCCGGCTGGGTCGGTTTTGGCTGTCACCATTCCCAGTTCCTGTGAATGCTTTGTGGCGCGTGTCAGCCTTAGGTTCTGATTTTTGTCGTTCATATTTGTGTTATTTACCCACATATCATGGTAATTGTTAGTCATAACCCATTTCCAATAATTATGTCTTATTTCTCATTGTAACTAATTTTATTGTAACTACCTCAACTTCATTATGTTTGTATATTATAATTTAAATAATTATATTTTTAAATAAACCAAGGTCAAATCCCAGTCGGTTAGTTACTTTATAACAGCAACACACACAATAATCAGTTTGTGGACGCAGGCTACAAACGGGTTTGTGTGTGTTAGCGTGCCGGTAGTCTATCCCCAAGGTTATCATTCCCGCCTTTTTATCCGTTCTTCTAATTTTTACAGTCCGCATTTTATGTGAATTGGTATCCCTTGACAACATTACCTGATTATTCAACCAATGACAATCTCTCTTTTCGACTAGATGCTCCTCGAGGTTGTTTTCCTTTCAATCTTTCAATTTTCCCACCCAACCCACCCTTTTTCCTTGTCAATATTATTTACATACAAGTACCGTTGTATACTATAGTACTATATATCATATCACTTCATTGTCATGTAATCTCGTGTTGTTTCTCCGTTATATTCAAAATATAATCTTATCTTGTATTTCTTCACTTTGCTATATTATGTGTTATTGTACTATTTTAGAATTATGTCTAATGTATCTTTTTTCAGTTTGTGTACTATGTTTCTTCCATGTATCATTATGTACGGTAGATCGTATTTACTGTGAACGCGTGTCAGCCTTAGGTTCTGATTTTTGTCGTTCATATTTGTGTTATTTACCCACATATCATGGTAATTGTTAGTCATAACCCATTGCCAATAATTATGTCTTATTTCTCATTGTAACTAATTTTATTGTAACTACCTCAACTTCATTATGTTTGTATATTATAATTTAAATAATTATATTTTTAAATAAACCAAGGTCAAATCCCAGTCGGTTAGTTACTTTATAACAGCAACACACACAAAATAGGTTAAGTCAGAGATAACTCTGAGTGGCGCACAAAACAAAAGAAAAGCGGCCGCTAGTACTGTCATATGCTTGATTTATCCATCTGATCAAGCATAGTTTGTTGTGCAACCTATTTTTCTGAGACCACAGGCATATATGTAATTGATTTAGAAAAAATTAGCCCAATGGGCTAGAAAGGTTACCTGAGAAATATACAGAGTTAAGCCGAGAAAGTTGAAGGTCAAATTCAAGGTGACCACTGAAATCGCCATATATGAATTTCGCTTGAATGTGCATTTTGGCCATTCTGACCTTCCAAGGTCATCGGTCAAAATCGAGGTCACCACTGAAATTGCCATATAAAACTTCCCATTTGAATTTGCCATTATGTAAGCCCCATCTTTAAATAATCCATTCAAATGGCTAATTTGACATTCAAGGTCATCAAAGGTCAAATATTTCATTGAAAAAGCGGGCAAAAACGTGTCTCAGATCGGAAGTAGATTGATGAAAACACATCTTTTTCAAAAGCGTGTAACTTTTTAATCAATTCGGTGACCCTATCTTTTTTTGCTTGATTTTCACTCAGTACAATATAAATATCAAAAATAAGTTAAAACATAAACATTCTTATGGGTTTCGGAGAGTGTCCCACTTGGCCTTAACCGAGATATTGGCATGTGATGACATTGAGAAAGAAATGAGGTTAAAAACTTGAGATTGATCCTTTGAGTCATTTCGGCTCAAGTTTAAGGTCACTGATGATGCAACTATTAATATATAACTCCCTATATGTTTGTAATACAAACTTGAACAAAATGAACTCAAATGTCATCAAAATTTGGCATATATCATATCCTATATGTCCACAATTGATTCCCAAAGTGCAAAGCTGGTATTAAGGGAGATATTAGCTATTTTGTGTTCTGACCTTGAAAATGAGGTCAAAGGTCGAAGTTAAGGTCATCATAATTTTCGGAATATATCATTTCCTGTATGTGCTCAATTGATTCCCGTCGATACTAAGCAAGATATTGTCCATTTTGTGCTCTTACCTTGAACATTAGGTCAAAGGTGACATTCAAAGTCACCAGAATATTCAGCATATATCATGTCCACAATTGATTCCTAATCCGTAATCTCAATATTAAGTGAGATAATAGTAATAATGTGTTCGATTATGAAGTATATTAGTATTTAACATTGGAAAGTCCCATTTGGGCCATGTTTGTGATTCAAGGGCAACAAAACTCATACACATCATAAAGGTGCATAAGGGGAGTCCGATAATCCGATATTATTTTCAAGCGTTACAGGAGTACAGTGGGAACAGCTTCCATTATGGAGGGACAACAAACTAGTTGGCTCTCCCTTACACATGTACATGCCACATGTGTGAATGAACACAAAATGAAAAAATAAAGAAAATTGGTTCAATATTTTATTTTCTGTAAAAATCAACCGATCTGAATAAATAAACATTAATAGTGTTTTCAAGAAGACCCAATCTTGTGTATACAACAAACTCAATCATGTAAAGAGAATTGGTTCAATATTTTATTTTCTGTAAAAATCAACCGATCTGAATAAATAAACATTTATAGTGTTTTCAAGAAGACCCAATCTTGTGTATACAACAAACTCAATCATATAAAGAGAAGTGCACAATTTGAAAGTGAATGTCAGGTATATGATACACACATATATATTTGTACTTTGTTTAAAAAATTAAACAAGTTATTTAGTTCCCAGAGTAAAGATGTATAGATATGTTTGCAAAATACTTAGTAGTAATAAATAAATATCGAAATATCACAGAAACTGGTAGAATCTTGAACCATACTTGTTTCATCAGAATTTTTTAAACTTCAGATGTATGTTTATCGTGTAACCTTACGTATTTGAACGGAGAAAAAATACAGTTCTAATCTGTAACTATTGGTATAAAAGAGAAATAATAGAGAATACAACAGTGCAGTTTGAGGTTTTGAAACTGTGGAAGCTATACACTTAAGTGCTCGAAATATATTAATACGTATATTAATTGACAACTTAAAAATACAAGAACAATGGAGTGTGACCCTTAGTAATACTGATCTATATTATTAATCATGTTAATACACAGGTATGCTATGCACCCCGTAAGGAGCTACATGTCTCCAACCAAAAAGTTTCATTTCTGCAACTCATACAGTGGTTAGGAACAAATCAATTTATCTTACAATTTATATTACTGGAAATATCGTGATCTTGCCATAGTACATGTGAAATGTAACTCATTTATTTGGGTGTCAGATTTCAGCATCGTTCGATACTATTTTCATCCGGTATGTGGTAGATTTTGAGACACAAGCATTTATAACATTACCACCGAGTACAGTATATGGCATCGCAAAATGCACACGTTTATAGCCTGGCCACTGATGAGATGATATCGTGCACACAGACGTTTATAGCCTGGCCACTGATGAGATGATATTGTGGACGCAAGCGTTTATAGCCTGGCCACTGATGAGATGATCATGATATTGTGCTTAGAATAATTCAACCCGGTCAGTCATAATGTAACATTTGTGTTACATGTACATGATGTACATAAAATATATTTTATAGATATAACTGCATGGTCATAAAGTCCAACACCCAGATAGATGAGCTCATTTCAATGATACATAGCCTATATGTAATATGCAATAAATATAGCAGTGAACTTAATATTCAGCCATCTCACAACATTGAAGATACACATGTACATATATTGCAATATGTAAGTATATTTGAAAGATATTTTAATATACAAATGACGTTCACAATAAATGTGTCGAGTGACAGTTCCATACCACGAGACTGTAGAATCTATTTCTATTTTCTTTGTGTGTTTGAAACATCAACAAAACTACAATTAATACTACTATTCGACACCAAAGTATATGGTAACATCCATTGTGAAGACATTAGTTCTACACCATATTCAGAAGACGAAAATTTACAGATTTTAAACCAGACAGCATTTTTCAAACCCGAGAGCATCTTTTCAATACAATAAGAAATATTTATATTTTATATGTGTACAATAAATAGTATGATCATAATATAGTATACCTGATACGAGTACGATGGTCCTGTCTTTCAATTATTTACAACACAAAAAATGTGACCAATATATGCATCAAGCAACAAAATATACAAATGACTGATACAAATGATTGATTTATTTAATAGATGTTAAACCAGCCCTTATTTGATATGTATCAATTATTTTGTTTTTCAACAGATATATGTATAATGCAAAACTGACATACCCCAATAAGAAGCACAAGGGAACTGCAATTTACTTAAATATGTTAAAACAATGTAAAATGGTACTACAGTAAGAAATATTTAAAATGCATGTACAGTGATATAAACTTAAACAATGCAATATACTAGTCCTCAAATATGACCCCTGTTTGCAACAAGCTGCATTCAAAATCAATCTGAATGAGACAAATCATTCATAAATAAACCAAAAGTATGACATGTCCACCATAAATGGAATTAAATGTTCTCGGTATTTGAAGTACAAATTGTACACAATACGCATCTGACAATAATATATAAATATATATATAGAGAGAGAAAAGTGATTCACACATTTATAATATCAATTGATTTGTTCATCAAAAGATATGATAGAAACTTGACAAATTTATATACTTTTTGATATACCATTCATAAGCAATCTATCATTCACATACCAGAATGACAAATTTCTACAATGCATTACAGCCCAAAAGTATGACCCCTCCCTGTAACAATAAACATACATGTACATGTAGCAACATGACTGAAGACGAAAATGATGGACAAGTGATTGAGACATTCACAATATATATCAATTGATTTGGTATTTTAAATAAGCTTCTCTCTACTAATGCAACGAACACTCTGAAAAGTCATTTTCGCTATTTTATTTTTCCCATCCACACCAGAGGGGTCATACCACATGCCCCCCCCCCTCCACTTGGGGCCAGGCAGTATTATAAGAACCCGATTACCCTTAACGTTTTTGGTGCCTGAATCAAATTCGTAATCCCTTGTTACACTTCATCGATGCAAGCAACTATTGCTTTATGGTTAGACCAAGGACATTCCAATGTAGTCGTCGATATAGAGTTGATGTTCGTAAAAATTAAATCTACTGTTGAGCCATGGTCTGTTGTAGGTGAAGTCATTATGTTAGTACACTTGAAAGTATTGTTCATAAGTTGTTCTAGGCCAGCATGCGACTTTTCACGTTGATCAAAATTGAAATCTCCCAATATAATGAGATTCATTGTCGGGTCAACCATACTTAACAATTCGTTCTTCATTAAGCCCTTGAACATCTCGAATGAAAATGCCGGTGATCTGTACAAAAACACTATTTGGATGGGATTGGACACGTTGCCAGTTTTAATGAATGTGAATTCTAATGAGACAGAACTAAAGCGGTCGTATATTAGAAAATGGTCAGAGTGCTCTTTGTGGACAAGAGATAGCAAACCATGATGTGGACGACATCTGGATGATGTGTGCATTTCTTCGTCGTTTCTGATCGGGAAAAAATTATCAAAAGAATAACTATCTTCTGGATCACTTTCAGTTAACCTCGATTCTGCAAAAGAAATTACATCAGCATTTAGAAAATTGGTATCTGCCACTATATCTTCGAAATGAGCATGAACTGACCGTGCATTGTGAAACACAACCTTAAAGGTGTTCATCTGATACAGAGGTGTATAACAGAGCTGAACAGTAGCATCTTTTCTTAATCTTTCCATTTCTTTTGTGACATAATCACATGTTGCTATTTTGTCTTCATTTAGTTCTAAGATATGAAGATTCGCAATATTCTGTGCTCTACTTAGTGCTACATAATGAATATGGTCTCTCCGAGTTGACCCCAAGTGAATAACAACTTTTGGCAATGTTTCTCCTTGAGCTTTGTGAACTGTTTTGGCAGCTGCAGACCTCAGAGGAAACTGTATTCGGACAGCATGTACATTTTTGCCAACAGTAAACTTTCGCTTGATGTCGAAAATTGGTGTCCATTCTGGTGAAATTTGGGGGGAATATAATGGTCGATATTTTCGTCTCTGATCTTTGCCAATTCTCTCGATATCAAAGTGCACCCACAAAATACTTGGCCTGGTTGTAGTGTTCATCTTATATTCAATATGTTTTAGGACACACCCAGAGCCATTTGTGAGGCCATCATCAACAGATATATTTGCAACAACTTCGTAGCGTAATCCAAGTGACACTTTTAGAGGATTGTGTAAGCCTGCTGTCCTAGTTGGATCTGTAGTTATTGTCAGAATTATCTTTTCTTTCAGGTCGATGGCAAAATCGCATAAAATAGAATCCATAGCAGGTATTGTCACTTTTTGGTTCAAACTTTTGTCGAAGAGAGAAATGTTGAATTTGTTAACCATTGTATTAGTTGTGAATAAATGAGATAATTCGAGTAATTTAGACTCGTCTTCTGTTTGGCATTGTCTCTCTTTTAGTATATCAATATCTTCCTGAGTATGTTTACCTTCTCGCAAGCGATTTAGCAACAGTGTAAACTGCTGATCATCTTTCTGTCTCATGATCTCGTCAAGTTCGAAAGCAGAGAAATACTCTTTCCACAGATTTGTTGCAAGTGGACCATATCCAGAAGTCAAGTCTTTGAATATCCAACCATCACCCACAGGTTGTAACTGACATAGATCACCGATCAATATCATGTGGACTCCGCCAAACACCTTGGAATTTCCTTTGATTTGCTGCAATCTTAGGTTTATGAAATTCAGCATGTCGTGGCCGACCATAGACACTTCATCAATGAAGACAACAGAAAGATTTCGGTACTGTGTTCGAAGAGTATTGAGTTTTCTGTATCTAGCGGTTTATAAACTTTATATCCTTGACTCACTGGTAGGAAAAAAGCTGAATGTAGTGTTGACCCATGAATATTGAATGCAGCTTTGCCAGTGGGAGCACATAGGAGTATTCGACAATCAAGTGGATTTTCACCTTCAGAGGAACAAAGGTAACGGTGCAGTGTTTGATACAATGTATTGGTAACTACAGATTTTCCAACACCAGCGCCACCAGTCAATATCACTCTCAATGGCTCTTCTTTGGTTTTTATCCAGTGGACAACGTGCAAATAAAATTCTCTTTGTTTTCGATTGAGAGACCGGATTAATTGCAAATATTCAACTTGAGGAAGTCTGTTGGGTACAGATGTTTCATTGGCCATTGAACCTGCTGATCCAATATTGTCACCTAGAAAATCAGACTGCATTTCTGAACACTGATTTGGGTCAAAGTAGATGTATTCACGACTTTCTGTTGATCCAATCTCTTCATCTAGGGCATTTTCTTCTTGTGCACCAGGTATAAGACTGTCATAGAGCTGCTCATCATGGAGATTACCGGTACGTGATTTTTCGGCAACATCATCCAGTACTTCTGTATAATTTGCATATTCTTGGTACTTCTCACTGACTGTCTTTTCAACAGCTTTGAAATGTGCTTCATATGTGTCAAATGTTCCCAACAAATCTTTTTCTTCATTTCTCCATGGTAAGAACAGCATCAGCTTTGCTCGGCAGAAATCTTCATAGTCTGATTTGCGATTATAATTTACAAAGCGAATGACCCTGATTTGGCTCTTTTTGTGAACAATGTACCATTTGGTAAAGCTAAAATAATACTTGATTTCTTCATATGGTCATCATTTTCTTTGTCATCAACTTCATTGTTTTCGTCATATATATCAGCTTCTTTGTCAATTGCTGGATCTTTATTATTATCTGCAGCATCTTTTGTAGCTTTGGTAGAATTGTATTGAACATTCAATTTTGATGCATAATCTGCAAGACACCAATCTTCCAATTGCGCAGGACGTTGGCTATATCTGGCGATGATATTCTTCGTTTCAACGTCTGTGGAGTCCTCGGCCATCTCTTCCAAATCTGTTTTGGTTTTCAACATGAAAATTCGGTCTGCGTGTTGTGACGTGTTTATGAATATCACATCTCTGGTACATTTTGAAAGTGGCATCTGCAGGACCAGGTAAACAGCTTCTTGTGCACAAACCTCAACGCTTTTTAGAAACATATTCCCTATATGTCGAACACTTTGTTTTATGTCCATATTGCCTGCTCTAGCTTCTTGCATGCTCGGTCCATTAACGCACTCATTCCTTTCTGAGACTTACTGATATAATTGACAATGTACATTGCACATGCATAAGGATCTAGTATGAACTGCAGATCATGATTGGCTTTCCATGCTGATAGTAACTGTTTACAATACGCATTTACCCTTATGTCACAGGGATCACGTTTCAAGTATATTTTGGCCTCTGTTATGGAACTACGAATAGCTGTTATATACTGAGATTCTGTCATTTTGAGGTCACCTAAGAATTGTTCAAATGATAATTTAATGCCGTCCTTGTTTACTCCTAACATGGTTTCAATTCTCCGAAGTCTTTCAGCATTTGTGTTCGAGTCTGAATCAGTATCATCATCATGGTCATTAGTGCTTGTTGTATGGTCTAAAGGCATCAAGATCATAGTCCTTGGCATTGGTGGTATTGGATAACCAAAGCGACATATTGCTTTACCATATTTCCTACATGTTTTCGAGTGCTTGTGCATTTGACCCTTGAATATTTGTTCAGAATTCGCAACTTGACTGGAACACGATACATAACGGTCAATAAACTTCACTATTTTTGAGTTTTCGCTTTCACCAAAAACAGGTGCATTTTGTACCCATATAAGCATGTGGATGTGAGGTGAGCCTCTCTGCTGAAATTCTACTCGATAAAAGTAATCATTTATTTTTCCAATAGGAGCATGGTCACTCTTGAGAACAGAATTTATGAAAACCGAAACTCGATTGTTAAAGTACCTGGCACATGTAACAGGGTCTGATTGTAACAGCCTCGTTCGTTCTGTCCAATCCATTCCTTCAATGTCATCATCAGTGTATTCTTTCTTGTCCACTAATTTTCCAATCATTTTCAGTAAATCTGGCCATTTTGTGTCAGCAGCAGAAAACGATGCAAACCATATTGGTAATCCAATTTGTCGTATCATTGCAAACACGTCCTTCTTTCTTTTTTCGAGATATGCTGGCGAATTTCTTATGGATTTGAAAATGTAGAAGCCCTCATCTAAATTCACTATATTTGTGAATGCATTTGGTTGCAGCAACTCGCCAGCAGTCATTTTTTTGGATCCTGTTTTGCATCTACGAACTGCCAGTCCAATTTTATCTTTAACTTGCTTCAACTGAGTTTTTTTCATCTTGTAAAATAAGTTGGGAACAGACATAGATACTCTGCGATCTTCAGAACGAAGCTCCCATTTACAGATATCACTGTAGTGCAAGGACCTTTCTCTTCCAGAATTATCTGTACGCTGCTGACCATAAAAAATTGTTGGGAAAGCTAGATATTCTGAATTTTCATCTTGAAACATGGCAATGGGTGTCTGGTCTTCCCCAGGTGCAAATGTGTAGACTTTGGTATTATCAAATATGTCTCCATCATCTAAGAGCGTGTCCATGTTACCCATGACTTGTTCTCGCTCATCCACTTCACTGAAATTGTCGTCATCATCACTACACGTGTTGTCTTGTTGTGCCTCTTCAATACCTTTCTCCCGCGTCATATCAGTGTCATCGTTCAATATGTTACTTGCCAGACCAGTCAATTCTAAAGTTTCAATGTCATTGTCACTTGTTATTTTATCAGTCCATTCAACGTCAACAGAAATGTTCTCAGCTTTGTACAAGGGACTATTATCCAGAAGGTATTTAACAGCATTCAATACTTTTTGTGGGCGAATGTTTTCCGTAAATACTGAGCTAGCAAAACAAAACTTTCTTTTTAAGTTGCACAGAGATTGTTCTACTTTCAGACAAGTTTCTTGGTAGAGTACGTATAGTCGGTTCAATATCACAGGGAACATTCACAATATTACCACGGATTGAGAGCTGACCGCCTCTGGGTAATTCTCTTAATTGCATAAAAGGAATTCGTAATGCAACAAGTCTTTCTTCAAGAGGGAAGAGGTCTAGTTCTTTTGGTTTCTCTGGAAACAACATGTTATTTGCTATAGATAATTTGGGAATTTTACCAGCTTTTGAAGATCCGTAGCAAGTTTTTCAAATCCATTCACTAGGAGTGTCCCCTTTATCACAAAAATTGAGAATACATTTCTCAACAAGAGTCTTATCAGACAATAAAATTCTAAACGATTTTTGAACAGCATCTCTGAAACAAGTTTGGCGACAACAACTACATACATAAACAGGACCTTCTGCTATTTTGATATGAAACTTCTCAATGCAATCCTCCAGGCTATTTCCAAATATTTTTTGTCGTTTGGAAGAATTTTCACGACATACAAAATCAGAAGACTTTCGTTTCTGCGATTTTCTCTTTTGATCATTTTGTTGTTCAACTATCTTGTGTGATTCATGTAGATCGAGACGTTTTTGCTTTTTAGCAACACGTTCGCTTTCTCTGAAAAAATCACATTTTCTTTTTTGTTGTTTGTGTACTCGTTCCATATCTCTGTACTCTTCATCGGTTCTCAGGATACGCTTCTGTTCCTTTTCTTTATCTCTGTACTCATTATCGGCTCTCACGATACGCTTCTGTTCCTTTTCTTTATCTCTGTACTCTTTCTCGGTTCTCATGAAACGCTTCTGTTCCTTTTCTTTATTTCTGTACTCTCTTTCTGATCTAGCTGTATGTTTTTGAGTCCTCTCCTTACTTCGTTCCGCATCTCTGTACTCTTTATCGGTTCTCATGAAACGCTTCTGTTCCTTTTCTTTATCTCTGTACTCTTTTTCTGATCTAGCTGTATGTTTTTGAGTCATCTCCTTACTTCGTTCTTTATCTCTGTACTCTTCATCGGTTCTCAGGATACGCTTCTGTTCCTTTTCTTTATCTCTGTACTCTTTGTCTGCTCTCACGATACGCTTCTGTTCCTTTTCTTTATCTCTATACTCTTTGTCTGCTCTCTCGATTACGCTTCTGTTCCTTTTCTCTAGCTGTGTATTCTTCATCAGTTCTGAAAGTTCGTTTTCGGCGTCTTTCTTTAGTTCGTTCTGAATTTCTGTACTCTTCATTTTGTCGAGATTTTTTCTTTAGGTCATTGACGTAAAGCTTTCTTGTTTCTGCTTTTGTTGCACCTACTTTAGTTTTCTTTTGCATTTCGAAAAATTTGGCTTTATTGGCTTGATCTTTCATGTAAGTTTGCATTGAAATATCAGTGACAGTTTGCAGAGTATTAATCTCTTCTGAATGAATTGCTACTGGCTGTACTTCAAATGGGACATCTCTATTACTGCGACAACCCACATCCAGAAGGTATGAACACAACATTTCCACGCTTCTAAATTTGAGCATTACTGCTTTGCCGGACTCGGTCACTTGTCCGTTCCGATCTCTTGCATGGGAGTCAATTAGCACATACCCTTTGCTAGATTTTGCTATGGCTATACAATTACTACCAATCATCAAAAGAGCATAGTTTGCTTGTACCATACCATCTGTCACAGCATTTCGTAGACTAAACCCAAACTCGTGAGGAAATTCTGGACTCCCACAAATACCACTTGTACGAGCCAACAAGGTCAGTTTAAAGTGCACATTCCACATATCAAACTCTGATGGCAATTCTTCAAAATTTAAATAGACATTGGTAAGTTTATTACGGAGGGCTAAATTCTCAATGATTTTTCTGTAAATGCAATCTCCATTGTTGAGCACATCATTGATTTCACCGCATTTCAACATCCTTGATCCAACTACCTTCAACTTGCACAAAGCAGCCAAAGAATTACATGTGCACTGTCTACTACGACTAATTTCTGGGAAATGAACATCACCTTGATGGAATGATCCAAGAACACTTTGTTGATGATATTTCACAATTTTAGGTCTGGGTTTTGCAGCCTTGGTTGTTAGAACAGAGACAAAATAAGCAGATTCTTGAGAAGTGTTGACACTGTTAGACTTTGAACCTTCAGTTTGAGTACTCTCACTGTTCAGGGAACGTCTAGGAGACTTATCAGCACACGATTCAGCACAAGTATCATTACTGTCTTGAAAAGTAACTTGCATCGTTTGGCAAGTTGTTATGCAAGTTGTCATGCAAGTTGTTTGGCAAGTTCTTTGGCAAATTCTTTGGCAAGTTTGGCAATTTCTTTGGCAAGTTTGGCAAGTTCTTTGCGCGTTTTTTCAAGAGGTTGCACTCCTCAGAGCCTTTGTTAATGGGGTTGCACTCCCCAGGTTTGTTGACGGGGTGTCCTTCCCCGGGGGCTCCCTGAGCACCCACAGCCAGCGCCTCCTCCTCATCAGGACGTCGCGGCGACCGCTCCCCCAGGCCCCTCGCCTCGTCGATCTCTCTCAAGTTCTGCAACACAAGAGACAATGGACAACAAAGGTTAGGGCAGAAAGAACTTTGAATATATATTGTTAACTTGGATAACTGTACACATTAGCAGTTGGTTGTTTACGGCTATATTTAGCTATGGACTCATGGATACTTCTCATTCTACACAATAGTTCATATTAACATCCTATCCAGGGCTCAAAATTGCCCCCTAGCTTTTCAAGTTTGCTCCCAAGAATTTAAAGCCTGGGAGCCAATTGCCCTTCAAAATCTATAAAGTCACATTGAAATGTGATTCTACCAGCCTATTGGCTCCTAACTTTTTAGGGTCTAGGAGCAAGTTGCTCATGGGAAAAATTTATAATTTTGAGCCCTGATCCTATCAACATGTCCCAGTACAAACCTTCGCCAACCTGGCAGCTCTCTTCACACCACCTGTCTTCTTCTTTCCCATTCTGTTGAATACTTTGTCTGCAAAAAAAACAATACAAACTATGTGGACTGGCTGCAAACGACTGCGTGGATGTATCCCCTAAACAGCCCATTATCCTGGATTAATTGTGAACTTGTGGATGGGCTGCTGTGAGACAGAACCAACATTACTGTAACTGATTATTACCGAGTGCAATAATAAATGTTTCTGGTCTTAACTAATTTTATTCAGATCAATAACAGACTAACTTAATTGGCATTTCCACACAAAATTTCCCTGGGAAACATTATACTTTCAGGTTTGCATACCTGTACATGCATTCATTTCATTCCTGACCAAATATCAGACAATTTGCAATTTTTTGCATGGCCACCTGCCAAACTGGATATTTCACATTGCTGTAATAAGTTGATGCACTAACTTTTCAGCAACATACTGTCCATAATACAACACCTGTTACTCAATGTGGTAAATAATAAATGTTTCTGGCCTTGATTAATTTGTTTCACATCAGTAATAGAACTAGTATAACCAATGACAATTTATTACATTTAGTTTGTGTGAATAATTTCACACAATGATACCAGCTGTCCAACTGGATATTTTGCATTGTTTTAACAAGTTAGCACACTATTTTATTGATATTTAACCAATCTTGCTGGAATCTCTCTTCTGTTTCTCGAAACGCTGATGCACTTTCATTTCAGTTGGATCATATAAAATTGCCAACTGCAGAGCGCACACAAGCCATTTGTCTTCATGGGGCTAATTTCAGCACAAAGTGTCTCAATACAGGCAATTTGGTTGCTATGACAATCAAAGTCAATAGGTTTCGGTATTCTCGAATATTTGTTAACCCGTGATTATGTAATTAATAACTTGAATTTTCCTGCATTCTTACAATAACTAGATCGAGGCATTTGATCGCTGTCGGTCCATAACAGGTGTCGGCCAGTGCTGCACCATTCAGTGACTGCTATACCAACTACCAAAGGGCTGTCAGTGTCACGACCGCATTGATGTCCACCGGTGGGCCAATATTCATTGCTTGCTAGTGCTCGCTTTCCCCCTCCAAAATTTTTTTTCTTGTGGCGGCCATCTTGTTTTTCTGATTTTGCTAAAATTCGAATAGAACCTACCCGAGGCCCAATGAAATGCATACAAGAAGTTTCGTGAAAATAACTCGGTTTGTTTTGGAATAAAGTGAGTGACGTCATTTTCCAATTCCGAAATTATTTTTTTGTGGCGGCCATCTTGTTTTTCCGATTTGGCCGAAATATGAAAGGAATCTACCTGAGGTCCCAAGAAATGCATACAAAAAGTTTCATGAAAAAAAAATCGGATAGTTTTGGAATAAAGTGTGTGACGTCGTTTTCCGCTTCCGAAATTTTTTTTTTGTGGCGGCCATCTTGTTTTTCCGATTTGGTCGAAATACGAAAGAAATCTACCTGAGGTCGCAAGAAATGCATACAAAAAGTTTCGTGGAAAAAACTCAGTTTTGGAAGAAAAAGTGTGTGACATCGTTTTCCAATTCCAAAATTGTTTTTTTTTTTTGTGGCGGCCATCTTGTTCTTCCGATTTGGCCCAAACACGAAAGGAACCTACCCGAGGTCCCAAGAAATGCATACAAATGTTTCGTGAAAAAAAAACTCTGGATAGGTTTTGAATAAAGTACGTGACGTTGTTTGTGGACGGCGCACGGCATACGGGAAACCAAACAAAAACTATATGTCCCTATATCCTCCGGGGGACATTTATAACACAAACACATGGGCTATACCAATTTATTAACTTTGTAACATAGGATGTTCAACTCCAAGGGAGGCCTACCAATGGTCCTATTCACAGATCCCTGCCAGAACTCGGCAATCTCCCTAGTTCAAATAGACCAATCACAATCACAATGTCCAAACTAACTTTGTTTTTATTTTGTCATCCTTCGACATTTACTAGTAATATAATGTCATATGATAAATAGAGGGGCATGAACATTAACCAGGGACAAATATTTGTGTGAATCTTGTATCTTTCATTTTCGGTGTACTGACAATTTCCCACCAGAAAATGCAGGGAGATATCTTCACTAGGGCATGTACGTTTACAAAATTTAGAAATCGATTAATCGGACATGAATAATCGAATCGTAATCGAAAATATTGCTCAGAAGTGAGAACTGTAGTATTGTTCACCCTAAATTGATTCCAGTTTGTGAGATGGCCTCCCCAAAATGATGTTTAAGCACTGCACGCTCGAACATCCTGCGACAAAAAAAATGTCAGTGGTAACTTAGAAATTACATTTTTAAAAGTGCAATTATCCCTGAGATGCACTCAATTACACAAGTTTCCATGGCACAAGTGCTCTCTGCGTTAGGATTTTATTAATTGCGATTAATCGATTACTCAGTTTGTAAGCGATTACAGTGTGTAATCGAATCGTAATCGATTAATCGTGTAATCGTACATGCCCTAATCTTCACTGGCTTGCCAGCCAGATCTATGTGTTTCACTTCAAATAAATGTAAGACAATATATAGTATACAACCTCATTGTAAAAGCTCAAATGTACAAGCAGCACAACATTATATGCGAACAGACAGTATGTATTTCATTGGCCATCAATTCTGGGTCGATAAGAACTACTTAGTACTATACACATTGCTGGCCGATTTCTTGTCATCCGGCAGCCTCAGGGACAGATTCCACTAATTCCTTCGGCCATACAAAACAATGATAAAAAGCCCAAATACAAGTCTCCATAGCTCCGTCCCAGAACAAGATAAACCTTAGCAGCTTATATACAAAGATAGCCAATTCATTTCCTTATCTCACTTTAGTAAGGAAAATATATGTTGATAAATTGGATTTTTTGCTACAGCTCGAATTCTGAGGGTACCCCCTTAAAACGACTGATTTTCATGCCTGACAACCCATATATATCGTTCGCCATCAGAGCCGTTCTGTGCGTGCCGTGGTCTTGAAACTCTTCGTGTGCAATGCCAACCAGCCTGGGTCAACAACCAGCCATAGCAAAATATCCCCCACCATTCTGCGGGGGATCGAGGGCATCCCCCGTTTTCAAAATAGGGAATTCTCTGTAACGGATATGACGCAATATCATTGGTGTTGTCGTGCCTCAGGCTGGCGTACTGCGCATGCGCAATCAGGGCCCCGCACGTTGTACGCTTATGTGCACCAACTTGAAATCACCTAGTATAAAAGTAAGAAAGCCACGAGAAAGTCACTGTACCATTTTTTAAGCACTTCAAATCATATTTGTTTAGACTAAGATTGTGTCCAAAAACAGCAAATCAGACCGTTTTCAATCATTCTTATCATTATTCAGCACTGATTATCAATTAAAAAATATAAACTGGTAATCCTCAATTGCTCGCTCATTTTTTTGCATTAATATTACACAACAAAATTATTTCGCGAGCTGTGTTAACTTCTGTGAGTTGCAAAAAAAAAATTTGAACATAGAATTTACATTTTTAAAGTATGTTCTGAGTTGGTGCACATATATCACATAAGCGTACAACGTGCTGGGCCCTGGCTGCACATGCGCAGTACGCCAGCCTGAGGCTGCCGGATGACAAGCAATCGGCCAGCAATGTGAATAGAACCAATGAATCTTGAAATATGACTCCCGTTAGCAGATAATCGGGGTGAAATTGCAGCGCACACCTACAAAATAATACCTGCAATCGAAATATAAAGTCCGTTCATGCCGCACTTCGAACGTGGCCAGCGCACAGCTCGTTCGATGGTCTGACAGGGTGTAAGATTCACATTATTTTCTATTTATCAATTTGTTTCAAATTGCACTTATTAGGACCCTCACTGTTATGTAATGAGACCTGACAGCTGTGCTGTTATTTGAACTTCAAGGGGATTGCGTAACTGTCAGGAAATCCCCTGTTTAGACAATAGCTTTGAATTGTAATCAGGACGCGATAGCTCTCATCACAGGTATTGACATCAATACAAAAACTGACATCCCATCGTTAGAAGTTAGATATTGATGCCAGCCCTTTTCAAACATCAATAGCTTTAAAATAACAATGGGGTTTACGTATGATCACATGCTATTATCAGTGGTATTATGTTGGCTAGCTATATAAGCCAGTCAGTCCGTTAAATAAAATAGTTTCAATCTTGTCTTCAACCTGTACACATCGTGTTTGTTGTTGATCGCAAGAGACTGAACCCAGGCCGGCTGGCCTTGGCCAGCCCGGCCTGGCAATATAGACAGACTGTGAAGTAGGGTGAAAACCTTAAACTTTACAGGGCGATAAATGCGCGACCTCTTGAACTGTTAACCCCTATATACACAAGTTCAAGAGGGAGCAACGTCGGCTACCACTCCACGAGGTCTGTCGCAGAGCGCCATCACAAATTCACAATCATGCTAAATTTCAAGATTTCATAGCGGCAATTATCGATTCATGTCACACTTCAGTCATCTATCTACCCGAATTCAGATATGTATATGACATTTATATGTCGATGACGGTGATTTTTCGGGATTAAAAAGCCCATTTTGGCTGATCATTTTGTTTACCTCAGATGAAACCAGGAAGTATGCTATAGGTTATGGACCTGTATTGATTTCCTTATATGGTCAAAATGAGGCATCAAAGTACTATATTATTTAAAAACTTCCAGTTTCTCCTCCAAATGCACATGTATCACTTTAAAATGTCTCTGTTTTGGTTTGTATAGTGGTATTATGGGTATTCCTCTATGTACATGTGAATTTTCATGTTGATTGGAGCTGTTACTGTGCGCATGAATACATATAAACAAACCGGCCCTTTCTGGGAGTTTGCTTTCTGAGGAATTCGCCAGGTGTCAGCAGCTAACAGTCAAATGCTTGTAGCGTTTGATCTATTCCAACAACATGTGCTGATTTTTTAATATTTTGTAAGTTATATATATTGCTTCAACATACTGAAATTTTATGAAAATTGAAACATTTTGAAAGTGATTTCTCTCATAAAACGTTATAATGGAGTTAAATGGCAATCCTATATGTGTTCGTATACCTAAACCGAGGACATGGAATTTTGTGTATTATAGATTTTTAGCAGGTTTTGTGGCATTTCTTTAATTTGTGTGTGGATAGTGTGCGGTATTCATGAATTTTTCACCATTGCAACCATAGTTTTCGTTCACGTGGATTTTTATTACATATGTAGGATTATATCTACATGCTAATAGCGGCGGTGTTTATCCCCCCCCCCCTTGAATGCTAAAGACATGGAGTTAGTGCCTTTTTATTTTCTTTATTTTCATATAGTAACCAATATTTCAAATCACTGTAAAATATTATACACTTTCACTGAGGACTACTGGACTCAGACACAGCCTAACCGAAAAAGGTGTCGAAATGGCCACCAAAAATTGAACGGTGGATAATACTAGGTGTCTCTGAAATTCATCACCACAACCTATATAGTCGATCATAAATAAGCTAGGTTAGGCATTGCAGAATGCATTTGGTATATTATTTGCAATTTTGGCACCATATCTGGTCAAGTACGCATTTTTCCGATTTTTTTACCATATTTTTTTTTCGATATTGCCGTAGAACCACATTTTTGACCCCATATGTGTCTCTTGCCGTGTGATCGATTGCAGTCTATCATATAAATGTGTTTTATAAATAAATTTCATACAGCACATAAATTAGTCCCCTGTACAAGGCACCTATGTGACCTAATGTCGGTGATCTCTGGCTTACAGAAACCATATTTTCAACAAATTGTCTACGTTTTTGTGTTTTGTCAAGATTAAAACCTTGGAATTTTAGCTTAATTTAGAAATATACTATATTGAGAGTGTGGTGGTAGCATTTTGCGACATTTGAATACTATTGGTGTAGACAGCAGTATGGTAGAAAGTGTTTGGTGCTAAGCAGCGGGGTAGGACTACCAACTCTTTTAAAATTTTGACATATTTAGTCCAAGGGGAATCAAACTGATGGTAATATATGGGTGAATAATACATTTATCTGAAACAAACCCCAAATTGTCCTTGAGCATGTTTGATCGGGCGTCAAATCAAAATTTCCAAAGAAAATCTCACTTTTTTGTTCAAAATATTTCCTTTCTTAACTGCAAAAATCACTGTTTTATTTCTTCTCTACAAGTCTTCCCTTTTCACATAAGAGCTCAATAATTGGGGATTATCACCTCTGTATGTGGGGTGTTATAATTGTAAAATGTGAAGAAAATTGCCATTATTTAGGTTATGGACCTGTATTGATTTCCTTATATGGTCAAAATGAGGCATCAAAGTACTATATTATTTAAAAACTCCCAGTTTCTCCTCCAAATGCACATGTATCACTTTAAAATGTCTCTGTTTTGGTTTGTATAGTGGTATTATGGGTATTCCTCTATGTACATGTGAATTTTCATGTTGATTGGAGCTGTTACTGTGCGCATGAATACATATAAACAAACCGGCCCTTTCTGGGAGTTTGCTTTCTGAGGAATTCGCCAGGTGTCAGCAGCTAACAGTCAAATGCTTGTAGCGTTTGATCTATTCCAACAACATGTGCTGATTTTTTAATATTTTGTAAGTTATATATATTGCTTCAACATACTGAAATTTTATGAAAATTGAAACATTTTGAAAGTGATTTCTCTCATAAAACGTTATAATGGAGTTAAATGGCAATCCTATATGTGTTCGTATACCTATACGCATGTGCGCCAGTGACTTCCTTTTTGTGACATAATTTCTAGCCAATCACAGCCAACGTCCCATATGCACGTGCTTTTGTTGACAATATTAACATCCGGCAGAATCTCTCTGCATCCGCTCTACAAAATGCGGTATTTTTAAATAGATAAACAAAACCACGTGCTAGTAGTTGCACAACAACAATGAGGTAAATTCTGTAAATGGCTACTAAACTGCTAAATGCATGACATTTCTAGCATCTTGGTCCTAGTTTTCGGGCCTTTTGAATGATTTGAGGTCTTCTTTCTCCACACACAAGCAACACAATGCCACCAACATGTGAAATTGTGAGAAAGTTACTGAAATAGTTTTCGAGCAAAGTGCCCAAAACAAAAGTGCAATTTTGGCCATTTTGGGCCTACTTTTTGGGCCTTTTGTGTGATTCAAGGTCCTCTTTCTCCACACACAAGCTGAATAGTCCTAAATGCCATCCAAATTTGAAATTAGAAAGAAAGATACTGAATAGATTTCAAGCAATGAGGCAAAAAGTGCAATTTTGGCCATTTTGGGCCTTTCGAGCCTACATTTTGGGCCTTTCGAGCGATTCAAGCTCAACCATCTTCATACACTTTAAGGATGACCTAATTTTGCATGCTTGTGCAGAAAAAGAAAAAAAGTTACTGAACAGTTTTTGAGAAAATGGCCGCCAAAATCCAAAATTGACCGTTTTTCGACGAAAACGGCTGCCATTTTGAAAAAAATGCGAAAATCAAAAAACTAAAAAATACCTCCCTCTCGAAATATTTTTAGGCATTTTTGTGCAAAATTTCAGAAAAATTCGATCGTAAACTTTAAAGATAAAATTGTTGACGGACGACGACGACGGACGACGACGACGACGACGCCGGACGCATCGCCATGCCAATAGGTTACGGACCATAGGTTCGGTAACCTAAAACAGTTTTCCTGCCAACATCACTTTAAGCTCCCACTGGTGATAATATCACCCATGTTCCATTTGTATACTGACAGCCTCAATGACTGCTGAAAATCATTTAAAGGGGCACTATTATGGGATTCTGTTTTCAGGGGATTTCCAAGATTTTTTACCCGACGCTTTTATTGATCTGAATTGGCTTTTACTGATACTTTGGTCAAAAACGTAATCTGACCTTTCGTTAATAGAAGCATCGGGAGACAAATCTTTGAAATCTCCTGAAATCAGAATCCTATATAGTGCCCCTCAGTAGGCTCGAGCCTAAAACGAACTTAACTCCCCTCCCCCGCCCATACTTTTTCTGAGAATGTTTTTTACCGTGAAAGAAATGACTGTTGAGAAATGGCTGTATGTTTCAGGTGTGCGCTCAGGCTGCCTCAAAATCAATTGCTCTTGGTTTTTTTCGCCATATCTCTGGCTATACTCGTTGGATACAGACAAAATTTATATCATCTTTCATCTCACGGAATGGAGTTTCATGTGTGTTCTGGGATACTCGTCATTGCCTGACTTTCTTATCACTGTGTGACAATTTGGATACTGTGTTGTCATGCCATGGGATTATTCAACCGGAAAATCTACCATGTTCTCCAGGTATAACTCTCGTGAACTCTACCATTTGGGCCGCAACATGCCGTCGACCCTGAGTAGGATTTCACTGGGAACTTATAACCTACTGAAATCTGTAATAGAGAAAACACGAGTAACTGTCCATTCGTAGATCTGAAAGGCCGAGGCCCGAAGGGCCGAGGCTTTTCAGATCTACGAATGGACAGTTTACGAGTGCTTTCTCTGACTTAAAATACACCACCCAGACTGTCCATTCTTAGACTCCATAAGAATGGACTACATTCTTTTTTTTCTGTCCATTCTTGAAAAATAATGGAGCGCACAAGCAATAGTCTGACGTCACAGGTGTATTTTAACTTGGATTAAGCTACAAGCGACCTACCCACAGAGGGACTACTGCTGGTCGTAAACACGTCTTGTCCAGTGAAGACTTTCTCCAGTCCCAGCGACCAATTCAGGTTCGGATTACTGGTGCTAATCCCAAGGTGTTTCCTTCTGCTGTGACTGCTCTACGCCCTAAATCCCAGCTTATGACTGTACCTGTCCTCCGACCAACCTCTGTTCTCAGACAGTCCAATAGGATTAACTTTTGTCTGTGAAACGCTAGATCCATCACACAGAAAGTACCTGATCTGAGTGAGTTCATCATGGATCACAAAATTGATCTGATGTCTATCACTGAAATTTGTCTGACTGGAACTGATGTTGATAAGGTTACCATTGGTGACATTGAATCATCCCTTAACGGATACAAGGTGATCTCAGTTCCTCGTACTTCACAGAAAGGTGGGGGTGTCGCCCTTGTCATTAGAGGTGCGTTTAAGACCACTGTACACAAGGCCCGACCCTACACCAGCTTTGAACATTTGGATATCTCAGTTTCATCTAAATCCGATGTGATCAGGCTCATCGTTCTCTATCGTCCTCCGTCATCTCACAAGAACGGCCACACATTGTCGCTGTTCATGGAGGAATTGTCGTCCCTACTGGAAATGACAATGCTCACACCAGGCCATCTACTGCTCTCGGGAGATTTTGATCTCCATGTTGATAATCACAAATCTTGCGATGCTATCAACTTCCTTGACATGCTATCATCCTACGTTCTCAAACAGCATGTTAGAAGTCCAACACACCAACATGGTCACACACTTGACCTTCTGTTCACCAGAATAAACGATGAGTTTGTGAATGACGTTTTGGTCCAGCATGAATTACCGTCCGACCATGACACGGTCATGTGTAAGCTCTCCATTAAGCGCCCTCTCCCACAACGCAAGGTTGTAAATTTCCGTCAGCTACGTAGGATAAACGTTGACGAGTTCAAGCATTACGTTGCCACGTCTGCTCTCTTCCATGATTCCACGTCCCTTGCTCAGGATTATGCAGACACGCTCAGTGACTTGCTCGACAAACATGCACCAGCCAAAACCAAGACTGTCACCATTAGACCACATTCACCCTGGTATACTGAGCAGCTTCATGACGCCAAAGTCCAGAAGCGCAAGGCTGAGCGTGACTGGAAGAAATCTGGACTTGAGGTCCATCGACAAATCTTCCTAACCCAGTGTAAGGACTACTCTTCCATGTTATCTGTATTACAGGGACAAAATAATGGAATCTGATACACGAGACTTGTTCAGAATGATCAATACGTTTGGTCAGTCTGCCGAGGTTGTGTTACCCACCAGTTGTGATGCTGATGCTATCATGACCTACTTCATGGATAAGGTCACATCCATCCGTCAGTCCCTGGATAGTAACACCAGCCAGTCCACCAGTCAGCACTCGGACGATGAGTTGGTGTGCAGCTCCAGCCTCTTGGTGTGGAACACCGTCTCCTGTGACGAAGTTCACAAGATCATCAAACAAGCTGCGTGTAAATCCTCCCAGCTTGACCCAATACCTCCATGGCTTTTCAAGTCCTGTCTCACTCTACTGCTCCCTGTGGTCACATCCATCATCAACCACTCACTATCTTCCGGCGTCGTTCCAGTGTGCCTCAAGCAAGCAGTCATCACGCCTGTGATCAAGAAGTCATCTCTGGATGCTGAAGTCCTTTCGAACTATGGGCCGGTGTCCAACCTCCCATACCTGTCAAAGTGTTTGGAGCGGGTGGTGGCCACTCAGCTCCACTCTTACTTGGACACAAACGACCTTTATGACGCCATGCAGTCTGCCTACAGGGCAAATGACTCGACGGAAACCACCCTCCTCAAGATCCACAACGACCTGCTTGTGGCTGCAGACGGCGGCACTGAGGTCGTTCTTCTTATGCTCGACCTCAGTGCTGCATTTGACACGATCGACCACGAGATACTCCTGCGCAGATTACAACAACGATGTGGCATTGGTGGCAATGCACTACGGTGGTTTGAATCGTACATCTCTGGACGATACCAAGCAGTTTCCAGCCATGGATCAATTTCAAGGTCAACTCTCCTCTCGTGTGGCGTCCCCCAGGGATCAGTATTGGGTCCCGTCCTCTTTAACCTCTACATGCTCCCGTTAGGCGACATCATCACCACACATGGCATCAAGTATCTCTGCTATGCGGATGATACTCAGCTGTATGTAAGTTTGAATGAGGATGCTCCACTCAACAGGCTGCAGAGATGTGTTGAGGAAATCCGAGCCTGGATGTTGCAGAACAAACTTAAGCTTAATGATGCCAAAACCGAGATCATCCAGTTCTCATCTCGGTTCAGAAGCACCAATTATCTTCAACCGTTTCCAGTTGGGGAAGTGATAGTAGAATCAACCCCAACAGTTCGTAATCTCGGTGTCATGATGGACAGCTCTCTGACCATGGACTCTCACGTACAGCAAGTCTGTCGCTCTGCCTCGTACGGTATACGATCTATAGGCCGTATTCGTAAATTTCTGGACCAACGTGCATAGTCGGACATGTACGGGGGGTCCCTTTGCACCCCCCCCCCCCATGATCCTCCAAAACCAACTTTTTTCTCAAGGTTTTCTAATACTAATAAACATTACATATGTCTCCGGTTGCGCATCTATTGCAAAAATTGGTTTTCGGGCCATTTTTCAAAATGGCCGCCCCGCGAAATCTCGAATTTGGAGATTGCTTCACTTTAAGTTGCATAGGTCTACAAAATAAAATCTTTGTTACCTTTTGCTGCTCATTGTAGGGGCCTTATACATTGTACATAAGAAAACAGTGGTTAAATAAACATTTATAATATGAATATGTCCATAAATCCAAGATGGCTGCCAAATCTAGATAATTTTTCACTAAAATGTCCATAACTTCGGACTGAGTCAACCTAGGATCTTCATTTTGGGGTCTATACCTAGGTTTTCATATACAGGGAATCTATTTAGACCAAAATAAATATAATCAAGCTATTTCTTTTGATGCATGCATCCAAGATGGCCGCCAAATTTAGATAATTTTTCACTGAAATGTCCATAACTTCGGACTGAGTCAACCTAGGATGTTCATTTTGGGGTCTATATCTAGGTTTTCATATACAGGGAATCCATTCAGACCAAAATAAATACAATCAAGCTATTTCTTTTGATGCATGTACACCTGCACACATGGTACACGCTACACATTCATTTAGATATCTCTCGAAAATAGCACTCTTGACACCCCTATGGTCTCAATTGTGGATCTTGCTTGGATATTTCTGATAGAGACTTTTACTGATTTGTAATCCCAATAAATCCTTGAACAAATAGAGCTTGATTTGATTAGTTTTGTTAATTAACAGAAATCCAAGATGCCTGCTAAACACACCCCGAAAATTCAAGTTCGTAACTAATTGTGCTATAAAGATGTGTGATACTTACTTTCAAGGGTATTTTGGTATGTAGATTCCATTTTTGGTGTTATTCTAGCTATATAATATCAATTTAAAATGATAACAGCATCTCATTGAGATGGAAAGCAAATAAAAACATATTGTTATTTGAATTTATTCATACTCTTATGCATTACGCATTACTCACCAACATGCTTGGATACTTTTCACAAACAGAGAACAATATTGTAGAATATCTTCATTGGCTATCTCAACACATGAACATGATGGAACATGGTACTATGATATTGGTACTGCTATATTGGCTGAATTGACATATTAACTGATGATGTCTTCACCATTGCCCTGCATTCTCTTGCAGTACAACAACGTTGTCTTGAGCTGTCCGATCTTGGATTTCTGTTAATTAACAAAACTAATCAAATCAAGCTCTATTTGTTCAAGGATTTATTGGGATTACAAATCAGTAAAAGTCTCTATCAGAAATATCCAAGCAAGATCCACAATTGAGACCATAGGGGTGTCAAGGGTGCTATTTTCGAGAGATATCTAAATGAATGTGTAGCGTGTACCATGTGTGCAGGTGTACATGCATCAAAAGAAATAGCTTGATTGTATTTATTTTGGTCTGAATGGATTCCCTGTATATGAAAACCTAGATATAGACCCCAAAATGAACATCCTAGGTTGACTCAGTCCGAAGTTATGGACATTTTAGTGAAAAATTATCTAAATTTGGCGGCCATCTTGGATGCATGCATCAAAAGAAATAGCTTGATTGTATTTATTTTGGTCTAAATGGATTCCCTGTATATGAAAACCTAGGTATAGACCCCAAAATGAACATCCTAGGTTGACTCAGTCCAAAGTTATGGACATTTTAGTGAAAAATTATCTAAATTTGGCGGCCATCTTGGATTTATGGACATATTCATATTATAAATGTTTATTTAACCACTGTTTTCTCATGTACAATGTATAAGGCCCCTACAATGAGCAGCAAAAGGTAACAAAGATTTTATTTTGTAGACCTATGCAGCTTAAAGTGAAGCAATCTCCAAATTCGAGATTTCGCGGGGCGGCCATTTTGAAAAATGGCCCGAAAATCAATTTTTGCAATGGATGCGCAACCGGAGACATATGTAATGTTTATTAGTATTAAAAAACCTTGAGAAAAAAGTTGGTTTTGGAGGATCATGGGGGGGGGGGGGGGGTGCAAAGGGACCCCCCGTACATGCCCGACTAGCATGCGAGAAACTGGTGCATGCTTTCGTGGTTTCCAAGCTGGATTACTGTAACAGTCTTCTGTATGCCCTTCCCCAACGGAAGATTGACATACTACAGCATATCCAAAACAATGCAGCTCGGATTGTGTCATGTACGCGCAAGCATGACCACATCAGGCCAGTCCTTGAACAGCTTCACTGGCTACCCATTCAACAGCGGATCGAGTATAAGGTCATACTCATCACGTTCAAGGTACTCCACCTCAACGCGCCAACGTACCTCCGAGCGCTCCTGTGTGACAAAGTATCGACTCGGTGCTTACGTTCAACAAGTCGCAAACTGCTTGCTGTCCCTCGCATGAACACTAAAACGTATCGGGACAGGGCTTTTCAAGCTTGTGCCCCAGCACTCTGGAACTCCCTCCCTGATGAACTCATGAACTGTGTTGACATCATCTGCTTCAAATCTCTGCTCAAGACCTACCTCTTCCGCAAGGCGTTCACATAATGAACTTTTTTACCATGTTTTCTCATGTATCTTTTAATGTTTTTCTTTTATTTTTTACATCAATTTATACTTTGTTCAGCGCTGCGAGATACTGCATTTTATGCGCTATACAAGAATAACTTATTATTATTATTATTATTATTATGTTGACGTTCTACAATGCAAACGTGGTACGAGCAAAGTAAGTCAGTCCTAAAAATAGTCTAAAATTTACTTCAGAGAAACATGGAAGGAAACAAGCTGAATAACTCCCTTGCTTCTCTCAGTTGTCTGCCTTTCTACCCTTAGTTTATCAATAAAAAATAAAATAAATATAAAATATATTTCAGAGTCCATCACTCCCCATCCCTTTCCAAAATTCCTCCGCACGCCTTTGAAATCCCTCAGAATTATACACCATCGTCAATAAGCAAGAGTTCATCTGTTTTACCACTACAATTTTATCACGTCCAGGATCAACAATACATGACAGGCACAAACAAAAATATGTAACAACATAAACATTTGAAGAAATGATTTCAGACATTGACTCAACACTACGTGTTGGTCTTGTCCCATGTGATAATTGTGCATAAGTGTGGTGCAATGCTGAGCAGTCCTGTTGTGTGGTTTTCCAGGCAGCCCTTGAAGTGAAAGGCATAGCTGATTTGCCGTCAGTATTGGCACTGCCATACGTTTGACAGTGCACTCTGAGCTGTCATTGACACGTTTGCATATTTGACAGTCACCATCGACACACTCCATTGGGTGACGTGATTGTTAATTTTCAGGAAGGTTGGACGTTCCTGGAATATGCTGTGAGGAGACTTTCAAGCGGCTCAAGGTGGACAGGAAGGTGAAAATGCGGGCACTGGAGGAAAATTCTCCCTGACACAACCGACCGTATGCCTGAACACATGGACGAGAGTCTGTGAGAACTTGTACAGGTTTATGAGACTCCACAATATATGGCATCCAGTGATTGATGGCTAAACTGATGGCAGGAGCCTCTACCTCACAGGGTTACCACTTTGTCTGATGGGCTTTGATTTTGGATGAGATATAACCTCCCAATAGGATTGTGAACATACAGTACAGAACCAATGCCACTGGGTGTCACAGCTCCATCATTAGTGATGATCAGTGTGTCTTGTGGAGCAGGAATTGTGATAGTTTTGACCTCCTCAAGGGGTGTCTGAGCCTTGTGGAAACTACGAGTCAAGTCCTCGGACCAGCTGATGACACTGTGCGAGTCTCGCCGTGCTGTTGTAGCTTCAAGATCAGCGAGGATGCCAGCAGATTGGGGAATACACAGTGTTTGAAGGCTACACATTATGATTTCGGTGCTTTAACTGGAAAGTCCGCTTTGAAAATTGGTGACATCTTGTGTATGAAAGGACAAATACTACCCTCACACCATATCAATTCAAGTATTGTGGTTGTATTGGGGCATATGACAGTGGCAGTTTTTGATGTGGAGAGTCGCAAGTTATTGTGTGCAAATTGTCCCAGTTACGGAGGAGCTCCTCCATGGTGCTGCCTCCTGTGTAGAAGTCATCAGCTATTTTCATCACTAACTCTTTAAGCACGAGAACATCCAGAACACGTGACATTAACTCATCCAGGTGTTCAGTAGACCAGGGCATTCCCATGGCGGCCCGTGTATATACTCTCAAACCTTTGAAAGGTGTGAGTACACCAAGGTACTTCATGGAAGACGTCCTGACAGGCAGTTGAAAAAACTGCGTGGTCATGTCTGTTTTGATGACAAACTTAAATGACAAAGCCAATAATCGTAGCACGTCATTAGACGTAGTGAACTTTGAGGGAGCAGGTTTAGCATCGGTGCCTATGCTGTTGGAGACGGTGACGAGCCTATGGTCCTTGTCTCCCTTTATGACTAGGAAGCTGGGCAGTGCTCGACTGTAACACCTATGTCTTCAGGCTTAACGAGCACTCATATCTTCAAGATCATCCATTTTCGTTGCAGAAGACGCAGTTTTCTGCCAATACGTTTGTCAAACACAGCATCATATTTGTCATGTAGAGCATGGAATCTGGCATGGTATGTTCTGGAGAGCTGTGAATCATGATCAATGCAGATACTTGCTGAATGTTTCACTGGCTGTTGTTTGGCAAATCTGATTGCATTTGTTTGGTCAACTGAGCACTCTACAGAGCCATGTTGTTGAGGGAGTTCTTCTGCTGTTGATGTGTAATACATGCACACTTGGGCTATGTGTTGGTGTTCCTTGATGGACACTGCATGTGATGATGGAATTCTTATCTTCCCATCAATAGCTGATGTGATTTGAGGATACACCCACGCCCTGAAACTGCTGTCATATCTGGTTAAATAGCAATCGGGGTGTCATTTTTCAAGCCAATTGGAGAGGTTACTTCATCGGAGAGAACCGTAGAGTACATGAATGCGTCAGACCTCATCACAAATGATTGTGATCTTCTCACCTCCAGAGGTACAGAATTGGTAGTTTCAACCTTATATGTAACGATTCGTTTGCTGGCAATAACTATTTTGTCGTTGGGAATGGCAAGAATAATGTAATTCGTTTTCATGAACGGTATACCGAAACCACAGCTTGTAACTGAAAGGCATGCACACCACGGCTGACAGTTATGTACACTTCACCACATGCTCTCATCTGTGTTTTGCCATCTACTTGTCTAACTGAATGAGTAGTGGGGGATATAGGCATGTCTAACTTGATGGCAAGAGAGCGCCTGATTAGATAAGCTGTTGCACCAGAATCACATGTGATGGTATGGGATGATGTCCATAAAATGCACCCATGGTTGGGGAAAGTGATGTGGTAACTTTGTTGACACGCAGTGTAGTCTTCACGGAATCTAGGTGCACCTCAGCCGTTAGTCATTCACCTTCCTCCAGAGTGAGATATTCTAGATCTTCATGTGTGTCATTGAAGTCCTGATCTGAATCCTCGCTTTCTGCCATGTCTACCTTGTAGTTGCGAATAATATCTCTTTTGTCGGCTCGGGATATATAATTACCTTTAGCACAGTGTGACCAACAAACGGGCGACCCTCGGCTTTATATACCCTGCACACAATTCTGGGCTTGGCTTTTGATGCAGCACTGAAGAGTCCCCTTCCTTGATGATGCAGAGGGTCGTCCTTCGTAGGGGTTTGGTGTATTTCTGTCCGGTCTTGGGGGGAAATAACTGTTTTTTGGTTTGTAGACACATGATGTCTTGATTTCATCATGTCAGAGTTCTTCTGAAAAGCCATCCAGAACATCCACAATCTGTCGCTGTATATCTTTCAGGATCATGCGCTGTAGATCGTCAGCGAATGTACACTGCACCAGGGTGGGAAGTGATGGGTGAATGAGCTCCATTCACCGCGAGACTGCCAATCGCTCCACCCTGGGGCTCATATCTTCATCCATGGTAAGCACGGCTTCATTGTGCTTCAATTTTGGGTCCCTGTGCAGCAAGTTGTCCTGTAGATGGGCCAATATACATTGAAATAGTCTTTCTGGGCGTTCACTTGGTTCCCACACGGTACTGCTGAATTTCATGAATTGTGTCTCTGACTGTTGGAAGCCGTAGTATTTCCTGATGCATTGCCATATACAATCCATACAGGTGCTGTTGTTCGTTATGTCAGTGGCTAAGTAGTGTGACACCTACTGTGTGATAAGTCCCAACATCTGTTGGAGGTTGCCTTTGTTTCAATTTTTGCCACCAGCCGCATGATCACCGGTGAAGCCTCTGTCGGGGTCATCTGATGTCAATTTGCCCCAGGTAGCGTCATGTTTGAGGAAGAGTCTACAGGTCATGTTTCATTGTGTACATAAGATCATGCTTCCAGCTTGTGAATGAAGCAAACAACGCATCCTCAGTGAGTTACTTTGATGCCTTCGCAGCCATTGTTTATGTCAGATTTTCCCGCTTAGACGGGTGGGCGATAATAGACGTAGTTGTTGGAAAATGCTAACAACTCCAATGAAACTTGAAACTCCAAACACTTGAACAGCTCCAACACAGCGATGACCTGTTTGGCTTACGTTAATTACGTGGACAGTTTGTAGATTTCGATCACTAATGCTGCCACCACGTCAATAATCAATAGTTCATCTGTTTCACAACTACAATTTCATCATTTCCAGAATCAACAATACGTGATAGGTACAAATCAAAATACGTAACAACTCAGGAACCGGTTACATTGAACAACACCAGATAAAATACGGAATGAAGCATGTGAGGGTAATTATGTTGGAGAGATGACTCACTTGAACTGCCATTTTTCAGGATCCATGATCGGACATGTTGTATACTACAATATGCAACATACATTCTTTTTATCACCTAAAACCACTGCGTAAAGTTCACCCCATCATGAAGAACAGGATTTCGATGCCCATTTCCAGCACCTGTTTTGTAATTTCCCGAAGATATTCCAGTAGTTTTAGTTCCACAATACAGAAAATGGGATGTCACTGTATAGAGCTGGCCCAGTCTAAGTGAACATTTGAACCGAGTATCCATAAGACGGGGAAAACCACTTTTGACACCAGTCAGATGGTTTCATTGAGATATATTATCGATCCTTACAACAGATGATGAGCGTGCCACTCTGAAAAATCCTTTCAATGTTTGTTACCATGATATGATCTAACAGGGATGAGCATTTATCAATTACTCTGGTAGGTTCTTGAATTAATTGTGACAGACCACACATATTTAGGACAGATACATACTGTTTGGTCATACCACTGATATCATGTTTGTTCAAGTTTATATTAATGTCACCAGTAATTATAGTCTCTTGGTTTTGAAGTTGGTTGATGGCTCCTTGAAATAGGTCGAGAAAGTCGCCTTGCTTGGGAGGTCTGTACACACAACCGATGAGAATCGGCTTGGTATTCTTGAGGCAGATTTCGAGCCATACCGCCTCAATGTTATCCATCTCAAAGTCTGCCCTTGGGTTGACCAGAAACCAGTCTGCCAGTTGTTTTAGAAGGGTACAAATTGTGATCAAATATCGTTGGCTAGGTAGGCAATTTGAACATTAAGGGAAGAAGAAATTCAGAGATCGGGAAATCAGTAAAGTCCAGTTTTATTATTGATTAGAAGACAGTCAAGACTGTCAAGAAGACAGTCAAGTTTGTAACTGAGAAGCAAAGCGACTGGAGGTGGCTGTCTGGCAGAAGAAGACCAGTGTCTGTGTCCAATTAGTGGATCCACTCACCTACTGCCAGAGGTGCGACTGGCGATTCCAACCAACATCGACAACCACCAATGCTGGAGAGCAAGATGGACCTGCTGGATGTGTCGATTCCACAGCATGAGCTGTGCAAAAACAACATCAAGCGGCTTAAGTGAGTCGGTGGTATGATTCAGCGACCCGAAGCTTCAGCAACCTCTTTTGGCAGCGAGGTTTCGAAGATCTACAGATCTACTCTCCGGGTCCTCCAGTTGAAAACATGTTTAATTCCGGGCCCATCCCTTTACCTGAAGAAGACTAGGAAACTGTTCTGGTGCCACCAAAGAAGATCAGGCCAACTTATCCTAGGGAGCCCATCCCACCAATCACACAGGTTTCGACCGAAAACTTTGGTCGCCACTGTCCTTAAGCCAAAGCCACTCCCAATCAAGCCTGAAGCTCCAGTCTGAAACCTTTGAGTCAGGGTGAGAAGCTAGCCATCCAAACCACCGTCTGCCAGTGGTGCCTCAATAAGATGTTCGAACCGTAGTCCTGGTTTCCAAAATCAGTTGGGTCGAGGTTATCGAACAACAGTATAGTCAACCTCCCCAGCTCTGAAGGAAGACAAATGAAGCCATCAAACAAAGCTAGGCAGAGACCATCAACCGGCAAAAAGGACTTTCGGCTGCCAGAACAACAGAATCGTATAGCTGAAGTGGAAGATCTGGACGTTATTGATCCATGAATATAGTGTAGTTTTACTGTCAACATCGGGGGCACCACCCAAGTTCCTCCAACCAATCAGGAGGCCAAAAGAAGTCATGTGACGAAGTCCACCTCCATAGAAGCATGTGTTTTTGTCCTAGGCCACCATTTCCCTGCCAGCATTTGGAGTGTGCACAAATCTCCTGTCTAACCGAAAGTCAGCCAAAGGGAGCCCATCCATCCAGAACTCAACTTCATGTCAGCTGAAGGGGTCAGTTGAGATTTCATCCGAAATTTAGCTGAAGGGAGCCCACACCTCCAGAGCTCAACCGTAGGGGTCAGCTGAGACCTCCACTTATGTCAGCTGAAGGGAGCCCACACCTCCAGAGCTCAACCGTAGGGGTCAGCTGAGACCTCCGCTTATGTCAGCTGAAGAGAGCCCACACCTCCAGAGCTCAACCGTAGGGGTCAGCTGAGACCTCCACTTATGTCAGCTGAAGGGAGCCCACACCTCCAGAGCTCAACCGTAGGGGTCAGCTGAGACCTCCACTTATGTCAGCTGAAGGGGGCCCACCCATCCAGAGCTCAACTAACCTGAATTTGTTTTGTGTAAACATTCAACCAGTAAACATAAGGTCATCAGTGGTGTCATTACTGATCTATCAGTGAACAATGATATGGACATCCTTGCTCTGACTGAAACGTGTTTGACGACTGATGATGCAGATGATATCTACCTCAAAACTTTGGCCACACCTGGATAGCATTCACAATCTTCCTCATACTGGTGCTACATAAGGAAACGGTGGGGTAGCAGTTCTGTATGAAAGTTCCCCTATCATGCAACCAGTGAATTCGAATTTTGTGAACTGGTTTTCAACCTTGGTCATGCATTCTTGACTCTATGTGTAGTATATCGTGACTCGTCACCTGAAGCCAATAAACTCAGTCTATAACTGTTCTTCTTGGAATTCCTTCCATTCCTACAGGACTATATACGTTGTCATAAGGACACTTTGTATAGGTTGGTTACCTGAATTTCCATCTTGATGATGGAACGACTATCATGCAACTAAGTTGTTTAACATTCTTGGACGGGTAAACCTCAAACAGTTCATCAAAGAGCCTACCCACATCCGGGGTAATATCCTGGACGTATCCGTCGTCTATGAGGACGATGACTTTGTCCAGGAGGTTGCAGTCCTAGACCTAGTCACTTACCACTGTACTCTAAACACTGCCAAACCAAAACTTCATTCTGTTGATCTGGCTGTGTTTGAAGAAGACATCGCATATGGAATGGCAAGACCATATCAGTAACATGATATTTATATCAGATTTATCACACAAAACTGAAAAACGTTCTCAACCAACAGGCACCTTTCTCAGATCAAAAGAGTGACAATAAAACCAGTTTTGTCATATTACAATGATGAATATTGCTAAGCGCATCCGTCGTAAGGCTGAACGTCGATGGAGACAGACCGAACTTCAAAGCAATTTCGACCATTTCAAATCTAAGCTCTCTACCTGCAAAGCCTACTGAAAAATGCATGTACTTCCAGTCAAGGATGGAGAGCTGTGGAAATGATCCCAAGTCACTGGTAAGAGTCCTTAGTGATATTACTCAAACAAAGTCTGTCCATCAATTTCCTGAGCATGTATCACTTACCGAGTCAACCTCACGCTGTGCAGATTTCTTCAGCCCAAATGTCCTCACTATTGAGGAGCACCTGAAGCCATATCCACTTGAGATGAATTCCAACCTGTGTCGACTGCTGGTGTCAGATCCATTATATCCAAGTCGCCTATCAAGTCTTTCACACAGGAAGCAAAACCATCCTGGATGCTCAAATTAACGCTAGGGACTCTCCTATCCATCATCACACAATTCATAAACTTTTCGCAGGGACAGCGCCAATCACCTGGAAAGAGGCAGTGGTGACTCCCATCATCAAGGATTGTAGTGGATATGTGAACCTACTCAAAAATTCTCGACCTATGGGTAACTATAGGTAGCTTTCATTTCAAAGGTACTCAAGCGTGCTGTTGTCCGGCAACTCAGCTTATGTAGGTATCAATCTATTACCATCTGTCATTACACTATCTCCAAGAACCACTTCGATCAGCTTGCAAGAGTTACCATAGCATGGAAACCACTCTACTCAGGGTATACAAAGCCATCCTGTGTGCCATGGATCGCCAATGCATCACAATGTTGACATTCCTTGATTTGAGTGCTGCTTTGACACTATCGATTACGATCTTCTCTTGCACAGGATGGAAACTTCCCTTGGAATCACCGGTGTCCCATTGAAGTGGTTCATGTCTTTCTGGGAGGACCCAATGTGTTGAGATCGAGAGTCTATGTTAGGAGTGTTTTTGTGTGTGTATACATCCTCTCGCTTGGCTCCACCATACGAAAGCATGGTGTCGAGTTCCTCCTGTGCGCCGACAAATGTCAAGTTTATCTTGCAATCATCCTACCACACAGGAAACAGTAAACAATTCTGTCCAGAAACTCCAAAATTGCATCAGTGAATCCAATGTTGAATGAGCGATGCAGCTCGATGTAGAACAAACTGAATTCAAATTTTCCACATCCGCCCATCTACTGTCAAAGTTTCATCTCGAATCCATAAGATTTGAAAATAAAACTATGCCTCAGTGTTTCGTTCGATACCAGCCTCAAAATACCTCGCAGGTTGACACTCTTTCGAAGTCATGCAACTTTCACCTCTGCAGGCTGCGCGAAGTTCGCCATCTCCTTACAACTGACAACATCCACATGCTCGTCCAAAATCTCATACTAACGAGGTCAGAGTATTCAACCGCACTGCTATATGGCACGACAAACGAGCTCCACCATCGTCTCAGGCTCATACAGAATCGTGCAACCCGTCTTATTACCGGAACACCCAGGCATAACCACATTACACATGACTTAATCAATCTTCACTAGCTCCGGATCAGACAACGTATCACCTTCAAGGTTGCTATCATTGTCTTCAAAGCCCTTCACAACAGAGTCCCCAGCTACATCAAGGGCATGTTGTCAGTCAATGTACCAATTCGCTCAGTACGAACTTAAGAGCCAGACGAAACACATCGAGGACGCCTGCTGCCATTGAATTTTGTTTGTTTGTAGAAATGTACGTGTGGTTTGTTTTTTTCATTTCTGGGGTCATTATAGTATTAAAGTTGAAAACGTTGCCTCATGCCTCAAATGAGCTTCAGCTGATCTTCACCAGCTTCAGCCCAAGTATCAGCTGACAGTGATGCCTCACTCGTTTTGAATTGTATGCCAGATGCTAATCACATCTTGAGCGTTGAGGCAAACGTAGTGGGCTGCATCACTGACATATTCCTGGCATCGAGACTGACTTAAAAGCAAGTATCGAAGCAAGCATCGAAGAGATTCAGAGGCAGTTTCACAGTTTATGCTTCGTGGCCTCATTCGTTTTGAGTTGCATGCCAGATGTTTAACACATCTTGCGTGCTGCAACGAGAGTAGTGAGGCTGTCTATCCAACACGCCAGTGACTAAAATTTGCCCAACGAGTCCAGGCACAGAACTTATTTGAGATATTCATATTTTACATTTTGTATGAACTGAACTTATGGCATGCGAGTATATTCTGAGAGGCATTGATTCCAAAACAATTTATACATCTTTGATCTAATAATATTACCAGCTCAAGCGTCCGATTCATATGAATTTTGAGTAGGTATCAGCCCATTCTTGGTGTTATACACTCACCTGTAATACTTTGGGTTATATTTGAAAGCAGAAACTGGACTGTTTGACAGTGTATATTTGGGATGTGTAAATAAGAATGAGTAGTATCGCCCGATTACTATTTCGAATATTGATGTAGAGGTGCTAATGTGGAAATCTATGTGTTTCTGTAAAAAGCGCCATTTTATTACAAAATGTAACCTGGTGTGGTTAAAGCTTTGTCGTTACACATGTGACACTCAGATTACATTGGCACCCACTCACGTAATTGGCTTCATTCAAGTATAACTTCTATGGGTATTTCTTCAATTTTCGGGGGAACAGCAAGATTAGATTCAAGATATATATTATGTAATGAAAATCCCCGAGCCTTGCGCCCATGGTGTGCTTGTGACATGCTGCAGACGGATAGGACATTTCTGAGAACAACATCTATTTTTCTGATTTTTGACAATATTTCTGACTCCATAAATGATTGAAATACATTCTGGAACATTTTCTTTAGTAAATTGGTGGTGATAACACAACTGTCTCGTGTGACATATTTTCTTCGACAAGCAAAGCTTTTATTCATTGGTTTTCCTTGTATCATCTGATGACGTGGTAACTTCCCACTAAATTCGGATTCTGCCCCGGGTAATCAGCATACCGAATCCCCAGGGACAAAAGTTTATACTTCCTGCCAGCACTGAGCGTCTTTGCCATATTTTGTTACATATCCACTCCACTAACACGAAGCCACTTCGGATTTGGCGCCTTTTTGTTTTTTGTCGAGGCGATCGATATCCAATCTGGACCGGAACCCGCCTCTCCGAGCTGCAAATGTATGTCAAGAGCCTTCCCCCCGCAAGAGCTTCACATGTAGTCGAGCTCAGCTGTGAGAATGATTCATTTCATGGCAAACAATGGCGCGGAGCCTGCCAGCCCTTGCAGTCAACTGTTGCATTTTTGGAGACCCTTCACCGGCGATCGAGGAAATGCATTTCCGACGCAGTGGACGGCGGTAGCGTAACGTCTGCGTGGTACGTAGTTTTTTCCCCTTTTATTTATTTGCTCAAATCTGCGTGGGGTCGAGGGTGTGTTGTATCCAGGCCATGGAATTGTCGCGGCGAGAGTGACGTAGAGGGGGTAGGGCTGGGACAGAGATATACAGTGATAGCGGTCCGGCTGACGGCGACACGTCAAGCGACAGATGTCTCACTTATCTGTGGAGATAAGAAGATGTAATCGGGTCGGAATAAATAGGCTACTAGCAATCGGAGAATGACAGCGCGCCAAATTTCTGCGCATTTAAAACGGCGGGGATGCGGGTTTCGTTCAGGTATATGAAGGCATGAACATTGTTTCAAATCATTATTTGTTTGCGGATGGAGGGGAGGGGGGGGGGGGGTGGAAGGACATGTTCAACCGTCCAGAATGCATATATATGTTGTTAAATCTATATTATTAGATTGATGTATATAAAAACGTATATAGGCCTATTTATGCAAGTAAATTGCAGTGGCTTTTACTCATTGACATAAAGAGGTTGGTTGGAGGAAGGGGTTGCCCATGCATAGTAAAACTCTATACATAGAGATATGTAGGGTTCAATTGAAGACATTGGTAGCTACAAGATATAGTTCCAAAATGTGAAGAGGAAATGCATGTAAAAAGTTAATTCATTCGGTCACTGTACTCCCGTTATACACTTGGCTGCTTATCACGCGGGGGACCCTCCTCACTTACGCGTTTCAATTGCGCGTTTCTTGTCCCGAGCACAATGTTGGCACGTTGCCCTGTTGTTGGCTTGCTCGCGTGGATCCCGATAGAGTTCACCTCCAGTCATCCCCATATCCCGGGCCAATTTCCCGTTGGTTCAACAATAATAAAGGCAGTGTACTCCAGTTCATTGCCGAAAGCTTCAGCCCCCATTATTAGGTGGGATGTCGTCATACCAGACACGGGAAATTTGACTGCAATTGAATTTGTGGCTGGTGCTCCAACGGTAAACAGTGTGGAGCTTAGTTAAATGGAGTCAGTCAAGTTTATAAAGTGTGAAATATGATAATATTGGTAAGATGTGAAACGCATTTACACATCGCACTACTATTAATAATGATGATGTAATCAAAAACTTCACACTGGTTTTATTATTGTGGATTACACTGTTGCATTGTGGATCAATATGGAAAATACAATTGAAGCCATCCAATCACGAGGGAATAATCGAACAATAGTAGCGGTACTATTCACCATCTAAATTTAGCTGTATGCAATAAGCGTATTGCAAATTGAATTGCAGGAGCAGTTGGTGTGGTGCATCAAGGCAGCGTGCCGGAACATGGCCATGATGTGCGATGAATAATGCATAGGACAATACTTGGGCTTCTTGTGGGGTTGTGTTCCAGTTGGCTCTCGCCAGGCAGTAGCTCTTTATATGGGATATACTCGTGCATGGGCTGTCCCTGAGGTTGATAGTTTGCTTCAAGGGGGCTCGGGTGGAAATTTACCAGTATAGCTCCCATTTATGATGGGAAGGTCAGTGTCTCGTATCTTGAATCTGGATACGATGTTTAAACCCATACATGTAGATACCATACATCGGCCCATAGTGTGTGCCCGACCAGTAATAAACTCTGGATTATATTGACTAGAATTAGCTTTTACGGCCTCGACGCTAGATTAATCGAATTGCAACGCGGTCGAGTACCATGTGCTGCCTGGGAATATAAAATTTGTCGCCGGGACGACAGAAATAGTCGCGTGCTTCGAGCAATAGGCAAGGTTGTTTTTTTTTATCCCCGGGCCTCTCTCTCTCTCTCTTTCCCAAACAAGGACAAACAAATTGACCTTGCTTCAGGCAGCGGCGGTTGTAAATGGAGAACTGTAGCCACCGTATCATCATGTCACCATGCAATAAGTGCGTGCAATAATCAGCTCAGCCGCAGCAATAAAACACGTCTTCGCGGCAATATATCATCTGTTCTTTATCGCGAGGCGATATATTCATGTAGCCTCACGGACCACGGAGATAGATTTCTCACGAGGCAGATATATGGCCACGTGTGGACTGGAAGGAGGTATATATTATCTGTAGATGGTGCCAAATTCATATATGTATCCATATACTTACATATATGTGTGTAAAGGCCTGGAGCTGTAGACTCGAAATGACCGAATTTGACAATGCCACTACATGTAGATTTATTTGGAATATGAAAGTTTGAAATGGTGGTTGGTTGATCAATACATGGATATATATAACGACCGTATCGACGGATGAAGTATAACGTTACTTTGCTTCATATATCAATTATTTATTATTATATAAAACAAAGAACACATTTACATTGATGAAGCGGCATTACTAAACAAATCACGTTTGACCTTGAAGTGCCCTCGTGTGATTTTGGAAGTCTGATGACGTCACACCCGACCACGTGATGGCCGCTGGGGGAGGGAACGAGTTGGTCGCCATTGACGACGCTGTATTCCACGACGCCCTTGACATATTCCATGACGATGACAATGTATTCCGTGATGACGTCATCTCAGCAGCTGGTCAACCTCAGAGGTAAGGGTTATATATTCATTTACAGGCATTTTTTTATTATCTGGATCTACTACGATACAAAAGTATATACCAGATAGGTCTATGAAATATTATAATATATGAGCTTGGAGATTCGTTTGATCATATATATTTCCAACCCCTTAACAGCTATTCGTCCTCATATATATTATATACTAGTAAATACATATATACAACACTGCGCCGCTTGTTCAGGTGTGACCTTGCCGAGACCGTGCGAGCAGGAGACGTCGACAAGCTACAGGCTCAGCTCCAACACCTGGACCTATGGTCAGAGGCCGAGCTCAGCTACGCTCTCCACCTGGCTGTGCACCTCGGCGATGCCGACTGCGTGCGCCCGATCCTTGCCCTGCTCGCCTACACGGGCGCCCACGCGGAGCACGCGTCCTCCGCGCTCATCGACGCCGCCACGCAAGGTCACGCTCACGTGGCCAGTCTGCTGCTGAACAACGCAGCTAATGTCAATTACGTTCGATCGCTTAGCAAGCGCGCGGCGCTGCACGAGTCGGCCCAGCGGGGACACCGTGAAGTGTGCGAAGTGCTCCTCGCACACGGCGCCAACGTTAATCTCGGCGACAGCACGTGGGTCACACCGCTCATGGTGGCGACCATCCACAACAAACTGCCAATTATCGAGCTGCTCATCCGCGGCGGGTCGCTAGTGAACATCAAGGACAAGTACGGCGAGAGCGCCCTCTACAAGGCGGTGGACCGCGGTTTCTGGCGCAGCACGCGCCTGTTGCTAGGCCTCAGCGCCGACTGCAACGTGCGTCGTCAGGGGAAGTTCGGCAACACACTGATGCACGTCGCGGCTAAGCGCAATGACCCGCGGATACTGCGCATGTTGCTCGACTGCGACGCCGACCGGGCCAAAAACGTCAACAACTTCCTGGACCAGACGCCGTTCCACATCGCGCTACTCTCGGGCGGCGAAGAGTGCATCGAGCTGTTGCTTGACAACGGCGCCGACCCGAACCGCGTGGACCACGAGTGGACGCCGCTGATGAGGGCCGCCTCCCGCGGGATGCCCACCATCGTCTGCAAGCTGCTCCATCACGGCGCCAAGGTGAGAGTCATTAATACACCCCTCCCCCCCCCCCCCCATCGCCACCACAAGGAGCCGGTGGCATCCAGGGGTTCTCCATGGAACCAGGTCGTCAAGTGCTGTGTTTATGTACCAGAAGCTCTATAATTATTACGGGGAACAGAGGGTAGACAAATTAGATATGGGCCTATTGTTAGGAATCCGCGATGAGCTAGGATCAATATCGAATACTTGTTAACAGTGTTAATAGGTGTAGACATGTTCAGATCCGCTTTGTTGCCATAAATATCATTATTTTACTGGCTCTTTGATCACAAGCTGTAATAATGGGCCGAAGTTCGATGCCAATATCATATATATATGCCTACGTAGGCTTACAATGAAAACTTTCACACCTCTCGATCTCCAGATTAACGCCAGGAACTCTCGCGGCCGCACGGCGCTCCACAAGGCCGTCAACTCCGGTTGCGTGGACGTGGTCCGGCTACTCACGCGTGCCGGAGCGGACGTCGACGCGAGCTGCCGCGCAGGCTGCACGCCTCTCCACCTGGCCGCCTCCCACGCGCCTTCCGAGACAATCTGGCACGTGCTCATCGAACTCCTGCTGAGCGGAAGTGACGTCAACGCCATCAATTTCGAGAAGCACGACGCCAGTCGTCTGGCGTTGACTGACTTCTACCTTCCGACGGCTAGGGTTCTTTTTTTGGCGGGCGCGCGACCACGTCACAGCCGAGCGCTCGTGCGTAACTGCGTTGATAACTTGGAGTCGGTCGTCAGCTTCCTCTGCGGGACCGACTTCCGGCACGTGGGCGTCTACAAGCGTGACGTCATACGGGAAAACGTAACCTTCCTTGACAACGCTTATAGAAACGCGCGGACGCTACAGAACGCCTGCTGCCTGGTGATTAGGCGGTGCCTGGTCAAATGCCTGGATACCAAGGTCCAGGGGCTGCCTCTGCCGACCGACCTCAAGGATATCGTGGCCTTCGGGGACATTCAACATCTAAAACACTATTTCACGACCAAGTAATGTGAATCTCACTGATGTAACGCGGAAATTACACATTAAACTTCATGAGGTCTAGGCTACGTGTAACTTGTCACTGTATTATTACCATATATGTATAACCTAACCAATAATATATTCTTATACTCGTTATATGTTGTGAAAATGTATTTACATATATGTGTATTCGACATTTTGTCATACAGTTTTCAAGTTTTCCTGCAGATACAAACATGTGCACATATAACTTTTTTTTCCTGCAGATATAAATTAGAATTTTCTTTCCCCTTTTCTTCTTATTTACACAATATAATAAACTAACTTATTATTTCAAAATTATTATAAGCTTATTAGGCCTACTGAAAGTGTTCATGTCACAAAGATGTACGTAGATATGTCATTATTTGAACACATGTACGTGTAAATTAAGCAAATAGGGGTGCATTATGATTTGAGCATTGGGGAAAATACACTTCGGCTAAAATTGTCGGATAGATATATATCTGCTGTTCGACACTACGACAACAGACATCGCTCATCTTTGAAGCTTATGTCATCTTCTTTCTGCACTATTCCTTACATTTGTGATTGTGAAAGGTAAATCATTAGGACTCAACAAATCATATGCATTTCATACATGTACCTCTCGAAATTTGAATGCTATTCCAACATTTGTGGTTCTTTGAAAATTAAATTGTAGTGCAAAATCGTGCACATACAATTATGTGCATCCAATCCAGAATGAGATATGCGACTTTTTAAAGGAGTTATATATGGTTTACGGGGTACAGAAGCCAATACATTGAAAATGTGTCAGTTTATATCACTTTTTTCAGATTTCGTGTATGGTTACTATAGTTGTTGTCTAGGTATTGTATTTTATAAACATTCTTGCCGAAGGTCGCGATGTTTCACAGATAATTTTGAGTATTTTGCGTGTAAATCTGTGAAACAATCTAATTTTAATTGCAAAAAAAAAAAATCTTAAGCGTTGAAAAAAATAGTATGTAAAATTATTGCTGTTGTAACCGTATTTGAATGGAAAAATAGCTATATCATGTATATACTCGTGTCATTTACTTACATACATAACGGATGTATCAATATCATAAAAGATTTGCATTAAAAATTAGGCCTACTGTGACTTCAACATCAATAACCATATACCTTCTGTAGAATACTCATTCAGAATCAATCAGTGACTCTGCTACGTAATCAGAACGTACAAATGATTTGATACAGATACCAATAGTTACATACACGCATGGGATGTACGTTGTATAAGCGTGGATTTTGTCGAATTGCTATATAAATGTTTGGAAATCATATTTGTCGATAAATGGTGTACTGTTGTATCGTTGTGTGTTTTTGGGTACTATTCCTGCAGAACGGAGGGTGTTCTTGTATTTAGTTCAGAGAGATATCTTTTGGTGCTTTTCAGCTGTAGGACGTTTTGTGAAATTATGTTTTAGATTTCAAAACAAGATTCCTTTGAACTACAATGTGTAAAAATATTAATTAATCTTCCCAAGCAAATCATTGAGGGTGATGTGGACGATTTGTGACGTTTTAGTGCTACATGTATGATTTCAGTGTGTTAGATATCTTTATATATATTATTTATTCCTATAATCTGTGTGGTATTTCAATCAACAAACTTAAGAGAAAGAAAATATCGTTTTTCTGTACATGTATAATTTGATCTTCCGAGATTGTTGCCTTATATTATTATGATGACCTGATTGGCTATGTCTGCGTACTAAAAACAATAAATGTCCAATAAATGAGATTGCACTCAAAATCGATTTCCTGTCTATGTTCGTACCTATACATGCCAATATAAATCATCAGAATTCACACCTGAAATATGATGTGATTCATGATGCAAAAAGTAACAGCGTGTTATTAAGTATTAAGGATTGATCTTTTACATAAAATTCCATTTTGAAATTTTATCCCCCCTAAGACATATAATTCAAAATCTTGCTTTTGTCTGGAAACAAACCTTATAATAAATTAGATCGGTGCATGAATGGTGGAGTTCGTACAAGCCTTCTACATATATATTGAATGAATATCCGTGTATAATATCAGACCATATACTTTCCATGGCAATGATCATTATGGTGGTATCTATACCGGTAATACTCCTAAGTTGATTTTGAAACAGTTGCGTTTGGACATATATTAGTACACCACAACGGTGTTATAGACTGATACCGTCTGATTCTATTGTGGCAGCTGCATAGATCAAACACAACCGACTTCCAAAATCGATATGCAATATGTAACCCGTACATAGCCTGTACGTATGTGCCATATATGACAGTTGAAACAGCAGTTTCTGAAACAATGCGTCCCAGGTGTGCGCTTCTCTGTAGAGCGTCTTGTGATGGATTCAGAAGAACAAACACTGTACAAATAAAAACACGTGTTTCTTCCGTCCACGCGAGCCAGTTACGTGCAGTGTATTCGTCCAATAATTTTACAAGAGCAAAATAGATGCAAAGGAATTTCATGGAATAATAAGTGATTGCCATCGTGCGGAAATTCCCATGAATTGAATTAAAACATGTATAGGACACAATGATCGCCGATCGCTCTGATGTTTGGCATCGGTGGATCAATTTCAGAACAAAATCGATTAAACTCGTATAACGATGTGTGTCTGACGCCACGTATTGTGCAAGTCAGCGAGGGAATGACACAGAAAATAGACGATTGAAAAAATCAATTGCATGCCAACAGCTTTTCGCAGCAGCCGCGGAATCGATCCCTTGCACGGAAAGAGGAACCCACGAACTCGGGGGAGACTTCAATGCGGCTGTCAGCGCCAGCGAGGAAAGCTAATGGGTGTGGCTGGAAATACCGAAACATTTTCTGATATTTGGTGGAGAATCGTGCGTGAATCGTACGGAAATCACAGTGCAAGTCCATGTAGCCTGTTCTTCCACACTCAAATGCATGCAAACGTGAACATCTGAGGATGAATATGGATAATTGCCGTTACATGTGGTGATGCTAGTTCGATGCAAGGGACGATATAATATATCAAAATTTTCGGTGAGTAATCTGCTATGAAACTTGGTTTTTCTGAAGTGCTTTCATCGTCAATTTCCATATTGTACATAGACATCATAAATAATCTCGATATAATCAAGTGCATGCTGTCGATTATTAATCATTGATATTATTTCAAATACATAAACAATCGTGTTGTTGACAAAAAGGCTAATAGTACAGTTCCCTACATCATCGGGTTATAGTTAGAATTAGATATACATGTAAACAGGTAGACCACAATCAAGTGCTCATGCATATTTGCAGATTGATTAAGAACATCACAGAACCATGGCCAGTTCTCCAGCAGACTACGCACGCGTGCCCGTTATGACGATGAATATGGCCGGCCGCTTCACCGGCCGCGAGATCAAACCATTCGCCCAGAAAGTCCTCCGGCACCTGCTAATAGAGAAACAAGTGGGACTCTTCCTCGGTCAACAGATCAGCTTCAAGCCCACGCTTCCCGAAGGCTATGGGTTCGTCGGGAGCAACAAGGCTTTCATCTGCTACAACAAGCACCTTCTCAAGGTGAACGACGAGCGCCAATACCGCCATTTTCTGAGGGATCTTCACCTCAGAGGTCACCTGCCTCACAGCTACCTGCCCGAGAAAAACTACGTCGTGATGAAGATGCGCTACCGCAATAGGCCGTGGTCCGAGTTCCTGGCTCTGTCCTGGGTCACGGACGAGCGCCTGACGAAGGTCCAGAGCTTGACGCACATCCGCAAGGTGCTCTACTATGCCTCGCACTTGGCCGAGGCCGAGGAGATGCCAGTCATCGTAGGAGCCACCTTCAGGATCCCGCTTGACGACATCTCACGCGAGATGAATTACGACTTCTCGTGCTATGGCTACACGCCGACGTCGGCACGACGTAAACTACGCCACTCCAATGTCTTCCTCTGCGCAGAGCCCATGCTTGTGGATGGAGTAAAGCCGCTCATCTGCTCTAAGATGGAGTTCGAAATGGAGAAAAGCGCTAAGGCTCTAAACCCAGAGGACGCCTTTTACTGGGACCCCGTCCTTGCGGAAATCATGCTTCCTATTGAGACGCCAGAGAGTCTAGAAGCCGCGGAATGCAGTTGCAGCGAGGACAGGAACAACTCTAGCCAGATGCGGCCGATCACTGGGATCAGCAGCAAGCATCTCCTTGTCTCCGCTAGCACGGCGCTCTCCGCTAGGAACCTGAGCCTCAACCTGCCCACGGCGCCCGTGCTGCCCACGCCACAGGAGCACCCGCCCTCCCCCACGCCCCCAGATGAGCTGGAGGAGGCGTACTGCGGCTATCAGGAGGTCATCGGTCTCTCCAACTCCACTAGCCACTTGGAGGCGATCGACGAAGTCTCCTCCGAGATCGAGAGGCAGGATGCCTTCGTCTCCAGCGACACTGAGACCATTAAAAGCGTGGGAACTCACTCCACCAGCGACAGCGAACAGAGCGGTCACTACGTCCTCGACCCAGCCGAGTCAGAGAAAGAGGAGAAAATGTTTGAGATTCTCGAGTCGATGATGAACGACAAGAACTCGTCGTTCTACCACGGTAAACTGAGCGGCAAGCACGCTAAAGACCTGGACCCGGCGTTGGCGAGCCTCCTCAAGCACAGACAACTATCGGTCGAGGAGGAAGAACCAGTGCGAGACGACATCGTACTGAAGAAGTCTGCAGAATTAATCGAAGCTTGCAGTAGTGATGTCACCTCCCCAAAAGAAGAAACCGTCGACGATCCTGACGGGTCTCTGCAGAAAACGACGACGACGCCTACCTTAGACGATCGTAAACTGAACGGCCACAATGGCCCGCTGCCGTACCAGCGTATGACCGCGTCGATGCCCAGTCTCAGTAGTAGCAAGGTAAGTGAGCTGCCCAAGGAGCAGATCAGACGGGCACCAAGCTGCCACGAGATGTATGACGAGGAATTGGTGGAAACCAGCTCCACGTGCTATGTGTCCTAAGCAGACAATTGAATTCCCTCTCACGAGGAAATCGTGAAGAAGCGTGGATTTCGTTGTGTGCCTCGGGAAGAAGTGTGGACAAATGATGATCGTCCCACGGAGAATTAGACGAAACTCTGTTTCCACACTTGTGACGTGGGTACGACCTCAAACTCACAAGTGTACTATGGGAGATGCAGCAGAGTACCAGTGTACACGATCACTATAACACTAAAGCACAATCCTGTGCTTTAGAACACGAGCTCGATGTGGTGGCAAATTGTGCAATACAGGAACTGTTGTTTTTGAACAACTGATGTATCGCTTCTTCTGGATTTTGACTATTAACTTTTCGGGAACATATTTATCCAAGTGTACAGTCCCATTGCATGCTTATCAGCTTATGCGGAAATGGTTTCTTATGTTCCACTAAGTCGAGATACCATTTGACCCTGGTCCATATGTATCTCACAAACTTTCGCAGTAATATTTCGTACGTAATTTCGATATAACCAAGAAGAAGACTTTAATCAAATACAAATGATTGGTTGGAATCAAAGAAAAGAGTTCGTTTCCATGGATGTGCCAATTATGGCGACACTGGCCAGCTGCCAAAAAAATCACTTACAATTTTCCCTCAACAGGGTACTGCCTAGGACAGCAATTACTACCGCAACGTCACGTACAGTCTTTGGATTCTGATGACAGGAAGAAGGAATTACATTGCAAATGAAATGTGAACGCCAACACTCTAATACACACACAAACAAAACTTTTGGCGGAAGTGGTGTACATTATTTTCCTGCAAGACCACGTGCTTTTGGATAAGATGTCACTTACCCGGATATATTTTTTGTGCTGTGTAATAAAACAGCATATTTTATCGCTTTGGATAAGTGCTGAAGAAATTATCATATTTTATCACGCTTTGTTACAAACTGTTCTTCTGTGTGCAATAAAACTTCTACATTATGTATTTATACGTTATAGGGGTATACGAGTATTTGACTTTTTTGTCAATTTTCTTAACCTGCATATAAATAGTTATTACATTTCTTCACTACTTTGTTTTGTTTGTTTGTACTTTGTATATATGCATATTTATTCATTCTTGGAAAGATAGATTTGTGCCGAACATTACCCACATTTATTTGTCTTGATAAGATTACATAATATCTAGGTTTTAGTTCGATAAGTAGATTGGTGTTACTAAGTATATTTTGTATACTTGGTATAGTCATGTAGTCTTTATTTCAGTATTACTGTTACTTTGATATGTCGTCCCGCTTGCTACGTACAGGGTTTTTTTCCGGCTGATTTCTGTATGTTTCATGAAGCAATTATGCGCGGAGTCTAGTCAGTGTTTGTATTAATGTATTTGAAACCGGTGTGTTGACGACGGATGTAAAAAAAAACGATAGAATATCGTAAATATTATGTAGAGCTTTATGTATTCACAATACAATGCAAAGAGGCTTTAAATGTTTAATTAAGCCGAAAGACAATCGATCACTGACCGGCGTGTGTGTGATATTATCTACAGATGTGAATATCATTGCTTGTGGAATAAATTTTACTTGTTGACATTTCGTTGTGACTTTGATACGTGTATTGAACACATGGTCCAGTTAGAGTAGGGCAATATGTCATATGGTATGTCGTAGTTAGGGGCAGGGTATCATGTGCGTGCACGATACACCAGTTTGAACATTACTTGGTTTCGCAATATAGCTGATATTTTTAATGTTGCTGAATGCGCCTGTTCATATTGTAATTAAAATAATTTGAGATATTTCGACGAATACACTGAATATATAGTCATGGAGATATATTTTGGTCTAGGCATTGTTTCTAATCGGTTTTATTGTATGCACAGAGATTGTGTAAATATTTATTACTACCATTTTGGTTATGGACAACGGTATATATCATCAACTGAGGAAAACTAATTATCATACACATTTGGTGAATTGAAAACTGAATTCACCCTATAACACACCAAATGATAACGCCGTGGATGAAAAATGAAAATATACAAGCATTATTATCATATAATACAGGGTCCCAATTGGTAAATTTTACTGTAGCTATGTATACATGAAATGTCGAAATAAGAGTAGAGAAAAATGAAGATTGATATTCTACGGTTCAGATAGCAGTTGAGGAAATGTTCATCGTTTATATTTTACAGGGATGCTTAGGTGGAATAATCGGTTAGTATTTTTTTTTAATTTTATTGAATATCCACTAAATGAGTCATGAAAACAAACTTTCAAAAGAAAATGTGCGATCAACAAAATTTAAGCTATTCATTCACATTTGACTCAGATGCAAGGGACATTTGAGTATGATTATGTCAAGCTGAAATACAACAGCACCTTCTTTTCTGATACATGTAGAGGTGCAATTAGGACGTTGAGAAATAGCTGAAGATCGCTGAAATTTGAAATTCAAGTATGATTTTTCATCAATTTTACAGCAGATAATAGGGGTCTAACTCCTAGTGATGGCTACTTCGAAATCGTTTTACATGCATGCGTACCGGTGTATTTTGTCATAAACATGCCATAACTTTTAGGAGTTCGTAAATTAATAAAATAGCGATAAATCCTCATTTTTGTCTGGCACCAGAGGCATAATGTTAGATATAACTTTGTCGTAATAGATTAATATCAAGCTGGATTTAGCCGTGCGTGTCGAAGTTTCAGTCTGCTGTGCATTGTTAACTATGCAAAAACATTTTGTTAACGTTTTAACGAAAAGAGGAACGTACTCTAAAATTTATGCAATAGTATGCATGAAATACACATTAATGTTGTCACCTTATAAAACACAATATCATATATCACAAACATTATTTACACCAAACACTCAAGGGCAGCGTGTATCGAATACAATTCTCGAAAACATTTCTTCCCATCAAATTACAAAACATTTTAATTAATAATAATTCGCTCCATGCAAACATTATATGTATCACCATGCTTATCCGCAGTTCTGATTGTAGTATAGTCTAAACCGTGCGGCCACATTAATAATTTTATTGCCCCAAATACTGAACTCTGAAAATACTACTGGTACGGAAATATTTGATTTGCGGTGTGAACGCTATTCGCGTGTTTGATTTAAACCGCATTGACCTTCAGCATGTGCTCAGGAACCAGGCAGTGTCAGTTGACGTGCTGGCTTCCTTCCGTGCCTGTTAGGTATCTGTACCTGGTCGTGTCAGTGACAGGCAGGGCTGGTGCTCTGGGTCAGTCGTCAAAAATATCAACAACAACAATAGTATTGATAATATTGAACGATGACGCCAAATGCAAACTACAAATGATATCGCCAAGTTGTCGTCAAGCCTATTTCCTTGAACATTATTAGCATATTTTCTTCGAAAGTAGTCTGCATTGACCTTCTTTCAGGCTTGAGTTATGATGTATGAAGAACAAGTGCAATTGTGTTTAAATATATAGGTCTATCTCGATATACATTGTACTGGAATTCAAATTTGAGAAGCACCCATCAAATGGGTAATTAGTCTATGTCAGTAGGCCTACTCACATATCAATTAACAACTCGAGACTCGTTTAAATTAATATCGCTATTAATTTAGCAGTGTACGATACATTCATACATTGCGTCGAGTTGAGTTAATAATTATGCAAACACAGTGAAAGCATCATGCCTTATCGATAAATCACTTCCTTTTCTATTTATCAACTGTCACCGATCCCTTCCACACTGATAATATTTCGTTATCAGCTGTGCAGCGACTTAATGATGACCCAAATGTCTGCCTTATCTAAATCGCTTCGTATGATCTGATGTAATTGTGAACCGGAGAGTTGGTGAGTAAATATGGGTGCCCACCTCCTTCCGTGCCAGGCCATGGAAGCACTTGTACCCCCCCCCCTCCAACCGTTTCGAGAACCTTTTTTTTCGAGGCGACAAAAATCGTGGAATTAGCAGCACATTAGCGTCACTTCATTCGATGATTAACCGCATTGTCACAAAATAGGTTACTTGATAATAGTTTATCTTCCACTTTTTCCTCCCTATTTTAAATATCCGGGTGTATATCTGGGACACAATTCCACGAAGAGTCGGCGGTTCCCTCCTTATTTACTCCTACCATCAGGCAGTTGTGTCATTTTTCCTCCTATTTTCTCATGAAGGATATATAAATACCCGGGTACCGATCACAAATTTGTAACTCGATTCAGACGCTTTTATTTAAGACCCCAATTTCGGACATATTTTTATGATTGTTTGTGAATATAGCGGATGATATTTTGCTTTGTTCGAAGGATAAACATTTATCTAAAAATTGGATTGAACTTTTCGGCAGGTAGAAATTCGAGTGTTTGTCAAAGACACTGCATGCCCCCGTGACAATCGGTGACGCGCCGAGCCAGCCGCCTTATACTTCCAAACTTAGGAGCACTGTTTGTTTTTTTTCTTAAACGAAGGCCCACATTTTTTGTTGATTATTAAACAATAAACAACCACGTGCATGCTACGCCGCACGGAAACAAGGCACCTTAGAAACTCATCTTTGCCGATAAAAGACAAAGGACCCCAGAAAGGCCAAACACTTGGTACCAGGGGATGAAACATTGTCAAGTACGATTTTATGTGATCATCAACCCACGGACCATAACGGAGCTAATATAAGTGATACCTTAGTGAACGCGCACGCACAGAACACATCGAGGCGCTTGCCGCGCGAAATATTTCGTTTAGGAAGGAAGACATAAGTGTCCACAGCTCCTGGTTATCCCTGCCTAGAAGGTGAGTTTTTTTTCTAAGGAACTGTAACATTAAATAATAAAGATATATTTTAATCAATTAATGGCATAAGAAAAATAGTTTTCTGCTCATGCGAAATTTTGTGTATTAGCTTGACTTATGAATGCGTCAAATCCTGATGACAAAATCTAAATAATTTCACTGTTGATATTTTATGAAGAGTCTGATACCATCCCATGAATTTCAACGCGAAAAACAGGGAAACGGGCATTCTGTGATAATATTTTTTTGCGAATATCATGCAAATAAATTATTATAGCTAATATGCAGGTTTAAGCTTTATTTTAAGCGTTTGATATACGTTTGTGTTTACTTGGAACAATTTTTAACATGTTATTTTATTCCCAGTTCACGCAGTTTAAGAAAAAAACTAAAAGAGTATGTTTATTTGACAAAATCAACATGGTATACAGCAAACGAGCGCAACAATAAATCATTTTCTTGGCCAAGGTGCCTTTGCATCAATGACCAATACTGTGCCAAAACACAAATAAAAAACGCGTCACTGTTTGTACTATGTACGATATACAACTTGTCAACTGCATAACACATGACAATGTTGTAGTGTTGTCGAAGTTGAACGTGAATTTATCCAGGAGTAATTATGGTGATTCTATGATGTGGATGATAGTCTAGATTGCAAAGGTTTGTCGCCAAAAAAAATCAGAAAAATTTCCATATAGTTATAAATTTTTGTACATGTTGTGAATAAAAATCGAATATGAAATAGCTCTTGGAAGTAAACTCATAAAGCAAGGTCACCTAATGTTTTGAGTCAAGTATGGTAACAAAATTATGAGCTCTTGAAAATGTTTGATCATAACCCGACCAAAATCATGTTGTACATGAGGGGTATATGTGATATACAAATATGTACATGTATGCATAAAAGAGGCCACTTTTTCCTTATTTTTGCTGCGAAGGAAATTTCCCAATGAAATGGAGTGGTCATATAAACTAAGTACTATTTGATGAGTATCCATGATAAATCACTGAACCATTATTATGGCATATACGAAAAGGTATAATAAATTATAATGGGCAGTGTGCAAATACTCTCACCTTGACCAAGGTGTGAAGGGCGAACATGAAACATATATTTTGCCGTTTAATAATGGTCATATTTTGACGTATAATAAAAGGATATGCGATAATTTTAAAAAGTAATAAATGTAAATCATTTTTAAATTCAAACAAATTAAAATATTTCACTACTCTAAGCATGATCTTTGTGCAAGTTAAATCATCAATTGGGACCATTGGTTCATGAAAGCTACAACAATGGCTTTATATATGTATATGTGGGATGATGTACATGCAAATTTCAAATAGGTGACCAAACCGCGAAATGAATTAAACACACTACGATCGGTCTAACAGGTGATAAATTCATAACATTCTCAACTAATTTGCCTATCACTATATAGTGAGAATTGAATACTATATTTTGATGTCCATGTACTTATGTCGTAGGTGTAGTGCGCCACCATGTGGAAGACTTCGGTACTACTAGCCGCCTTGGCGCTGATGACGTCATCGGAGGCCCAAACAGGTGAGAAGATATATGCATATGGCACTATTTTGCGTACGATATTGGTTTTTCCCGGTACGGCTGAGCCTTCAGGCGAGGCCTGGATGAGATGACGAGTGCCAGGAAAACTCATAACATACGCAAAACAGTTCCAGTTGAAGGCTTTTCAATAACATTGTACAACATATATGAATTAATTTTACGTAAACAAAAAAGCGTGCGGTATGCGTATTTTCCGGACTTGATCTCGCAATGATGACAACAAATCAGTGCGCGAGAACGGGCGGGAACCATGACTGATTATTGTCTAACATTATAGCCGGTTCTTTAAAATCTTTTAATAGGATTTCTCTTCTTATTTCGTTTGAATGAAAAGCCTTTGTAACCGTGATGTCATATAAGGAAAAGATTTGAAATAGAATGAATGTATCATGTATCATTCAGGCCAGTATCCTATACCCGATTATTCGTTCAAATATTTTTACTCACCAGACATGCATGCATGTGATTTTATACTTTTTAAATCGTCGACTCGTTTGACTGAACATGACCAATTATTTGCGCGTGCACAAATTGTTTTGTTTATAGTTGCACAACGGGCGGGTGCGTTACTATAAACAAAACTACACGTAACTAAAAACAAATCTGACTACCTTGCTTCATAGATAGGCCTACCCGTAGAATCCTTGCAGACGATTACATGTCAGTTTCATATTTGTAAATTTGAGTAATTTAGAATTCCTTTTCTATCATTCAAACTCTAAAAATGTGGATGGCACGAAGTTAGCAAAATGACTATTGTGTAAACATGTATATTATCTTCTTATCTTGCCCGTCATTCGTCATTTGACACAGTGATATGAAAATGAGACATATGAACAGAACACAATTGTTTGTATAACTAGTATGCGGAGTTCATTGAGGTGCCCTTTCACCGTGTAATTATTTTCAAAAATACATAAGAGAGATGTATTTCTGTTATTTTACATGTATATAATATTCATTTTAATACATTAATCTCCATATTTTAACAAAAATATCTTTGAGACATTACCTCTTCCATTGCCTTTCATAGAAATTGTTTGTGAGACGATAGGTAATGTGAATTTAACAGAATAACTTGCTACTGTTGATTTTCTCCCATAATTAGGCTTATACTAAACTCTAGTTCATCCATCAGTGAAACACGCTTTTTGGACGTAGTTTTGTTTTAAATAATCGGATCAACTTGAAATTCTGTGTGTATTAATTGGGCATCATGCCGTAATTTTTCACCAAATTTCAGAGTTATATCTAAAAAATTTAGAAAGTTGGCAATCTAACCCAATGTTAAATTTCGGCCCCAACATGGAATTTCAAAGTCTGCACAAAAAGCAACAATTTTTTATTCGATGTACGAGTTATATATTGCTTCAGAATAAACATATTTACTTAATATACACCGACTATGCCTTCCGACTCTAAATCAGCGCAATAGGTTCATTCTGTATGGGTATAAACCCGATAAAAGCCTTGAATTTGTTGAAATTTACTTGATTCCATTTCCGACTGAAATTTAACATTGGGTTAGATTGCCAACTTTTTCAATTTTTGAGGTAGAATTCTGAAATTTTGTGAAAAATTACGGCATGATACCCAATTCATGCAATTGGGAAACACAAAATTTCACATTGATCCGATTATCCAAAACAAAACGACGGCCAAAAAGCGTGTTTCACTGATGGATGAACTTCACTATATATAAAAATTGGGCAATATACCACAACAATGTTAAAATTCAGCCTATATTGGGATCTCGGGAACCCTAACAAATTTGGGGTTTGTCGTGTTTATACACGTATTGTGGCAATTTTGACTCCAAAGACATTCGGAAGTATTATTGCCAAACATGTTGATACATATTTAGGAACGATATGAATTGGTTGCGCAAGTGCACAAAATCATGCTTGGACGCAGAATTTCAGTGACAGGGATGAAAATTCATTGTTTTAAAAATCAGAGCATATGTACGAACAAAACCTAATTGATAGTACCTTATAGCAATGTTTATTTACCTTTGTTCCCCTAGCCTCAGACGACGAATGCACACGGGACGGGTATGTCTACCGGCTTGTGAACGACAAAACATACATGAAGACGGACCCACTCGGTGTGGCTACAATGCGACTCACCTGTCCAGGGACCGACCCGTACTTCAACCTGGTGTTATGCGCCTGTCAAGGTAGGCTTCTTACATTATAGTGCACAGCTCGGCCCATAGCACACAATGGTACTTCTAGTTGGGAAAACAGGTGCAAAATTTGCCTAGCTGAATTAGGTGTTTCATTTATTGGAGTGTAGCATCGAAGACGGCCAATGCCAAAACTCATGTGTCCAATGAATAACAGAGAGAATATTAGGATCAAGGATCCTGTAGCTCACCGGTACTCCTACTGGACAATCTCTATGGAGTAGAATTCGGGTCAATATTCTTCTTGCTTGATTCATGTTTCAACATGATTCATACATCTTCTTTCATTGTCACAATAATATTCATTAACTCTCAATTATGCATGATTAGTCATTAAAATTACGCCAGATAACCGGTCAAAACTTTTCATGCATAGTTGTATATTCTTAGCTCGTTATTTAGTAGCATTTCAATTTTTTCGTCATCTGTCGTTCATTATGTTTCACCTATATGGCGGTTCAGAAATGAAGTAGTTACGACAGATGCACACTGTAATTGATTAAAATGTCATCAAGTACAATATATTTCTCCATACATCATCAACTGTAACAATCGATAGCACACAATAAACAATAGTTAGAGTTCGACCAAACGAGAGCGAAAAAAGAGCCAAGCCAAGTCACTAAACCAACACAACATACAAACTCCATAGGCCCTATGACAGTTGCCGGAAGCTGAAAAAATCTTCATCATTGAGAACTTCACCATTAGCACCTCCCATGCACAGTTCATTTCCTCCCACCACCTCCTCTTCCCATATTAGTCACCTTTAGTCACCCAAATCGGACTTGTCATTCAAAAACGCAATAATTTTTCGGAGCAGGTATCTTATGAGCAGAGTACACCAGAATGTTCAGGTACATATTAGGGGCCGGTCATTATTTACTGGGTTGGATGGGTTTTTCGCGAAATGAGTTTTCAAAGTTTGACCCCCACCCCCCCCCCACCCCCCACCGATATCGAAAACCAATCTATGACCCCCCCCCCCCCCCCACCAAGATCCAAAATGAAAGTATGACCCCCCCCCCCCCCCCCAATCCCTATTTCTGTTGAAACAATTGTGACTTTTGTCGCAAATTTATGATACTATAAGATCAGTGAATATTATGATTTGTGCTCTTCGTGTATCCACCATTCCTTCGCTTCAAGTGTGAACGCCATTACAACAATTATTACATGTATGCATACTATATATGGGCACTTAATTATGACAGGTGTTTGAGGGCAAAACCAGACCCCCCCCCCCCCCCCACATCTATATCCAGGATCACTTTCCTCCGAATACTAGCTTTTTTTTTTCACTACACAGCCCATCGTTTCGGAGCCCACTTGAAACACTCGAGACCTAGGTCAAAGATCATTCAGCTGATTCCTTGACTCGGAAATTTTGGATGGAATGGAAAAAATGTATGAAAACCCTCACGGATTTTCATTGGATTTTTACTGGACACCATAGCGAACTCGCAAAAAATACATAGCGAATTCTTCCACATATCATTGATGAGCAGGGAAGAATTGCTGAATCAGGCCATTCAGAACTGTTTTTTTTTTCTTTCTAGTCTGGAATCAGGTCTGTGTTGGCTCTATGACGGGCTCATAATGTTCTGACACTATCCCAATCATGCGAGTCAGATTCACTACCCGGGTCATCCGAGGCGATCCAGGACTATTTTGACATTCTGTATGGAAAGGTCCATGTCTTTTGCATGGTGGTTTGTGAGAGTCCTGAGGTCTTTGGGGAATATCCTCTGTGGGGTCATGTGTTGACAAAATTTTGAGTGGAAAACCAGTCTATGGTTCTGACATGCTAGTTCGGGTTCATCGGAAGGGATGATATGTTGCCCAGGGTGGTACATGTATGGACTGGTTGATCCGTGGTTTGTTTGTGACAGGACCCTGCTGATCTGGGTTCGTCCTTGCTGGCACCGTGTTCAGCTGTAGTGCTGCTCCATTAGGTCCAAAGTTGATTCTTGGTGACAATGTTTCAATCTGAGTGATGAGCGTTGATTAATGCACATCAGGGCTCAGAATTGCCACTTATGGGTAGCCATAGGCTCATAACATTTCACATTTGCTCCAAGGCCATAGAGCTCACGAGCCAATTGGCTGATGAAAATCTGTAAAGTAATATTGAAATATGCTTCTATGAGCAAATTGGCTCCTGAAAATTGTTGAATAGGAGCGAGATAGGAGCCTTTGGCTCGTGGATAAAATTATGAATTTTGAGCCCTGATGCACACGGATTAATTGCGGCATCTCTTGATGTTAGTGTTCATGGATGGTCCTCTGCAGGATCCGGTTTCAGTGAGATTATGGTTTCGACTGAAAATGTTATGAAATTCCATCGCGTACTCCAATGAGTCCATGTTCTGATATTGAGTGGATTATTTCCACCTAATTATTTTACCATTCAGATTTTCCCAAAATAACTCAATTTCAAACTCTGACCCCCCCCCCCCCCCCCTCAGTCCCATCGAAAATAAAAATATGACCCCCCCCCCCCCCCAATAATGTTGGAAATGAAAGTGTGACCCCCCCCCCCCCCCCCACTTTTTACCCCCCCCCCCCACCTGATAAATAATTACCGGCCCCTTATGTACCTGAACATAAAAACAGCAGTGTGGCATATTAACACGAAACGATGCACTACACACCATCAAATCACATCGGTCACACTGCACAAACCTTGGAGTTGGTCCGTCTATTACAGATACAATGTGTCCCCAGCAGACATGCCAAGGTGTGAAGTGTCATAACGGGTTCGACATCACGGAGACGAACAGTTGCCGACGATGCCAGTGTCACCAGTGCGATGACGTCATGTGCGCCAGGCACTGCGAAAATGGCTTCAAGAAAGACGATTACGGGTGCGAGATGTGTGAGTGCGAAGAATGTCCGCCAGTGATGTGCGCCATGCATTGTGAAAATGGCTTCCAGACAAATGCCAATGGATGTGAAATCTGCAAATGTAACGAATGTCCACCAGTGATGTGCGCCATGCATTGTGAAAACGGCTTCCAGACAGACGCCAATGGCTGCGAGATCTGCACATGTAACGAATGTCCGCCAGTGATGTGCGCCATGCATTGTGAAAACGGCTTCCAGACAGACGCCAATGGCTGTGAGATCTGCACATGTAACGAATGTCCGCCAGTGATGTGCGCCATGCATTGTGAAAACGGCTTCCAGACAGATGCCAATGGCTGCGAGATCTGCACATGTAACGAATGTCCGCCAGTGATGTGCGCCATGCATTGTGAAAACGGCTTCCAGACAGACGCCAATGGCTGCGAGATCTGCACATGTAACGAATGTCCGCCAGTGATGTGTGCCATGCATTGTGAAAACGGCTTCCAGACAGACGCCAATGGCTGCGAGATCTGCACATGTAATGAATGTCCGCCAGTGATGTGCGCCATGCATTGTGAAAATGGCTTCCAGACAGATGCCAATGGCTGCGAGATCTGCACATGTAACGAATGTCCACCAGTGATGTGTGCCATGCATTGTGAAAATGGCTTCCAGACAGATGCCAATGGCTGCGAGATCTGCACATGTAATGAATGTCCGCCAGTGATGTGCGCCATGCATTGTGAAAACGGCTTCCAGACAGACGCCAATGGCTGTGAGATCTGCACATGTAACGAATGTCCGCCAGTGATGTGTGCCATGCATTGTGAAAATGGCTTCCAGACAGACGCCAATGGCTGCGAGATCTGCACATGTAATGAATGTCCGCCAGTGATGTGCGCCATGCATTGTGAAAACGGCTTCCAGACAGACGCCAATGGCTGCGAGATCTGCACATGTAACGAATGTCCGCCAGTGATGTGCGCCATGCATTGTGAAAACGGCTTCCAGACAGACGCCAATGGCTGCGAGATCTGCACATGTAACGAATGTCCGCCAGTGATGTGCGCCATGCATTGTGAAAACGGCTTCCAGACAGACGCCAATGGCTGCGAGATCTGCACATGTAATGAATGTCCGCCAGTGATGTGCACCATGCATTGTGAAAACGGCTTCCAGACAGACGCCAATGGCTGCGAGATCTGCACATGTAACGAATGTCCGCCAGTGATGTGCGCCATGCATTGTGAAAACGGCTTCCAGACAGACGTCAATGGCTGCGAGATCTGCACATGTAATGAATGTCCGCCAGTGATGTGTGCCATGCATTGTGAAAACGGCTTCCAGACAGACGCCAATGGCTGCGAGATCTGCACATGTAATGAATGTCCGCCAGTGATGTGTGCCATGCATTGTGAGCATGGTTTTGAGAGAGATGAAAATGGCTGCGAAACCTGCGTTTGCCACTCTTGTTCACCTACATGCCGCAAATACTGCAGGTACGGCTTCAAGAAAGATGCTTATGGATGTGACATCTGTCAGTGTGAAGAATGCCCACAATTCATGTGCGCCATGCATTGTGAATACGGTTTCCAGACTGATGCTGATGGCTGTGAAATCTGCAAATGTAACGAATGTCCACCAGTGATGTGCGCCATGCATTGTGAAAATGGCTTCCAGACAAATGCCAATGGATGTGAAATCTGCAAATGTAACGAATGTACGCCAGTGATGTGTGCCATGCATTGTGAAAACGGCTTCCAGACAGACGCCAATGGCTGCGAGATCTGCACATGTAACGAATGTCCGCCAGTGATGTGCGCCATGCATTGTGAAAACGGCTTCCAGACAGACGCCAAGGGCTGTGAGATCTGCACATGTAACGAATGTCCGCCAGTGATGTGCGCCATGCATTGTGAAAACGGCTTCCAGACAGACGCCAATGGCTGCGAGATCTGCACATGTAATGAATGTCCGCCAGTGATGTGCGCCATGCATTGTGAAAACGGCTTCCAGACAGACGCCAATGGCTGTGAGATCTGCACATGTAACGAATGTCCGCCAGTGATGTGCGCCATGCATTGTGAAAACGGCTTCCAGACAGATGCCAATGGCTGCGAGATCTGCACATGTAATGAATGTCCGCCAGTGATGTGCGCCATGCATTGTGAAAACGGCTTCCAGACAGACGCCAATGGCTGCGAGATCTGCACATGTAATGAATGTCCGCCAGTGATGTGCGCCATGCATTGTGAAAACGGCTTCCAGACAGATGCCAATGGCTGCGAGATCTGCACATGTAATGAATGTCCGCCAGTGATGTGTGCCATGCATTGTGAGCATGGTTTTGAGAGAGATGAAAATGGCTGCGAAACCTGTGTTTGCCACTCTTGTCCACCTACATGCCGCAAATACTGCAGGTACGGCTTCAAGAAAGATGCTTATGGATGTGACATTTGTCAGTGTGAAGAATGCCCACAATTCATGTGCGCCATGCATTGTGAATACGGTTTCCAGACTGATACTGATGGCTGTGAAATCTGCAAATGTAATGAATGTCCACCAGTCATGTGTGCTAGACACTGTGAGCACGGCTTCGAGAAAGACGAACATGGCTGTGAAACGTGTATGTGCCATGAGTGTGATCCAGTGATGTGCCATAGATTCTGTGAAAATGGCTTCAAGAAGGACGTAAACGGATGTGACATTTGTGAGTGTGAACAGTGTCCACCAGTGATGTGCCAGATGTTCTGTGAAAATGGCTTCAAGAAAGACGCCGATGGCTGTGACATTTGTGAGTGTGAACAGTGTCCACCAGTGATGTGCCAGTTATTCTGTGAAAACGGCTTCAAGAAAGACGCAAACGGATGTGACATTTGTGAGTGTGAACAGTGTCCACCAGTGATGTGCCAGATGTTCTGTGAAAATGGCTTCAAGAAAGACGCCAATGGCTGTGGCATTTGTGAGTGTGAACAGTGTCCACCAGTGATGTGCCAGATGTTCTGTGAAAATGGCTTCAAGAAAGACGCAAACGGATGTGACATTTGTGAGTGTGAACAGTGTCCACCAGTGATGTGCCAGATGTTCTGTGAAAACGGCTTCAAGAAAGAAGCAAACGGATGTGACATTTGTGAGTGTGAACAGTGTCCACCAGTGATGTGCCAGATGTTCTGTGAAAATGGCTTCAAGAAAGACGCCAATGGCTGTGGCATTTGTGAGTGTGAACAGTGTCCACCAGTGATGTGCCAGATGTTCTGTGAAAATGGCTTCAAGAAAGACGCAAACGGATGTGACATTTGTGAGTGTGAACAGTGTCCACCGGTGATGTGCCAGATGTTCTGTGAAAATGGCTTCAAGAAAGACGCAAACGGATGTGACATTTGTGAGTGTGAACAGTGTCCACCAGTGATGTGCCAGATGTTCTGTGAAAATGGCTTCAAGAAAGACGCAAACGGATGTGACATTTGTGAGTGTGAACAGTGTCCACCAGTGATGTGTCAGTTATTCTGTGAAAATGGCTTCAAGAAGGACGCAAACGGATGTGACATTTGTGAGTGTGAACAGTGTCCACCAGTGATGTGTCAGATGTTCTGTGAAAATGGCTTCAACAAAGACGCAAACGGATGTGACATTTGTGAGTGTGAACAGTGTCCACCAGTGATGTGCCAGATGTTCTGTGAAAACGGCTTCAAGAAAGACACAAACGGATGTGACGTTTGTGAGTGTGAACAGTGTCCACCAGTGATGTGCCAGATGTTCTGTGAAAATGGCTTCAAGAAGGACGCAAACGGATGTGACATTTGTGAGTGTGAACAGTGTCCACCAGTGATGTGCCAGAGAGTTTGTGAAAATGGCTTCAAGAAAGATGCAAACGGATGTGACATTTGTGAGTGTGAACAGTGTCCACCGGTGATGTGCCAGTTATTCTGTGAAAATGGCTTCAAGAAAGACGCAAACGGATGTGACATTTGTGAGTGTGAACAGTGTCCACCAGTGATGTGCCAGATGTTCTGTGAAAATGGCTTCAAGAAAGACGCCAATGGTTGTGACATTTGTGAGTGTGAACAGTGTCCACCAGTGATGTGCCAGATGTTCTGTGAAAATGGCTTCAAGAAAGACGCAAACGGATGTGACATTTGTGAGTGTGAACAGTGTCCACCAGTGATGTGCCAGATGTTCTGTGAAAATGGCTTCAAGAAAGACGCAAACGGATGTGACATTTGTGAGTGTGAACAGTGTCCACCAGTGATGTGCCAGTTATTCTGTGAAAATGGCTTCAAGAAAGACGCAAACGGATGTGACATTTGCGAGTGTGAACAGTGTCCACCAGTGATGTGCCAGAGAGTTTGTGAAAATGGCTTCAAGAAAGATGCAAACGGATGTGACATTTGTGAGTGTGAACAGTGTCCACCGGTGATGTGCCAGTTATTCTGTGAAAATGGCTTCAAGAAAGATGCAAACGGATGTGACATTTGTGAGTGTGAACAGTGTCCACCGGTGATGTGCCAGTTATTCTGTGAAAATGGCTTCAAGAAAGATGCAAACGGATGTGACATTTGTGAGTGTGAACAGTGTCCACCGGTGATGTGCCAGTTATTCTGTGAAAATGGCTTCAAGAAAGACGCAAACGGATGTGACATTTGTGAGTGCGAACAGTGTCCACCAGTGATGTGCCAGATGTTCTGTGAAAATGGCTTCAAGAAAGACGCAAACGGATGTGACATTTGTGAGTGTGAACAGTGTCCACCGGTGATGTGCCAGATGTTCTGTGAAAATGGCTTCAAGAAAGACGCAAACGGATGTGACATTTGTGAGTGTGAACAGTGTCCACCAGTGATGTGCCAGAGAGTTTGTGAAAATGGCTTCAAGAAAGATGCAAACGGATGTGACATTTGTGAGTGTGAACAGTGTCCACCGGTGATGTGCCAGTTATTCTGTGAAAATGGCTTCAAGAAAGACGCAAACGGATGTGACATTTGTGAGTGTGAACAGTGTCCAAAGGTGATGTGCCAGTTATTCTGTGAAAATGGCTTCAAGAAAGATGCAAACGGATGTGACATTTGTGAGTGTGAACAGTGTCCACCGGTGATGTGCCAGTTATTCTGTGAAAATGGCTTCAAGAAAGACGCAAACGGATGTGACATTTGTGAGTGCGAACAGTGTCCACCAGTGATGTGCCAGATGTTCTGTGAAAATGGCTTCAAGAAAGACGCAAACGGATGCGACATTTGTGAGTGTGAACAGTGTCCACAGGTGATGTGCCAGATGTTCTGTGAAAATGGCTTCAAGAAAGACGCAAACGGTTGTGACATTTGTGAGTGCGAACAGTGTCCATCAGTGATGTGCCAGATGTTCTGTGAAAATGGCTTCAAGAAAGACGCAAACGGATGTGACATTTGTGAGTGTGAAAAGTGTCCGGCAGTGATGTGCCAGAGAGTTTGTGAAAATGGCTTCAAGAAAGATGCAAACGGATGTGACATTTGCGAGTGTGAACAGTGTCCACCGGTGATGTGCCAGAGAGTTTGTGAAAATGGCTTCAAGAAAGATGCAAACGGATGTGACATTTGTGAGTGTGAACAGTGTCCACCGGTGATGTGCCAGTTATTCTGTGAAAATGGTTTCAAGAAAGACGCAAACGGATGTGACATTTGTGAATGCGAACAGTGTCCACCAGTGATGTGCCAGGTATTCTGTGAAAATGGCTTCAAGAAAGATGCAAACGGATGTGACATTTGTGAGTGTGAACAGTGTCCTCCGTTGACGTGCCAGTTATTCTGTGAAAATGGCTTCAAGAGAGACGCAAACAGATGTGACATTTGTGAGTGTGAACAGTGTCCACCAGTGATGTGCCAGATGTTCTGTGAAAATGGCTTCAAGAAAGACGCAAACGGATGTGACATTTGTGAGTGTGAACAGTGTCCACCAGTGATGTGCCAGAGAGTTTGTGAAAATGGCTTCAAGAAAGATGCAAACGGATGTGACATTTGTGAGTGTGAACAGTGTCCACCGGTGATGTGCCAGTTATTCTGTGAAAATGGCTTCAAGAAGGACGCCAATAGTTGTGACATTTGTGAGTGCGCACAGTGTCCACCAGTGACGTGCCAGATGTTCTGTGAAAATGGCTTCAAGAAGGACGCAAACGGATGTGACATTTGTGAGTGTGAACAGTGTCCACCAGTGATGTGCCAGATGTTCTGTGAAAATGGCTTCAAGAAGGACACAAACGGATGTGACATTTGTGAATGCGAACAGTGTCCACCAATGTTGTGCCAGATGTTCTGTGAAAATGGCTTCAAGAAAGACGCAAACGGATGTGACATTTGTGAGTGTGAACAGTGTCCACCAGTGATGTGCCAGATGTTCTGTGAAAATGGCTTCAAGAAAGACGCAAACGGATGTGACATTTGTGAGTGTGAACAGTGTCCACCAGTGATGTGCCAGAGAGTTTGTGAAAATGGCTTCAAGAAGGACGCAAACGGATGTGACATTTGTGAGTGTGAACAGTGTCCACCGGTGATGTGCCAGTTATTCTGTGAAAATGGCTTCAAGAAAGACGCAAACGGATGTGACATTTGTGAGTGTGAACAGTGTCCACCAGTGATGTGCCAGATGTTCTGTGAAAATGGCTTCAAGAAGGACGCAAACGGATGTGACATTTGTGAATGCGAACAGTGTTCACCAGTGATGTGCCAGATGTTCTGTGAAAATGGCTTCAAGAAGGACGCAAACGGATGTGACATTTGTGAGTGTGAACAGTGTCCACCAGTGATGTGCCAGAGAGTTTGTGAAAATGGCTTCAAGAAAGACGCAAACGGATGTGACATTTGTGAGTGTGAACAGTGTCCACCGGTGATGTGCCAGATGTTCTGTGAAAATGGCTTCAAGAAAGACGCCAATGGTTGTGACATTTGTGAGTGCAAACAGTGTCCACCAGTGATGTGCCAGATGTTCTGTGAAAATGGCTTCAAGAAAGACGCTAATGGTTGTGACATTTGTGAGTGCGAACAGTGTCCACCAGTGATGTGCCAGATATTCTGTGAAAATGGCTTCAAGAAAGATGCAAACGGATGTGACGTTTGTGAGTGTGAACAGTGTCCACCAGTGATGTGCCAGATGTTCTGTGAAAATGGCTTCAAGAAGAACGCAAACGGATGTGACATTTGTGAATGCGAACAATGTCCACCAATGATGTGCCAGATGTTCTGTGAAAATGGCTTCAAGAAGGACGCCAATGGCTGTGACATTTGTGAGTGCAAACAGTGTCCACCAGTGATGTGCCAGATGTTCTGTGAAAATGGCTTCAAGAAGGACGCAAACGGATGTGACATTTGTGAGTGTGAACAGTGTCCACCAGTGATGTGCCAGAGAGTTTGTGAAAATGGCTTCAAGAAGGACGCAAACGGATGTGACATTTGTGAGTGTGAACAGTGTCCACCGGTGATGTGCCAGTTATTCTGTGAAAATGGCTTCAAGAAAGACGCAAACGGATGTGACATTTGTGAGTGTGAACAGTGTCCACCAGTGATGTGCCAGATGTTCTGTGAAAATGGCTTCAAGAAGGACGCAAACGGATGTGACATTTGTGAATGCGAACAGTGTTCACCAGTGATGTGCCAGATGTTCTGTGAAAATGGCTTCAAGAAGGACGCAAACGGATGTGACATTTGTGAGTGTGAACAGTGTCCACCAGTGATGTGCCAGAGAGTTTGTGAAAATGGCTTCAAGAAAGACGCAAACGGATGTGACATTTGTGAGTGTGAACAGTGTCCACCGGTGATGTGCCAGTTATTCTGTGAAAATGGCTTCAAGAAAGACGCAAACGGATGTGACATTTGTGAGTGTGAACAGTGTCCACCGGTGATGTGTCAGTTATTCTGTGCAAATGGCTTCAAGAAAGACGCAAACGGATGTGACATTTGTGAGTGTGAACAGTGTCCACCAGTGATGTGCCAGATGTTCTGTGAAAATGGCTTCAAGAAGGACGCAAACGGATGTGACATTTGTGAGTGTGAACAGTGTCCACCGGTGATGTGCCAGATGTTCTGTGAAAATGGCTTCAAGAAAGACGCAAACGGATGTGACATTTGTGAGTGTGAACAGTGTCCACCAGTGATGTGCCAGATGTTCTGTGAAAATGGCTTCAAGAAGGACGCAAACGGATGTGACATTTGTGAGTGTGAACAGTGTCCACCAGTGATGTGCCAGATGTTCTGTGAAAATGGCTTCAAGAAGGACGCAAACGGATGTGACATTTGTGAATGCGAACAGTGTTCACCAGTGATGTGCCAGATGTTCTGTGAAAATGGCTTCAAGAAAGACGCAAACGGATGTGACATTTGTGAGTGTGAACAGTGTCCACCAGTGATGTGCCAGATGTTCTGTGAAAATGGCTTCAAGAAGGACGCAAACGGATGTGACATTTGTGAGTGTGAACAGTGTCCACCAGTGATGTGCCAGATGTTCTGTGAAAATGGCTTCAAGAAGGACGCAAACGGATGTGACATTTGTGAGTGTGAGCAGTGTCCACCAGTGATGTGCCAGATGTTCTGTGAAAATGGCTTCAAGAAGAACGCCAATGGCTGTGACATTTGTGAGTGCGAACAGTGTCCACAAATGATGTGTATGTTGTACTGTGAGCACGGCTTCCAGACCGACGAAGAAGGCTGTGAAATTTGCAAATGCAACGAGTGTCCGCCAGTGATGTGCGCGATGCACTGCGACAACGGCTTCCAGGTGGATGAGAACGGCTGCGAGATGTGCCGCTGTCAGGAGCCTGGGACGACATGCTCGCCCGTGACGTGTGCTCGGTTCTGTCCACATGGGCGACAGGTAGACGCACTTGGCTGTGAGACCTGCCGATGTAACGAGCCACAATGTCCACCCAAGTCCTCATGTGATCTGCAGTGTCCTTTCGGCCACCGTGTGGACCTGCACGGCTGTCAGATGTGCGAATGCAAGGAGCACGTCTGCGAGGTCTGTACTGTCGATACTGCCTTAATATGTAGCTGTAGACTTTGCTATTATTTTTCTATACAAATAATGAAAAAAAATATCCACCAATATCGTATAGTATCGTTTTGTTGTCATGTGGTAGCCACTGTCTGTGATTCTAGGGCGTCCACTGCTCTGCCACCACGATCTGTGTACCGTCTGAAGTAGCGTGCCCTGGTGACCACTGCGCCTACAAACCAAAGTGTCAGAGGGAAACAGGTGCGTCCCCGTGTCCCTTCAACTCCCTTCCATATTATTTAATGGAGACCGAACTTGAGAGTCAAAATCCAACTTCAAACATAGCCTATCAAATTTTAGAATTAAGACTCTTGTATCCCTGTAGCGGACGAGCGCTGCAGGCAGGATGCGAATGTCGGCATATGTGAGGCGTCGTTCAATAGATGGCACTACAACAGCAAGTCTGGGACGTGTGAACAGTTCCAATACGGCGGCTGTGGTGGAAACCGAAACAACTTCTTGTCAAAGACTGAGTGCAAGATGATTTGCCAAGGTGATTGCTCTTACAATTATGAATTTGCTCTCTGCGTTTGCATATTTCGTGTTGGTATCCAGAGCAAATACAGATTCTAAAATATAATTTAGTAAAAATAGATTTTAAAACATAATTTCGCGATCGTTGCAGACACTAGGAAGCCAAACCGGATCCAAGTCAGTTTCCTGATGAACCACGCGATGGCTGGCGATATCGGCGCTCACATCGACAACATCCAGAGGTCAGACTTTGTCACGGTCTGATGGAAACGTCCATGTCCATACTAATTTATGATTTCAATTCAACTGAATATTAGGAATACCAAGTCATTTGGCGGATCTATTATCCCAACATGGGAACACTCTGCTCGTGTACTATCGGCTATCTCTCTAGGTTTTTAGACGGAATCTCTGGCCCGGTATATCTTCCGAGGTGCAGGTAAATTGGCTTTCAAACCCTGTGTTTTATTCCTTACAGCGCTGTACATTCCAACCTGCAGGACTGGCTTTCTCTGGACAAGGAATATGTCATCAACATGAAGGCAAGGACATTGCACAAAATTTTTAGTTGATGCATTATTTTATGACACATACTAATATTTCAGAACTCTTATAGACTCGCGTTGCATATATATTGAAGAAGGAACCTTTCATGGTTGGTTTCATTCTGTCCTAAAACAGGTGTCCAAGACAGAAGTTCCCGGGGTGGTCCTGGTCGAGTTTGAGGTGGTCCAAGGTGGCGAACTCACGCCTCACGAAGCCGTCGCGTACCTGATGGAGAATGTAAGTCGAAATTCACACTGTAGGCCACCTGGAGTCCGTAACAGGGAACATTTACGGTTCCCTGTTTCCCTGCTGTGTACATGACAACCTTATAAATAGCCTTGTAGGCCTACCACTAATGACGTCATCTATAGTTTGAACGCGAACAGAAATATAAATGCACAAATATTACAGTGCAAACTATGACATTTTTGTTACTAGAATGAAGAAAATCGAGATTTATTTCTTTCACAGATGCGAGAGCGTCTCTGTCGGATGTATTACAACGGTACGTCTTTCGAGGCGGACCCCACCACCCTCAGCCTCACTCATCACTATGACAACGAGGAAGACCAATCAGACTCCAACAACAACACGTACATTATCGTGGGGGTGACTGTGGCAGTCGGCCTGTCGCTTATCTCTGCCATCATTGCCCTTGTAAGTGTGGATTCCACGTGATTACCGTGGTGTTGACATAATCATGAAGTTATTCGAGAAAATCTGATCTGGATTATTTCTTGAGGGAAGATTCAAAGTTTTTATTGTCCGTGATTTATAGGTGATGTTCCTACGACACCGTCGATCTGGGGAGTTCAATCCTGGATCCATGGAAAAGGTATCTATTTAACGAATAGAAAAATATCGTCATTTACATCAGATAAAAAAATTTAGAATATATCCATTTATGTCATACTGATATGCTATTCCGTGATAAATTTTAATATAACTCACAACTCACACCGATCTTCGCTGTTGCCTAGGTAACGAACGGCCAGATGCGGCTCTCGGATGCGGCGTACAGCCCACCCCCCGCGCCCGTGATAAGCGTGGAAACAGAGGACAACAAAATCCCACTGTAGATGCCCCCCCCCCCCCCCCCAGCCGCCCTCAAACTTAGCAAGGGTGTTGAGGAAAAGGGACAAAGTGACGCCTGGAAACTGAACTGTGATATATACTCTTTGCAAGAATTTTGGATGAATTTTGGTTGTGAATAATAAACATACCATGTTTGTATATTTGCTAATGTTTATATGATTCTTGATCGAGTATTAGATATAATCTATTGTTGATTCACAGTTTTTCATTTATACTTATACTAGTAAACGTGATCAAATTAGTAATTTTAGTTATTTCTGCATTATATTGTAGACTTTTATTGTGTGCTAATAATATTACGAGTCTGATTTGAATTCAATGTGCAATATTATAAAATGTAATATGTGAAAATGTACATTACTCTATAAAGTGATGATAGTAGAATTAGTTACACTTTTACTTGTCTTTTTGCAGCTTTCTTTCCTGTCAGTATTCAAAATGTTACTGTTGTACAAAAAAATCAAATGCATTCAGACGTCAAAATCGCCATTTTCTATATAGGAAAAAAATACATTCCATTAGTTTATTTTATCTTTCAATATTTTGATAGTTTATCGTATGATATGCAAATTTGTGCATTTGATAATTTGATATGGAGTTGATTTTTAATAAATATATTTACAAATATTGTGATCTTTTTAACTGAGTTGACAAAAGAAGCTTTTCCAGCACGGCCGTTCACAGAAGATAGCAAAATAAACGACGAAAGAAAAGCGGTGTTACCAACTATATGCTGGAATATGATATTTATACACGAAGATTGAATCGGTCCCTATATTTTGATAAGAAGGTTGAGATATTGATAAATTGTCAGTTCGATAACCTTGAGGTTGTATGGTCGAAACAATCAGTTTGAAATAATTCCTAAGCAAACACCTAAACGGATAGGTGAAATTGAATACCCTGGTTGTGCGATACAAATATTGTTTTTTTTTTTGTTTTTTTTTTACGAATTACCTGGTATGACTAATCATCGAGTATTCGGTAAATTCGTCACTGAGGAGACATGTACGGAAGCGTATATTTGCGACATGAAAGGAATATTTTTGGCACATTGTTATTGCGTTCCCTTGCATTCGGAATCGCGTTCCCTCACGATCTTATTGCAGCGTTCCCTCGCAATTTTATTGCGTTGACGGTTCCCTCGCATTCCAGATCGCGTTCCCTCGCGATCTTGTAGCAAATTCTTCTCAGAATTAAGTCATGACATCAGCAAAATGAAGGCTATCGCGAAGGAACGCGATCCAGAATCCGAGGGAACGCAATAACGATAAATCCAAAAATATTTATTTCATGTCCTTTCAGCGGCTCCATAGATTTGTTATGACGTGTTGGCATTTTTTGCATAAATTTTGTGTGGGACAACCACTTTATCATAATGACTTGTTTTGTTATGAATTTATTATGATAATCAATTATTTGTGTTCTAAAATAATCAAAATATATCCAACACAGACCTATTTCCCTATGCATATTAACTCTTCAAATAGAGTTATATTTGTATTCTCAGGCCAGAATACAAGCAGCAATGTCTACTATTTGAGCAGCATAAAATCGTAAATTTCCAATCAATAAATAATGCAAAAATAATTAGATTTGAAAAATCTAAATGCAGCCTATTCCGCATTTGTCCATAGATTAATATTTATAGGCCTACATTATACATAGGCCTATTCATTACTTCCATTTGTGTGGTTCCACTCAGTATTTCTATTTTTTACGTAGAGTATTTGACCCAGAAAATCAAATTATGGTGTCAGATGTGCCATTAAAACTGCGCATTTTAAAATCATAACGCGTTGCCTGAAATCGATAAAATCATGACGTTTTAATGAAAATGCACATTTGAAATCATAACGCGTTTCCAAAAATCTGTCAAATCATGACGTTTCGCTGAAACGATGCAAGTTTGGGTAGAATAACGTTTTTTAACGTCACCTATCGAATCACAAACACACTACAAAGGTAAACAGCTCATGACGTCACGACCAAAACAAGAATGGCGCTGAAATGTTTTGACAGACAAAGTGAATGACAATACAACGGAGAAAATTGTGAAAATACATCTTACAGCGACGCTGTGATATATCAGCACGTGTCACGATGCCTTGGTATTTTCCCTGGTCCGATTCTATCAAGAAACGCGCCTGTAGATATTTGTTACAAAGATATCTCGGCCATTTCTTGAAAGAGAAGTTGAGCCTCGATCAGTTGAGTTTGGATTTGTACAACGGAAAAGGCACAATAAAAGAACTGCTTTTGGACGTCGTGGTATGTGACACACCGTTTCACGATACGATAGAACAGTTATTCAAAATACAACAGACAACCACAAAATGTGAAAAATATCAAGATATTAATAATTAATAGTTTGTACAGCTTAAATAGTGAGCTTACAGTGCAACAAATCAATTTCTTGGAGCACAATCATGACGATGCTCATCAACCTGCATTCTCGATTGATACTTTCAATCCCTGCCTTTGGTATAGGGCCCAGACGAGTTGACGGGTACCTGAATTCGGGGCGGGTCATACAATTACCCGGGTCGGAATTTCATTACCCGTACCCGAGAACGAATAAAGATATTGTTTTTGTCGTGAAAATTTGCGATAAACAGTAAACATTAGTAAAATCATAAGAATGACAGGAAAATCTACGGGAAAATATCGGAAGTAGTTTTATTGTCATACAATTTGATCAAAAGTAGGTGAAAAAAATATTTTCCGTCATGTGATTCCTTTTAAGCTTGAAAATTAACACCGACGAAACAAATAATATGTGTCAAAGATCGATGACTGGCGCATACAGTAACTTGTTGTAAATTGCTCCAGTGATTCCCGTTCAAATTTGATGTATATTTGGACGGGTTACCCGGGGCGGGTCGGGTCAGACCACACGGGTACCCGGGTCGAAAATTTCCGGCTCGTCCGGGCCCTACTTTGGTAGATTGGAATACGCTTACCAGAGTTGACTGTAACCGATAAGGCACATCATGTTTTAGCACAACTTGACAAGAATTGATCAATTTATTCTACAGACATAGTACTCCAATTATAGTACACTCATCATGAACTAGTCAAAGCGATGTGTCACAAGAAGTAATATATCTGTTACTTTCCAGTCGCTGAATGAGGCGTTGGACAGCTACAATGTACCATTTGAGATCGTGGACGGGTTTATCGGGAGCATCTCCGTGGATATTCCGTGGTCTGCTCTCGTCAACGACAACACAAGCGTGGAGATCAACAATCTGGAGCTGACGGTCCAGCCGAAACAACGCAACGACCGACCAGGTAAGTAACCATGGCATCTACTCATAAACATTGTTGATCCAGGCTAGAATTCAATTGACATGTAAAACTTCTGAGATTACATCTGTTCAGTTAGTGCATGACTATGGGTACTTCAAAAATACATTTTGGAAATGTTGTTTCGTCCTTACTTGTGACACCTGAAAAATCCAGAAATGTTGGCAGTTTTGGTACATTGACTCACCAGATCCGAACTTGGCTATCAGGAATCAGACAGAATCAATTTGGAAGCAAGTCGATTACACACTTCTATTGTGCCATACTCCTCGATATACTGATCCGTCAATTGATAACTCCCACCTTGTAGGTGTGATGCTGGAGTCGATGTTTGCAAGCATGACGAGCAGCCTAGAACTGGCTCAGGAGTGCCTTCGTCAGGAGCCAACTGAGGGCGAGCAACACGCAGAGTCCGCACAACCGTTCCAGGGCCTCGAGATGTTTGCCATGACCATAGAAGCAGGTCTTGCAACTTTTATTTAGCTCTTGCTATTAGTTATGTACATTTCATGTACAGATTTGAACACGGGTGAAGCTTCAATAATTGCTTCGACATATGATTGTCAAGAAGATTGCTGGTCAATGTTTTGTATGGTATTGATTGTTTCAGAATCTGTTACTTGTTTACATTGTAAAGTATACACATAGATTCCACAAAAATTATTGACATCATTGTTACTTTTAGTGCTGTCACGAATAAAGATGACGTTTGCGGACACTGTGATCCGACTTGAGCACTTGCCGAAGGAGGCAGAGATGGGAGCCGCACTGGAGCTCCGGGTGGCAAGGTTAGGGGGCCATCGACTAAATATGACATAATACACATTGTGTATTGACACTCGATAAGATACCCAAATTATGCTAGGAATCTACGTTTTGTTGCACATGACTCACTGTTGTTGATTGCATTTCCCCTTGTGGAATCTTCTTCACACAATATTTATACACAACATATATATATGAGTAAAATAACAATTTCTCTTTTTTGTCCCCAGACTGGAGTACTTTGATGATATCGCCACGGACCCGTCAACCGCCCCGGACCAGTCGAAGGAGGCCAGCGGGAACCAGCGCGTCTTTGAGACTCCAGCCTTTGCTCATAAGAACATACACCTGATGGGGGTTAGTCTCTATAGCGACGAGTTCCCGGCTGTACACAGGACAACTCCCCGGGCGCCAGCCACACAACAGACAGCAGAGGATAAGGTAAATAAAGTGGAATATGGGCTGGATGGCTATAATTGTACTCATAAAAAAATCACAGCTAAAATTGTTGTTCCTATCGCAGATATCAAGCTCGGTGTCGCCGCCTCTTTATCAGCCAATCCTGGACCTGCGCCTAGACGCGCCCCCTGATCTCAAGGTCACTGACCCCGTCAAGGTCGCTGTCCTCATGGGCAAGCAAGAGCTGAAGGTCAAGGTCAAACAAAACGATGAACTCCCAGGACCTAAGGTCAGTCTGTCATCATGTTTTTTTGCTGAATTTCTGTTGGTGAATTCTAACAAGTAACACATATACATGACTATGGATAACAATACACATAGATCTAATACAATCATGTCCTTTGAATGTCATCTATCGATTGGTTGAATTAGTGGAGAGATTGAGAAATAAATCAATACCTTTCTGACAGTATTCGCTGATTTTCATGCATTCAAACCCTGAAGGGAACTCTCCTGTGTTTACAGATGGAGGTAGATTTCCTCCTGGGTGTGGTAAACTTCCACTTATCCCCGTCACAAGTTCACCTCTTATTGAAGATTGCCGATGGACTCTCCCAACCAGGTATGTGTCTGCAGCACGATGGTAGAGATACTCCATACCCACATTTATACAATAAAGATACTGAGATTTACTTTTATTGATGGTGCAGATAAATGCTACAAGTAAACCACAAAACAAGTACATGTTGACCTTGCAGCAGACCAGAACACCGCTCACCACGCGCGCCGGCCGCGGGCCACGAGCCGCCCGATGGAGGCCGAGGACGAGGAAAGAGTCGAGGCAGAGCTACAGAAACGTCTACAGACGTCGCGCCTGACGCGGGTGTCACCGTACGGACACGGGCCCATCACGGACCTCAGCGAACCCTTCGCTACACAGAGTCTAGGTATCAGTAATGATTGATAGTATGGATATTGGAAACAAATATATAATAGAATTTCTATGATGTACACATATATGTTGAATATTTAATCAAGTATAGAACTAATACTGAATATTGAACGAAATTCAAGTCACATGTTAAAAAAATCTAATATCCCCCCCTACCCCCCCCCCCCCCTCCATTTGTTGTACAGAAGACTCAGATGAGGAGATGTACTTTGACCTGGACGGTCAGTCGGTCTGCTGCAGCATGACGAGTTCTCAGACTAGTACCGGGACCGCACGCTCCACCAGCACAACCAACTCCAGTACGTACTCGCTGTCTTGTCGTGATTTGCTACTCATACCGTTTACGATTTAGTCCAGATTAAAAATGGTAGCTTCCTTCATGTTCTTAGTCATAGAAATCATGTATTGAAGATGGGGAAAGTAAATGACCAGATGTTGTTGAAAAAGCTTTTGAAACTGTTAAAATATTTCGCTTTTCGATGATTCACCAATGCTTCTGGAAATAGGAAGGGGATGTCGACCAAAGATTATGGGTAAACAATTGATGACTACATGTATATGTTGTAAATATCATGTGATGTGTACTGCTAAAACAACTGCAGTACTGTACAAAGTGTTGTCTTGATGTTGTGCCAATTATACACATAATCTATGTGTAACATGGGAAAATAGTTTTGAGTCCATGGTTTTTTGCTCACAAATCACTGGTACACATTTATTTGGGTATGTTTCATCTGCATAGACCCAATTGCCTTGGTTGCTTGTGTTTCTTTTTATAATGCTGTTAAATGAATATAGTTTCAAACAGATTCTGCATGAATGAAAGTTTGTTTTACTTGATCTTGATGTCAAATTATGTGCTCACATTCGAAAACAAAAACTAAAGGGGCAAATTATCGAAAGAATGGTCGAAGTTCATCAGTAAGAGTAGATCTCTATTGTGCACAAAAGTTGAACGAAACGACAGGAAATTTGTAGTTCCTATCCTATTCAGACTGTCCATACATAGTCATACTTGTACAATACTGAGCTGTGTCATGTTGCAGGTTGCCTGAACTATCTCGATGGACAGGCCCGGAGAGACGCACCCTTCCAGACGGCGATACCTCGCAGTGGTCGCAGCCGAACCAAAACCAGGCACAAAGGTCAGTACTATCCAACTCTTGACTGTTATTTATGTGCTGATGGCATATGTAGGTAGCTGCTAATGTTTGAATGTGGAAACTCAAAACTTATTTATATCCCCTTCCGACCTTCCCTCAATACCTCTAGAATCACTACACAGACTTCTGGACGACACAGCGTCAGAACTGGCGCGATACAAGCTCCGCGTGAGTTTCCTCTCTGTCATGTTGCTCCATGAGGACCCCCCGGCAACGCCTAGCGACGCGCTCGACCAGGGGCAGACGTCCATTGAAAAACTCCGCCTGATGGCGGACAAGTATTTCAGTCGAGTCCAGGGCATCAACACATCAGGGATCGGCACGACGCTTCCTGCGCTTAGAGACGAGTTCTCAACGGCCTGCCCCGTGGATCACATCAGGTATTCAGGAGCTTGGATTTGAGGGGTTGGTGGTTGACTATTTTATATAAAGGGCAATGCGATGGTCAGTGGGTTGTGCATAATGCAGTCGGGGTTGTTATGGTGATCATCGATAAGTGATAAATCAATTTTCAAATATATGTCGACACAGTGTTGCAAATTTAAGTTGCTCGCACATTCAGTAGCTGTTCTTGGACTGTGTGATGCATTTTGATTGCAATGAACTACATGCTGATTAGTGATGTTAATTATGGGTCATGTTTTATGTGAAATTCTACGTATGAATTTGTGCACTGAAATAAAATCCAACTACATTCCTCTCTCTCCCATGCAGTATATTCGGCAAGCCGCTGTCCCTGGAGTGTTGCCAGAAGTCGTCGCCGTCGGCGCTGACAACCTCCGCAGAGATCTCCGTGGGCCACGCGGAGGTGGTCGAGGCGGTGTTCGACCGGCGCACGGGGAACGCCTCTCTCCTTGGAATCCAGCTCCCGACGGATGGAGACCGCCCTGACTACTGCCAGGTGAGGGGGATGGGAGCTATGGTGAGGGCTTGTTGCCATGGCAATCGTTTAGATATCCAGTGTGCAATGTATGCGACTACATCCACATATGAATGTGTGATGTGTGTAGTGATGTTGGGAGCATGACTTTCTGAAGAAATTCCAGCAGAAATCTTAGAACATTGTTCATTGCTATACTTCTACCTCTATACTAAGTACTTTATCATGTTCAGCATAGAGGTAGATAATAAACTAATAAGCATGATAAGTACTAGTTTCAAACAACATGAACAAATTGAAACTTTCTTTACCAGTATATCAGAACAAATTGTAGTTATTTGTGGTATTTATTGCCATACCACTACCTCTATAATAAACTCTTTGGGTAATCTTACCTTGGCATTCAAAGAAGAGGAGAGAGAAATGAATGTCACAAGAATTTTCTCAAAATTCCTGACATCCATCTCGAACTCGAAATTGAAGGAAATTACTCTCACACATCTCAGATTCCCCGCGGTGTAGATGTGACGTCACACCGGTCATATGATTGACCTTAACCGCCATTAATTTGCTCCTCCATTGTTGGATGTGCAGCAAGTCTTGCTTTCGGCATTCAAAGTCGAATTTCTTCACGTCTACGATCGTCTTTAGGCTGTTCTTTGCACAGCTTTTTCTTCAGTAGATCGTTCTTTCGTTGTTAGACTAGCTTAGAGTTAGTGATTTGCGATTTTTTTGGGAGGAAATGGTAAAGCCTCCCCAGGCCCCTTTCCTTCCCCCATTATCGCCCGTTTGTACTTCGATGTTTGATATGTTTCAGATATGAAGTGCATCGTTTGCAAACACTACCTTCCTAAGTGGGAGGCTCATAACGCCTGCTGGCAGTGTAGGGACACTGTTTATTGCCGTCCTTCAGCCACCTGTGAGTTATGCGCGGATTGGTCCATCGACGAGTGGAAACTCTGTCTTCAAGGCTTACGGGAGATTCAGGCCCGCAGGTTTGCTGGTTGCCCTACTCCCCCTTCCCCGTCAGATTCTGATAGCGCCAGGCCGCGTCCCAAGGCGTCTGAGGAACGCAAGCGGCGTTTAGATTTGCAGTTAACCAATGCTGTTTGTGCTGTAAGTTTTGATTTATCATTGTCATTTTCTTTCAGCCAGGTACGGGTCCCGGGAGCCGCGCGTTCGGCTCTCGGCACCCTAACTTCCCCACAACCTACGGGTTTGTGTGGCTCACTTTTGGCTCCCTCTCTACTGGCCCCTCGTTCTCATGCTTCTCTGGCTGAACGACCTGGGTTTCAGTGTCCGAGTGTGGTTTCGGGGTCTGCCGGTTCCGTCGGGCTCACGACGGTTCCCTGCGCCCGGGATCCCTCTGGACAGAGAGTGTTGTTTCCCCCTCCGGGTCGGGCACCTGCCCCCGGAGCTGGGTTTCAACCCCATAGCCAGGGCGGATTTCGGTCCGGGCCCGTGTCGCCAGTGATACGGCCGCCGGCACCCGATTTCCCGTCGGTTACTGGACCCCAGGCCGTGGCTACCGGAGCCGTGGCCAGTAGGGGCCGGGAGCCAAGGGCCATGAGCCGTCCAAACCCATGGGTTCCTGGAGTTTCCATGTCTCCACGGTTTCCAGAGTTTCCTTTTTCTGATTCGCCCTGTGTGTTTCAGATCGCCGAGGATATCAAGGACGATTCCCCTCTTACGGCCCTGCCCTCCGGTTTCGTCGCCTCTGGCCAGGGTATGTTGTCCTTCGCCCAGTTGGCGGACCAAGGGTCTTCCCGTGCGTCGGAGCCGTCCGGTGTTCCTGTCCAGGGGAGCTCTTCCACGACGTCAGAGCAGCGCCTTAGGGGCGAGCTTCAGTCTTTTCGGGAAGAGATGTTAGGCCAGTGGCAGCAGTTTCTGGCGAGGTTCACGCCTCCACAGCCGCCACCGCCCCCGTCTTCCCCTCTGCTTAGGGAAGAGCCGTCTTCAGATGAGGAACCTTCCCTACAGGTCTCTCAGTCGGCTGACCAGCCGTTACCTGGCCCGTCAGGCCTCACGCTTCCGCGAAAGCGTAAGGCGGACCCGGACCAGGAGGCGGACCAGCCCGAGTCCGACGACCCTCTCTCTTGGGGGGAGAAGTTGGATTTTGTGAAGAGGGTCCTCCCGGGTTTGTGGCCCGAAGAGCATGCTCCGGCCCCAGTCAAGAAGGTGGCTCGTTCGATGATCTCTTCTGAGATAGAGCACCCCCGGCCGTCGAAGGACGCCTTACGGTTCCCTCTGTCACAGGGAGTTCGCGGCTCCATGCAGGAGCGCATGGACGAGACCATCAGGTCCAACAAGTCGGCGATTGGCGCGTATCCTGCTCGCCCGTCTGTCAACGACTACTATACGTCGTCGGAGTTGGACGACAAGCCTACAGCTTTGAGGAGGCATCACCCCCATTACGCCTTTTTCAAGGAGCCTAAGGCCGTGGAGATCCCATGGGCGGCCTTGGCGGAGCTGCAGCACACGTTTCGAGTGGGGCTGGCCACGGATTCGGCCATGGACTGGCTGTCGATGGCTACGAGACGGGCCATTCTTCAGTGCCGTGACCAGGTCCTGGACAACCCTGACGTCGACCGGGATGATTTGGCAGAAGCCTTATTGAGCTGCGCTTCATTGGTCACCTCCATTGGCAAAGGTGTCGGTGACAAGGTGGCCCTGGACTCCCACTCACTCTGGGTGTCCGAGTTGTGGCGGCGTGACGCCTTCCTCTCATCCCTCAAGTTCGAGGTTCCGGACCAGCTCATGACAGACATGAGAGTTCTCCACCCCGTTATCCCCTCTTCCGGAGCCCCTACTTCACTTCTACTCCCTGACCGTTCTGCGGAGTTGCGGGAGGTGAAGAAGGAGGCCGACGAGAAGGCCGCGAAGTCCTCTACTTCCAATGCCCTCCTGAGCCAGTCGAAGTCTCTGGAACGCCTCACACAACAGATGGTTTCGGCCTTTAAGAAGCCCCAGTCTGCAGTTCAGCAGTCTCAGCCTCAGCAACAGCCGACTCGTGGCCGTGGTAGAGCGAGAGGCAGGGCCTCAGGGTTGCCCTTTCGCGGGGCCTCTGCCGGCAGCACCCGAGGAGACCGTGGTCGTGGCCGAGGCCGAGGACGCGGAGAGGCTCCCAAGCCCGCAGGGGAAAAGAAACCGGGTACGTATAGCTTCGGATTCCGGGCCGGATCCTTTGCTCGAGTGTCGAGAAGAGCTGCATGGTCAGCTCGTTTCGGTCGATATTCCTTCCTCAGACGAGCCCGTAGGAGCTCGTTTAATTCTGTTTTGGAAAGAGTGGGAGCGGCTCGGGGCTTGCCCCTGGGTCGTCTCGACGCTCCGTCGAGGATTCGGCCTGAAATTCGAGAAATTGCCACCGTTATCGCCCGTCCCAAGGGGTTTCACTCTTCCAAACGATCCAGAACGCCGCCGTGTTCTCCACGAGGAGATAACGGCGATGATCGAGAAACAAGCGATAGAACCTGCTCCCGGGGACACTCCCGGGTTCTACAGCGTGTTGTTTGTGGTTCCCAAAGCGTCGGGGGGTTGGAGACCAGTGATAGATCTTTCTCCGTTGAACAAGTTCTTAATAGTGCCGACGTTTTCCATGGAAACGCCGGAGCAAGTTCGTTCAGTCATGCCTCGCGATTCGTGGGTGGTAACGATCGATCTCAAAGATGCCTATTTCCATATTCCAATGAAACCTGCAGTTCGCAAATACCTGAGATTTCTCTATCTCGGCCGCGTATGGCAGTTTCGGGCGCTCCCGTTCGGATTATCGACAGCGCCGTGGATTTTCACCATGGTGGCTCGGGAAGTCCAGATTCTCGCCCACAAGCGGGGGATTTTTATCCACCAATATCTCGACGATTGGCTAATCCGGCACCATTGTCGCGAAACGCTGATCGTCCAAGCACAGTTTGTGGTAAATCTATGCTCACGGATGGGGTTCAAAATCAACCAAAAAAAGTCCGACTTGTCACCGCGTCGAGACTTCGTCTTCTTGGGGTATCGTTATCAGACTACCTCAGAGACTGTGTTGCCGACGCTGGATCGTCAGTCAAAATTATCCGTGCTGTCAGAAGGCTTCCTTCGTCGCATTCCACAGACGGCCAGACGCTGGCAGTCCCTTCTCGGGATGCTGGCGTCCACGGAAAAGTTAGTTCCGTTGGGCCGCCTGCACATGCGGCCTATTCAGCGGCATCTACACTCTCAATGGTCCCAGGTCACGGGAGACAGATCCCAGCTCGTGCAGGTCTCTCCGGAAGTCGTTTCCCATCTGCAATGGTGGCTGGATCCCGTCAATCTGCTCCGAGGGTCGTCATTCCGCCGGCCGCTTCCATCCAGGCACGTATTTACGGATGCCAGTATGGACGGCTGGGGCGCTCACTGGGACGACAGCGAGGTCTCGGGCACCTGGTCTTCGTCTCAGCAGGAATGGCACATAAACCTGTTGGAACTGGAGGCCGTGTTCTTGGCTCTCAGGCATTGGGAAACACATTTCCTCAATCAGGCTGTGTTGGTGGCCACCGACAACTCCACCGTTGTCGCTTACATCAACAAGCAGGGCGGTACGAAGTCCCAGTCGCTGTGCCAGGCCGCTATCGACCTCCTGCTCTGGTGTCACGACCGGGGTATTTCGCTTTTCGCGAGGCATATCCCTGGTCATATGAATGTTTGGGCGGACCGCCTCTCCCGGAGGGGCCAGGTCCAGGCCATGGAGTGGAGTCTTGCCCCCAGGGTATTCCAATCTCTCTGCGGCCTATGGGGCACGCCGATGGTCGATTTGTTTGCGACCCGGTGGAACCACAAACTTCCTTCGTTTGTGTCTCCCATTCCCGATCCCACGGCCATGTCAGTGGATGCGATGTCGACGTCCTGGGAGGGCATGTACGCGTATGCTTACCCCCCAGCGGTGTTGTTGGACAAGGTGATCGCCAAGTTTCGGACTCACCAGTGTCGCCTCCTGCTGATTGCTCCGTGTCTACCGCAGAGGTCGTGGTTCCCGGACCTTCTGGAGTTGATAGTAGACTTCCCTCGTCAGCTTCCGGATCGGTGGGACCTCCTCAAACAACCTCGTTCCAGCATGTTCCATCAGGCTCCCGCAAGTCTGAAGCTTCATGCCTGGATATTGTCGAGCGATGTTTCCGAAAGAAGGGATTTTCAAGGGAGGTGTCCGCTAGGATCGCCCGATCAAATCGAAAATCTTCTTTGGCAGTCTACCAATCGAAGTGGACTTCCTTCTGTGCTTGGTGTCGTCGCCGGAAGGTTAGTCCTTTCAGAGTCGATGCTCCCCTAATTTCCGAATTTCTTCTCGAAAAGTTCAATGAAGGGCGAGCTCCATCCACGATCGCGGGTTACCGTACGGCTATCGCGAAGACTCTAAAACCCAAACTTGGGATCGATTTTGGTCATGATCAAGGTTTGACTGCGTTGATTAATAGTTTCGAGATCGAAAGACCGAAAGCTAGGAACCCGGTTCCTGAGTGGGATCTATCGCTTGTTCTCAACGTCTTAAGAAAAGATCCGTTCGAACCCCTTGAGCGGGCCTCACTAAAGTTGCTGACGTTTAAGACGGTCTTCCTTTTGGCTCTGGCTTCCGGGAAGCGACGGAGTGAGCTTCACGCTCTGTCCTTTGCCAAAGTTAAGTGGAAGTCGGATGGCTCCTCGGTTCTCCTCGGAGTCATTCCCTCCTTTCTGGCCAAAACTCAATTAGCAGGTACGCCATTATTGAGCTTTTCCATTCCCGCCCTGACTCCTTCTCTGGGGCCGGGCCTGGAGGAAGACGCGAAGCTTTGTCCCGTGCGAGCCCTCCGCATCTACGTTAATCGTACGCGTGAGCTGCATCTCGGCAAGCGTTTGCTTTTCGTGTCCTATCTTAAGGATTTTCCAAATGATATCCGTCCTGCTACGATCTCATCTTGGATCAAGAAGTGTGTTAGATTTTGCTATGAAAAGTCACAGGCGAAAAAATCCACAGGTTTCAGAGTCAAAGCGCATGATGTGAGGGCTCTCGCGGCTTCACTTGCCTTTACAAATAAAGTGTCTCTGAATGATGTCATGTCTGCCTGTACCTGGAAATCTCATAACACATTCACTTCTTTCTATCTCAGGGAGTTAGCTTGGGAGGATGACTCCGGCCTCCAGCTTGGACGACTGGTGGCGGCGGAGCGTGTAGTCCAGCTGTAGATACCTGTAAATAGATCAGCACGCCTCTGTACAGATGCACCTGAGGTCGACTCCCAGGGGAGTTGCTCCTCTTCTTTGGCGAGGGAAATTTTTGTTCTTCTGCAAGAGGAAAGTCACCTCTGCAGAGCCCCTGCTCGTCTCCATGCATCTGAAGGTAATTCAGGCGTGTATTATGGTATAGTTGTAAATATCCTGTAAATATGTATTTTCGACTTAAAATTATAATTTAAAAGTAAAACACAATATTTACTACTTTCAATGGATATTTCCTACTCTCACACATCGGTGATGAAATTCCCGGGAGAGGGTTAAACCCACCTCCTTTGGTTATTCTGATATAACCCAAAGAGTTTATTATAGAGGTAGTGGTATGGCAATAAATAGGAAGTTTTAACTTGTTTAAAACCAGTATTTATTACATACCTACCTCTATAATAAACACGATTATTCTCCCTCCCGCCTCCCCTGCCTTAACCAGGTGGGCAAATTAATGGCGGTTAAGGTCAATCATATGACCGGTGTGACGTCACATCTACACCGCGGGGAATCTGAGATGTGTGAGAGTAATTTCCTTCAATTTCGAGTTCGAGATGGATGTCAGGAATTTTGAGAAAATTCTTGTGACATTCATTTCTCTCTCCTCTTCTTTGAATGCCAAGGTAAGATTACCCAAAGAGTTTATTATAGAGGTAGGTATGTAATAAATACTGGTTTTAAACAAGTTAAAACTTCCTATTTATTTGTTGAAATACGAATTGTAATACCGGTACAAATGGTAACAAATAATAAATGATTGTACATTTTGTGATTTTATCACCTTGACAAAGGCACACATAAACACTTTGAACTATTTTGATTGTTCTATATACTTGTATTACAATCTTTCAAATACATGTAGATGTTATGAGAGAAATATTGATACATGTACAGTATACCAGTATAAAACATTGCAAAACATTATTTTGATACGCAACAATTTTCCAACATCTGTATAAAAGCAAACTTAACTCAATATAACCATGATCACACAACACACACACAGTCACATTCACGCATTGATTTTAATATGATTTCAACTTGTGGATCATAACATTAACATTTCTGACACCGGTAAAGAAACGAATGCATACATATACGCATGAAATAATAAAATACTGTGCATATTGTATATCATGTATACCAAAATTTGCTCTGCTCTGCTGTGCATTCTTGTGCAAAATATAATCATGATATAACAGTGGATATAGAGAAAACAACTTGATGTGATATGGTGAATGCAATAACGGAACATACACAAACATTCAAGAATATTTAACCAGTATTCTAACATTTCAGATTATCAACTGAACTGATATATTCTCTGTGGAGCAGATTTGAGTCATGACAATACCTCTGACTCTATGAGTACATTTGAACATGTACAAGTCTGATTTTGAGCACCTTCAATACATTAAATATCAGTTCACATGAGGTTCTGCAACGGTTGCCTCTAAGTCAGCTGTTGGATTGCCTACATCATGTGTATCAAGATTGACTGCAATACGGTAACCTTGATACATCGGTGGTTTGCATTGGTGACAGCCAATGTAAGAACGTGACCATTCAGCTGTTTGATATAAGCTATCACATCGGTGTACACAAACGTGTCAGCAGCTACACCATACTGTCTGCAATGTAAAAGTTCAAACAGGCCTGATACCCTGAATATAAAAGCCTGATAGGTCATATGAAAGAGTCAGGGATTTCGTTATAATTACTCTCGCCTGGAATCTCACAGTACACATGTTTGTCGAGGTCATCATTGACATCGACCGGGTTCAAGTAAGCCCCACCCCTTGCCCCAGGGGGTTCGGGTAACTCACGGTAACGCTGACCCGACGCGCTACTTATCATGCTCAGCGTACTAGCTCCGTTCTGACTGATCAGTCCCAGAATTCTGTTCCGCTCGTCAACGCTAAACCCGTCTAACTTGTGCTCGAATGCGGCATTGTCCCTATTTTGGAAGTATGCAGTGTCACGAATGTCATTTTGTGATCGTGGTTTTGAGAAACGTTTCGACTCGCCACCAATTCTTACTCCAAGTGAATTGTTTTGGTATCCGTTTTCGGTAGTGTGTTTCTTCGGTTTCTTCTTGCGTTTCAATATGACCACGATAATGATAATCGCGACGATGACGAGAACACCAAGACAACAGCTGAGTGCAATCGTTGTTGTTTTGTTGCCTCCGCCTGTTGATCCTCCAGTAGGGGGCATTGTAGTGGCATCTTCACACACCGTAGTGATCGGCCAATCAACACCCAGGGCTTGCACACAGACGTGGTAGGCGGTCGATGGAGTCAACTCGCCGATAACGGCTGACCTCACACTCGAGCTGAAGTCTTCAAACTCTTCCTCACCATCGGGGAACTCTTTGTACATTATATTAAAACCTAAAATATCCTCTGGATTCCCGACCTCCCAGAGAACCAACATTGAATTGTCAGTGATGTCCGTGATGTTCATTTTGAAGTGGTATGGATTCTCCGTGGAGGTCTCTGAAGTTGGTACACCACTTGGCGGAATTGTTGGGGAGATCTCCAAGCATGGAGCGAAGGTCATCGGGGGGTCACAAGTGAGGTCTCCAAGTGTGAGTTCTTGAGCAAACTTCTTATTCGCGTGGTTCGCTGGCGTGGCACAGGTCCATTCAAGTGTGTACTTGAGGAAATCATAGTCTTTATGTTGTTGAAGTCTCTCAAGCAGCCAATACATCTGGCAGTCACAGTGAAGGGGGTTGTTGTTCAGGTTCAGGAGATATTCCTCAAACTGGGTGAATTCATAGAATGCACACTCTAAAATGGTCTTTACATCGTTTTGGTTAAGATCCAAGGATTTGAGGTTATCATTCGGACCATACAGTCCCTTCTGAGTTACCTCACTGATATCGTTTTGGTCCAAGTGGACATCTTCCAACAACCGGAGATTTGCGAAGCCCATGTCAGGTAATGTCTGGATCTGGTTGTTCGTGAGCCGAAGAGATTTCAGATTACTGAGGTCATCCACCAACCACCAGTGGCTATCTGAAAAAGCTATGTTTTCCAAACTTAGGACCTTCAATGTCGACGTGACTGGTTGGAACACATTGCCTGGCAGTACAGTGGCCAAGCCGAGATTCGAGGCTAAATTGAGTTCCTGCAACTTTGGAGTGGCCGAGAACGTGTCACTAGCTATAGAACCCAAGACGTTGTCACCAAGATCAAGGTTCGTGAGGCCTGAAAGTCCCGCGAAAGTTTCTTTCCGTACGGTGTGAAGTCCGCAGTTGTGGAGATTCAGGATCTCCAGCTGAGTCATCAACGAGAACTGGTCGTTTGGGATGTTGGCGAGTGCGGAATTCTCGCTCAGTTCAAGGTCATTGAGTGAATGAAGGTCAGACAAAGCTGGCAGCATGGAATCTTGGAATTGGCAGCTGCGCATAGTTAGGATTCTCAGTCGACTTTCCAGTCCGTTGAATGCATTACTGTTTAAGCTGTTTAGTCCATTCTGGGTGAGGTCTAGACTCTCAACGTTGGAGCCTTGGAAGGCATTGGCTCCTATACTTTGGATCTGATTGGCCAGTATGCTGAAAGTCTCGAGGCTTGTCAAGTATGACAGCGTTGATGTTGGAATGGCTGTGAACTGGTTATGATCAACATTCAACTCGAGTAGGTTATCATTTTGGCCAGACATTGAATCAGGTGAAAGTGTCTGAAGGTTGTTGGATTGAAGATGAAGAACCTGGAGTCTGTTGAGACTTTCAAAGGCTCCACTTGGTAGACCAGTCGAGAAAAGATCAAAACCTGAGGCTGACAACAACTGCAGATTCGACAGCCCCGATAGTGGCCCTTTTGGAAAATTTGTCATCCCGTTGACCTCGAGACGAAGCTCCTCGAGTGTATCCCCGATTCCACTGAAAGCTCCATTCACAATGGACGTGATCGGGTTATCCGTAAGATCCAGCTTTTTAACTGCTTGGAGATCTTTGAACTTATCCGCGGGGATCGACGGTATCGAGTTTTGGGCTAGAGTGACCTCGTGGTACTCGATGGAAGTCGTGATAAAGGTCGGGACTTGCGTGAGGCCTTTTCCCTTGCAGTTGAATACCATGGAGTTGTCCGGGTTCTGAGAACAGGTGCACACATTGCAAATTTCTGGTTCCTGCACGGGGCAGCTTGAAGAGCAGGAAGCTGCGACTGAGCGCAGGATGCAGGAATTCGTTAGAAACATAATCAGCAGGGACCTCTTTGTTGGAAGCTCCATCTTTGTGTATTCGTGTCGTTGACCTGAAAACACAAAATTTCTTCTTAATCAAAATGGTATGCATATATATGTACATGTAGATACATGAACAACTTTTACATTCCTCATGTGCATGTAAAACTTGAATTTTACATCAAACCGTATTATAAATGAATGAGTAGCCCGGGTAATAAAACATGTATAATATATGGTGGATAAAATGTGATCTATGTCACCATCAATGATTCTCTCGCGATCTTTCACAGAAGTGCCACACACTTGACCTGAAGGAGCTGACTCCTGTTACATCTTATCATTGACTTTCCACGTAATGATGACAAGCAGTGATAAGCCGATTGCCGACGTGTGATACATGTACTTGCATTATAATGTACATACAAGTCAACATGGCTCACCTTGGGCTGAATTTATGGTAGCTTTATAAATTTATATGGATCATTTCAAATCATCAATTTGATGTGTTAGCTTATAATTATGATAATTTTTTACTTAATGGTAGATGTTCAACATGTGGTACCATTATATCATCAATACAGTAAGTAATAACAGGCATTAACAGCAGGAAAGACCATCGAACTGGCTTCATCTACTAGTATTACATAAAATATATATACAGTGGTCCCTGTAAGATAAGACCTCACCTTTTGCGGAGAAAAATGAGGTCTCATCTCACAGGAAGTCTTATTTCACAGGTTCATTTACATGTTAAATTGATCTTTGGGGAATACAAAAAAGTCTTTACAGACAGGGAAGTCTTATTTCGGAGGGGTCTTATCTTACAGGGACCACTGTACATGTATACATGTATCAGTATTCACATGGTATTAAATCATATACAGTATGGGTATTATGTCATGTACATGCATGCGTGGTATGTAAACACATGAAACATGGCACATCTACATGATACAAGATCAACCTGATAAATTTTCACTTTAAAAAATGTATCGGTAAAGTTGATATTTATATTGTGATCATTAAACTGACAACTATATATACATCATGTATATCACATTGTTTACATGGTAATGACCATCAGTTACCTGTACAGTGAATGTAGGTGGTATCTTGTCTGTTCGAGAAGTGACGTGAAATTATCAGCTGTCCACAGAAGCTCTGTCCATTCTTCTTTGTGACATTTCAACAAATGACTGCTCAATGCTTCACCACATAATCTTAACAGTACACCTGATGTGTATTATTACGCAAAAACAGTCAATAAAGAGGGGGGCCCATCACTTCCTGTCTGTAAACTTTAACAGTAGTCACTAATTGTATCGTCACGCTGTAAAAAAAACACAGCGGATATTTCACCTGTGTTGTTGTCTCATCAAGTTAGGGCATCACTGAGTCAATGACCATATATGGGCAATCTAGGTCACAAGGTCATGTGACTTGACCTACTTTACCTGTGGAGATAGATGGTGATTGGCTGGGGCTTACATGATGTCACCAGTATAAATATTGATGTGTTCTCAGGTATTCAGTGCTTATCACTTTACTGAGAAGACCCAGATTTTTGTTGTCACCATATTGCCCCCCTCCCCTCATCTGTTGACAACAGCTAGTTCGGCTGTCACATTTTTGGGAAACGGTAGTGGGGGAGGGGGTTGTATATTTCTGTGACCATGTTGTATTGTCACACTGGCCGAGCTTTCAATTGTGCACCAGCATCTATTCAACATTGTGGTTGAATAGAATAAAAGACACAGGGTCGATGGTGCATGTAAATACCTATGCAAATGTAAACATTTATACATGTGCACCAGCAAAGGAATAATATTAGGATAGCCAGTAATGAGATTTAAAGCTGTAATCATGTGTCACATTGATTGACCAATGCACAGAAGTTGACAAATTGAACATGTTCATGTTGTTTTAGCATTAAATTGCCTGTTTTCTTGATGTTACTGAAACACATAGCATTATTGCAACTTAAAATAAATTTATCATGTAGTATCCCAAAGGATTTTCATGTACCGTTACATGTATCTCAGCCTATGTGGCATTTTCTACATGAAAAACAGAAGGTGGTCACATTTGTAGATTTAGATCAAAATTTAAATGCAGTTAACATACAAGTATGGTTCACCATTGATTATACCATGATCATATTTATCCCATGACACAGAGGGTGATCAGTTGCTTGATATAGATAGGCATGTTTCTACGTATCAGCATACATTCAGCTTAGAAGAACATTTTTGCAATATATTGTGATGATATTTTCTGTTTAAATCACCTTTTGAAGTTGATTTTGAGGTAATTTTATCAATTATCAAAATCATAATGTAACCATTTCAGTCATAATGTTTGTACATGTATCTGCATCTGTCATCATTATGTGAAATCTTGTTTAAATCATAATGAACCCAAAGCCGTTTCTTGGACCATTGTGTCTGTATGAGCATGATAACAGGCATACAGCTTCTTTGACATAGCTGATATATTCTTCTGATATTGTATAAAAATTACATAACTTATAATAAATGTCACACAAAAAAGAGCATTCAAAGACATTACAAAAATAAAAAAACCACTCACACTCAAGCATAATTGTTTGTAAAGAGCAAAGTACTTTCCTGTCCACAGTTGCTGGTTTTCCCGCAAGATGACACACCAAAGACTCACCCGATGTTCAGCAGCATGCACACTGCTTCGGAGACCTGTATCCGGGTCAAGGTCCACACCGGGGAGCGAGTTCACCAGGTGCGGGGATAAACAATGAATCTGCAGATGTATTATGTGAACTTATACTTTGATATGTCGAAATACATATTTGCATTCAGAGATATCTCAATTGTTTCTTTGAACATTTTAGAAGCCATTCATTACCACAATTTAGACATACATGTAAGTAGTCAAAATTTTGTTTGAATGAATTGTATATGTGAAATCCAATTCAGCATTTACAATATCATAATACATTGAGGGCCAAAATGTATCATGATATATATGGTAACCATGACAACTTGACCCCGCAGAGCCCGAGGCGACACTCGATGAGTTCCGCGCACTCGGAGGTGTCTGTAGAACTCGCCAGGTGCCGCTGCGAGCTGGACATATCGTTAGTGGATCGTATCCATGCACTGCTGACGCCGCAGCCGACCACAAAACCTGCCCACAGCGTCTACGTCTCGGCTTACAAGTCTTTCAACGTACCCAGTCAGGTTGTGACTTTATCCTTTGTTTCCCAAATAATTACTGACATCTGCAGACATGGTACATTTTCAATATTTTTTGGTGAAACACAGGTACATTTGCCTACAAGAAGCTATATTCAAAGAAGGTCGAGAATTTTTCTCAAAAGATAAAATATAGATTATTAATTCACTCATTGTTCATCTGACTATTAACTAACCAAGGAGAAACTAATCTGTTAAAGATATGACATGAAAAAGCATAACAATATACAGTGTATAAATGTCTTTGAAATAATTCTTAAAATTGTTCGTTGACAGTCACAGCATGCAATGTTCAACCAGACACTGGATGAGGGGTCCGCAGGTTCGGGTCAGCCGACAGACATCCGAGTGTCCGCTCCACAGTGTACAGTCATCGTCAGGTCAGTACACTTTCAGTGTGGGTACTTGTGCTTGTACTTATACAACTGATATTACTTCAAATACTTGTATCTCTTGAGGTCTGGATGTTAGAATGAAATCCGTAGCTTGCAAAATTTATCTCCAATTATTATTCTTGAGTTCAACTTTGGTGAACATGGTGAATTTTTAACTCCAACATGTATACACTAAAAAGACAGAAACTTCAACTATAAACTGAAAATCAGCAGTACATGTACATCTTTCTCCATGCCAGTTTCCCAATCCCGGATCTGCGGCGTGGGACTGGGATCGACAGACCATGGTGGCGCCGCTGTCTGCGCTCGGAGCGCCTCCTGCTAGATCTCGTGGACGCAGACTTCCAGACGTCCGTCGTCTCGGGCGAGTCCGTCTCTAAGGTCGAGTTCACCTGCCGCGAGGCCACAGGTCAGTGGCACGGAGTAGTGATGTCAGTTTTACCTGTAGAATATTTGAAAGAAAGTGTAGTGTTGTGCTGAGGAATGCACATTTTAAATTATCCTTTCTCATCCTCAGCATCATTCCAAGAGTCGCCTTTGCACGAATCCGTGCCATTTATCTACTTGACGAAGGCTGACAGCTGCGTGACCGACCGAGAGCAGGGCTTCGACTGGCCAAGGTAAGGTCACGGGAAATATTTTCTTGTCATCACCGTTGTTAAGTGTTGGACTTTTCAATATTCATCTAAGCATTTGTTCAGCTAAGTGTAAACTGTGAAAGTTGTTTTGATAGCAAATCTCTATTTTAATGATCGCGTGTGGGTTATGAAATCGTTGAATTCAATTAAAAAATTGGGCAAAAAATTGTGTTGAGTTGCCATAGTGTAATAACAAATCAATGAGTCAATGACCCTGTTCCTCTTACCCCCACCCCCCCCCACCCCTACCACCCCTCTTCATCCCCCAGGTTGGAGCTGAAGCTGTTTCCGAAGGTTCTCTCACAGTTGGAGGAGGTGACGGAGGAGGCCGAGGATTCCAACGGTGCCGATTCGCTCAACGGAGCCTGTCAGTTTGAGGCGGCCCAGCCATCACCATTCTCCAGCAAAAAGTCCCTTTATGACAATGATGAGGTGAACAGGGTCCTGAGTAATCTTTGAGGTGTACTTAGTTGATAATTTGAATGGGTTGAGATTTTTTGAAAATTACAGGAAATAATAACCTTGAAAATGCTCTTCCAAAGTTAACTGCAACTTTTGATACCCAACATCGCTATCAGTATCTGGTCCTTTGGATTATACTTTGACAAAAGTATAAAATTTACGCAAATTTTTTTGAGGTGTATGCATAGTACAAGTTCAATGGACCTCTCTCCACCATGTGCTCGTTTACTTCCTCATACACATTCTTCAGTGCCTGTGATCCTGACTTTCCAGTTGATCTTGCCCGGGGACCGACAAGAATCTGCGCTATTCCAGGACAAGTGCATATCCAGAACTGAGATGTATCTGGATCTGAACCTGCCGAATGTCAATATCTCTTTCCCTAGCAAGGAGTTCTTTGAACTCGTATACAACAGGTATATAATATATCCTATATGTTTAGGTTGAAAGCATTAGTGAGTCTTTACAAGTGCCCAAAGCCAAAATCCAAACATTCACAAATCACCCTAAAATGCAATACAATCAGGCACTTAAATAACATAGTAAACATCAGATGGCATGGTAACCTCCCCGTCCTCTCCCTATGCAGACTACTGAATGACTTGGTACTGTGGGAGCCTCTGGCCCCCTCGCCCCTTGACGTCATGGAGACATACGCCCAGCCTCACCAGGGACCTGGACAGAGCCTTGACGCGGTATCGCCCTTCATGCAACAACCCAACAGCCTGCAGACGTTCACTATGTGCAAGTCCGCCCTTCAGTATGGTCAGTGATAACTTCTTGCATTCCATGGTTAGCTAGATGGTGGTAAACACTGCGAATAGATTGTCATTGATTGAGTCTGTTAGTATGGCACGGTATTTATTTGCAGTGATTCTGAGTTACCATATTTCTGTGCTTTTCAGATTATGGTTGATACAAAAATATGAACTACAGTGTATGTAAATATAATAGGCTTTTGGAGTCCACTTATGTATACCGGTATGTATCTATCTCATCCTTCAGAATCCAGCTCAGACTCAGAAGACGTCTCCAGCGAGTTCTACTCGACCTCCGACTTCAGATCTCGTCAGCGACAGAAGCAGACTCAGGACAAGGGACGAAAGAGCAAAGTTTGCCTGGGGTTATCAATAGGGCGTGGGAGACTGTCTGCTCGTACACACGCTAAGGTATTTGTGACTCGAGGAGGGGGAGAGGAAATACAAGGGGGTATGGAAAGTGCAGATGCAATGAACATTTTGTCAATTTCTTCTGTTGGCTGGCTCCCAGAAAGAGAAAAAGTGTCAAAAACTTCTGAGAAGATATACGTGGCATCATATAGGTTCTGCATCTGAATCATGTTCACAAACTTTTCTTCAGTCATTTCTAGATATTTTTCATCATCCCATCCTCCCCTTGCCCCCCCCCCCCCCCCAAACTTTCCTCCAGAGTGAGGATGGACAGACGATGGATGGTTGCCATGGTGAGTTGTGTCTGGACATCGCTGACGGATGTTTCTTCACGGTCGTACAGACGGACGGAGATCCAGAGATGCAGCACATGTGTATTCACGCCCACCAGGCGGCGCTGCATCACAAGGGTAGGAGATATTTTTCAATTGAAAGCGATATGCTGTTACCGTCGCAAGAACCATGTTCACTTTACAAAAAAATGTGTCTGACAGGAAAAGTTCCAATGAAATCAGTTCGGTGTGTAGTGTGCCCCCATGTAGTCGTGGTAGCCATGTGAACATGGCAATGATATTGCTAATGTCATTTTGAGGGTGATTGAAGTGGAACCTTCAGAACATACATGAAATTTCTCTTCTTTGAAATTTCAAAACAAAGCACAAGCTTATGCTAATATGGCATCAAATGGCATCCACTCCCTGTTGCTAGGTGACATCCCAGACAGTGTGGAGCTGCCGCCTCTGACACGGGCCCCGACCTCTCTCCTGCCCCCGGACCACCTCCACGCCACGATGTACCGGTCGGACCGGGGCGTCGAGACGAGACTGTCGTCGGCGTCAGGGACCGGAGATCTCCGGGACATGCTCTCCCTCGCCGTCAAGATCCGAATCAATCTCCTCACAAACGTGGAGGTAGGTACTATCAAAGATATCGTGTGGCCTGACCATTCGCTCTTCATGGTCTGCCTGCACTTTATGGTCTTATTAAATAAGTGACAGGCGGTCTTTCATATCAGATTACTGTTAGGGACTACATGTACAAGAAATTTTCTTAGCATTGTAGTGTACTCTTCTGACTGGTATCCACATGGGATCTACAGAAGTGTTGAGATCTCTCTTACTGAGAAAAAATACTGAACATTTTGAGATGCATCAACCACTCGTTGTCAATTGTTCACCTCCATGAGTGTTTGAAATTGTCCCTCATTTTCACACCTGTGTTCCTCTGATGCAGGAATGTCTAGTCACTTTTGGAGTCAAAGAAGTCACCCTGCTGCACAAAAGGACGTCTTCCAACCAGAGCTGGTTTGACCAGGTACCATTCCATGCAGAAATAATTTAAAACAACGAATCCTTGTTCATGTCGTTTGTTCATTCAATCGTGCTATTGCTGAAAATCAGTTTGCATTTGTGTCAGCCAGTCTACTGGGCTATCCCTTTAGTAGGCTTTCAGGTTAGGCTGTACATAATGGTATATTGCCATGGTTACCATTCGTTTCTGTCACCTACAGCTCGTAGACTTTTTTGACGTAAAGGAGTACCCTATCCTTGGTTACGTCAAACCACAGATCGTCACTCAGTTCCATGCACATCTCTGGAGCTGTGCGATTGATTACAGGTGAGCAGCATTACACTGCTTACCACAGTGTAAAATATACTACTGGTGCAATTACACACAGTGTCTGAAGCTTGGATTGAACCCTATTTCAATAGATTGTAGGTATAAGTAGTGAACAATTTCCAGCTGTTTGGATTTTAGTATGTATGGGTTTTAGTAAGTATGGTCCATTTGTAGCCTATGTACCAGAACAATGATCGTGACTCAGCACTGTAAGATTCAGGAAACCTTTCTCTGTCTCTTCCTAGACCACTCTACCTTCCGTACAGAATGGTGGTCACCCTCGAGACCTTCAGTATATCTAGCAATGTTGTGGCTGAGTCACAAACCTCAAAACTCAGGTACATTCAAATTTTTGTTGTGCATACACAAACAATCAATTTCATTTACTGCAGTACGTTCTTGTTCTTCATATAACAATTCCAGTAGGCATGAGAGATTGGAGTGGTTTGAGTATACATGTACATATAAACATTCCATGTTCTAACAAACATTTGTGTGTTTTCCAGATTCCTCATTGAAGATGGTGCACTGTATATAGCTCAGAATCGCAAGTGCAGGCACAGCAAAGGAGTTGAACTTCGAAAAGGTTAGATTTCATTTCCGATAACCAGCACGTTAAGGTTATATTCGCTCCCTTTACATACATAGCTTAAATCAAATCCCATCAGACTAGGACCATTCAAGCACATGTTGGACTAATGATCTACCCCACGTATAATGTCGACATGTTGTCCTTTGCAGACTATGTTTGTGTTGCGGATCTCGGTCTGTTTGAGTTGATCCTAACCAGCAGCGATGGCAAGGATCCGGTGAGTACCTTCAAGAATACATTATCCTATCTCTTCAAACTATAATTTTGACCACTTCACAAAAGAAAATGTTCAAATCTTACCATGTTTCGTTGCGAGCAGAAGTACCCGAAGCTGGACTTGCGGGCATCGAACAATATTCTACACATCCGTACATGTTCCGACACGTGTAAGGCACTTGCCGATCTCATCAACTACGTCGCAGATAATGGTGATGCGGTCCTGTCGCCAGACGGGGCCAGCCAAGCAGGCTCTGCCACGGTTAGTATATGATAGGTGACAGTGGATACCATACCTTACACTGTTCTCTGGTTTGCAAAGCTATTCAAAATGTTCTCAGGATAGATGGCATGCTCGAGAATATGTATTCTGACACAATAACCAGATTTGCAGTAGTAAAGTTGCCTTCATGAGTTGCTGAATGTCCTCTTGCTGTCACCGAATGCCTCACAATTTGACTTCGCTGAACTATCTCTCGCCCTTGTACCAGCTGGACCATAGTGGCAGCTGTAGCACTCTGTCGGACAGCCCCCAGCTGAGCCAGTCACACCTGGATCAGGTTCACGACATGATGGCAGACGCAATGCGGGAATCGTCTAGTCAAGGATCCTCAATACGTGAGTAGACAGAAAAATTTGAGTTGATTGTGGTGAATAGTGACAACTCAATCAGTTTATTAACAGCATCAACTTTTCCACTAATGCCTTCACAGAGTCTTCGCCTGATAAAGACCTACGAGATGCCACAGAGGTGTTTTTCTTCCCTGGTGAAAATGGCGGAGGTGTTCATACACCGCTTCGACACCCTGAGGGTCCATCTCCCAGCAACCTTCCGGACCATCCCTCCCCAATCCCGGAATTCCCGTCAGAAATGCCCGATCCGTACAGTACAGACTCGGATGAGGACAGCATTGAGCGCTCACTGAGCCAGCTGCGAAAAGTGGAGGTCCCTGGCCATGACCCGACGTCAAGGGGTGGTCTCGTTGCCGACTGGAACGAAGCTGGGAGTCAAGACCCCGTCTGGGACGGCACTCAGAGTCACGTCACTGACACCATGGAGTCCTCTGGGGAGTTCCCTGTGGACGAGTGGGATCAGGGTACCGAGGCGGTCAAGGGACCTGATGATGACTTCTGTATCCTTGATGACCCTGGACTTGGAATCACGGTGAGTTTGCATAAAAAAATCTATGCATGGCAGATACATGATGCATGATAGTGCTGCCTTAAATGTGGAATGAATCCTGGTGATTTTTCTTTTCCAGTCTCGCGATGGTGGACCGCGAATCCGAGTGTTTACTGAACACCCGATCCAGATCGTGGATAATCACTTTGAGAAGCCACTTGGACGACGTGATGAGCTTAAGGCCCCGCCACATTTCCCACCCCCAACTCACAAGTACACACTGAGTGAGATGTCACTGGTGTGGTACATGTATGGAGGGAGAGACTTCACACCCAGCTCCCATGGCAAAGGTAGGGCAAAGGTAGTTCGTAAAACTGCACAGTGAAATGAATGACATTCGTTAATGTACCAGTAGTAATGGTATGACATGATTATGAACAATGAATTCTCTACTCTGCTACCTTCCTGTCTCTTGCAATCATAGCTCATCTCAACGCTGGTGGAAATGTCAAATCTTCACCAAGACAAAGGTTTGTGTTATCAAGGCCTGATATCTGCCAAGTGAAATGCTACACATAACATCTAATCTGACACATACATTCATTTTACATTCATGTTTGGGTATCTCTTGCAGAGGGAAGCCAGTGGGTAAGCTGGCGTGGCAGGCTCGTGGTGGGGAGGAGAGGGACATGGATATCTGCATGGAACTACAGCTTACTAAGGTACAACAACTATACTGCAGCAGCACTTGGTGATGATCCCTGCTATCAAATGGTCACTCCAAATAAGACACAGATATTCTCTGTACCAACCCTGTCTATTTCAATGTCTCTAGGTTCGTCTCCAACATGAGGTTTACCCAGAAACAAGCCCCCAAGCCTCCCGCCAGATCCTTCTCATCCATGAACTGGAGATTCGGGACAGACTGCTCTCATCCAAAATCAACAAGTTCCTCTACCAGTACAGCTCTGGGGAACTGCCTCGCCAATCACATGCCAACATGGTATGGATCTTATCATGATGGTTGATTGCCATGATGTCCTTGGTGGTCTCTGATACGAGTATTGGACGTCAAGAATCATTGATATGAAATGTGTTACATGGTCATTTTTAGGTTGCCGGACCTATGGTCCGATAACCTATTGGCATGGCGTTGCGTCCGTCGTCCGTCCGTCGTCGTCGTCGTCCACATTTTTATCTTTTTAGGTTACCGGACCTATGGTCCGATAACCTATTGCCGTCACGTTGCGTTCGTCGTCCGTCCGTCGTCCGTCCACAGCTGTATCTTTAAAGTTTACAGGCGGATTTTTCTGAAATTTTGCACAAAAATGCCTAAAAATATTTCAAGAGGGGTTTTTTTTTTAGTTTTTTGATTTTCGCATTTTTCTCAAAATGGCGACCATTTTTGACGAAAAATGGCCAATTTTGGACTTTGGCAGCCATTTTCTCAAAAACTGTCTGATCAGTTTTGAGATTTTCGTTTTCAGAAGATTCCCCTTATGTACCTTTATGATGTGTATAAGTTTTGTTGCCCTTGAATCGCCGGTCTCCGTGTGGCGGCCATTTTGAATTTTTGACGGGTCGGCGAAAAAATTTTTTTTTGCCCCAAATCGTGTTACTATCCACTTCGGGCCATTTCTAGGCAAAAAAAAATTTTTCACCCTTTGAAAAACATTTTGGACTTAGAAAATTTTCGGCACTATTTTCCTTCATAATGGGAGCTGCCCGGACTGTACTCATAGAACGCTTAAAGATAGAGCTTAGATATTGGCACTTTCAAATGGGAAGTCATATATGGCGACTTGTGTGGTGACCTTGAATTTGACCTTGGATGACCTTGAAAGGTCAAAATAGCCATTTTTGGGTCGAAAAATGCCCAAATTTGCAGCTTTTCTGTCTTTTCTCGAAAACTGTCTGATCAGTTTTGAGATTTTCATTTCAGAAGATTCCCTCTATGTACCTTTATGATGTGTATAAGTTTTGTTGCCCTTGAATCGCTGGTCTCTGTGTGGCGGCCATTTTGAATTTTTGACGGGTCGACGAAAAAAAAATTTTTTGCCCCAAATTGCGTTACTATCCATTTTGGGCCATTTCTAGGCAAAAAAAAATTTTTCACCCTTTGAAAAAAATTTGGGACTGAAAATTTTCGGCACTTTTTTCCTTCATAATGGGAGCTGCCTAGACTGTACTCATAGAATGCTTGAAGATAGAGCTTAGAAATCAGCACTTTCAAATGGGAAGTCATATATGAAGACTTGTGTGGTGACCTTGAATTTGACCTTGGATGACCTTGAAATGTCAAAACAGCCATTTTTGAGTCGAAAAATGCCCAAATTTGCACCTTGTTTGTCTTTAATCGAAAACTGTCTGATCACTTTTGAAATTTTTATTTCAAAACATAGTAATTGGGGTTTTTGACATGATGTGTATAAATATGTATATAGTGTATAAAGTGCCTTGAATTGCTCAAAAGGCTAGAAATTTAGGCTGAATAGGCCCCAAATTTAATTTTTGGTCGTTTTCCTTCAAATTTATCTGATCAGTTTTGAGATTTTTGTTATAAAACATGCTAATTGGGGTCCCTGACATTGTGTATAAAGATGGAGTGCTTTGAATTGCTTAAAAGGCCCCTTGAGTGTGTAAATTGGCCTCTACAGCCAAAAAATGTTTGTAGGTATAGCTGGAATTGGAAGTCATATACATGTATACCACATATATATGTGGCTTTTTTGGGTGACGTTGAACTTGACGTCAGATGACATTGAGTGCTATATCTCAGTGTCACGTCCAACAAGAAATGTGTAAATTTCGTTTATAGACAAAAGACTTGTAGATAGACCTTGTATTTGTATTTTGAACATACATGAATACAAAGTTATATGCTGCACACTTAATGATGACATTGAAGTTCACGAAGATGATTGGTTTATCTTAACGTCATATCTCACCTGTCCTGTTTCAACTAAAGTTGTCCGGTAACCTATCTTAGCCCTTGGGCTAATTTTTTGTTTATGGGCGAATTCTTCTGAAATTTTGCACAAAAATGCCTAAAAATATTTCAAGAGGGGTTTTTTTTTTAGTTTTTTGATTTTCGCATTTTTCTCAAAATGGCGAGCATTTTTGACGAAAAATGGCCAATTTTGGACTTTGGCGGCCATTTTCTCAAAAACTGTCTGATCAGTTTTGAGATTTTCGTTTTCAGAAGATTCCCCTTATGTACCTTTATGATGTGTATAAGTTTTGTTGCCCTTGAATCGCCGGTCTCCGTGTGGCGGCCATTTTGAATTTTTGACGGGTCGGCGAAAAAATTTTTTTTTGCCCCAAATCGCGTTACTATCCACTTCGGGCCATTTCTAGGCAAAAAAAAATTTTTCACCCTTTGAAAAACATTTTGGACTTAAAAAATTTTCGGTACTTTTTTCCTTCATAATGGGAGCTGCCCGGACTGTACTCATAGAACGCTTAAAGATAGAGCTTAGATATTTATTGCCATACACGACCTCTATAATAAACCTTTTGGGTAATCTTACCTTGACATTCAAATAAGAGGAGAGGATTGATTGTCACAATAAAATTTTAAATAAATTTTGGTGACAAAAAATCCTAATCTTTTTTGAAAAAATTGAACCAGAATCCCCTCAGATTCCATGCGGTGATGCATTTCATCACAGGTCACGTGACCCAAGACCGCCATTATTTTGCTCCTCCATCTTGGAATGGTTCAGAGCTGTCTTGTCTTGGACATTCTTTTGAGGATATTCAGTCTTCGATCGTCTTCTTTATGATCTCTTGTTGGATTTCCTTCAGGAATTCACTGTAGTACTAGCTAGTGTACTTTTAGCTCTAGTTTAGTTGTTTTTTTGGGAGGAAATGGTGTAGTCCTCCCCAGGCCCATTTCTTCCCCTATTTTCGCCCACTATTTGTTGCTATTTTGCAGATGAAGTGTAGTGGGTGCCACCACTTTCTTCCCAAGTGGGAGAGGCATGCGACCTGCTGGTCCTGTCACATGTCCTACTGTCGACCATCTGAGACGTGCGCCTTTTGTCTGGATGCGTCCCCTGATGTGTGGAAGGAGGTGTTGGCTGGTTTGAAGCAGGTTCAAGCCAAACGCGCTGTCGACGGTCCTCCGGTCGGTATCGGGTCGAGCAGTTCGGCCAAGTCCCGCCACAAACAGGCCCTCGATAGATGGCATCGCCAGGATGCTTTGTTAGCTCGAGCAGTTAGAGACGTGAGCTTTGATTTATGCTTTCTCTTTTCAGGTTCCCGGGTCCCGGGCGCCGTTCAGGCGGCTCCCGTGACCCAATGTTTCTCTGTTCTGAGCTCTGACGTGAGCCCCTGGGCTTCACGTCTTCCGTTCGCTTCGTCCTTGGCTCGCCTTTTTCCCGGGTCCCCTGTTTCCGTTGCTGCGCCGGCGAGGAACGTGGGGGCTCGGTCACCAGGGGTTGTTTCCTGGGCGGCGGGAACCGTGTCCACGGCTCCCGGGCCCCGGTTCTCCTCGGGTTTGGCGGAGTCCGTGGTGTTTCCCTTGGGTCTTATGCGACCTCCCGAGGGTTCTCCACGGGTCTCGAGCCCTCGCCCCTGTAGGGGTACCGATCACGTGGGTCGGTCCTCGCCATCTGGGCAACCCCTGGTTGCCGGCTCCCGGTTCCCGCCTGCCGATGCAGGGGAGCTGGGGTCCCGGGATCCAAAAAGTTATCTGCTAAGCCAAGGGACTGGCGTCAGAGCTCCTTCTTGTCCTAAGTTGGTTCCTGATGCTTTAACCTCTTCTGCTTTGTTGCAGGTCTCGGCGGACTTAGGTGAACCTGTTCTACAGGAACCCGAGTCTCCTCAGGAGTCAGTCGTGCTGCCCACGCAGGAGATGCCCGACTCGCCGAGTGCCCGTACACCTCAGCGCTCTGGGGATGCTCCGGGAGAAGTTGACACTCTACGGCGGGAATTCACCAGATTCTCGCAAGAGATGTGTCAACAGTGGAGTGACTTTCTGTCTCGCTTCGCGGAGTCCCAGCGGAAGGATCCTCCTCCGGTTCAACGGGTGTCTCCTCCCTCTCCGGAAGGGGTACCGTCTTCCACGCCGTGTCAGGACGGGATCGGTCCTTTGGAACAGCACATGGACGACCCGCGGCCTGGGACTTCGGGCTTGGTTAGGCCGTCCAAGCGTCCTAGGGAGGACGATGAGGTGTCGGCCCTGGAGCCGCCTGCGGCCGAGGATGACTCTCTCTCTTGGCCCGAGAAAATGGATTTCGTCAAGAAGGTGCTTCAGAGTGAGTGGCCGGTTGACGCTGTCCAGGAGCCTCCTAAGAAGAAGGCGCGGTCGATGATCGCGGGTCAGAAGGAACGACCTAAACCTTCGCGGGATTCCTTTCGTTTTCCCTTAGCGGCAGGAGTCCGCAACTCCATGTCCGAGCGGCGGGAGGATACTGTTAAGGCCGGCAAGTTTCGCCCAGGTTCCTTTCCTCCTCGGCCCGCGGTTGGGGATTTTTATTCGTCATCGGAGTTGGAAGCTAAGCCTACTCAGATCACGAAGCTGCATCCGCACGCCACTTTCTTCACGGATCCAAAGTCCGTCCCGGTGCCGTCAGATGCCCTAGTGCAGGTCCAGCATTCCTTGCGTCTCGGCTTGGCGACGGATTCGGCACTGGATTGGTTGTCCATGGCGGCTAGGACGTCGCTTCAGTCCTGCCATGAGGAGATTCTGAACAATCCCGACTTGGACAGAGATCAGCTTGCCGAGGTTGTTCAGGCATGTACGTCCTTGGTGACGTCGATCGGCCTGGGCGTGGCTGATAAGGTGGCGTTGGATTCTCACGCGCTGTGGATGTCGGAGCTCTGGAGGAGGGATGCTTTGCTGCAATCTCTCAAGTTCGACATCCCCGATGACCTCATGTGTCAGCTGCGGTTGGCTCCTGTCGTTCCTGAGTCGGGTCCGTCGCCTTCCCTGCTGCTTCCAGACCTCTCAGAGGAGCTACACAAGGCGAAGTCAGCCAGTGATAAACGTTCCACCGAGAAGTCGTTTTCAGAAGCCGCGATGTTGTCAGCCCAGGCTACGGAGAAGTTGGCTAAATCAGTGGCGGCGGCCATGAAACGCACACAGCAGCAGCCGCAACAGCAAGCTCAGCGTGGCGGGGCTTCCGCGAAGGGCAAGGGCCGAGCCTCCGGCATGCCCTTTCGCGGGGCCCCTGCTGGTTCAGCCCGAGGAGGACAAGGTCGGGGTGGTCGAGGTAGAGGCCGCGCTGCCAGTCCAAAACCAGCAGGGGACGGCAAGTCCAAGGGTAGGTATTGCCGTAGGTCCTGGGTCGAATTCTCGTCCGGGGGCCTGTGGCGACCCAGGCGTTGGGCCCGTGTTGCTGCCGACCGTCATTCAGCCGGTAGGCGCTCGGCTTCAACTCTTTTGGCGAGAGTGGGAGCGGCTGGGGGCCAGCCCCTGGGTCGTTTCAACCCTCAGGCGAGGTTTCGGCCTGAAATTCGAGGACGAGTTTCCACCTCTTTCAAGCTCTCCGAGAGGCTTCTCGCTGTTAAACGACCCCGAGCGTCGTCGCGTCTTACACGAAGAGATTTTGGCCATGATCGAGAAACGAGCGGTAGAACCTGCTCCCAAATCTCCCGGTTTTTACAGTGTTCTATTCGTAGTTCCAAAGGCTTCAGGGGGTTGGCGTCCCGTCATCGATCTCTCTCCCCTAAACAAATTTCTTCAGATTCCCACGTTCTCCATGGAGACGCCGGAACAGATCAGGTCTGTGATGCCCCGCGATGCGTGGGTGGTCACGATAGACCTGAAAGACGCTTATTTTCATGTTCCCATGAAACCTTCCATCAGGAAATACCTTCGGTTTCTGTACCAGGGCCAAGTGTGGCAGTTCAGGGCTCTCCCGTTCGGCCTGTCCACAGCCCCGTGGATTTTCACCATGGTGGCCCGCGAGGTGCAGATCCTCGCGCACAAACAGGGTATTTTCCTATATCAGTACCTGGACGACTGGTTGATAAGACATCAGTGCCCAGAAACACTACGCTCGCAGGCTCAGTGGGTGGTGGATTTGTGCACTCGCATGGGTTTCAAAATCAACCACAAAAAGTCCGACTTGTCTCTGCGGCGCGACTTCGTCTTCTTGGGATATCGATTTCTGACTATCTCAGAGACTGTGTTGCCAACGGCGGATCGTCAATCAAAATTATCCGCGCTGTCACAAGGTTTCCTACAGGGAGTTCCGCAATCTGCCCGCAAGTGGCAATCCCTCCTAGGAATTCTGGCGGCGACGGAAAAGTTGGTCCCAATGGGTCGCCTCCATATGCGTCCCATTCAGCTCCATCTCCACTCCCACTGGTCTCAGTCGACGGGGCATATGTCAGACTTGATTCCGGTGTCAACAGAGGTTATTGCCGAGCTCAGGTGGTGGGTGGACCCTGCAAACTTGTTGCGGGGGGCTCCATTCCGTCCGCCGCAACCCTCCAGGCATCTCTTTACGGATGCCAGTATGGAGGGATGGGGAGCCCATTGGGACGACGACGAGGTGTCGGGCACGTGGTCGCCACTTCAACGTCAATGCCATATCAATCTCCTCGAAATGCAGGCGGTGGCCCTGGCTCTCGAACATTGGCAGTCACAGTTTCGCTATCAGACAGTGTTGCTAGCCACGGACAACTCCACGGTCGTGGCTTATATCAACAAGCAGGGCGGAACGAAGTCGGTGACGTTATGCCGAGCGACTATCGATCTTCTGCAGTGGTGTCGTCAAAACGACATCAAGATCTCGGCCCGTCATATTCCCGGTCATATGAATGTGTGGGCCGATCGTTTATCCAGGAGAGGTCAAATCCAGGCAATGGAGTGGAGTCTTTCCCCGGAAGTGTTTCGCTCCCTTTGCGATCTGTGGGGTTCGCCGATGGTGGATTTGTTTGCGACCCGCTGGAATCACAAACTTCCATCGTTTGTGTCGCCAATTCCGGATCCATATGCTCTAGCGGTGGATGCCATGTCCACGAACTGGGACGGGATGTTTGTGTATGCGTATCCGCCAGCCGTCCTGTTGGAGAAGGTGCTATCGAAATTTCGGTCTCATCAGTGCAGACTGTTGTTGATAGCCCCGGGTCTGCCGCAGAGGTCGTGGTTCCCGGACCTTCTGGAACTGCTGGTCGATCATCCTCGTCAGCTCCCGGATCGTTGGGATCTCCTAAAACAGCCTCGATCCAGCGTGTTTCATCAGGTTCCAGCAAGCCTGAACCTTCATGCTTGGATATTGTCGAGCGCTGTTACAGAAAGAAGGGATTTTCAAAGGAGGTGTCCGCTAGGATCGCCCGATCAAATAGAAAATCTTCTCTGGCAGTCTACCAGTCAAAATGGACCGCGTTCTGTGCTTGGTGTCGTGGCAGGAAGGTTAGTCCATTCAAAACCACTGCTCCCTTGATTTCGGAGTTTCTCCTGCAGAAATTTAATCAAGGCCTTGCTCCTTCGACTCTCGCGGGTTACCGCACGGCCATAGCCAAAACCCTGAAGCCGAAGTTAGGGATCGATTTCGGTCACGACGAAAGTCTTACGGCCCTTCTCAGTAGCTTTGAAATTGAAAGACCAAAGACTCGAAATCCCGTTCCCGAGTGGGATCTATCGCTCGTTCTAAATTTGTTACGTTCCGAACCGTTCGAACCGCTTGAGAATGCTTCGCTTAAGTTGCTCACGCTGAAAACGGTCTTCCTTCTGGCACTGGCTTCCGGGAAGAGACGCAGTGAGCTCCACGCTCTCTCCTTTTCCAAAGTCAAGTGGAAAGCGGACAATTCAGCAGTTCAGTTAGGTGTTGTCCCTAGCTTTCTTGCCAAAACTCAGTTGGCGGGCACGCCATCCCTGAGTTTTTCCATCCCGGCCCTAGCTCCTTCTCTGGGGCCAGGCCTAGAGGAAGACGCTAAGTTATGTCCCGTGAGAGCTCTTCGCATCTATGTTAGGCGGACGAGGGAGCTTCACGTGGGTAAACGACTTTTGTTTGTCTCCTATCTCAAAGCTTTTCCAAACGATATTCGTCCGGCCACGATTTCGTCCTGGATTAAGAAGTGCGTTCTTTTTTGCTACGACAAGTCGCAAGCAAAGAAGTCGCCGGGGTTCAAAGTTAAAGCGCATGATGTGAGGGCTCTCGCGGCGTCTCTCGCATTTGTTAATAAAGTATCTTTGAACAATGTTATGTCGGCATGTACCTGGAGTTCCCATAATACGTTTACCGCTTTCTATCTCAGGGACTTAGCCTGGCACACAGACTCCGGCTATCAGCTCGGACAACTGGTAGCCGCTGAGCATCTCGTCCAGCTGTAGATTATGTACATACTCGACACAATGTATAGATGCACTCCATCTCGGTTCATCGGGGCGGGTTTGCCCCTCTTATTTGCCGTGGAAATTTTGAGTTCGTCTGCTGGAGGCAAGTCAACCTCCAGAGACCCCCTCTTCACCTCCAAGTGCATCAAGAAAGGTGATTATATATGTTCTTTCCCCGCATTTACATTATTTCCTTGTAATTATGTTCTGTTGGGGGAAATTTGCGGATTCTAGCGCAAATCAAGTTAAATCACGTTAAATTCACCTTTAAATGTTAAATATTAAATATATAATATTCATATATATATTGGTATTTAGAAGAACCAAAATCCCCTATGATGAGAACGTTGGGGGGTTAAGCCCTCCGCCGGTGGTTATTCTGGATTAACCCAAAAGGTTTATTATAGAGGTCGTGTATGGCAATAAATAGGAAGTTTTAATTTATTTAAAACCAGTATTTATTACATACCTACCTCTATAATAAACCTTAAGAGTGCCCTCCCGCCTCCCCGCCTTAACGGGGCAAAATAATGGCGGTCTTGGGTCACGTGACCTGTGATGAAATGCATCACCGCATGGAATCTGAGGGGATTCTGGTTCAATTTTTTCAAAAAAGATTAGGATTTTTTGTCACCAAAATTTATTTAAAATTTTATTGTGACAATCAATCCTCTCTTATTTGAATGTCAAGGTAAGATTACCCAAAAGGTTTATTATAGAGGTAGGTATGTAATAAATACTGGTTTTAAATAAATTAAAACTTCCTATTGGCACTTTCAAATGGGAAGTCATATATGGCGACTTGTGTGGTGACCTTGAATTTGACCTTGGATGACCTTGAAAGGTCAAAATAGCCATTTTTGGGTCGAAAAATGCCCAAATTTGCAGCTTTTCTGTCTTTTCTCGAAAACTGTCTGATCAGTTTTGAGATTTTCGTTTCAGAAGATTCCCTCTATGTACCTTTATGATGTGTATAAGTTTTGTTGCCCTTGAATCGCTGGTCTCTGTGTGGCGGCCATTTTGAATTTTTGACGGGTCGACGAAAAAAAAATTTTTTGCCCCAAATTGCGTTACTATCCATTTTGGGCCATTTCTAGGCAAAAAAAAATTTTTCACCCTTTGAAAAAAATTTGGGACTGAAAATTTTCGGCACTTTTTTCCTTCATAATGGGAGCTGCCTAGACTGTACTCATAGAATGCTTGAAGATAGAGCTTAGAAATTAGCACTTTCAAATGGGAAGTCATATATGAAGACTTGTGTGGTGACCTTGAATTTGACCTTGGATGACCTTGAAATGTCAAAACAGCCATTTTTGAGTCGAAAAATGCCCAAATTTGCACCTTGTTTGTCTTTAATCGAAAACTGTCTGATCACTTTTGAGATTTTTATTTCAAAACATAGTAATTGGGGTTTTTGATGTATTTATAAACATAGTAATGTGTATAAATATGTATATAGTGTATAAAGTGCCTTGAATTGCTCAAAAGGCTAGAAATTTAGGCTGAATAGGCCCCAAATTTAATTTTTGGTCGTTTTCCTTCAAATTTATCTGATCAGTTTTGAGATTTTTGTTATAAAACATGCTAATTGGGGTCCCTGACATTGTGTATAAAGATGGAGTGCTTTGAATTGCTTAAAAGGCCCCTTGAGTGTGTAAATTGGCCTCTACAGCCAAAAAATGTTTGTAGGTATAGCTGGAATTGGAAGTCATATACATGTATACCACATATATAAGTGGCTTTTTTGGGTGACGTTGAACTTGACGTCAGATGACATTGAGTGCTATATCTCAGTGTCACGTCCAACAAGAAATGTGTAAATTTCGTTTATAGACAAAAGACTTGTAGATAGACCTTGTATTTGTATTTTGAACATACATGAATACAAGGTTATATGCTGCACACTTAATGATGACATTGAAGTTCACGAAGATGATTGGTTTATCTTAACGTCATATCTCACCTGTCCTGTTTCAACTAAAGTTGTCCGGTAACCTATCTTAGCCCTTGGGCTAATTTTTTGTTTACGGGCGAATTCTTCTGAAATTTTGCACAAAAATACTTAAAAATAATTCAAGAAGGAGGTATTTTTTAGTTTTTTGATTTTCACATTTTTTTCAAAATGGCTGCCGTTTTCGACGAAAAATGCCTGATTTTGGACTTTGGTGGCCATTTTCTCAAAATCTGTTCAGTAGCTTTTTTTGTTTTTGATACATAACACTCCTGATATGTACTCCTATGATGTCTATAAATTTCGTTGCGCTTGAATCGCTCGAAGTGGACCATTTTGGCCCAAACTCGGCCCAATTGGGACTTTCCCATGTTAAATTCTCCTATGCTTTATAATGGGACACATTATGCCTAATATCTCACTTAATATTGAGATTAGAGACTAGGAATCAATTGTGGACATATAGGAAATGATATACGCTGAATATTCTTGTGAACTTGAATTTGACCTCTGACCTCAATTTCAAGGTCAGAGCACAAAATGGCTGATATCTCGCTTATTATCGACTCTACAGCTTAGGAATCAATTGTGGACATATAGGAAATGATATATGCTGAATATTCTGATGACCTTGAATTTGACCTTTGACCCCATTTTCAAGGTCATAGGACAAAATGGCTAATATCTCGCTTGTTATCGACTTTACAGCTTAGGAATCAGTTATGAACATATAGGAAATGATATATGCTGAATATTCTCGTGACCTTGAATTTGACCTTTGACCTCATTTTCAAGGTCACATAACAAAATGGCTAATATCTCGCTTATTATCGACTTTACAGTTTAGGAATCAATTGTGAACATATAGGAAAGGATATATGCTGAATATTTTCGTGACCTTGAATTTGACCTTTGACCTCATTTCCAAGGTCACAGGACAAAATTGCTAATATCTCGCTTATTATCGACTTTACAGCTTAGGAATCAATTGTGAACATATAGGAAATGATATATGCTGAATATTCTCGTGACCTTGAATTTGACCTTTGACCTCATTTTAAGGTCACAGGACAAAATGGCCAATATCTTGCTTATTAGCGACTTTACGGCTTAGGAATCAATTGTGAACATATAGGAAATGATATATGCTGAAAATTCTCATGACCTTGAATTTGACCTTTGACCTCATTTTCAAGGTCACAGGACAAAATTGCCAATATCTTGCTTATTAGCTACTTTACAGCTTAGGAATCAATTGTGAACATATAGGAAATGATATATGCTGAAAATTCTCATGACCTTGAATTTGACTTTTGACCTCATTTTCAAGGTCACATGACAAAATGGCTAATATCTCGCTTATTATCGACTTTACAGCTTAGGAATCAATTGTGAACATATAGGAAATGATATATGCTGAAAATTCTCATGACCCTGAATTTGACCTTTGACCTTAAGAGTGCCCTCCCGCCTCCCCGCCTTAACGGGGCAAAATAATGGCGGTCTTGGGTCACGTGACCTGTGATGAAATGCATCACCGCATGGAATCTGAGGGGATTCTGGTTCAATTTTTTCAAAAAAGATTAGGATTTTTTGTCACCAAAATTTATTTAAAATTTTATTGTGACAATCAATCCTCTCCTCTTATTTGAATGTCAAGGTAAGATTACCCAAAAGGTTTATTATAGAGGTAGGTATGTAATAAATACTGGTTTTAAATAAATTAAAACTTCCTATTGGCACTTTCAAATGGGAAGTCATATATGGCGACTTGTGTGGTGACCTTGAATTTGACCTTGGATGACCTTGAAAGGTCAAAATAGCCATTTTTGGGTCGAAAAATGCCCAAATTTGCAGCTTTTCTGTCTTTTCTCGAAAACTGTCTGATCAGTTTTGAGATTTTCGTTTCAGAAGATTCCCTCTATGTACCTTTATGATGTGTATAAGTTTTGTTGCCCTTGAATCGCTGGTCTCTGTGTGGCGGCCATTTTGAATTTTTGACGGGTCGACGAAAAAAAAATTTTTTGCCCCAAATTGCGTTACTATCCATTTTGGGCCATTTCTAGGCAAAAAAAAATTTTTCACCCTTTGAAAAAAATTTGGGACTGAAAATTTTCGGCACTTTTTTCCTTCATAATGGGAGCTGCCTAGACTGTACTCATAGAATGCTTGAAGATAGAGCTTAGAAATCAGCACTTTCAAATGGGAAGTCATATATGAAGACTTGTGTGGTGACCTTGAATTTGACCTTGGATGACCTTGAAATGTCAAAACAGCCATTTTTGAGTCGAAAAATGCCCAAATTTGCACCTTGTTTGTCTTTAATCGAAAACTGTCTGATCACTTTTGAGATTTTTATTTCAAAACATTGTAATTGGGGTTTTTGATGTATTTATAAACATAGTAATGTGTATAAATATGTATATAGTGTATAAAGTGCCTTGAATTGCTCAAAAGGCTAGAAATTTAGGCTGAATAGGCCCCAAATTTAATTTTTGGTCGTTTTCCTTCAAATTTATCTGATCAGTTTTGAGATTTTTGTTATAAAACATGCTAATTGGGGTCCCTGACATTGTGTATAAAGATGGAGTGCTTTGAATTGCTTAAAAGGCCCCTTGAGTGTGTAAATTGGCCTCTACAGCCAAAAAATGTTTGTAGGTATAGCTGGAATTGGAAGTCATATACATGTATACCACATATATATGTGGCTTTTTTGGGTGACGTTGAACTTGACGTCAGATGACATTGAGTGCTATATCTCAGTGTCACGTCCAACAAGAAATGTGTAAATTTCGTTTATAGACAAAAGACTTGTAGATAGACCTTGTATTTGTATTTTGAACATACATGAATACAAAGTTATATGCTGCACACTTAATGATGACATTGAAGTTCACGAAGATGATTGGTTTATCTTAACGTCATATCTCACCTGTCCTGTTTCAACTAAAGTTGTCCGGTAACCTATCTTAGCCCTTGGGCTAATTTTTTGTTTATGGGCGAATTCTTCTGAAATTTTGCACAAAAATGCCTAAAAATATTTCAAGAGGGGTTTTTTTTTTAGTTTTTTGATTTTCGCATTTTTTTCAAAATGGCTGCCGTTTTCGACGAAAAATGCCTGATTTTGGACTTTGGTGGCCATTTTCTCAAAATCTGTTCAGTAGCTTTTTTTGTTTTTGATACATAACACTCCTGATATGTACTCCTATGATGTCTATAAATTTCGTTGCGCTTGAATCGCTCGAAGTGGACCATTTTGGCCCAAACTCGGCCCAATTGGGACTTTCCCATGTTAAATTCTCCTATGCTTTATAATGGGACACATTATGCCTAATATCTCACTTAATATTGAGATTAGAGACTAGGAATCAATTGTGGACATATAGGAAATGATATACGCTGAATATTCTTGTGAACTTGAATTTGACCTCTGACCTCAATTTCAAGGTCAGAGCACAAAATGGCTGATATCTCGCTTATTATCGACTCTACAGCTTAGGAATCAATTGTGGACATATAGGAAATGATATATGCTGAATATTCTGATGACCTTGAATTTGACCTTTGACCCCATTTTCAAGGTCATAGGACAAAATGGCTAATATCTCGCTTGTTATCGACTTTACAGCTTAGGAATCAGTTATGAACATATAGGAAATGATATATGCTGAATATTCTCGTGACCTTGAATTTGACCTTTGACCTCATTTTCAAGGTCACATAACAAAATGGCTAATATCTCGCTTATTATCGACTTTACAGTTTAGGAATCAATTGTGAACATATAGGAAAGGATATATGCTGAATATTTTCGTGACCTTGACTTTGACCTTTGACCTCATTTCCAAGGTCACAGGACAAAATTGCTAATATCTCGCTTATTATCGACTTTACAGCTTAGGAATCAATTGTGAACATATAGGAAATGATATATGCTGAATATTCTCGTGACCTTGAATTTGACCTTTGACCTCATTTTAAGGTCACAGGACAAAATGGCCAATATCTTGCTTATTAGCGACTTTACGGCTTAGGAATCAATTGTGAACATATAGGAAATGATATATGCTGAAAATTCTCATGACCTTGAATTTGACCTTTGACCTCATTTTCAAGGTCACAGGACAAAATTGCCAATATCTTGCTTATTAGCTACTTTACAGCTTAGGAATCAATTGTGAACATATAGGAAATGATATATGCTGAAAATTCTCATGACCTTGAATTTGACTTTTGACCTCATTTTCAAGGTCACATGACAAAATGGCTAATATCGCTTATTATCGACTTTACAGCTTAGGAATCAATTGTGAACATATAGGAAATGATATATGCTGAAAATTCTCATGACCCTGAATTTGACCTTTGACCTTAAGAGTGCCCTCCCGCCTCCCCGCCTTAACGGGGCAAAATAATGGCGGTCTTGGGTCACGTGACCTGTGATGAAATGCATCACCGCATGGAATCTGAGGGGATTCTGGTTCAATTTTTTCAAAAAAGATTAGGATTTTTTGTCACCAAAATTTATTTAAAATTTTATTGTGACAATCAATCCTCTCCTCTTATTTGAATGTCAAGGTAAGATTACCCAAAAGGTTTATTATAGAGGTAGGTATGTAATAAATACTGGTTTTAAATAAATTAAAACTTCCTATTGGCACTTTCAAATGGGAAGTCATATATGGCGACTTGTGTGGTGACCTTGAATTTGACCTTGGATGACCTTGAAAGGTCAAAATAGCCATTTTTGGGTCGAAAAATGCCCAAATTTGCAGTTTTTCTGTCTTTTCTCGAAAACTGTCTGATCAGTTTTGAGATTTTCGTTTCAGAAGATTCCCTCTATGTACCTTTATGATGTTTATAAGTTTTGTTGCCCTTGAATCGCTGGTCTCTGTGTGGCGGCCATTTTGAATTTTTGACGGGTCGACGAAAAAAAAATTTTTTGCCCCAAATTGCGTTACTATCCATTTTGGGCCATTTCTAGGCAAAAAAAAATTTTTCACCCTTTGAAAAAAATTTGGGACTGAAAATTTTCGGCACTTTTTTCCTTCATAATGGGAGCTGCCTAGACTGTACTCATAGAATGCTTGAAGATAGAGCTTAGAAATCAGCACTTTCAAATGGGAAGTCATATATGAAGACTTGTGTGGTGACCTTGAATTTGACCTTGGATGACCTTGAAATGTCAAAACAGCCATTTTTGAGTCGAAAAATGCCCAAATTTGCACCTTGTTTGTCTTTAATCGAAAACTGTCTGATCACTTTTGAGATTTTTATTTCAAAACATTGTAATTGGGGTTTTTGATGTATTTATAAACATAGTAATGTGTATAAATATGTATATAGTGTATAAAGTGCCTTGAATTGCTCAAAAGGCTAGAAATTTAGGCTGAATAGGCCCCAAATTTAATTTTTGGTCGTTTTCCTTCAAATTTATCTGATCAGTTTTGAGATTTTTGTTATAAAACATGCTAATTGGGGTCCCTGACATTGTGTATAAAGATGGAGTGCTTTGAATTGCTTAAAAGGCCCCTTGAGTGTGTAAATTGGCCTCTACAGCCAAAAAATGTTTGTAGGTATAGCTGGAATTGGAAGTCATATACATGTATACCACATATATAAGTGGCTTTTTTGGGTGACGTTGAACTTGACGTCAGATGACATTGAGTGCTATATCTCAGTGTCACGTCCAACAAGAAATGTGTAAATTTCGTTTATAGACAAAAGACTTGTAGATAGACCTTGTATTTGTATTTTGAACATACATGAATACAAAGTTATATGCTGCACACTTAATGATGACATTGAAGTTCACGAAGATGATTGGTTTATCTTAACGTCATATCTCACCTGTCCTGTTTCAACTAAAGTTGTCCGGTAACCTATCTTAGCCCTTGGGCTAATTTTTTGTTTATGGGCGAATTCTTCTGAAATTTTGCACAAAAATACTTAAAAATAATTCAAGAAGGAGGTATTTTTTAGTTTTTTGATTTTCACATTTTTTTCAAAATGGCTGCCGTTTTCGACGAAAAATGCCTGATTTTGGACTTTGGTGGCCATTTTCTCAAAATCTGTTCAGTAGCTTTTTTTGTTTTTGATACATAACACTCCTGATATGTACTCCTATGATGTCTATAAATTTCGTTGCGCTTGAATCGCTCGAAGTGGACCATTTTGGCCCAAACTCGGCCCAATTGGGACTTTCCCATGTTAAATTCTCCTATGCTTTATAATGGGACACATTATGCCTAATATCTCACTTAATATTGAGATTAGAGACTAGGAATCAATTGTGGACATATAGGAAATGATATACGCTGAATATTCTTGTGAACTTGAATTTGACCTCTGACCTCAATTTCAAGGTCAGAGCACAAAATGGCTGATATCTCGCTTATTATCGACTCTACAGCTTAGGAATCAATTGTGGACATATAGGAAATGATATATGCTGAATATTCTGATGACCTTGAATTTGACCTTTGACCCCATTTTCAAGGTCATAGGACAAAATGGCTAATATCTCGCTTGTTATCGACTTTACAGCTTAGGAATCAGTTATGAACATATAGGAAATGATATATGCTGAATATTCTCGTGACCTTGAATTTGACCTTTGACCTCATTTTCAAGGTCACATAACAAAATGGCTAATATCTCGCTTATTATCGACTTTACAGTTTAGGAATCAATTGTGAACATATAGGAAAGGATATATGCTGAATATTTTCGTGACCTTGAATTTGACCTTTGACCTCATTTCCAAGGTCACAAGACAAAATTGCTAATATCTCGCTTATTATCGACTTTACAGCTTAGGAATCAATTGTGAACATATAGGAAATGATATATGCTGAATATTCTCGTGACCTTGAATTTGACCTTTGACCTCATTTTAAGGTCACAGGACAAAATGGCCAATATCTTGCTCATTAGCGACTTTACGGCTTAGGAATCAATTGTGAACATATAGGAAATGATATATGCTGAAAATTCTCATGACCTTGAATTTGACCTTTGACCTCATTTTCAAGGTCACAGGACAAAATTGCCAATATCTTGCTTATTAGCTACTTTACAGCTTAGGAATCAATTGTGAACATATAGGAAATGATATATGCTGAAAATTCTCATGACCTTGAATTTGACTTTTGACCTCATTTTCAAGGTCACATGACAAAATGGCTAATATCTCGCTTATTATCGACTTTACAGCTTAGGAATCAATTGTGAACATATAGGAAATGATATATGCTGAAAATTCTCATGACCCTGAATTTGACCTTTGACCTCATTTTCAAGGTCACATGACAAAATGGCTAATATCTTGCTTATTATCGACTTTACAGCTTAGGAATCAATTGTGAACATATAGGAAATGATATATGCTGAATATTCTCATGACCTTGAATTTGACCTTTGACCTCATTTCCAAGGTCACAGGACAAAATTGCTAATATCTCGCTTATTATCGACTTTACAGCTTAGGAATCAATTGTGAACATATAGGAAATGATATATGCTGAATATTCTCGTGACCTTGAATTTGACCTTTGACCTCATTTTCAAGGTCACAGGACAAAATGGCCAGTATCTTGCTTATTAGCGACTTTACAGCTTAGGAATCAATTGTGAACATATAGGAAATGATATATGCTGAATATTCTAGTGACCTTGAATTTGACTTTTGACCTCATTTTGAAGGTCAACAGGACAAAATGGCTGATATCTTGCTTATTAGCGACTTTACAGCTTAGGAATCAATTGTGAACATATAGGAAATGATATATGCTGAATATTTTCATGACCTTGACTTTGACCTTTGACCTCATTTCCAAGGTCACAGGACAAAATTGCTAATATCTCGCTTATTATCGACTTTACAGCTTAGGAATCAATTGTGAACATATAGGAAATGATATATGCTGAATATTCTCGTGACCTTGAATTTGACCTTTGACCTCATTTCCAAGGTCACCGGACAAAATTGCTAATATCTCGCTTATTATCGACTTTACAGCTTAGGAATCAATTGTGAACATATAGGAAATGATATACGCTGAATATTCTCGTAACCTTGAATTTGACCTTTGACCTCATTTTCAAGGTCACAGGACAAAATGGCCAATATCTTGCTTCTTAGCGACTTTACAGCTTAGGAATCAATTGTGAACATATAGGAAATGATATATGCTGAATATTCTAGTGACCTTGAATTTGACTTTTGACCTCATTCTCAAGCTCAACAGGACAAAATGGCTAATATCTTGCTTATTATCGACTTTACAGCTTAGGAATTAATTGTGAACATATAGGAAATGAGATATTCTGAATATTTTAATGATATTGAGTTTGACCTTTCACCTAAATTTCAAGGTCAGCCATTTTATTTTCAAAGTCAGATTACAAAATGGCTTATATCTCGCTTATTATCAAATTTACAGCTTAGGGGTCCATAGTGAACATATAGGAAATGATGTATGCTGAATAGTTTGGTGATCTAGAATTTAACCTTTGATCCCATTTTCAAGGTTAGAGATATGGCGATTTCAGTGGTCACCTTGAATTTGACCTTCAACTTTCTCGGCTTAACTCTGTATATCTCTCCGGTAACCTTTCTAGCCCATTGGGCTAATTTTGTATTATGATCCATCATAGCCTCTTTTTCCCAATGTCTTGTCACTAATATTTGCAAATCCTTATTGCCCGCTCCTCAGGTGCTGGTCAAGTCCGTCTATCAGCGTCCAGATCCGTGCCTTCCAACTCTCGAGTGCTCACTGAGAGTCTCCCTGCAACCTCTCCGACTCAACATCGACCAAGTATGAATCAAGAAATGAATCATACACGAGCTACTTATCATTTTCCTCCCCCAAAATGCAAACTTTATCCGATGTATTTGCCTCCTACCCAGGACTCGCTCTTCTTCCTTCGACAATTCTTCAGCGACCTCTCCCGATCGCCACGTGACTCCGCCCTAGATCCTCCCCACAATGACACACCCCCCATCCCAGTGGCCACACCTAAGAAGGCTGCCCCGCCCCCTGTCATGGCCGTGGGGTCTCCAGCGACGACAGCCGACGAGGAAGCGACGGCGCAGGACCTCGTTAAGTTCGATGAGATGCTGGAGGCTGCGCTGGGGGATGAGGAGGGATCTGAAGAAGAGGAGGATTCTGAGGACGGAGGAGTGAGAGAGACTCCCACATTCTTCAAGTGAGTGTACAATACTGATAGTGGCACAAACGTTTATCCCATACTGGTTTCCTTGGTTATAGAAAGAAAAGAGACACTGTATGTGTTGAATTCCAATTGCTGGAAATCCTCCCTATTATGAATGGGTTGGGGTTCATGCTGATATAATGCTTATTTGTGAATCTAGGGAACTTAGCAGTAGTAGTACCCGGTAAATGTACTCAGCTTGAATTACCTGCCGGGTAAAAATCAAAATGCTAGTAAATTTCAGCCATGTTATTCTCTCCGCAGGTCGTTTGTGTTCTCGCCGGATGTGCCAATCAGACTGGACTATCACGGCAAGCGTGTCGACATGGAACAGGTGAGAGAAACCCACGGACATACAGACCAGTGGATATTGTCACTGTCCTCACTTGATATTACTGGTATGAAAGATGATGCAGATTGTCACAATGCACTAATGCTCACCATTGCCACATCATATACACCTATATATACTGGTTTCCAGGGTACCCTAGCAGGCCTGCTGGTCGGACTTGCTCATCTCAACTGCTCAGAACTCCGTCTCAGTCGCTTACACCATAGACATGGGTACGTGGTAACCTGGTAACAATGTTTCACTGGTAGTCTCAATCTAATCTATTTATATTATCTGCCATATTGTTGGAAAGAAAAAACTGCATGAATTGCATAAATCATTTTAAGTGAGAAATTGTGTGCGTGTAAAAAATCTAGGCATATAATAATACATGTCTCATCCCATCCACATAATTTTTGGCAGCCTGCTGGGCTTTGATCGACTGCTGACGTTCGCTCTCAACGAGTGGCTGCGTGACATCAAGCGGAACCAGCTACCCAGCATCCTCGGGGGCGTGGGGCCGCTACACTCGCTTGTGCAGCTCGTACAGGGACTGCGTGACTTATTCTGGCTTCCGGTGGAGCAGTACCGCAAGGACGGTCGCATCATGCGCGGGTTACAACGCGGTGCACACTCTTTCTTCACGTGTACAGCGATGTCCGCGTTGGAGCTCACCAATAGAGTCGTTCAGACTGTACAGGTGGGAGCTGGGGTGGATTTGAGGGTTTGGGAGACTCTATTGCGATGGAAGTTTTACAATGTGTATGCATAAATATTCTAGAGGTAGTATTGTAACTTTTCATGGTAACATTTTTTCCATGGCAAAAATGGCAGTGCTTATTGACATATCATATGTAATATTCATGTAATAATGACTACAATCACAATACATTTCATATACCATTACCAACTACCAATTACATCGCTACGTTATGTTCTGATCTTCCAGTATTTTGCGGAGATAGCGTACGACATGGTTTCTCCGGGTCCGTCCGTCCGTAAGAAAAAGTACCGCAAGAAAATGAAGAAATTGACACACCCCTCAGATCTCAGGGAGGGTGTATCTAACGCCTACAATGTCGTCACGGAGGTTTGTTTGCTACCATGGACACAAGCATGTTATTTCGAGTACAATGTAGATTATTTAAAAGTATCACTTTGCCTGATGAAGCTTTCTTGAATTATCAAAAACAAATCATATCATTCATAACAGATATCTTAAAGTAAGAAAAATAATTACGAAAATTTATTTTAACATCATGTACAAAAATGTACTACAATGGAAGTTAGACATATATTTTCACAAATTCAGAAAAAAAAATGAAACGACTACCTGTACTTTACTCGAAACATAAACAATGCATTATCGCATTGCTGCAGGGATTCAAGTCAACGGCGGAGACCATCTACCACACAGCGGTCGAGGAACACGAGCAGAAGGGCGTGACAGGCGCCGTGGGGGGCGTGCTTCGTCAGATCCCGCCCACCGTCCTCCAACCGGTCATCCTCGCAACCGAGGCAACCGCCAACGTCCTCGGCGGCATGCGCAACCAGCTACTTCCCGACCGCAAGCGCGAGGATCAGGAGAAGTGGAAACCTGACGAAGAGGATTAGTGGAGGGGGGAGGGGTGATCAAATGGGGATTAGAATGGGTTTTTTGGGTGGTATTAAGCGGGGCAGGGGACGGGAAAATGAGTGCTGTTGACATTGGAGAATTGTTTTGCTCCTTCGGAATGAATACGCATGTAGTTTGCATGGGGAAATATTATAATATTGGAAGGGAATGTTACACCCATACCAATAAATCAATAACTGAAGCATGTGCATGGGTACTAAATGATTGACTGTGTTTCAATGTACGCTGATGTGTGACTGTGTAGGTAGAATAATCCTGTGTGTTATGGCCACTGTAGATATACCGTATTGGTCCTAATAGTAGCACGGCGAGCCAAAGCAAGACCTCCTGTAGCAGCGCGCGCAAAAATGAGGTCAAACTTTAGGTCAAAATTAAGAGAATCACTGAATAATATACCTATAGCCTTCAATCCCTTTTATTATGATTCAAATAACATAAATATATTGATTAGAACTCTTCAAGATCTTATTAGGAAGATATGAAGTGAGTTACAAGGTTACAAAATTCGAACATTTCTGGGGAAAAGAGGGGGGTGCTCTACTATTAGGGCGCGTGCCACTATTAGGACCAATACGGTACACATGTTTCATGTCGTAAATTATGTATATTGATAATGTAAACATGCTCTGCATAAAATGAATATGTATATTGTTTGTGGAATATATGAATATGTATATCATATAATATCATGTCAAAATTTTACTATGTTAAGATCAGTTTATACTAAACTGATATATATTATATCAAACGATATATAGTTGTAAATACGTGTATACCTACAATGATATTACATGTACCTGTATGTATGCTTTCTACATTGGTTCTGGGTACATATTATTATGTTGTTGCATAAGTGATAGTTCATATATTTCACCCACAGATGTGATCTAAGCTATCGTTCGCTGTCATTTAAAATACATGTACATGTATGAAAATGAAACGTTGTATGCAGACTTATCGATATTGTATTTGAACCAGTATGAATTCCCAGCAATGTATTGACCCCTATTGTTGCATGTATTGCCATTTTGGTGCTAGTATAGTACTGGTATACATGTAAATATATATATATATATAAATATTCATATAAATGTATATATATTAAATCATGAGCTGTGCAGTTTAAAGTGAAGAATGGTGTTTTGTTTTACATGCAAAGATATGTAACCTAAACTTAACGAATTATTCAGGATGATGTAATGTGGCGTGATTTCAGATCTGTTCGACAAACAGGGGTTTCGAATGTGTGGGCCTATGAATAATAATTACATGTACCGGTATAACAATGCTGCAGGATTCGGAGTTGTTTCTGTTTGTAAGAAGTGATATATATTAAGAAAACTCTCCAACGAGTGACCATAACACTTTTAGCGTTAGCCAGTTGCTCGATGTTTTCCAATGTTTATTTCTGGTGGAGTTGATCATAACGGCCTGGTGTTATAGATCTAACTGTGGTTTGCATGCACTGTAAAAGGGGATTATATTGTGATGGTTGAATTTTGCGAATTTGGGTGTCTGAACATTTCGCGGGAGTTTTAATTCCGCGAATTTAGCCCAAATGGAATATTGTATCAATACCAGCGAAATATTCGTAGGATTTTGATTTAGCACACTGTAAAAAATTGCAAAATTCAAACCCCACAAAATAATCCCTCTCTCACAGTATTCTTCACTGTACAAGTAACAAATATCCATATTTTGAATACATGTACAATTATGAATGCTGGATAAATATATTGAAGGAATGACCAAAAGTGTGTCCAAATCATGAACAGTATATCAAATGTAGATGTAGGCTATAGATACATGTATATTAATAATGGGTAGTTCATACAAAATTCTTAAGTAACTGACTTTTAGTATTGCTTTGCTGAGGAATTTCACAGTTGTGCTCTCTTACATAGTACTGCAGGTGTTGTTGATATTCAGTGATAATCAGCGTTTTCAGGTTTTCTGTGGTGTTTATGCAGTGTTATGAACATATAAATGTATGGTAATATTCAATGAAGAAAAGTGATGCCATTGAAATTTGCCTCTTTGTTTTGCATTTTTTGGCAGGTAAACAAAAATTGTGCGAAATTGATTTCACGATGCAAGTAGTGTTTCGCCTGTTGGTTTATTGAAAGACTTTTATTCTTTGTCTGTATTTATTTTGCAGGTGTATGACTGCTGTTTTTCGGCACCACGATGTTGAAAATGATTTCTGAATTATGCGAAGTAACTCAAATGTATGAGTTGATTAGTATATACGCATACATCCACTGCTATTGACTTCGTTACTTTGCCGCTACATGATTGTTTTCGTTTGGTAGGGTTATATTCATGAACAAATATCAAAGCATGGTGGCTGAAATAACCACAACGTTACATTGGATTACATTGTCTTTCTGCAAGGCGTTATAGGAAGAGAGAGCCATGCTTGAAATAAAAATGTGATGCTGTACCTTGTTTCAATTGATATACATGTATATGTACATATAGTGAACTGTTTGTGTAAATAGCGAAGAACAATGTTTATGTTCCTTTCTCAAAAACTCAAAAATTCATGACGGTCTGTACAAAATTTCAGAGAAACAAGTCGTATCCTTTTCATTAGGATTTGATTTTGTGAAGATTGTCAAACATTTTGCATAATTTCACATAACTCAACGTAGAAGAGAATATTGAGTCAAAAGTTTATCATAGAAATTTTAGCAGCTCTATTTTCATTGAAATTGTGAAAGTGCGATCAAGGTCCAAAGCTTCTTGGCATAAATCTTGGGGTAAAAATAATATTGGATTGGACAACCCACGGATAAAATGCATGTGATTTTCTTTTGCGACGGAAATTTCTTCCCGCCCGAAGTAAATTAATTTTGATGCATATAATCAGAAGCGCGCGGAAGTAAGCAACGGGACCGATATAATTTGGAAATATATTGTTAAGTCTGTTCGGTGCGGAAGCTCAACAACATTAATTTTCTCTATTTGGAAGCGAACAAGGACGGTAATGGGCGGCTACAAAAGAAAGGAACTTTATACATGTAATACGAGGAAGGGTAAACGTTGGTTGAAAAGCTGAGTTTCGAATTTATCTGATCACCTGTCATAGGGCGCGTCCAACGCAGTCTGTAATACAATCCCAGGGAAACTTTCTAGACGATCAAACGTCGGCCTGCAAAGTTACAATTTTTTCTTGGTAAATTGAAACCGCTTTGCCAGTAATATGATTCCTATTGACAGACGGAACATCTAGACTGATTGCAATGGGTCCTAATGGGTGACCATTTACGGACATACACGTGTACATATAAAAGGCAAATCGAAGGTTGTCGATAAATATGGACAGTAAGCCAATCGAGGTGGTAATTTGAATACCTGAATCGGGTAACATTTGACAGAGCTGTTATATTAATGTGTGTATTCAGGTTTTGCATGAAATTTCTCATATCCAAAAACATTTAGAAATGGCATTATTATGTAGTCGAAGGTAACTGCATATAGATTCAAATCCATATAAAAAAAAAGGAAATCGACGGTCCTGTCGTATTAGGAAGAGCAGAGCTCTTCCTCTATGATGTTGGTTTTTTTTGGATTTTTGAAATTTTCTCTTTGTTTACATTCTTGAAAGTGCCACTTGGAACCATAACAGGCCATTTAATTGTGGCTAATTGGGAGGGCCCTGGGCCCATTGGGAGGAAAATGACGCCCGTATACCTAATCATGGTTAATGTAATAAGTTATTAGCGATAATAATCCCAGGAGACGTGTGTTCCGACCGTTTGTTTTTTTTGTATGTCACCGTTTCATACCCATCACCACTCCCGTTTTGATCTTCACTGAAACAGTGCTTTCTTGCAATCATATGCACTCAAAGTTTTGGATATACGTTCCGCACAATATATAGATACAGTATACTATTGCAAAAATGAAAAACAAGTTGAAATGGCAACATAATAATTATGTGTTAGTGGTGGTATTTCATATTTCAGTAGACAAATTCAATTCGCCTGTGACCGCCCCGGGACCCTTCAATTCCCGTGCAGTCACTGAATTGTCCAATCGGGAAGCTGTCTTGACGGACACACCCACATGTTTATGAACTACACGTGGATATAATTATATGCAAATTACCACGTGAGCAAGTCCCGCCAATCAGCGATAAATACTCGCGCACTGGGGTCAAGGTCAAAATGCCCCGAAAGGCTGCCATGACTGGCATGAGATTGTCAAACTGAGTCAGTGCGGTATTTTTGGAAATACTTGTTACGACCCCAATAAATGGTCTTTCCTATGATTCTTTCCTACTTCACTGGTAATATTTCATAAAAATTTCACCATACAAAGCTTTCTATGGGGAAATTTAATAAGAAATGCCCACTCAAGTGAAGCGAGATTTCACGAGATTGGACTAGTATCGGAACAAACAAAACTTTGCAGATTTGCCGAAGTTTAAGTTTTGCACTTTGTCGAGGAAAAAACTAAGTTTCCTCCTGAAATAAGCGGAAAAAATGGATACTAGATCATTTATCATGTTCATGATAGTTATATATTGCCGACGAGAATTGTCAGTGCTGATTTTGATGGCAGTCATGCGAGCGGCGATTCGGGCTAATTCACTGACAGCTGACACTCATTCAAACACACGTCTACGGTGATCTTCAAACCAGCATTTAGGCAAGGGAAAACATGATCGCAAATTTTTAGCGGTAATGAAAACTTTCATGCATGTCATAAATTATTGGAAATGCAGACATGTAACTGCTGAAATGTCTCGATCTGCAGTATAAATCAAAACACAGGATTTAGATCTAGCTAAAAAAAAAACATTTCTGATAGGTTGGTGCCTCCTAAAAAGAAAAAAATATTCAGAACCTTGGAAATCTTACACATTGGTCCAAATAATACTCGATGGGTGATATTTATATGGGCTCATCAAGGTGAAGCTTTTGACTTCGTGATTTCATGGCTGTAAGTTAACACTGGTTTTACTAATTAAGTCTCATTGGCCGCAATAAAAATAGTTATGACCCGAAACATTTATTATTGAGCTCAACGATGTAAAGGTTCTAGGACCCGGACGAGTCGACGAGTACCCCTATTCGGGGTGGGTCATACGATTACCTGGGTCGGAATTTCGTTACCCGTACCCGAGAAGAAATCATCGGGAAAAAAACGAAGTATAGTTTATGAGGTCATGAGATCTCTTTCAAACTTGAAAATAAACACAGAAGAAACAAATGATATGTGTCAAAGATTGATGTCTAACGTTTACGTGTTACAAATGCTCCAGTGACTAGCATTCAAATTTTGATATATATTTGGACGGGTTACAAGTTTGGAAGATGATGAGAGTAGATGGAATCAATACCTTAATAATGGTATCATTTTGTGTTAATTCATTTGATATTAGGCCGAATTAACAATAAACAAATCTTGGCCACAACATATATGTACCAAATCAAATACAGTATTCAATGGTTTTTAAATAGTTGTGTGCAAACCAGAAGTGCTCTTCCTTTGAGGCCAGTGGCCCTTGTTTTTGTTATGGTTTTGTGCCGCAGGTCATACCAAGTTTAGATATCTGAGTGGTTAAATTCAAATCAACGAAAGTCTCGACTTTTATACCCCAAACTTGAAATTTCGACAATCTGTCCTAATATTGAATTCCAGCGCGATGTGGTCCAATGAATTCCAACAAATTCGGAATTCTATCATATTTATATCTATTCCACACTAGCAATCCTTAAAAGAAATTTTTTACTTAAGGGTGGACCATTACGATCAGCAAAAAACAAAATGAATGATACAGGCAGGACGCCGCATGCGTTACCGCGTTCCATTGTGGCCGTTGATCAGGGCGCATATCGTTTTAACGTATTAGTCTAGCTTTAGTGAATAGCTTTGAAAGTTGATTTCAGAAATTACGCGCTCTGCTTTGTATCATAGACGAGATTACTCATTAGCCACGTAATATTTGCAATGAAATGCGTTTTCAGAATCAATTTCACTGAAACCAGACAATGTAACTCCAAACGACAAATTTCTCATTATCGGAAACTTTTAAATTGAATCGGAAAGTAATCGCGATTTCATCAAATCAGGGCAGAAGAAACCAGAGCATGTTATCAAGCGAACAGTCTGCACGATGTTATATCATAACACTAGTACATGTACTAGTGATGATGTGAAGTCAATATGTCGTTATTTTCTATGTAACACAACGTGCACCTTGTCGGCCCCGATATCAAATCTATAAGTCTGAAATGAAATTAGAAATTATAATAATCTTGTTTTAGATCACCGGGGCACTAAAAACTCAAGAATTGAATCATATATTTGTGACGGAATAGCGGAGTTCTTCGGGCGGCTATTACGCCCACTGATCGAATAGTACGATGTATGTTGTGCGTGAACACACCAACAGGAAGTCAGACGTCAATTGCAACAATATCCGATGTTTATTGGGATGATTAAGTCCGATGTACGATCACTCTCACATTCAATCGTAATCCCCACAATAGTCCGAAGTATTAAAGCTATAATCACTTTTAGAATTGACAAAATTTATTCATTCTGTGGTAGCTTTATATTGTCTATAAAATGAGATATCGTACAAATTTGGGTCTGAAAATGTGTATTACGTGCCTAAATTGAGTTGCCAAATCAAGATTCAAATCATTTTTTTCCTCAAAGCGGCCCGCCTTGCGAGCGATTTCTACACACAGTCTCATGACGTCATTGGTATTTGTCTAGATACTGTGGCAACCGGCAATGTAGGCAGGCCGATCATTCTCTATCCACTGTTTTCATGCACGATTAACGGCAATTTTCTGAGTATCTGTTGTCGAACTGTGCATATTTTCTATATATTCCTGACTCTCTCGAGATGTAGTTTCAAGTTTGCGTGACAAACAAGAACGCTAAATTTGGCTGATTTTAAAATTGATTCCAACTTTAATAGTCCTGTATAAATTTGATATCCTCTAATCACAATCTTTGGCTTAGTACCTCTCAATTCAACTTCTCTCTTCAACAGATTTCTCACAACTCTTCTAAATCCGTGGGAAAGCGCGGGGCTAAGTTCATGATGTGTGTGGGTTTTCCCGCGTAATGTGGCAGGTGTTCATGTGAAATGGCGGGAAAGTGATGTCATGTCTGTGTGGGCGGAGTCATGTGTCTGGGAATGTGGTGATTGGTGGGATTGTAGGAAGTGTTAACGTGAGCAGTGTTGTTTACATGTAGATGTGGTGCGAGGACGGTGCATGCCCGGTGACGTAGGGTAAGTAAGTATGAAGTCATGTGATGAATCTGTGCCGTGTATGTCGAGTGGGAGAATGTGTCAGGGGCGGGTTTCGGGCCATAACAGTCATAAATATTCTACAAAACACCCCTTCGTCAAATTACCCCCTGGGAATTTACCCTCCCCGAAACCTAACTGTCCAAAAATCTAAACATGATAAGCTAAAAGTCCTAAAGGGAAACACATTCACCGCGCGAGACAATGATAAAGCAATGGATACAATAAAAGTTCTAACTGTCAAAATAAAGTCATTGGTCGGTCAGTGCACAGTCACTAAGATGATATGAACACATTTGACAAATACATTTAAAACAACGACAGGTGACGATGAAACACACAAATCAAGACATAAATCACAGTTAAAAGAATCACAATTGTATATACATATTATATTATTGGAATGTGAAAATACTCCTCGACGTTCCCTAGCGGAACGGAAACATTTTAAAGTCCGAGACACCTGAAAATGACCAGGATTAATTGGTTCGAATTACACACATACATATATATGGTATGATTAGTACGATATGTACAGGACACAGCTATCCTGGTGCTGTGCCCTGGGGTCCGAAATTTAGTCCGACTGACGGTCGCGTCTCCGTGACGCGGGAGGCCGGGCGGCTGGCGATGCCTGTTGCATCAGCCGCCTCTGGTCGTCGGCCGGCAAGTGCGGTAGAACCGCCACAATCGTTGTCCACAGTTCGTCAGGGATTCCCTGAGGTTCCGGTGACGAGGATGATGACGAAGTAGTAGAGAGGCGGGCTCTAAGCTCCTGTACCTCTTCTCGTAAGTCCGAATTATTTCGCTCCGCAGTACGGAGTTCCTCCCGGAGTCGTCGATTCTCCTCCAGGAGAGGGTGCGGGGCTGTCGGGGTCTGTCGCTCGTGTAGCGATCCCATCCCAAATCCTAGAGACATGGCGTTATACTCCGCCTGGCGGATGTGCGCGTCCATGGCGAGTACGTATCCGCGGCGGATAGCTCGCAGATGTTGAAGCGCCAGGTCGTCCGCGCTGGCCAGTGCCAACGACGGGAGGTGATGCTCAGCATCTTCCGCTAGTAGTAGAGGGTCCGCATCCGTTGCAGCCTGGGTGATTTGCTCCATCCAGTATGACTGGTGCGGTCCGAGTCCGGCAGGAAGACGACGTGTGTTGTCGTCCTGGTAGAGTTCGGCGAAATCCGGGTTAATTCCGGGGAGGACTTGTAGTCCGGGTAAAGTCCGTTCGAGCAACCTTTGCCCGTGTTGGCGAAGTAGCTGGTAGTCCCCACCGAACTCACCAGATCCGTGAAGTCCGAAATTGACCTCCAGGTCGCGAGGTAATGGATCCTGGTCCTCCAGGACTTCCATCCTCAACCGAGGCCTGTCCGGGTCGTTGGCTCGTGTAACCAAGGTGGTCGTTGGGGGCAACAACTCCTCCTCGTAATCCAGGTACGGAGGAGGAGGTCCGAAGGTGATCAAGCCGCGAGACGGCTCCATGGGAGAGTCCGGCCTGCTGTCGGGTGTCCGACGTTGTCGAGGTTCTGGTTCATCCTCGATAGTCCGAAGTGGTGGCGGCTGGTCGCACTCCATTGGCGACTCAGTGTCCGTAGTTGGGGCTTGAAAAGCCGTCTTGGGGGAAGGCTCCCTATCCCCAGAGTCCGTAGTCTTAGCCGTTTCCATAGGTTCGGCTGGGTCCGAAATCTTAACTGAGTCCGAAGATTCAGCCGCGTCTGTCTCGACCGTAGGTCGACTTGGCAGGGGCGGATATTCGTCCGGGGGTGGCACAAGTCCCTCCCGAACTCTATAGTCCGTAACATTAGGCGCTGTAGGCCTCTCAACAGTCCGACTCTTGGGTATCGCCCCCGAGGGCGAACTCCGTGCGGGAGTTGAAACTCCTGTGGCTGGTGAAGCCGAGGTCCGAGGTCCGGCGGTCTTCATGGCCGAGGTCCGAGATTCAGCGGCCTTCATGGCCGAGGTCCGATATACAACAGGACGGTCGAAATAGAAAGCTCCAGGCTTTCGGTAGCGGACGTGACGATTAATCAGTTGGATGTCCCGTACCATCCGTTCGACCTTGACTTCGTCGGCCCTCGTTTTCAGTTGGGAAAACTCGATACGATCCAGTACCAGTTGGACCTCCGGTGCGGTATTCGGCGGGTACTGTGACATCACCGCGGGCGCCATCGCCCAGATGCCGAAGGTAAGTACCGATTCCGGCGTCCGTCGGAAGATGGGTACGTGCGATGGTACGCGTGGTGGCCGATAGTTCGGATTGGGTTGCATGTCAACCCCACATCGCTTGGCGAAACGAGTTACCATATTCTCGGTGGCCATTAGTGATCCCCGTTGGAAGATGGGGAATCGGTCCGTGTGACTCGCCGTGGGCATCGAGATATGTTGTATCATGTCCGAAAGCGTTAGGGTCCTGTACCCGTCCCGTGCGGGGCACACAAAGAAGCGTACGAATGGCATATGATACGCCAGAACATGAGCATCCAGCTCCTGTGGGGTCCGAAGTGGGGCCCGGCGAGGCACCGTGGGCCAGGTCCGTTCACGTTCCGACTCCTCCTCACTGGTACAGAAGGGGCAGTCGAATCCTCCTGTTCCGAGGCGTAGCGGCATCAGAGTCAAGTACTGACTCTCTGTCAGTGTCGACGGTACAGAAAAATCATGGACATGTCCATATCCTGCGTGCCGGTTCCGGTCGTAGAGTGGAACCGCGTTCCAGTCGATTGGACTCGTCCCGTGGGGTGTGGGAGGACGAGGTACGAGCTCCATCAACTCGTCAACTTGACGGCGATAAGTCCGTTGTCGTAGATCCCGTGACTCATGATTTCCCTGAGTCCGGAATAAGTCCGTATATGCCGAGGAATATCCTCGCGATGTCGTCGCGTGCGGGAGCAACGCGAGGGGTCGTACGGGTTTAGCCGGTTTGGCTGAAACAGGCGAAGTAGCCGACACGGCGGTCGGTCGTGTGGCTGTCACTGGCGGAGTAGCCATCATTTGTTTTGGTCCGGAGTCCGAAGTAACACTAGCCGTGGCTTTAGCTGCGTCTCTAGCAGCCATGGCTTGTTCAACAATTTTCCCGCCTTCTTCCAGGCGCTGGAAGTCAGGCGCACTTAAGTCCGACGTAGAGTCCGATGATGGACTCGGCGTATGACGCTCTCCACGTTGAACGAGTTTCGCCATCACTTTCTTCCGAATGTCCGTTTCGGCCCCAGAGGCCGTTTCTGTATCCGATATCGTGATCGGGTCCGAGGTAGGGGAAACTGTTCCCGGTGCGCTGTCGGCTGTTGCCGATTCTCCAAGTACGATAGGATGTTCCGGCTCATCCCCAGCCTCCACTATCCTCACGGCAAGTGGCAGTTCGTTATTATCGGCATCAGATGCCGTCTTCTTGTCCGGTGGCTTGTCTCTCTCCTTGTCGGAAGACGACATAGTTCGAATTTCGCTCACTGGCGTGAGCCCACACTCACTAGTCCGACTTCTATCCTAATACAAGGTGCGTACCAGGATTATTCACACAGTCCGTGAAATACTAGGCAAAAGTCCGTGCAATTGCCGTACGAAATATCCACAAGATATAGTCAATTGTCTTACAAGAACACCGTTAATATTCAACACTTATTCGATAGATGTTAACTCTCCAGTGTCCGCAGCCAGAATGACCCACTTCTAAAACTTTCCTGCTTATCTGGCATCCGTACACACACAAAGTGCTGACAGTGTCTTTTGCGGTTTTCCACAATCGGGGGGTGCGCTCTGTCTATTGTCTTTATGCGTCTTTACGTTCGCTTGATCCATCTCGGCTCTCAGTCGTGCGAAGAGGGGGCGGTCCATCACCTAGGCAACGCGTGTACATCAAAGCTCTGGTTCATCACACCAGTCAAGCGGGGCAGTAGGTTAGCACACAGCTGCTCTATTTTCCCATAGTCCGACACAAACTTCTGGATAACGCAATCCAATCATTTCACTGTCCGTCTAGCATACAGTCAAAATTACTGCACCTTTTACGTGCTTCCACTCTCTATTGAAGTTAACTGGGAATGTTTATATGGAGGTGCCGCGGGCGGCTTCAGTGTTTATTTGCGCTTCATGCTTTTCCGTGTGAACTCTTACAATTAGTCCGTTCCTTATCTGCACAATTAGCACACAATAAACTTTTGACCAACTTGTTTATAACAGATGATCACTGTCCGTACATATGCTGAGGTATAAATACCAAGCTCACAGAAGTTTGCTCAGTCCGTTCATTTTCATCTAGTGCCGTAGATAATGGAACCGCTGATATTATCATGAGGGGTGATGGGGTGATCTGGGCGGCCCTGCCGTGGTGCGTTGCATAATTTTTAATGAATGTGATGACAGATCGCGCGTTGGAATGCAGAGGTTTGTTCATAGCTGAATTCTGCTCCTGAGGGCATTCCCCTGAATTGTGCGTAGGGGGAGCAGAGGCTCTTATCAGACGCTTGCTCGGAAGACGGCTATCCTCTCACCTCGTCCGCGACAAAGTGATCTTACTCACGGCAGGACATGACGGCTGACACATGGGTGGAATTGTTAGTCATGCAATATTTAGGTAGTGCGCAACAGGCGCGAGATGGTATGGAGAAGTACGAAGTTATATGCAATGCATAACACACATATACCACATTATAGTATCGTAACCAGCATCAATATTATAACGTCATATCAATATTATATATGAAAATTGCCTCACTGACATCAGTACATAAAAATGGTTATTGAAATGAATATGTACATAATATTATTATATTATAAATATATTTTGGGGTGATATGACATTATAGTCCAATAGACAGGCATTTATTCATCATCATAGAGATCAGTCCCTTGGCACAGCCATGGTTATCTGAACCGGGCTGGGCGGCGAATCGTGCGTCTGGGTCGATGGTACGGAGCAGGCTGGGGCGTAGCCTCGCTTGTTGATGAGTCCGTAACAATCGCGGGTTTGGGTCCGCAGGGTTTTGGCGCTCGCTGTGAAGCGCTAGAGTTCGACTTGCGCGATTTTCGCTTCTGGCGACGGCGTCGCGGTCCGATTGCGGGACTTCTCCGACTGGCGGGTGATGACGAAGTATCAGTCTCGGTAGTCCGATCTGTATCTGACGACTTGTCTTGTACGGTGACGTCCCAAGGGTAGAGGAATTCCTTGAGGAGCTCCAGGGGATCGTTCGATGGTTCGGTCTTGGAGTCTGTGCTACTTGACGACTCAGGTGGCGATCCGACTTGAGGTTGAAGGTTCAGCAACTGTGCGTCGCCTTCGTATGGTTTAATGACGTCCAGATGGACGACTCTAGTGTTTCGTGGATTGGAGACTAGAGCAATTCGATAGTCTACCTCAGTTACGCGTTCCAGGACTCTCCAGGGTCCGGTCCAGGGTCGGGCGAATTTGTTGTTCTGAGTGAGGGGCAGGTAGTAGTACCGTACCAATTCTCCCGGCTGGAACTGAGGGCGAGATTTCGCATGTGCGTCATACCCCATTTTCTGGCGGGTTGCAGCTTTTTGCAGATGGTCTTGCGCAAACCCATGGGCAGCTCTGATGGCAGTTCGGAGATACTCGACGTATTCAGGTCCGCATGGAGGTAGCGGTTCTGGGTCATACGAAGGAAACATCAAGTCAACAGGCAAATTGCATTCATGTCCGTATACCATCAGGTGTGGTGTACACCCGGTAGAAGAGTGCACCGAGGTGCGGTACGCCATGAGTACATATGGTAAGTGCAGATCCCAGTCATTCCCACGATCACTGACGAATGCACTCAACATATTCAACAAAGTCCGATTGAATCGTTCGACTTGACCGTCACTTTGTGGGCGGTAGGGCGTGGTCCGAATTTTCTTGGCGCCCAAAAGGCGTACAACACGCCGAAATAACGACGACTCAAATTCCGTTCCTTGGTCGCTGTGTATGGCTTTCGGTACCCCGTGGTACACGATCCAACGATTCACCAGAACATCGGCGACATTTTTGGCCGTATGGCGGCGGAGCGGGAATGCGTCCGTGTACTTTGAAAAGTAGTCCGATATAACAAGAATGTACCTGTGACCTCGTCCGGTAACTTTATGGGTATCTAAGATATCCATGGCAATACGATCAAATGGCGCCCCAGTTGGTAGTTGCGTTAGAGGCGATTTCTTGGGCGCTGGTTTTCCTTTTCGTGACACACACTGCGGGCAGCGGGCGCACCAGCGGGCAACATCCAAGGCGAGACCTGGCCAGTAAAACCAGCGCTTTACTCTCTCAACAGTCCGTTGTATTCCGAGGTGGCCTACGACCTTGAGGTCGTGGAGTTGGTGTAGAACCACCGTTCGTAATGCCGCTGGTAACACAGTTTGTACAACAGTCCGACCAGCTGGGTCCGGCTTGGTAGTTCGTATGAGGACTCCATCCTGTAGCGCTAACAAAGTCCATCGCGAAACCAAAGTTTTCACTTCCTCACCGTAGCGGGCGACTTCCTTTGATGTGGGTTTCGTTCCGTTCAATACCCACTGTCGTACGAATCCGACACTCGGGTCGACTTGCTGAGCGGCAACAATGTCCGCTGTTGAATAGTCCGATAACCATTCTTGTCCGTTCAATTTCACATCCAATGCTCGCACACGTGCAGCTTGGCGTATTGAGATCATCCGAGACAAGACCGGTGATGTCATGGTATCACTGTCCAGGAGGTCTTTCTCGGGTCTGACAGGAACCACCGTAATCCGTCTGACGGGAAGTTCTCCAGAACTTGTTTCCGGGTCCGTGGGTGGAACGACTAAGCGTCCAGGGCAGTTCGAATGTTTGCAACTATGGCAGCGGGAAAGTCCGTCAGCATTCCCGTGGAGCTTTCCAGGACGATGTTCAATACGAAAGTCATATTGCTGCAGTTTGGCTAACCAGCGAGCCAACATACCGTCCGCATCGTTGTAGTTCTTTAACCAACGTAAAGAACTATGGTCAGTTCGTAACAGGAATCTGCGTCCCCACAAATAATGTCGGTAATGCTGAATCATTTCAACGACAGCCAACAGTTCTCTATAGGTCGTACAATAATTCCGTTGCGTGCGGGACAGCGTCTTGCTTGCAAAGCCGATCGGGATTTCCTTTCCATTGACACGCTGTGAAAGCGCGCCTCCGATGGCGTAGCCGCTGGCGTCGGTATCAAGAATGAAATAATCGTCCGCATCTTGTGATGGATGGGCGAGCTTGGGGGCCTTGATAAGTGCGTTCTGGAGCCTCCTAAAGGCGTTCCGTTGGGGCGATCCCCACGTGAAGCGACATTCACCCCGGGTGAGTGCCACCAGAGGTTCAGCAATTTCGGCATAGTCTTTTATGAACCTCCTGTGGTAATTTGCAAACCCCAGGAAAGCTCGTACGTCCGTAATCTCACAGGGAGTCGGCCATTCCCTAATAGCCTTGACCTTGTTCGGGTCCACCCTGATTCCTTGTCCACTGACGATAAATCCCAGATACAGGATTTCGCGTTGAAAGAGTTCGCACTTTTTGGGTTGTAAGCGTAACCCGGCAGTTCGTATCCGATCGAGGACCGCTTCCAGATTGGCAAGCGCCTGATCAAAAGTGCGTCCGTATGCTATCACGTCATCCAGATAGCACATACATCTGGTCCACAGATATCCACGTAAGATGGTCTCCATGAGACGTTCGAAAGTCGCTGGCGCGTTGCTCAGTCCGAACGGCATAACCCTGAATTGGTATAGGCCTTTCCGGGTGGCGAAGGCCGTCTTGGGTCGGTCCGTCGGGTCCACTTCGACCTGCCAATATCCCGAAGCGAGATCTAAGGCCGAGAAGTAGTTCGCTCCAGCGAGTGCGTCATGCGTGTCTTGAATGTTCGGAAGAGGGTACGAATCTTTCCGTGTTACGTCATTGAGCAGACGATAGTCCACACAGAATCGTACCTGTCCGTTTTTCTTTCGTACCAACACCACTTGTGAACTCCATGGTGATTCCGAAGGTTCGATACATCCAAGTCGCAACATTTTGTCAACTTCCTCATCTATGACGTGTTGTTGCGCTTGGGGTACGCGACGTTGTCGCTGACGAATTGGGGCGCTTGTACCCATGTCGATCCGATGTTGCACTACATGCGTCCGTCCGAGCTGTCCTTCGGGGCACATGAAAGTGTCTCTATACCGATATACCAAATTGGCACAGCACCGTTGCTGTTCAGGTGCTAGTCCGGCACGGTCCACCATCTCCCGTAGGTGTGGCGGGAGGTCTTCGTAATGGTTAACGTTCGTGTGGGGAACTTCCGGTTCCTCTCCTGACTTCGGCAGAGCGCCCACAATACTGTCAACTGGGCTCGCTATGGCTATTGGATCCGAGCGAGTCAGAGTTACGCCCGTATCCGCGGGGTTCACCACAGTCACTTTAACACACTTCCGGTTCAATGAGGTCAACGTGCGACCCATAATCAAGTCTGTTTCCTCTGGAAAGTTCGTCATGGGCTGAATGAGCCGAGGGTGTTGGCGCACCCTGACCTTTGAGGTTGGTACAAGTTCGACTACGGCCTCGCTGCGTGGCGGTACCGTAACGGCTCGACGTACAGCCATGCGTACAACATTAGCTTCGAAGTCCTTGTATGCAAACAGGATCTCTTTATTAATTTCGACAGTTCCATCACCGTAGTTAACGATGGCTTTCGTTTGTCGGAAGAAATTCATGCCCAAAATCATTTCGTCATGAATCGCTGCTACACAAAATGTTACTGTCATTTCTTTCGTTCCGACCTTGATCGTCAGGTCTAGAAGTCCGTCGATCGGGCTGGAGTCTCCGTTGACATCCCGAATGGTCGCCATGGTCGGGCGTAGAGTGCGCTGTTCGACAGGCACGTGTCGCATCATGTCCTTTCGGAGCAGGGAAACCTGTGCTCCTGAGTCCATTACTGCTTTGAAAGTTCGTTCTCCAACATGCACTGGCAATTTCCAGCACTCATGGGCGGCCAGACTTCGACTGATAACAATCGGTCCATCGAGGTCCTCCTCAGGCAGTAGGAGTGGAAGTTTCAGTCTTCCCGGCTTGGTTTCAGGTCCCGATGGGAAAGCGTAAAAGCCTCCATCATCCGACACCCATTCTATTTCAGACATAGAGTCCGTTCCAGTATCGCCGGTGGTGCGTGTCGACACCCCTTCGTGACGATTAGTCCGTGATGGCCTGCGTGGCAATGGTTCCGACACCCCTTCGTGGAGGGATTCCGTACCTGACGTCGACGAAGCACACTTGGCGCACACCCCTTCGCGGAGCGGAAGGGCCCGTGGTGTCGGCGCCAGCTTGGTTGGCGTCGTGTTCGTAGCTGTGGACACAACCACTGGTTTGGAGCTTTGAGCGTAGCTCGGTTTAACGGAAGGTTCTTGCTCCACAGTTCCTTCCTCCCCTAGTTTGACGGCCTGGCCTGTGGTGGTGGCTGAGCCGGTGGTGTCGTAGCCATTGGCTGAGAGTTCGAGTTCAGTATACCGATCTGTCCGTTATTCCGATTTGCGCCAGGGCGTGGCGGGAACGGTTTCATTCCGTTTCGTACCAATATGTCCTTCAAACGGTAACACCGTATCCACCTGTGTCCGGGTTTCTTGCAGAAGAAACATATTTCAGTTCGACCCTGAGGCGTAGGACGGTCGCCACGAGCCTGAGCGATAGCCCGTAGAACAGCGTATAGTGCGTCCTCACCGTATTGTCCGCACTCATCACTAACAACACACTGGAACGCTTCCGCGACCCATTCGCGGGAGCAGGAAGGGACGGAATGTTCTTCGCACCCTTGCAGTCCGGTCGGGTCGCTATCTGCAGGGTCGTAGTACGCAGCGATCTGATCGGAAGTCGGTGTATCCCAATGGTGCAACTGTCCGATCGCACATGAAAGTTCGTCGTTCGCTTCCGTGTCGTCGGCATACCCGTGGTAGGTGGCGTCCGCTCGGCGGGTACCGTGGGGACGATCTCTCTTGGTCCGCTGCTGGCGACTCTCTGCTTTCAGTACAGCCGTGAGTGCGTCGCTGTACGAAGTGAATGTCATTACACAAAGTCTATCCGCAATATGGTCAGGCTGACCATTGACAAATTGCGAAATAACAGTTCGTTGGAGAAACTCAGGTGTGACGTCATCGAACACCTGTTCTGCTATGGCTTGTAACCGTTCAAGGAAATGTTCGGCATCCTCTTTCCGTTCACGCTTCAAGAACGGGAAGTCGTCTCGTTTCGATTGTCGGCGGGCGGCGGGTTCCCATCCTTCCAGGAGACGACGCCTGAATTCATCCCAAGGCGTGTTGAACGGAATGTTCAGAGCGATTGCTTCCGCTCGTCCGCGTAACGTACTACGGAATGTCGTAGTTTTGTTCAAGTCCGTGTACGTGAATGCAGCCGTAAACTGTTCGAAGCTGCGGAGGTACTGATTTAGATTACCCTCCTTAAACGTGGCTCGCCACTGTGCTGGTTTGGCAGTACTCAGTGCTAGCGTCGGGATGATGGGCGCTTGTGATGCCGCTGTCGTAGCGTGGGCAGTCGTCGCAGAAACGGCGGGAGTTGGCGGCGCGACCTCCGTGGTCGGTGCGGCAGTGGTCGTGGTGACCGGTACGACGTATGGCGTGGCGTTGGGTGCGGGCGGGTAGCCAGCGTGATGTGACAACGGCGCGGTTTGGGAGACCGGTCCGTATGGCGGCGACATTTCCGGCATTCCGTATGACGGAGTTGGGTGTGGCATTTGTGGGAACTGATATCCCGAACCAGGAGCGTACACACTTGGAACTGCTACTCCAGGGTTTTGCGGCACAATTCCCAAATTGGGCACTATTCCGTGATTGTACGCGGCAACACCGTACGCTGGTACTCCATGGTTTGGTACAACTACTCCCCCATGATTGTGCATGGGCACCGCATTTCCATAGTTCGATACTGCTACTCCCCCATGATTGTGCATGGGCACCGCATTTCCATGGTTGGGCACGTAGCCGTGTGAGGCGGAATGTTCCGCTGGTAGCGACGGTTCGCCGTGCGATGGTCCGATATTGACTACCGGTGGTGGTAGATGCGCGGGGTGCGTGTTTTCGCTGGTGTCGGAGATCGGTACTCCGATGTTGCGCGGTCGGCGATCGATGGTGTCGCTGGCATATCGGACCTCCGATCTCGGCGCGGGCGCGTAGAATCGTGTCGGCGGGTCGTTCGTCTGGGCGGCGTTGAACCTGGGGTCGGCCGCTGGGGTACTCTCGGTGGCGGCCCTTCTCCGGTTCGGCAGGTGGACATCCGGCAGCTCTCCCGTGACAACTGGGTCGGCCGGTACTCTGGAGTACACCGGCGGGGTTCGGTCGGGTCGCGTCAGTGTGTGGATTGTTACCGATGGGCGCGACATTACATTGTCGTGTCGCGGATACAGTTCAGCACGCGTATCCGATTCATGCGACCATTGTTGGACACGCGACCGACTCGGCGGGTGCGTTAACATGGAATTGTCATAGTTCGTTGGTCGTACACTCACCGACTTAGGTAGCGGGTCGGTATTGGGTTGGCGCTGGAAGCGCGCATAGTCCGTTTCACTTCCGTCGCTTGGTCGCGACCTTGGCGGTCCGGCAGGTGTCGCGTGGTATGGCCGCGCATGCGCGTCAAGGATTTCTGTCACCGTGCGCGACGGCTGGTACGGGTCATCGTCCAACAGTTCTTCAAGGTTACTATCGGTTCGCATCCAGTCCGGCATGTACTCTACTGATGCCGTCGACGATAGTTCGTACAGTTCGTTTGGCGGTTGTACTTGCGATAGCGTAATAGTATCGCTCATCGCCACTGACCTTGGTCGTGCAGTTCGCTGGTTCGCTGGGACCGGATTCATCGTCACCTCATCTTCCGGGCTTGGTCCGATCGGGTTCCGAGTCGTAGATCGGGTATTCATCAAAAGTTCGTACGTCGGGATAGTTCGTAAGCCGAGAACTGGCCTTCGCTATCCTGGTCACGGCACCAATGTGACGGAATAGCGGAGTTCTTCGGGCGGCTATTACGCCCACTAATCGAATAGTACGATGTATGTTGTGCGTGAACACACCAACAGGAAGTCCGACGTCAATTGCAACAATATCCGATGTTTATTGGGATGATTAAGTCCGATGTACGATCACTCTCACATTCAATCGTAATCCCCACAATAGTCCGAAGTATTAATAGTCCTGTATAAATTTGATATCCTCTAATCACAATCTTTGGCTTAGTACCTCTCAATTCAACTTCTCTCTTCAACAGATTTCTCACAACTCTTCTAAATCCGTGGGAAAGCGCGGGGCTAAGTTCATGATGTGTGTGGGTTTTCCCGCGTAATGTGGCAGGTGTTCATGTGAAATGGCGGGAAAGTGATGTCATGTCTGTGTGGGCGGAGTCATGTGTCTGGGAATGTGGTGATTGGTGGGATTGTAGGAAGTGTTAACGTGAGCAGTGTTGTTTACATGTAGATGTGGTGCGAGGACGGTGCATGCCCGGTGACGTAGGGTAAGTAAGTATGAAGTCATGTGATGAATCTGTGCCGTGTATGTCGAGTGGGAGAATGTGTCAGGGGCGGGTTTCGGGCCATAACAGTCATAAATATTCTACATATTGGTTGCAATACTTGAGGAATGTGTACGTGTATATTACTGTATTATTGCACGGCAGACTTTTCCTACTGGTTCAAGACAGACACATTCTAATTAAGGTATTTTGGAAGAAATGCCTTGATGGTTTTAGCAGAATTTTTTTTCCGCCGTTTTGGTTTCCGACCGATAACCTTAGTTTGCCTCGATGTATCTTCGCCAAATTTACAGCATTAGTCAGACATATTATGTGGAAGAAGCCTATTGTTTTACAGCCGGATCCGAGGTCCGTGAGGTTGGTGAGGATGAAATCAATGTCGTTTTTTTGGATTTTGTTTCCGCACGATAACTCAAAAAGTATGCAGGCGATGGCTGCAGAACTTTGCATGGAGGTTCATATATCAACAGGGAAGAACCCTATTGATTTTGGGATCAATCCGTTAAACGACATTTGACCTAGTAGTCCAGTTGCCAAATGACTATTTTCTTGTGAAGCATTTTTTGGCGTCATTATGAACTTTTTTTGTTGATTCATCATCTCTGAGCATTCCTGAGTCAGAATCAGCCGGGTGCCACCTTGCCACCCTTGGGGAATTTTTTTCAGAGCCGAAAAACAAAATGGCTGCCACCGAATACCGCTGAATTTACTTTTTTGACAATATCTCCGCTTCTAGGCCACTTAGAAGCACAAACTTGGTGTCTACTACTAGGTTTTCATGGTCAAGGAATCCAAATATAATACTGTCAAACTTGTATATATAACAGCTTATCCGGTTTTCGAGATTGACGAACCTGATTCTTAAAAAAATTGGTACTGTTCAAGTCATATGCATTTTCCACTTTAATCAACAATATTGGTGTTCACTACTGGGTTAATGAATCTATAGTACTGACCCAACAAAAGCTGTATGATTTTAACTCATCAACTGTTGCATGTGACAACATTGTGGGTCATTTACAGATCATAACTTGATCAGTCATCATTATCGCCTTCCTGAACAGGTTCTTCTTTGTACATTCGTTGCAACAATCTTGGCTTAAAAGACAGCCACGGAACTTTGAACAACGCATCTGTTGTTGAGCAGGGGACTTCCACAAAACTGGCATTCGAGCATGGTGTACATGCCGAGCAAATGCATTTTGTGATGGGGTAATACCTTCAGTTTTGCAGCAGATGTTATCTTCGAGTTTGCCATCTTCACCTTCCGTACAAATGTCGGTAAACAGACATTGATCACTTCTCCGTTTGGAACAATAACAGGCAGCATTAAAGGCAGTCGTTGTTTCTTCTGTTCCTAGTTAACCAAGTTAGTTGAGGCGATGTCCTCCCATGTGGGACTTCAATGGTGAGGCGCTCACAAACAGATATCAAGATACAAAATTGCACAGTACGGCCAGCATAATATACCGCTTGGGGTGCTGTGAGGTTTACGTAATCTTTGATAGATACAGACCAGCACAAAGCAAATGACGAGATCTTGCCGGACGGTATAAAAAGAAATAATAAAAAACATCAGCTCAGTCTATACATGATACTATTTCTGCAAAATGTGGTTCACCAGTAACCTACAACAAGGCTCGATTGAAGCCGTTCATCTACTTCAGTGGAATAGCCACCAGTCATGTCTTGAAGACGACCAAGGAGGGCGAGCTGATCACACTCTGGGGAAGGCCATTTCAATCAGGTGTTGTGCCGGAATAGATGACTGGTACATGTTGACAGTTGTTTGATATTGTGCGAACTGGCCTGGTCCTTGTCTGAGACAGCGCAGAAGGATGATGATCAATCCATTGGCCATCTTATAGAAACGGGTCAGCGTCATTCTCCTTCTCCACTCCATGAGTGATATCCATCCGAGGTCATTAGGAATAGCTGTAATGCTGTCTGAATGACGATTGTCATAGGGTTCCTTTGCTAGAAATCTGGCCGCAGATCACTGAACCTTTCCAAGCTGGTTTCATAGCTTGGCCTGATGTGGACACCGGACCATACAGCAATATTAATTGAGGTCAGATGAGAGCGAAATTTTTCCTTTGGCTTGGATGACTTGTCACGTCGAATAAGGTTTCTACAAAGGAAGCATAGTGCCCGAGTCGCCGTCGTTTATGGGTTATCATTCTGTACTGTCCTGCCACCTATGGAATATTGATACATGTAGGTAGCAATAGGTTTAGTGGCCAGTGAAATTCTTACAATGTGACAGTTTTCAGTATTGAAATCCATTTGCTTTTTGTGAATTCATGCTACCAGTCTGTCAATGTCATTATGAAGCAGAATGTGATCCTCAGTTGACGAGATTTCATGAAAGATCAAACAAATATCTGCACGCAGCCTGGTGGTAGATGTTAAAGTCATTGTGATGTCATCTATGAAGAGTAGAAACAGCAGGTACTAGACATTCGGAGGCCAGATTTCCATCCACGTGGATCTTTTGGGTTCTCTGATCCTTAAATGAACCAATCCAGAGAAGATGTTTGTCTCTGATTATAGTCCAGTTCTGCTTTTTAGTCTGGAGTGTAGGATCATGTGTCTTGCTGAAGTCTAGTATGACCATATGTACTTGTTTGCATCTGTTTGGGGGAGTCAGGTCGTGAATCGTAATGATGAGTTGGGACTCATATGGACGTTTAGCTCGGAATCTGTGTTGGCAGTCGACTAGGATATTGTGTTCGTCAAAATGGTCCATCATGTTGCTCACCAGAATATGTTCACATTAGCTTTCCTCCAGCATTCGTCAAACTGCTCGAACACACCGAAGCATAGCAAAATATATGCCAGGTGTACATGTCTCAATGGGGGAGGTGGGTGTGACACTGTGTACTACAGTATCTGTTTGGCATTGGAAAGGCCACAGCATTGAAGACACCCTAGAGGGGAAATCACCTAATCTAACTTGGTCAACCAGAAGCAAATGGAACAAACCTGATGCCAGGAACGACTGCTTCTTTTGCTGCCTATCATGGTTTCAAACTGAGAGATGATATGTTTGTTCACCACCATCCTGTGAAGAACACATTAACCTCGAAACTGAAGGTATTGCCCCTATCACAAGATGACATTGTTCAGCATCAACATCGTACTCAATTACAATTCTTATGTATAAATCCGCTGCTCAATCAGATCCTCCACACTTTGACCCGACCCAATATGGTCGGAATACAGATGGAGACGGCACATGCGTCCAACCCCGCTTCCAACTGGTGTATACACTGTACCTTATGCCACTCTACAAACAGTCGAATATGGATGCCCCACCAGCTGGCCATGTTCCACTGGGAGATGTGATTGTGTAGTGCCACAGGTGTCTTGTTCAAAGTTCTGTGCCTGTTATTCTGGACCAGATTGTTGCAATGAACATATCAAGGAAGAACCTGTTCAGGAAGATGATAATGATGTCGGTTCAAGTTACGAAGAATTGTCAATGACTCGTAATGTTGCCACATGTAACACCTAATTTAATAGTGAAAACATATTGTCACATTTATTGCCATTGATTTATTGAGTCTGAATACATAGTAGTGGACAGCAATAAATGTTGTACTGAGTGGCAAATGCATGAGCATTTACATGATTTAATCACTTGACCAAAACCAGATTTTTCAAATATCTGGGTGGTTAATCTCGAAAATCTGATGAGCTGTTATATATACAAGTTCGGCATTATTATAAATGGATTCCTTGACCATGAAAACCTAGTAGTAGACACCAAGTTTGTGATTCTAAGTGGCATAGAAGCGGAGATATTGTCAAAGAAGTAAATTTAGCGGTATTCAGTGGCAGCCATTTTGTTTTTCGGCTCTAGAAAAAATTCCCCAAGGGTGCCAAGGTGGCACCCGGCTGATTCTGACTCAGGAATGCTCAGAGATGATGAATCAGCAAAAAAAGTTCATAATGACGCCAAAACATGCTTTTCTGCAGTTCTGCTGGACTATAGAGATCGGAAGATTTTTCGCCCAGTAATCTCGGAAACGGTGCGTCATAGGACGAAACGGACGTTATTTTCGGACTCGTCGCCCTAGTCAAACATGTCTAAGGGGTAATAGGGATGACTTTTGACCTTGACCTTGACCTTGAATTTTTCTGCCGAGTAGGCATTTTTCATTTTCGTCGATATCTCGGAGACAGTGCGTCGTACAGCGAAACAGACGCTATTTTCGGACTCGTGGCACTAGACAATCATGTCTAAGGGGTATTATGGATGACCTTTGACATTGACCTAAAAAAAATTCCCCGAGTCGGCATTTTTCGTTTTCGTTGATATCTCGGAAACGGTGCGTCGTAGAGCGAAACAGGCGCTATTTTCGGAATCATGGCACTAGACAGACATGTATAAGGGGTATTATGGATGAACGTTGACCTTCACCTGAAATTTTTTCGCACAGTCAGCATTTTTCGTTTTTGTCGATATCTCAGAAACGGTGCGTCATAGAGCCAAACCATTTTTCGTTATTGTCGATATCTCAGAAACGGTGCATCGGACCTATTTTGGGACTCGTCGCCCTAGACAAACATGTCTGAGGGGTATTATGGATGAACTTTGACCTCGACCTGAAACTTTCTTGCCGAGTCAACATTTTTCGTTTTTGTCGATATCTCAGAAATGGTGCGTCGGACGTATTTTCGGACTCGTCGCTAGACAAACATGTCTTAGGGGTATTATGGATTAACTTTGACATCGACCTCAAATTTTTTTGCTGAGTCGACATTTTTCATTTTCGTCGATATCTTGAAAACAGTGTGTTGTAGAGCCCATGGTAAACATGTTATAAATATTATAAATTAGTCTTCATACCGAAATGCCTCAGAGGCATATTTAGGCCTCGGTGTCTAGTTTATTTAAGGCATTTCAGCAGAAATGCCTTTATGGTTTTGTCCTTATGGTTTTTTTTTGGGTTTTTTTCTTTCACTTTTTGGTTTCCGCACGATAACTTTAGTTTGCCTCGACGTATCTTCCCCAAATTTTCACCGCTGGTCAGAAATGTTGCGTAGAAGAAGCCTATTGTTTTTGAGATGGCTCCGGGGTCCGTGAGGTCCGTGAGGATGAGATCAATGTTTCTGGTTTCCGCACGATAACTCAAAAAGTATTATGGCAATGACAGTGGAACTTTGCATGGAGGTTCATATATCACCAAGGAAGAAGCCTATTGATTTTGAGGCCGATCCGTCAAACGACCTTTGATCTAGGGCTCAGAATAATTTTAGCTGAGTCATCCTTGAGGCTCTCATGCATATCTCGGAAACGGTGCATCGTAGAGCGAAACGGACGCTAATTTCGGACTTGTCATCCTAGACAAACATGTCTAAGGGGTATTATGGATGACCTTTGACCTTGACCTTAAATTTTTTCGCTGAGTCGGCATTTTTCGTTTTCATCGATATCTCGGAAACGGTGCATCGTAGAGCGAAACGGACATTATTTTCGGACTCGTCGCCCTAGACACATGTCTTAAGGGTATTAGGGATGACCTTTGACCTTGACCTTAATTTTTTTCGCTGAGTCGGCATTTTTCGCTTTCGTCGATATCTCGGAAACCGTGCGTCATAGAGCGAAACGGACGTTATTTTCGGACTCGTGGCCCTAGACAAACAAGTTTTACGGGTATTAGGGATGACCTTTGACCTTGACCTTGAATTTTTTCGCTGAGTCGGCATTTTTCATTTTCGTCAATATCTCGGAAACGGTGCATCGTAGAGCGAAACGGACATTATTTTCGGACTCGTCGCCCTAGACACATGTCTTAAGGGTATTAGGGATGACCTTTGACCTTGACCTTAAAATTTTTTGCTGAGTCGGCATTTTTCGTTTTCGTCGAAATCTCGGAAACAGTGCATCGTACAGCGAAACGGACGTTATTTTCGGACTCGTCACCCTAGACAAGCATGTCTCACGTGTATTGGGGATGTCCTTTGACCTTGACCTTAAATTTTTTCGCTGAGTCGGCATTTTTCGTTTTCGTCAAAATCTCGGAAACGGTGCATCGTAGAGCGAAACGGACGTTATTTTCGGGCTTTTCATCCGAGACAAACATATCTAAGGGGGTGTTATGGATGACCTTTGACCTTAAATTTCTTCGCTGAGTCGGCATTTTTCGTTTTCGTCGATATCTCAGAAATGGTGCATCGTAGAGCGAAACGGACGTTATTTTCGGACTCGTCGCCCTAGACAAGCATGTCTCACGGGTATTAGGGATGGCCTTTGACCCTGACCTGAAATTTTTTCGCTGAGTCGGCATATTTCGTTTTCATCAATATCTCTGAATGGTGCATCGTAGAGCGAAACGGACGTTATTTTCGGACTCGTCGCCCTAGACAAGCATGTCTCACGGGTATTAGGGATGGCCTTTGACCCTGACCTGAAATTTTTTCGCTGAGTCGGCATATTTCGTTTTCATCAATATCTCTGAATGGTGCATCGTAGAGCGAAACGGACGTTATTTTTGGACTCGTCGCCCTAGACAAACATGTCTAAGGGGTATTATGTATGACCTTTGACATTGACCTTAAATTTTTTCGCTGAGTCGGCATTTTTCGTTTTCGTCGATGTCTCAGAAACGGTGCATCGTAGAGCGAAACGGGCGTTTATTTGGGACTCATCATCCTCTATGACGGTGCGTCATAGAGCCAAACCATTTTTCGTTATTGTCGATATCTCAGAAACGGTGCATCGGACCTATTTTGGGACTCGTCGCCCTAGACAAACATGTCTGAGGGGTATTATGGATGAACTTTGACCTCGACCTGAAACTTTCTTGCCGAGTCAACATTTTTCGTTTTTGTCGATATCTCAGAAATGGTGCGTCGGACGTATTTTCGGACTCGTCGCTAGACAAACATGTCTTAGGGGTATTATGGATTAACTTTGACATCGACCTCAAATTTTTTTGCTGAGTCGACATTTTTCATTTTCGTCGATATCTTGAAAACAGTGTGTTGTAGAGCCCATGGTAAACATGTTATAAATATTATAAATTAGTCTTCATACCGAAATGCCTCAGAGGCATATTTAGGCCTCGGTGTCTAGTTTATTTAAGGCATTTCAGCAGAAATGCCTTTATGGTTTTGTCCTTATGGTTTTTTTTTGGGTTTTTTTCTTTCACTTTTTGGTTTCCGCACGATAACTTTAGTTTGCCTCGACGTATCTTCCCCAAATTTTCACCGCTGGTCAGAAATGTTGCGTAGAAGAAGCCTATTGTTTTTGAGATGGCTCCGGGGTCCGTGAGGTCCGTGAGGATGAGATCAATGTTTCTGGTTTCCGCACGATAACTCAAAAAGTATTATGGCAATGACAGTGGAACTTTGCATGGAGGTTCATATATCACCAAGGAAGAAGCCTATTGATTTTGAGGCCGATCCGTCAAACGACCTTTGATCTAGGGCTCAGAATAATTTTAGCTGAGTCATCCTTGAGGCTCTCATGCATATCTCGGAAACGGTGCATCGTAGAGCGAAACGGACGCTAATTTCGGACTTGTCATCCTAGACAAACATGTCTAAGGGGTATTATGGATGACCTTTGACCTTGACCTTAAATTTTTTCGCTGAGTCGGCATTTTTCGTTTTCATCGATATCTCGGAAACGGTGCATCGTAGAGCGAAACGGACATTATTTTCGGACTCGTCGCCCTAGACACATGTCTTAAGGGTATTAGGGATGACCTTTGACCTTGACCTTAATTTTTTTCGCTGAGTCGGCATTTTTCGCTTTCGTCGATATCTCGGAAACCGTGCGTCATAGAGCGAAACGGACGTTATTTTCGGACTCGTGGCCCTAGACAAACAAGTTTTACGGGTATTAGGGATGACCTTTGACCTTGACCTTGAATTTTTTCGCTGAGTCGGCATTTTTCATTTTCGTCAATATCTCGGAAACGGTGCATCGTAGAGCGAAACGGACATTATTTTCGGACTCGTCGCCCTAGACACATGTCTTAAGGGTATTAGGGATGACCTTTGACCTTGACCTTAAAATTTTTTGCTGAGTCGGCATTTTTCGTTTTCGTCGAAATCTCGGAAACAGTGCATCGTACAGCGAAACGGACGTTATTTTCGGACTCGTCACCCTAGACAAGCATGTCTCACGTGTATTGGGGATGTCCTTTGACCTTGACCTTAAATTTTTTCGCTGAGTCGGCATTTTTCGTTTTCGTCAAAATCTCGGAAACGGTGCATCGTAGAGAGAAACGGACGTTATTTTCGGGCTTTTCATCCGAGACAAACATATCTAAGGGGGTGTTATGGATGACCTTTGACCTTAAATTTCTTCGCTGAGTCGGCATTTTTCGTTTTCGTCGATATCTCAGAAATGGTGCATCGTAGAGCGAAACGGACGTTATTTTCGGACTCGTCGCCCTAGACAAGCATGTCTCACGGGTATTAGGGATGGCCTTTGACCCTGACCTGAAATTTTTTCGCTGAGTCGGCATATTTCGTTTTCATCAATATCTCTGAATGGTGCATCGTAGAGCGAAACGGACGTTATTTTCGGACTCGTCGCCCTAGACAAGCATGTCTCACGGGTATTAGGGATGGCCTTTGACCCTGACCTGAAATTTTTTCGCTGAGTCGGCATATTTCGTTTTCATCAATATCTCTGAATGGTGCATCGTAGAGCGAAACGGACGTTATTTTTGGACTCGTCGCCCTAGACAAACATGTCTAAGGGGTATTATGTATGACCTTTGACATTGACCTTAATTTTTTTCGCTGAGTCGGCATTTTTCGTTTTCGTCGATGTCTCAGAAACGGTGCATCGTAGAGCGAAACGGGCGTTTATTTGGGACTCATCATCCTAGACAAATATGTCTAAGGGGTATTATGGATGACCTTTGACCTTGACCTTAAATTTTTTCGCTGAGTCGGCATTTTTCGTTTTCGTCGATATCTCGGAAACGGTGCATCGTAGAGCGGAACGAACGTTATTTTCGGACTCGCCGCCCAAGACAAACATGTCTTAAGGGTATTAGGAATGGCCTTTGACCTTGACGTTAATTTTTTTCGCTGAGTCGCCATTTTTTGCTTTTGTCGATATCTCGGTAACGATGCGTCATAGAGCGAAACGGACGTTATTTTTGGACTTGACGTCTAGTTTTCAGTTTACAATCATACGATTAATCCGACTAATTTTTCTCACCACTGAGAATATCAATTAAAAATTATCGTCCTTTTGTTGACAACATTCAATCGCTATCAAACAATTTATAACAGGAAATGAATTTCATTCACCATTTTATTCTTTAAGATGTTCAAATATGAAAGTGTCTATGAATAAAAGAAGTTTGCTTGGTTTAGAATGGACGTACAATGACCTCTTGCATTTTTAGGTCACCGGACCTTTGGTCTTTCACGTTTTTATTTTTAGCTTACCGGCGCTTTGGGCCGATAAGCTATTGTCATGGTATTCGTCCGGCGTCCGTCGTCCGTCGTCCGTCCGTCGTCCGTCCGGGTCTGTAACTTTTTTTTGACATGATGAATTTCCCCATAAATTTGTCAAAACATATCTTGGGCCAGTATTTAAAGACGTTTTTTAAATTTTTTTTGATTAAATCGTTTTTGTCTATTTGGCGGCCATTTTTGACGAAAAATTGCCAATTTTGGACTTTGGAGGCCATTTTCTCGAAAACTGTCTGATCAGTTTCGAGATTTTTGTTTCAAAACATTCCTTTCATGTACCTTTATGACGTGTATAAGTTTCGTTGCCCTTGAATCGCCGGTCTGCGTGTGGCGGCCATTTTGATTTTTTGACGGGTCGGCGAAAAAAAATTTTTTTGTCCCAAATCAAGTCACTAATCGTTTTGAGCCATTTCCATTTTTTTTCGCCATTGAAAATTTTTTTGGACTTAGAAAATTTCACCCAATTTTCCTTCATAATGGGAGCTGTGCAGAGTAAACTCATAGAACACTTGAAGATAGAGCCTAAGTATTGGCACATTCAAATGGGAAATCATATATTGCGGTTTGAGTGATGACCTAGAATTTGACCTTAAATGACTTTGGAAGGTCAAAACGACCTTTTTTGGTGAAAAATGGCCAATTTTGGATTTTTGATGGCTATTTTCTCAAAAACTGTCTGATCAGGTTTGAGATTTTTGTTTTAAAACATTCCCCTCATGTACCTCTCTGAGTGTATAAGTTTCGTTGCCCTTGAATCGTTGGTCTGCGTGTGCCGTCTGCGTTTTTGTCTGCGTTTTTGTCCAAAATCAAGTCACTATTCGTTTTGAGCCATTTCCAGCAAAAAAAACAATTTTTTTTTTTGGCCATTGAAGAATTTTGAAAAATCTTAGAAAATTTCACCCAATTCTTCCTTCATAATGGGAGCTGTGCGGAGTAAACTCATAGAAGACTTCAAAATAGAGCCTAAGTATTAGCACATTCAAATGGGAAATCATACATTGCGGTTTGAGTGATGACCTTGAATTTGACCTTCAATGACCTTGGAAGGTCAAAAATGATGAATTTGGTCTTTGGTGGCCATTTTGTCTAAATCTATTCAAACCGATTTTCTTAAAATCATGTATAAGATTCTCTTTATGTACCTTTGTGATGTGTAATTTGATTTTGTATTATAGTCCATACAGAAAATGTGTTTCCAGCAACATTTACGAACATGTTTTGACAATTAGAGTTCAAGATCAGTGTAACAATTTATATGTTGGAGAATCAATACTCTGTGTTTCTCATGATTGCCGGTAAGCTACAGCACCCTTGGTGCTATGTTTAAAATATACGATCGAATCTTTCTAAAATTTAGCATAAAAATGCCTTAAAAAATTCAAGTATTTTTCAAAATGGTGGTCATTTTCGACGAAAAACGACCAATTGCTGACTTTGGCGGCCATTTTCTCAAAAACAGTCTGATCAGTCGAGATCAAATTCGAGATTCCCCTCATATACTTAGTACATTTGTGACATGTATACGGTTCGTTGCCCTGTGGCGGCCATATATCTCACTTAAGTTTGAGATCAGAGATTAAAAATCAGTTGTGGTTATGATATAAGAAATGATATATGCTGAATATTCTCATGACCTTTAACTTGACCTTTGAATTTATTTTCAAAGTCAGAGCACAAAATGGCGAGTGTCTCGTTTATTATCGACTTTACAGCTTGGGAATGAATTGTGAACATATACACTGGGTGTAAACCTGATGTAGGTAACTAAGTTACCTACATCCCAAGATGGCCACGGGACAGAACGCTTCAAATTGCAATTGGCGATTACAGATTATTTACGAGGCTTTGGTTGAAGAACTATGTATAATTACATAATACTGGTTATAGTTCTTGACATATGAGCGTCGTTGTTCAGTCATTAAGCTGGGAACGTGTGTTTAGAGCGATTGTTTTTTTTTCGAAGGGATGTAGGTAACGGAAAGGTTCGCTAACAAGAAGATGTAGGTAACGTGTGTGGTAAGATGTAGGTAACGGATTATTCACAAGGTGAAAACATTGAGCGATGAATTCAATGAACGTCAGTTTACTACTGATTACTTTGTTCTCATAATAGCTGGTTCGACGACTTCGACGATGGAGGTCGAGATTGAGGTAATTAGACAATAATTTGTTATTAAACATTGCATTTGACACGTTTTTGCAAGGTAATGCAAGTAAAACTATGTGTACATTTGTATAAGTGAGCCTATACTTGGATTTTTAACCCACTCACATCGTTTTGGGGGATATCTCTGCGATGCTGCGTGGTTTCATATTATAATTTGTCACATTTCATATTATAATATTTCACATGGGAGTCAAGCCACAATTTTCTACCAAATTTCAGAGTTCTATTGCAAAAATTGGAAAAGTTGGCAATCTACCCCGTTGTTAAATTTCAGCCCAAAACGGGATCCCATTAATCTGATCAGATTGCCGTGTTTGGTCATGTGTACATTCACCAGGAATGGAAGTATTGTTTTAATTTTGGACCAGAAGACATTTTGGGTGTATTCAACACGAATAAGCTGCTCTCAAAAATCAAGAAAATGCACAAAATATTGTGTGGGTCCAGAAATTCTCTGGCCCATGTAGCACTGCACTCTACTAATACCGCTCACCCACTGAATGAATGTCAAATTTAATCCGTCTGATACATTTTTTTTATATTCACAGGTGGAATTTACTCGGAAAAGATTGCAATATAAGTGAATTAATAGGATGCAGTTTGAGATGAACAGGCATACTATGATTTTCCTAACTCGTTTACATCGTTTTCTGTGGACATTTTCACGATGATGAATGGTGTCGTATTATAACTTGGGATATAAATTATGTTCTTCATCTGGGACTCAAACGGCAATTTCCTACAATGTTTTATACCTATAGCTCGAAAACATGAAAAGTTGGCAGTTTACCCTATGTTAATTTACCCCATCAAATAATTGTATGTAGAGCACTGTACTCCACTAATACTCACAATTTGGAAGAAATTCAATGAAATTCATTGAAGATTCAAAATGTTGCGACGGATCAAATATGAGATTCAGACTGCGGCGTGTATACAAACTATACAATGTAAAAGTGACACATGAAAGCAGCAGTGTTTTTTCGTGATTATTTCGTTAATAATTCATGTAGATCTATTTCGATGAAATCTTGGCAAGGGTGTAATAAGGTTTAAATTTTCGAAGTGATTAGTATGTACATGTATGATTTGGCCTATACATAACGAAATGGGAAAACTATCCGGGCCGGTCAGCTGCCGATTTCACCAGAAGTTGAGACAGGCCTTTTCTATTTCACATCCAATCTTCTTGAAAATGTATCCCTATTTTGGCGGTTATGACGTAGCATACCTATCAAAATTCCATCAGATTTTCAGTGTATTCAGTGTTGCAGCGTTTTTAGTGATTTTCAGTGTTTTATTTTCAGTCAAAGCACATGTTCAACAACCGTTACCTACATCATTAAATTTCGTCCGAATACCGTTACCTACATCCTGTCGTTACCGTTACCTACATCCCTTCGGAAAATACAATCGCTCTAAACGCACGTTTCCAGCCTAATAAACGAACAAGGAGGATTGTATGCCAAGAAATATTACCAGTACTATGTAATTACACACAGTTCTTCAACCAAAACCTCGTAAATCTTCTGTAATCAGTAATGGCAATTTGAAGTGTTCTTGGCCGAGGCCATCTTGGGATGTAGGTAACTTAGTTACCTACATCAGGTTTATACCCAGTGATATAGGAACTGATGTATGCCGTATATTTTGATGATCTTGAATTTAACCTTTGACCTCATTTTCAAGGTCAGAGCACAAAATGGCTAATATATCTTTCATTATCAACTTTACTGCTTAGGAATTAATTGTGTATATATGCGAAATGATATGACCTTATTTATAAGGTCAGAGCACAAAATGGTTAGTCGCTTATTATAGACTTTACTGCTTATGAATGAATGAATTGTGATCATACAGGAAATGACATATCCTGAATATTGTCATGACCTTGAATTTGGCATTTGACTTCATTTTCAAGGTCACAGGACAAATGGTTAATATCTCGTTTATTAAGGTACTCAATCTTTATACACAATGTCAAGGACCCCCACTGGTATGTCTTGAAATAAAAATTTCAGAACTGATCAGATATTTTCCGAGAAAATAATCTAAAACTGGGCCTTTTGAGCCTATATATCGGGCCTTTCGAGCGATTTAAGGCATTCCATCTTCAAACACAATGTTAAAGGCCCCAATTAGCATGTTTTAGCATAAAACGGAGAATGACATATATAATCGAGTGACATATAATCGTTTTATCGTTTATTTTACCATCTATGATACAAACTCATAATTTTAAGAATACAATCAAAATCTTTTTTCAAGATTTAGAAATTGAGCGAATATGGACAATCCATTCGATTTTCTATTTTTTTTATAGAAGTTTTAGTAAATAAAATGATCTTGGTATCATCTGTCCGTAGGGAACCATTTTAATTCAACTGCAAAAGATCTGTGGTTAGCCTAGGCCCCTTTGGAATGGGTGATATTACTGACTTCAGCTAATAAATATTACATTTCAAACATGTACAACTGTATTCATGAAATGATCTATAACAAATGTTGTTGTTTTTTCGTGCATTCAAAACTCGTGCATTCAATATTGCATGAACTAGACACATGTTTTGTTTTGTTTGTTTGTTTGGTTTTTTTTTGGGGGGGGGGGGGAGGGGGGGGGGGGGAGATGGGAGATGATTTTTTCCCCCGCTTTTGAGTTTATGTACAACCCGTCTGACTTCATCCACATCGATAACACAGTTACGGGACATCGTTCATGTTCTTCAAATATTCGTAATTACATCGAATATTAATACCTGCTGAGACCTGTGGAACTGATGATAATGTTTACAAAAAATTTTAATCAAACACCAGTAACAACAAACAAACAACCATTCAACTAAATAACTAACTAACTAACTAACTGACTGACTGACTGACTGACTGACTGACTGACTGACTGACTGACTGACTGACTGACTGACTAACTAACTAACTAACTAACTAACTAACTAACTACCTAACTAACTCGCTAACTAACTACCTAGCTAGCTAACTAACTAACTAACTAAATAACTTAATAGCTAACTTAATAGCTAACTTAATAACTAAGTAACTAACTAACTAACAACAGAGACGAAACTTTTTGACATAATTAAACGAATATTACATAATGTATTATGTGTAAAATATCATTTGGATGGTAATACTGTACAAGTACTCCGGAAAACACTTGAAATAAATACGATATTTAGGTCTATGTATCACGTATACGAGATGAACGTGCTTTAACATTAGAAGCACCCAACTGAAAAGATCATAATCATGACAATCTTCTGTACTGGCAGCTAGGCCCACCTAAAACGTACCGAAACACCGAGAAAAGTTGCAATGACGCGCGTCGAATATTTTCGCGGTTTGTCTGGCGCGTGCTAATTTAGAACAGTTCTCTCTGGTTTAGCAAGGACATTTGATTACACGCGCCTGTCGAGACTTCTTGTGTAGTAAACATGTTTGTTGTTATTGTCTTTCTGGTACATAACAATGCCAGGGAATTCGTTATAGGTATAACAAAATATACATGTAACTGTAAATCCGAAATATCGAAGAAGGGTATACTGTATGTATACACTGTATTACATGTAGGCTTCCCAATAATGCCTTGTAATTTTTATTACTTTGATAAATAAAATGTTTTTCTTCGTGTTCAAAAAGGGCCTCTCTATGACTTAAAATATTGCCCATAACATTGTCATCGGAGCCAGTTTCATTTTATCAGGTTTCGTGCAGTGACCTCTCGACGCCCATGGTACGTAACACACTCCTTCACGCCCAAACCTGCACCCTCTGTCTGCTCCGTGGCCCCGATTGTAACCCAGTAAACGTAAAGTATCAAATTCAACGCCTTATAAAATTTCAAAATATATGCGTAATAGTGCATGTGGGGGCACCGCGCGCGGTGTGTCATCGATATTACTAGTTGAATGGGCTGATGTTGTCGACCCGTTCATTCATTCATCCGTTTGTCATCAAATCGGAAGTATTATGACATTCTGTCTAATTTTGTCTGTCGCCTATGATCCTATCGCGCAGCATATATCGCTCTGTTGGTGGAAATGACGACAGTGCCGACATATAGAAATATATAAAATATACAATGGCAGCGCCCAGTGCATGCACGTGTGAGCCATACGCAGATAAATTATATATAAACCCGACAAGGCCGCTTAAAAATATGACTGCGAGTAGAGATAAATTAATGTTAAAAATTATTATAAATAAACTACGTTGACCGAACGAACGCTCTACATATGCCTTTACCGATGCTAGTCGACCCACGTCAGCGGCATTCAATTCAGAAAACGAGGGAAAAAAGCGAACATTTCTTACATGAGAAAACCCCCCTCCCCCTAGGGGTAAAGTGATATAGCACATGGTATCAGATTCGCTCATTCACACAGCTACAATGTACAGTATAAGGGGTATTAAAGTCAAGGGGGGGGGGGGGGGGAGGAGGGGGAGGTAGATCCCCGTTAGTATCCCTGCCAGGTATTCTATGACCGTTATTCCAGTTTACCTGAAGATGGACCTGTGTTGAGTCCCCTTGCAGAGGTAAACACATGCATGCATGGGACAGACGGACGGACGGACGGATGGATGGCTGGACGCGCTATGCGTCACCGTCAGCCACGTCAGTGACGTACGTATGCGTTCCCCCGATACGCCACGTATGATGAGGCGGCTCCCGCGTGAATCGCGTATTGAACTATTGTAGGACGCGCAAGAGGGAGGGGGGGGGGGGGATGTCAGTACTAATTGAAATCGCACTCTTGAAGGGGGAAAGTAGAAATATACAAACGTAAGCATTTGGTAATCCACTGAATAATAACTACAAATAAACATAGGGGGTGGAGTATTTGTTGCGTGTTTTGAGGAGAATTGGAGGGGGTTTGTTTTGGAGAATGAGATAAGCGACAATTTATGATATTTCGCAATTGTGTCATCGGTATGGTCAGTGACATCGACTCCCACACGCTCGAAATATGGTCATGTTTATAAACTGTGAAACATTCTAGACTTCAGTTCCATTATTAGAAAGATCACCAGTGTGTTATGAGCTGGGTACATGGCAGACATATCACGTGATTTTACATGAATTTGCAAATCTGTTGGATATATGTGCAATTATAGTTCCAAGAAATAATTGAGAGACGAAGGGAGAAAAGCAAGAACTGATTTGACTGGTCCTTCGTTTGTGAATTAAAAATTAACAAAGTTTAACCTTTTCTGGCATTCAAAATCGTGAGTAAGATGAGCTGAGTTTTGAACCGGCTGGATCGGAGCATTTGCGAGCTGGAAAGCACACAAAGCTTAAGGGAGTGTGGGATGAACAAGCGGCAAGATCGACTTTGAGACATTTATAATATTCTCGATCATTCCGGCTATACACGTCTAGGTTGGCCCCCGGCTACGGAAATATTGCCAGCATGTGAGTACCTTTGCTTGATTACCGCTATGTTTTAATGAATGTTTTCATGAGTGAAATGCATGTATAATAGTAAGAAGATATGTAATACATGAACGGAACTGGAGAAAATATCGATGGTTTCTTCAAACCATAAATGGACCACAAAACTGTCTGTCTTCACTGTTTGAGATACAATTCATTCAAATATGAAATAAGGCCCTACTGTATTTGTGTCTAGATGGAGCAAACTATAATTGAGAAACAATATTATATTATTCAACTATATTATTTAATATTTCTGTTTAAAAATAACGACCCCCATAGACTTTTGAGTTTACCCAAACACAATAATGCCTATGAAATGTTTGTTTGCCTTGGTATATCATCTTATTGTTTGAAATCGTCAAAAAATGCCCCTCATGGGCTCATTATTATCGTTTTAAAATATGTAAAAGTTCAATTATCTCATCTATTGTATTTAGTGTATTTTTGTTGTTGTTGACGTCTCATCAAGGTACATCATCTAAAACAAACAAAATATATACAAGGGATAAACATATACAAATGATTACCAAGCCACTCAATAATAGGAATGAGTTATGGAGACGATCGAATTAACGAATATAAAAAAAATAGTAATACCCGGTAATAATAATGATAATAACAATGATAATACACATAGAATCCGTAAAAAATTACAGTGATAGGAAAATATGAGAGTAATTGGGAGTAATGCACATAGTGATAATAGTAATGATAACTTTTCACTTATTCAAACAATAGCGTTTGTACAATCAGCTGTACCATTGTACACGTCCATGGTATAGTGCTGGTGGAGATATTTGTGATCAGTGACTTTTATTTTTGTTCTGTCTAAGTTTTTTTTATATTACAATTGTAATTCATGCATGTTACAACATGGACATACAATGTATATACTAAAAAAAACTTTAAAATTATTTATTTTACAACAATTGATGAACAAGCATCAGCTTATATTAATATCTCTTGTTGGCTCGGATCTTGGCGTAAGGGTGGTCATTAGGGTGGAAGGAAACCAGAGAACCTGGTGAGAACCCACTTGCCCGGTTTGGCGACCACATACCAACTCACATACTGTATATACTATAAGTTTGAAATGAACGACTGATTTGAACTACATGTAAAATCGCAACCTAAAAAATATTTACATTTTACTCCTTAGATTTATCGATTTGTGTGCATATTGAAAGTGAGATATATCCTCTACTTCAAAATATCCATATACTATATTGTTGACAGGCATACACTCTCATTTGCACACTTTGCGTTTGAGAAGTTCATCAACGATTGCACAAGAGAACTTATATAAGCTACAATTCTAGCTGTAAACATTGATTGCAACAGGTTTTAATCGCATCGTGACAGCCAGGGACAATCGCGACAGCAAAAAAACACGATTTGTCTAGTATCATGCAAAAATGAGGTCCAGAAGTTATTGATGAAAATGTCACACTCAGATTCTGAAAATGGAGTCACTGACATGTTTTCCACATATTACTTAGTCTCTAATTGCGACTTACGAGTTCACTTGAAATATATACAATACTTTAAAAAAGAAGAAGCTATGTGTGTCTATACCAGGTGTATACAGGGTGAGCCAAGAAAAAACTATACCGAAATTTCTCACCGGCGGGAGAGGGGGGGGGGGTGTTGCTTTTCTGATATATGCCAATATCTGTGGAGTATATCGTCAAGAGCATGTGTTTTGGTGATCCAAAACCAAGAACAGTTCAATAGCTGAATACGTGTGATCTAATCCATAACCGACCACATTTTCTGTGCCATGTTTGATAATATCTATAGAGGCTGGAACTCTGTCTTGCTCGGAATGGTTCCCATATTATTGAACGAATTGTGTGTTTAACTGAATTTGGACTGTTCATTGTGTTGTGAAATAATCCAATAGTTTAGTGTGGATTATCATTTGTTGCTTTCTATCAATGAATCCCAAGCATGTTTTTTCATTATAGTTTTTTTGTTCACTTTGCATATATACCGGGGAAAATGTATTTTATGATGATGGAATGTTTCAATATAAAACCAAAATAGTACATAATATGTGTTTGTTTATGGTATTTTCAATGGATAAATCCTGTTACGATATTGGCATTAAAAAAACTGCTAATCTGGTGAACTTCCACTACAACACGTTTGCAAAACCACGACACACACACATGAGACAAGAAATTTTGCCTGCAAATGTACATGTTGTGATTAACGTTACAATCAGATTTCATTTTTGAGCTAAATTATTGCTTGGTATCAGTCACGTGTATGCATTTCACGTGCATAAGGTTTATATCGTAAACTTCATACTTTCATATGAAGCTAATTAATATGCATACATATACCACTATATATGCCATGCCACTGCTCAATGGGATTTGTTTTGTTTTGTCTGCAAGAATGTACTATTTTTGTCAATATTGTAATGTTGCCTATAGTTATATACTAGTAATACCGAGCGCTCACAATGATATCCAATATCATGCACATGAACGTGACATTTTGCTAATCACGCTTTGACTGTGTGATATCAAACATACATGTACTGGCAGTAAAATATATAGTTTGATATGTTTTTCTATATAGTTTGATGTATAATATAAAATTGGTGATTGGTTTCCACAACTAGACGTCTCGTGGTCGGGTGGTAGGGAGTGGGGAGGGGGGGGGGGAGGTCACGTTGATATCAACAACACTGCTTTATACTATGAATATGAGAATACTTAGGCCTATAGTACTACGATAATATTATATATTTTAGATAATAATAATAACATGATATCGTTTACGATAATAATAATTATGGTGCTATTATTATACCATCATATTGCTGTATAGTGTTTAACATGTATTTTGCTTATCAGCAAAGATAGAAAAATAAAATCCTCATCATATCTTCGAATCATACAAAACTACATAATAAATAGAAGGGGGCTATGCTTTCAGTGACGTGTATACATGTATGTATAATGTAACCTCACCTGTATTAATACCATATCATAATGCTATAGTGGCATAGTTTCTAACACGATAGTACTTTTAAGTTATCAGCAAAGATCAAAAATAAAACCATGATCACATCTTCGAATCGTAGGTTTTATTGCAGCATATTTCTGCATACAAAAGGACATAATAAATAGATGGGGCCATGCTTGACGAATTAAAACCCTAAATAAAACCCTATATCATATCTTAGTTTTATTGCAGCATAATTCTGCATACAAAACGACACAATAAATAGATGGGGCCATGCTTTCAATGTCATGTATGTATGACATGTAAAATGTAACCTCACCTGTTAATTAAATCTTTCCGGTTGTTCTTTCCGACAGAACCAGGAGTACATGTTGATGCATGCAATCAACGTCCTGTATCCAATGAAAACATCGTCGTTTTTTTCTCACCGACTGCCATCCAATACGATATGAAAGTGAAAATTATTCCGTCGACGGATCATCATTTCCGCACGGGGTCTTGACACCAAAGCCATAAATAGTAACTCCGACATGTAAATATATCGACCTTTGACTGTGATATACACGATTTATGAATACTTTTTTCCACATAGCACGCGCGATAGAGGCAAATTGCTGTAAATTTTTCGTGCCTGGAAGGTGCTTGTTGGTGATATGGGGGTGAACGGGTTTAAGTGGATCGGGTTTCATTCCGAGCTAGAAGAGGGGACGAACTGATTATTACACTACATAATTTTTAAATGTTGAAAACGATCCATTCATGTATGTACACGATGAAATCCTTAGAGATAATGTACATGCATAGGCGAAATGATCATTGCATATTCATTGAAACTATGTCGATTATAAAAAAAAACAAAGAATTTTCCGTAAAGTGTGCAAAACGTACGATTTTTCGGGGGGGGGGGGGGGGGTATGTTTAATGATTGGTCATGCAATATATTTGATTACCCTTCTAACATTGCGGATGGGGGTGAGGCTCTTCAAAAATTCATCACAAAAGACGACTTAGACTTAGTATATAGGGAATGACGAACCCTATATAATTATAAGATCGCCTTAAAAATGATATTAGTTACCGGTACATCATTCATTCGCCAGATGTCACCACTGCATGCGATGATCGACAATCTTGTCCATATTAGTTGCCCATCTAAATTTATTTTGCTGCTGAATGATCTGTATACGTACTGCCTTACAATATTGGGGCCTTACTATATTTTAGGACGAATTTTGCTATGCATGATGATCAGATCGGATCGATTTCCGATGTTTAGTTTGGAAAAAAAAATCTTTTGTTTTTCAAAGTTTGCCCGTCACTCTATAAGTTCATATGGAATTACGTATACATGTGCAATTTAGTTGAACTGTGAATTTAGGTAAACCGGATTTCGTGGAAAACAAAACTGCACGGTTTCCAGGATTTGATAACCTTTGGTTGGTTTAAGTGTTATTGCTTTGACTAATACAATTATGAAAAACATTGGATAGTTTTTATTTTATTTCTAAAAAAAAAATCTTGACAAGCAGCGATTTTAATGATCATAACTATCAAATTGCGCTTGTCACACGGATCATTTTTCACCGATACAGCGTCATTTTTTAACCTTTCTGATAAAAGCACCGCGGAATCGGTTACCTCTACGACGGCTTAGTGGGAATAAAAGCGGTACATTCATTCATCCGCCGTGGATGGGGGTACCGGTCTCTCGCACGTGCATCAAGCGAACGTCCTCCCGCCTCAAATTTCAATTAAGGCTGATTTGTTTTTCGGTGCGGAATTATATTTCCCGTTCCAACAAAGGTCCCGAGGCCATGACAACTTTTCGACGTCGAGTTACAGCGTTAGTTTTTCGTCAATTTGGGACTTGCATTTGAAAGAAACAAAACAAAACTCCACCTGCAGGGCAAAAGAGACGTTAGGAAAGGAGAGAGCATTTCATTGTATCTATTGCAGCCGACGTGGGGCATTCGCGTGTGTCCTTCGCTTCCAATTGCCGTCCATGTATGAGGGACTTTACAGGTAACTGTCCATTTTTGACGCGTCAGCTGAAGTTTCCATGGTCTTCAACGAACGGTATTCCATACCCCCACGTGTAACAACGAGTCGCATTTCACCCTATTTATAGAGGTGTCGGCACATGTGCGATGCCATTCGGGGAATTCGTTGTGTGTCGCACAATGGGACGGCAGAATTTCACTCGGATTTCATGAAAGACATCCTTACAATGACTTCTAAAAAACTTCTTTGGCAAAAGAACAACAACTGCAAAAAAAAGAATGTTCATCATTGAGACTGTATCACAATTTCCATATCGTTCTTCTTTCAATAATATTTTCGTGTGTAGCGTTATGGGCGTTGCTTGATGACACAAATAACTGTAGCAAAGTTCTGGAAGTGAATCGCACATACAACACGAAGCATTGATTCCAATGCCATTTGATTTTGCGATATTGGGAAATTAGCGGTGGTTGGGCCAAACGTGACAGGCACTGCACATATATATATGCGTTTCGTTTGGTAGTCTTCATTGAGATATGTACCAAATTGTAAATTACAACAAATTACAAAACTTGTCAAAGAGACTATATATGCAGGCCCCTGTTATCAGTGTGCATTCTTAAGATTCCATCGCTAACAATAGTAATCATCGAAAAATTATATCATCGACAAATCTCAAGACATTTTAAGATTTATGGGACCCACTTCGACCTGCGCGCAATTTATTATCACATGACATCAACATGTGTATGTTGGCACTACCCGTCTCTCATTGATAAAGCACGGTTGTCCGACGAAATCATTCACTTCAACCACGAGACCTCTCGATGTCTGTAAGATAACAGGATAGATAATACCTTGTGTATAATACCAATGCGAATAACCACGCTATGGACACTTGTGCTGGTCAATTTACGGATGTCAATAAGACTAGAACAATGTAGGGGAGTCCCCTTTAGAGAGAGAAACAATCGCTGATTGGACAATTGTCGCGCTTTTGGCAGGCTAGAGCGCTATTGTGGTTTCAGGGTTCTTTCCCTTGTGTTTCGATTCTGCAAAAAAGGCGTCGTTGGTGATTATTATCCCGACTGTAATTATCACTACAAGACGACAAAGAATTGTCAAAAGTGTTTATAATCATCTTCTTTCAATATAATTGTCCTTATTCTGAAAAATTGCGCAACCGTACCATCGTCTGGCAAAAAATACTCTGCCGAGCGTTTGCGTGTTGGCCTACCTTGCCTAGCTTTTCTAAACGAAGACGCTATATTTTCAGAAAATTTCTGTGTTTGCATTAGGCCTCCGCACACTAGAGATATAAAGTGCACCCCTGGTCATTTTTCTTGCAAATTGGATGAACAAGGAAAAGTAATCACAAAACAGTTGAGAACGTATTCAATGAAATTCAGGTTTTTTTCTCAGCGAGCGATATATCAGATAATGTTTCATCTATTATATAAACAGCTAGGAAATACGAATTTCAAGTCATTTTTTGAACCCAAGTATTGTATTATAGCTCATCATACAAATGGTGACAATTTATATATCCAGTATGTACTAATTTATTTTTTTTTTCAAAAAAAACATCATCGGTTATTCAACCTGTATAATAATGCAATAGATATCCGCAAGCTAACGTTACAATTATGCTATTCAGTTTCAATTTGATACATGCAATTTCGCAATACATTAGCTCGATCAGGTCATACTTTTTTTCAAAAAAATGCATGGCATTGGCCAAATCGAAGACAGCATGCATAATAATTGCAATTTAGTAGGGTATGTAGTATGACAACTATTAATAGAAAATATTGGCATTGCCTTTCATCTCAAGTGTCGTCAATATTGTAACTAGTGAAAAATAAATGATATGTACTAGCATAAGGGACTAAAGCGTTGGCAAAGCAAGCATAGGCAACGACGTCACGGTCGATATGAATATTCACGAGATTCTATTTGTGCGAGCCAATGAGAAGAGTGCAGCCGTGGGTCACGTGGTGTTGTGACGTAGTCCCCCAGCTATAGGCGGGGTGTGAAAAAGACATGTTACTGTCTGGGCGCCCACACAAGCGCAAAGACGGACCCACAGGCAACAACGTGCATAGCCTACATCGGATATGAGTTAATATCTTTGACTGAAACTTGTAACTTTCCAAGAAAAGGCAAAGACAATCAAGCAATAGTCCAAACAACAACACAGGAAGCCGTGGACTGCTCGCCACTTCGTATACATGTTCACGTTTTTAATTTGAGGTTGAAAAGAAACCGAGCGGATTCACAATGTTCAGGTATGTTGGGGGAAAAACAAACGCCCACCCTACGAGATATAAGCTCAAAGCGTCACAATTTGATCATATTTCTCACTACTATATAGTGTCACCAAGCAATGAGATGAATGAACTCAATAGCTCCGGGCAAATGCAACATAGCTAATTCACTTTCTCTTGAAAACTGCATTTGTTTGTGAGACTTCGTTTGCAAAACATTCTGTAAAATTCAGCAAGGCCTGGCTTACATTATCTACTTTAACAGATGCACTTGAAGCATATCGTATATGCTTGTATTTGGCTAGCGGTGTATTGGCTCTGAGTTATCATATATGCATCCAATACAATATTTGCATGTCCCAGCGTGCGTGGTATGCTGTAACCGTCTGCGGTGGGGGGGGGGGGGGGGCACTGCAGTGTGATAAAGCCACTATAGGCCCTAATGTTCTCTACTTAACAAACTATAACACAATTCGAATGCAAACTAGTCATTGAGAGGGCGATAGAGTGAGAGAGACCGGCTGTATCGCTGTCATTCAAATAAAGCTTCCTCTTTCGATGTGACTATATACTGTATAGGCTACCTTTTGTATACATAGGCCTAAGGCTTCACGTACGTCATCACAACACCCATGCATGGGTGTATAAATAGACCAGTGGTAATAGAAGCGGACTTAATTACATGAACATAATGTGAAGCTTATTTCTGGTGATCGTACGAGCAATAAACTCATTACCAAAACAAGGATCAGGAAACTATATCAATTGGATGATTAAACAACCGAGCCAATTGGTGATACTTCTAAGGCAGATAAGCTATCTACACCTATAACAAACAATGTATCGAAATTATGGATCATATCCGTGCTTCCAGTATTGCGCGCCAGGGTGAATAAAACAACAAAATTAAAACATTTCGACTCTTTTTTTTTTACTTTTGTCATATTGAAGGTCGGAAAGTTATGTGACAAACACCTTTCTCGTCTTTTGAAGAAAATATCTTGCAGGAACTTGATTATATCGATTTTTCTCGTTGTGTATTCGCCAGGTCAACCAAGGGAGCGTCCAAGCAGCGACGGGACTTGATCAACTCGGAGATCTCGGTCCTGAGGGACCTGCTCCCTCTTCCAGACGCGGCGAGACAGCGGCTCTCCCAGCTACAGATCATGTCCCTCGCCTGTGTCTACATCCGCAAGTGCAACTTCTTCACTAGGCGTAAGTAGCATTAATTAATAAAACATTCACGTTTATGTATTACTTTTTTTATTGGAAGTTTTACTGGTGGGTAATTTTCTTCTTTGCAGAGTGTCGAGTACTTAGGTTTGTGTTGAGTATAAGGAGTAAAGGTAGAGATACTCTGTAAGGAGATACGTTGAATAAGGGCGAAGGTAGATTTCCCTCTTCGTTAATTAATGACGTCCTAAGAAGGCATACACATGGGCAATTTTCACTATGTAATCATTGTCAGATGTCTTGGGTAAAACTATAACCTCGTATAATGATATCCTAAAAGGTGTCACCGTATTCATTGTATAATAAACTATGGATGAATAATGTGTATCAACAGCTCACACTTGGTAAGGTGAAAACCTAATGAATATGCATGATTCATTTCCTGTACAGTATTCGGTGAAGGGGAAACTAGCGGCGATTCATCTTTCGAATTTCCACAGGTGAGGATCCGTCTGTCTTCTCTAGTTTACCAATGACGTCTTTCACTTCTAAATACACAAAGTAAACCACACTAGAGGCCCACACTCTCTAAGGTCATATGCCTACGGTTTCCGTCTATTCACCTATACGGTGTAAGGCAAACAGCTGAAATGCAGAGTGACAGTGATTTGCGTCACAAGCATAGAGAAATAAGTCCCAACAAGAGGTCTTGTCCACGGTCCAGTGATTTTCTATGTTGAAAGGCTATATCTTTTGAACGATATTTACCGAAGTTTGGGCGGGATGATGTCACCAAGTTTGTCACCTCAAATGTCCCCTGTTTTACTTTTTCTCTTGCCAGATTTCTTCGCCAAATTTTCATTTGAAACAAAGAAATGATCAATCAAAACGGAGTTACCAATTTGTATCAAAAGTATTAGTTTGCTGCCAGATCGCCAATGTCGATGAAACTAGAACGAAAACCTTCGAACCGTATCAGGGCATACGTGACTCATCTATAGCGATATCGCCGTGCCTGTCTCCACCTGGCACAAACAGCTATAGAAAGTCACTGGACTGAGACAACCCAACCCAAACGAAGGCCCTCATACATGCAACATGAAAACATTTGTTGACGACGAAGCCTAGGAACTTGCCCTTAATTTAACAAAATTTGCCGACGATTTCACCCCCACCTCCTTGTGACCGTGGCCAGCTTTGCATATCGACAATGAATGGACCGTAACTAAAGATGGTGCGCTCAACAAAAGTTTGCTCTTTATGCTTTCAGACCATGGTTGGCTTTCTCATGGTGACCTCGCGAGACGGCAAGCTGCTTTACATCTCCGATAACGTCACCGAGTACTTGGGCCACTCCATGGTAAAGAATCACCCACGCTGCCCCTTGCCTTTAATAATAAACTGAAAAGCATACTACCAAAAACTATCCAATCTGTACCTATTGTTCAGGAATCATTGTCTTCAATGAATAAATTATACAAACTTGAGTTGACAAAAATGAACTGTAGCGAGTTCAACAAACATTCATATCAAGCCAAAACTAGACGAATTTGACACCGCCATTATATGTTCCCCAATACAGGTGGACATGATGACTCAAGGGGATTCCGTCTATGACATCATAGACAAGCGGGATCACCACGTGGTCATGGGCCAGCTGATGTCGGCACCAGCCACCACGCCCCAGACCCCGCCCGGGCAGCTGTCCGAGGATAAGACCTTCTTCTGCCGCATGAACGTGGCCAGGAGCTTTCGAAGACAGGCCGGCTTTGGCGACCACAAGGTACACCGATTGATCCCGATGCAACATGCTATGATATCACCATATTATGCACTCGTTGCACTGCCAATAAGGAAAATTTCTGTCAGTATGCATGATTTATTGTGTCTAATATGACTCTATTTTTACATAGATGATGCACGTGAGGGGACGCTTCATGCAGCCACGCGTGCAAGATCACTATGGTAACCAGCCTGTCTTCATGGCGATCTGTTCGCCCCTGATCACCCCTGACGTCAAGGAGACAGTGGTTCAAAACAGTACAAACTCCTTCTACTCTGTGCATAGCCTTGACATGAAGTACACCGAAATCGGGCACATGTAAGTTCCCAGAAGTAACGCCGAAATCTGACACCATACAGAACTTAGATCTATATGATTTATACTTTTATTCTCGACTTGAATTCAACAAAACCACAACTCCACTTTTCCAGAGGTCAGCACCACCTTGGGTATGATGAGGGCGAGCTGACCGGGAAATCCTGGTATGGACTGCTGCACCCAGAAGATCTACTCGAGGCCAAAGAGAAACACATACAGTGTGAGTATTTGGAACTTGAAGATGACTCAGTCGTTGTGTATGTGAGTCAGAGCTTTAATTCCGAGATATATTCACATGGCACCGGTGTATCACATTTCTCTTATCACAGTTCAATTTCTAGAATTACAGCGCTCATGATAATTACGACGATGTATCACATTTCAATTTGATGTGCTATTTTCTGCAGTGATCAAATCGAGCCACGAGATGGGCTGCATGCTGACCACCCGACTGCAGTCCAAGTTCGGTTCCTGGGTCTGGGTCAACGTCGTGATGCACATCCGTCAACCTTTCGTCTGCGACAACGGCGAGCCAGCCATCGTCTGCATCAACCAAGTCATCGACGACGCCGAGGCGACGCAGTTCAAGACCCAGAGCCAACTCTACTCCTCCCACATCGCGAGGAGTCCCGAGTTCCTGGAGCCCCGTCCGCAGAGTACCAGCCCACCACACGCCATCACCCAAGTCCCAGTGGAAGGCAGCAGCTACGGCTCACCCGGCTACCAGAGGCAGCCACAGGGCGAAGACCTCGGGTACACGATCAACATCCTGGCAGCGGGCACAAGTCTGGGCAGCCTCGGACAGCAGCCTTCACCCTACGACGTGCCCAGTGTTCCCCATCCTGGTGGCTCGACTTCCCTCTACGCTGAGTCATCTTCCAACAGCAGTCTCGCCTCCCAGGAAACACTGCCTGGTGATTTCAATCGCAAGAACCTGATAAAAGAGAACCTCAAGTCGAAGATCAATACCAGGAATCAGAAAAAAGACAATGTCGAGCAGTGTCGACCCATTAAGAAGATCAAGTTGGGGACGACTGGAGGCAACAGTGGACCATTCACTGGCTCAGGAACCACCAGCCACCACCCAGCAGCCCCCATCTCGCTCTTCAACATATTCCCTGAGGTTTCAGCCCTGAGCGCTGGCGATATTCAAGTCTTTGCTCCGGCGGTACATGACGGCCCAGTCTACCAGCAGCTCGTGCTCAAAAAGGAGGGGCTCATCCAGCAAAAAGTCCCAGCAACTGTTCTCTCGCCAGTTCACCAAACTGACTATTTCACCAACCCACCAACTCCACTGACACCAAACTCCAAAGACAGCTCAAGCACTGCCCTGACAATAGATATCAGTGAGACTCAGAACATTCCCATGTCCATCTTGACACCTGAAGCCTCGCCTATCTCCACCTGCCACGATGAGATGTTCGGTTCCCCGATGACCAACACTGACCAGGCCTTGGACAACCCGACCTCACCAGAAATGACCAACGTTTCGTTCTACGACACGAACCAGACGAAGACACAGATGCCGCCAAAAGGCATGGTTGTGATCAAGACAGAGGACCCAGCCCCAGAAGGGGGACTCCCAGTCCTAGACCAGCTCTCACTGGAGAAGATGTTGAGCGAAATTGAGACGGATGATCTTCCAATCATTGGCCAGACACTGTCCACTGCTGCTTCCCAGCAACAGCAACAGACACGCCAACAACAGCAGCTGACGGTCAGCAGCTTGGGACTCCCGGAGCAGAACGCCGAGCTCCTCAACCAAGCCGTGACCACGGTGCTGATGGACATGGTCAAGGAGGCGTCGCAGGGATCCCTCGACCTCAGTCAGCTGATGACCGCGGCGCCGGGAGACGTGACGGAGCAGGTCGCCGACAGCGGAGCCGAGCAGATGGACGACCCGATGGTCGGACTACCGAGTCTCTCTCTGATGACCGCGCACGGCGCCGTCATCACTGGGGGAGACTTGTTTGAGGAGTTGCATCAACTCACCGAATTGGAGCTGCCAGCACCACCACCTTATGGTAAGCTATCCTGGGACTTTATGTTGTACTCAGTTTCTATTCAGTTCTTCATTCAACATTTACGCGGCGATGATGTTTCATTTATTGACTTTCGTTGGTTGTTTCCTTGCAGGTGGGGTTGATCTGCCAGGCTCCCTGTTCGCTTAAGACCTGTAAATCAGTGATTTACGTAAAACCACAAGTATGGCACATTGTCATTTTTATTTTCGGGAAACCTGCCTCGCAGTTAGCGGGTAGCTGTTCCAACAGTTTCACAAATGCATGTTGTAACTAACATACTTTTTTCGATACGTATTCCACATGGGTACAATATGTGTTGTACTGGAAAAAACATGTGTACAATGTAGTTAAATCACTAACAATTGTAAGTACTAATACATGGTAGTTATTCAGTGGTCGTTGAAGTAGATAGTTAAACGGAGTTGTCTTGTGTCAATGGATTTTGGTGTACCTTTGTGACCAAGTTATGGTTATGCTTGAAGTACACAAAAACTTTGACAGTAGTCTGCCAGTAAGACTACTTTTACATGTACATATTTCACCGAAGTTATGAACAGTGCCATTTTTGCCTTAATACTATCATAATATGTAATATGACTATCATAGTACTATCATAATATGTATATATGTAATATATATATTGTTGATCAATATTTTTTAGCTTTATTGTAATCTAGAAAATGTTACATGTAGTTATGTGCATTAAGTTGCACTATGATGTGAATTATGTTTGCTGCTTTGTTTTTCATGGCCAATTAGCCGATATATTTAGTTCGGATATTATACAATTATTATTGTTGTGGTACATAATAACATAATATTGATACATGGCCAGGCAGCTTGTTAATAAGAAAATGTGTATTTGTATATGCCGGCATATACAATGACTTGTAAACATGTAATGTACATATATGCATAAGTAGTGTTATAGTTTCATGTGTTCTGAAGTTGGATAGGGTCCAAATACTTCGTTTCGTTTGGCAGCCTTGATATTTGCAAATGCATATATCACAGAATATTTAATTATTTTCCAGCTAAGGCATGCGATGAGTCATATCCATTTATGGTACATAATACAAGAGCATATATACATTGACCCCCCCCCCCCTCTCCTCCTCCCCTCCCGCCAAATTTGTCGGTTAAGTTTGGGCATAAAACCGGTTGTTAGCCTTCCTAGTTTGTAATGATAGGGACAGCATGACTCATAATGTACCATATCACCACCATATAAGTCTGCTCAAGTACATACAGACATGTCATTGGAGTTTATGGTTCTTTGTAAGGCGAGTGGAGGGGTGGGTGTACACCAATGTAAACTTGTGACAGAAACATGTACTTGTAACATTATTGAAGGTTCCCTGTACGAAGCAAGTTCAACAAAGTAAATATACAGACATACGGCCGGTACGTATAGACACCACCCGGTGACGGAGCGATTTTCACTATTGGGCATTGTTGACATACGATTTTACTCACACAGTAATATGATTACTGCTCTGTGTTCCATATACATGATAGATAGTTCAGCTCTGAAATTGGATTTTTTTTTCTGAACAATTTTCAAAATAGTTCACATCCTGGTCTCGTATTGTATTTTTTTCTCTTCTTTCTCACGGTGGTTTTATGGTATGACTGACGCAAGTCGCCAGTTCACAATGATGTGAAAATACGCAAACACAGACAACTGCTTGCGAATTTATTTGTTGTATATATATTCTGCTGGTCAGATTTATTGTTTTTTTCCTGTACTGATGAAAACTTATGTTCGTATTGATGTACATGTACGTGTGTGTATAATACTCTGCGTCATTCTGGAAGCCGGTCTTCTCCCTTTCATATTGTACATTGTTAATTGTTGTCGTGCATTTTGTCAAGCGCCAAAGCTGGTCTTTGGCTGTGAGAAATGTCAGAAGACTGAAATAAAATAAAGTTAAACAAAACGCTCCGCAGTCTTGAAGTTTTTATACACGTTCAATGCATAGTCAACACATTTATTACACAAATCAAACAAAATTATTACCATGTAAGCCATAAATAAATAGCGAGGAATTTCAAACAATAATGCCATTAGAACACAAATTATCGTGAATCAGGCCTATTTAATTGTTGTTACTTTGGATTTCCTTACTTATAGTTGTTACTCTGTTAATCAGTGGTCCAATGTGGTCCAAAAATGTGGTCTCAATGTATATAGCTATTGGGACCACATTATTTAGCACAGTGAAATCATTAATTTTTATAGGATATATCGACTGAAAAAGTTCGATAGACTGGTCCAAAATCATGATATTAAGAATGTGGTTCAATAATCTGTTCCCAAACAGTGGTAAATATATTTGGGCAATCATTATTTTTTAAAAGAAACATAGACTGAAAAAGAGTGTTTTTTTTTCAAAACTGGATCAAAATCATGAAATTAAAAACGTGGTTCCTTAATCTGTTTCCAAACAGTGGTCCCAGTACATGGCAAATATATTCAAGTAACATTCTGCGTTTTCGTTCTATACTACACATGTCTGTAGGATTGTTCTCTGGTGTTTTTAAATGCATTTATGTGTCCAAAAATTGACGAAATGAGTAGCGTTTATCTTTGTTGATTGATATGGACGACATTTTCATTTTGGACATTTCTCTTACTAAACACTGATTTTATGTCATGTTTTTTTTTTCTAAAATCAAGATCTTAACTGTGTAAAATAAAGTGGTACCAATAGCTATATACCTATTCCATATAATTGTGTTATTGGAACCACAGTTTGGGACCTCATTAAGAGGACTACATTATTCCAAAATGTGGCCACTATAAGTCACATTAGGGGCCACATTGTTTTAAAATGTGACCATTACTTTTTCACATTGCTTCCGACACAAAAGCCAAAAGTTATATTTACTAATATGAATAATATGTTAGCTCATTGCAGTGATCATATCTGTTTTTTAGCGCGCTAGCGTGGTTTTAACGCAAAGCAAGTTTTGCAATGACACCACGCGCTTGAGTTACATAATGAACTACCAAGAATTGGTTGATTCACAGAATAAAAAAATATATATAATAAAAAATGTTATCAAAAAGGCTACCATATATGCATTCATTGGCTTTTTTCACTGGTCCAATATCCACGGAGTAACAGTCTGTGCCATACACGAATTGAGTTGTACCTGAGCGTGCCCAGATTTCGTAGTTGGTTTCATTTTGCATTTCACGAAATGTTCGGTTTTCTACGGTGATTCATTACCGCCAATTACGTTCATACATATCTCATTCGTCTATAATTCCACCTCATAATTTTCACCCCGTTTATAACATCCACCCGTCTATATTTACCACCTCATAAAATTCACCACCTTTATCACATCCACCCGTTTACAAATTCCATTTCAGAATTTTCACTCCGTTTATTATATCCACCCGTACATATTTACCACCTCAGAGTTATAACCGAGTTTATAATGTCTACTCCGTCTATAATCAGGCCTACCACCTCATAATATTCACCCAGTGTGAAATAGACCTTCTTATGATTTCGAAGATCAAATCAAAGGGCCAGTCAAGGGCCCCAGAGCTCTGAGGTATACGTGAAAAATGCTGGAAATGGCTAAAAACGAAAACTTATAGGCCTACACGTCACAAAGTTACACGCAGGGAGTCGAATATATAAATTTAAAAGAAATTGTTCAAACAGATTTTGACAGAATGGTCGTTTTTCGGGCGTCATTTTTGTTGGAAATGAACATCTATGAAAAGCCGAAATTAAAATAACTAAAATACAACCCTCTACAATTTCAGAAAGATTCGACCGCAAAAAATTATTAAATTTCTGGACGACGGCGGCGCCATGTCAATAGGCTTTATCCGATTATGATGGTATGAAAAATTTATATAATTTCCGTTGTGATAAAAAAAAATATATATATCATTTTGGGAGTATTTTGTGTTGAATATTCCACATTCATCAGGAGTCTACATGGGCTTAGCATTCAAAAAAAATTATCGTTTGTTATTCAAGACAGATATATGAGGTATTTAATGAACTAATGACGGTATGCTAATTATTCGGTGGCACCTGTATTTGGTCCATGGGATGTGGCACTTATGAACTGATCACGTAGGTACATTATCTATATATCATAACGTTCTACTCCGGACGATTTATACAAAATCAACATAAATTTCACATCAATTTTCAAAATCTGAAGTATGCAAAGAAATGTAGGGATCTATAAATCTTAAATCACGCATGTGGGTAACTCCTTCAAATATTTGTTGTTTAATTAATTTTTTCTTCAGTGTTACGGGACTGATTTATTGTGGAGATTCCACAACGTATATGCATCTGATAATTATTATATGCATCTGAGAATAATTATATCAAAAGTGATTCAAACCATGTATAAACATGTATACAAACGCTATACAGATATAAAATGTTATGTGCATAATCGAGCTATAATGTGTATTTATCAAATAAAACACACTTAAATTAGTACAATTAATAGCATTCAGCATGTTCCGCAGTGTATCAATGTTGCTTGATTCCCGCTGGAACCAAGCAAGTATCAATGCATCAAATTACATGCATCAGTGCGTCTATATATGGGATTCCGATTACGAACCGCGAGCTGCGTACTGCGGCCTGCGAGCTTGTATGGAAAAAAGCCTGGCACAAGGAATAACCTTGTACTTCGTATTAAACCATGGTTTAATACTGGAAAATGTATATATACCCAATATTTGGGTTCCCTTGTGTTGCACGCAGGTCGATCGAAGTTTCATAACGTCAGCTCGCAGTTCGCAGTACGCAGGTCGCAAGTCGAAGTACGCAGGTCGCAGGTCGCATTACGCATATCGCAGCTCGCAGTTTATAGCCAGCGGGTCACATGTTATAGATCGAAGTACGTTTCAGTACGCTGGTCGCAGGTCTCATTTCGTAATGAGAATGCCTTTTTCCTGTATTAAACCATCGTTTATGACGGGAAAAGTCATCATTTATCGTTACTCTTCTGACCAGCTCGCAGGCCGCAGTACGCAGTTAACAGTACGCAGCTCGCAGTACGCAGGTCGCAGCTCACATATCGTAATGGGAATCCCATATCTATATAACGTATCAGTGCGTCTATAGAACCAAACATTGAAAATTGAAGATGCACTGGTAACTGAAAATTGAATAGTCCATAAATACCACAAGTTATGTCAGCTTTCATAGAAATGTCCAACAGATATTCGTGATTTATCTCTTGAGAAGATCTACTTTTTATTGTGCATGCGTTTACGCTTCCGTGTGGTTTTGAATGATGTAACTTATGAAATAACATGTCGTGATGGATACAATATCAAAGTGTCAGGTGATGATAGATACATGTTCATAAGTAAATCAGTCAAGTGGTATATTAATCGACTCCTAGTTTCTCACAGGAGTTTATACTGAATATATCCTGTTATGACTACTCGCTTATGAGTCAAGAAAATCACCCACCCTGCTTTTTTTTCTAACACAATTTTTTGTCCATTGCTCAGCGATACTGGAAGCTATGATGTAACTCGGACACCACTTATCAGCTTAGTGCGTGACTCAGAAATCAACGATGCGCACAGAATTGTGTTCGGTCCAAGCTATTGCAATTTTATGATCAAGAAGCATACATGTGTTCACAATAGTTGCATACATGTGTTCACAATAGTTGCGTCCTATATTGAACATGTACATGTATCCATATTTGCTGTATAGTTTTTGATATATTTGAACCCACCAAAGCGTTCTATACTCATCGATCAGAATGTATAAGTTTACAGTATAAGTTTACAGAAATGTATAAGTTTACAATATAGAAACTAGATATAGAATCATATTATCGAAACTATGACCACGTAAATACCAATAATGTTAGCATTTCAACAGCAGACACTCTTGACCTTCAAACCCATAATTTTTACCTTTTTAGATTTGAACACGTCGTACATGTATAGCGGACCGAAGCCAAACTGCAACAATACATGCAATGATTACATAAACATGAATTTATCATGAGGTGCAATTTGTTTCATCAACACAACATTGTACATGTCTATCCGCATACAATATGTATTAATCACATCAACAAGTGTACATAGTTCCCTGGCACCCCAGGGAAATTATGATAAATCATGCATATTCTGATTTGGTTGGAGGAATATATTTGCATCATTTATGAGTGACACATTGTGTACCAACATTGAACGATCGAAGGTGGGTGCAAACAATCACATAAAAACTGAAGCAATTTAAACTGTTTTAACGGAAGAGGTTAGAGCGGTGTATGTATCTACAGGGGGCGTCCATTACTTAGGAAATCACCACCACAATATTATCGAAATATTTGTATTGATATATATATATTGCAAGTAACATCTTTAATCGAGTGCAATTCATGATTGAGTTTGCAACACACGAGTCGATGAGAGAAATTAAGGCTACCGGAAAAAAATGTTTATTTTAAAATCATAACTTTCTTCATCAAAATTGCCGTATTGATCTTTCAATGTCATTGAAGGTCAAATTTATGTCACCATTGAAACTGCAATATATGATTTCTCATTTGATAGTGCCAATATTTAAGCCCTATTTTGAAGTGTTCTACGATTTTACTCCATACGGCTCCCATTATGAAGGAAAAATGAGGTCAAAGAACAAATTCAAGGTCATAGCATTATTCACCATATATTATTTTCACCATATATTCACCATATATTATTTTCATATTCTAAGCAGTAAAGTTGATAACAAACGAAATATTAGCCATTTTGTGCTCTGACCTTGAAAATGAGTTCAAAGGTCAAGGTCATGACAATATTCAGCGTAAATAATTTTCTATATGTGAACAATTGATTCTTAAGCCATAAATTCGATAATAAGCGAGATATTAGTAATTTTTTGCTCTGAACTTGAAAATGAGATCAAAGGCAAATTCTGGGACACGAGAATATTCAGCATATATCATTTTCCATATGTCCACAATTGATTCCTAAGCTGTAAATTCGATATAGGCGAGATAATAGCCATTCTGTGTTCTGACCTTGAAAATGAGGTCAGAGGTCAATACAAGACCATGGAAATAATCAGCATTATTTTCATTTCCTTTGTGTTCATAATCGATTCCTAGTCTCTAATCTCAATATTAAGTGAGATTTTGGGCATAATGTGTCCCATTATAAAGCATATGAGAATTTAACATAGGAAAATCCCATTTGGGACCCGTCGAGAAAATGAAAATGGCTGCCACACGCAGACCGGCGATTCAGGGACAACGGAACTTATACATATCACAGAGGTATGTGAGGGCAATCATTTGAAATAAAAATCTCAAAACCGTTGAACAGTATTTTTAAGAAAATGGCCGCCAAAGTCAGAAATTGGCTGTTTTAGTCGAAAATGGCCGCCATTTAGAAAAAAAGTGAAAAACAAAAATACCTCCTTTTCAAAATATTTTTAGGCATTTTTGTGCAAGATTCCAGAAATATTCAGCCATAAACTTCGAAGATAAAAATGTGGACGGCCAACGCCGACGACGGACATAACGCCATATCAAAAGGTTATCGGACCATAGGTCCAGTAAACTAAAAACCAAAATGCCACGCGCAGACTGGCGATTCAAGGGCAACGAGATTTATAGACATCATAAAAGTACATGAGAGGAATCTTTCGAAATGAAATTCTCAAAACCTATCAGACAGTTTTTGAGAAAATGCCTGCCAAAGTAAAAAATTGGCCACTTTTCGTCAAAAATGCCACCAGTTTGAAAAAAATAGCTAGGATAGGTTACCTGACAATTTCGGCTCAAGTACCATAGGTGAGATATGACATTGATATTTACCAATCAAGGTCATCTTTGTGAACTTCAATGTCACCATTAGGTGTGCTGCGTATAATTTTGTATACAAATTATATTCATAATACAAACATAATGTCTATCTAAAAATATTTTGTCCGTAAATGCAAATTTACACATTCAGGTCAGGCGTGACCTTGAGGTTTAGGATTCAAGGTCGAATGAAGTCAACCTCAATGTCACCAAAAGATGTACCATATATGACTTCTTTTTTTGCTAATAATGCAATCCTAACCTGTATGTGCAAGTGTTTCAGCCCCAAAAGCCAATTTACACATTTCATGTCAGACCTGACACTGAGATTTAGTACTCAAGGTTATCTGAGGTCAGAGACAAGGTCACCAACAGACTTCCTAAATGCCCATAATATAATCATGACCTATCTACAAGCATTTTGTCTATAGAGACCAATTTACAATGTTCATGTCCTCGTGACCTTGAGATTTAGCCTTCAAGGTCCTCTGAGGTCATCCTCAAGGTCACCAAAATATGCACCATATATGACTTACTATATGCTTATAATACAAACCTAAGCCCTATGTACAAACGTTTTTGCCATATGTATGGCAATTTGTAAATATCGGCCTGTTTAGGCCTCTCCAGCCCACAGATTGGGCTTTTCAGCAATTCAAGGCACTTTTCTTTATAAACAATGTCAAGGACATTTGTTTATGAAAACAAAAATCTCAAAACTGATCAGATTAGGCCTCTCCAGCCCACAGATTGGGCTTTTCAGCAATTCAAGGCACTTTTCTTTATAAACAATGTCAAGGACATTTGTTTATGAAAACAAAAATCTCAAAACTGATCAGAAAACCCAAAACTAAATTTTGAGCCTTTTTGGGCCAAAATTTTGGGCCTATCGATCTATTCAAGGCACTCCATCTTCATAAACAATGTCAAGGACCCCAATCAGCCTGGTTTGAAACAAAAATCTGAAAACCGATCAGGCAGTTTTCGAGAAAACAGCTAAAAACTGAATTTTAGGCCTTTTGGCACCAGACAAGGTGCAAATTTGGGCATTTTTCGACCCAAAAATGGCTGCCTTGACCTCTCAAGGTCATCCAAGGTCAAATTCAAGGTCACCACACAAGTCGCAATCTATGACTTCCCATTTGAAAGTGCCAATTTCTAAGCTCTATCTCCAAGTGTTCTATGAGTACAGTCCCGGCAGCTCCCATTATGAAGGAAAAAAGTGCTGAAAATTTTCCAAGTCCAAATTTTTTTTCAAAGGGTGAAAATATTTTCTTGCCTGGAAATGGCCCAAAATGGATAGTAATGCGATTTGGGGCGAAAAAAATGTTCGACCCGTCAAAAATTCAAAATGGCCGCCACACGGAGATCGGCGATTCAAGGGCAACAAAACTTATACACATCACAAAGGTATATAAGAGGAATGTTTTTAAACAAAAATCTCAAAACTGATCAGACAGTTTCTGAGAAAATGGCCTTCAAAGTTCAAAATCGAGCGTTTACCAACGAAACCGGCCGCCATTTTGAGAAAAATTGAAAAAAATTGAAAAAAAAAAAATTTCATTTTGAGAAAAAAGACCATAGGTCCGGTAACCTAGAAAGTGAAAATACGCCCTCTTGAAATATTTTTACGCATTTTTGTGCAAAATTACAGAATAATTCGCCTGTAGACTTGTGGACGGACGACGGACACAAGGCCACCACAATAGCTTATTGTGCTATTGGAGGCATTTCGCTGTTAAGACTAATTTATAATATTTATAACATGTTTACCATGGGCTCTACGACACACTGTTTCAAAGATATCGACGAAAACGAAAAAAGGAGACTCGGCAAAAAAATTCAAGGTCAAGGTCAAAGTTCATCCATGATACCCCTTAGACATGTTTGTCTAGAGCCACGAGTCCGAAAATAACGTCCGTTTCGCTCTACGACGCACCGTTTCCGAGATATCGACGAAAATGAAAAATGCCGACTCGGCAGAAAAATTCAAGGTCAAGGTCATCCTTAATACCCCTTAGACATGTTTGTCTAGGACGATGAGTCCGAAAATAACGTCCGTTTCGCTCTACGACGCACCGTTTCCGAGATATGCAGGAAACCTCAAGGATGACTGGGCAAAAACTCTTCCGACCTCTAGGTCAAAGGTCGTTTGACGGATTGATCCCTAAAAAAATCAATAGGGTTCCCTATTGATATATGAACCTCCATGCAAAATTCTGCAGCCATTGCCTACATACTTTTTGAGTTATCGTGCGGAAACAAAGTCCAAAAAACGACATTGATTTCATCCTCACGGACCTCACGGACCTCGGATCCAGCTGAAAAACAATAGGGTTCTTCCACATAATATGTCTGACCAATGCTGAAAATTTGGCGAAGATACATCGAGGCATCGGTCGGAAACCAAAACGGCGGAAAAAAAAGACGAAAAAAAATTCTGCTAAAACCATAAACTTAATATTAAATGGAATTGCTGCAATAATAGGATTGCTGAAATCACTGGAGTTCCATAATCCCATATTGCTCCGACGCTTTTATGAGTCATTATAAACAAATTATTTACTCTTTTCTTTTCTTTTTTTTTTAGGACCTCAATGGAAATAAGTCCCCTATTTGACTTCTTTTAGTTATCCTGGTTTCTGATAGTGATTTTCATGTCACAATTACTGTGTGATATTATATGGTATAGCTGTCATGTAACTGTGATATGTCTTTTATTGTATTATACATTTGTTTTTTTTATACCAAATAAATTAAGTCAGTTCAATCAATCAATCAAAAGTTGGATACAGCGAGGTACTGTAGAGTTGAAGAATCCAATCATGGACAATAAGTAAATCTCTCATTTTATTATTTTGCAACCTGTACCACCAGTCGATCTTTTTATTATTTTATAAGAAGTATCATTTCGGACACTTTGAATTGTCATACATGTATTTTTTGTTGTTGCTGTTTTAGCACTGAATCGAAATTCTGTGCTCGTAGTCAGCACCGAAGGCACATTTATCAATCAATATCTATCATTATCTGGGCGGAGGGGGGGGGGGGGGGGGGGAATCATTGTGGTTCTCTTTGCAATAATTGAGTTCAACGCGATTGCCTAGAACAATCTGCACCAACACATTGAATGCACCCAAACTTCGGCCGGCCAACGGAATTATCAAACCACAATCGTATCAGGCTTCGAGACTACTTCCGTGGTTAGTACCTCAACATTTGTCTGCCAAGCATTGCAGGACGAAATTTGAAAGGCAGACTATAAGTTGACGGTAATTGGTGGGACCGTTATGAAGTCATCATAATGTTCCTCACAGCGAAACATAGATGACCTAAACCAACAGAGATTGGAATCATTGAAATTCCCATGAAATCAGTCGATTCCCGTCATGAATGAATTTCAATGTGAGATAGCCCAATGTTTATTTTAGAGGCTAAAAACAGCAAATAAGATATGTTTCTTTAGAAAGGACACAGTCTCTAACTTAGACAATGAGCCTCTAGACTGACTGGTCGATGAGCTAAAAGATTTGCAACACAACTCTGACAAAACCAGTAAACCATGTTGAAGTGCAGTACTAAAGCCAGGTATATACATGTGCATAGAGCATTACAACAACATCTATAGTCGTGTTCAACCAGTTCTTTATTATGTCAACAATGAACTAGGTACAATTCATCAATAGTGTACATTATGTTTATTCAGCTAACCTACTTGAATCAAAGCTCACACATAATCATAAAATACTGAAACGTACATCGATAAACAAGCTAATAATGAGTGTTATCACAGGTAAACATGGTAAAAGGTACTTGGTTGGATCGTAACTGCTTGGCATAGGTTAATGTTTAACACCTGCTACAGATGGATATTTTGTCCATATACAAAATGACGTCAATTTGTACAGACAAGTGAAGCAATCGACGCATGAAGCCACAGCAATCTTTTGTACATAATGCAATTCGTCAACAGATCTTATTACTCTGTGTCCATATATAGCGTTTCGGGCAGCTTTCCTGAGTGGCACGTTTAGTCATAAAGATCATTGCGAATATCTTGCAAAGCTGCCAATATTTGTCATATTTTGTACAATTCTCTTACCCGGAACTTCCCTCAAAATACCTGTTACTAATAAGTTTCTTTTTTTTTCAATTCAAAACTCAACACATGTACACCACGTGCAGAAAAGAGCCCAACCCAGGGGTCTGACAGGACTGATGCAGGATGAGGAATAAATAAAAGATCAGATCCAAGGTGAAATGTTGAAGGTCCTCACCCTGACAAATAGGAGCGGCTTATCGTGCTGTTTGTTGTCATTGCTTTCAACTCCAACCTGCAGGCATATTAAAGTAGGTGTACTTGAAACACATGCATTTGGCACAGAAGTAAAATTTTGTGAACATGCATTATCTACATGTATAGTTTTTTTTTCTCCAACATGTAATGCTGAGTTATCAACATGTGATGATACTGCAAGCTTTATCTACCAGTACATGACAATACTTTGATATATTTTGGCATGATCAAGGTCACAATACATAGTTTGGCATCATTACCGTAAATCAGAAGGCAGTACGGAGGTATCGAGGGAGTCGTTGCTAGCCACGGTGAGCAAACAGAGAGTTCTCAAGCTTGGATCTGTTGGGGTGAAACAGAAAATACGCTAATCTGAAGCTTGCACCTTACTTTTGTGCTATAATTGGAAACCTTACCCCCGTAGGTAACGTATGCAAGCCCACATGTACAACTGACATAACAGTGCAGTATTCTTTTCTTGAGCTCAAATAAAAGACATGTAGTTTTGCTGTCAAATCAAGTACGATCAGAGATATATCACCAACTTTCACAGGCAGTAAAATTGAATGTTCTGATTTTTACTCCCATCCATTGAGATATTTGAGTCAGTATCATATGATACACCAAGCAATAATTATTGTTACTGACCAAAATCCAGCACATGGAGGTCCGAGTGATCCATGAGGTCAGCTTCTGGAGGCAGGAGGCCCGACAGAGCCGACGAGACGGGGCAGGGAGAGGGGCTGGCAGAGTATATAGAGGGGATAGAGATGGAAGAAACTCAGGTGAGAATATGATGATACATGATGGATACAGTGGTCCCTGCAAGATGAGACCTCACCTTCAGCAGGAAAAATGAGGTCTTATCTTACAGGAAGTCTTATTTCACAGGTTCATTTACATGTTAAATTGATCTTTGGGGAACAGAAAAAAGTCTTTACAGACAGGGAAGTCTTATTTCGAAGGTGTCTTATCTTACAGGGACCATACTGTAATACTTTATATGTATTTCTGATTTCGCTGTACATTTGTATATTATATCGATACACAGTTAGAAATATTAGAAATGTAAGATACTGACACGAGACGATATAAGTAACTGTTTACCGGAAAACCATAAAAAATCTGCGAAACTTTTATTATTGCCAACCAAAACGCCAGCTGGAAACAGACCTGGTGCCGCCGAAGAGAAAGAGTCGGTTATCGACGAGACAGACACACTGTCTCCGCCGTGCACAGGGCTGCTCTCCGCTCAGGTGTATGGGTTCCCAGTGGTCCAGAGCTGTAACATCAAGCAAATCATACAGCAATTACAAACAGCTGACGCTGGAACAGTTTCTACATTTTGCTCATGTGGGTTTATACCTGTATACAGTTATCCCTCTCAGATACGACCCCCCTCAAAAAAGAATTCCCCCTGTGTATAGACTTTTCCCTCTGGCGCTAGGACGATTAACAGTTAAATGAAAACCTCTAATAAGACTCCCTCTTTGAGAAGACATCCGAGTGACAGAAATTTTCAGATCAGCATATGCATATCGTACAAGTGTACACAAATATAGTCGATATATATGACTGATTGTATATATGTGTTATCTGTACATGTACATCAATTGGATTTACCTGGGTCAAATCTGAACATGTCTCCAAAGTGCATGTCGTAAATTCCATGATAACCACCGAATATATACATGAATCCATTGTACACAACTGCAAAAGAAATGCATGAATCGGGATAACAAATGTGAGTTATGTAGCAACTTTTAATGAAAATCAATGCAATAATTCATAAATTCATGTCACTGGTCATGAACAAAATTTGTACAGATGCTCTGTCCAGAGCAGGCCACTGACATGCGGAGTGACTACGGCGGCCCATGGGCATGCCTCCGGTGACTTTCGGCTGTGACCAGCGATGCGTTCTCGTGTCGAACACTTGCAGCTCTATGCAGTACATCTCGCTACTCGTGTGGTACGGTCCGGCCTTGTCACTCCGGCCTCCGAATATGTACATGTTGTCCCCGATACCACATGCTGAGTGGAAGTCCCTCCATCGCGGTGGTTTACTGGAACCCTGTGAATCATGAATATTGAGGTATGCATACTTCCTGAGCTAACGGTTTGCATTTGAATGCTTTGCAGAGTCATTGGCCTGTGAGTAGTGGTTTTACACTGATTATTCTGTCAATGTTTCAGATAATCCGATGGACACACTGTGGATAAATATTCTCAAAAAGCGAATCGGTGTGAGACCAAAAATCGTGAAAAAAAAACACAGCTAACAGAACAGTGACACCAACTATAGTGTACATGTAATTTTAGGCGGAATGATTATGTTCGAACACATACCTGGGGTACTATCAACTGCCATGTCATTGTCTGCAGGTTGAGGGCATGGACTTCATTTGAGAATTTTTCAACCTGAAATCGAATTCAAACGTTGAATTTGATGTTTTAGGTCATCAAATTCAAACGTTGTATCACACTTTTTCTATCACATGTGAGGTAGGCTCAAATAATGATGATCATTCACCTGCTCCTCGTATCCCCCAAAGATGTACATGTGGTTGTTGATGACGCAGGCTGAATGACCGTCTCTTGCGCCTGGTTTATCTCCATTGACTGGCACAATTGACCACTGTAGACGACCTGGTCAGGATATAATGCAATGACTCTGATATATGGATATATATGGTGACAGCTAATAAGAGTCAACATTATTCATTTTAGATTCATGAAGACATCAACTCCAGGATCAGCACACGGAAAAGGAAACTGATCAATCTTTGAATGTCATACTTGTGTCGAAGCAGTAGAGTACATTATCTGCTCCCTCCCGGTCATTGCGGCCACCCCAGATATAGGCCTTGTCGTCAATGGCAACAGCCGTGTGTCCATAACGCTGGTAGGGAGTCACAGCGTAGCTGTCGTCATCCCTGGTGGGGACGGGCAAAGCTGACCATTTGTAAGAAACTGCAAGGGAACATGTCGGGCAAATCATTAAACTACTAATGTTGGCGGACGATTTATTTGGCGGATTTGGCGGTAGGGAAAAACCGCCAAAATAAATCGTCCGCCAAATTAACTAGATATATGTTAGGAAATATAAGTGGTTTTAAAACCGCCAAATTTATCTCCACCAAATAGCGTGAGGCTCAAAACCGCCAAATTTAATAGCCGCCAAAATTAGTCTTTTTACAGTAATATATTGGAGGCTTAAGATTAGCAACTTATTATTGTCTTTTGATGTATGTTTTTGTTACTCATTCAAGTCAACCTGTAATAGCTTGTTGAGCATATAAGCAAAATTCTCCCAATGTCCCATCATGTGGATATGACATGCTCGCGAGCACACATATATACAGTCAGGAACAGATACAAATTTGGTAATTGTTATGAATTACCAAAATATGACATTTTAACATCATTTAGAAATTACACAAAAAAGAAACGGCAAAAGTACATGACCATTTTGTGATATTTTAGCAATTACCTATTTTGGTAATTTCAGTCCAATTTTCTTGTTCGGATGCCTTCTGTGAATTGCATGCTGTGTACGGATTGCTGCAAATCTATTGAGAGTACACCTTATGATGTAAGCTTTCTTTTGTCAAGTTTATAGCAATCCGTACACAGCATGCAATTCACAGCAGGCATCTGAACAAGAAAATTAGACTGAAGTTACCAAAAGAGGTAATTGTTAAAATATCACAAAATGGTCATGTATTTTTGCCATTTCCTTTTTGTGTAATTTCTAAATGATGTTAAAATGTCATATTTTGGTAATTCATAACAATTACCAAATTTGTATCTGTTCCTGACTGATATATATTCCAAGAGCTTCAAACCTTTACCTGTGTTAAGGACGTGGATATCCATGGGTCGCGTCACCTCAAAGTCATCGCCTGTGCAGTAGCCACCGAACGAGAAGATGCGGTGGTTGACGACAACGGCGGCATGATTCACTCGCCGTGGCCCGCCCTCCAAGTGAACCGTCCAGCGATGCATGCCTCACTCGCGCCAGAGGTCAAATGTCAAGGTCGGGATCGTTCTTGGTGAAGGGGATCAGCGTTGGGGAGGTGGGTGTACCACCATATGTGGCCCTATTGATCCCAGTTCGTGTTCACTGCATGAAAATCAAACATTGTGTATGTCATGTAATTCAAGATGTGGAAAAGTAGGAGGGAAAGGGCAGCTATGATTCTGCCATGATATATATGTTGTTTGAAATGTTGATTCAATAGGACCAGAAATACATAACGAGAGAGTTACTAGTACGTATTTCTGATAGGACTCAACTAGCCCTGAAAAGGTTCAAAATACCCTTGTAACCATAACAGGGCTGTAGCAATTTACAATTTGCAGTAGATCAACGTCCTTAGTCCGATAGCCTCAGTCCTAGGCAAGACCTGAGCCCAGGGCAGGGTAAGCACCGCTAGTTTACATGGTCGAATAAAGGATAAATATCAACTTCTTTTATGAAATAATTGTCATAACCGTTTAGTTAAATAGGTATATCTGAAAAATTATTTTATAAGTTTTTATCTTTCGTTCGACTGTGTAATAGGGCCCGAACGAGTCGAAATATTCCGGGTATCAGTATGGTCTAACCCGACCCGCCCCGGGTAACCCGTCCAAATATATATCAACGTTTGAACGGGACTCACAGGTGCAATTTGTAAGACATAAACGCCAGTCATCGACCTTTGACACATATTATTATTTCGTTTCGTCTGTGTTTATTTTCAAGTTTGAAACAGATCTTGTAAAACTACTTCGATTTTTTCCGATGATTTCCTTATCTTTTTTTAAATTTTATTAGTGTTTATCGCTAATATTCAATGCAAGAACTATATCTCTATTCGTTTTCGGGTACGGGTAACAAAATTCCGACCCGGGTAATTGTATAACCCGCCCCGAATTCGGGTACCCGTCGACTCGTCCGGGCCTACTACCGGTATCAGTAAAGTAAACTAGCAATGAACCTTCAAGTTAACATGATTCCACACAACTATATCGGGTGTTTGTCTAGGGCCAGGCCAGCCGGGCCTACGTGAAGGATCCCCCCCCCCCCTCATCTAGCCCGTGGTGACCCTCTACATAACAAATAAACATCAGTCATAAAATAGAAGGTCACCAGATGAGTGTGACTGACGCAGTCACGCAGTGGGGCACCTGACCTACTGTGGGGCTAACAGGTCAACATATGAATGTGAAGTACCGAAAAACAAAGATATTATCTGTCATCCAGCACTTAATCTAATTGATATTCGCATTTTTGCTACAAAAATCTACAGACTGACAGAAGCTTTGGACGCGACTAAAACGCGGTCTGAAAATCCAACCCGTCATGACCAATTTACATGAATTGCGGAATGAGTCCGCAACCCGGATTAAGGGGGGGGGGGGGGTGCAGCCCAAGTGACGAAATGCCCTGCGAGTTGTGGTCTAGTTCAAAATTTAAATCTGAAATGCCTGAGGACCCTCTCATTGTAGATGCATGAAACTTCCCAAACTATTTCTCTATGCCATGTAGAAGATTTTTGTTACACAGTTTGACAGCGATAAATGTGCATATTTCCAAAATATGGATATTAATAACAAAATTTCAGGTACATCCTGCACAAAAATTAACAAAGTATTCATGCCAAAAATATTATCACACTGTACAATGGTTATCCTGCTATAGCGCCCGAGTTTTTCTATTTTGTGCAAAATGGAAATATTGATATTATTATCCATATTTTGGGAATATGAATATCTCTGTCAAAATATATCATGCAATTTATCTACACGACATATAGAAATAGTTTGGGAAGTTTCATGCTTCTACGATGAGCGGACTTTCGGAATTTTTCACATTTAAATTCTGAAGTAGACCAAATCTCGCTATTCATTTCTTCACTTAGGCTGTTCCTTAAAGAGATTTCAATTCAGTTTTTAACATGTGTGTGATCTAAAGAAAGCCAATTCTGGAATACGGAGGCTATCCAAATATAATCACTTTGCATTTCAGGTCCTATTAGATCTACTCCTATGACCTTGAGATTTACCAGTAAAGGTAATCTATGTGAACTTCAATGTCACCATGTACGTGTGCGGCATTTGATTGTCTATATGTTCATAATACAAAGATATCTGGGTGCAAGCGTTTAGGTCGCTCAGGCCAATTTACACATTCCGACATTCCAATTTACACGAGTCAGACATTTGGCACTCAAAGTTATCTGAGGTCAAGTTCAAGGTCATCATTAGTTGTGCCATATATGTCTTCCTATATGTTCATAACGCAAACTTAGTCTCTATCTACAAGCATTTCATCTATAGAAGCAAATCTGGGTCTTTTTTTTACCCAAAAATGTTTCGACCTTTCAAGGTCATCAAAGGTCGAATTCGAGGTCACCACACAAATTGCCATTTATGGCTTCCCATTTGAAAATGCCAATATCTAGGCTCTATCTTCAGGCATTCTATGCATATGAGTATAGTTCTGGCATCTCTCATTATGAACGAAAAAAGTGGAAATTTTTTTTCAAAGGGTGACTAAAACTGGCCCAAAATGGATAGTGACACGATTTGGGCTGAAAAAAACTTTTTTTTCGTCAACCCGTTAAAAATTCAAAATGGCCGCCACACGCAGATTGGCGATACAAGGGTAACGAAACATATTCTCGTCAGAGGTATATAGAGGAATCTTTTGAAACAAAAATCTCAAATCTGATCAGACAGTTTTTGAGAAAATGGCCGCCAAAGTCCAAATTTGACCTTTATTGACGAAAACGGCCATCATTTTGAATCAAATAAAATTAAAAAACTGAAGAATACTTCCTTTTCGAATAATTTTAAGGTATCTTTCCTCAAAATTTCAGAAAGATTGGTCAGTAAACTTTAAAGATAAAAATGTGGACGGACGACGACGACGACGACGGACGGACGAAGCGCGCAACGCCACGGCAATAGGTTATTGGACCATATAGGTCGGTAACCTAATAGACAAACAATATGGTCTTCTCTGAGGGCCGAAGGAGATCATCTTGGAGATTATAAATTCCTGTCTGCAAGTGGTACCTATGATGAATTTTGATAAGCTTTTTTTAAATCTAGTTTTCTTCATGGGTATTCAATATTTGCTATCAAAGCTAGCCTGAAAATTGTATATTTACCGGACGGCGGTATAAGTATTTATGAAATATGTCCTGGGGTATGTCCATGATGTGACCTGAGAAAAATTGTTTGTGAACAGGAAAAGTTGAATGGGTTGTATGGTAATGTTTATGTTTACTATTTAGGTTTATCAATATTTTTTTTTCATTCTTGAGGATGTCCAACTTTCAACAAAACAACATGAACTGTCATCATGCTCATGTCATCATAACAATCAAATATAAAATAGGTTATTCATACACAATTTATTCAAGATTTCGTTTTGCATACATACATGGAGGTACATTCCATTGTTGTAAAAAAAATAAAATACTACCAAAGCTTATAGGATTAGGCTTGAGCAAAAAACTACATGATAGTATATTGACATTTTTATACACAATATAGACATATAATACAGAATTACATGCACATTTGATTCAGCCAAAATGCACACGCCCACACACATTTACAGCACTATCTTGGAACTCATCACACAACGAAACTAACAAGCTCACTCGCAGCACTTGTTTATGATACGGACATACTTCATCACGAATACAGGTAAAAGAAATGGCAGTGCATATCAGTGTTAATAACATGGCCGTGTTTTTTTTTCCAGGTCTCAACTCTCATATAAATGAAAATCCAGACTCAATGTGCAATATATAATCATATTCCACATAATGTATCAGTCACCAACTGTGACAATACACTTGCAACAATTTTTTTTTTGCGCTAAATTGACGACGATAGGTTTTGAAACAAAATCATGACTGTATACAGGTATGTATGGATGACGCGACACACATAAAAAAAACACGGCTCAAAAATTAATTTATGAAATTTACAGACTATACAAGCTGCCAGAAAAACTTAAACAATAGCGTATGGGATGTAAATAAATTACGTGTATATTAATATATGGGATATAATATTTTTGCCATCAACATGAATATACAAGATGTATAAATAGCGGGTATTTTTTTTTTTTTGCAAAATATGCACTATTTTACAACAGCTATATGAACTATACAAACGACTACATCACACTTTTAACATACTTTTCTTGTTCTTCCAAAACAAGCACAAAACAATGCTGAATACAGATACTGTATGTTCTCCTAAATTATATAAGGCCATAAATAAGAGTATTTTGTTCAATTCACAGTTTGTTACAACATAAATTTGAGGTGAAATCTGTTCTGTATTTCTTCTTATGTACACAATATTCAAGTTTATTTCTTCAGAGTAAGGCACATTCACCTGAAACATTTTCTGAGATATATATATATATGTATATTTTTTCTCATCAACATCAATTGGTTAGTTTTTTTCTTTTCAAAATAAATCCTCGAAATTAGCTCTGACACAAGGCTCGTGATAAAAAAATAACTGCTGCTATCGACTTTACTCAAGTAACATGGTAGAAGCACAAAAAGTGCTGCAGGACTATCCAAGTATCACACTTACACTGAAATACATTTGGCCTTGCATAGCTATAAATACACACATGTATATATATATATATATATATATATATATATATATATATATATATACCTAATTATAAATATATATTTATGATATGTATATAGGGGAATTGCACAACCATGGCGAATGCCCTGAATGGTCCAGTTTTTATAGCTTCTTCAACCTCCATCACTAATAGCAATGGTCGGACCTGGGCAGGAATTTCATATCTTTTTTCCCTTTTTTCTAAAAGCGGGGGGAGAGATGGAATATGTAGGATTGCAGATGTTCATCACTGATGGTCCATGTTCTTGAAGAACCACTCGGTGAACTTCCGGAGTTGTGCGGCGGCCGTCTGCGCCTCTTCCTGCAGACGCAAGTTGTCCAGTCGCAGGGCGTCGATCTCCTCCTCCGCAGCCGTCCTCAGACGCTTCTCCTGGTGTGCGAGAGAGAGAGAGAGACAGAGATTTAACCTGTTCAAATGCAGTGCTTATTACATACAATTGTGACAAACGCTCTCCAATAAATGTCCAGAAAATATATACTCGAAAGACGAAAGTGTTAACTTTAGAGGTTAGATGTCAATAAATGGTAAAAGATATACTTTAATGAGAATACTTTAAGAAAGGAAGCAACTATAAATCAGGAACAACTTTCCCCACTCGCAATCATTGTGTATATTCATTGTGATATTTCATGAGAATCTTACCTTGTGTAAGGCATCCCTCAGCTCCCTGTTGTCGGCTTCCAGGTCTTGTATGAGCTGAAGGCTTGCGTTGGCACCGGACTTGTGAATGTTGTCTCCAACACTGTTCCACATCGCTCTGCAAAGTTGCCCAAGACCATGATATATCCAATATTTTCCTATCATAATGTACCTATTACGTCAGTGGATTTGACATCACAGCAGTTCTGCAGATTAGCAGTTTTGTTATCGATGATCAGTTGGCAATGAGCAAACAAGACAAGATGCTCTATACTATCAACTATACACACCCTTCACACGAGCGATAACCTCCCATCCATACTAACCTGTGTTCATGACTGGGTTGATCCGGTGATGCCCTGAGGACCGCCCGGGCTGGTTTGGCAGTGGTGAAGATGTCGGAGGCGGAGTTTGTTGTGGTCGCGCGTCGCGGTGTTTGGTGTACGGAGTGCCACTGTCGTCGTTTGTTCGGTGTGCCACAGAGACTCTCGTGAGAGTGAGCTCGGGGCAGTGTCGGCTCAGGCTGGCGTTGAGCTTTCTATTGTGGCAGGGCGAGGATGAAAAGAAAATAATATACATAACAGGTTTATGACTGCATAGAACTATCATTTTGTTTTTGCACCATATTATACCATACTTTCACATATTTTATATACCATGGAGATACTAGTATCTGAAGCTTTATACATGTACCATTAGAACACCCTTATTTGGATATTACATATTTTTCATCATACGATCCACATGACTCATACCTTCCTAGGCGATGTATCGACATGATCACTGCCCCCAAATGACGAATCCGGATCCAGTAGCTTCCTGAGGTCCTCCTGGAAGCTGTTCTCTTGTGGTGGTTTTGCAGGAGAGATGTACGATCCGGAGTGTGGTCTGCCCATGGGCAGGCTCTCCTCAGGGTGCTTGCCAGACTGGTACCTGCATTATGATGGGTACATTATGATGGACATTTAATGATTAATATATGCTGCAAGGCATCTCTAACTGAAATGTGCATACTCGTGAGGAAGCATGAAATATGTAGGATATCCATTGCAGCATCTTTGGACGAATGAGATATAGGCCTAGAAGTTAACCCAATGGCGGGTAGGTTTTTCTAAAAGACACAAGTTTTCTCAATGGCAGAAGCTCTGGCAATTCGGCGGTGTATTACTATCACATTATACTACAAGACACTGAGATGCCTACGCAAGTGAACCCACACATTACAACTACTCACCTTCGAGCTGTACCATCCTCGTTAGGCGGGATATACACGAGCGTCACGGTAGACGCGTTACGCAGGAGATTGAGCATCTGGTCGTGGGTCATGGATGCAGTCGAGTCCTTGCAGATCTCCACCAGGCGACTGCCAGCGCGGAGTCCGGCTGCCCAAGCAATGCCCTGTGGCTCTACATTGGAGATGACGCCTTCGAAATAGACGTGGAACCCGAGCTGGCCCTTGGCATCTTTCTGCATTGTCTTCTCGATCGTCTGTATAGGAAAGAACAGTATTATTAGTATGAGTAATTGTTAGTATTAAAAAATTACCAGTTTTTTAGTATGGTTTTTCTGCATTTATTTTGTTCCCAAATTGCAAAGGAAAAGTACTCTTTCAGCAAGAAAGGCAATACTATTAAGTGATGACACATTATGTATTCAAATTTCATTTCCATGTCTTAAACCTTGTACTAAGAGAGTTTGTGAATGCCAATGTTTACGCTACCAATCTCAAGCTCTGGTAATCATTTCCTTTACTCAGATGCTTACCTCACACCCGTTAGTGACGGCCATCAATCTGTTGACAATCTCGGTGATTTCGCTCGTGTCGTAGTAAGTCTGCAGGAGGATACACTCCCCGTGGTGGTAGTAGATCCGTAAACTACGGAATGAATGCAAAAATGTTGTCACATATCCATACATCAGTTTTATTTTGGACATAATAGACATGCAGTCATAATCCATCCCCGAATAATGCACAAAGTTTCGAACAACAACAAACCTGTTTCCCTGTGGGGTCCAGCCAATCACAGCGCCAGTCGGGACGGTGAAAGTCACTTCCCCAGAGACTGAATCGGCCACAACGAGACTTTCAGAAGCTACCCCGAGGTAGCAGTCAACTTGCGACATCTGACCAAAATCCTCAACCTAAACAAGTAAATAACGATTCCCATCACATCAGTCCATTTATCTTTATAAATTTTGTCACAAAAGCAATTTTTTTCATCTCGTACACCACAAGCAATGCATCCAGCTTACAAGAACATTCCAAACATTTGCCCCTTTGGCGAAAACGTCAGGGAAGGTTCGAGTTTTCGGCTTCTCTTTCCTTCTTCCGCTGCCCAGTGAAAATTTGCCTGTGAAGACGAGAATATATATCTCAGACATTTTACTAAGCATTCACAAAAAAATACCTTTATAAAATATTTTTCATCATTATACCAGTCAGTTATCAGTTATTAAATATTAATTGATGAATTTTAAGAGAAAATTTTTTACAAATACCGGTACAAACCTAGTTTGGATCCTGAGTCTATTGATGTACTTGTGGTGAAGTTAAGAGCCAAATCTCGGAGATATTCTTGCCGGGTTCTCATGGCCATAGCAGCCAGTTTCTTCGACCGGTGCACTGCATTCTCGGCATTGATAGCTACAGCAGGATATTTTATAATTTCATGACATATCCACAAAGTGCAAATACCTCAATTGTCTTTTGGAGATTACAGGTCAATAATTTCACAGACCTTTAGTTAGCAGGAATTCAGCAAACCGTGAAGATTTACTGAACATTACGCTATCGGGGATCGCTGGACCAAAGGGGGGCACAACCTTGGCACGAGACACTGATAAACTACAAATATAACCAGATATGTATGAACACACCAAAGATCGGGTCAAATATTATTTGGGTAGAAAATGGTCAAGACAGTCAATTTTCCATGATTTTGCGAATCGCTCACCTGTATTTGACACCTGATGTGTTCGGATTGTGAGCACGGATGATGATAAAGACATGTTGGAACTGAGAACGAACAGACATTGGTGTGAAAGGCTTGGACCCAGGCTCTTGAAATACCAGCGTCACTATGTCATTGCCGATGTGGCGCTTACGCAGCAACTGAAGTCAAGACCAATGCAATAGTAACATACTGGAAGAAATGTGATTATATGTTTGATCACAAGCATTTTCCTTTATTCTGTATGGAAAACCTCTATCAAATTAAAGTACCTGTTGTTTATTGTTTGGTGTAAATGGCAACATTGTTGATACGTGGAAGATTATTTCGTAGCCGTTCAGCTCTCGATATAAACAGTGGGTCCCTGTCGAATCATCTGTAAAAACAAAACGATTAATTGGTCAATTCTATACCACAAATCCAAGTCAAATATGGAGGTGTTTTATAAGTTTTCTCTTTTTTTGTGATCATTATTTTTCTCTTCATTTTACATGTATCCTGTATACTTGACATATAAGCAGTCAATACAACATCATAATACTAGATTTAAAACTGCCAGGTGAAAAGCAATGCACTTTATTAAAGTATAGAGATGAAAAAAAATCGTACATTTCGTATCAAGTCCTCCTCGATACTTGTCAAATCCCTTCAGCCTCTTCTCCTCTCCCAAAAGTGAGAGAAACTCTTGAAATGCAGGTGTTGCATGTTCTAAAGAAAATGGGGGGAAAAAATACTTATTTTGAGGCCACCAATATTGACACAAGTACTTGAAACCAAGTGCATTACATGGGAGATATCATCAGTCATTCTGGCAATAGCTGTAGGTATTCACCATTATTGTACATGTCTTCTTCAGAGGACTGTCCACTTTTACACAGTAGCACTCCAAACTTATAGCCCTTGAAGATCTGTGTAAGAAATAAATGAAACTAGACATAAAAGCCTATAGGCTTTGTGGCATCCCCCAATTTTTCTTTTCTTTTCTAATGGTGAAACTTGACTGTTATTATAATACATATACCAGGATTATTGAACACAGGTGGGAGTGAGAGTTCAAATTATAGCAGTTGCTCACTAGACAAATGTCCATCAGATATTTGTTTTAATCTCAATAGGTATTAAATGTACAGACATGACAGACATTCATAATACAAGCAAAAAGGAAATTATTCTGGGTTCTGACTAAGTAAAACAATGATAATTTGGTCACTGCATGTGAAATACAGCTAGAAAACAAAACAATGCATGTAGTTTCATCCAGATAAACACAGTGCTGTTTTAACTGAATACAATGAACAATTGACCGGCAAGCAAGGCCCAGGCAGACCTTCAAAGCTGTTATCTTCAGTTTGGGTCATCATTATATAACCACCTATTGTTTTCTTTAGAAAGGGAAGGAGGGCATTGTTCCAACTTGTTGGTGTTAGTATAGTAAACTGACAAATGTCCATCAGATATTTGTTTTAATCTCAATAGGTATTAAATGTACAGACATGACAGACATTCATAATACAAGCAAAAAGGAAATTATTCTGGGTTCTGACTAAGTAAAACAATGATAATTTGGTCACTGCATGTGAAATACAGCTAGAAAACAAAACAATGCATGTAGTTTCATCCAGATAAACACAGTGCTGTTTTAACTGAATACAATGAACAATTGACCGGCAAGCAAGGCCCAGGCAGACCTTCAAAGCTGTTATCTTCAGTTTGGGTCATCATTATATAACCACCTATTGTTTTCTTTAGAAAGGGAAGGAGGGCATTGTTCCAACTTGTTGGTGTTAGTATAGTAAACTGGGGTGAGGGGACAGGAGAGGGGGGGGGGGGGGGGGGAAGAGGGGCAGTGCATACAAGTCACTGATACATTGCTACATTCATATGCAGATTAGACTGGCTGACAGTGGAGGTGGGGGAGGGAGAGGGGGGGGGGGGGGGGGTATTGCCTTATCACAGGCATTACTGAGCAGGGCTCTCATATACTGCACTGGCTGAGAGGGCAGAGCCTAGCCTCATGCTGGACATGCAGGCTGCAGTCAGTGAATACAGTAGCATGGCTCAGTCACAGTATTACATCTGCATGGGGGCAGGTGAGGGAAAAATTCTAAGTCCAAAAAAAAATACACCCAAAAAATTTTTTCCCCCTGGAAATTGCCTGAATCAAATTATGACATTGACAGGAATCGCCCGATTTTTTTTTCCAAAATGGCCGCTGGCGGCCATCTTGGATTTCGGATCTCGACGAAAAACAATAGGGGTTAGGAGCAAAGTATTTCGGATGAGCTGTGAAAATTTCGGAAAGATAGATTAAGGCGTTCAAGAGTTATGATCCGGAAACCGAACGGCGGAAGAAAAAAAAAAAAAAAAAAAAAAAAAAAAAAAAAAAAAAAGAAAAAAAAAAAAAAAAAAACAGACAAAAACATAAGGCCTCCCGATTGAAAAAAAAAAAAAAAAAAACAGACAAAAACATAAGGCCTCCCGATTTTCAATCGGGATGCCTAATGATATACAAACAGCAGACAGTTGCCTACCAAAATGGATCAAATAAAAGACAAAACGCATGTGCATTAATTTAATTCTTACGAATAGGCTATACATGTACTTGAACAGAACTATTCTTGAATACCAAGGTTGAATTATTGTTCATTATAGAATGCATCATAGTGTTTATAACAGTTAACAATAGTAAAACAACAGTAACAGTTCTAATGTTCGGGTGTCGTATAGACCAGGAGCCACAGACTTTTTGTTTGTTTTTCAAGTGTTTATAATAGATGAGAACAGATACTTTCGGACACTAACCCCCTGTTCATCCAACTTCATGAGCTGCTCAGAGGTTTTCGTTGAGGCGGTCCCGAGGCGGAGGCAGGACAGACTGAGATTGGGGAGGAGATGGTCCAGGAGGTCCTTAGGTGGTACCCCTCGAGTATTGGACAGTCGGCTGGACGATGGGATTGCCTCCTCGAGAATCGAACCTCGCATCGTTTGCAGCTGGGAGAGTTATCAAGCACATGGATGTTACAAAATAGATCTCGACACATTAATTTTCAACGTCATCAACTATTTTCCAGGATCAGTTAACGGTAAACATTGTGGAGAAAATCCAGTTTAATAGTTTGCATTCATGGTCCTCGAATTCGCAAGAAAGTTGCTACAAGGCAACTTTTAGGCATATATTCAGCATGTTTAGATGTGCATGAGTTGCAAGTATATATACCTCTGGGGTTCTAACAATGAGCCGGTACTGGTAACAGTGTCCCCCATTCTCCTGTTTGCCTGTTGGTGTCTCACGATCAGATTCCATCAGCTTCTCTCGCTTGATACTGATCGCAACTGGACCCAGATTGTCATCAATGCCAAAGTAGTTCTGGTGATCTGCAGCATGTGTAAAGAATGATTACCACTAAATCTGATTGAACAGAATATCATTCTTGTTACAAGTGGAAATGAAGAATGTTATAAGGTTAAACATGTTGAGGAAAGATAGAAACTGTGCTTACCTGTTCCATTGAAGAAATTTCTGTAGTAATAAGCACCTTGGTCAACATACTCAAACACCAATCCATGACTGGTTATCAGAGCTTGGGGCCGATGGCCATGAGGCCCAACCGACAAATCCAACACGGACACACCATTACAAACAGGCGGCCGCATCAAAGTCTGAGTGTCCATGTTTTGATTGCCTAGCAACTGTTGGACGTTCTTCTGGGCAGTGTCAATGTTGAGAGCGATGGATTTTTGCTCCTCACCACCGACTTCATTCCTGAAGTGCGGGCAGCTCAGGATAAGATCGTTGCTCTTTCCGTCCCCATCGTCAGAGTCCTCGGCTGCCTCTTGTAGGTCCATCACGTTGGAAATACTGGACGCGGCCGAGGCTCCCGTCGCAGTATTCAATCGTTTTGCCAATGAGCCATTGCCATTTGTCACCCCTGATAGTTGACGAAATAACCGGCTAAAGCAGAATGATATACTTTGACAGTCATAGTGCACGAAAGCCTTCCATTTCTGTCTGTCTTCAGGGCGAAGCTCGCTAAATGGTTTGCGATCCAAGGGAAGTACAGAGCTGTCATTAGGGCTCGTCGTGGACTGCTTGTCATGAAGCAGGAGCCCAGCCATATCCGCCGCGACCGACTTTGACGTCTGTTTCCTCTCCTTAGACCGCTGGGACTTGCGCTTCGTTTGGGACCGTATAAATCCATCGCCTACTGTCTGCTGACTCCCGCTGTCTTGCTGAGGACGTTTTGTTTGTGCGTATGCTGGTGCAGTTCCGCCTGGGAAACTTGACGGTGTGCTGCTGAAGGTCGGCGTCTTGCCCCCAAGTACTTTGTGCACCTCCTTCGGCGGAGGTGCTCGCTGATCAGGTGTGGTTTTCTTGCTTGCGTGTTCCTGCACCATGTCGAAGAATTGGCCATTCTGTGGTGCTGAACCTATCAAATCAAGTGACGACGTGCTCCCGCCATGTGGGTGCATGTGTGGAACACCCCCATCTATGTATTCTAGTGAGTCCAGATCTAAACAACTGTTGCTACTTGTTGTGTTATCCGGAGTTCGTCCACTGTCTCCTTCGCCGTCGGAACTTTTCGCTGCAGATCTTGAAGGGTAAGCAGTGAACTTAGTCCGCCGTTTCTCGCTGTATGAATTCCGGATGTCGATGAATCCCGCTCTAAGGTTTTGTGGGTAGTAGGCGTCGCCGCTTTGTCGATTCCGCTGGAAATTTTGTTGGGGACTTGGGTCGTGAGATTGGGTCTCTGTTGGATATCGGTGACTATCAAAGGCGGAGCCATCTTGGCTCAAGCGCAAGTCAACGGGGCGATGTGCACGTTCGGTGGCTATCCCAGTCGAGCCGGTACTGGTACTAGTACTGGGGCTAACTTGGGCACTTCCTCGCCCGAAGTGTTCATCTGGATGCAACATCTCCCCGACATCAGGACCTTAACGATTCTTCAATGTGTGTGGTGATATGCTTTTTCTTGGGTACATCAGTGATAGCTAAATGCATGTGTGTCACGTATGACATCTTGTTTCGAAAATCATACATTCGGTAGTGATGATATTTTTTATATAGTCTATGGAGATCAGTACATTTCTGTTTGCTGTTCAGTTCTTGATCAGGTAGTTATGATGGTAGTCGTTGAGCTCCAGGTAGATGAATCTCAACCCTGATTGAAGAAATACACATAAATATTAGACTTTTGAACTAAGAAGCCATCCAGACTGATACTTCATTATACTAGTAGCACATTCATGAAGTTGAACTATACTGCTTATAATTTATTACTGATATATGCTGTGGCACATAGTCCACCAAAATGCTTTCGTGACTTCGTCTAATAAGTCGAGAGTGAATGTTCAGTGAAGATCTGTTTTTTAAAAATATAATTAAATCATAGATCCATTTATGTAGGTGGCCCAAGTATCATACACTGCGCCTTCATACTACTTGTCCACTAAATGAATGTCATTTAATCCGTCTGTCACCATTTTAATCCTTATTGAATATAGAGGAAGGCGCAGGATATGATATTTGGCCATGTAGGCTAGGATAGGATAAATCTATCATCTCACTGATCAGGATCTGGGACAACCCAGATTCTCAGAACAGTCAAGTCAGGAGCCTAGGAGTAAGACCAAACTTGCACCCCTTCATTAAATACCACTGATACAGTGACTAATCACTAGTTAAAAGATGTTCCACAACGCTATGATGAACCAATGATTATGGTGCTTTGTCGGATTCCGGATCCGCACCTGTGTAGTACGGTACACCTCCCCCCCCCCCCCTCCCAACCGCAAAAGTGATGACTGACTGGATTTCTCAACATTCCAATGCACGGATGGAATCCACATCGCTTTATGTAATTTACTCCATGCATACTTTCAAGCGTGCTCTAACTGTTCCATGCGTATCCCCATTTCGAGATCGAACTTACAACAATTACATAACTAAAACTAAAACTTTCGAACAAGTTTATAACGAGCACCTGTCAGCCTGCAAACCTCTATCAAAACATAGGTCACGTGACCGATATGGCACTCCGGAACGCTGCTGCCATCTAGCGAATATTTTTTATTGATTTTTGGGGACACAATCCAGTAAAAGATTAACAGAGTTGCGTGGTAATAATAAGTCGCCATACTTTTCATCTGGGCGATGTGGTCCTAGAACAACATGAATAGAAAGGACACCATTTTTAAATTGTTTCATAATGTTACCCATTTTACATGATGGAACTCAGCCTTCAACATGTTGGAATGAATATGAAACTACCACAGGAAATGAGTAATGCGTAATTAGGAAACATATTATACAGGGTGGCTAACTCAGTCCTGTGATGTGTCACAATACCCTGGTGTGGTCAAACTTATACAAAATCAAATAAATCAATAAATAAGTAAATACAGCGTCCCAGGTGTTGACTTTCGGTAATATTGAACTTAAACTGAACAATCTGTTCAAAGTGTTCGCTATATGGCCACAACACAGGCCTCCACTCGACACCCAATATTCTTTGTCAACGAGAGTGCCATCCAATACAAAATCGATGACTTTGATCTTGTTATTTTTCAGTTCCGGGGTGTTTCCTGGCACTGGATGTCCACTTTGATGCTAGGACTGTTGTTTCTCCCAAAAAGAATACTCGTATGATATTTTTAATCAAACCGAGCTCTAGCTCTCTTCAAGACTGACTTGAAATATTGCTGCTGAATCAGCATTTTAGAACTGTATGAGTGAGAACTTACTCAGAATGATCGAAACTTCACTGTGATCATTTGTTTCAATGGAAACTGGTTGTGTGGCATCGCACTGGACGTGTACACTGTACACGTACATTCATGGAAGTACACTGTACTGTTCTTTTGATGCCATTGATCGATTTCAATGAAATTATAGGACACTTTAACTTTTATTTGAAATCGTATATTTTGGTCGGGTTTTTTTTTTTTGGGGGGGGGGGGGGGGACACCTTGAACATATTCTTGAACTATCATCATTTAGTGGGAAAGCCTACACACATAACTACTTTAACTGTATGCAAAATATTTGGGTTTGATTGACATCAACTTATGTGAAACATAGATTAGGACCACATATCAATTATATACTATTCTGCAACATAAAATCATTATAATGTGTGAATTGTAATTGATAAAAAATTATCATGTAGTGATTTGGTATAGTCTACAAGGGTTCCTAACACAATCAGTGCACAATCACACTTTGTGTTGTTCTAGCTACTGGATATATGATGTGCATATAGTAATGATTTACACTCTGTTTGTACCCATGATACTGATACACAGTGGAGGTGATTGACTTTACAAGAGTACGAGTCAACAATCATCATGTAAATTGGCATTCGTTCAGCGTAACTAGTTTAGAAATTTTGTCGATACATGTACTCGTGGTTCCACGCGATGGAGAGCAGCAGCTACAGTAGTTGCCCTTACAGCTACCGCACTTCACAAACAAAAGCACGTGGTCGCGTGTCGGGCAACAGGTGTTCCAAGTCGCACAACTTGGTGTGGTCGCCACTATCATCACCCCGCGCATTCCATAGCCTCACCACAGGGGCCGCATATACATCAATGTATTGTTCAATATATTAACATACCAGCACATGCAGTTAAAGTGAGTTTCAGTATTTATACATCGTTTATGGAATACAGGTCAACAACTCAGCATCAGCCACTTGGGGGATACCGTGGCAGTATTAATACTGGGTGTATTGATATTACTATAGATTTCGAGATGTTTTCGCTCAACTTTAGACGCGGAACTATCAAATCGTGGAACTTTGTTTATTCTCAGTTTTAAGCGATTATTGATGATAGGAAATCGATATAAGGACATAATAATCGATATACTGGCCCACGACATGCAGAGATTAGTCTAGACTGCGATCGAAGGGGTCCAAATCCAAAGGATGCTGTCACTGATGTTATGGCATATTTATCTATCACTCGCGGCTTGTGTACTAGGAGTATTATGGATTTACAAAACTAGAAAACGACAGGTGCGTTGCAATCTGAATTTTCAGAATTTATTGTTGAATGAAATCGAATATTACACAATGTTCAATTTATGTGTGTTTTACATAAATTAGTGATTGGGGATTAATTGATATATTTTCATGCACTTCAGCCACCGAGATACACGTCTAAAGACGTTCTCGAAATTATACAAAACGCAAAGGTGAGCAATAAAATTATCGAAGTCACATAATAAGTAGCCAATATAAATTGCAATGCTTCAGTCCATATAAATGTAAAGTTCGGCGACCCCACGATAAAGAGGTATACCCCCTTACTGGAGTGTCAGCGAATGTCTTATAATCCTATCAGCACGTTGTCGCCGAACTTTACATAAAAATAGATGAAAGTTTGTAATTTACTAATTATTGGCAGCTATTTCCCGTGGGGACGGCTCACAAATGGAGCTTGTTCAAAGTTTCAAAGGATCATAGAGTCTGGGAGACGAATCTCAAACCTAGCAGTGACTCATCCTCGACAGGAAGCCATGTGATTCCAACGTACGGATGTTACAGCAAAATTAACTGTTCCTCGCAGGTATAGATCGACATATTCCACTGCCAGTATTGACAAATAACATCTCTTGAATAACACGATATAGTGACAATTGTGCTACCAACGGCCGTTTCAGACAATATTGTGACATATAGTATGTAGCCACTGGTAAACATATCACATGTTATCGGCGTACTGTGAAAATGATCCCTTTCACCACCAGGCTTACTATTCACATAATTAGCACAAAAACTTGTTTTGAGATATTATTTCCATTTACAATGCTTTGTGACGTGTGCATATGATACATTTTCATTATTACACACTCTACAACAGTAATACTCATAGTGGTAAATTGTGTATACTGGTCACGGCACCGAATGTGATTCTTTGATTTAACAGGCTGTACTGAAGGTTCTCATAGACGTCACTACATTCTCGGAGTGGAGGACACTGCCATGGACTGTCACTCAGTTGACAATAAGCGGGGATCAAGTCCCAGTAGAGAGACAGAACGACGCGCCCGTCCAGCGAGACACCATCAGCGGGAAGCAACACGTCCCTGGCAGCAACAGCAGCAGACACACATGCCTCCAGGCGCTACGTCGCTGGCTACCCAAGAAATACACTGTGGACAGAAATTATGAAATATACAGGTGCATATCACCAGAAACCCATTGTGCATTTCGAGAAAAAAATTGAAACATTTCAGTGTAACTGTGCATGTTTTTTGGCCATCAACTTAGGGTATGGAACAAGGAAGACAACGGCTGTTGCTGGTTGCTCGAGTTGAATTCGGAATTACAACAGTGGTTGTTTTATCTGGCACAACCTGTCGAAAAATGGTTTGGTAGGTTTCCCACACAATGCCATATTGCGGTGTCTATGTTGTTATATAAGCTAATTTTATCGGATATTATGTTATGTTCCAGAGAAAGGCCAGTGTTTGTTGACAGTATCCTACAGTTCAGGGCATCCTGGATTTAACGCTGCTAAGGTCCCAGCCGATATTCTTTCCGGACTTCGAAGTCACATTCTCTACCAAAAAGTTCAATGCCCTCCTTTGTTGAATCTCAGTATAATCAATGAAGATGATTCAAATGGAACCACACAAGAGCCAGAGTCCAAAGAACAACCCACAAACGTATCAACAGCTTCATCCAAGGCTCGCCTTCTCTTTGAAGACGTTCTGTCAAAATTTAGCAAACCTCCAGAAGAGGGGAAGTCTGAACCCAAGTTGCTCACGAGGTTTCGAAATCTTATCGAAGAGAAGAAAGAATGGTATGAAGAGAAAAAGCGAATGGCCGCCATAAAACAGGCAGAATCCGACACCAAAGCTAAAGAAGAAGTTGACAGCATCCTGGATGACAGCCAGATCCTCGAAGACCCTTCCGATGCCGAAAGTGAGATCATCTGCGAGGATGACGACGATGAGGAACCACTGATCATCGCCTCGCAGCTGCGGAGGCGACCGCTAGTCAAAGCCAAGACCATAGACTGGGTTGAGAGCGTCGAGCCGGAGTTTGACGCTGGGGTGCAAGAGCAGGAACAGGAGCAGCCGGCCAGAGGCCTCCAGCCGGTGGCGAGCGTCCCGTCCTTCGGGGAGAGGATCAAGCGTCGACTGCTCGAGGTACAGAGGCGGCGGAGTCTGGACAGTTCGCTCACGAGCAGCGACGAGTACAAGTCGCCGCCGCTGTCCGGCCAACTCCCGAACGTCAATGAGCGAGCGGAAGTCCCGCCGATGGGTATGGTTTATTCCATTGATTAATTAATTTAATGGTTTATTCCATTGATTAATTGACATTCATCTTTCATTTTGATTTTCACGCTCCAGATCAAAATGCCGTAGAAAGTGACCTTATGGAGTCTGGGCGGGACACCTGTGCTGAACTCTTGTCAATGGTAGGTCCCTAAGAATCAAAGTCCACACTCCGGCACTTACTAAATAGTTGAATCTCAAACGGACATTTCTCCAATGACCTTTCGATATTTCAAATAGAAATCGAAGATAGCGAATATCGATATCAAACTGCCGTACGACCAGCAAGCTGCCAAATCTGGTGGATGGATGTGAGTATCACATATTCATCACAATATCTTACTAGTATATCTTATTACCGGTACTCTACTTTGTACTAGGAATGCAATAGTACTACTCTGACATTCTCCCGAGTTGCAATGTTGTTTCTGCAGCTACTGCGGGCTGGAGAGGGAAGTTGTCATTTTGAGGAAAGTGTACGAAGAAGGGGGACCAATTCAAAGGTACATGTATTCTATTCTATGTGAAGTAGTAAATTATAGCAATACCTCTTCGTTATACTTCTGAAAAAATTGTGCAGCATGGAACGACGTTTCCCCCTTTTCTAGTTACCTGGGGAAGGGAATTATACAATGCCCACCAAAGACAGTCTTTGAAACTCTGAGCAACCCAAGAACGAGATTCACGTATGATGATATGCTCAAGGTAGGTGCAAGTTTTATACAAACATCAAATTCAAGTGTCGGTCTGCATTATTTATATTCATTGTACTTTCATACATTTATCCCACAGAAAATGGATATTCTCAAGGAGTTTGACAATACTTTAAAAATTGGTGAGTAGCCAAAAAAATATGCATATTACACCAACTTTGAAACTGAAATATCTTTACTTTGGAAAAATACGTAATATACCGCTTTAATATCAGCATCAGATCGAGTAATGGACATTGTCATATCTATTTTGGTGTCTTTTCGCATCAGTGTTCATCACTGTCAGCTATTATTCAATGTAATAAAAATGCCAAAAAAATTGATGATCTCGTAGAAACTTAACGTTTCGTCATAACGTTCACCGCAATATCTGTTATTCCTGTATATTGTATGGCATTATGATACAACAGTGTTGATGCCGGATCAGTTGCTGAACATGATATCTGACACACGCGTTTGCATAGACATATATAGTCTTAATTTCTGCATTTAATTTCAAATTGAAATTTAATTATTATTAGTGAGGACTGGGGATAGATAGTGTACTGTTACCCAAGGCCTATCCAGCTATCATTGTAACAATTATAACAATTGTATCATTGTATGGTGACAGTGTACGGGTACCAAGAAATCTCTCAGCTATTCATATTACTTTTGTGGTGACAGTGTATTGGTACCAAGCAGTCTCCCATTTATTTATATAATTTTTGTGGTGATAGTGCACTGGTTTCACAAGGTATTCCAGTTTTTATAATAACTTTTGTGGTGACAATGTAGGGAAAGTACGAGGTCTATCAGCTATTCAATAACTTTTGTGGTGACAGTGTACTGGTACCACGAGGTCTCCCAGCTATTCATATAAATCATGTGGTAACAGTATACTGGTATTAAATAGTCTGCTATTTATTTGTATAACTTTAGTGGTCACCGGGTACTGATATTACGAGGTCTCCCAGCTATTCAATTAACTTTTGTGGTGATAATGTACTGGTACCACGAAGTCTCCCAGCAATTCATATTACTTTTGTGGTGACACAGTACTGGCACAAAAAGTCTCTCATCTACTCAATTAACTTTTGTGGTGACAGTACCACGAGGTATCTCAGCTATTCAGTTGTTCAGCTATTCAACTTTTGTGGTGACAGTGTACTGGTACAACAAGCTCTAAAAGCTATTCAATTAACTGTTGTGGTGACAGTGTACTGGTACAACAAGCTCTAAAAGCTATTCAATTAACTGTTGTGGTGACAGTGTACTGGTACAACAAGCTCTAAAAGCTATTCAATTATTTGTTGTGGTGACAGTGTACTGGTACCACGAGCTCTAAAAGCTATTCAATTAACTGTTGTGGTGACAGTGTACTGGTACCACGAGCTCAATAAGCTATTCAATTAATTTTTGTGGTGACAGTGTACTGGTACTACGAGCCCTAAAAGCTATTCAATTAACTTTTGTGATGACAGTGTACTGGTACCACGAGCTCTAAAAGCTATTCAATTAACTGTTGTGGTGACAGTGTACTGGTACCACGAGCCCTAAAACTATTCAATTAACTTTTGTGATGACAGTGTACTGGTACCACGAGCTCTAAAAGCTATTCAATTAACTGTTGTGGTGACAGTGTACTGGTACCACGAGCTCAATAAGCTATTCAATTAATTTTTGTGGTGACAGTGTACTGGTACTAAGAGCCCTAAAAGCTATTCAATTAACTTTTGTGATGACAGTGTACTGGTACCACGACCTCTAAAAGCTATCCAAGTACCTTTTGTGGTGACAGTACCACGAGGTCTCCTAGCTATTCATAGAACTTTTGTGGTGACAATGTACTGATACCACGAGCTCTACAAGCTATTCAATTAACTTTCGTGGTGACAGTGTACTGGTACCACGAAGTCTCTCAGTTGTTCAAGCGGGAGTGTAGAGACTTCTGCATCCTGCAACACGACCAGATCGAGGGCAGCAAGTATGTCATCAGTCTGCGCTCAATGTCGTGGCCCGGCTGTCCAGAGAATGACGACGTGTCTCGGGCAACGGTAAAATTTATCACTATCTTACTTCGAAAGTTAGACTCACTTTATTTTAATGTTAAGAACATGTGTAGATCTACTGAACCGAGTGGATGTAGGTTATCTATCCATTCAAATCCACTTGCACATCAAATATACTCGCACATTATTTGTTGTGATGTTTGTTGTGATAGTGTGTCATATTTAAAAAAAATATATACAATTTATAGGCATGCAGCGTTATAATTTTTTTTGTTTTCATTATATAAAAATGTCTTTTCGTTAATAGCTACATGCCAGTGGATGGATAATTGAACCTGCCCCGAAACAAAATCAGCTACATTCCATGGTGACGTACATAACACAGGTAGGTTAATTACAGCTGGTGCATAGAGTTCTGATGAGACTGGTATATAGGTTCAACAATCTGAGAGGATGACCGAGTTGAATAACATTATTGAGTCAGATCCACCTTTATTATGGAGGTGCTTCCATATATGTAGGCCATCATATTTTTTATGAATATAAAAAAAATTGACTATTACTCTTTATTTGATTCCTAACGTCGGTCACAACATTGCTTTTTATGTCCTTGCTGCCATAGTTCATTTCTAGTGAGGCAACCTGTTGTAGATGATTTACAAGATTTGTATAATGTTTTCCATCTGTGAAGATGGAGCTCGGACATAGCAAAACGAACAGTGGCTACTTGGTCGAGGAACTCGCCGCGAAACAGCCACTCAGCATCGCCTTCCTGCGCCAGTATCTCACGCCCACTTCCAACGTGCCCCGCCCCATCGGAATCGGACCAATCAGCGCTCCCGCTGGCAGAAGTGGGCGGGGCGAGTCCGTCGTTCAACATAACGCGAGTAGAACACTGGCTTCGCTCAGCGCACAGTTCCAACCGGGCTCGTCTGAGAGGCGGGAAGTATTGGAGAACCCACCAATCACATGCTGACGAATGCATGCCGGGATTTTCGCTCATCACAAGACATTTACCAATTGATATGATTTGTTTGATTTTGATGGATGTCCTATCGTCAGTTCAACTGATTTTGACCCTGATTTATAGGCTTGTGCTCCTGCATATTAGGTTTTCTTCAGGCATGTTACGTGAAACTTTGCTATGTATCCATACTCGCACTGAATCAAATTCAGTGTTTTGAGTTGTCATTTGGTAGTCAAATCCATGATGTATATACTGTCCAATTTACTTGTACAATAAACCCAATGTTTTATCTGACTCTTGGTACCGTGAAGGGTGTTTGTACTGCCTGTTCTACATGTTGTGTAATGCTCTCTAGCCCACCTGTCCTTGTGTAATTCTGGAAACTATCTCCTCCATCCAGGGGCCACTTGGTTTGTAAACTTGCTACAAGACAAATAATTTCCGACGACCAGGTGGCATGTTCAAACCAAATGTGTTACTGAAATGGAGAGAAGATATATCAAATAACCATTTATTCATCATACCAACAACGTGGAACAAACCCAACGGGCACACCACGTGAAAACCACGTGATAATCTGGTGGAAAGTTGGTTGACTCGTCAGACATGTCTAAATCACGTCATTATGACGTGGTTTTGTTCAGAGGTTAAGACGTGCATATATACGGCACAATAAGACGTCTGTACGACGTCGTTTACATGACACTAAGCAACGAGTATCTCGGTCTTCGAGAGAAGAGATATATTTTATTAATTTATTTCAATTTCATTCCGCACTGAATACCTCATACTTTTAACCGATATGAATTGAGACTTGAACTATTCTACGTGTGTAGCCCACATGTGATCCTGTGCAGGTTTAATAATAATAATAATAATATTAATAATAATAATAATAATAATAACTGTTCATGTTATAACATGTTTGCATAGTAGATTTTTCGAATAATAAGTTATTAAGTTTGAAAAACTTTCTGTATTCCTGCCATGATGCAATGCTGAGACATTTTCACGTGTAGCCTGCTTTCACATGCCTGATTAATTAATCCAAGCAGAAATACATAACGAGAGATGTATTTCTGATCCAAGCTATTTGTTGAGAGAAAGACCTGCGAGCCCTGATCCTTGACGGCGGGTGGATGGTGGGGGGTGGGGGGAGAGCATAGTGATGGAGATATTGGGCGGGTCAGGTTCCTGGCGAAATTGGGGAAACCACAAGCATGCTGTGCGGTTCGAAGTATGGCAGTCAACTTGTGAAGGATTAGTGTGTGGCTGGGAAACAAATTTTGGCTCTTGACCCGACAAGGTGGTGGCGAGTCGAATACTCAGTGTTTTCGAAAGTTTTCAGTGGACATTCATTGTTCAACAGTTCAAGATTTATACTTCTCAAGTGGATAATACTGAATTGAACCAGGAAGCAGGTGAGTTTTGCATTATTAGCTATGATTATTATTATGTATATACATGTGAACCGCATGGCGTAAAAAACAGTGAATGTTAAACAGTTGAATGTATGTATGAAAGTTGTGTGTTAATGTACACAGTGCGTATAACTTAATCGCGTACATCTTCGCAAAATGTGAAAAGTGAGTGTACTGTATGGTTACTCAAAATTATATTGAATGTTCACTAGATCTAGCCGAATTAACGTTCTAAACAGGGATGGACTCGATCTATTCGGGACATGATTATAGGGTCACTTTCCCCGTGAAAATTTCGATACTTTTGCCAGACATTACTTACTTGCCAGACCTTTTTTTAATTTAGTCATTTTCCTAATTTTTTTTCATCACTTTTCACAATTCTGCGAGAATGTCAAGTTGAACAGTTGTTGAAAGCAAGAGGCCAAACATTTGTATTTCTCCACTCAACAAGAACTTTCATTTTCGATCTTTTAAATTACACATTTTAAAAATATTTAGTGTAAATCTACTTCAGAATTTGAATTTGCATTCATCAGGGAAACCGTTAGAGCTAGAACATATAAAATACACTCTCTGATAAAATAGCTGGAAGACACCTTTTGCATGTATCTGAAATAAATTAATCCCATGGGTGACATTATTTAGCCCCACAAGCATGATCCAGTGGAGCTCCGGGCCGGTCCGTTGGAGCCTTGCAGATGATAACCAGAGAGCATTTTGTGTGAACTTCTCGCTTCCAACACTCACACCCCCACCCCACCCCTCCTTCCCTCCCCCACTCCGTCATCCTCCCTCCCAACTCTAATAATTGATGCACGATGCTATCGCTTACGAAAGCACGCTGTGTACATGTACTGATCGAGATATTGCCTGCATGTGGTCGGCCTGGCTGCACAAGCTCAAATCACCCCCCCCCCCCTTACCACCACTACACAAATTTGTTGATTGATATCTGATGCTATCACACAAGGAAAAGCAACAGGTTACTGAGAGGTAGAGTGCATGTGTTAATAGCCCGACATGTAAGATTGATCCTGATCCATGGGACGTCTAGTATCACGCCCTATTTAAATGCTATCACTGCGTATCAAGACAAAGAAGTCAAAAAGAAAAACAAACAAACAGACAAAACAGATTGGGCAGTATGATAATTTTGATTAATAACTAACAAATCAGTGTTCATTCGGGAATAATAATTTCTGGTTTATATCCTAGAGAGCTATAATTTATATTATCCGCAATTTTCCCTTTACTTTAGAAAGTGAGTATTGTTATTCATGTCATCATTTTGTTATTTTGGTTTCATATATATATATATATATGCATTGGATTCACACTAATAGAATGTAATATTTGTGATATAGCGATTGATTTATATCACTAGTTGGGACAGGTACTTCTAAGTTATTATTGTTAAAAAAAAAAACCGACATGCAGTAGGCTCCAGCAAAATGCCATTAAATATATTTAATATATTTTACCCAATTATCAAAACACTTTTTTTTCAAAATTGTGCATGTAGTGTGAATTTATGTGTGTGATAATGTATGATTATTTTCGTTGTGTGTATGCCCAGAATTGGAATTTCCTTTTTTTGTATAATATAATTTTAATCGCACTGTAGCAGAGGACAAGGAATTTCGAGATACCTTGGTAACTTGAAATTTATTTATATCTGTATGCTGACACTTGGGCTGGTTTGTTGATAATTTTTTTCGAATGCTGGTGCTCATTATACATTACAGGTTGCCAAATGCGTGTCCGTGGGGGGCGTGGACATGAAGGACATGACCAGCAATGTGATGGGAATGTAAGTACATACTACCATGTACTGAACACAGTGCATGTGAACCAGTTTTCTTTTGTCATAATATTATTACACAACAATGATATATGTACACATTTCAAATACATGTTTGAAATATGTTCACTCATATTGTTATGATAATGATTTCAGGCTGATGACAAATGGACTGATGTCCAACCTTAACATGAAAGGGCAGAGGGGGAAAACAGCCTTCGAAAACTCCGCTCTATGCAAGGCCATCATAGGTATTTTGCATGACTGTAGCCTACGATGAATTCTCTAATGTACATACATGTATGTGAATGTTATCCTAGTGGTGAATGAATTTATGCTGACGAACAAGAATCTTGAGACAATGAACATTCATTAATAACCGAATCATAAAAAATAATATTTTTGTTTTTCGTTTGTTTCAGCCAGTTTGATAGCAAGCCATCGGAGCACGGAAAGTGATGCCCGCCGTTGCATCACGTCGGTTTTAAAGTATGCGCCCACCAGGAAAGGAGGCTCCAGAAGAAAATGATTTACATGTATAATGTGTTAAAATAATAAATGATTGCATTACAGCTATCGGGTATGTGTTATATCCATTCAGGTCGGTCAAACTGGTCAAAATCTCAGAAGATTGGACCAGTTTGTAGACGTGTTTAAGACGTCATATAAAGACGTCTTGAACACGTATTTTAACCATGTCATAACCACGTGATTAGGAGACGTGATTTTCACGTGATAATATCACGTGATTTTGATTTGCAAATACAACAAGTTAAACACGTGAATGATACGAGTTGTATCCACGTCTTGTCCACGTGAAATCAACCAGTTTTGCCCGTTGGGAATATATATACCACTCAAAGGATTGTTTTGAAACGTTATTCGATTATACTACGGGATACTATACACACTTTTTTTTCTCAGCATTTTGTTGTTTTATTTTTAACTGAAAAATTGCCATTCATTCATGGGAGAAAATTTAAACGTCTACTTCTCAAAGACCACTGCACGGAATCTTTCATAACTTGTTTAAAATGTTCATTTTACGGACTGGTTCCCACAAGTTGATTTTTGAGCAATTTTGATTTTGTCGTTGAATTTCTCCATTTGGAAAATTTAGCATTCACTTATAAAATGAGAAAAAATTCAAACGTCTTCTCCGAGAATAATTGATGGATGTTTCAAAACTGGAAATGATGTCTGTTGTTATTTTTTTCCGATTTGGAATATTGCCATTTACTAATAAATTGAGAAGAAGTTTCAACTTCTCCGACGAGACTACTAGAGGGAAATTTGAAAGTATGTATGTTTATACTATGGGATAGTCCCCACAACTTGATATTGCCAGAATTTTGAATTTCTAAAAAATGCTTCTATTTTACTTTATTTATAACGGGAGAAATTTCAAACGTCTTCTCCTTCAAGACAACTATTATTGAATCATTTGAAATTTTGTATGAGAGAACCCCCACTGAAACTGATATATTTAGAGTTGAATTTTGACAGGTGAATTCTTCCGTTACGTCACGATTGAAAAGTATTATATAATGCTATGAAACATGAATGGTTGCAGATACAAGTGACATTTGTTTTATGGAGGGTACGGAGGATGTCACATCAAAGTTTAAATGGTCAAATTCGCTTGCTATATCTTTTGGTGACTTTTATAGTAGTCTTTATAGGTGACACTCTTGTAGACAGAACCTATAATAAAAGCATGACGATAATTAAATATATAAGTAATATGGAGTCATATATTTTGGTACGTCATTCGGTGGACTGATTTGAACTTGATTACCCAAATTCAAGGTTATGTCCATCAAAAAAATTTCTTTCAAGACAATACTAGAGATGTTAATTGTATCGCCTGAACGAAGTTCGGCGGATACTATGGATTTTGTCTCCGTCGCGCCGCCGCCGCGTCCGCCATACAGATTTTCTTGTTAACGCTCTACAGGTTGCAAATCTTAATCGATTCTAATAATTTTTTTATACAGACATATTTTATGGTAAGACACCGATGCCAATCGATTTTATACTCAAATTAGCCTGTTTAACACACATGGTTTGTGAACGCTCCACGGGTGGGATTTTCCAATGAATGATAATGAAATCGCATGAAATGAAATGATGAAGGCTCGATGAAAACGACAGTCACACGAAACCCATTTTATTTTTCAGAATGATGAAAAGAATATTAATTGGTTAACAGGCTAACTTATTACGACCCTTAAAATATCCACTTTGACATCCGTGGTTGTGTGATCATACCAATGCCATGTACTATGAAAGCAAATGGCACTGGATACTTATTCAGAAAAGAGAACTGATGTTTTTTGGAGAGAACAGAGCAATACTACCAAATAAGTTAACACTAGTTTTACTAGTTAAATCTATTATTGACCACAATAAAAATAGCTAAGACGAGAAACATTTAACAATGTAAAAGTTATGTTCAGTAGAGATTTCATATGTGTAACCGAATAATTATCATTAGTTTTACTAGTTAAGTCTATTATTGACCACAATAAAAATAGTCAAGACAAGAAATATTCATTATTGGGCTCAACAAGGTAAAAGTTCTGTCCAGTGGAGATTTCATGGTTGTAACCGAATACGTTCACATCAATTTTAAGCTTAGTCTATTATTGACCATAATAATTAGTTAGGTCAAGAAACGTTTATTATTGGGCTCAACAAGGTAGAGGTTCTGGTCAGTACAAATTTGATGGTTGTTGTAAATAATGGTCATACTATGAAATATAATATCAATTTTTGCTACTTGACTCTATCAATAGTTTAGGGCTGACATATGGATGATAAGGCTACGGGGGATATACCCCAGCGGTCGTACGCGACCGGAGAACGTCTAGTTTCTCATATGAATTTCGTTTTATGGATAATATGATATACTTTTATTATTGATTTCAACCTATGAATTTGTCCATGTGTTATGGACGATTCACAAATGATAATTTAATAATGATATAGCTTATACAATGTAATCTGCCGATGGACTGTTGGGCCCTCGGTCATAGCTGAATTTCTGGCACAAAAATGTTTCTCCGGTAACTTTCTGGCCCTTGATTTTGCTCCAATCGAAGTATACATGTAAACTCGATTAGATAGATGCGAGGTCATCATACCATTAGATTATCGAGCCATATGGCTATGGATATCCTAATATCATATTGAGCAAATATCAGGCGTGCATTTTACTCCACATACTGACACATGGTGCAGAAACGACTTGAGGATTCTCTCTCTCTCTCTCTCTCTCTCTCTCTCCCTCTCTCTCTCTACCCTCTCCACATTCAAGTTTACAGTACACACTTTTTTACGAGCACCGTACGTGCCTGAGAATGTCAGACTCACTTTGGCTTATACCAAGTCCACTCTAAATCGTACGTATCAGCGAAACTGCAAACAGTAACCGATATCACTTGCGGTGTATTGCATCCTTATCAGCAGAATTATTTATGCATTTCTGCTATCAGGCTTGTACAACCCATGGCCTAGATGTAAAACCGGAACCGAAATTAGGAACATAAAACGTATTTGATTGCGTCCTGAAACTGGTATATATCACAGTTGTCGAAATACCGACAAAGCAACTTGATCGTACAAAAAACAGACAGTAAGTAGCCTACTTCTAACGACCCTATAACTTCCTACATACACAGAAGTATTGGTTTGCCTATGTATTGATAAATATGAAGTAACTTCTTGAGATTGAGTGGCAATAATGTTGTAGCATGATATATTTTGCAAGTGATGGGCCTGGCTTGGTGATCATCGACGTTGGGTTCAGTGTTGGCCTGTATGTATTTGGTGTTGTATGGAGTAATATTAATGTGCAGAATATGCATGAAAAGACAACCAATTACTCCATATTGGTGTTGTATGGAGTAATATTAATGTGCAGAATATGCATGAAAAGACAGTTTTAAAACAATATATTTTGGTGATTTGATCAATTGGAACCCACAATTCCATCCAAACATTAGAAAAGTTAGTTATATCATTTCGTTATTCAGGATTTCATTTCTATCTGCACCAATAACACCTATATTTTGTTGAATCGAGGGTTGTAAGGCTGAACCACATCAGAATTAGCTAGGGCATTTCGGCATGAAATGTCCTTAGGTTTTTTTCTCAGGATTATTCTTTCTTCTTCTTTCTATTTAGGTTACCGGACAGATAACCTATGCGTTGCGTTCGTCGTCCGTCCGTCTTATAGTTTACAATCGATTTTTTTTTTAAATTTTGCACAAAAATGGTTAAAAAGTATTTCAAGAGGGAGGCATTTTTTATTTTTGCAATTGTTTTCAAAATTTTTGACGAAAAACCATTTTTAGCTTACCGGCCCATATGGGCCGATAAGCTATTGTCGTGGTTTTTCGTCCGTCGTCCTCCCGTCGTTCGTCCGGAAAATTACCTTTTTTGCCTTGATGACTTTTTCTGAAAATTAACTAATACCCTGAGACGTTTTTTTCGATTATTTTATTCAATCGTTTTTGGCGATTTGGTTGCCATTTTTTTTTTATGAAAAATGGCAAATTTTTGTACTTTGATGGCCTTTTTCTCAAAACTGTCTGACACCCATTTCCAGCAAAAAAAAAATGTTTTAGCCATTGGAAAATTTTTGGGACCTGGGAAATTTCACCCAATTTTTCCTTCAGAATGGGAGCTGTGCGAAGTAAACTCATAGAACACTTCAAGATAGATCCTATGTATTGGCTCATTTAAATGGGAAATCATTGCGGTTTGAATGGTGACCTTGAATATGACCTTGAATGACCTTATAAGGTCCAAACGACCTTTTTTGTCGAAAAAACGATTCTTTTTGTCTTTGATGGTCATTTTCTCAGAATCTTCTCAGACAGTTTCCCTCAAAATCATGTATAAATTATACCTTTGTGATGTGTATAAGTTTTGTTGCCTTTTGAATCGACGGGAAAAATGTCATTAACAAAATGTGAAAATATGTCATTAACACGACACCTGATGATATTTTTTTCTGGTTTCATTCTATTCCTACACTGTATATATAGTTTCAGAAGTGGTCACATATTTCTTCCGAAAAAAATTCATTCCTAAATAAAATGAAATTGAATGTCCCTTATGCATGCATGTTATGTGTAAGCTTCTCAAATACTACAGCAAATTTCATATATTCTTTAATTTGTTTTGCAGGAAAAGCATTCGTTTGCATGCAACAAGCATTCGTCATGACGGAGTTGGCTAACACCGTATTCAATGCGGCTCAGACCGCCATCAGCGCCATGCAAGCCGGGTACAACGTCTCGTGTACGACTCGCATTGTGAACGACACGGACTACCATATGACTAACCCCGTGCTGAAAATCCACAACGGATCTATTGCCATACCTCCAGATGTGATCCAGGTTGTGTTTGCCAGCCTTGATTATCAAACCATGTACTAATTTCAATGAAATCGCTGTACATGTAATATTAGCGAATTAGGGGAAGGGAGGGCAAGATGGTGTTGTGGACAAGATAGTACAAAGTATTATTGTGATATCTTTTCCGGTGAAAAACCTTCATGATATCTTGCTTCGTTCCACCACCTTGCCCTACTCTCCCCTTCTGATGTTAAGTTATCACTGCCATTGACAAAACTTACATTTAAACGCCTACCTGAGCCTATCTCCCATCTACTCCCGATCATATAGCCTAGGGGTGGCGGCGTCGTGGGCGCTCACAAGACTGCGTTCTCTGTCTTCGGATGCGGTGCTACCGTCACGTGGGACATAGACGAATACAAGTTTGAGATGAATTTCGGGATCGCTGGCGGCGGCGTCTCCTGGGTGAACCCTAACCACTTGAAGCTCACTTTCTACGACAGCAAGTTCAGTGAAGTCACTTCGATCAGGAGGACGTTCTGTTCGGACGCTGCCCTCCAGCCGGTCACCGTCACCGCGGGTGACCTCATAGCCTCGGGAAGTATGGGCAACACTGACTGCGCCGAGATCCGCATCACCATCCGATATGATACATAAATTATTGCCATGCTTGTCACATCAAACGTAGGCCTAGCGGCTATTTATCAAATCCACACCTCTCATTTCAATAATTATTATCACTTGACTTATTATGGTTGGCGATGGTAATAAATTTACAGCTTGGAAGTTGGAACAGAGGACCGATCAGTTTCTGGATGCTAGGCACCTTTTACACGTACGTTTACCAGCAACCAACATTTCGCTTCAACTCAGCTTGTCGGTTATATCGGTACTGTACCAAGATTTAAATTTACGCCACATTTACACGCGCAGGGTCAATTCCACCTGTTGCCGATGTTTTTCTCTGGGCCAGATGCATCATAGATCTGGACTTTTTTTTCGTGTGACAGGATCCTCTATGTATTCAATGTCTGTATATATGTATTGTTACAAATAAATACCTAAAAATCAAATATGTAATTATGATTTATCATTGACCAAGGCTTGACTTCTGCAGCAATCAAATACTGGAGAAAGGTTAGTTATTTCGCTAAGGTTTAAATTTCAAGAATATCAAGATTTTTTTACAATACTCAATAATAAAACACCGTGACTACTAGTATTTCACTAGTATCGTCTGATGATACGGAATGCCAGTTGTGTTGAATTAAAATCCTGCAAAACGGTCAGACATCCAAATTTGCGAGATTTGAACCATCGTGAAGACAGGCTGAAATTTTCTCAGTATCATACATATTCACCTTATGTTCGCAGTATTGTATTCAAAAACATTAAAACGCCACATATTCACAAACACAATTTATTACCTACGGAGTTGTCTGCCAAAATCAGACGCACAAATTCAAATACTAATATATGTTCTCCCCTCCTCTCTCAAGAATTCCCAAATACACTTACAAAACTATAACATTCCTTGATGTGTAGAAATATGTTGGTATCATTTCTGTGGGTTTAATTTAAGATTACAATAATGGTACATAGCTGACCAGATTATTATTATTGAGTGAATAATTCCAGCAAATTGTCCTTAACAGTGCTCGATATACATGTATGTAATAAACAGAAGCTCAACCTATGGTTAGATATTGATAAAGGTCTACACGAGCATGAATATGCAAAATACATACCAAGTAGAACCTAAATGGCAATTTTTTAACACTATTTGTAGAACTCATGCTCCTGTTCATCTTTCTTGATGTTATTTTTGTATCCTTTCTCGAAATCTTTCGGCAGCACAACGTATCGGTTCTCCCTCACGGCTTGCATGCCGGCCTGCAGCAAAACAACAAATACTAGTAACAAACATGCATATTTCCAGACATTGGATATAAAACACATATTAAAATTCTCAACTCTGTATCACTTGGAAACTCTAATAATTTGAATTTTTCAAACTTTTGTCAAAAGCTCTATCTTCAAAGACTATCATAATCACAATATGGGATAATCCATGACTGAGCATCGGCATTTTTTTCCTATACTACTAAACATTTCTACCCCATTTTGGAGAACGACTCTACATTTGCATTAATTATTACGTATCAACTGGACTCGAAAAATTCACCGACCTCCTGGCAGATGGCGTTTATGTCGGCTCCGGAGATGCGGTCTGGCCTCGCGACATAGTCCTCCAAGTCGACATCTTCGCTCAGGTTCATCTTGTTGGTGATCGTGGAGAAGATGAGTCGCTTCTGTCGGCGGTCGGGCATCGGGAACTCAATCTTCCTGTCGAGCCGGCCAGGACGCAACAGGGCGGGGTCCAGCGTGTCCGCACGGTTCGTGGCCATGATCACCTGTCAGCAACCAACAATGGTCACACATTTTTTTAAATGAATAAAACTGTTCAATTGTTCCACCATGACCAATGGAAATCAGCCAGCTAACTGAAAACTTTCAAGTGTCTGGATGATTAGAGTCAGGTCCATAAACTGAAAATCTTTTTTTGTCATTGTGAAAGACGACCTGGACAAAATGGCTGTTAATTTACCTTCACGTTGACTGTCTGGTCAAAGCCGTCCATTTGGTTCAGCAGCTCCAGAAGGATACGCTGCACCTCTCTGTCAGCTGGCAGAAAGGTGACAGGATACTTTTTCTTTCAAATAATTTATTCATCATAAAATCATAATTTGTTCCTCGACAAAAACTGGCTTATAAGGATATTCGATGATAACTGATTACTCTCCCATACCTCCAGTTTGGGCGTCAAACCGCTTGGTGGCAATAGCGTCAATTTCGTCAATGAAGATGATAGCAGGAGCATTCTCCTTGGCCAGCCTGAACACATCTCGCACCATCCTCGGGCCTTCTCCAAGGTACTTCTGCACAAACTCAGAGCCAACAACACGGATGAATGCAGCTGGAATGAAACAATTTGATCACTTGTGACAACATCGATTTGAATACAGTGTAGGTAGATGGACGAATGCAATGACCAATCATCAATTCTGACTTGTCTATCAGTATTATGTATTTTAGATTGTGTTATCATATCACACTGTCCATGCACATGTCATCCAGTAGTGAATTCAGAATACTACATGATGTAGCACCGATAAACTTTTTTATTTTGGATTTATTTTATTTATTTTATCTGTATTGCCTACAGATCGCAAGTTTCACAGATATAATCATGTACGGATATAGTGCTGAATTTTTTAACTGAAGCTTCGAAACATTAAATTCTGCTCTCCCTGATACTTTTCCCAATGATATTCGACCCCATATAAACTGAACTACTGATCCACGACTTGTACCAGTCTCCAATTTACCAGTCGTGTGGTGAGCAACGGCTTTGGCCAGCATGGTTTTGCCGCAGCCGGGTGGTCCGTACATGAGTACGCCCCGGGGTGGGTCGATGCCGATCTGCTTGTACAGTTCAAAGTGTGTCAGTGGCAGCTCCACAGCCTCGCGGACTTCCTGCTTCTGGATGTCCATCCCCCCGATGTCCGCGTATGTGATGTCTGGCTTTTCATCTGTCGGTTGGGGGGAAAAGTAGAATTGATTAGCAACTCTGTAAAGTTTGCAAAATTGTTTTCTTGAATTTTATACATGTACTTGTGTTTAGTTTAACCATTTCTAGCTCGGGGACTGGTAAACATGTATCAGATTTGCTCAGGATTTTGTAAGGTACATGACTAAAACGAATCCAGATAAACTACCATGAAACGTTACAGCACAATTTCAAGATTTCCTAGCTGCCATGTTCTCTGCAAACCTTGTGACCGAAGATGTTCTTACCTGCAGACAGCATGGTGATGCTACTGTCAGCCTCAGGAGGCAGCACGTCGACCAGTGCATTGCTGTGTTTATGCAGGGCGACGCTTGCACTCGGCTTCAGCAGTTCTCTGTCGATGGTCGACAGGATCCTCACATAGTAGTTAGAGCCTGGGGAAACATTTACGAACCGAGAAGAGTTCCAATTAATTTTGGCATGCTTTTTGGTTTAATAATATAGGCAATCAAATGTGCATTATATATAAAGTAAAACCTGGTACTACATGGAAATGAAAGGTCAAGGACTTATTTTCGTTATGCCAATAGAAGTCGGCCAAAACTGATCCCAATTGTCAGATATTACCGCTGCAAAGTGTGAAAACGAGTTACTCTTAGCGAGTCTTATTTTTTCTTTCAGGTTCACTGTATGTTTACCGACCTGTGGTGGAACCCACAATGCCCGTGTTCTGGTCGACAGCCTCCAAGAACTGTCCGATGACGAGCGGGACACTCTGGATACGTTTCACCTCCTCCTGTGCGTGGAGGTATTCCTTCTTCAGATTCTTCTGTTCATCTTTGATGTATTCCTCTTGGACCTCGAGAAACTCCAGCTGTTTCTGAAGTTTCTGCAATGGCAATATCATCATTTTAATTTAATTGTATCTTTGTGATGTGCAAATGAAATAAAAGTAATAAGAACGATATCAAATGATAATTTCTGTAAAATTCACACATGTATTTGCATGAAAATAGGCCCAACTAGACATAAAAGCCTATAGGCTTTGTGGCATCCCCCAATTTTTCTTTTCTTTTCTAATGGTGAAACTTGACTGTTATTATAATACATATACCAGGATTATTGAACACAGGTGGGAGTGAGAGTTCAAATTATAGCAGTTGCTCACTAGACAAATGTCCATCAGATATTTGTTTTAATCTCAATAGGTATTAAATGTACAGACATGACAGACATTCATAATACAAGCAAAAAGGAAATTATTCTGGGTTCTGACTAAGTAAAACAATGATAATTTGGTCACTGCATGTGAAATACAGCTAGAAAACAAAACAATGCATGTAGTTTCATCCAGATAAACACAGTGCTGTTTTAACTGAATACAATGAACAATTGACCGGCAACCAAGGCCCAGGCAGACCTTCAAAGCTGTTATCTTCAGTTTGGGTCATCATTATATAACCACCTATTGTTTTCTTTAGAAAGGGAAGGAGGGCATTGTTCCAACTTGTTGGTGTTAGTATAGTAAACTGGGGTGAGGGGACAGGAGAGGGGGGGGGGGGGGGGAAGAGGGGCAGTGCATACAAGTCACTGATACATTGCTACATTCATATGCAGATTAGACTGGCTGACAGTGGAGGTGGGGGAGGGAGAGGGGGGGGGGGGTTATTGCCTTATCACAGGCATTACTGAGCAGGGCTCTCATATACTGCACTGGCTGAGAGGGCAGAGCCTAGCCTCATGCTGGACATGCAGGCTGCAGTCAGTGAATACAGTAGCATGGCTCAGTCACAGTATTACATCTGCATGGGGGCAGGTGAGGGAAAAATTCTAAGTCCAAAAAAAAATACACCCAAAAAATTTTTTCCCCCTGGAAATTGCCTGAATCAAATTATGACATTGACAGGAATCGCCCGATTTTTTTTTCCAAAATGGCCGCTGGCGGCCATCTTGGATTTCGGGTCTCGACGAAAAACAATAGGGGTTAGGAGCAAAGTATTTCGGATGAGCTGTGAAAATTTCGGAAAGATAGATTAAGGCGTTCAAGAGTTATGATCCGGAAACCGAACGGCGGAAGAAAAAAAAAAAAAAAAAAAAAAAAAAAGAAAAAAAAAAAAAAAAAAACAGACAAAAACATAAGGCCTCCCGATTTTCAATCGGGATGCCTAATTCACCCGAAATCCTGGAAGTTGAATCAATAACTTTGTTTCTATATAACCCCGGTATACATTTGAAGAAATATTTAGGAGTGTTACTCTAATAGCTACAGATTGCACATGTACCTTGTATCTGACGTACAGGTCCTCTATTTCAAGCCCGGAAGGATCAACACTGGACGCAGTCTGCGACGTCACAGGTCTTGAGTCGACTACAGTCGTCCCCTCCTGTAAATCATATGCCATAGACAGTTGAGAAGAATCCCATTTGGTGGCATATATGCCCAAATGGGATATATGCCACCAAATGGGTATACTTCCTGTATACCCAAACGGGATATACCTGATGGCTTTGTCGCATGTAGCTGGATCTAGATGCTTGGGAACGGAGGGGATCTGGGATTTTATCGAAATAATTAATCAGAAAGGCCTGATATACTTTTTGGAGAGTTTGGTGTCTTTTTCATCTTCACAGCCCAGTTTATTTCAGTGGTGTGAAATGACAGTACTTTTTATGATAAACATGGATGTATGGGTTGAGAATTTTTTTTAAACATAAGACAAATTTTGTTTTTGTTTGACTGACTATATCTAAACAGGTTTACACAGCAAAATATTCTTTATTCAGGAGAAATCCCATGTCCCAGCAATAAATTGGACAGACAGTGTGGAATTGAAACCAATCACAAAGGGAAATGAATCAATTGCTTTATATCCATTGAATGAATGAATACCCAGGCCCCCTGAGTCCCTCAATGAGTATGACCACAAAACTGCCACCATGCTCTCAGGTATATCCCATTTGGGTATACATGAAGTATACCCATTTGGTGGCATATATCCCATTTGGGCATATATGCCACCAAATGGGATTCTTCCCAACTGATAGACTAGAAAACAATTCGTGTGGTGTTTATATACCCTTTCATAAGTTTAATTTGTACCAGTCATTGATTTGATATATATCTACCTTACATATGCGACATCTGGTGTTCAGGACATTGCTAAGGCATCAAATGTACTCTATTATCGCCCAAAATGACGGGCGAGTTTTCGAAAGAACCGTACACGAGCAATCGGGAATTCAAGAGCAAAAAAGAAACTTTACTTAGGAACCCCACCGTCGAAGGTTATTCATACAGCCTTTAGTGTGTTTTTAGTGCGGTATATTTGTGAAAAATAACAATTTACCTTCTCCGGTATTGTGATTCCGATTTCTTCCATTTTTTGTTGTGAAATGGTTGGCTGTTTCCGATGAAACGGTACCGGCCCAGAGAGAAGCTAGCATTGAAGGGACCAGGGAGCATTCATTATTACACTAACCTGGTTATTTTCCTCTATAAATGTATTATTCGATTCCCAATTCATCTATTTGGTGCGACTGTTGGTTGAGGCTTACAAATACAACGCCCTTATCATTCGTCATCAAAGATATTGAGGTAGACAACATACAGCGTTTTGGAAAAAAGATAGACGTCAACGAGTCGATGGTGTAAACAACTCAGGGGCGGGAGAGAGAGAGAGAGAGGAGGAGGAAAGAAAGGAGGGGCCTATATAGTACCACACTTAACGTACATGTAGGCCTATGACATGGTTCGCACTTCAAGCTACTTCAGTGCGTTGGAAGGTCAAACTGACCCCTTTTTTTGTCGAAAAAAGGGTTTTCTTGTCTTTGGCGGCTATTTTTCCCAAAATCTTTTCAAAATTTTTTTCTCTCAATCATGTATATAAGATTCTCCTCATGTACTTCCGTGATGTGTATAAGTTTTGTTGCCTTTGAATCGATGGTTAGCGTGGGGCGGCCATTTTGATTTTTTGACGGGTCGGCGAAAAAAAATGTGTTTGTCCCAAATCAAGTCACTGTTCGTTTTGAGTGATTTTACCCCTATATGTCATTAACGGAAAAAGCTACTTCAGTGGGCCCCTGCGAATATTTTGCTGGGCAGATTTTTGAAGGTTTTAACATGATTTTCTCCGTTATAAAATATCATCATAAAATTTTGTGTACCTCGGTTCTTTAATGGTCAGAATGATTGGGTACACAGAATGTGCTATAAAAATTAGGAGAATATTTGGTTTCTGGGGCCCTAGGCCGGCCCCGGACCCCACCCCGGAAAGTATCTTCTGTTAATACATTCCACGATACCCTAATTACATCTGGTCTCAAATCTCATCATGGAATGATAGATACCTCGGTGAGTCATTACTTCGTACAGACTGTACCACAATACTCAAATAACTATTGGGCTTTTGGGCCCGAGGGCTAGATGTATACAATTTCTGTGAACCATCGGGTTAACCTGACCAGGACTCGAATCACGGGGAATCCGCTTTCAGGGCGACTGCTTTACCAATTGAGCTACCGAGGCTTCTTAATTTTCCACTAATGTTTATTCTATCACATTTCGTTATGATTATATTAATGAAAATTCGTCTTGTCACATGCGTGTTAGCACAACGCATGCACATTGCTCGATTGTGTATATATAATTGGTAGGCCTATATCGATATGTTGTCTTTTTAAAACTGTTTTTGAAATGACTGGAACGTTTGTGGAGCAATGATTTGAATTGAAGAAACTTCAGCAACACGGTAATCTAGATAACGCTTTTGATTAAATTTACATTCAGTTGCAGCCACAACAACCTGCTTAATCGGTTCAATATGATGATGAATAATGTGATATAGTAAAAAATGACATAGTTTTTTTTCTGCATTCAAGTATCAATTTGATTTATAAGCTTTGAACGAATGTGATATTTGAAGAATTATATAAATGTGTGAAATTCACATATTCTTCGTAGCTGGTTACAAAACATAATACATATAATCGACGTACATAATTCCAATATGCCATGTTATTGGTATATGTATGTAGTACACAATTCTGACCACTATTGCTGTTTTTTCAATTATTGCGTTCATAGTCGTTGGTTTTCTATTCATCAAAAACATTTATCACCACACTATCATCCTACTTGCGGTTAAAATTCGTCTATAGTGAATTTGACGTTACGGTAATCACACCAAAAGTCGGTTTTCACATTACGGTAATCATGATGGGAATTTTCAAAGGCCCCATGTGTTGAAATAAACGCCTATACGCCTCACTATCTAACTATACATGTACATCCAGTACAGCAGAAACTTGTAATCCGAGTTGGTTTGATGTTATTATATTAGATAATACACGATAAACAGGTCTGAAACTTTTCGAAGCGAAATACCGTTCGCCATTTTTTACGATTACCATAACGCACGTTACGATAACCGTACGGTAATCGGGGTATCAACAGTGATAACGAATGATCCCGCAGGTCAAGCCAGTCAGTTTATTGGGTCGATCATCACCGTCGCCTGGTATGGCGGTAATGAAAGACACACAAAAGCAAAAGTGCATAGTTCTTGTTTCTTAAAACTACATCCAGTAGATATTTTGGAAAAAAATATCACTTGTTTTTCAATTGTTTAGTACAAACACAAATACTCTGCAGTGCCACAAGCATTCCATCGGGATAGACATAATCGAACGTCGAGCCAAGGGTCGACAAGAGTTCGGCATTCAATAATAGAAGCTATATGCGTTTGCTCCACATACAGTTTTTCCAGCCTTCTGTAATTTTAGAAGCTCTTAAAATAACGGATGCGTGTACCATATAATAATCAAATGTACAAAATAATAAATTAAATTAGATAAATTAAAGATAACCGCAATTCAGATGTGATTAGTGGTCTATTAATGGGTCTGGAACTCCAAAAGGCTGCATTGACCTTGACGCGAAATCCCGAATTTAATGACAGCTAATACCGACAGAACATATCTGCAACAACATTATGCCTGTGACTGTGACTTCCTTAAACTCGGAACTCCTCTTTTCATCGGAATTTTCGAGCTTTGATGACCCTTAATTCCTCGCAGGGGAATCATAGACCAATGGTGAAGTTTTAGCTTCATATTACCGGCCCATAAAGGCCGATATAAGCTATTGTCTTGGTTTTCCGTCCGTCGTCCGTTGTCCGTCCGGCAAATAACTTCTTTTGCCGTGATGAATTTCTCTGAAAATCTACTAAAGTACTAGTAAAGTGCAAATATGAAGTTAAGTTATATGAAAGATCTCATTGATCTGAGCAAAATGGTCTTTACGGTATATCAATATCACTATCCGTTCAAAAGCCATTTCAAACTGCCATTCTGGCACTACAATTTACAGAAGCCACAGCTAATGCTACAGTCCCATTGAGAGGCCGACAGCGAGGCGACAGCACTACGACTATGTAGTAATTTTAGCGACTGTAACTCCCGTCCCTCCCGCGCACTACACATTTCCACAACAAACATTCATTCTACACGACTTACATACAGGACAAGTACACACTATACGATCACAAGCATAAACTCCATGTAGCCATGGTTACATACACAGGTCAGATGCACTTGCGGCCCCGTCCATTCAGTACACTCGACCCAGTATGCTCGGCCTTGACCTTCACACACCACACGAAAATCACATGCACAGCCACAGAACAAACAAGTCATGCCACACACCGGGGAATCCCACTTTCCCGGTGACATCAGCGCATACCAGCAGACATTCAGCCAATCACGACACCGCATACACTTGGCGGGAAAATCCCCATGCACATGTTTCCCCGGCCCCGTAGAATCTGCGCAGTTGAGAAGAGGCAGCCCAAGTGAACGGACGTATTCTTGCAATGGTTGCAATAGTGTTATAAAGAAGATATATAAAGACAATACAGAAGTGGATATAATATCGTTATATAAAGGACTATACTATAGGATATATTTAGTAGGACGGGATAAGTGACAATCAATCCGAATCCGGCCTCCCGACCTTCCGGCCCTCGCTCAGTTGTCATGAGCGATATGGTCCCGCTGTCACAGGAGCAACAACCGACCGGCCTGTTCGACTCCTTCGGCGACCATTCGACCCTGAGATCGTCTTCGCCGCCCGTCGACCTGGTGCAGGAGTTCCTCGACGAAGACCCGCTCGCGCTTCTACACACAGTAAGTGACATTCTGAGGGCACACGCTAGGGCGTATTCGGCTACGTCGGCTAGAACAATCCAGAGACTATCGAACTCTGTTGATAGAAATCGTATCGACCCAGAACATTCAATGTTAAACGTTCGGCCAGTAACCATAGATACATCGATGGTTACACACCCACCGAATAATTCCCGGATACGACAGTGGGTTTGTCAGTCTGACAATGTTCCGGAACTGATCCCGCCGAGCGCTTATTCAGTGAACCGACCCCGGGCGCCGTCAATGACGCCGAGACAACACGACCCCGCGCCAGAGACGTACTCGCGCATACCGACCGAGCCGACGGTGGTAGAGTACACACGACCCAGCCAGGCGAGAGTAGCGACAGAGAACATCCCGGCGACGACCGCTGCCCAGATCGCGACATCTCCACGACCGCAACGACCCAGCGACACGACGACGGAATTTCGCGCCACCACACGGCAAACGCGACTTCGACAAGCACCCTCGACGTCAAGTCGCCGACCCTGCGACCCCGACACGCCGACCTCCGACACACACGCTCCCGCGCCGACCATACACCGACCGTCGCCGACTACCGGAGAACAACCGCGCTTCGATCCTTCGCAAGATCAAGTTGTGTCTGCTCCGGCAGAAAGTGTTGTGCCGATGATCGGACCTCCGATCTCCCAATCAGTCGGAAACACCGATGGATATGGTGTACCGCCAGTCGGATACCCTGGCGCAACAAGCGGTGTTCCAAATGGAGTAGCTGTCGGATACTATCAACCACATGTCGGCTACATGAACCCACCACCCGGATACGGTGGCGTTCCAAGTGTGATAGCTGACACCGGCTATCATGGTGCACAAACCGGATTAGTGTACCATGGTGTGGGCCCAGATGGATCGACATACCGATATCCACCACCGGCTGTATTCCCACCCTCAGTCGGGATACCATGGGTGACGCCATCATACAGTCAACCGACCCCCGCTACGCAGGCACCACACGACCCCAGTCACGCGACGGCACCACCCGCCGCATCGCTCGCCGTCTCCGCGACGACAGCACCAACCGTCCCCGCTAACGCGACCCCGATCGGCCCAGATACAACAGCTCCGGCGACTTCGGCTGTCACGACGCCGACGGCCACTGCAGCGACTGCACCAGTTGCGGTGAGTGTTGACATGCCCACGCCACAGAGACTCACGTCTGAGCCCCAAACGTTGGCTACGGCTAAAACGGCTCAATGGCGTGCGACTTTCAAGGAGGGCAACCTCACTCAGTACATCCGGAGCTTTGAACAGTTTACGGCGGCCTTCACATATACCGACCTCAATAAAACGACCACATTCCGGAGCACGCTATGCGGTCGCGCCGAAGCGCTGGCTCTAAACATCCCAGTCGAGACTCCCTGGGAGGAGTTCCGTCGCCGACTTTTGGAGGGCTGGGAACCCGCGCCCCGTCGACAGTCCAAACGGGACGATTTTCCGTTCCTCAAGCGAGAACGAAAGGAGGACGCGGAGCATTACCTAGAGCGACTCCAAGCTCTGGCGGAGCAAGTGTTTGACGACGTTACGCTAGAGTCGCGACAGCGAACGGTAATCTCGCAATTCGTCAATGGCCAACCCGACCCCACTGCAGATAAACTGTGTGTTTTCACTTTCAATAGCTATAGTGAAGCACTAACGGCCGTCCTCAAGGCTGAGAGTCGCCAGCAGAGAACAACCAGAGATCGACACAGGGGTACACGACGTGCCGACATCTCCGTGAACGGATACACGGACGATGATCATGTCGACCAAGAACTGTCCTGTGCCATGGGGCAGATCAATCAGGGAGTAACACCAACCCCTGAACAAGTTACAGCTTATTACGACCCCGCTGACAGTGACACAACCGGTCTTCAAGGATGTGAAGAACATTCTATGCCAGCCTGCTCACGCGAGTGGGTGGCGGAAGCTTTTCAGTGCGTCCTCAGTGACGAGAATGGACTATGTGAGGAGTCAGCCATCTATTCCGTCCTGCGAACTACGGCCCCGATTAAAGGCGATCGACCCCCGCAACCCGGACGGCCCATGGTATGCTTCTTTTGTAAGAAGCCCGGTCATCGCTGGATGCGGTGTTTTCGGCTTAAAGACGTGCTAGTGCGTAACGGCATGAGACCACTAGCGTTTCGGCCCAATGGGTCCGGTACTGACGGAAGGACTGCTCAAGTGTTGTCAGTACCCAACCAAACCAGTAATCAAACCAAACCGGCTCAACCAGCACCTCCGGCCCAGTCGTCAAACCAGTAGTGGAAGGTGCTGAGGAGCAAGGGCCTTCCGGACGACAGAACAATGTTCCCCGCTCCACACCGGCAGTTGTCACGACTATCGCCCCGGTATCGACACCCGTAATGACCCCGCAGCCGGCCCAGCCCACACCTCAGCTCCTTGAAGGGGTGTGTACCAAGTGTCAAGTTCCGACCCCGAAGCCGGCTCCTTTTCATGAAGGGGTGTCCGCACCGCGACCGCAACGACCACCACGTGGAAATCATCGTCATGAAGGGGTGTCGCCCCCGACCGCCGACGGCACCGGAACGGACAGCATGTCCGAGATCGAGTGGATTTCCGACGATGGCGGATTCTACGCCTTCCCATATGGACCGGAACCCAAGTTGCCGCCTCTGCACACACTTTTCAAGCCGCCGCCAGACGACCCCGCTGTACCGCTTGTCATAGACAACTCCCGAGCGGCCCAAGAGTGCTGGAAGTTGTCGGTACGTGTTGGTGATAAGACAATGCAAGCTGTACTCGATTCCGGAGCGCAGATCTCCTTGCTCCGTCGCGACCAACTCCGACACGTCCCCGCCGACCAACGGCAGTTACGGCCCACTTCGGCCACGATTCGTGACGTCAACGGACAGTCAAGCCCAATCGATGGATTGATCGACCTTCCAATTCAGGTCGGAACCAACCATATGGTTGTAACATTTTGTGTGGCAGACATACATGACGGCATGATTCTAGGGATGAACTTCTGTCGGCAAGCTCACGCTGTAGTGAATTATGGTGAGGGAACAATACAGGTTCACAAGGAAATCCTGTTCGCGCACAAGGACATTGAGGCCAATGTCGTCAGAATGGCCGTGCGCCGAGCCGTCACTGTCCCTGCACGCAGCGAAGCAATAGTGGAACTGGTCCCAACTTCCCGAGTTCGAGTCCGTCGACACCCGCGGATAATCCAGCCACTGACGGCCTTTCCCGAGGACACTGACCTCATCATGGGAAGAACATTAACGACCCTGGATCGGCAATGCGTAAAAGTGTCTGTAGTCAACCCGGCAGATACTGGCATTACGCTAACTCGTTCCGACCCCGTTGCGATAGCCAGCCCTGTCGAGAGTGTCGTCGGAGCTCTACCACGACCCGGAGAGGAGCCCGACCCGTCCACGGTGGACGCCAGTCACTACCGTGACCTGCCGCCACATCTACAAGAAATGGTGGATCGCGCTGGGCTAGCGCCGGAACAGCGCTCTCACAAAGGGTTAACGGGAAGGAGATCCCCATCGGGTTCGCCAGTAAAACCCTATCCCGAACCCAGCGGAACTATTGCACCACCTATCGGGAACTACTGGCAGTAGTTGAGATGGTGCAACACTATCGGCACTATCTCTGGGGTAGAAAATTCCTCCTCCGGACCGACCACAGCTCACTGAGGTGGCTAAAGAATTACAGGACGCCGACGGCATGCTCGCCAGGTGGCTCGCCAAGCTACAACAGTATGACTTCCGGATAGAGCATCGGCCCGGTAAACTACACGGCAACGCAGACGGACTGTCAAGGTGTCACAGTTGTAAGAACCAGGACTGTCCCGGACGACTCGTCGCGCCTCCGACCGACCCAGAAACAAGTTCCGGAGAACTTCCAGTTCGTCGGATAATTGTTGTTCCGGCCAAGACAAGGGCAGACCTCCTGGACAGTGATTCTATGACATCACCGGTCTTGCCCCAACTAGTTTCGGCACGCCAAGTTGTTCGAGTCCGTGCTTTAGACGCCACACTTGAGGGACAAAAGTGGCTTTCGGACTATTCGACCCAGGACATTGTCGCAGCACAGCAAGCCGACCCCAGCGTCGGAAAAGTGCGGCAATGGATATTAGCCAGCACCAAGCCCGACTCTAGAGAAGTCGCCCGCCATGGAGAGGAGGTAAAAACACTTGTCTCCCGCTGGAACCTCCTGGCGCTACAAGACGGAGTACTGGTACGGCACGTGAAACCCGACCCCGCCGGACGAACTGTAGTGCAGACAGTGCTTCCTGCCGCTCTCAGGACACAAGTTCTGCACCAGCTTCACGACCTGAAGATTGTCGGACATCTCGACATTCAGCGAACCATCGAGAGAGTCAGGCGCCGATTCTACTGGCCTGGCTTGGCACTGGACGTTGCCCGCTGGTGTGCCCGTTGCCCACAATGTGTGACCCGCAAGGGTAAACCGACCCCAAAAAGATCGCCCCTGACACAGCTGCCGACAGGAGCGCCGTTCGACCGAATAGCGATGGACATCCTCGACACCCACAAAGTCACGAGAAGAGGCCATCATTACATCCTTGTCGTGTCAGACTACTTCTCGAAGTACACGGACGCCTTTCCGCTACGGCAGCATACGGCCAAAAATGTTGCCGACGTCTTGGTAAGCAGGTGGATAGTTTACCACGGTGTTCCCAAGGCGATCCATAGCGACCAAGGTACCGAGTTCGAGTCGTCTCTGTTCCGCAATATCGTGCGTCTGCTAGGCGCTAAGAAGATTCGTACGACCCCATATCGACCCCAAAGTGACGGCCAAGTTGAGCGCTTCAATAGGACATTGCTCAACATGCTGAGTGCATTTGTCAGCGATCGTGCAAACGACTGGGACTTGCACTTGCCATATGTGTTAATGGCCTACCGAACCTCAGTAAATCACGAATCGAAGAGGTGGTAGTGTGATTCGTTCCGGGGTATGCGTCGACAGAGCCTCTACCCACTCCATGTAGTATTCGGAGGAACGGCCCAGTGGTACGGGAACCAGTCACAGAAAAAGCTATCATGCCAAGATGCGGCCTGTCAATAAATTCATCACCCAAAAATATTCAAAGCGCCACGGTGTGACCGACCCAGATCATTGCAATTTCGACCCCTACAATATAGCGGCCCCGTCGTCTTGTGAACTGGCTGATAATGAATGGAACGATGTCCGCCCCTGTGAGTGATTGATATTAATATCTCAGCCTATGTTAACTGTGTGTCGTCTGCAAAACAGCAATTCGACCCCGTAGTTTATTGTGCGCTATTTGGTGGGAAAAGGAACGATCAAAGAATCAGTTCACAAGGTACGCACGAGCGCAGATGAACATTTAAGCTATTTACAGCACCCACATGAAATCTCCCCTGATAAAGACAATAGTGAGTCGTCGGGCAAAAAGAGCCCAGTAATTCGAACAATCGATTAGCATGAATAGACAATGTATCAGAACGTGTTATCCAGGGGACGGCTTTTGGACATACGGAAATCTGGACAGTGTGAGGACACCCCTACTGTCGTAATGGACTGACCTAGTAGATCAGAGAAGGATCGCTCCGCGTTTCCCTGACGACGGCCCCGCCTTGCTGTGTGTACGCTTGGAACAATGGTATATAGCGTAAAGACGTTTCTATACAAATAGAGAGCGCCCCCGGCCCAGTTCTAAGAATCGAGATGCTGTCAGCATCTTTGTGTACGGCTGAAGTGATTAGCGGCAATCAGGTCATTTGCGCCTGAGACTTTGGAGGAGAAGGACTGCTGTCGAAAGTTTCGAAGACTTAAAGTGCGAACTATTATTACAAAAAGCTGTGAAATAGCGGAAAATATTGTCGGCTTGTGAACTTTGATACTGTTGGAATCCTGGTCACAAGACTGGGAAATAATTCGGCATTGTGTTATCGGCATCTGAACTAGGCTGGTTTTGAAGAAATCGGGACTTAGTTACAGCCGGCCTAGTTAATACTTGGGAGTATTTCGGCTCAGTTTCGGCCCGTCAGCATGGCTGATAAATCCGGGGATGACCGGGACAAAGGCGACCCTGATGATAATCGGCCCCGCACGGTAAAAATGGACGGAGAAAAGATCACCGTCCAAGTTATCGACCAGGGTGAGGAATCCGATCACCCGATAATCGTCCCCGACGACGATTCTACGACCGGCCCCGAATCTCAACCCGAGCAACTCGCCCAGAACGATCTCGGAGATACCGCGAGTGGATCGGAGAAGGGTGCGCGACCCAAATCGGCCCGAGAAAAGTTGGCGCAACGAGGAGAGCGCCATACACCAAGTCCGACCCCGGACGACATCTTCAGTATCGACCCCGAGCGCTTCCGCCGACTCGAGGAAGGCGGAAGTATCGTCCAGCGTGCGATTGAGGCACGACAAGCGGCTCAGGAGGCGCAGCGGATCGCCGCCACGAGCCGCCAACCCGACCCAGCAAGTCAAGTGATGTCACCAATCGCTCCGGCCCTGACTTCACCAGCTACCAGCTCGGCGATAATTCGACCCGCGGCCTCCCGTTCTCCAAATAAGAGAACATATACTTCTTTCAGGAAGAAACACGGAGCGGGAGCCCGTTCGGCATCTAGTAGTTCGTCGTGCTCCAGTGGCGGATCTGCTATTTCGACCCCGCCATCGACCTTCCGTCGCCAAGTGGCGGAACTTATGGAGATGGTGCCACCTCCCGTGACACCTTACGGCACTCAGCCCATTGACTGGAACAAGATTCCACTCAGCAAAAGAAACCGGAGCGCTGGATACGGCCATATCCACAACTTCGACGAGCCTTCGACCCTGTCGGAGAGTAATCTCCTCACGCTGGCCCCACTTCAACGCGGAGATGGTCGCCATGAGTGCCCCTTCTGCATCGGCGAAGAGGAGGGAGCGGAAGAGCGACAGTGGTCCACCGTGCCACGACGCGGACCTTTCCGGACGGCCCAGAACCTCGACGCACACGTTTTAGCGTACCATTTTCCGTTCCTACGCTTCTTCGTGTGCCCGGCCCGCGACAACTTCCGGACATTGGCACAGGAGGAAATGTTCCGGCACCTGTCACAAGCGACCCCGCAACATGTCACGTCATTTCCCTTCTACCAGGAAGGACGACTATCGGCATCCGGCCCCATGCTCGTCAGGTTTGCGTTACGCTGCAGAGTCGACATGCAGCCGAACCCCAACTATCGACCCCCCAGAGTTCCGGCCAACGTCCCGATTTTCAGGAGGGATGTCAACACGGTCCTGACTTTCGGCATCTGGCACATGGCGCCAGAACTATTTGACCAGTACCCGCCTAACTCGGCCCCGGAAGTGCAACAAGTGCTCCGTCGGCACGAATACAACCGGGCTACGACCCCGGCGGACGAAACTCGACTCACCCGCATGGTCAACGACATCGAGACCATGAATACGTGGGTGCGGATCCGGCGGCCCAGTACGATTTTCTCTGTCCGTCCCATCACTTACCAGACGACGACAGTACGAACGGCAGAGGAAGTCCCGACAACGACCACCGGTGAGTCGACCTCGGCAATCACCAGTTCGGCTTCATTTGCGTCGGTGGCATCTCCGGCGACAACTCGACCCGTCACCACAGTGACATCTTCGACCCCGTCAAGAGCTCGGCCCTCAGACGTTATTCCCAGGCGGATGGTTGTGGAACGACCCACGGCTTCTAACGTGACGGACTACCGAGTCCATGAGGGCTTGGTTCCTCCACCCGAGGAGTATCCGCCACTCCCAAGTCGGCCCATAGACACGACACCGGCATCGGCATCACCCGCCAAGGACACTCAGGAATCGGAGGGTCCTGAAGGAGATCAGCCACCTCCGCTTAGAGAAATGGCACCAGGGTCTCCCGTCCGTTCGACCCCAACACAATCGCCGACCCCCGATACTTCGCCAGCGCCTTCACGACGGATGGTGGAGTCTGTTCCGCTACCCCCGTATCTCACGGAGGAAGTGGAGCCCCTACGCTCCGTACCGACACGCGGTACCGATGGAGACCGACCCCGACTTCGAATCGACGACCCCGGCCAGCTCGAGTCGTTGCACCGTGACCTTGACGAGCGTCTTCCGCTTCATGGATCCAGCGAATTCGCGGCGGACTTTCAATTCCTTCAACAACATGGAGGACGCCTGGCGACCCGCTCGCTACCCGGTCTACAGACATTACCCGGCCAGAACCCCGACCTCCGGGACTTCCTACGGGATGAAGATGCACAGCGGCTCCCGAACTACCTCGGGTTCCATGAGGACTTTTGGACGGCCCGCCTCGAACAGGCCGCCCATAATGCCGACCCCCTGCTTCTGCCCTCAGAACCGGAGGAGCATCTACCGACCCTAGCTCTCGCTCGCGCTGACGACTTGGCGCACCAGTACTTACGGCTGATACGTCGGGAGTACTTGTCGGCCCTGGACCATCACATCAGACAGGCAGAATACAACGGCCTGTCTGTCGGCTTTGGGATGGGCGCCCTGCATGAGCGCCACCAGCCCACGTTCCCGGACGCCCTGTCCGAGGAGAATCTTCGGCTTCGAGTTCGCGTGACTCAGTTGGAGGATCGGGTTGCTAACCTCCAACAGGAAAACGCTCGGCTCCAAGCAGCATCGACCCCAACTACTCCGGAAGCAACAGCTCCGCCGACCCCGACCACACCGACCATTCTGAGAGAACTCTTGGCCACAATAGTGTCCATCTTGCCGAGGTTACCCCCGGATGAGCAGTTGCAGCTCATGCGGCAGGCATCGCCAGCGGCCCCGCCTCCTCCCGCCAGCAGGCGTGAACGGGAGGGAAAGTGAATTCCGACCCTGAACTGCCGGCCCTGTCATTCCGGCTCATGGGACAGTGATCCGGTAATCCTGGTCACGTTGTAAATAATTGTATATATATATCATCATCCTGATCACGTTGTGTTATATGTTAATTAGTTAAGTTTTAATCATTCATTTTTATTCCAGCAATGAACTTTAAAGAGTAATTTTTTCCATTCTATTAGAGAATGTCGAGGAGTTTTGTTTTATACATTCCATTCCATTTTCATTCCATTCATTGTGGTGCATGTATTTGTAATGTATCATCGTAATGACTGTTGACGGACTGACTGATGACGTTTTTTTTGATGGTTAGGAATTTTTATTGTATGAAGTGTTTTCCCATTTTTGCGCGGCGTGTGTGTGTGAGTGTTGGGTTTTGACCTTTTAGGACTTTCTTAGCTTTTTATTGTTTAGTTTTGGCGACGGTAGGGTTCGGGGAGGGTAATTCCGAGGGCGTAGAATTAATGAAGGGGTGTTATGTAGTAATTTTAGCGACTGTAACTCCCGTCCCTCCCGCGCACTACACATTTCCACAACAAACATTCATTCTACACGACTTACATACAGGACAAGTACACACTATACGATCACAAGCATAAACTCCATGTAGCCATGGTTACATACACAGGTCAGATGCACTTGCGGCCCCGTCCATTCAGTACACTCGACCCAGTATGCTCGGCCTTGACCTTCACACACCACACGAAAATCACATGCACAGCCACAGAACAAACAAGTCATGCCACACACCGGGGAATCCTACTTTCCCGGTGACATCAGCGCATACCAGCAGACATTCAGCCAATCACGACACCGCATACACTTGGCGGGAAAATCCCCATGCACATGTTTCCCCGGCCCCGTAGAATCTGCGCAGTTGAGAAGAGGCAGCCCAAGTGAACGGACGTATTCTTGCAATGGTTGCAATAGTGTTATAAAGAAGATATATAAAGACAATACAGAAGTGGATATAATATCGTTATATAAAGGACTATACTATAGGATATATTTAGTAGGACGGGATATACTTCTTCCGGACTTTAGTGTGTGATCGGCCCTGATTGTGGTGTGAGTGACCATTGGATATTACCATCATAATAAACAGTGAAGTATTACTGTCGGCTTTCTCTTGAATTGCACATCGACCCAGTTTAAGTCGGCTTGATATCGGCCGTGAACGATATTCTTCACAACTATAGTCGGGTTTGGACGGGGTGTGAGTCGGGGCGAGGTCCTGATGGGTCCTGATGGGTCGGAATGCATCGGGATGAATCTTGATGGGTTGGGATCAGTCGGGAGTTAGCCCCGACTGTTTTGGACTGCTCAAAACAGTCTGGGTCAGACGAGGCGAGTCGGCTCTGAGGCCAAAATCGGGGTGTATCAGGGTTGTTCCGGGTTGCAACGTAGCTCTTGCCTACTTTGTCGGTAGTTAACGGGTCGCAGACGTGATGAATCCTGGTACTGTCGGGGTTAGTCGGCATGACAAAAAGCTTGCATCGGCTACAAAAAGCTTGAATCGGCTAAGTGCTTGAATCGGCTAAATCGGCTCCTGTTTTTATACTGATAGTTGCAGTCGGGGTGCTGTCAGGGCTGGTCGGGGCTTAATCTGGGGCTTGATCGGGAGCTGTCGGATCTTAGTTGGGAGTAATCGGGACTGGTCGGGTCACGGTCGGGAGTGGTCGGGGTTAATCGGGGCCTCTTCCAGGGCTAGATAGGAGCAGTTGGGGGTGTCGGGGCGAGGTCGGCAGTTAACGGGGAGTCGTCAGGGGGAACAGGGCTGTTGACGGTCGAGATGACGGACCGTCGGATCCAGATTGCCCAAAAACCTCCAGATTCATCCCGATTAATGAGTCTGGATTAATCGTGATTAATCGTGATTAATCTTGATGAATCCTAGTGTAGTCGCTCTCAATGGGACTGTGGCATTATAGTAGAGCAAAAATAGGGGGTAAATCTTGGTGAGGTGCAACATGAAAATTAACAGGCAGTATCATATTCAGCTCATAGGCAAAAATATTGATATTTGCAAAAAAATATTTGGTTGCCATAGCAACAGATTACAAAGTACAAGACAATTTTGATATTATTTTGTGAATTGCATGTCATTATTTCAAAACGTGTTAATCATTTGTGTTGGTGATGCAAAAATAAATGATTGTGAATCATTTATCTAGTTTTTAGATATCAATAAAAAATTCACAACTAGTTGCCATGGAAACCCAAATTGTGGAAATTGTAACACTTTCTGAAACTTATTATGGTCAGATTCGAACTCCTGAGGCTTTTCCGGTTCTTTTGGTATATGATACTGTCTGTTAATTTTTATGTTGCACCTTTTCAATTTCTAAAGCACTTTTTGCTGGGTTTTTGCTCCACTATTAGTAGATGTTAATGAGAATTCATGACGTCATGAGGGGAACAAATTTTAATTAGGATATTTTAAGCCATGATATAATGATTCTTATTGAAGGTTTTGACGATCTGACTAGGGCATATTATTATGTACCATACATAGCCAATATCCACACAACCTATACTGTTGCTATGGCTACCAGTCGTTCCCTATAGCCGTAGTTACCCATGGTTGTCATGGCCGGTAACTGCCAAGTCAATCTATCCCCATACTTTCTGTCGATTATTTACGAATTAAATTAATATAGAGCACAAGTTGGCACCATTTTTATTTGTGCATACCCTGTTCTAAGTGGGTTTCTTGCCCTAGCAACCATGGTTGCTATGGACCATACCGGGTTACTGGTTGCCTTGACAACAAAAAAGTGAAAACACTGATTAATAATATTGAAAACTGTATGGAATAAGTTTTGAGGAATAAGCATAACACTAAATGAATGAATAATACATATCAAAGTACCTAATTAAAACAGCTTCCCCCGATGACGTCATGAATATCTCATTTGCATACTAATTAACTAAATTGTTTTGAAAAACCAAGTTTGCCGATTTCAGTCTTTAAAGTGCTGTAACTGTTGAACGGATTGTGATATTTAAGTGCCATAAAGACCATTTTGCTCAGATCAATGAGATCTTTCATATAAGTTCACATCATATCTGCACTATACTAGTGCTTTAAAACATTCCTTGGGCTAATACTCTGAGAAGCTTCTTTTCGTTTTTTTTTATTGAATAGTTTTTGCCGACTTGGCGGCCATTTTTTGGTGAAAAATGGCCAGTTTTGGACTTCAGTCGTCACTTTCTGAAAAAAAAACTGTCTGATCAGTTTTGAGATTTTTTTATTCCAAAACATTCCCTCTCAAGTGCCTCTATGACGTGTATAAGTTTTGTTGCCCTTGAATCGCAGGTCTGCGTGTGGCAGCCATTTTGATGTTTTGACATTTTTTGACATGCACTTTTTTTCCCCCAAATCAAGTCACGAACTATTGGTTCTGAGCCATTTTCAAGAAAAAAACAATTTTTTTTGCCATTGAAATTTTTTTGGACTTAGAAAATTTCATCCGATTTTTCCTTCATAATGGGAGCTTTGCGGAGTAAACTCCTAGACCACTTCATGACAGAGCCTAAGTATTGGCACATCCAAATGGGAAATCATATATTGCGGTTTGCATGGTGACCTTGAATTTGACATTCAATGACCTTGGAAGGTCAAACTGACCCCTTGTTTGTCGAAAAAAGGGTTGTCTTGTCTTTGGCGGCCATTTTCCCAGAATTTTTTTCAGAAAAATTTCCTCACAATCATGTATGAGATTCTTCTTATGTACTTCTGTGATGTGTATAAGTTTTGTTGCCTTTGAATCGACGGTCTGCGTGTGGCGCCATTTTGATTTTTTGACGGGTCGGCGAAAAAAAAAAGTGTTTGTCCCGAAAGCCACTGTTCGTTTTGAGTGATTTTACCCCTATATGTCATTAACGGAAGAAAATCGTTCAAGATGTAACTTGATTTCGTATTATAGTCAATAAGGAAAATGTGTGTTCGGCAACATTCACGAGTATGTTTCAACTATAGAGTTGAAGATCTGTGTAATAATTTGTATTCTGGAAAATCAATGCAATTCTCATGATCTGCCTGTAAGCTACGACATGTTTCATCATATTGTGATATGCATTGGCAGCAACAGCGGCCACGATGTAGGCCTTTATATCGAATCCGGAAATGATAAGTCATTGCAGGGGTAAAAACTCCAAGAACACATTAAAAGGGCAAATTATAGTAATTAAATTGGCCATTCAACTCAATGTTAAATGGTCTCATTTTGTTGGTCCATAACACCTTTCTAAAAAAATTAGCCTAAGGGCTAAGACACGTTAGCGGCAGGGTTGGGACCGATGTACTCATGTACTCGTACTCGTTATACTCGAGTACACAATTTCAAGCACGGATGTACTCTGTATTCATGGTACTCAGACAGGAAGTACTCGTACTCAAGTACATTCGAGAAGTACTCAGATCTTAGAGTACTTTATGAGTACATCACGAGAACATGTACATATCTTTCAGATATATTTTAAAGATAATTTTATTAACATGTGGAACTAAAAGATTACAACAATAATTGCTCGTTAAAAAAGGTCCAAAAGTATCAAGCACCAACTGAGATGTAGGGAGCATACATAGATTAACAGATAATGGTTTTATTGTTTCCATAAAGCTTCACTGAAAATCTGTTCTCAACTCTATTTATAAATCCAAACAGTGACTGTCAAATAACATATCATTCATAAGTCCCGTTGATCTATTTTGCTGCTGTTGTACATGAGGATTTCACTGGAACAAATACCACACCATGGGGAGCACAGCTCCATGTGAAAAATGGGGTGTTAATCTACCCACACTCTTGCCTTGTGCAAACTTGGCTGTATGCTGATGCGCTATTGAAAGAAGTAAACGGAACAAATGTTTTTTTTTCAGCAATATGATATTGCATAATTTTCTATCAAAACTGTCCGGATCAATGAATCCCCTATTACGATGATATCATCTGATGATTTATCCAGCAAATGGAGTAATGATTTAATAATAATTAAATATGTGAAAAGTACTCGTACTTTCCAAAGTACTTGTACTCGTACTCGATTCCTTTTGCAAATTGTGTACTCGTACTTCTATTTGTACTCATGCAATTCACAAGTACTTGTATTCGTACTCGAGTACATTTGAATATACTCGACCCCAACCCTGGTTAGCGGACAAAATATGTTTTATATCTTAGATAATAGTAGCCATTTTGTCCCGTGACCTTGAAAATAAGGTCACTGGTCAAATGCAACGTCATGAGAATATCCAGCAAACATGTATATCATTCCTCATATGTGCACAATTACTTGCCAAGCTGTAAATTCAGTAACAAGTAAAACAAAAAAAACAATTGTCTTCCATGACCTTGAAAATAAGGTCGAAGGTCGAATCAATGGTCATCAACATATTCGGCATACATCATTCCCTATAGGTGCACAACTGATTCCTAAGCTGATAATAAGTGAGATATTAGCCATTTTGTCCCGTGACCTTGAAAATGAGGTCATAGGTCAAATTCAAAATCACGACAATAATCTGCGTATATCATTTCTTATATGTTCATAACTGATTGCCAAGCTGTAAAGTCGATAAGAAGCAAGATATAACCCATTTTGTGCTCTGACCTTGAAAATGAGGTCAGAGGTCAAATTCAAGTCACGAGAATATTCAGCTTATATCATTTTCCATATTTCCACAATTGATTCCTAGTCTCTAATCTCAGTATTAAGTGAGATATTAGGCATAATTTGTCCCATTACAAAGCATAGGAGAATTTAACATGAGAAATTCACATTTGGGCCGAGTTTGGGCCAGAATGACCAACTTCAAGCGATTCAAGGGCAACTAAACTTATACGAATCACAGCGGTATATATGATGAGTGTTATGCATCAATAAGAAAAAAAGTTACTGAACAGATTTTGAGAAAACGGCCATCAAAGTCCAAAATTGGTCATTTTTTGTGAAATAATAGCGAAAATCAAAAATCTAAAAAACACATCCTTCTTGAAATATTTTTAGGCCTTTTTGTATGAAATTACAGAAAAATTCTTACGTAAACAAAAAAGATAAAAATGTGGACGACGACGGACAACGGACGACGGACGCAACGCCATGCCAATAGGTTATCGGACCATTATCGGACCAAAATCCCAACCTAACCACTATACTAGTTTTATCAATTGGTGTATTGGACATCGCGTGATAAGCATGAATATATTTGACGACACATGGGATTTTTTGCTATTCTGCCTTGAATGGACTCGTGGGAAAAAATACCCGAAAATATGGGTGATGATGGCCATGCAAAACCCTTTCGCTTCCCCAACTCCTGGGAAGAACGACAACAAGAAAACCGGGTCATTATTTCCCAGCAGTGTATTCTTCCAGTATATACACTCGTCCAGAAATCTGGCATAAAAAAATATACGATGTGATGTTTCACAAAGGTTTCCCTTTAAATTGAGCGCTCGCTGATTGGCTAAACGGGTTACCGTATTGTGCCCAAAAAGCAGCCACGTCCTACGGAAGCCCAGGAGGGCCAGCTAGTATTTTTTTTAGATTTTCCTTTTGTCCTGTTTTTTTTTCGCAAATTCCTGAGAAATATTTTCAAATATTTGATTTTTCGATTTTTGTTAAATTTTCATTTTTTTCGACTTCTCGTTTTTTTCTCTAAATTTCGGCTTTTCGAATTTTCGACTTCTCGTGTTTTCGACTTTTTGAATTGACGAATTTTCGACCCTTAGAATATTCGATTTTACGTTCTTTTTCGACTTTTTTATTTTTCGAATTTTCAACTTTTTTTAATTTTCGAATTTTTGACTGCTGCAATCATATTTATGGGACTGTATAATCAATAATCAATCCAATGAACATGTGTAAATGGACCCCTTTTATCCCCAACACACATTTTATCCAAGAAAATGTGATAGCATTCAATATGATATCCTGACATTCAAGTAACATTTATTAACATTCAATTAATCATGGTCACAATCTGATTAGGCTCAGAACCTTGTACAAATCATCTATAATCCATTAGATTCCAGGACCCCAGAAACTATAGGTTTATTAAACCGAATCTTTATTGTGAATTATATGAATGTATCAACATTGCAATAGTTATATTTTGGTCAGGTAATTATCAGTGTAGATTACGATAGTTATATTTTGGTCAGTTAATTATCAGTGTAGATACATCATGTATTGTGTTTGGTCGATTTTGGAAGAAAACATTTGTATGTTAATGATGGTGAGTGTACATATGCATATAGACGTATACATGCACACAGCCACACCTCCTTGGAACAAGCTGTCATGGTCAAAATTCAGAAAGGCGAAAATTCGAACGAACGAAAAGTCAAATATTTGAAAATAAAAAAAAATGGAAAATAGAAAGTCGAAAAAACGAAAACTCGGAAAAGTCAAAAATTCGAAAAAACGAAAAGTCGAAAAGTCGGAAAATTAAAAAATTCGAAAAAAAACCCGAAAAGTAAAAAAAACCCCGAAAAGTCAAAAAGTCGAAAAAGTTAAAAGTAACAAAACAAACCACCAAAAATTCGAAAAAATGGAAAGTCAAAAATTCGAAAAAGCGAAAAATTAAAAATTAAAAAGTGAAAAAGTTGAAAGAATGAAACTTCGCAAGTTAAAAAAATATTGAGCCAAGGGCCAATGATAGGTTACCGGACAATATATGTTTAATATTTTAGATGTTAGCCAGGTCACTGGTTAAATTCAAGGTCAAGAGAATATTCAGCATATATCATTTGGAGTTTGACCACAATTGATTCCTAATAGTCCATGAGCCGAGACCCAGAAGATAAGTTTTCGTTGCACCCCATGGGTGGCATGCCGAATTTGGTATCATATGAAAGCTAGGAAACTCAGCTTTCCGAAAATAGATGTCTCCATCAAAATGAGTTGCACGTTACCATGGTAACGCCGGCCACGTTACATGTGTTCTTAAATTACGATGTATCAATGTTTCTCCTCGCAGAGCTGCATATTCCAGTGACACCTGGCTTTCTCACAAAGTATTTAAGCTAAGTTTATGATTTTTTAACCCGCTTGTTGTATATAGTGCTTACTTCCACTTTATTAAAAAAAATCCCGTGATTCCCCGTTGTCATGGTCTCCATGGTTACCAACTTCATATGTAAACTTGTACATCATTTTACCATGGATAAAGGGTGACTAACTTTGGCAAAAGTTTTGATGGAGGTAATATTTATGTATATTTAATGTCCCAATAACACTGGGCCAACACATATAGAAAATTCAAATTAGCTGAAAAATAATCAGGCATGTTATATGAGCCGTTTCCATGGAAATGACTCTCAAATTCAATGCAAAACTACCGTTTTTGAACCCTCTGCAATAAGGGTTGCATAGAACTAGTATATGATAAGCTCTCATACAAAAGCAAGCAATCCCATTTTATCAAATTGAATAGTTGTATAATTAGCCATATGGACATGCAATAAACTGTCACCATGCAAAAACGTTATAAAACGTTTTTTTTATTCAATATGGCTGACTTTGACTTGTTTAAGTTTGCTTGAACAAGTCATGCCTTAATTTTGCGGAAATTGGTGTGTAGATTCCCTACATGACGAAATAGGTTGGTAATTGCTCTTATTGTACTTAGCCCCAGTGGTGACCCTGTACACAACTATTTTATATCTGATGTTTATGTTGTTGTGTGAGGTGGTGACCCTGTACACAACTATTTTATATCTGATGTTTATGTTGTTGTGTGAGGGTCACAGTTCCTGGCAATTGCCCAGATTATCGCCCGGACCTTTGCAGCTTCAAACGGACTTGAAAACAATGACAGGCTGCCATCCAAAGATTTTATTTGTGAAGAAGCATATCTTCGCTAGAAATCCGGTATATCAGTTGCATGTCAGGTCCAGTCTATCACCAGATAACAGCTTACTTTCCCCAGGGGATAATTTTCAAGTCTTTTGCTCATGGCCGCTTCAATGGAGTGACGGCCTCTGATTGGCTGGCTCGCCAAGGCCACCAAGGTCGTCTGGAATACGGTGTCCGAATGTGGCCATTAGTAACCTCGTTTTATTAAAATGTTGAATTGCCGTTGCAAACCATATTGGATGATGATACGGGTGTGAAATTTTTGTATCATGCACCTCTGATTATTTTCCGTGAATGATACAATCATTTTTATCAATAAAATACCTTTAAAAATACTACGTGTTGATTTTGTCACTTGGACATTTTTTTTATTGTTTTAATAGTTTTATGCTAATATCCCTTCATGTTTCCACGGTAACTGATGAAATGGGGTTGAAAGTATACTACTAAAGTATATAGAAACATCACACTAAAATGTGACTTTATTTTCACACATAATTATTCTGAAACATCTTTAAAAAAAAATAATCAAACAAATCCTATCAATTCATATATGAATCGGCTTAGTATGGAGGCTGAGGGGCGGGTCAGTAGCGAAAAGGTTAAGTTATGTCATTTCTTAAGGGTATGTTGGGTGAACCTTGAACTTGACCTTAATTGTGTGTATTTGTGTGTGTGTGTGTGTGTTCCATTTCGGTGATATATCAAAGATACAATGCCGTATATCTGTAAACTGGAAGCCCCAGAAAAATATTCTGGGGGTATGACGAGTGAGTTTTGAACTTGAGCTTCGACCTTGACTTCGGGACCTCGATTTATCATTTTTTGTATGCATCAACATTTTTCATTTTATGATATCCTTGGAAAAATGCCTCATAGAGCAACACAGACGTAACTTTGGGACTCGTCAGCAGAGTATTTTAATTCCTGATTTGTAGTATTTTGAGTTACCCTATTTTATTCTTATGCTCTCACCAAAAAATGGGCAAAGTCTTCTTTATCCTTTGACCTAGATATTTCTATGTGGGTGAAAATTTTCAGTAATTGACAATTAAAATAGTGGGACCAATATTGATTCCGTGTTTATTTTTTAAATGGAATTTTGCACACACGAGATTTGTATTTATGAAGCTTTATGTTCTAGGACAAATGCAATTGTAATTGTCATAAATATTTGAACCCAACCCTGATTTTATATTATTATTGTATAATTTTATTGCACTTTTTGTTACTCTTTCTGTCTTGACTACCTCTTCTCCTTCTTTGGACCAAGGCTAACTTGGCTGCCTAACTTCTCCTGGCTTGGCATGGCCGCTCGCAAGCACGTTGTCAAAAATGGCAATTTCTCCAGACATTCCTTGACAACATCTTGCCAGGAGAACTGGTCCAACGTTGGCCCTGTCACCACGTCAGCTAGTGAGGTGATTTTCCCTTTCCGTCCACGGGCCGATACACTCATTACCTCCCGCTTGACTGTATCTGTCATAACCCTGACAAGAGCTTCCTTCGCCGATGGGCTATTACACACTGGTACCTTGAAAGCTGACAAATACTTTGAGCTCTGGATGTACATGCAAGCTCGGTCTCTGTAGCTATGGTTTTCGTCAGCCTGTGTTTCTATATGTATTTGTTTTGGCTTGGGGGTTTCTTTTATGTCTAGTTGCTTGTGGGGTTGGGGTGTTCCCGGTAGCGACAATGCTGGCCTCTTAGCTGTCGTTGTTTTAATTGGTGTTACATATTTTCCTGTTTTAGTTCTTTTATTGAGAATAGTTTTTTTCTGCATAAGAGATGCAATCTGTGCAAATATAACCACCGGTGTTGTTATGAATACTAGGGAACACTCTCTTCACTGTGTGTGGAGACTGGAGATGCCAACTTTTGTAGTCGTTTTCTGTTAAAACCCTTACATGAATTCACAAATTTAAATGAACACGCTGAACATGTTGACTCAGCCATGCTTGCATTTGGCACCAGATCACATGATCCATATTTAGGAGGGATATTAGTATAAAACTATTAAAACAAAATCAACACGTAGTATTTTTAAAGGTATTTTATTGATAAAAATGATTGTATCATTCACGGAAAATAATCAGAGGTGCATGATACAAAAATTTCACACCCGTATCATCATCCAATATGGTTTGCAACGGCAATTCAACATTTTAATAAAACGAGGTTACTAATGGCCACATTCGGACACCGTATTCCAGACGACCTTGGTGGCCTTGGCGAGCCAGCCAATCAGAGGCCGTCACTCCATTGAAGCGGCCATGAGCAAAAGACTTGAAAATTATCCCCTGGGGAAAGTAAGCTGTTATCTGGTGATAGACTGGACCTGACATGCAACTGATATACCGGATTTCTAGCGAAGATATGCTTCTTCACAAATAAAATCTTTGGATGGCAGCCTGTCATTGTTTTCAAGTCCGTTTGAAGCTGCAAAGGTCCGGGCGATAATCTGGGCAATTGCCAGGAACTGTGACCCTCACATAGCACTAAAGTACTATGCGTGGACTGATCGGATAGATGTCCACACTGCATAGTACTAAATGCAGCCATGCCTTCCTTGTTTGGATCCGAACACTGCAGGGAAGCGAGGCGAAAACCAAAAGCATTTTTCCATGGGGGGGTACACATGTAACATTAATCTGAAGTTGATATCACCTTCTGCCGTTGGGCGATGTCCTATTCAACTGTAAGATAAGTTTCAGGCAACAATCGGCCGAATTTCTAACCAGCTTTCAACAAACTCACAATCGGCCATGATATCTCATGCTCTAAACACCGACCACAAAATCAAATGTTGCCCATCCGTCTTCCAGACGAATCCGGACAAGAGTATATTTTTTTTGGGTCGTAGTACATTTCTATAATTACATGCCATAGATATTTTACGTGACATGTTGACCAATAAAATGTTTGTTTCTTGTTGTCTTCTCACCCGCGCGCACATATGTCTACATGCAACAACTCCACTAACAACACCTGGTGATTATCCTAAGTAATCCTTACCTACAAAATGCACATTTATATGCTGCATGTAGAAATATTTTAACCGCCAAAAATGCGCAAGCTGCGTCGAGCACAAATGCATTCCCTTCAGTGGAGTGACTATAAATAAGACAAGCATACTGGTGAATTTATGCCATACCTACAAAACACTTTAATGTGATAGTTACTGGCAAGCTACATACGACTTCATTGAAGATGAGCGACTGTGCAATTTGCAGCACGGAGTACGGGAAGAGGACGAAGCACTATAAGCTCCTGACCGTCGGCAGCCCGTACACTATCCGCAAGGCATTTCCCAAGAATGTGCACGTCAACGGATCAATATGCCAGCCGTGTTACAAGGTGAAATGTTTTTGGTATTAGCATAATTTAATAATAGTAATGGATTGTATGACTTTACAAATTATATTTAAACGACATTTGTAGTGGAAAGGAACATCAACATGCGGGATATGGCCTCCAAAGTTTATGGTATATTTCAGTTGGTGGTAGGGGCCAATGTAGCCAATGAGGGGGGTTAATACATCACTATGGTGAAAGTAAAATAGTGGACATAGGTGGTAAGGAAGGGGTTCAGAAGGTTATTTCATGACGTTTATGGGGCATCAAGGGGCCACATCTTTGATGAAGAAATGAATTAATCACTTGGTACAATATTGGGCAATTGTTAACCTATCGTTAATTATTGCAGGATTTGGTGAAGAAAACCGTTAAGAAGAAGAAGAATTCTTTCAAACGAACCTGGCCTAAGGAGTTAAGGTATTAATGATATGTACTTGTGATTGACATTCAGTGTCGCACCAGTAGGTTAAGCAAGTTCAATATGGAAATTATTATTTGCATTGCCACCTTTTGGGAACATTTTGGCATTGCATTAAAATTCGTACAGAACCCCCCCTCGGTGCATTGAAGAACCAGAGGACGTGTGCAGTGACGACCCAGGCCCCAGTACGATGACGACGTCCCCACCCAGAAAAAGGGCGAAGACATCTGGGGAAGATGATGGGGCCGGCATTTCGGGAGTTGCTGGGTTGGGCAAACGAGTTGCACGCTACGTAGAAAACTATCAATATAGGGCAGCCTTTCTGGCGTTGTATAACCACAATGACGCATCGAAGGAAGCTTTCCTACAGGTACATATATGATGCCATTTTCAAAGGTCAATGTAAATGTAAATGGGTTACAACGTTATATAACATATGAATGTATTTAGCGTGATTGAGTAACAAGATAATAACAATATGAAGCATGTACAGGTGGTGTCGTCCAATGTGCATAAAGAGATGGCCAGCTCCAGTAAAGTGTCTTCCCTCATGGGTCCCGTCACCGTCAGCAGCATGGAAGAGTTTCAGTGGGACACAGTGACGCAGGAATTGACGGTGTTGAAACCAACCCTGTACACAGTTATTTGTGCTGCCATACCCTCTGCCAAATCTATGGCCAGGCAGTGCATGAAAGGCCGTAGAAGTGCACGCCGGTAATTATGGAATGACGTCATGAATTATATTTTAAAAATGTATGATTGACAATGTTAAACGTTCCTGTATTTGTATGCATATAAATGAAAGATAATTTTGTCGGGTGTCCAGATACATGAGCTTCAGTGAGGGGGAGTGTAGGCGACAAGAGCGCATGGCTATAATCTTCGCAATTATGATGTACAGCCGGAAGCCGAAAGTGTATAACTTCGTGCAGTCCTTCTTGGGTAAGAGTCATAGAAGTTGGTAAGGATTGCACAGAGCATACATATGTATTTGCCATGAATGTGTACTTTGCCTGGAATATTATGTCAATGCACACTTCTGAAGATGTACGTATTATGTGCTATATGTTGTAGGCGTGGAACTTTGGATCCAAGGCGCCTCCCAGAAGTTGGTCACCATTCTGAATTCACTGGGAGTGAGCCAAGGTGTCCATGCAGCCAGGTGCCATGTGGACAAAGTGAGGGTTGACTTCGACAAGGATGTTTTGGCGTGGAAATCTGAATGTGAGGTAAGTAGTTACATGATATACATGAGCTAAAATAAGCTGTTATTCACGAACGTCATTGTACATAATTGTGTAAATGAAAGTTTGTTACCTTCCATATCTAGGAAGAAGCTGGGAAGCGTGGGACTGAACAGCAGACGATGTTAGACACAAAGACGGATCCCCTGCCGGCTGGATATTCTTTAGTGTATGACAACGTCCAGTTTAAGGGTCACACTAAACACCAGACAAAGATGATGAAGACCAACTTCCACATCATGTCCCTGGCTTTTGCTGTAAAGCACAGAGTCGTGCTTACCAGTTCCATGGCCCTCCCTCCACCAGCGCTCCCAGCAGCAAGGCATCTCGCTCCTGATGTGTTCCTGCCTTCAGCTGATGATTTCGACTTCGAGAGAGATCGTTTAGCTTTCATGGTGATGCGTGTCCTGGTATCTCACTTGCCAGTCCTACACCACTTGCGAGGCCAAGTCCAGTGGCACTTGCAACATGCCTTCACCACCTTTGTGAGTAGCCCGTCGGAGGTCGTTAACCTAGGTGTGTTTGAGGGCAATCCCTCCAAGACCCCGGACACCATTGCCCTCCTGGACGACCTCATGAAGTACGTGCCGCAGCATGACGGAGTGTTCATGCCAGTGATGTGCCATGGTGATGGGGGTACTGTGGCTTCGATTGTCAAGGCGAAAAAAGCACGTGCCCTTGCAACGTCTCCTGGCCAGGACTTCTCTTCACTGATTGAGTGTTGCCAGGAATTTCACAAGGAGGGGATGCTGTTGAAGGTGAATGGACTGTATTAGTTGTGCACAGTGTGTATTGGCATATAAATAACACACAAAAGCACTTTCTACATGTGTTGCGTTACACGTCATTTTCCTAATTACTTGTCGTTATCCAATGCATCAGTATGCCACTAAATTAAGTATACCTTGCAAAAATAACTACTCGTTCGGCATTCGCTGGGTCATTGGCCAAACATTCCACATAATCACGGAAGACATCGTTGAAGCCTGTCGACTCCTTGCATATCGTCAAGTGAATATTTGGTCTGGAATGAATTGGCAACAATGAAAGGACTTATCATACATGAAGGGTCTCGTATGATATCTCACATATTATGGTTTCAGCAACATTTCCATACCGATTTGGGACACAGCACACATGAGTAACATCCTCTTTTTGCAGACCCATGTGTCCAAGAATGGTGTCTTCCATGTGAGCCGTTATTGTTGCAGAGCACATCAGCACAGGGACGTCGCTGAGGAATGCACATAACCTCGACACCTCCTTATACTTAGGGCGAAAGGTGCTGCCCCTGCAATAATGTATTTGCGTACAGTGTACCCTTTGTACATATAGTGTTAAGTACATGCGATACCTGCAAACATTACTGAATATTACACCACACAATACACCTATTTACCATTCTATCATACAATGCACTTCATCCAGTGCCAGGCAACAAATCCTTTTTCTATTCCTCCTCAAGTAAGGCTGCCACGCTCGTCCACATATGGCCTCTGGGGTGCACAATAGAACCGAAGCTCTGTTTCCATTGATTGCTGGAATGGGATGTACATGCATGTTTACATATGTTTCTATTTCACAACTTATACGCTTCAATATATGCCAAGGACTTCAATGTCCAATGCAATAATACCTTCTATATCCATGTCTGTCATATCTTTTCCACCACATATCACGGCACATGAGACGCCCAAGTGCTGCAACTGTTTTTGCTGGTCACGGATGATCGTTTTTAAAGGGAAAATCACTAGTACGATGTGATCTATCCCGGCTTTAACCTATGCAAACCAAAATAAATATTACACCACTGCTCGTTAAGTAATGAACCCTGTTCTCAATAACTATATGTTCAACTTATACATCCTCACCTTGTTCATGACTGACGGTAACAACGTGATTGTCGTGGATTTTCCGTACCCAGTGGGCAACACTGCCAAGCAATGCCTTGCTCTGCAAACACTTTGCAGTATGCGTTGTTGCTGCTCTTTCAAAACCATGTGCCTATCTGCAGCAGTGGATGTTATGAAGGTCTCCATCATATCAATTACATTTAAGTGAGGGATGAATTCAGAAGTATGCTTGTCTTATTTATAGGCAGTTCAGTGGAGGGAAGGCATTTGTGCTCGATGCAGCATTCGCATTTTTGGCGGTTAAAACTGTTCTTACATGCAGTATATAAATGTGCATTTTGTAGGTAAGGATTACTTAGGATAATCACCAGGTGTTGTTAGTGGAGTTGTTGCATGTAGACATATGTGCGCGCGGGTGAGAAGACAACAAGAAACAAACATTTTATTGGTCAACATGTCACGTAAAATATCTATGGCATGTAATTATAGAAATGTACTACGACCCAAAAAAAATATACTCTTGTCCGGATTCGTCTGGAAGACGGATGGGCAACATTTGATTTTGTGGTCGGTGTTTAGAGCATGAGATATCATGGCCGATTGTGAGTTTGTTGAAAGCTGGTTAGAAATTCGGCCGATTGTTGCCTGAAACTTATCTTACAGTTGAATAGGACATCGCCCAACGGCAGAAGGTGATATCAACTTCAGATTAATGTTACATGTGTACCCCCCCATGGAAAAATGCTTTTGGTTTTCGCCTCGCTTCCCTGCAGTGTTCGGATCCAAACAAGGAAGGCATGGCTGCATTTAGTACTATGCAGTGTGGACATCTATCCGATCAGTCCACGCATAGTACTTTAGTGCTACCCTCACACAACAACATAAACATCAGATATAAAATAGTTGTGTACAGGGTCACCACTGGGGCTAATTGTACTCTGTGTATCCTAAACCAGATGTGAAATCACCAATCTGTTTTGTTACTTGTTACCGCTCTGTCGGTCAATAGCACTTGTGCTAATATTTGCTGTTTTGCCCCTGTATGCGACATTAAATAAAATTTTATCTTATCTTATCTTATCTTAATACAAAATTGAAGACAAGTATACGTGGAGACTGATACAAACCGTTTATTGAATGAGATGAGAGAACATAGTTTAGCTGGCATACCATTTAACAATACCCACTGTTCGATTCTAGAATTACCTCATCATGCTCATTATTTGGTGTTTATTTGATGTCGAATCATTCTGTTATATATATCACCGGCAGTGAAAAATCGGTTACATAGGAAGAAGTAAAATAAACATCTCCCATTTTATCAGGAAAATTAGGCCAAGGGCCAAAGATAGGTTACCGGTCAATATTTAATATTTTAGATGTTAGCCAGGTCAATGGTTAAATTCAAGGTCAAGAGAATATTCAGCAGATATATTATTAAGCATATATCATGTCCACAGTTGATTGCTAAGCTGTAAATTCAATAATCAGAGAGATATTAGCAATTTTGTGCTGTGACCTTGAAAATGAAAATATCATTTTCTATATGTCCACAATTGATTACCAAGCCATACGTGATTACGGAGCCATGGACATGGAAGAAATATTTTTTGACATACGGTTATTGCGTTCCCGCGCAATAATATTGCGTTCCCTCGCAATATTATCGCGTTCCCTCGCAATCCGGATCGCGTTCCCTCGCGATCTTATTGCGTTCCCTCGCAATCCGGATCGCGTTCCCTCGCGATCTTATTGCGTTCCCTCGCAATCCGGATCGCGTTCCCTCGCGATCTTATTGCGTTCCCTCGCAATCCAGATCGCGTTCCCTCGCGATAATATCGCGTTCCCTCGCATTCCGGATCGCGTTCCCTCGCGATCTTGTAGAATAACCTTCTCAGAAGTCATTGGCGTCAGCACAATGCGAGGGAACGCGATCCAGAATGCGAGGGAACGCAATAAGATCGCGAGGGAACGCGATAATATCGCGAGGGAACGCGATCTGGATTGCGAGGGAACGCAATAAGATCGCGAGGGAACGAGATCCGGATTGCGAGGGAACGCGATAATATTGCGAGGGAACGCAATATTATTGCGAGGGAACGCGATAATATTGCGAAGGAACGCAATAACAATGTGCTAAAAATATTTCTTCCATGTCCTCTCAGAGGCTCCGTAGTGACTTGATTTGGGACAAAAAAAAAAATTTTCGCCGACCCGTCGAAAAATCAAAATGGCCGCCACACGCAGACCGGCGTTTCAAGGGCAACGAAACTTATACACATCATAAAGGTACATAAGAGGAATGTTTTGAAACAAAAATCTCAAAACTGATCAGACAGTTTTTGAGAAAATGGCCTCCAAAGCCCAGAATTGACAATTTTTCGTTAAAAATGGCCGCCAAATAGGCAAAAACGATTCAATCAAAAAAATTAAAAAAACGTCTTTAGATACTGGCCCAAGGTATGTTCTGACAAATTTATGGTGAAATTCATCATGTCAAAAAAAAGTTACAGACCCGGACGGACGACGGACGGACGACGGACGACGGACGACGGACGCCGGACGACGGACGAAATACCACAACAATAGCTTATCGGCCCAAAGGGCCGGTAAGCTAAAAATACATTGTACTAGTATGACTAATCATGTTTATGGAAGTGCTGAGGCAGAGGCGGATCCAGAAAGATCTGTTACGGGGGGCCCAGGCAGATATGGCAATACTGACTAGAGCGATCGAGTGAAGCGAGATAGCATTCCGGTCTGGGGGTCCCGGGGGCGCCGTGAGCCCCCGGAAAAAATACATACTTATAGTTTTCATAGCACTTCTGGGCCCCGAACCCCCCCCCCCCCCCCACCCCCCGGATCCACTCCGGTGTTGAGGTAATGTTCGTTTTCGATATATACCTGAAAAAACGATTTATCATAATGTAATTATAATATAGTTGCATTATTAAATCCAGTATGAATGTTAGTGTTGTTTCCAAAGGGCTCAACGAAAATGTGAACGCGAAATTTATATATTCCCTGGTCGTAATTTCGTATGAGGTATCTGTCCGGTATATTATATGCCGATGGGTAGTTTCAATTAATGATGGCGATCCCCTGTATGTACATCTACATGCAATACCCAAGAGCACGTGACTGGTCAGTTGGACATCCGTTATGTAGCAAACACAGATACTTGACGATAGGAATAATCGTTGAAAATTTTATGGTTTGTGCTATGCTGTTTTTCTCGCCAATTATTAAAGAATCGATGAAGAAATGAGGTCGAAATGGGATCGGTGCGGTTTGATACTGACATACCTGTTAGTGTATACCCAATGTTATAACCACGATGGGCCAAGTATCATACGCTACACACCCACCAACTGATGCAATTTGGTCCGTCTGTCACCTTTTCAATCCTCATTGAATATAGAGGAAAGCGCAGGATATGATACCTGGGTCAGCACGATAAACGCTCAAGCTACATGTAGCGTTCAGACTCATTAATCAAGTCCATAACGAGTCGACAACTCTATAAGGGAAGTATATCGATGATGCAACAATCTGGGCGTAGGCCAATGATAAATGGTACGTCCATGTGATTAGGGAGTTAATTATATACGGTGTGAGAATGGTTGGAGGTAGGATCCACGATGCACCCGAGAAACATTAGCTTTCTGTGTTCTATGAGTAGCTTAATTGGTAACATATATTTGTTGGTATTTTTTTTCACTTTAATTTTTGGTGGCAAGATTTGGCAGCCAGTGGATCCGTCCATGTTTTTGGAACTTTCCTTATAACTGGTGATTTTGCCAAATTTTTCATTTTGAATCAAAAGGTAGCCCAAGTACGGTAATTTGCGCTGCTTGTTCAATCTATTTTCAAAGAGGTTTGAAAAGCGCGAGACGGATTAATTGGTGTTTTTTCCAGTGGATAAGTAGTACGGAGCAGTACAAATTACTTGGCCCCAACCAAAAAGCTTACTAGTGCATGAAGCCTAGTCGGAAATCTTTGTTACCTGCAATATGCTGGGATATGCTATCAGATAATTTCCAAACAATGTCACCACCGCGATGAGATTATCTTCTTTGTATTGTATCTCTCAGGTATTAATTGAACGTGGCAGGAAAGAAAGTGACAGAAGCTCTACGTAAGTAGTTACTCGATCTCAAGATGAACAGGTCTATTCAGCTGAAAGTAATTACCTCTCTAATTGTAGGGTTCATAGCTAGGACACGATATTTGATTACTATATAATGCATTTGCCGCGATTACAGGTGCGACTGCTCGCTATCGCTATGATACGCAGAAGTACGATCGTGTCGATATCAGATTTCATGTATATACATGTACGATGTATAGATATCTTGTATAATACAATTGAAATATCTAGGAGGTATATCCACATGTAAGATGACGCACATAAAATACCGTTGAATTCTTTATCAATAGAGGTACACACCTACAGTGGAGAGAATCATTTTTGTGGCCAGCGGAAATATGTTGGGATGGGAAAGTTGTGAATGTGAATAATAACCTTAATTTATTGGATTAAATTGCTCATTATTCTCCATATAATAAACAAAGAAAAACATATCCACAGATGCCGAGCACAGACATTCAGTTTTAATGTTGCCCAATGTTTTGGATCAAACTGATAGTTTATGCGTCTATTTTGGTGTGAAAAAATATTTTTTATCACATTTTATCACTTCTATATCGTAAACTATAAAAGTTGGCAATCTTTCGTAATTGTTCTGCCAACATCAGAAATGAAGCTCAATATTTTTGTTGCGCTTCTGTATGCGTATGTATTACGGTAAATCAACAAATATCGCAAAGCTCTCACATTTTTCGCATTTATTCACATGATTAAAATGTAAAACCTTACGGAAACAATCAGAAATATTATTTTTGAAAGTGCTGTGATCCTTTTGTTGAGATTACTATATTCAACAAATGATAGCAGGCCTGGGCCCACTCATGCCTACCCTACGTGGGTCTGTTTTTACCCAAACTTAGAAGACCAGCGAGACGCGCTGGCCAATGATCAAAAGCTCTGGCGATTGTTTCTAGACGTACATAATTTTTAAAGCAATAGCAAAAATAGCTCCAAGGCAGTTGTAGTTTACCGGCAGACTTACATCAAACATGTTGTTGAGCTATAATACATGTACTGGAGGCAGTCTACATATGCATGCAAGATCATGTTCAAGATCAACAATAGATATGATTCGATCATTATATTCATATTTTACAATTTTAAGTCTTTCTGTATCCAATTTGTCTAGAGAGGTCAGTTCACATAGTTCATGTCAAATGTGACCACTCAACGTGACCACTAGAAACTCACCACTCAAGGTCATCTGAGGTCAAGTTCAATGTCACCAGATGATCTTACATACGTGACATCCAATATACTCATAATAAAACCTAAGCTCTATCTCCAAGCGTTTTGTCTGCAATGGCCAACGTACTGTATACACACTTCATGACAGACGTGGCCTTCAGATTCTCCACCCAAAGTTATCTGATGTCAACTTCAAGGTGACCAAAAGTTCGAGCGTATGATTTTATTTGCTCAAAATAAAAACCTGAGAACTATCCGCAAGCGTGTTGTCTGTAGAGACCAATTTACTTATTTCATGCTAGACATGACCTTCATTGAGGTCATGTTCAAGGTCACCAATAGATATTAGATACATGACTTTTTATCTCCTTATGGTATATCCCTAAGTTCTATATAAGAATAGGGTCTGCATCGGTTAATTTACACGTTTCGGACCAGACGTGACCTTGAGGTTTCTCACACAAATTCTTCTAAGGTCAAAATCATGGTCACCAGAAAATCTACCATATATGACGTCCTATATGTCCATAATGCGAGTCTAAGCTCTATTTGTTGCCCCAGAGGCCAAGCTTGGTATCACAAATCATTTTGGGCGTTTCGGACCTATATTTCGGGCTGTACGAGCGTTCGAACGTTCAAATGTAGAATATTTCTTAGATGTTTAGGTATTTGTCCAAGGTATGTTCTGAAAAAATTGCATTAAAACTTTTATTGTGGGCAATAAACTAGCGACAAACTTGTAACAACATTCAGTGTGATTTGTTTAAAGCAGCTCCCTTCGGAACCAGTCATAATTTTTTTAAAACTATAAAACGGATGAAAAGACAACACGGACAATTGTAATCGTCAAAATCACTGAGCACACCTTTTGTTATATTGCATTAGATGTGTTTGACAAAAAATTGAATACATTACAAAAATTGCATGCATATAATATTGCAAACATTCGAAATCAGCAGCTTTAAAACAAACTACCAAGTGGAATGATCACAGTCCTCAAACTGGGTATTTCACATTATTGTAATAAGTTAACTTATTACAGTAATTTATTCATATTTCGGAACACCAATTGCTCTATGGAGCGTTTTTAGGGTCAATATTCATTGACATGCATTGTAGATTTTCTTGTTGTGAATTATTATTTCAATCGCAAAATTCTTTATTCCACATTACTATTTCTAAACTTTCTGTGTCGAATTTACATATTCTTACTGCATAGTTCTAATTTCCATCTCCTTACTGCTTATTTCCAAGTTCTCACTGGTACTTTCTCAAGTCTTGATTAATCATGCCAAATTCTAACACCTTTGTTCATGCAAACTGTTAAAAAACAAATCGCATCTGGCACAATGCATATAGGACTTAGCACATTTCACTTAGAATAAAGCACATCGCACGAAGAACAAAGCACAACGAATGAAGCATTTCATGTGCCCAAATTACTGCACTATTATGACGACAGACGGCGCTGCGGGTCGAGTGGCCACATTGGGAATGAGAAACTGAAGACTCCCGGATGAAGGAAAGACCTTGCTTTGATGGACCGCTTGTCCGGTGCTGTATTTTTAGCTTACCGGCCCATGGCCCGATAACTTGGTTGAATCGAAGAAAACTTCTGGGGTTTAGGGGCTTGAAAAAGCTAAAGATAGCCCCTAAACTCACTTTTTATGAGCAGACGTGTATTTAGGGGATTAAATTGGGGATGAGGGGCTCACACGGGAGAGGAAATTTAATATGGTGAAATCCCTTTAACCTTAAAATTTGGTACGTTCGTCCGTCGTCCGTCCGGCAAATAACTTTTTGTGCCTTGATGAATTTTTCTGAAAATTTACTAAATCATTCCTTGGGCTAATACCCTGAAACTACTTTTTTTTTCTCGTTTTTTTTTATTCAATCCTTTTTGCCGATTGGCAGCCATTTTATATGGAAAGTGGCTAATTTTGGACTTTGATGGCCTTTTTCTCGAAAACTGTCTAATCAGTTTGAGATTTTTGTTTCAAGGGAGACTTGAATCGCCACTCTGCGTGTGGCAGCCATTTTGATTTTTTGACGTGTCTGCGAAAAAAAAAAAAATTTGACCAAAATCGAGCCACTATTCGTTTTGAGCCATTTCCAGCAATTTTCTTTTTTGGCCATTGAAAAAATTTTGGGACTTTTTGGGGAATATTTTTGAGGAAATTTCACCCAATCATCTTTCAAAATGGGAGCTTTGCGGGAGTAAACTCCTAGAACTTTTCAAGATAGAGCCTAAGTATTGGCACATTCAAATGGGAAATCATATATTGCGGTTTGAATGATGGATGACCTTGAATTTGACCTTGAATGACTTTGGAAAGTCAAAACGACCTTATTTTGTCGAAAGAAACGATGATTTTTGTCTTTGGCTGCCATTTTTTCAAAAACTATGGACAATTTTCCTCAAAATGCATGAGATTCTCCCTATGTACCTCTGTGATGTGTATAAGTTTTGTTGCCTTTGAATTGACGGTCTGTGAATATAGGCCTATGTCATTATCGGAAGGAACCTTTCAAGATGTAACTTGATTTCGTATTATATTCCATACAAGAAATGTGTCTTTGGCAACATTTACGAACATGTTTTGACAACAGGTTTGAAGATCAGTGTAACAATTTATATTTGGGAAAATCAATACCTTGTGTAATTCTCATGATCTGCCGGTAAGCTGCAGCACCCTTGGTGCTACATTGTCTGTTTATGTGGCAAACAGGTAAATAAGATATATATACAATACAACTACCGTAGCGTAGTTGGATTCGTGCCAAATTAACGGCATGAAGAAATTATGATCGGAGAGATCATCATATTTAGCCTTGAAGGAGATAGCCATCAGTTCCTGAAAATTTTTTTCACATCTCAATTATCACTGTCCGATCTCAAGTTATCACCATTTTTGTGTGTTAATTTCAGGCCTATGTCATGATAATATCTGCATTCTAATTAGCAACAGTGTATTATGTTACAATGAGTATTCATGACGTCACATCGAAAATTGATTTCAAGGAGCATAGAAATCTTAATAATAGGCTCATACTAATCATCTCTCACTATTCTTTTATTCACAGGGAAGATTGCGGGAATTCATTGGGGCCTGTGCTCAGCTGAGTGTGGCACCTGTTGGTCGCGCCAAAAATTGACGTGTCCAATGAAGGGAGGTCTTAGTTTCTCATACATCATGTGGCTACGCGCGGCCAGCGCCTCCTGTCGTCATAATGTTGCAGTAGTAATTTTGTCCCCAACAATTACTACTGTATCATTATGACGACAGGCGGCGCTAACCGCCGAGTGCTTCATTCGTTGTTCTTTGTTCATCATGCGATATGCTATATTCTAAATGCAATGTGCTAAGTTCCATATGCATTGTGTCAGATGCGAATTTTTTTTGTTAGTTTGCATGGACAAAGGTGCTAGAATTTGACATGATGAATTAAGCATTGAGAAAGTACCAGTAAGGACTTGGAAGTAAGCAGCAAGGAGATGGAAGTTAGAACTATGCAATAAGAATATGTAAATTCTACACAGAAAGTTTAGAAACAGTAATGTGGAATACAGAATTTTGCGGTTGAAACAATCATTCACAACAAGAAAATCTACAATGCATGTCAATGAATATTGACCCTAAAAACGCTCCATATTGCTCAACATGCCTGTTCAATATTGCACCAACGCCTGTAAAAATATCACCCCTAGAGCGTTCACAATCGATATATACCGCAAAAGTCACAAAAGGTGTCGCCAATCGGCCATTTCGTCTGTTATGGCAATCAAAATAAATGGGTGTCGTGGTTGTACCACAAGACATGTCCCGATAAAATATTATCAGAATCGGTTGAGATTTGAACCCTGTAGAGCGTTCACAATAAAATCTCTATGGCGGCGGAAACGGCGTCGCAACGATCACAAATCCATAGTTGTTGCCGTACTAAGTCTGGGGAATACAACTAGCTACAACAAACTAAATTTAGTAAATATATAAGACGTTTTCTGACAATTTTTGACGTATTTGACGTACCACCAGAAGCTAAATTTTGGTCCTTAAAAATGTTCCCATGTATTGTTGATCGAACCTGTTACGAGACGAAGCTGCAACACACAACGTGTAGGCCTATGGGCCTATGTAGCCTAAATGTGATTAGTGGTAATTAGTGGCATATGAATAATGGCGAATTGCATCAAGTCAGTCAGTAATATGGGCCTATGACCACGTTGTGATATGTCTGTGATTTTACAGGTAGGCTACTTCCGTCCTGTACTCATGGTACTAGGCACTTGCATGTTTCTCTCATATTGCTTTCCAGCAAACCTGCAATATTCGCTATGCAATATCATCTCCGTAAGTTAGGTAATAGGGTGGAAACTGATATCGGATAAGTACACTGACCAATTGGTGTGCTCGCTGTTTCGGCGAGGAACGCTTGTTTGATGTACGTAACACGTGCTGCACATGTGCATGGTGTCAGAATGTACCTCACATTGTTAGGCCTACTATACACCCCTCGAGAAAGAAACACACCAGGCAACGCCCTCTACCGGGCGTTTCAATCACCCTTCTATCAAATACTCAGCTGCACTGCCCGTCACTCCGTTCGCCCAGGACTTCGAGCATGGCTGCCAGCGTCGTATCGACCGTCGCACCTGAGGTATTGGTCTAATGGTCTACCTGCATATGGCACTATAGCGAGCGACAACTCTATGCCATTTCGCCCCCCCCCCCCCCTCCCTCCCGCCCATTAGCTGTCGCTGACTCCAGCTAGCGACGATCGACCCATGTTGATTCGATACAATTTTTTTTTTGTTCGGCCCGGATGACGCAGTGGTTCTCTGTGTGCTTAAGGCTCATGCCAGTGTGATGATTGTGTGTTAGTGAATCATCACCAAGGAGCCACACAACATCATTGTAGGTTTACCTGTACCCGTGCTGCTGTTATACAAGCCACCAAAGCAGTGAAGGTGAAGGCCGACCTTGTCACGTTTGAAAACGACCCTTAAATGAAGAAATAGGCCTACCTAAGGGAACAATTATATACCTTCTTACAGTTGATATTCCCCGGCACTGGAAGCAGCGGATGGAATAAGTGTTACTACGGAGAACTATCGTTTAAAGGTTAGTCTTGGCTAGCTGTTACGTCTCACATATTGATTGGTTGCCATAGCTCGCTAAGCATGTACCAATAATGTCTCTTTGTAATCAAGGTCTCACATAACTTCTGCTTCGGCTATGAAACCTTAATAGCTTGAAAACTCAACCGTGTCACCTAGTCTTTCAGCGAGTTGTGGTCTTTAAAACTACCATATAAGTACGTTTTACTACCTATTTTACAGTGCACACGATGAAAAGCGAAAGCCATTAAACAATGAAAGTAGCAGATGTTGCAAGCATGTACATGTGTAAACATCCTGATCTTTGGAGTGTTATGGTTACAATGTTTACTTCTTTCTCTCCCCTCAATTTGCAAGACTACAGTATCCTCTCATGCTCAATTTGAAATGGTAAACGTTTTCCACAATGCCCACAATGTCTTGATAGTGTCATAGATGTAGACTATTATAGATTGACCATGCGTGTATATACCTGACAATTCACGGTAATTGGCATCATGGTGGACACTTATATTGTCTACCAGTTATGGTAATTTTTTTCAGGTAAAATCATTGTTTGTCTCATTGAATTCCTATCGCCGTGGGGTTTTTCTTCAATAACGCTGGCAGGAAGCCTATTAGGAGACGGATCAGTGTTCGAATGTACCCTTTACATGAACTGTATGAATGCGAACATATACGTAATAAGCCAATCATAAATAAATACCCAATGCATAACATTGCATCAGAAATGATTGCATGCAGCCCTTTAAAGCACCTTAGAGTGTTTTGTGGCCAGTATTGATATACATCGCGGACAGTTAGTTGATCTTCATTTAAACTGGTCTGATTTGGGTAAGAAAATGGCCTAAAATAACAATAACTCTGTTAGTGTTGACAGAAACAATTATCTGATATTTTTGCTGAGAAAAGTGGAATATCATCGAATACGTTGGTCATTGTTTACAACGTATTAATTATTGCTTCGTTGTCCGTCTACTTTGCGATAATGACTACAATATGGGGATGACACCACTTTTGTTCAGTGTGTGTATACTTCTTATTCTTGTGGTATCAACACCCAACGATGTAAGCTCCGGGTTCAAGTTTCAACCTGCATGATTGGCACTTGTTTGGTGTTGACACCAATTAATATGATCAGGAAATGTATACTGGGCGGTTGAACCGTACTGTTACACCACATCATGATATAACACAATACACGTAAATGCTAATTGCATGTGGGTGTGGTTAACGGTCAGTGTCAGAGTTCAGCACATATACATAGGCATAATAAACAGGGAAACTGATCGGATATAACAATGAAAGACAGGAAAACACTAAGCAATCAAAACGGAATCCCACGGGAAAATAATTATAGGTTATCAAATTATCAATATAACATCATAATAGTATAGTTTATACACGCACATACACCAACATATACATGTAGTGGTAACATATACAGGCCCATGCAGCGCAGGTTACTATTTCTTCTAAAGTCAATAAAGATTAAAAATGTCCCAGACGGATTAAATATGGTATTCATTTAGTGGGTGAGTAGTATTAATGGAGTAAGGTGCGCTACTACTGGGGCCGATTTGGATTTTGTACGTCGTTAAACTCATGGACTCGGTAATCTCATACATCTGACAGAAGTAAAACAAAATTGGTATGATTAACGGATACTAGTAATCTATTTAGTAATGAAGTTATCCTCCGAACATCGGTATAATACACTACATAACACACACACGTCACGCATGACAAATACAACACACTTCCTCATTATAGCTAGAGTTATGCACCTCACGAATGTGAATAAGATGTAACTATTGTATGTGTTCGCTTCCACTATATATATACATACTGACAGGGCAGTACGGTATTCTTTTACCTGTACGTACGTGTAACACAAAACCCGAACACCAGATTTGCCCGTGAGTGTCATTAGACAGAGTGGACGGTGGTTGGTATTATACAAGGGTTGTTTTTATGCACCAACGGTTTCATATATACATGTATCTGCACACACCTTTGTGTCTAGGTGATATAATTGGAAATGTTGAATATCATGCAAGAGTTGTTTGTATGCCATGACGATAATGATCGGTTTCATATATACATGTATCTGCATACACCTTTGTGTCTAGGTGATATAATTGGAAATGTTGAATATCATGCAAGAGTTGTTTGTATGCCATGACGATAATGATCGGTTTCATATATACATGTATCTGCATACACCTTTGTGTCTAGGTGATATAATTGGAAATGTTGAATATTATGCAAGAGTTGTTTGTATGCCCCAACGATAATGATCGGTTTCTTATATACCTGTATGTACACACGTTTTTGTGTCCAGATGATATAATTGGAAATGTATAATATATGTCTATAGACCTGTATGTATAAGGAATCGCTATACGTTTAGGGGGACCCGCTATCTTGATAATGAGCAAATAACCCTTTCTCGTTCCAGAACCCAATAAAACAAACTTGCCGATGAAGACCGATTGACAGTCGTGGATCAAACACCCGCGGACACCATGAAGAAGAATTCCGAGAGTAAGGACAACCTACAGATGGAGTCGGTGGAGGGCAACGGCAACGCCGAGAGCAACGGTCACGTCAACCCGGTCGACGTGCTCGCCGACGAGAAGCCCGTGCCGGAGGTGGTAGTCGTCAATGGCACGACCGGGGAGAAGCCCGGGGCCACGGGGTCCACAGGATCCACCGACAGTGGCGACCACGCCGATAGCGAAGAGGTCGCAGCGCGCCAACAGGCAAGACGCGACAGAAAGCCGCTTCTCCTCTGCAGATTCTTCTGCAGCTGGCCCAAGTTGTCGTTTGGTGAGCGTTGCCTGGTTTTATTCCCTTACATGTACATGTATTTCCTTTGACCTGTATGAGATATGCTGCGTAAAAATATGCGTGGTATTTACTAGTACCTGGTTTTAATATGACAATTGTCTGTATCTGCAGGTTTGACACTTGGTGGACATATTTTCTTTATCTTGGTCACGATGGTGCTGGTCCGAGTTGGGTATGATATCCTGCCAATTACCTTTGACCGGATTCCCCTGGACATCTTGGATGATGTTGATTTTCTGCGGGAAAGTGCCTGGATTCATCGCAATGACAATGATGAAATCATCAGTCGAGCCTCGACGGAAGCCGCCACCACTACCCAGAGGGAACGGTCAGAAGCCAAGGAATTTGTGGAGCTTTTATTCGACCTCCCCGGGAGTGGAAACATCCTGACGAAAGAGAACCTACAGAAGATAAAGGAAGTAGAGGAAGCATTTATCAACAACGCCGAGTACCAAGAAAAGTTCTGTCAGTTGAAGCAGAATGGTCAGTGCATCAAGCCATCATCGCTGATACGTTACTTCGACGGCACCCATGCAAACATTGATAGCGTCTTTAACGATCCAGGATTCGACAATATCGTACAAGTCATGCACGCGGCTAACACGAACCCAGCCCTCAATCAAGGTCTCCAGTACCACTTGGGCAAGTCTGTTGTGATCACCGCCAGCCAGGCCAGCATGAAAGCCACGCGACTGTTATTCGCCATAGGCGCTCCGCTGGCTGGCTACACCAACACTACAGACAACGAAGATGAGCAACAAGAGAAGGTCAACAAATTCATGCTCGACGTCTTCAAGCCCATCGGAGATGGATACTTTGAAAACGGTGCCGGGAAGATGGACTTTGCATACAGCAGTGCTAGTCTGATCTCAGTCACCATCACGAGTTTAGTTTACAAGGATATGATGCTGGTTTTCGGCAGCTTGGCTTTCATCATTGTCTTCATGATCCTGCAAACTGGTTCGCTCTGGGTTACACTTTGGGCAGTGTTCAGCATCGTGGCGAGCTTCACCTGCGCCAACCTCATATACAGAGTGGTCCTCGACTACCAATACTTTGGTATCTTCCACATCCTCGCTCTTTTCATCATTCTTGGCATAGGCGCTGATGACGTCTTTGTCTTCTTCGACACGTGGAAAGAAACTGCCCACCACAAGTACAAGTCCCTGGCACACCGGATGTCAGACTGCTATAGGAAGGCGGCGATCGCCATGCTGTTCACCTCTCTCACCACGGCTCAAGCCTTCATCGTTAGCGCTACGTCACCCTTCCTAGGAATATCCAGCTTCGGGGTATTCGCTGGGTTACTTATCTTCGTCAACTACGTCTCGGTCATCGTGTTCTTCCCGGTGGTCGTGGTAACCTACCATCTGGGCTTTGAGAAGTACAAATGCTGCTGTTGCTGTGTGAAGCCGGGCTTCGGAGTCGACAACGAACCAGCCAATCAAGAGGCGGATGATGGCAAGCGTAAGAGCAGAGTGGTGAACTTCTTCAGGGGTCGGTACTTCAAGTTCGTGACACACAAGATTGGGCGCTGGTTCATCCTGGCTTTCTTCGCTGTGCTGCTCGCCGTCTGCATCTACTTCGCTAGCATTCTCAAAGTGAACGAGGAACAGGTCAGTTGGTTCAAATGTACATTGTACATGTGTAGTCCAAACAGAAGAGGAAACTTGCGTGTATTGAATGCGTATCTTTAGTAGGGGAAACAAAACCCGTGAAAGGGAACTGAAATACTACATGTACACTTACATTGGACAATTACTGGGCAATAGAGAGGTTTGCGGTGGGGTATTCTTCTACCAAACAGTAATGTCTATTCACTCTATTGTAGACTTTGATAATATCTCTGAGCTGTACATGTATGTGTACTTCTCGGTAAACATTCGGAATTTACAAGCATTTGTCACTGTTATTATGGAGTTCTATGATCCATGTCGGATGTCGTACACGTGTCACTCAGCAAAAGATATAATTCTGCCCCATCCCACTCCTCAAAAGACCTCAGCGCACTCCAAAAATCTTAATGCACTCAAGCGTAAAATGTGATCTACCTTCTGACCTATAGGAGGGCAGTTATATAACTACATGTATTTGGTGTTATATATCTAAACACAGGGTCGGAATGAGATCGTATTTGACCTTTTTGATACCGATATCACATGGTTTCGGGACACCTGATTTCACCTTTTTATGGCCATGTACATTGTATAGGGGTTCTTGAAGTTCCATAAGATTTTCTCGATTTTGCGGACTCGGCTTTGCTCGCTTGATTTCCTTTATACTTGGTTATATTGATTATACTTGGGTATTGATACTTGGGTATTGATGTCTATTTGAGACTTAAAGAGTGAAGAGCCCTAAAGCGGATCAGGATTTTCAATCGTTAAAGAGAAATTTGGCTCGTTGCCAGCCATTTATATAACATTATACTTGTTGTTGGAATACCGTATAAAATTCAGGAAAGAATGGGATTTCATCTGAGTGCACAAATATATCACCCAGTTTATTGCCGTCTACACTGTGCGTACACGCACCCCTCAGACTCGACACCATAGTGTGACTTATAGGTTTGCATAAATTCATATTTTATGTGTACTATACTGGTCTATTATTACAGTATAGAATATCAAGGCTATATTTAGAGAGGTAATCACGATAATAAATCGTTCATTCTGGGATCAGACAAATACCAGTTGCCACACGATAACGTCACAGCCTCAATATTGACTATACACCCAGAGTTCGACTCTGGGTCTCCTATTGTAGGGGGGTTTCTTTTGTACATGAAGTACGAAAACATTTTATGATTGCGCGATTCTTGGCATCGATTCATGGACGCTGACATCTGCTCACGTGCTCTTCGCGGGGAGCATTAATTATGCATTCTACATTCTACATGTTGGCGCCATTATCCTTTGGAAAGAAAGGAGAGGGGAACAAAACAGATCATGGAGCACACGGATCGACCTACATGTAAAATGTATCTAATGTACATGTACAATTCACTAATACGACAATGGTCACATGATATATGTAGGTGTATGACATTGCATAAACAGATGAATGTTGCATCTTGTCTCGTTGCAATAGAATATATATATGCGCAAATCTTGTGGAAGAAATGCTATTCTGTTTTCGATGAGCAACAATATCATTTGTAAATTATAAGATACAAGACATTTCATATGTATAATAGATCACATACAGTCATAATAAATAAATAAATTATTTTAAATTACATGATATCCATTCGTGCTCGATGGTTTACGTGCATCTTCTGTGTTGCCTTATAACAATGGCTGAACACAAGGCATTGTTAGCTTAATTGATCGGGTACTGTTTACTCATCGATCCTACATGAAAGAACAAATACATATTACGCAAAGACACGGTGCAAATCGATAACGCGTCATTGGTAGAAAAACCCTCAACCCTACACGTATAAAACTGCGCAATAAGTGGAGTCTGCTCATTCGTGCATAGTAACGGGGCAACCTGTAGGGGTCAGCGTCCATGACGACTGAATCCATAAGTTTTTGGACAGATTTAGTAATGTATCTCATTTCATGATGGGCCAAATTACGACGTTTTCGGTGGCAGTTGATGACTATAAATCAATTGATGAAGGTGAATGACGGAACGGAAAATCGAATAAGAAGAAGAAAAACAAATAGATTAGTTTAAAAATGACGCCTTTTTATTGTCGCCTTTTCATTGTAGAGAGCAAACGTGACTGTGAACATGTCATATAAATTTTTATGTATCCGGTCTTACTTGCAGCATGTCTAGACCTACTTTTTTTGCATTTTGTCGCCCCTTCTTATCAAACACTTGAAATGCAAACAATCACATGGACATGCATATACAAGTACGTCTACTGCAATAAAAAAGTATCATACAGGTAAAAGTATATCATGCCCAAGGCATCGAGAACATTAGCACATATCCTGTGGTTCGCGGAAGCTTACCTGTTGCGATCCAATATCTGGGGAGCCTTCTCGTAACGTCATTAAACGTGTGCGTGTAGACGCACACACATTCAAGCAATTTATACCTTCGGTCAGTAATATGCCTGTCTGAAACATTTATGGTGACTGCATGTTTAAACTGCACGTACACGTAGATCATATAAAATATCAATAAAAAACCCCATCTGATATGAATTGAAATATGAATTGATTATAAATGGTAATGGTTAAATGTTGGTTAGATATTTGTACGTTTGTACTATCCTCGTCACACTTCCACATTGCAATTATTCTTCTCTCCATTGCCCCCCCCCCCCCCCCAAATTCCAGATCAAGTTTCTCAAAGACAGCACCAACTCCGGACGATACCTGGCGCTGCGCTCCTCGGCGTTCCAGGCTCGAGGCAGCGGCAATGCGGCCGAGGTCTACCTCGTCTGGGGCTTGGAGAAGCAGGACTTGAGCAGTTGCCACCACACCGATCAAAAGTGCACGGGGGTAACCGTCTGGGATGATAACTTCAGTCTGGAGACCGCCAACGCCCAGCAAAAGCTCATGGTGCGAAACTTGCGCAATCTTGATCGACATACATATATGTTCATTGTCGGCATATGTATATACTTGAATGTATTTATCGACAGCGTATGATTGAGATACATTTTTTTTTGTTAAAACCAACTAAAGTTATTCATCACCTATCGTTTCACAATTAAGTTATCTCTAAGTTTGAGTTAGTTACGAAAGAATCGATAATTGATTGAACGTAAATATAACAGCCCCTCTGTATGTACATGTATTACTACTTGGCATTGATGGTATTCACAACAGGAGTTATGCAATACAATAAGGACACTGCCAGACTCAAAGATAGACGAGTTATACATCCAGAAAGATCTGAACACGAACCAAGCGGAGATCAGGTGTTTTATCGAAGACATGGACGGTTTCCTACAAGTGAGTAGAACAAGTTGAAGTCACTTCACTTCCAACAGATGTTTCGAGTTCATAATTACAGTCATGTGTGATACTTCATAAATTGGTGAGCCAAGAAATAGCATGGATAAAATGTTAGTTTTCTCACACATAGTAGGCCTATGAGTTCCGTATGAGAGCCCCAAACAGTGTATTGAAGTTTTACGTTATAACGAGTTACGGAATATCGAGTTTTTACTGTATCGTGCTTTGTTGACAGAGTCAGACGACGAAGGACATCCCACTGTCCAGAGCAGATGTCAAAGACTTGATGAATGGTCGTCCCTCGGTTTACGACACCGATCTACCACAGGGCTTCTCCAACTACTTTGAGGTAATTAAATTAAATTCGCCATTTTAAAATAAATGTACGTGTTATAGTTTTAGGAACGATTCCTCGTGACATGTGTGTGAGAGAGTAGTACACGCGCAGGTGTTTGAATCACAAAAAAAAAAAAAATCACAAAAGAATTAATGTTATTGTTGAATCAAATGAGTAGGAACATATCATTATCAACCAAATACATGTACATGTATGAACAGCAAATCCGATTCAATCAGTTGATAATCAATAAGATGCTCAGGATTATCTCTTCTTCATGATGCTTGCATCCTCAAACTGGTTCACAGTACATAAACATTGCAAACCTACAGCTGCATGGTCCACTCTGTTTGCAGGTCGGCATGTCGTACTGGTTGTACAACGGCTTCCAGCCGTCCTCAGCTGGGCAGCTGCGCGAGTACTCGGAGCTACTGGGCGAGGCCAGACAGCAAGCCACGGTCACGAAACAGATCTCCGTGCCCGGTGGATGTAAGTATCATGTACACAATATTATCCGCTTAGAAAATAGTGCGTTTGCAAGGCTAGAAAAAAATGACCGGTAAAAAATTCCAAAAGCAATTTATTTTGCATACCGGTACATGTATACAAACGTGATCCAAGGATAACATAGTCGTTCCTGGCTGCTGTTATATTGTGATCTGACTATTTGAACCAAATATGGTTCAAGTGGTACCAATTGGTACTCCCAGTACACCAGAACCTCGTACGTAAGATGAACCATACCTTCAGTCTCTAACCGGCGTCCACACTTCTGCTTGCAGCTTATCCGTACACGTACGGGACTCGAATGCGCTACGCTGCGATAGCCGTCAACACATCTGTCGAGTTCAACATGGGTTACCCGAGCGGTCTACCCGTCAGAGACGCCTGGGAAGCCTTTATGGAAGAGGAGGTCAGTCCTTCATAGATTCTGTACCTAGTGTATAGTTCAGAATAGATCGAAATCCAGCTGGCGATTTTCTAGAGCTACAAGATCATGTCCACTGTATTTGGTTCAGAATAATGGTCCTACCGTCCATATTACATGTAGTCTCTCCCGAATAATAATATCAGCAGTTTATTTCGTTCGAACTTTAAAGAAACCTCATGCATTACCAGCGCACGTGTACATGTGTTTAATGAAGAATTAGCATAAGTAATTCAAATACCTATTAAAGGTATATCGATATTTTGTTACAGCTGGCCAAACTTCCCCCAGCACTGCAGGGAGGTTTCCAGTGTACCCCGTCAGGTCTTTGGCACTGGCTTCGCATCCAAGAGGTAATGTCTTAAAACTCAAATTATATTATACTATAGTATACGCCTGTATGTTTTATCACGAGAGGGAAAATGGATCCAATCTGGACAGACAAGTGATTCTATCTGATGACAGTGAAACTACATTTGGATTCAATTAAAACGTATATACTATATTGCAGACATTGGTATCATCTGCCGTAATTGGTATCGCTATTGGACTGTGCGTGGCTCTCCCAATCCTTATCATTGCCACGCATAACGTCCTCGTTGGTCTCCTAGCAACGCTGACGATCTGCTGCATCACCGTCAGCGTGATTGGGGTGATCCCCATGGCGGGATGGAAACTCGGGGTATGTACATCCACCATATCAACATAACAGTGTAAAATTCATCTGCACCCACAATTGATTTACTGAAGTTACATGTACCAAGCAAACAAAAATATGTTATCGTTGCAGTTCTTGGAGTCGCTAAACCTTGTGTTGGTAGTCGGTCTAGCTGTCGACTACGTCGTCCACTTGGCCGAGGGGTACAGCCGTTCCCTCCACGACGACCGCCTGGGTCGCACGCACGACATGCTGGAGGAGGTCGGAATCTCCGTCCTGTCGGGCGCCACGACGACCCTCGGCGCCGCGTTCTTCATGCTCTTTGCGCAGATCCTCTTCTTCACGCAGTTCGGCGTGTTCCTCTTCAGTACGATCCTCTTCTCGATCATCTACGCGCTGGGCCTGTTCGTGACGCTCATGGGCCTCATCGGGCCGCAGAAGGAGACCGGCTCGCTGAGGCCGTTCTACCGCTGGTGCAGGCGGACTTGCTGCAAGAAAGGTCAATAGACTAGGAGTGATAATAGTATGTCATTACATTCCATCATCGAAACAGGGTCTCTACAGGAGTAATAGAATTAACTTGATGACGCTGTTGTTTTACCAGTGAGCACTCTCTCCTATATACATGTACATCTCTCTAAACCCATATTTATTGTGCACGTAAATGTACATTTTCTGTGGTCATGTCATAACCACCAAACCCCATTTTCAGGTAGTTCTATATTTTCTTCATCTTTTTTTCGAATAGAATTTTGACGCCGAAATATTTCGGTTGACTATTCTTATACGATTTTATTTTAACCACCTCGTTCACGTGAACAAAACCATTTTTTATACGAGTACAATACGAATACATGACAGGCACATGAGTTTCAACGTTTGTTTCTCAATGGAGATCAGTCACCTTGTAAACTATTGTTTTTTTCAGTTGCCCCACATCCTGAATGACATGTCAGTGTGTGAGTATTTAAATTGAGCTAACATGGCGTGCCTTTTGTATAGATCTACATAGACAAACGTGAACTCATCGTGCATTTTACTCACTGTGATAAAACTACCCGCAATTTCCTGTCCGCCCTGCAAATTGTAAAAAAAGCGTGAACCCTCAATGCATCTCGAGTGAAGATCTGTTTTATATCTTTAGTGTAGTATCGCACTTGATAACGATCTGACTTTGGTTTGTGACTTTTACATTCCGTTGAATAACTCGTCACGCTTTTACACTCTGACATTCCTGTGAGATCTTGCAACGGTTTTATAAGCTTCTTGTACTCTTCATAATACCGACTGATATTAAATTCTTAGCTTTGCACAATTCTCAATCGTGAAATTGTGTTCACATTTTGAGTGTTAAAGCGTGTGTGTGTACGTGTGTGTTTGTCATGTTGTGTTTGTTCCCTATTTGTGTTTATTCACATAGTTCATCAATTATTTAATATAATTAAATAACCCATTATTTAATATAATTTCCCCATCATTGGTGTGTGTAAATGTTGACCTCAAATATGCACTTTGATGTTCAGTTCAGTTATTTATGAATATTCATATAAACCCATTTTCGATGTTCTATATTGTATTATAAACAATGATTTATGCACAAGATCCGTGTGTCTCAATTTGAACATAAACATTGCATGTGAAATTTGCTGGGAAACTGTGCAAGTAAATTGGAGAAAAAAAACGTTATGATTGATAAATCGCTAATACTATGTGTTAAACTGGGAATTCTCATAGTGGCGAGAAAATGTGACCATGTATATAACGTAATGATGGTTTGACGAATGAAGAAAGAATCCATCTCGATTGCATCCATTGATCAGTAATTTTGCTGGTTTATTCTTGTCTGACAGAGAAGATAAGGTTTTAAAAGTGACATTTTATTGATTGTATTGAATGATTGTACTGAATAAAGGTTATAAAGACGACACTATGATGATGTATGGAATGATTGTATTGAAGGAAGGTTTTAAATGCGACACTATGATGATGTATTGAATGATTTATTTTTTTATTTATGGTCATCCATGAGTAACATTCCATATTTGAACATGCATATATATATATATGTATTTGACAAATAATCACAATTATATATTTGTTTATTAGCTGGATTTGATTTTCGAACATGCCTGTCTCATACATATATATTACGGGTTGTAACCATTTTGTAATTCGCTCTGACTGTCCGCACAGAAGGCGCCTAGTAATTATACATGTATAATATAAAGTATTTCATATTTTTTCACTATTAATATAAAGTGTCAATTGAGAATTACAACGCAACCAGAACATTTCGAATAAGGAAAAAAATGTTGGCTGGCGATGGAAAAGGTTGAATAAATGATTCATGCAATATACATGTATAATTATAATTCGCGCGAACTTATTTTTTTTGAAGGGTAGATCATAAAAATTCTAGTCGAGAACATACTTACATGTAGGTTGATTATGGTTATAATTGTATTTATAGTATAATTGCAATGCTCACTTTTTACTACATTTTAATGATTTTACTGTACTTTCAAATCATGGGCCAACACCGAGATATAGTTCGAGTACATTGGCCCAGTACCAGGTGTGTTGAAGCTGTTTCGTACAATTTCCTCTATCAATATACGATAGTTTACATCATGCTGTGGTATGTTTCGAATTTTTTGTTGGAGGGAGAACGGTGAGATGACGTTACGTTGGTAAAATACGTTACGTTGTTACGTTGGTAAAATACGTACTTGTATAAAATCAAGGCATTACCTAATTAGGAATGACATTAGAAATCGTACTTCCCGTGTCCCAAATAAGTAAGGAAGCAGTCCCCACAATATTCATTTGATGCTAATTGCTGTTTTTGTATGTGATGAATACTGAACAGGAGGAGGGGCATTGTTGTTTATATTGCTGTATACAATGTACACTATTGGACAATAACGGTATATACTCGCATGTTGTAGACCTGACTATATATTAATGTGATATTATGTTATGTGGCTCCCGAGCGTTGTTGTATTTGAACGAATAAAATATTTAAATGAATACCTGCGTTGTTCGTATGACCAACAATATAGACAAACGATACAAATACAAGCATTATATTTTTACACACAACGAAGGTATTTCACTTATGTATTTACACAATAATACATTATCACATGATACATGAAAAAGAGATGTATACGTTCGAGTCCAATTTCAGCATAGTCGTGGACGGACGTCTATGATTTCAGCAAACATCTGAACCGTTCCCTTGAACATGTGTGTTGGATGGGCTAAATAGAATCCAATAGAAACATGCTGAGCCTGGCAGTTAGAAGTTCGATACATGTAGGTAACCATTATGTTGGAATCGCTTTTAAAATCAACCAAATTTAGCATTCTTTTTTGTCACGCAAACTTGAAAGTACATCTCGAGATAGTCGGGAATATATAGGAAATATGCACAGATCGACAACAGATACTCATAAAATTGCCGTTGATCGTGCATGAAAACAGTGGATAGAGAATGATCGGCCTGCCTACATTGCCGGTTGCCACAGTATCTAGACAAATACCATTGACGTCATCAGACTGTGTATAGAACTCGCCCAAAAGGCGGGCCGCGTTTAGGGAAAAAATGATGCAAATCTTGATTTGGAAACTCTATTTAGGCACGTAGTACACATTTTCAGAACCAAATTCGTAGAATTTCTCATAGACAAAATTAAGCTATCGCAGAATGAATAAATTTTGTCAATTCTAAAATTGTGAATGTATATTGTGAATTATTCACAGTTGTGGTAAAAATCTAGTGTGATTTATCCATGGTATAATAACACACTCTAAAATGAATACAACACTACTAATGAAACACGTATGATACTACTAATGAATTACATAATGTATTGTAGTCTTATTCAATTCAACATTGTCGTTACAGTCTTAAATGAGTGAGTCATGAAATATTAGTACCGCCTGTCACATCATATTTACCACGTATACATGTTCTAAAACTATTGTGTTATAAAGTGTAATCAGATTTTAGAGTGCATATTACATACCTTCAAACCGTAGTCCTCAAGAAGAGATGATGACTATGGTTACACAAACCACATATATACCGTAATATACAGATATCATATTCTTCGTCGAGAACTATGCTATGTACCTTACCAGAAGAACGAATTGAAATTGGATCAATGAATATGCCAGCTCCGAATTCACCACAATGGCTTCAGTATGTCGATACATTATGATACATACATGATAGATCCAAACAACAACTCTCTGTTTGACATCTATACATCAGAAAACTCCATGCTGTAATAAACGAGATGATCCCGTTTTAACAAGGAACAGCATAATGACACCATCGTTGTTTCGTGCTCTCACTCGCACTGAACAACACACCATATTGTGACTTCCTACTTGTACGTAAATGAGCTCTTGATACAAACCTATGCTGGATATATAAAAATTTCGCACACAAAGACCACATCATATGATATATAATGTAAAGGACACATTCATAACTTTGATAACTGTAGACCATGTCTTATATTTTCATGGTGCGGACCTATATGCTCTATTTGTGTTTTTTTCCATTCAATATCATCCAATTTCGATCTCGAGGTCACAAACGGAAAAACAAATGTGAGTTCCCATCCCACGATGATAGAAAGTACACCACTTGCACTTACAACCATTTAGACTGCATAACATCAGATTTATTGGATTATCCGATTGCAGTGTTTTCAGTTTAGCTTCAGGTATCATTATTTGGTCAGGCTTCGATTCCACTCCGCATATGTTTCATGTCAGGTTTTCTATTGTCATAATTGGAATCTTGTTGTATTCAATGTAAAAAGTTCACAATATGTACATTCTCAGACAACGTTTCAGAACATTACACAAAGCATGGCGCCATTTTTGGGTAGGGAATGGTTATCCACAACTGAATGTGGAAACATCACAACTTGAGTGTCAATTTTCTCTGAAAAAGTAAAATGGCTTGACAAGCGCAGTCATGATTTATACATTGCTCAAAGAAAGACACGATTATTCGTGGTGAGTATGTTTCCATAGTGTGTGTACTTTATAAACCGTCCATCGATAATTCAGTGTTCGAAAATCGGAAACAGCAGAGATTAGAAACACAGATCCATGTAATACCCAAGCATAATCAAACGATGAAATGACGACAAACCAATCACATGCATATCATACAACTTCACAGAAAATACAAGACGCCAATCAACAAATGTGTTCCAAAACGGCACGAAGACGTCGGAGGGGGAAAGCAGCAAAAAAAACAACAACAACAACTTGAAACGTATCCCGATTGTCGGACATGGACTCGCGGAGAAGTGAAGTGTAATCCGGAAGAGGTGAATATTTCCTGTTCCGTTGAAACCGATATTATATTACATCAAGTCAATACCAAATTGCATGTTTGACACAATATACGTCGGAGTCCGATACATGTGAGTGCCATGAGCCCGTGGTACTCCTAAATTCTCATAATAGTTCTCAAGTTCTCAAGTTCTCATATATTTCGCTAATAGAAGTTTATAAGTATGGAACCAGTGGAACATATACTGGACTAAGAAATGTAACAAGAGAAATCCTTTCCGATGTTTTATAACATAGTGAGTTTCCAATTTTGGAAACTAGGACCACCTCTGACTGAATGTTCATTCTGTAGAATCCTCATTAGGTCCATAGGGTGACAATTCGCGCAGAGATTAGTTTGGAAATCTACATGACATGAATATGTGCTTACAAAAGTAGGAACGAATACCGATAGACAAATTCATATTCCAAAACCGAATCCATATAGACGAAATTTACAGTGTGCACCGGGATGCAAACTCGAGCCAATCAATCTATCATCAAATCGGTCCATGTGGCTCGAGAGTTCCACACACAGTCTCGTGACGTCATAATAATAATATTTCAGTATCTTATTTTCATAGGTACTAGTATTTGCGTGGATACCGTAGTTTTCATACACGATTAACGCAAATTTTCTGAGTTTGCTGAAATTGACGCTGCCATTTCTAAGATGTAGCATCAAGTTTTCGAAAACGCAAAATTTTAGGCTGACTTGAAAAATGGTTCAAACTTGGAGTTGGAGTTGGAGGCAGTTGGAGTTGGAGGCAGTTGGAGGCAGTAGCGTGTCCGCACTTCACTATGGCGACGAATATATCAGGATGACAACCAGGTTTGCCGAACAATGTCGTATTGACGGTTAAAAACACTTCCGCTAAATAGGATGCCAGTTCATTTAGCAACAGTTTTATCACGTGAACCTGAACTGGATGGAACCAACAGACCGAGAACAATGATTGAGCAGCAGATAATATAGAACACTGCATGATATAGAGAAAAGCCATGAATGATGTTTCCCGAAAAATGTTGCACCAAATTTCAAAAATTTCAATGGACTCCGTTATGATCTGATTACTACAAATATCAACACTAAGCACATACCCTTTGCTTTATAATTTCAAGTATATTCTATTTCGACGAAGTATATGACAAAATTTAAACTGTTCGTTGAGTTTGGTATATACATGGGACTTGGGCGATGGAACAATAACTGACGACGAGAAAGTGTTCAGGTTTAAGTACAATTGATTTCCAGACTATCAATTGTGTGACAATTGAAGTATAAGATTCCAGTATTGACCATCATACAATTAGGCGTGGAAACTAGCACCTAAATAGTCAGTCTACAACGTACAATCATTGCATCTACAGGCAATAAGAATGTGTAAATTTTTCTCTCAGAATGAGGCAAACCTATGCACAGGTTGTTTTCATAAATGCAAGCAAATCGAGCGGGAACATAAAAAAGATTTGGTTTTCCATCCCAAGACACATGAATTTTTAACGTGACGTTTGTGAAGTCAATCATTCTAATCATACTAATGACCTTGAAGAAATGCATTTTTTTCGATACCAGTGGATACTTCCACTAATTAATGATATTCACTTATCTGATCACTTAACACGTGGACATAAATGTGATATAACGATTACGTACTCCAGTTCCTCTTTGGTTTTCATCGATGACTTGTGAGGAATGTTAATCAAAAAGGGACACGAAAGAACGCCAACACGCGGAATACATAACAGCCACCATTAATTGAGCGTTTGGAACATTTTTTCCTCGTAAAATGGCATATAGCTGCATCGAAATGCCCAAATAATGCTTATTTCAGGTCCTTGTTTAAGATACAGTACTGTCATTTGATCGCAACGAAACGTACATTTATTGTGAGACCAAAGCTTGTGGCGTGAACCCAGAAAATATCATCAGAAAAAGTACATACACCAAAAACTATCGATGCCAGGTAAGTGACCTTGCACTGCGCAGATCTGCAAACATCGTCAATTCTCCTCATCTTATTTATATGTATTAGTATATTTAGTATTTGATTTCGGGACTCGTGTTGAACAAACACAGGATGATTAAGTGTTCTAGTTTCCTGTAGTTATATTTACAAGACAATGCCAAGATGCGTGCACTCGTCTATACCCTCTCGAATTTGTCTCGAACCAACAGCATCTTCCATAATTTACATACCGGTACATACATGTACATTGGCATACATGCGCTCCTTCATAATAGATGAACAATCGGAAATTTAACGAACTGGTTAATAGGAAGGGTTTCATGTTATGTATGACCGTCGAGAGTTCATCTAGGTAAAACATTGTATCGTGCGAAGTTATAATCACTCGCAACACAAACACAAAATTTCTATGATATCGACTACCCGGTCACGGAACATAGACGATGTTTATGAAGTAAAACTCAAAATCAATCTGCAAATTGCGTGTGAACTTGAACTCGTGACAACCTCTGAGTTGTATACCAATTCCATCATGTGTACAGTAGAAACAACTAAACTTGACACACTGCCTGCAGCTGATGGCACCAGTGTGTTTTTGTATAAACGATTTGGTCGGGCTTTGTTTCTATTGCAAAATGTTGTATTTTACGTTTGTTAGCATCGTCAAAACCTGACTGTATTGGTGATAATAGATTGATACTTACATAAATATGAGATTTAGATACAGATAATGTTTCTGTGCATTTGACTAGAGCTACCCCACTTATATAAGCCATTATATAAGCCATCACCAGGCAATGTCTGGATAGGTGCACTTATCGATATTCTCAAATACACATACATCCATCCCTCATGATAGATGAACAGAGGAAAATAAAAGAATTGATTAAGAAGAATAGTTTCATATTGTGTGTGACCATTCACTTGCAAAAGTGAAGGATAGACCAAATTATCTTCTTATATATTTTCACCAATAATATTACTCAGCCAAAAGTCAATCTGCAAATTGCATGTGAACGTCATTTCGTGAAACTAAAAGTCACAACACGTTTTGTTGAATATCGACAGTCAGTGTTTCACTCCATGTGGCAGTCAGCTTATTTGATAGTTACATCCACCATTCCAGAGTCGCTCAATGAAGTTGACAGACAGACTACTCGTCATGTCTGAGAAGTACTGAATCCACTTTCTTCAGTTTATTGACGAAAATGAAATTAATTTGAAATCGAACTACTGTATCATTAATTATCGTTATACCCTAGGCGGTTATTGTTGTGTTCACGAGATCGCCATTTTTCTCTCAACTGTCGTTCCCCAGTCTATCAGCTGTATGACTACGGAAGTATAAGATAGCAGTATTGAGCTATCATTCATTTTAACGTGGAAACTAGCACCGCAATAGTCAATCTTCAACGTACACTCCTCCATATACAGGCCTCCTCAGCATACAGATAAATTCTTGTTGCGAGTCTGTATCAATTCCTCTCTTAGAATGAGGCAAATCTATGCAGGTTGTACTCATGAATGCAATTAAATCGAGCGGTGAAATGAAGAAGCTGTGGTTTCTATTCCAAGACACTTGTATTGTCAGACTGTTTTTTATGTTTTGTGAAGTCAACCATACTAATGTTTGACCTTGACGAAATGCACTCTTCCAATGCCAGCGGATAATCCCACTTACGAAATCCACTTAGCCGCACGTACGAACCAACATGACTTGGTCACGTATCATGTCTTGTGAAATAATGATTACATGCACACTGCGTGTAGTACAATCGAATTCCTCCTAGCTTATCACCGATGATTTCTGAGGAACGTCAATCAGAGAAGGGTGCGAAAGAACGCCAACACACATTGCCAACATTCATTTTTTACATGACACAGGCGTCGGATTTTGGTACTAGTGGTATATCATTTTCACCAAAACTGCCCATTCGATTCAGCGATAACAATCGAGTAGTGTACTTTGGTTTGTACAAATTGTCCAGTGTCTGAACGACCACATGCCATCTCAAAGATACTACTGTCACAAAAAGAAATTACACTATCGATGGTAAAGGCGCCTTGCATTGTACATGCCTGCAATTATGGAGTTTGCAAACTCATCAAATTTCCGGATCTTATTTATTTGCATATGTGTATTGAGTATTTGATTTTGGACTTCAGACAATTGCGCAGCGCTGTTGAACAAACAGAAGGTGAATATCAAATTCCTAGTTTCCTCTAGTTATATAACCAATGACAAGGCAATGCTTGGATAAGTGCACTCGCCTATGAATTCAATAACCATGATAACTGTCCCTATCAAGCTTTCCATAACGCATGAAAAGTGTGCCTACATTTAATCTTCATAACAGATGAACAATCGGAAAACAAATGAACTGGTTAATAGCATGGGTATTCACACCGAAAATTTTGTATTACTGGAATGTGAAGTTACAATCCATCGCAGCACGACCAAAATATCCCTTATATCGACCACCCTAGCTGTCACAGAAGTGATGCAACGTTTGTGAAGTGAAACTCACTAGCGAAGATGTTCACCAATAATAGTGCTCAAGTGAAAGTCAATCTACAAATCGCATGTGAATTTCAACTCATGACAATCGAAAGAGGAAGCCTTCAAGTTTTGATGACTATCGACAGTAGGTGTATCACTCCATATAACAATGAATTGATCGTGTTACTTGGCAGTCAGTTCCACCATACCAGAGTTGGTGATAGAAGTTGATAGACAGTTTCTTCACTTCATATTTAAGGGATCGAATCTATCTTCTTGAGCTCATTGACAACCACAGAGGATACATATATTGTTTCTATCCATTTGATTACATGTAGACCTACCTCACTTTCAATGGTAATGAAAGAGAGGTGCTAATGAAAAAAGTGTCATTATTTGTTTGTGACAATGCACAATATTAATGTTATTCATATAACATTGCATGGTGTTGTGAATTGTCCCTTAATATATTCCGTTCACTTTGGTCCACCAGTCACATACCATGTACCTACATTATATGGATTCCTCATGATTTGCTCATGACAATTCTTTATAACATGGCTTTTAATATGACAATGTGGTTTTAATTTGTTATCAATAACTTGACGACTATAGACATTCCCGAACTTGGACAACGTTTTCCACCCATATCCATCAGGTCAACAAGATTTGGATGATGTCAATAATAAACATAAGATGACCAAACTGAAACCAAATTCTTTTCAAAGAATATCCAACGTCTTTTGTGCTGCAACTTATCGGCAATTTTTAGAGATCGGGGTTTTCTGAGAGTATAAATCTTTTAGATTATTTTAAGCTTTGTCTTCAAGAGTTAGTTTCCAATGGCCCTTCGCATATATTATGCTGACATGAATCTAAAGTGTTAACGCTGAAGATTGTCAGATATCCATTTTATTGGGTTTAAAAATTAACACCAAGGTAGTCAATCTATCACGTATACTCAGCATACGGATCAATTCAATATTTCTGTTGCGATGAGTGTAGAGGAATCACGAGCACTACCACTCTGAATCAAGTGTACAACTAGATGCTTCCGGTCGCCTACGACCGCTTGGGTGTATCCCCCGTAGCTCTATTATCTCTGTTGCCCCAAATATATCACTGTCAAGTGTGAAAAACTAGAGCAAGGGCTAAAAAAGATTACCAGAGAAATGGTAAATCTCAAGTCATAACTGTTTTCTTTTCCCCACCAAAATTGCTGCACTGATTTTCCGAGGTTATTCACCACTGAAATCTCTTTATATGAATTTCCATTCGACATGTTTGATAAAATAACGAAAATACAGATAGATCAATCTTTTCACCTATTTATATTTCAACTCAGAATATTTCACAAACTTGTTTCCAAGTTGAAATTCAAAGTAAAAATTGACCAAAAATGCATTTCAAGATGACGAAATTGGAGCTAGATTGAACTTCTCACCATAACATGCTTTCAAGTTGAAATTCAAAGTAAAAGTTGACCAAAACTGCAAGATGACGAAATTGGAGCCAGATAGAATTTTTCACCATAAGTTATATTTTAACTCATAATTTGTGCCAAACATGGTCTCAAGTTGAAATTCAAAGTAAAAGTTGATCAATGTTTTCATAAAAAGCTAATGTGATCAATAATAGACTTAACTAGCAAAAAATAATGTTAACTTAATTGGTCACAGCCATAAAATCTCTACTGGACAAAGCCTTCACCTTGTTGAGCCCAATAATAAATATTTCTTGTCTTAACTATTTTCATTGTGGTCAATAATAGACTTAACATGTAAAAATAAAGTTAACTTATTCGGTTACACCCAGAAATTTCTACCGGACAAAACCTTACCTTGTTGAGCTCAATAATAATTGTTTCTCATCTTAACTATTTTTATTGAGGTCAATAATAGACTTAACTAGCAAAAAAAATGTTAACTTATTTGGTTACAGACATAAAATGTCTACTGGACAGAATCTTTACCTCGTTGAGCCCAATAATAAATATTTCTTGTCTTAACTATTTTTATTGTGGTCAATAATAGACGTAACTATTAAAAATAATGTTAACTTATTCAGTTACACCCATGAAAATTGTACTGGACAAAACCTTTACCTTGTTGAGCTTAATAATAAACGTTTCTCGTCTTAACTATTTTTATTGTGGACAATAATAGACTTAACTAATAAAACTAATGTTAACTTATTCAGTATTATTGTCCTGTTTTCACTGAAAACTTCAGTTCTCCATTCTGAACAAGAAACCAGTGTCATTACCTTCCACTGTACAGGCTATTGGAATGATCGTACATGTCAAAATGGATATTTCAAAATTCTGTAATAAGTTAGGTTGTTAACATATTAATATTTATATGATCATTCTAAAAATCGATTGGTTTCGTGTGACAGCCCTTCCCAACAACACTTCCAAATATTATCGAGATTCGTCAAAAATTGCCATCTGTAGAGCGTTCACAAGCCATGTGTCTCAAACAGGCTGTTTTCAATGCAAAATGTGTTCCCAAACGACCAATTCAGTTGCCACGGCAACCAAAATCGATTGGTGTCGGGATCTTACCATAATATATGTGCCTGCAAAAAATAATGGTGATCGGGTGAGAATTGCGGCCTGCAGCGCGTTCACAAGCCATGTGTCTCAAACAGGCTGTTTTCAATGCAAAATGTGTCCCCAAACGACCAATTCAGTTGCCACGGCAACCAAAATCGATTGGTGTCGGGATCTCATCATTATATATGTGCCTGCACAAAATAATGGTGATCGGGTGAGAATTGTGGCCTGTAGCGCGTTCACAAGAAAATCTCTGCGGACGCGGACGACGAAGCCAAATCCATAGTATCCGCCGAACTTTGTTCGGGGGATACAATTATGTAAATCTTTGTATCTATGCAAAATAAAGATGAACTTGACAAATATTTGGATCAATCTCTCTCTGAGATTTGGTCTAATATATGTAAGTGTGCTTAACGTATTTGTAAGTGTGAGTTAACCCAGCGCCATGGGAAGCTGGAATATATATGTTTGAAGACGTAGTTTTAAATATTGATGTGATTTAAGTCAATCATACCAATGTTTGACTTAAAGAATGCACGTTTTATTACCAACGGATAATTTTTTTTCGAGAATACGGTTGTTACATAGCATCTAAGTACTAGATAGACCACAACATGGCATCTGAGACTTAAAAACGCGACTGTTGTAAGAAAAACGACATGTAACATCGATACCAATGAAACGACCTTGCACCATGTTGCACTGCAAATATCTGCAAGTATGGAGTTTGCAAACTCAGCAATTTTCCTGATGTTTTTTTTTTTTTGTAATGGCATATTGAATATTTGATATTGGATATTCGGCTATCGTACACACATTTGAAACAATCATGAGGTGAAATATTAGGTTGTTGTTTCCTGCTTTTTATAAGCCTTGACGAGGCAATGTCTAGATAGGTGCACTTATCGATATTCTCAAATACACGTGCATCCGTCCCTCATGATAGATGAACAGAGGAAAATAAAATAATTGATTAAGAAAAATAGTTTCATGTTGTGTGTGACCATTCACTTGCAAAAGTGAAGGATAGACCAAAGTATAGTAAGTAAGTAAGTAAGTAAGTGTTTATTTTCTTCAAAAGGCAAAGATTACACAAAAGAGATTTAAATTGTAACGAAAAAGCGCCATTTGAAGCGGTATTATCCAAAAACCATAAGGGTTGTGCATCTATAAACAGAATGACATATATACAGTATTACAGTGAAAGGAAATATAGATGTGCATAATACCTTTGGGAAGGTGCAATATGCAAACTTATGTACAATAACTACTAAATTAAAATGAAACATATACAATTGGCTAAAAACACTTAACTTACATATATAATAGTTTGTTAATACTTAATTACTTAATTAATACTTAAGCCTTACAATTATAATACAACTAAAACATGACACAGAATCGATGGAAACACAAACAAGACTAAATACACCCCATTCCATAATTGTGGATCAATCATCCACAATAACATAAACACAAATTGAAAAAAAAAGCACAGAAAAAAAAGACAATTACTTAACTACACATAAACGATTGAAATTAGCAAAACAAGTGGGACACACTCAATAGAGTCACTCTCACACATACACACTTCCCAGGGGGAAAAATAGAGAACAAGAACAAAAGCAAAACCCATTACACAAAGGATAAACTAATCCCCCCCCCCACACACACACACACCTACACACAGACCACCTACACACACACACACACACACAACACACACCTACACCCCATACCCTACAACCACTCCAAACACACCCCCACCCACCCCCACGGAACACGCACAATGGACAAGCACACAATTCACACACACATAAACGCATCATATATACCATGGCAATAGCTAAAAGAAAACACTATGCACACAGGAGCATGAGAAGCAATTAAATATTGTTATCATAATTCAAATCCGATAAATTAATAGTGAATTTTATTTAATTTCATAAAAGTTATAGTATATTATCAATCATTGAATATCGTATGTTTCAAGCAAGCTGAACTTGACTTTTCTAGCAAAAGATTTACGCTTTGTTATTGATTGAGTCATGCTTGGCAAAGCAGACCATATCCGAGGACCTGTATGAATTATGCCATGCGAAGCGATTTTGGTACGGGGGAAAAGATGGTGTATATTTTGTCGTGTATTATGGCCATGCACGTGGTGGGTGCTGGCAAACATAGAACTCACTCCGGCGGGCAGTGAATTATTAGAGAATGCATGCATAAATTTAGCAACTTCAAGTGTATATAAATCATTTAATCTTAATATACCGAGACTTTTGAACAAGGGCTCAGTATGGGCATTATAATGGGCGCAACAAATCATACGAATTGCCTTTTTTTGCAGAATTTCAGTTTTCTTTAAATAGGTTTTGGTAGCGGCTCCCCAGCATGTTATTCCGTAACTAAGATGCGACTGCACTAATGAGAAATATATTGCACATAAAGCACTACGAGGAAGTATGTGTTTTGAAATTTTCAAAGAGTACAATGCACTCGATATATTTGCATTCACTCGATCGATATGTGCACTCCAGTTTAACCTATCGTCAATATATAATCCTAGAAATTTAACAGCAGATTTTTGCTCGATTGACACACCATTTATGTAGATGTTAAAATTGAGCGAGGTAGTTTGAGACAAATTGTGGGATATATACATATAGTTCGTTTTTGACACATTAAGAGACAGTTTTTATCTTCTTATAAATTTTCAGCAATAATATTACTCAGCCAAAAGTCAATCTGCAGATTGCATGTGAACGTCATTTCGTGAAAATGAATATCACAACACGTTTTGTTGAATATCGACAGTCAGTGTTTCACTCCATGTGGCAGTCAGTTTATTTGGTAGTTAGATCCACCATTCCAGAGTCGTTCAATGAAGTTGACAGACAGACTTCTCGTCATGTCCGAGAAGTAATGAATCCACTTTCTTCAGTTTATTGACAAAAATGAAATTAACTTGAAATCGAACTACTGTATCATTAATCTTCGTTATACCCTAGGCGGTTATTGTTGTGTTCACGAGATCGCCAATTTTCTCTCAACTGTCGTTCCCCAGTCTATCAACTGTATGACTACGGTAAGTATAAGATAGCAGTATTGAGCTATCATTCATTTTAACGTGGAAACTAGCACCTCAATAGTCAATCTTCAACGTACACTCCTCCATATACAGGCCTCCTCAGCATACAGATAAATTCTTGTTGCGAGTCTGTATCAATTCCTCTCTTAGAATGAGGCAAATCTATGCAGGTTGTACTCATGAATGCAATTAAATCGAGCGGTGAAATGAAGAAGCTGTGGTTTCTATTCCAAGACACTTGTATTGTCAGACTGTTTTTCATGTTTTGTGAAGTCAACCATACTGATGTTTGACCTTGACGAAATGCACTCTTCCAATGCCAGCGGATAATCCCACTTACGAAATCCACTTAGCCGCACGTACGAACCAACATGACTTGGTCACATATCATGTCTTGTGAAATAATGATTACATGCACACTGCGTGTAGTACAATCAAATTCCTCCTAGCTTATCACCGATGATTTCTGAGGAACGTCAATCAGAGAAGGGTGCGAAAGAACGCCAACACACATTGCCAACATTCATTTTTTACATGACACAGGCGTCGGATTTTGGTACTAGTGGTATATCATTTTCACCAAAACTGCCCATTCGATTCAGCGATAACAATCGAGTAGTGTACTTTGGTTTGTACAAATTGTCCAGTGTCTGAACGACCACATGCCATCTCAAAGATACTACTGTCACAAAAAGAAATTACACTATCGATGGTAAAGGCGCCTTGCATTGTACATGCCTGCAATTATGGAGTTTGCAAACTCATCAAATTTCCTGATCTTATTTATTTGCATATGTGTATTGAGTATTTGATTTTGGACTTCAGACAATTGCGCAGCGCTGTTGAACAAACAGAAGGTGAACTATCAAATTCCTAGTTTCCTCTAGTTATATAACCAATGACAAGGCAATGCTTGGATAAGTGCACTCGCCTATGAATTCAATAACCATGATAACTGTCCCTATCAAGCTTTCCATAACGCATGAAAAGTGTGCCTACATTTAATCTTCATAACAGATGAACAATCGGAAAACAAATGAACTGGTTAATAGCATGGGTATTCACACCGAAAATTTTGTATTACTGGAATGTGAAGTTACAATCCATCGCAGCACGACCAAAATATCCCTTATATCGACCACCCTAGCTGTCACAGAAGTGATGCAACGTTTGTGAAGTGAAACTCACTAGCGAAGATGTTCACCAATAATAGTGCTCAAGTGAAAGTCAATCTACAAATCGCATGTGAATTTCAACTCATGACAATCGAAAGAGGAAGCCTTCAAGTTTTGATGACTATCGACAGTAGGTGTATCACTCCATATAACAATGAATTGATCGTGTTACTTGGCAGTCAGTTCCACCATACCAGAGTTGGTGATAGAAGTTGATAGACAGTTTCTTCACTTCATATTTAAGGGATCGAATCTATCTTCTTGAGCTCATTGACAACCACAGAGGATACATATATTGTTTCTATCCATTTGATTACATGTAGACCTACCTCACTTTCAATGGTAATGAAAGAGAGGTGCTAATGAAAAAAGTGTCATTATTTGTTTGTGACAATGCACAATATTAATGTTATTCATATAACATTGCATGGTGTTGTGAATTGTCCCTTAATATATTCCGTTCACTTTGGTCCACCAGTCACATACCATGTACCTACATTATATGGATTCCTCATGATTTGCTCATGACAATTCTTTATAACATGGCTTTTAATATGACAATGTGGTTTTAGTTTGTTATCAATAACTTGACGACTATAGACATTCCCGAACTTGGACAACGTTTTCCACCTATATCCATCAGGTCAACAAGATTTGGATGAGGTCAATAATAAACATAAGATGACCAAACTGAAATCAAATTCTTTTCAAAGAATATCCAATCTTTTAGAGATCGGGGTTTTCTGAGAGTATAACTCTTTGAGATTATTCTAAGCTTTGTCTTCAAGAGTTAGTATCCAATGGCCCTTCGCATATATTATGCTGACATGAATCTAAAGTTTTAACGCTGAAGATTGTCAGATATCTATTTTATTGGGTTTAAAAATTAACACCAAGGTAGTCAATCTATCACGTACACTCAGCATACAGATCAATTCAATATTTCTGTTGCGATGAGTGTAGATAAATCACGATCACTACCACTTTGAATCAAGTGTACAATTATGTAAATCTTTGTATCTATGCAAAATAAAGATGAACTTGACATGTATTCGGATCAATCTCTTTCTGAGATTTGGTCTAATATATGAAAGTGTGCTTAACGTATTTGTAAGTGTGAGTTAACCAAGCGCCATGGGAAGCTGGAATATATATGTTTCAAGACGTAGTTTTAAATATTGATGTGAGTTAAGTCAATCATACCAATGTTTCACCGTGAAGAATGCACGTTTTATTACCAACGGATAATTCCACTTTAATATGATATCCACTTTTCCGCGCATAGAAACCAACAGTAATTGATCACGAACTATGTGATGTTAAATAACGATTACATACACATTAGCTCACTCAAGTTCCTCATAGGTTTTCATCGATGACTTTTGAAGAAAGTCAATCAAAACATGACGCGAAAACACGCCAATTGTAAGTTGTGTCCAATGAACATATTTCTCATTTACATCTTTATTAAACGTATAAAATACAACATTCATATTGTTTTGATGCTTCTTTCAGTATATATTAATACAGATTTATGATTTGTTCAGGAACCATCGAATATGTACGCGTATAGTATAGTATAGTATAGTATAGTATAGTATAGTATAGTATAGTATAGTATAGTACATATCATTGAGTTTATCATGAATACGGTTGTTACATAGCATCTAAGTACTAGATAGACCACAACATGGCATCTGAGACTTAAGAACACGACTGTTGTAAGAAAAACGACATGTAATATCGATAGCAATGAAACGACCTTGCACTGCAAATATCTGCAAGTATGGAGTATTGAATATTTGATCTCGTACAAACATTTTAAACAATTATGAGGTGAATTATTAGGTTGTTGTTGTTTCCTGCTTTATATAAGCCATGACGAGGCAATACCTAGATAAGTGTACCTGTCGATACACTCTTATTTATCCCGGATTAGGGTTTTTTTTCACATAAAGCACATACTTTCATACTTCATAATAGGTGGACAGAATGAAAATGAATAAACTCAATAACAGAAATAGTTTCACATTATGTAAGGTCGTTCAATCGGAAACCAGACCAAAATATCCGAAAATACCGAAATATCCATAAATACCTAAAACCAAAATATTCCATATATCGACTACCCTAACTTTCGTGCAGAAAAACGCACGTGCGGAGAACTTCAACAATAATGGTGTTCAGGCAAAAGTCAATCTGCAAATCGCATGTGAACTTCAACTCGTGACAATTGAAAGACGAAACCGTCAAGTTTTGTTGACTATTGACAGTCGGTGTGTATCACTCGATGTGACAATTAATGTTTCATGCTACTTGGCAGTTAGCTGTAGCATGCCAGAGTCGCTCAATGGAGTTGGTAGACAGGCTTCTCGACATGTCTGAGGTACCAAATTCTTTTTCTTGTGTCCATTGACAAGTCAATTTGAAATTGTACTGTATCACCAGTCAACATCAAGCTCTCGGTGCCTATTTTTTCACAAATTTTCCAAACTGTCGTTTGAATGTGAGGTACTATCTTTTATCTGTTCATTTAATATCTTGAGTGTTTGCATCAAAGGGTCAATTCAGAAATTTTGAGGTAGACATCAATATGAGTGCAAACTTTGGAAATGATCTGAGTAGAATTTCTCTGTTGCCAATAGATGCAACATCGAACGATTCCACAAACCTCAGCTCTACATTTAAACGTTCAGCCTCTCCGAGCACTTGTAAAGTTACGTCAAATTCCCCGTAACATTTAGCTTTATCTTCAGCTTATTCAGGCTTTATCTTCACGATCATTCTATGTGCATCTTTTCTTCGATTGAACATGATCTTCAACTTGACGTCTCTAGATGATTTTTGTTCATGTTTAATGCCACAAAAATATTTACCATATACTCCTAATACTCGTAATACAAATCCTGGTGATAATAGCTTGATACATACACCCATACCCCGAGTGTTCTTTCCGAAATGACCAATGTGCCAATTCAGTACGACTTGACACTGAGTATGGACACTCAATGTCATCATCAGTCAAGTTCAAGGTCACGATGGTGGCTATATGATTTCCTATAGGCTAGAACAAAATCTTAAAACAAACCTTAGCTTTGTCTTCATGCATTCAAGTATTCATAGACCAATCAAAAATCATTTAGCGGACATAAAGACAAGAGTATTTGAATTCAAAGCCATCTGAAATCAAGTTCAAAGTCATCAAAACGACAAACGAAGAGTCATTATGCGATGTGAGCTACATATGGAATCTACTATTGCCGCGACTTCCATTTCTTCTACTCTACATGCACGTGACGCCATTCAATAAAAAAGTTGATTTCGAATCAAATATCGCAGGTCCATCAATTGATTCCAACTCCCGATGTCACAACTAGTCCACAAGTTTTCTTTCTCGGCCTCCCTCCTTTAGCTCATCAACCTCTCAGCTCGTCAATCTCACATTTAGCATGCTCAGCAGAGACCATGGACAAGTTTTCCGTGTTGACTCATGAATGCGCCGAGTTTGTCGATCGCTCGCTCAATCGCAGCAGCGACAGCGGGGCATCTACGATTAATTTCTAAAGCACACGAAGGAAAATTGCCGTGGCGTCAATTAAACGACTGACGGTCGCTAATTAGATACTTAGTGTGTCCGAAAGTCACTCAACCAAGTAATTGCATGGGATCAATGCTGACCAAAGAATAACGTGTATTTGGAATATAATCGGTGATGAAGAAAACCAATATGTCGCCAAAGGAGTCGAAATGGATCATCTGCTTTTATTCAAGTTTATCATTGTTAGTTTCCTTGCGTAGCGTCGGTGCGATTCTTTTTGATGTGACTTTTGACGTCAGATCGACGGTAGGAGTGACACTGGAAACGACATCGACGCTAAGTGCTTCGCAGTGTGCATTTTACTGTGTCATCCGGTCAGATTGCGCTGGTTTCAACTTCGCGAAAACCGACTCCGGAGACAGGAAAAGCTGTGAACTTCGCGACACTCCAATTTCTGATGCTTCCCATTCGGTTCCGGATGTTAACTTCAATTATTACGGTCAGTCACAGATTCGGATGCTTAATATAAGTTTCTAATAGTTATTATTAGTCAGAACCATGCGTCATATATCAAGAGTTTACAAACCTACAAGAAATGTAACTCAAGTCCTCAAGTATTCCGTTCACAGCTTCAACTTGTGACTCATGAGATGTGACTTGTGACAACCTACTGATTAAACTACTGTTTAGTATGTCAAGTCACAAGCCAAAAGTTGATGTCGTTGAATTATGACTTACGACTAAAGATTCCATACTAAACAGTAGTTTGATACGGAAAAACAACTCACAAGTCGTAATAAGAACTTGTGACTTAAAGTCGTAATTAAGTCACAAGTTGATGTCGTGACCGGAATTCCATAATTTACACATGATGAATGCCATACGTATATAGATATATATTACGTATATATGTCATGCTTAAAATTTTTGAATGATAACTATGAGCAATTCTGTTGCAGGTCGATCCATCACAGGTGAGAAGTTTCTCAATATTATCATTCCTGCGTAGCGTTTACATTATACTGCGAGTTTTCTATGATTGAACGCTCTGATCCGAAAAGCGCTTTCCAATTTTCCCTCAGAACCTTTTCCTCGTACTCAACCAAGTTCAGTTTATACTTTTTCTGTGTAAAAATGTCCTAGTTATTCATTCACATTAACTATTGTTTCAAATCTTTTGTTAATGTTGCTCGTTGTTGTGCTGTCATTGAAAAAAAAAAACAATATTTAAATGATAACCTAACATAAGTAACGTGCATCGCAAATGTAGACGAAACATAACTATATTTCCACATACATGTATAAGTCCCAATTTCTCCCTCGGTTCGAGAATTAGGTATTTCACATACTCCATATATTCCCATATATTTCATTTCGACATAGGGTGAACTTTTCATTGGTCACTTCAAAGAAAACTTAAATTCGCGAACAACCTCAAGAAAAAAAACCCATGCCGAAACACTTCGGTAATGGTATCAGGAAATCAGGAAATCAGGAACGAAACCCGATCACAATTTTATTCCGAGAACCCCTTTGGCATCGTCAGGGGCAGACAGTGTGTAGAACATAGTTGATTCAGTTGTACACCTGAGGCATTGATTATACAATGTGACTATAAGCAAGAGATCAAGAAACATTGGAACTCGCGTAATAGGAACCCAATCACAAGCCCAAGTGATACTGAATTGATGTGATGCATCATATGTATAGAAATAATGTTTCACAATATTGAAACTGACTTATAACCTTTCTTTATATAGTGGTATGTGCTTCTGTCAACACTCCTTGTAGTTTAGCTGACACGAGCTGTCAGTGTTGAGTTAAATAAAACATCTTATGATGTGTTGTGAAAGGCAATACATATTGTTTTCCAGCAATATGCTTGGTACACTCGGGTAAAGAGTATTGGGCATCCTAAATTCCCATTGAAATGTTGCTTCCCACTCCGCCGAATGTCTCGACCATGTATCGAAGAAAGCCGTTGTTTTCATGGGAGTGTGCCATCTTACGGAGCCCCTAAGGAAACATGGTGGGAATTATAAGATAATTATTTCGTTCCCTCGAAATAGATTTCGTTCCCTCGAAATAGATTTCGTTTGAACGAAAAGAGATTTCGTTTCCTTGAATTCCCACCTTGTCAGCTTAGGGGCTCCGTGTTCTCAACTTGTGCTTCCCCGAACTCGGACTCACCTCTGTAGGTTGATTACTCTCACCTATTTTGTGATGATGAAAGTTATGATAATATTGCAAATGAAAATCCTAAACTCATTATAACAATATATAGTACATACATTAATTGTATACGTTCGATCACAAAAAAACATAAAGATATATCAATGCTACTGGGTGATGCGATTGCCGTGCTGTGATGTGCCATGTACACTCAAAATATCCTTGGCTGACGGATGTTTACAGCTGCCTGTCCTGCTGGCTGGGTACAAGATGGCGCATCATGCTACCAGTTCTTCTCGACCAACACGAACTGGGCTACTAGCAAGTCCAATTGCGAAGCTCTCGGAGCACACCTGGTCACCTTGGACACACTGGACGAGCAGACCTTCATGGAAGACAACTACGGTCAGTGGTGGATCATGTTATTATGTATTACACAATGTTCTTCTTCTTGTTCGTATGACTTCTGGCCATCAGCAAAGTACAGACAGTAAATCAATGCATTGAACGATTTTTTTCTCTCGAGTATTTTACGTGTGAGTAGAGTGAAATCTGAACGGTTTTCATACTGGACACGATTAAACGCAAAATGATATGCTTTTCTTTGACATGTCTCTATCAAAACCGACATATGAATAACTTGTGAATACAGTCATGATCCTTTGTATATGAGAACATATGAATAACATGGTCCTTTGTTTCCTTGCAGTGATGCCCTATATTCGCCCGAACACGTACCACGCGCAGATCTGGGTAGGCGGGGAGTACATCTCCGGAGTCTTCCGCTGGGTGACCACTCTCGACCCCGTTGAGCCGTCGTGGCCGTTCTGGGGCTCCCGTGGTGCGTACAGCACCTCAGTCGGGACCTGCCTGGCCTACTCGGTCAACGACCTATTCTACTGCCAGCTGTATGACTACAACTGCGCATACGCTCGCCCCTACCTCTGCGAGTACGATTTGTAGTCTATACACGTTTCGGCACACTACGAGGATTCGGTCCAGAATCTCCTGAGAATCTTTAGCTGCGTGGAGCATATACACAACTGTACTCATCTAGTTTTCAGTGCATATGAAACACAACCCAGACATAGGAGAGCATTCCTGAAGAGTATGTACGATAAAGTTTGTGGCAGAATTAATGAAAGAGTTGTATTACATCTCGATTTTTGCAGGTTGTTGTTAAATTTTCTTCGTGAAATCACTTTAAATCGCTTTCTGGTTGTCTAAGTGCAAAGTGAGTTCGGGATGAAAGAGAACATTTGCATTGAAACTGATTTTGTGGCTTTCGAATCGATCGCACTACTTAGCTAGTACAGTTTCCACTCGGATACATTCCTATAGAAGTTCTGAAATTAGCAATCGATCACTTTTCAATAGTCTAAGAGTGAATTGAAATTCGCCGCTCGGCTAGGAAGACCACCAAGCATGGAGAGGGCCTCGGGGGAAGAGAAAGGCTGGAGACCATTGACACAATTATCCGTTCTTATACGTGTAGTTCGACACGTGCTAGGTTTTTATGGGGCGTCATGATTTCGGATAGACGTTCTGAATAGCCGGAACAACAAATGGATGGTTCGTTGTTCGGAAATCCATAAACGAATCAATGGTCCTGAAGGCCCTGCAAATATCGTGCATAATACCTGCACAGCGACAACTGGCACCAGTAGTGCGTTGATCTATGACAACTCACGTCTCCGGACAACATGGACAAAGGCGATATATACATTGTCACCCAAGTGTTTTTTTTTATTTCGTTGTGAATATGATTTGCATGTTGTGAATATAATTGTACGTACCAATTTATTACCATATTTTCATGACAATCGAGTTATATGGACCAGTTCGGACTGATCCCTTACATAACGAAAGCTGATACTACATTAGCGAATTAACAATGCAATAACTCATATATAGAAGCCTTCGACATTTCTGATACCAGGCTTTGTTGTGAGTAAACAACACAAACCTACCTGTACACGATAATCTGTGAAGTGAATCAATGTTGTTATTTTACCCACGTATTATCTATTTTGCCAGAAATCCGAATGACTTTTTAACCTGAATTTCTCGAGTTATCAGAAACTTATAATACTTTCTGGTGATACCTTATCGAATATAATTGATACAAATGTAGCGAGCATTTGGTGATGCCAGAGCAGAAGTTGTAACACTGTTGAATCGTTGGCAACCAAGCATTTTCCATGTCGATTAACTCGATTTCGTTGTTGTTAATAAAAAATACATTGCACTATTTTCAGTAATAAAGAAAAAAAAATGCCCGAGAGTTTTTAGGCGATGCAGAAATTTTTACGCGACATATTTTTCAGATAGTACACACTACTGTATAATGTCTAATGAACATGATGAATTTCGTCAGATTTTTTCAGGAACACCTCGACATTTTATACAGTGGTCACCTTAATATTTCGCATCAAATATTATGAACTATATTATCATGAACTATAAGTCTACCGCAACTCTTTGTTATTTCGCAAATATGATACCGTTGTTTATGCGTGTGTCAATAGACCAGATTTTGATGATGCCAATACCAAGACTAAAGTACAACCAACTTTTAACACCCAAAGATAATTTCCTTTATCATGAACAGTCATTTCGTTGACTGTGTTGACGAACTTAAGATGGTAAATTTTTCCAATGGTTCTACAAGAAGAACAATATCGACACCTTAAGATATCTTGTCGGCTGCCATTCCATATCTAGGTATCCTGTCAGTGTTTATAAAATGTGAATGACTGAATGGTAGGCGCCCGTATTAACGTATATCGACCTACACAAAAAAGACCCTACTACAAAATTTTGATGATGACGGTAGAATACCTTCTGGAAGCAAGATGTTTAGTAAAAACTTCCGTTCATTCCTAATGTGAGAAAAATATGGAATGTAAATATGAAAAAAGCTATTGCCGCGAATGCCACTAGATTTCGATGTTGACAAAGAAACAAATCTGAAATAAAATAAAAATTCAAATGGCAACAAAGCGCGGCCGAATATTTTTATCGAAAGACACGCTGGCGTCATCAGGGGACAAACAAGGGGTAAAATGTAGTGGTTTCTTTCTACATATGCATGTTGGTAGAAAAGGTTTTGAGTTGATTAACAAACACACAATGTCCAACACAGAAAGTAAAATACATCATGGAGCTTAGTGTCACTGAACTACGAGCCAAAATGTATGTTAACACTTTAAAAACTGTTCCAATACAAGAGCTGAGAAAAAAAAAACAATCAAACCACAGAGAATCAATCAAATATACGCCAATTACATTCACCACGTTTTGCGGATAATGCTGATGAAGTGAATAAACGTGTATGTACTGATGGTTCGAAAACATACACACCAATCACTGCTCTGACCACAAGCGAGTAATATCCAATATCCAATCAATTTTGACCTGAAAGGTTTTGTTCAGTTTTTTTCTGGGAAAATTTAACAATTCACGTATCATGGGCTTAGTAGCGTCTTTCACTCTCGCGAGAACAACAAAACGATATCTTACGAACGCAGTGATGCTTCTGGGCATATTCGGGATATTATATTGGGATTCGAAGCAAGAAGATAGCAGACATGACCACTGGGATATCGATAGGAGTGTCGAGGCCGATTTCGCAGAAAGAAATGGGGACCAAGGAAATGACGTCACACAAGGGCAGACGACTTCCGCTCCTCATAGAAGTCAACGGACGAATGCGCCTCGAGTTCTTGGTCTTCTTGGCAGTTTGTGGAAACGCGAAAGTGCTTCACAACAGCGAGACGATGACTCCAAAGTTGAAGATGATAACCAGACTAAGATATTCTCTTTAACAATCACCAATGATCACATCAATAGGTTTCGCGTGGTTGGTATTTCCTCCTCTATTTTCTTACATTTTCAATCACCCAATCATTCCCCGAGGAAATGTTTTCAATAAAGGTGATAAGCTTTACGACCATTGACTGTTCTTTGACTTGACCAGTTCTTTACCAGAGACATAGCTGGCTCAAATCAAATCCAGTTCCAAAATTTTCTCTCAAAATTTATTTCCCAGCGTCATATCCAGTGAATTCATTCTCAAGACATATAAAAGTGAATTATCGATCTTCACAGGACTTGCCACCGTTAATCAAAAACTACAAGAATCCTTGCTGGATTGAAGAGCTCCCTGTGAACTTCAACTACAATGAATCGTACTACAGTAAATGTATTACACAGCGTAAACACAAGACAGTGCGGAGGCGCGGGCGTCACTTCGAGGCTTTCGCTTCGTACCTGGCGAACCGGACACGTGACACGGGTCTCAGGCAAATTTACTGTTTTACTTCGATATCTCTTGCAACTTTGATATACAAAAAGTTAATTTTAAAAAATGTCTTGAAGAGTCATGTCGCGACAAATTAAAATTCACAATATACTTGTACCGATTCAGAGATCCAGTGCAAACGATCCCCTCAGTATCAGCAGTCAATATGTTTGCTTAACCGCTTGGCGGTGTATCTGATTACTTCCAGATGGCGTATCCGATGTTTCCCTTACTTCTTCCTCCTCGGCGTCAGCAAATCCGGGACGACAGATTTCTTCTCCGTTATGAAAGAGTTTGTCAACGATTTCGTGCCTGGTTTCTTCAAGGAGTTGCACTTCTGGGAATGGAAGCGCTGCCACATCCGCGACACTTGCGAACGTAAGTGTGTTGATCATGTGGGACTCATCAATTAAAACTTGTTGAAACCTGGACCGTATTATGACCGTATGACAGCAAATTCCGTTCATTGAATTGTACGTGAATGTTGCTTTGTTCAATCCTGACATCTTTAGCTGGTGTGGTAAAATACCCGACGTTTGGAGAGTATCTTGATACATTTGATGCGGCTTCTGAAGTCATTAGACGGACGATGATCCGACTTCGGGACAATAGCTCTTACCATCCTCTAGTCATAGGTAACAAGATTAAAATAACCCACTATAGACAAGTTATTTGTCACGTGTGATTCTTCTTCTGAAACATCCTTTATTCAGACTCCATTCAGGAACTCCAGTATTGCTCAGTTTCAAAAACATTTCAATGGTGAACATCATGATGTTTCCCCTCCTTGCAATAACCCATTTCTGTTCTGTATCATGGATAAAAACAAAAGTATTGATATCATAGGACAGCCACTAACTGACCAATACAAGAAATCTTGTTTTATCGACGGCCACAATTGCTCAATTGGGGCTATCAGGCGACTTCTCCCCTTCGACGCTGAACTTCAACCCGTGCTGGCAGGACACACCAGGAAACGAGCACCTGACCGAGCCGCGGTACACCACGGCCCATTACCTGTACGCCATCCGACCACAGACCAAGTTTATCGTCATGCTGAGAGACCCCGTAGAGAGGTACAGTATCAACACGTCCTCGTGGCGTCGTCGTCCGTGTATGATTGGTATGAATATTGTATTAGGTTTGGATGCGTACAATACTGAACTGATGAAGGCATATAGCATGAATTGCTGCGTATATGCCAACAACATGGAAAAGTCCAGAAATATTGCAGTCCGTGCATGTGTTTTGTAGGTTGTATTCAAATTACCGGATGCACTTCCGACTAAATAACAAACCGCTAGAGGGCGCTGACGAATTCCACAAAGAAGCAACCACTGTCATCCGGGAGCTTGAGAAATGTTTCCGAGAGAACACCCATCGAGCCTGCATCTATCACGATATGGTGAGCACCATCACAGTGAATGGCACTATTAATTCTAACGCACCGAAACACAGATCTATATACAGCCGTACCTATGAACCAAAGTTCATAATGACCATTCGCGCGATCTGTGCTAACCTGACATGAAGTTCTAAAAATACTACCTTCCCAAGTTTACTCATTTGACGTAACATTTTGGATTTTTTGGCCGACTACGCACGAGATAGAATTCTACCAATTACAGATGTTCGGCTTCAAGAGTTACGTGGTACGAAGCCTGTATGAAGTGTTTCTGCAGGACTGGTTCACCATCTTCCCTAGACAACAGTTCCTCATCATCAAAATGGAGGACTATACTAAATCCAGAGTACCTTACATCAAGAAAACCATCCAGTTTTTGGGACTCAGTGAGTATGCCTTTAATCAATTCAGACATCATATAAACACCATTCTAACTGCTGCATTTATCCTGACTGCAGATATATCAATTACACTGAAACTGGCAGGCATGAAACATCAAGTGGTGATAGGCCTACTCATTGTGTGTTCAAGACGAAATAAATTCGATCTAAAAATTACCATCTATTCATTTGGCGTACTTGTACGAGGCAAAGCTGACCATGTGATGATACAGTATACAACATATTACATGATGCAATGACGATATGACATACAGCTCGACTTCTTACTATTTATTCAGCACCGATGACGCCCGAGCAACAATGGCAGATTGAGAATAGGGAGGTGGCCAATCAAGACAAGAGTGGCCACGCGAATGACATGCGGCCACAGACGAGGACCTATCTCAGAAAGTTCTTCCGATCCTGGAACCACCGTTTGGCTAAGCTGCTCGGAGATGATTCTTTCACATGGGGATATTAAGGACATCCACCAAAGGAAGACGGGTTTCGATATTCATTTTTGATGTAGCTTACGAATTTTGTCCAGGGAAGTAGGACTGGTGTGTCATATTCGCTGATAGATGAACTTTCTGTCTCATCATCGCAGGTGAAATAGCCATCGTATATAAGTGATTAACTTTGAATGGACATGTTTCTGTGAATGTGACGCATGTACAATTGGCTGCACATTTTTATTTTACACTACATGTATGTTGGTTGAAGAACAATGAATGCATGTAGACGGTGATACATCCACTATTCCACATGTATACAACAAGCAATAAAGTTACAGTCGAAGCGAATTGAACGCTCCACGAGTCTCACAAAATATTAATATCATTTCATGAAGTTATTATCAACCTGAAAAAATAACGCGCGAAAAACCCTCAAGGTTAACGCCACGACATCGCAAACCAAAAATAACGAATCCTGTAGGCAAGATCTTCCACACAAAAATATTTCGGCTAGAGGTCATACTCGCAGACATATGGCCTCGAGAAGTGGCAGTTGATGTCGAACATCTTGCCGTAGTATAGGTCGTGAATGTAGAGCGCGAGGCAGGGCCCCAAGCGGTGACCCTCAGGCCCCCTGTGTCCCCAACTCGTCCACTTCGGGTCTATCGGCTTGCTGTTGCTGATCCACCGCCAGGTCGCGCCACTGTACTCCCCGCCAATCCACATCTCGTTCAATCTCGTCTTGTCCTTCACGTTGCGAGGAACTGAAACAGAGGAAAATCAACAAATTTGTCCAGTAAATTTGATAGGCCTATTTAGGCAATCGATTCATGGAAATTTTAACAATCATATTGTATTCAGGATACCTGGCAATAAGGGGATGAGCCCAGTACTCCCGTTTCAATAAACATGACACAACTATTTTTTCACCCATTAGCTTTGTTGGCATTTTTGATTATTCTAGCTTTGGTCACTGGATATACAAACCGAATGTGTCAGTCACGTAGACATGCTCCGGCCAGGTCTCAAATGTCACCAGATGAGATTGAAAACTCTCGCAGTGTGATTTGCCTTGATCCCAGGCTTTGTTGCGTTCAAAGAACTTGTAACAAGATTGTTTATGTTTCTTCCAGCCTTTCTCGCAGCCTGAAAATGAACCAGAATAGGCTGTGATTGCTCTGATTCATGTTGAGCAATGCAGAAAATATGAGCTGTGGCATAACTAACCGTACATCAAGACAACTTTCAATACCCACCGCGTCTTGCAGATACACTAAAGTTTTGAGCGTTTTGACTCGAATCCGTGATATTGTCCGGTTGATTAGAAGATGGTTGTGAATGGTCACTGGAAACTGGCCCAAACTTGTCTGAACTTGATTCAATATCAATGGAGCTTGTTTCTGTATTTTGGGAGCTGGTTTCCATAACTTGGTGTGCTTCTTCTTCCTCATCCGATTCTGCAACAGATTCGTTGTTTGTCGACAGAAATTCTCTCGAGCTTGCTGCAATTTCCTCTGTATTTGGCAACTCTTCTGCAGCAGACGGGACTGTCTGGTCCCTGGAACTATATGCATGGGTATTGTCATGACCGGACTGCACATAATGCGACCCTAGATCATCGGCATCGATATCCGTCTCGTGAGGAACACTCGAATGCACGGGCTCTCCTCCTGAGGAATCTCCAGACATTTCTGAATCAATAGACGGCTGGTCGGAAGATACATGTTCATCAACCTCCGTCGACGTTCTCAGATACATGAAGAGCACGGTGAATAATACAGAGAGGACCATGCCTAGAATGACGTGTTTTAGCCAGGACCTGTCAGTATTCGATTGCTTTGTTACGGCATTAGTTTTTGGCTTCCGAGCTAATGGTTTCGTTTTCTCAGCCATGTTCTCACGTCTCCCGAGTTCCGCGTAAAATTGTCTGGATTTCTGAGAACAATTACTCAAAATCTGAGAACAACTACTGTAAATCGGTTTGCGTCATTACGAAACCAAAATGCCTCTTCCGCCATCTACTCTACAGGCAATTCCGTGTTTGTTGTCACTTCGTGAGGCTGTTATGATAATGATAGACGAAAAGCTCTATCATAAGATCTCCAGCATCATGCATGCAGCAATGATCGTGTAGGCCCACTCGTAAGTTCTGGAAACATGTACGTGTCGAAAGACATTGATATAAGAAATATCAATCGGCTATCGTGATACGACCTACAATCACCTACATGTATCCAATTTCGTTACCAAGATATCCAATGTTATATATAATATCATCCACAAGTTAAGGGTACCACTTGGATGCGTATTATAACTGAAGTCCTGGAAATACTTCACCCGTCACGCCCCGGTGATTTCCAGCCGAGAAGTTGTCTCGACGACACCCATCGATCGCCCCACACCAAGCCGAGAGATGTACGCCTTTCTACACTAGGTTCGTGGTATCAGTTTTTAAGACACACGCACGTCAGTAATTCTCATTTTACGGCTATTATTTTGGGGATGTTGTAAACATGCATACACAACCCCCGTACATAACTTTTTGAAGAGGTTGTATCCATAGGCGTACATACCATAGCCTACATTTCCATTCAGTCCTGTCGAGTGTCGTCCAGTTCTTGGAAATCGCGGCAATCATTACATGTACGTGCGGAATTCATATATTCATATGGTATAGACATAATTCAATATATATAATTTTGTTCTATGAGACGTAAATGATACTGAGTATGCAGTTATGGCTTCAGTTATCACTTGATGTGAGTTTAATAGCATGAACTTAAGTTCAAGAACATAAAATTAGCCCAAGGGCTAAGATAGGTTACCGGACAGGGCTAAGATAGGTTACCGGACAATATATAATAGCTATTTTGCCCTGTGGCCTTGAAAATAAGGTCACGGTCAAATTTAAAGTCACGAGAGTATTCAGCATACATATATATGATTTCCCATACGTTCACAATTTATTACTAACCTGTAAATTCAGTAATAAGATATATATTAGTCATTATGTCCTGTGACCTTGAAAATGAAGTCAAAAGTCAAATTAAAGGTCATCTGAATATTCAGCACATATCATTTGATGGATTTACACAATAGAATCTTAAGTGGTAAATTTGATAATAATCAAGTTATCAGCCAAGTTGCCCTGTGAGACCTTGGAAATGAGGTCAAAATTCAAATTCAAGACAATATTCAGCATATATCATTTCCTATCTGTCCACAATTGATTCTCGAGTTGTAAAGTCGATAAAAAGCGAGATATAAGCCATTTTGTTCTTTGACCTTGAAAATGAGGTCAAAGCTCAAATACAAGGTCATCACAATATTCGGACTATATCATTTCCTACATGTCCACAACTCTTTCCTAAGCTGTAAATTCGATAATGAGCGAGATATTAGCCATTTTGTGCTCTGACCTTGAAAATGAGGTCAAATTCAAAGTCATCAAAATATTCGGCATATGTTATTTCCTATATGTCCACAATTGATTCATAAGCTGTAAAGTCAATAATAAGCGAGATATTAGCCATTTTGTGACTGACCTTGAAAATGAGGTCAAAGGTCAATTTAAAGGTCATCAAACTATTCAGCATACATCATTTCCTATACGTCCACAATTTAGTCCCAAGCTGTAAAGTGGATAAGCGACATATTAGCCGTTTTGTTCTTTGACCTTGAAAATGAGGTCAAATGTCAATTTCAAGGTTATCAGAATATTCGGACTATGTCATTTCCTATATGTGCTCAATTGATTCCTAAGCTGTAAAGTCGATAATAAGCGAGATATTAACCATTTTGTGCTCTGACCTTGAAAATGAGGTCAAAGGTCAAATTCAAGGTCATGACAATAACCAGCATATATCATTTCCTATGTGTCCACAATTGATTCCTAGTCTCTAATCTCAATATTAAGTGAGATATTAGGCATAATGTGTCCCATTATAAAGCATAGGAGAATTGAACACGAGAAGGTCCCATTTGGGACGAGTCGAGAAAATGAAAATGGCCGCTACACGCAGACCGGCGATTCAGGGACAACGAAACTTATACATATCACAGAGGTATGTGAGAGTAATATTTTGAAATAAAAATCTCAAAACTGTCTGAACAGTTTTTGAGAAAATGGCCGCCAAAGTCAGAAATTGGCCGATTTTCGACGAAAATGGTCGCCATTTTGAAAAAAATTCGAAATTCAAAAAAAACAAAAATAACCCCCCTCTTGAAATATTTTTAGGTATTTTTGTGCAAAATTTCAGAAAGATTCACCTGTAAACTTTAAAGATAAAAATGTGGACGGACGACGACGCCGACGACGCTGACGGACGACGGACGCAACGCCATGCCAATAGGTTATCGGATCATAGGTCCGATAACCTAAAAACGACAATATATGGCATATCATGAGAAAAAAATCGAGTGCCTCATATACAATAGATTCATCCCGGGTTGACAGCAAATGACTAGCAACTAGCAAATATCTTATTCGCAATGACCTTTCTGAACTGAAAAAAATAATTATGTTACAATGAATTATATAACAGTTTATGTACATGTAGCATTTTAGGATGAACGCCGCTTTCATGTGTAGGCGTTGTTACAGAATTAAGCTACATATCATATTAGCACTAAAATTGCTGTAAACAAACTCGATTCAATGTGGTGAATGGAGATCAACTGCTACATAGTTAAACAACCTATTCAAAATAAATATTTGGAATAGGTTATTTTAGTCGCCTATGTGAGAGTAATATTGTCATTAATGACAACCCAATGGATATGTTTATCTTTAAGTTTGATTCTTCGAAAACATCAAATGTATTTTTGCAGGTTTTGCTGGACATAATTCTGACTTGAACACTCCCTGTGTTTACATTTCATGTACATTTAGATTTCAAAACCTGTTCACCCGTGAACGAGTGTTTTTTTCTGCAGTGACGGTGATAGATCTCTTGACGCAACTTCCTTCGACAAAAGATATATGAAAGTAAAAGAAAAATTGTAATACAGGTATGAACTCGTACAAAATTTTCCTGAATGTTCTGTTAACATCTCAATTAATACTTACATGTACTTACATAACCGACCAATACATATTAGTAAAGTCTTATCTGAAAACATGTTTTTTGTTCACCAAACACCATAAACATGGCTTAGTACTGCCAACTTTTTTAAAGCTAACATAGCAAATATAATTTTTTCATCCCAGATGTCACTTTGTTATACATTTTTAAAAGTTGCATTGGTCCCCCAATATATGAATTTCTAGTAATTATTCCATTAGGTTGGTGTAATAATCCATTTAATTTTCTAGTAATAATTCCGGCAGGTTTGTGTATTAAATGATTGGATAAATAACTTTCAATTTTGCTCTGTTTTATTATATTCAAACACAAATACCGATTATTGTTCATCATACACGCGAAGAGTCATTTTGCACAGAATAGATGCGATTGCAGAACTCAATAAATATATTTACATTGAAACGAATATATGTACGTAGACTTGATAGCAGTATCAACTTTGCCAAATGCAAGCAGTATAACTTGAGCGATGTGTGTAATAAAGCCGCATGTACCTGTATAAAGCGTATTGATGTCATCATGGATTTCAGAATTATCAACAACAAAATATTGTCAATTTCAAAGAGAAATTGACACGATTCTTCATGTAATATATCTTTGATACTCCAAAGTAGTTGTCTCAAACAACTGTCTCTATTTGGTATGTGCGTATTGAGTATGTATCTGACTGATGTCAACATGGGAATTTATGGCAATAGCCCAATGGCTATGACCCAGGAAGCGGAACCATCCATCACCTCGACACGGAGCCAAAGTTCTTCTCGCAGATGAAAGGCCGTTCGTGAGTGCATTGGAAATCGAACATCCTATTTGTGCTCGATCCTTGGATCCTATACGACAGACAGTCGCCCACGTCATGGCTGCCGCTGCCCCTGTATCCCCAACTCGACCACCCAGGGTCGACCGATTCTTGAGTACCAACCCAAACCCATCGCTCGTCCTGGTACAGGCCGCCGAGCCAGAACTCCCAGTGAGTCGTCTGCATGCGTACCGCGGGAACTGCGGGGGTGGCACGTGGGTATGCATGAATGGGAAAAGCTGTTTCAGCTTTTGTTCATATTCATTCAGCCATCCAGTCAGTTATTGATTGGCATTGTCAGTCGAGCAAGTACTATGGGATTTTCATCACGAATAGATCTACCACGTACATCCATCATAAATACGCAACAAGTAAAACGATTTTGACTGAGTTGAAGATGCTAAATGCTTAAACATACCAACAAAAACTCAATGGAGAAATTTATTCACATCTCCAAAGAAGAGGATGCGAAAGAGTTGCTTTTTTTACATTATTCAAACGGAGACCATCGACTCACCGAGTGTTGCATCCACAAAGGTTTGTTTTTCTTCAGAATCAAGAGCAAGAAGACTTGCATCCATCGCCTTGCAGGCAGTGGAGCATTCTACCCAGTCACGTGGAGTCGTGATAATTCTGTAGCAGGTGTCTTCGTATCGAATCCACTCTGACCCACAACCTAAAAAACCATCAACATGCAAGTGTGCGTGATAGCTATCATTTGATAGCTCATGTGAAGATCTGCAAATTGAAATGACATTAATTAATTAATTCATATACTTTATCTACATGCTAAATCCGCTTCTATGTGCACATGGAAACCATAACGTCGAAAGTATCTTACCTGCAGGCAAAGTTGTAGCTGTGACGGTAGTTGACGCGGTTGTTGGAGTTGTGGTTGTAGGTTGCTCTGTGGTTGTTGTACTTCTCATGAAAGTTTTCTCCGATGTGGTTCCAGGAGTGGACATAATAGCAATGCTCGTAGTTTTTTCTTCTATGGTTGATGACTCCCACCGTGCTTGGGCAGATGATTTCTGATGGTTCAGTCATTGTCTCGCCCCCTTTACGTGTCGTTGGAATTGCGGACTGAGTTGATGTAATGCTTGGTGGCAGGTTGGAACCAGTGGGAGCCTCTCGATCAGTTATCATCCAAACAGGCACAGCAATCACTGCAACCATCACAGCGAGGAAGACACAGACGACGATCAAGACGAGATATCTGCATCTCAACCGTGTCTTTGGATGTGATTCTTTGGACGGGTCCTCACTGACGACGCAGGCTATGGAGTTCTCATCTAGTCTATCGTAAATCGGAGGCTGATTATCGTCTTCTGCGAACTTTGTCGTGGCGTTGCTCAGCTTCCTCACCGAAGATCTGTCTGGGATTTCGTCGTACAGATTTGACTTCCTCGCAGGTGTAGTCATGTATATATCCACGACCTCTTGCCTGTCCTCAGTCGTTTTGGTATTGCTGATGTCATCTTTGTTTCTATCAGTATTGATATGGCCTGATACTTGGTCAAGATGTTCGTAGCCAATCGGTGGAAAGTTTACGGAGCTTCGCACGTCAAGTGTGATGCGGTGGTATGGCCTTTCTCTGTTCAATGCGGGCCCAGTTCTTGATAGTGGGATTTCGTAACACTCAGCATCTTGATCAGCCATCGTGCAAGATCAGCGATTATATATATAAGGGTAATGCCAGAGATGCACGAGCCATGTACCGCTTACATATACACCTAAGACCATACATGTCTAAGTGTGTAAATGATAAGGAAGCCACAAGTCGCCGGGCGATTTCCTATTTGTTGCGTTCCGCCCATGCGTGTCAAATTTATTGTCTTGGTTTCAGCACACCAGTGCTTTCAGAGTGTTGACGAGTCCACATATAATTGAAGCAGCAACAATGATGTGACTATGTTTGACCATAGTTGAAACTAAAAACCTATTGTGACCAGATATGATAAAACTCAACGAGGAAGTACAGTGATTTTCCACGTCAATATACACTTTAGTGCCTGACACACCCTTTGGTAACCCCCCCCCCCCCCCCCACACACACACACACTTCTAGAAGCAATAAAATGTGATGTATGTGTGCGCGATAAACAATGTCAAAACTCATATATTTACAAAATGTTGGGGAAAAAACATATATCATAGCAAGTAAGCGTCAGGGAATGTAGTAAAAGACATGTATTGCCTCCTAGTAGTGCGTAGGTTGTTTCCAGTGTGGGAAGTGTCTAGTTGGAGTCTAAAGTCTCCTGAAGTCATGCTAGAGCGACGACAATTATAGTCAAAAGTCCGAAAAGTGGCCTTTTCTATGAACCGTTTAGATATATACATGTATGTATTTCGGAATAGTGTTAAAAGTGATAATGGCAGAAAAAACTATTTGTTCCAAATTAACTGCAAATATGCCCGTGGCCTCGGAGAAATCGGTAACAAAACAAACTATGGTTGACCAAATGGATAAATCAAGCATGTGACAGCCGCTTTTCTTTTGTGCGCCACTCAGAGTTAACTTTGACCTGACCTAGTTTACCAGTGTTTACACTCGAACATATCGGAGTAAGCTGAAATCGCATTGCATCAAGGGATACAAAGTCCCGAATTGCGGTAATGTCAAACTCAAACGATCTCCGCCAGAAACTCACAAAGAAATAAACGACAAAGGGGCATCGACAAATCAAGTGCATATAACATGTATAATCCATAACTTTCTGCCAATATCACTTTAAGCAATGGAAAAACCATCGATCAATCGCGTGAGTCATGAATTTCACGGGATCACTTCATTCACCGATCAAAATTATCTGAGTACTCAGAATATTTTGCTGTTATCAGACATGAGTAAAAGTTAAAACCTTGTACAAACTAAAGGAAATATATTTGGGAACAGCTCCGATCGTTCGATCGGACAAATGTTGACGAACGATAGCAGGACCGGACGCGCCCATCGCTCATCGTTTTGAATTCAGTCGTTGAATTTATAAACTAAACAGCCCACGATGAAATGGAATCAAAACGGATTTCAACATGTACATGTGTAAATAAAATCGAAAAAATGGGCTTAATCATTCACATGGTGATATAGAAATAAAGCCACAGAGCATTACCGAAAATTTAGGTATTTTGACTTTAAAAACAGCTATTCTTCTATGTTTTTTCATGCAACACATCTGCACTAATGCTATACTATACATATGTACGGAATGTTTTTAATGTACAATATACCCCCCCCCCTCAAATACAGCTTTCACGCGAATAAAACACCAATAGTCTTTGCATTACAGTAACTCCTGGTGGTCTTTTTGGGATCACCCAACCACAACTAGTATACTAATTGTTTTGTTATGAATTACAGGTAAATTAGGGGCAATCGTTAATATTAATATTCTGTTCGTTGGTGGGAATATAATGGTGCTCTTATATGTAACAATCTTCGATAGTTTCACATGTGCTTAGTGCTCACAAGCTTTTGTCGTTAGAAACAATTGTTGCCGATGTGTTCCGCGATCGCAAAAACCCACGAATGGCTTAATCGATCTGCATGCGTCTTCGATCATCCCCGGCCTAAAGACTGCCCACGTCACAATCATACTAAATTGTATCGTCTTCATCAAACCGGCCCAAATACAAAGACACCGCACTTAGGCCTACAAAAGAGGGATTTATTCCTAACAACTGCCACCGTGGCAAGGGGACCACTGGGACCTATACAACGACGGATTAATTATGCCCCGAACGATGAATATCTGTAAAAGTGGGAATTTAGGATACTGAGTACGGAGCAAAATGGCCAGTTCATGGTTATATATCTTATCATTGCTCATCGGAGTGAATAACTCACCCTTTAAAGGATTCGCACTGGTTGGTGCTATCCAGAATGAGTTATACACAGGTGTTGATGATTCCCGATTGTCATGTCCCGGTACGTTACAAACTTTAACGGCCAATCGCCGAGCTTGTGCCGTCAAATGTTCCCAGTACATGGAATGTCACGCGTTCACTCACACTACCGCCAACGACTGTCTGATATGCCTCGGCAGCGACTTCATTAGCTTCAGTGTGAGCGCCTCACCTGGATCCAGGGTATACTTCAAGTATCCAATAACATGGCCCCTGGATTTCACAACAGCTGTCGTCATGACAACAACCGCAGCCATGACAACGACAACAACTGCAGCCACTACAACAACTCCCATTGCTACGACTGTTACAACTGCAGGATCTTCAGGTACTAGTATTCGTGCTAAGCTGGCGTTGTCGTAATTATATTTTATCAATCGAATCGGATAAACATTAATAATTAGGCTACTCTGAAATAAAACCATAAAATTCAAAACAAACATCTATTTCGGAATAGCAATTGTGTTAAACACTAGCTACTTCATTCAAATGTCTGCATGGTAGTTCTAGAAAACATAAAAGATGTAGGATTTGTTCTACTTTAATTGGTACTGATCTGCAGGTGGCTACAACTGTGCAACGAACAACCCCTGTACGCCAACGGCGGCGCAGTATTGGCCCCACGAGAACTCCAACCAGTACATACAGTGTACCAACTCAATCTGCTACGAATTCTTCTGCCCATCCGGATTATTTTGGAACCAACCCAGTACCCTGTGTCTGCCACCTTAACTGAGTGGGGATGTGTTTGACAAGTTTCACAACTGTTCTTGGATGATACAATGGTCTTCTAGGCACCTATCATATATATTCCCACGACGATTCATATCACCGGAATTTAATAAACCCGCAAAATTCCACCAAGTTTTGGCACCAAGTTCATCTGTGGGGTATACTCCTGCCATGCCATGAACGGTGGAATATGGTTCTGGGTATTGGCTTGGGAAGAAAAATACAACTACTGCACATTTCCAAAGTTCGGCACCTGCGAAAATCCAATCGAATGCGCACATTTTGGGACCGCCAAATGGTTGACTGCACAATTGCTGCGATGTACATGTGTTGTGAGCGATGTACATTTCTATGTATTCGGGTATATACGTATCGCAGAAGATGAGCGCATTTTGAAGTTTTGGGTGGTACCTTTTTTTAATTTTTTTTGGGGGGGGAGGGGATTCCCCTGTACATAATGGTACATTTTTGTGCAGTAGAGCTTCCTGTGTGCGAATTCTACATCGCTTTCAAGCATTGTCAACATTGTCAATATTCTGTAAAACATTAACAATGATTCAAGACAAATAGATGGAAACAATAACGAAAACCAAAAACCATAGTTGTTGGTTGAATATGATGCAATATATGAATTGAATTAGTATGCCACGGGCGAGTGCACTGAACGATGCTGGTATTTTTACAATGCGCTGCACGAAAGAAAAGAAGTACTAAGTACATGTATTGATTGTATGAAAGTTTTAGGCCGTATTTTGTGCACCAGCACGACTAAACACCGTGTTTTCAGTTCGAAATATCCCGGAATTCAGTAAATATCGTCGGGTTTTAAGTATAGTGTTGACTTTCTCTTACATTCGCAATAATTTTTGTTAATATTACCTCGGCCAGAATTGAACTACTCGTTCTCATATATGTGCGGTTATAACTTGCATTGGAGTAACATCTGCAAACCATTTTTCCCATTCCAACTTCAGAACATGATGGTGAAGATTGTTCAAAGAGGAAGACACGGCTCATTTCCCAACACGTTTCATTGAAGTGCATTTTCTTCGCGTCCTTCCGTTTCCAAAACTGAACTAATATGAAAATATATTCGCATGGAAATCCATTCGTACTTTTAAAAATATTCTTAAAATCATTACTTTACAAAAGTTTTTAAGCCTAACCCTAAGCGTTCGGGAAAGGTGCTGGAATGACTTGCGTCTTTTCTGGTCTACAACTTTAGCTTCGTAATTTGTACCACTATTACGAAGTACATATCGAAGGAATTTATCCTCACATACGGCACTATACGAATGCTTTATCATCATTATTATTATTACTATTATTATTATTATTATCATTATCAGACCAATCGGAAAAGCACAATTTTCCTGACTTTCGTCCTGTTTGTTTCGACCAGATTATTTATCCCGAGTACAATCACTCATCTATTCTGCCAGGAAGGTGTAATTGCGTGAATTTGTGCTGTAGAAACAAAAAAAAGAACAATCAGACATCCTATTAGATATAACAGGATAATGAACTTGAAGAAGTTGTCAGCGCTTGTTGACAGATTTGTTGACACAGTTTTGACAGAATTGTTGACACAGGTTTAACCCATTCTAAATATATCATGTGCTAAACGAGTACATGTATATGGATGTGTGTGTATACGGTGGAAGTGTGGTAATTCAGTTACGAATTGTTGTTTTCACGAAATACGTTTTACGCAGTACGAACTCAAGTTCATTCTACAAATATCTACACCACCAATACACAACAATTGGCGACGATGGAAAATTATTGTTAATAAGGACTCTAAGTTTGTTTTCATGTGCCGCAAGGTGAGGTAATATCGGAGACTTTACGCAAAATGTAATCGAACTGTACATCGAGAAACTTTGCAGAAAATTGTATTACCGTTGCTTCTCGTATCTGTGCTCGCTATGAAGTGTCTTTGAAGTGTCTTTGGTGGTCGTGGATGTCAAGGGTCCACCACTACTTGGTCATACGTGGCTGACCGAAATAAGACTACCCTGGGAGAACATTTTCACAGTTCACCAGCTGCAAGAAAGTGAATCAATATCCATACAAGAGCTTCTACAGGGCTTTGAGGAACTATTCTCAGGTGCAGGTGTTATGTTGAAGGACTTCGAGGCGCACCTACAGGTGTTACCTGAGTCTACTCCAGTGTTCTGCAAGGCGAGACCACTACCTTTCTCCATGAGGAGTAAAGTTAAGGAGGAACTAACCAAATTGGAGGCTGCAGGAATTATCGAAAAAGTTGTACCAGTTGCACCAGTGGTTAAACCGTCAGGGAAACTACGTCTGAAAAAAGTCTGTTGAAGGATCGCTACCCTCTACCACGGGTCGAGTAAATCTTTGCAAACCTGGCAGGACGAAAGTGCTCTATAAAGCTTGATCTCACGTCGGCATATCACCAGATTGCACTGGATGCTACTTCCCGACCTCTGACAACCATAAATACACATTGTGGTCTCTACCAGTACGTATGACTACCTTTCGGGATCAGCTCAGCTGTGACGATCTTCCAGAGGGCCATAGAAAACATACTAAAGGACTTACCAGGAGTCAGTGTGTATATGGACGATATTCTAGTCACTGGGGTGAACCGAGAACAACATCCTCGGAATCTACGAGCCGTTTTGACACGTCTCATGAACAACGGCTTGCGACTGAGCAAAGACAAATGCCAGTTTTTACTACCAAGAGTTGAATACCTTGGCTACGCCATTTCAGAACAAGGAATACATCCTACTGATTCTAAGATTGAGGCTATTCAAGAGGCGCCTCCTCCTACAAACGTTTCAGAACTCAGAGCGTTCACTAAACTTGTGAACTTCTATACGCAAGGTTTCAACCTAATCTTGCACATCATCTTGCCCCACTGTACTCGTTACTCAAGAAACGTGTACCATGGAAATGGGAACATCCGCACGAAAATGCCTTCAGAAATATCAAGTATCTCATTTCGAAAGACATTGTACTTGCCCACTACAACTCTACAAGTGAACTCATACTTACATGTGATGCATCATCAGTGGGCGTAGGAGCCGACTCTCACAGCACCAGAAAAGAACTATGCACAAATTCAGAGAGAAGCACTAGCTATCATATTCGGAGTACAAAAGTTTAAACAGTACCTACTAGGACGTCACTTCACGTCACTTAATTTAACAAGGTCGCACATTTTTAGTTTCAAAGGAGATACGGCTGTACAATACGTTATACTGTTTCTGTCAGTATAAACAGCGCTCAGTTCGATATGGGCCAGATATAATTCCGAATTGGACTACTTTTGACCAATGTGTAAGATGTATTTCTTTTGTCTGATTTATATGTGTAAATTCATATTTATATGCGTGAATTCTTATTAATTCGTGTACCTTGAAATAATTCGAGAAGTATTTTTTTTCAAAATGGTGGCCGTTTTCGTCGAAAAATGGTCAAATTTGAAATTTGGCGGCCATTTTGTCAAAAACTGTCTGATCAGTTTTGAGATTTTTGTTTCAAAAGATTCTTCTTATGTACCTCTGTGATGTGTAAAAGTTAGGTTGCCCTTGAATCGCCGGTCTGCGTATGGCGGCCATTTTGAATTTTCGACGGGTCGACGAAAAAAAATTTTTCGGCCCTAATCACATTACTATCAATTTTGGGCCATTTCTGGACAAAAAATTTTTTTCACCCTTTGAAAAAAATTATGGACTTAAAAAATTTTCGGCACTTTTTTCCTTCATAATGGGAGCTGCCAGGACTGTACTCCTAGAACGCCTGAAGATACAGCTTAGAAATTGGAACTTTCAAATGGGAAGCCATATATGGCGACTTGTGTGGTGACCTTGAATTTGACCTTGAAAGGTCAAAACAGCCATTTTGGGGTCGCAAAATGCCCAAATTTGCACCTTGTCTGTCTTTTCTCGAAAACTGTCAGATCAGTTTTGAGATTTTTGTTTAAAAAAATTCCCTTATGTACCTTTATGATATGTATAAGTTTGGTTGCCCTTGAATCGCCGGTCTGCTTATGGCGGCCATTTTGAATTTTCGACGGGTCGACAAAAAAAATGTTTTTTTTTCGGCCCAAATCGCATTACTATCCATTTTGGGCCATTCCTGGACAAAGGAAAAATTTCACCCTTTGAAAAAAAATTTGGAATGCTTGAAGATAGAGCTTAGAAATTGGAACTTTCAAATGGGAAGTCATATATGGCGATTTGTGTGGTGACCTTGAATTTGACCTTGGATGACCTTGAAAGGTCAAAACAGCCATTTTTTTGTCGAAAAATGCCCAAATTTGCACATTGTCTGTATTTTCTCGAAAACTGTCTGATCAGTTTTGAGATTTTGGTTTCAAAAGATTCCCCTTATGAACCTTTATGATGTGTATAAGTTTTGTTTCCTATGAATCGCCGGTGTCCGTGTGGCAGCCATTTTGAATTTTTGACGGGTCGGCGTAAAAAAGTTGTTTTGCCTCAAATCGCATTACCATCCATTTTAGGACATTTCTAGGCCAAAAATTGTTTTCACCTTTTGAAAAAAAAATTTTCGGCACTTTTTTCCTTCATAATGATAGCTGCCAGGACTGTGCTCATAGAACGCTTGAAGATAGAGCTTAGAAATTGGCACTTTCAAATGGGAAGTCATATGGCGATTTGTGTGGTGACCTTGAATTTGACATTTGTTGACCTTGAAAGGTCAAAACAGCCATTTTGGGGTAAAAAAATGCCCGGATTTGCCTCTTCAGATTAAATGCTTGTAGATAGAGCTTAAGTTTGCATGATGAGCATATAGGAAGTCATATATGGAACAACTGATGATGACTTTGACCTTGACCTCAGATGACCTTGAGTTGTTGTTGTTGTTGTTTATTGAGAAAGATGATATAATAAAGCATGTACAATGAGCAATTACATTTCCATATGCATCTTTCAAGGAGAAACACTCAAGACATAGTCTGTAACCTAAAATAGAACAAAATTGTACATCGACTTCAATATTTACGAGTAGGCAGTGTCACCCTTAATTAATATTACATAAATCAATCATGGAACTTGAAAACTTATATACACATGCATGTGATATGTATTTATGAGGATCACACGGAAAACATTGCAACATGCAAAGAATAAAAACATAGACCGACTATGTATGTACTTTTAAACAAAACATATAAGAACATAAGAAAATGAAAAGGAAACATAACTAAATATGCATGCAACAAATGAGAAAAAAGAAGGTAACGGATGAAGACAGAGTGTCCTCGAGTGAAGGTTTGAGTGCTAAATGCCCGATGTGAAATGTGTAAATTAGCCACCGAGGCTTAAAGACTTGCACATACAGGTTGGGATTGTGTATAAGCTTGTGTATAAGCTGTGTATGTGTATAAGTAATGTGTATAAGAAGTCATGTATTTATAGCACATCTCCTGGAGACCTTGAATTTGACTTGTATGACTTTGAAATCCAAATCTCACAACCTTGCCTGACCTGACCTGACATGTGTAAATTGGCCTCTACAGACAATATGCTTGTTGATAGAGCTTATATGTTTGTATTATGAACATATATGAAGTCATATGCAGCATACCTAATGGTGATATTGCAGTTCACAAAGATGACATTGAATGGTAAATCTCAAAGTCATATGTCACTTGCAATGCTTAAAGCCAAAATTGTCCGGTAACCTATCTTAGCCCTTGGGCTAATTTTTTAAAAGTGAATCAAGATTATTCACAGTTATTTTTTTATTTAAAATTGGATCAAGCTTATTCGCACAGTTACTGTGAACCCCGCATCAAAAGCAAACAATTCAGATGATTTTTTTTTATTTCAACTTTTGTTCTTTCATTTTGTCAATGTATCTAATTGCCCAGCAACGAGAAATACATCAGTGGTGATATTTTACGGGTACACCAAATGGGAGCCGATTTGAAGTTGGAAACGGATTTTCAGTGGAAGCAAATACACCCACAAAATGGTGTCAAACAAAGTCGTTCAACAATCGGTGTAAATTGTTGATATATTTATGTGAAGTTGAAGCAGAATTGTGAAACCTATTTCGATTAAGGGGTTTACAACAAGCTGCAAAAAAAATACTGCAGAATAATGTACAGTACAAAAAGCTAGTATTTCCATCCTTGGATGCATTTACTCTTTCAACAAGAACAAAAAACACGGAGTATGGTAGGCGTATCACATTTCTTTTGAATGATTGCGTATGTTCTAGTCTTTGTTGTTGCAAAACAACCGATCCCCCGTTTCCGTCGACATTGATGTTCAGCAAATGTCTAACTGGATTTGCGTATTCGATTTCGGGTGCGTCACAAGAATGGTCGATTTTGTCCTGTCCCTTGAACTCAATACAAACATACAACAAAAGCTGACGCATTAATACTAACGTTTTCGTAGAGGGTCGTCTCTAGAACTATACCAACAATTTGTGCCAGTAATCAAAGGAAAGCAAGATGGCTAACTGGTTACTAAACGTTTTCGCATTGCTCATCGGAATAATTAACTGGCCTTCAGAAGGTTTCATACCGGTCGGAGCTATCCAGAATGACTTTTACAATAACATTGTGGATTCCCAATTGTTATGTCCTGATACATCTTTAATTCTTATGGCTACCCGCCGAGCATGCGCCGTAGCATGCTCCCAGTACATGGAATGTCACGCGTTCACGCACACTAGTACCAAAGACTGTCGGATATGCCTCAGCAGCGACTTCATTAACTTCAGTGTGAGCGCCTCACCTGGATCCAGGGTATACTTCAAGTATCCAATAACATTGCCCCTGGACACTACGATGGTTGCCGATGTAACGACACCACCTTCAGGTATTTCTGCAAGCCTTCATTATGAGGTCATTGACGTCATACTGAGCGAATGGGTTTTCATAAAAAGAAATCTACCTGAATTAAGATGAACAAATTAGTCTCGATACAATATCACAGGAACAAATCAAATCAAAAGAAAGGCGAAGAAATTTGTTTTCGAACAAAATGCCCGTAATCAGTAATAGTAATGAACATTAAAATTGTCATGAATCGTCAATGAACATTAAAATTGTCATGAATCGTCAATGACTTTCTGTCCCCGGACTATGAGATTGGATAACGGACCCTGTTTTGTTTGCTCGGAATACTTAATACTGGGTATTGATTCCACGTCTATTCAAGACCACTTTCATCAGCAAGAAAAGCATACATGACATCATTAATCCGGCCCAAGTATCATACACTGCGCCTTCCTCTATAATCAATAAGGATTAAAAAGGTGACAGACGGATTAAATGGCACTCATTTAGTGGACGAGTAGTAATAAGGCGCAGTGTATGATACTTGGGCCATTAATCCTATCCGTGCTTGGTATCTAATTAGCCATTTCTTTGCTTCTACTATGAAATGCAGCTGGGTACAACTGTGAGACGAACAGCCCCTGCACACCGTCATCTGCACAGTACTGGCCCCACGAGAGTGCTGACAAGTACATTCAGTGCGCAAGCGGGACGTGCTTCGAAAAAGGTTGTGCACCCGGTACAAATTGGTCCCAACAGGATGAGCAATGTTTGCAGACTTGATGCTTGTACAATCTGACATTTTCAGACTGCGTCGTTTTATGTGTGAGGGAGCGTGTTTTATTATATATTTATTATAAGATTGAAATGTAGGCCTAAGATGAAAACAATGGCCACAAGTTTCGTTCGGTCTGCTACTTGAATAAGTTGTATTTATAATGAAATTGAAGTCCATTTTTCTAGTCAGTTCGCACACGTATTGCCTACACAGATACCCAATGCGTCACTCGTTGCTGATGACAAAAATAATTGGGAAGATTCAGTATTGTCCAATAGGTCTAATTGTGTATTATAAATAAAAATCAATGTTAAAAAATGTCAATCACGGTTTTTGTACCTGTCAGAAAAACATTAATGTATTTTCAGTAAAAAATATAACACATGAATACAATAATCTGAAATTGGCGAAGGTAGTCTATTCTTGTTCGCCTAGATTACCTCATAGAACACGCTTGTCAACACACTGGGGTGTATGTGCTCAACTCTACACCACTCCCCACTTTGAATACCATTACTATCATTCTTCGAGGACTTAGTTTTGAATATTGAAAAAATGAAATCTAGTTTTAAAATCTAGTGCCTTTTAGGTTAGAGAAATACGAAGGCGTGGGTCTTATCCGACATAATGTATAAGTCCCCACAACAAGATTACTTCCGGCACTAAATCTCAGCCCGGTATGTACATGCGAGTTGCTGATGACAAAATAATTGGGAAGATTTAGTATTGTTCAATAGGTCTAATTGTGTATTATAAATAAAATCCAATGTTAAAAGATGTCAATCACGGCTTTGTACCTGTCAGACAAACATTAATGTATTTTCAGTAAAAAATATAACACATGAATACAATAATCTGAGATTGGCGAAGGTAGTGTATTCTTGTTCGCCTAGATTACCTCATAGAACACGCTTGTCAACATACTGGAGGTGTATGTGCTCAACTCTACACCACTCCGACTACCATTACTATCATCCTTCGAGGACTTAGCTTTGAATATTGAAAAAAATGAAATCTAGTTTAAAAATCTAGTGCCTTTAGATTCTAGGGCCTTATCCGACATAATGTATAAGTCCCCACAACGAGATTACTTCCGGCACTAAATCTCAGCCCGGTATGTACATGCGAGTATGCTCGCAGTCGTTACTGGTAGGTTTCACATAGAGGGTCAGCATGGTCAGGGCTGTATTATAATGTGACCCTCTCTGAGGAGGCCGTATTGAAAATATGGCCCTGGTGCGAACAAACAGAATTATCAATTATTTGGTGTTATTAGCAAAATACATAATACTATAATACAAAATACATAATACTTGGATACAAGAACGTGATATTTTGACAAGCTAAAAAGAAGCAGCTTAGGCTAACTCATACATTTGACTCTGCATCGTCTTATATTGAAGCTTGCAAGCGATTGTAGTGCATAATGTGCTTTGATTTCAATCCTTTCGTTATCGCACTCAAGTTTCTTACTACGTGACGTTTGAGTCTGTTCAAATCGACATTGTTAAATCATATTATTTCCGAATAATTCTGCACCGATAGGATTTCTTCCAGGTAAATCTTAAACAGATGTGTTGTTGTCCGTGGCTCAGTCACAAATCATACGCTATTCCATAGTTGGTTGTAGATATGAGGACTTTGTTCACCGAAGTTCCCAGCTAGTCTATAAACTGCTGTGACAAGATGTTCTACAAGATTTAAAACTGCTGTATTCGAGAAATTCTATGGACGTCATCACAATCTGGTTGATAAGTACACAAAATCTGTCCCAGTATGCAGCATAAGCTGTTTGCATGTTAATGTTTTGGAATACACATGTCAGGTGCCACATGTGGGACAGGAAATTCTCACTCTTTCCAGAACACCTGAATTGACCTTACGACGGTCATGGTTGGACACCTTTTCTGTGAAGCGTACACCTCCGACAAATATTGCCCAACAATAGTAATCCCCTCGGACAAACAACTCAAAGCATACACCGTCGTAAGGTCAATTCACCTCCTCATGGCCATATAACATGTATAATGGAGGTTCATGAAGTTCAATACAAATTTATCGATTTTTCCGGACACTGGACTTTGAGATTGAATGCACTGTGCTTGAGTATTGGTTCCATGTTTACGATATCACATATTTGTACATGTTTTCTCAACAACACACATGCAAGTCTGACGCCGTTTGGTACGAAGATCCCCGTTAACATGGTTAATACAGAATGCAATTCATCATCCTTACTATATTTTTCAGAACTTGTTTACGTGGGTTTTACTGCTGAATAAATGACATAACTTCGGCCATTGTCGGCACGCGTGATATTATATTTACGTGTAGGCTACATCGAACCATTTTACATGCGTGGGCAGTCCCGATCCCCGGCCCGTACTTCATAGGCACCAACCCATCACCACGGGTTATTGATGATGCCAATAATAAACCTGGAATGAAACAATTTTGGATACTTTTCACCATAAGTATAACTTTTGAGGCAGTTCCGTGTTTTTTCAACAATGTTGTTGAGCACGATGAGGCCGCGACCGTATTCAATGAGTGCTGTATCGGTGTCACTGTGCACGTCAATCATTATACCCCGTACACCTTATGTAATTAGAATTCAAATGCCCAGCAACCGAATAAACAATTTAGAATTCCCAAACGAAATTAGTGTTTGACAAGTACATACATACCCAGATTTATCACCCCTGTGATATGAACATCCTGATGTGTAAACGAGTATGTAAACATCTGCGTTGATGCCAATGTTGGCGTAGATGTGCTTGAAAAATTGCACCAAATAAAATTGTGTGTGTGAATCTCTATAAGCCATTGTGGAATTGTTCGATTGCTTAGGTTGAACAATGAAAAAAAATCAGCGTTCGTTTACGTTGAATTGAGATTGTTTTGACAACAGTGCGTGCATCAGAGTAGAAGGCATGCATACAAATTCTGTATGCTTTGATCGAACATATATATAGAAATTAATATCAATGTACATGTAGGATTTTACCATTTTTACATATTCTACATTATCCAACTTTTAAATTCTTTTTGCGATTGAAGTATGAAATTTGTTAGAAAATTGTCGTTCGGCTCTCATGGAATTTTACTGTGCAAGCGCTGTATTGAATATACATATATATTCATCACATTGCTTGCGTAAAAAAGGGAAAACATGCCAAATTATGACACAGTAGAATCATGAATATATCAGCGATTCCACTTATACTCGATGAATCAGAGTATAGGTGGAACATATATATAGGGATGGATTAGAATTTCGGATTTTCTTATATCTTGTCTAATTAATAATTTATTCGGGCTCACAATAAAAACCCAAAGATAAAACAATTGACAATGATAGAAAACATGTGTGGAATTACTTAAGACAAGACATTATGAAATGGCTAGTGAATGCATGATCAGAAAGGACAATGGAAAAAGTTTTATATAGAATCAATCCATCATACAGGTCAAAATCCGTTAACAATCCGTTAACAATATGGTATGTGTAACCAGAAGTACATGCTGTATTCTTATATAACAATGTATAAGGATACATCAAACATGTATCAATTACTGTTCAGGCGATAACATTCAACAAGTACCGTATTTTGCCGTCTCGTTCGCAAATCTTCCAACCCAGTCAACATAGATGCACCAATCACCTTAAACCTAAGTCTGGTATGATCTGCCCATAGTTCGATATATTGACAAAAATGACCTTTGCTGGCAGTTTTCCCAGTTGATATACACTCGTCGGGGTTATCAAAGAATAGTCGGACATGGTGCACGCTTTTTTGTTTGCAATTTTCACATGACATGGTCGATGATCACTGATCGTTTGGATCCACCCCCGTCTATTTTACAAAGGACTTACAATGTGAAAAATAGTTCGCCGGAATGTATGGATTCAAGAATCACGAGAGGACGCAATGACAATATGTTTGACGTCTCTGAAACTGTATCCTATCCCATTTGTCCCGAATCTCAAACATTCGATCAGGCGTGACCAGACTGCATGTATAACTCGGATCTATAGGCTGCAACGCAGTGGGTTATTAACTGTTTTTGGATCGTTCAATTGACCTTACGACTGTGTATGCTTTGAGTTGTTTGTCCGAGGGGATTACGATTGTTCGGCAATATTTGTCCGAGGTGTACGCTTCACAGAAAAGGTGTTCAACCATGACAGTCGTCAGGTCAATTATAAAACAAGAAATAGATGCACAAACAAAACCGGAAAGAACTGGACAGAAGAGCACCACTGTTTAGAATTCCGAGACAATCTTTTTATACCTCCGATTACAAAAGGGGATCTTTAAAGCCCATTGATATATTCCGGTATACATATTTCTATTTTTGTGCAAAACTTTTTGCAGAAATGACTCTCGGTTATGAATATCACAAAATTCGATAGAAGTCTATATGTGTGCTCTAAAAGGTACACATCTAGTTTTTTTTATCGTTAATTTGCATTCCAATGAAGTTTGTATGGGATATATAAATTGCCTTGAGCAATGAAATACATCAAAATAATATCATGAAATCTTGGAGTTCAATAGCTTGTAAATCGTCAAGTAGGGAGTGCAGTTCCAATTTTGGTTTGTTTCGTTCGAACTTATTGAAAAGAAGAATAAAAAAAATCTTATTATATGTATTTCCTAATAAATTTGAAGGATAGGTCTTGAGCGCTTACTGATAAATCTGAAAGGGTGGGCTGTTACCCGTGGCTCAGTTACATACTATCTGCTATTCAACCGAAATTGTCTATTACCGTTTTGGTATATATGAAGATGAATCATGATACAATTCAGCATCACTGAACTAAGTTTTAGGAACTTGTTTACGTAGATTTTGTTCTTGGTCCAATTACACATACCTTCGGCCATTGTCGACACATGGAAACAATACACATGTGTATATGGAACCGTTTTAACAGTGGGCGGTCCAGAATCCTGGCCCATGCTTCTATGTAAATAATCTGTACCGTTTATTTTATTTTACACCGTTTTTTTCGCCACTGAATTGTATCATTTTATAACTTAACGCTCTCCAGCTGGGAATCAAACAGCAATTGTCTGCCAAACTACAGATATCTATCGCAAAATTAATTTTACTTTCTTATCCGTGTACATTACAGTGAAAGGCATGTAGGCACATTATGTAGGACTCGGTTGAATATAGAAATTTTCATCAGTTCGTATGTATATAAACACACACATGCCTGTATTTATCATTTACTTATTCGAAAAGTAATACACACATTGCACTAAATTTGCTACTTTTTACTTTTCTCAACAATTCAGCAAAATTGACTAACCAACACTAATTTGAGCCGTCTGGGCAATGACAAGGCCACGTGTGGAAAAACGATTCGCGATAATACCGAATTTCCAACATATTTGCAATGGGTGTATGGGAATCGATCAGACGTTCAGTTTTCCTATTTACCTGTACAATGAATGATTTATCATTACAGTAAGAACTCAAACAAAACACTGATTGACAATCATTATGATAGTTAAAGATCATAGCGAATTTACTTTACTGTGCATAGTGGATGCTTCATCTGAAAAGAACAATGAAGTGAACAAATATCCCAAAATGGGATATGTACAAGTACGGTATCAAGGTACGAAACGTTTCTCTGTTACACACAGAATCCTGGTCACAAACAGAATATTGATGTGATGCCATCGTGAATCTTCCTTCCCACCCAATCGACATAGACGCACTAATCGCTTTGAAATATGAGATGATCTGCCTATTGTTTTGACACGCATGACCTTTGCCTGCAGTTTCCCCAGTTGAAGTATACTTGGAGGATTGGATTTTTGTACAGTCGGACACAGTGCACACTCTTGTTTGCAATTTTCACATAACATGATGGACAATCGCCGGTATCGACTGTTGTCGTATTTTTGGATTCACCCCGTCCATTTACAATGTGAAGAATAGTCCGCTGGAATGACATGGATTTACGATATTAGGCCATGTTGTTTTTGTTTTTGTTTCCCGTCAGCAGGCTGGTGAAAATTGCAATTATTTTGAGAAACACACACAATTTTAGTCCTTTTTCCCACAAAAAAGCCCCCACAAAACAGTGTTTTCAGTTTTGCTGTTTCCCCCTTAGTTATGTGTCAATGAAGTACTCATTAGATTACCAAATGATCAAATACCATCTATTTTACATTTTTGGCAAAGTTACTTTGTGAATAAAGATGTTATTGTGATAATAAACGTCTGTGTTTTTTTTCTGTGCTTGTTTTTTTCCTGGCTGGCTGTTACTTTGCGAAAAAAAAGTTGACGGGATACAAAGAAAAAAACACAACATGGCTTGGGATGCAAAGACAAAACGTCTGTTTGATGTCTCTGAAACTGGATCCTGCCCAATTTGTCCCGAACCTCAAACATTCGATCAGGCATGACCATACTACATACACAACTTAGATCGATGGACCACAACGCAATGGATCAATACCTGTTTTGCTTTGCAAAATTATTATAAACCAGGAAATGGTCAGACAAAGGGAACTGGAAAGAAACGACTCATAATCATTGCTGTACCAAGACACATCATCTTTTCCTCTGGGTGGCATACGTTGGTCTTTTAGGTCCAGCATCATAGTTCACGAAGTCTATGAATATTTCTTTCTGTGCGCAAAAGGTTTATCCGAGATAGCAGAAATCCCCCATACTCATATTGTTGTTATGTTTCGCAAAAAAAAAAAATCCGTGCAGGTTCCTGCATCCATACGAACATATTTCTGAAGAAGCCCTCATGGACGTTCGTGTTAGTAGTCGGCAACTGATGCTCGTCAGTCATTAGTAAAGTTAGTCAGTTGGGGAGTTTGTTAACAGGTTAAATTGATCCACAAGTTATTGTGAGGTTGTTGTTCTTTGATAAATAAGAATGTAATACTATCAAATATATATGTACGATGGTAATGACCTGAGTTGTATTTGATAAAACCAATTATCTTCGATATAATTCAACTGCAATTCAATATTATATACATGCTACTTTACATTGTGGAGAAAATATGAACATTTCGAAGAAAAACATGAACATTATCTTCTGATAATTTAGCCAAACTCATAAGTGCACAATTTTATTTTATATTGATATATTTTCATGGATTTTTTCCTATAAAAAAAGTGTTACACACTGGGAGTTCAAATGTGCGAAACTGTGTGTCTTCTCCGCGTCGCGTGTTCAGCACATAATCTTTATTTAGGTTACCGGACCTTTGATCTGCTAACTAATTGACATGGCGTTGCATCCGTTTGTCTGGCCGCCCGTCAGTCGTCCGACTTCCGTCCACATTTTCATTTTTCTGAAATTTTTGCATACAATTACCAAAAAAGTAGTTCCAGAAAAGATTGGGAAGTTTTATGATTTTTGCATTTTTGTCATCCAGAATGGCGACCTTTTTCAACGAAAAATACCCAATTTTAGAATTTGACAGCCATTTTTAGGTTACCGACCTTTGGTCCGATAACCTATTGCCATGGCGTTGCGTCCGTCGTCCGTCGTCCGTCGTCCGTCCGTCCACATTTTTATCATTAAAGTTTACAGGCGAATATTTCTGAAATTTTGCGCAAAAATGCCAAAAAATATTTCCAGGATAGGTTTTTTTTAGTTTTTTGATTTTCGCATTTTTTTCAAAATGGCGGCCGTTTTCGTCGAAAAATGGCCAATTTTGGACTTTGATGGTCGTTTTCTCAAAATCTGTTCGGTAACTTTTTTTCTTATTGATGCATGACACTCCTCCTATGTACCCCTATGACATGTATAAATTTCGTTGCCCTTGAACCGCTCGAAGTGGGCCATTTTGGGCCCAAACTCGGACCAAATGGGACTTTCCCATGTTAAATTCTCCTATGCTTTATAATGGCACACATTAAGCCTAATATCTCACTCAAAATTTAAATTAGAGACTAAGAATCAATTGTAGACATATAGGAAATGATATATGCTGAATATTCTTGTGACCTTGAATTTGACCTCTGACCTCGGTTTCAAGGTCAGAGCGGCCGTTTTCGTCTAAAAATGGCCAATTTTGGACTTTGATGGTCGTTTTCTCAAAATCTGTTCAGTAACTTTTTTTCTTATTGATGCATAACACTCCTCATATGTACCCCTGTGACACGTGTAAATTTCGTTGCGCTTGAATTGCTCGAAGTTGGCCATTTTGGGCCCAAACTCAGCCCAAATTGGACTGTCCCATGTTAAATTCTCCTATGCTTTATAATGGGACACATTAAGCCTAATATATCACTTAATATTGAGATTAGAGACTAGGAATCAATTGTGGACATATAGGAAATGATATATGCCGAATATTCTTGTGACCTTGAAGTTGACCTCTGACCTCGGTTTCAAGGTCAGAGCACAAAATGGCTAATATCTCGTTCATTATCGACTTTACAGCTTAGGAATCAATTGTGGACATATAGGAAATGATATATGCTGAATATTCTGATAACCTTGAATTTGACCTTTGATCACATTTTCAAGGTCACAGGACAAAATGGCTAATATCTCACTTATTATCGATTTTACAGCTTAGGGATCAATTGTGGACATATAGGAAATGATATATGCTGAATATTCTCGTGACCTCGAATTTGACCTCCGACCTCAGTTTCGAGGTCAGAGCACAAAATGGCTAATATCTCGCTCATTATCGACTTTACAGCTTAGGAATCAATTGTGGACATATAGGGAACTATATATGCCAAATATTCTGATGATGTTGATTTTGACCTTTGACCTCATTTTCAAGGTCACAGGACAAAATGGCCAATATCGCACTTATTATCAATTTTACAGCTAAGTGATGAATTGTGGATATATAGGAAATGATATATGCTGAATATTATCATGACCTTGAATTTGACCTCTGACCTCATTTTCAGGATCACAGGACAAAATGGCTAATATGTCACTTATTATCGACTTTACAGCTTAGCAATCAATTGTGCACATATAGAAAATGATATATTCTGAACATTGTCATGACCTTGAACTTGACCTTTGACCTCATTTTCAATGTCGCAGGACAAAATGGCTGATATCTCGCTTATTATCAATTTTACAGCTTAGGAATCAATTATGAACATATAGGAAATGATATATGCTGAATATTGCTATGACCTTGAATTTGACCTTTGACCTCATTTTCAAGGTCAGAGAACGAAATGGCTAATATCTCGCTTTTTATCGACTTTACAGCTTAGCAATCAATTGTGGACATATAGAAAATGATGTATTCTGAACATTGTCATAACCCTGAACTTCACCTTTGACCTAATTTTCAAGGTCACAGGACAAAATGGCTATTAGCTCGCTTAATATCGACTTCAGAGCTTAGGAATCAATTATGAACGTATAGGAAATGATATAAGCTGAAATTTGCTATGACCTCGAATTCAACCTTTGACCTCATTTTCAAGGTCGCAGGACATGATGGCTAATATCTCGCTTATTATTGACTTCACAGCTTGTAATTCAGTTGTGGACATACTATAAATGACATATGCCGAATATTATTGTGTCCCTGAATTGACCAATGACCTTATTTTCAAGGTCACGGGACAAACTACTAATATCTAAAATATGTAATGTCCGGTAACCTTTCTTAGCCCTTGGGCTAATTTTTTTTTTCAAAAACTGTTCATTCCTGGGACATTCCTGGATCAATCATATCCTGGGGGTGTCCATTTTTTCTCAATTCATTCCTATACAATTTTTCTAGTGGAATCGATTGGAAGTTTGGCCATTTTTACGTTACCGACCCTTTGGTCCGCTAACCTATTGGCATGGTGTTGCGTCCGGCGTCCGGCGTCGGCGTCGGCGTCGACGTCGTCCACATTTTTATCTTTTTTGTTTACGGACCAATCTTTCTGAAATTTTGCACAAAAATGCACAAAAATAATTCAAGAAGGAGGTATTTTTTAGTTTTTTGATTTTCGCAATTTTTTTCAAAATGGCGGCCATTTTTGTCGAAAATCGGCCAATTTTGGACTTAGGCGGCCATTTTCTCAAAATCTGTTCAGTAACTTTTTTTCTTTTTGATACATAACACTCCTCATATGTACTCCTATGATGTCTATCAATTTCGTCGCGCTTGAATCACTCGAAGTGGGCCATTTTGGCCCAAACTCGGCCCAAATGGGACTTTCCCATGTTAAATTCTCCTATGCTTTATAATGGGACACATTAAGCCTAATATTTCACTTAATATTGAGATTAGAGACTAGGAATCAATTGTGGACATATAGGAAATGATATATGTTGAATATTCTCGTGACCTTGAATTTGACCTCTGACTTTGGTTTCAAGGTCATAGCGGCCGTTCTCGTCGAAAATGGCTAATTTTGGACTTTGATGGTCGTTTTCTCAAAATCTGTTCAGTAACGTTTTTTCTTATTGATGCATAACACTCCTCATACTTCTGTGACATGAATAAATTTCGTTGCGCTTGAATCACTCGAAGTGGGCCATTTTGGGCCCAAACTCGGCCCAGATGTGACTTTCCCATGTTAGGTTACCGGACCTTTGGTCCGATAACCTATTGCCATGGCGTTGCGTCCGTCGTCCGTCCGTCCGTCCGTCCGTCCGTCCGTTCACATTTTGATCTTTAAAGTTTATGATGGAATATTTCTGAAATTTTGCACAAAAATACCTAAAAATATTTCCAGGAAAGGCTTTTTTTGGTTTTCTGATTTTCGAAATTTTTTTCAAAATGGCGGCCGCTTTCGTCGAAAAATGGCCAATTTTGGACTTTGACGGTCGTTTTCTCAAAATCTGTTCAGTAACTTTTTTTCTTATCGATGCATAACACTCCTCATAGGTACCCCTGTGACATGTATGAATTTCGTTGCCCTTGAATCGCTCGAAATGGGCTGTTTTGGGCCCAAACTCGGCCCAAATGGGACTTTCCCATGTTGAATTCTCCTATGCTTTATAATGGGACACATTAAGCCTAATATCTCACTTAATATTGAGATTAGAGACTAGGGATCAATTGTGGAGATATAGGAAGTGATATATCCTGAATATTCTGGTGACCTTGAATTTGACCTTTGACCTCGGTTTCAAGGTCAGAGGGCCATTTTCGTCGAAAAATGGCCAATTTTGGACTTTGACGGTCGTTTTCTCAGAATCTGTTCAGTAACTTTTTTTCTTATCAATGCATAACACTCCTCATATGTACCCCTGTGACACGTATAAATTTCGTTGCCCTTGAATCGCTCGAAGTGGGCCATTTTGGGCCCAAACTCGGCCCAAATGGGACTTTCCCATGTTAAATTCTCCTATGGTTTATAATGGGACATATTAAGCCTAATATCTCACTTAATATTGAGATTAGAGACTAGGAATCAATTGTGGACATATAGGAAATGATATATGCTGAATATTCTCAGGGTCTTGAATTTGACCTCTGACCTCGGTTTCAAGGTCAGAGCACAAAATGTCTAATATCTTGCTTATTATCGACTTTACAGCTTAGGAATCAATTGTGGACATATAGGAAATGATATACGCCGAATATACTGATGACCTTGAATTTGACCTTTGACCTCATTTTGAAGGTCACACCACAAAATGGCTAATATCTCACTTATTATCGATTTTACAGCTTAGGGATCAATTGTGGACATATAGGAAATGATATATGCTGAATATTCTCGTGACCTTGAATTTGACTTCTGACCTCAGTTTCAAGGTCAGAGCACAAAATGGCTAATATCTCGCTTATTATTGACTTTACAGTGTAGGAATCAATTAGGAACTTATAGGAAACGATATATGCAGATTATTGTCATGACCTTGAATTTGACCTTTGACCTCATTTTCAAGGTCAGATCACAAAATGGCTAATATCTCACTTAATATCGACTTTACAGCTTAGGAATCAATTGTGGACATACTAGAAATGATATGGGCAGAATATTCTCGTGACCTCGAATTGACCAACTACATTAATTTCAAGGTCATTTGATAAAAGGCTAATATCTAAAATATACATTGTCCGGTAACCTTCCTTAGCCCTTGGGCTAAATTTTGTATCTTGCATATTTCATGAGATAATTAGCCTGATTAGCATGATTATTAGAGAATGCTACATTTAGCTATTTTATCGTTTAAAAATGAGAATTTCTGGTAATTTGACATGTATAATATGTATTCATTAAATAACAATCTTTGCCACCTGTTTCCAGTAGAAGCTAGAAGCCTATTTAGCATGATTATGCATTAATTACGCATATTTTGATGAATTTGGGCTATTACTGTTCCAGAGCCGAAATTGTCAATGATTAGCAAATCTGACCATGACAAAGAATGTGTATATTTATATCAATTTTAATCAATATTCATATAATTTCTCAACCACTGACTGTAAATAAATAAATGATTATACTGATTACATCATTCGTGGGCAACGCAAATGTTCCAGCATCGGTAAGTTTTGTTTTGCACTTGTAAAATAAAAATAATATTATGGCTAAAGCTATGAAGGTAAAGGCTATATATCACGAAAATTGGTTATTGGCTTTTGTTATGTATGTGAAAGTGAACAAAATGGTCTTTACAGCATATTGATATCATGATTCCTTCAAACATGTACATATTTACAGAATCTGACAACAGAATCTGACAGCTGACCAATATGCAAATGATATGTATGACGTCATTGCCAGACTGCTCTTTAATTAGGCATTTTTAAATGGAACAACGAGACGTTTATATCCATATTTGTTCATCAAAACCCATTTTTGATGCTTTTTAGTTCGAATAGTCAGTGATTTCAAGAAATTCGTGGTTGCCATGGCAACTGATGGTCTGGCTGGGCCCTTACTAACCATGGTTGCTAAGGTCAATATCTAATTGAAAACAAGATATACATGTATGAAACCATTTCAGACAATAGGGTAATGACAATATTTGGAGGAATATAACATCCAAATGTCTGAACACAATCCTTAGTGACCAACACAGGCTTGGGGAACCAGCAGTAATAGCATGCATTAACTTCCAATGGCTCTAGAAGTCAGTGATTTCGCAGGCCTGCATCGGTTGCTAAGGTGTGTTTTTGAATATTTTGTTGATCAATTTCACAAAATATAGCCACTTTGTTATCTAAATCGGATTCATAACGTTCATATCGTGTTTTAGCTTGAATACCAGCCTTAGCAACCTTGTCCCATTTCAACTAAAATTTATATATACTTACTGACTATTGATGATGATACTTTATTCACAAAGGGCCTTCGGCCCATATGCAGAATAAACAATTTCACAGACAAACACCACAAACGCTGGATACATGAAAAGATTATGTTACATATCAAAACAATACTTGTTATGGACATCCATACCATGGAACACATACGCTGCCAGATTTTTCAACAATATATGGTTTTCACTAGACATTATGCTACTGAAATTTTCAATCGGATTCATGACACTATTTATATATTTACTCAAATACATATGTCTTATTTCAGAATATAAAGGGCATATCAACAAAAAGTGAACCTCGTCTTCTACAAATTCAGAACTGTTAATTTTACAAAATTTACACAAACGCTGTGATCGGTCAGTCTTCGAAAATCGGAGGCGCTCTACAGATAACTTAGTATTCACACAACGAAATCTTGACAATGCTACACGATGCTTCCAATAAATATCTATTGATAAGTAAACCTCAAGGACATGTGACGTTTTGTAGTTTTTATACATATTTAGTTTAGAATTATCACATAATTCTCCATGCCAGTTCTGTTTTGACACATCTATGAGGCGTTGTTTGAATGTAAATAAAAATAAAGATGAATTGCCAACACTCTGTTGAAGCCAGACCTCACCAAATCCATATCTGTATAACATATTTTTTACGTCGGATACCCAGTTTCTATTCCCATTATCTGAAAACGTCTTCAATGCACTGTACAAAGAGTTTCGTATCCTAACGTTATTGTCATGGACTATTTGCAGCCAAAATTTGACACACCTATACATATATAAAACATTTAAAGGCAATCTTCCAAGCTCACCGAGAACAGCCGAATTTGATGTATTATAGGACACGGATAACAGATATTTACAGAACTTTCGCTGTACTATTTCTATACATTCACGTTTTTGTGTCCCCCATATCTCACTGCCATATAACAAGATTGGAACTACCATTTTATCAAATAAATCCAATGACAATTCGATAGGAACACCACATGTTTTTATGAGACGTTTCAATAAAAAGACAGATTTTTCGGCCTGAGAAGCTAATGTCTGAACTGCAACCGACCACATAAGCCTGGATGAAAATACTATCCCCAGATATTTATAATGATTTATGCACTCAATCTCTATCGAATTAAAATAAAATTTCTCATTCCGTCTCAAATGGCCTCCGTTTCGAAACACAACAACCTTTGTTTTTGACATATTTACATTCAGACCATTTTCATTACAGAAATCATACAGTACATTCAATTGATTTTGCAGTCTGCCAACAGTATCATTCATCATACAAATATCATCTGCATACATGAGCATATGAAAACGTGGAAAATTATTGTCTATTTGTACACTTGGACATTGTAATTGTTGACATTTGTGAACCAGTTCATTTATATATAAAGCAAACAACATAGGACTTATCATACAACCTTGTCGAGTACCGACACAGCACGAAAAGTAATCCGTTAAACCTCCAAATGTTTTGACACAAGACCTCAATTGCGAATACATAGACCGGAATAACTTTATCATTTTTCCATGAATACCATTTTGCAATAACCTAAACCATAAAATTGAGTGTGGAATCGAATCGAAAGCACGAGAAAAGTCGATAAATGCTACGTAGAATCGCCCACCTCGTTTTCGCAAATATTTGTGGATTATAGCATATAATGAAAAAATATGATCTATCGTGGATCGACCCTGTCTGTAGGCACCATGTGCTTCGCTCAACATTCCATGTAGTTCACACCATTTTACAAGACGGTTATTCAGGACTTTCGTGAATATTTTACTCATACAACACAAAAGAGATATTCCTCGATAATTGTTTGTATCCGAATATGAACCTTTCTTATGTATTGGACTGATGATTGCGTCAGACCACACACGCGGAAAATTACCAAAGTCTAATACAGCATTGAATAATATATACAATTCATTAATAATTATGTCATGACTATGCCTAAAAAACTCATATGGGATACCGTCAACCCCTGGTTGTTTTCCGTTAGGCAACTCATTTATAACATGTGTTATTTCATTCATTTCAATCGTACAGTTCAAATCACTAGGATCATTATCAGAACACTCAAAACAATGAGTATCATGACTACACATAAAATTATTTACAAGTTCTTCAAAATCATCAGCAATGACTGGCTTGTCATTTAGCAATTCACAAAAATGGTCATACCATTGCTCGTGTGTAATCGATTTGTCCATATTCTTGTTTTTATTACATATTTTCCTTATTTCTGACCACACGTTATTGTTGGCTTTGGTTGATTTCCTTAAATCACTGTACAGTTTCCCTCTATATTTTAATATCTTTGTCCTACATAGACATTTGAAATATTTCTTGGATGCCAAATATGCTTGTAATGCTAGGTCGGACCGGCTATTTCTATATTTTTTCAACAATATTTGTTTTGTACATTTGGCAATTTCACATTCAGGGTCCCACCAGTTTTCATGTTTTGATCTTTTGTTTTTATTTACATGTACTTGTTCGGACTTTGGCCTAGTTCTCATTGAGTCCGCTGCTCTGTGGATAACTCCTACAATACACGAAACAGCTTCATTGATATCATTACAGTCAATAAAGCGTGAAAACTGGGTCAGTCTGTGTTTACTATCATCATCAGTGAGCAGTTCCAAGAACTCCCCACGCTTGGTTGGGTTCCACTTATACCGCACTGGTGTCACTTGACCTTGACCCGAAACAACAACATTCTGAGTAGTATGTACAGGTAATTGACAGGTCAAAACACAACAGACAGGAAAATGATCAGATTCATCCCTAGATGATACTCTAAAACCTGTTACATGATTTGATAACAATTCTGAAGATGCAATTACATAGTCTACGACGCTTTGACCGGTTGTTGAACAAAATGTAAATTCACCATTGAGATCACCATCAGAACGACCATTCAAGATATGTATTCCAAATTGTTTGCATAAATCAATTAGAGACCTTCCAAAATTATTCACATCTTTATCCCTAGATTTTCTTGGTGTAGAAAACATGTCACTCTGCCACCAGTCTGGTAAATTTAAATACAAACAACTATCATCCAATATATAATCTGGGCTTTCTGCAGTGCGTGCGTTCAAGTCTCCCAACACGATTATATTACAACCAGGAACAATTACTGATGTCATTTCATCTTTCAATTCTTCAATACCATTTTGCTCTATTCGTGCATCGTAGAACGTGGAGTGTTCGCACGGCACATATACACAGACAATATATAGATCTTTCTCAGTATCAGACATACATGTTTTATCAATTTTAAGATATATTCCAAAGTCTGAAACGTTCATACATTTGAGCATATGAGTAACCTTTTTACTGATGAACACAGCCACACCACCTGGATTTCGACCACGAGTGGATCTACGACGACCATGTGAGAAGTAAGGAGTAAATTCAGGCAGAAAATCACTAAAATCATTGTCACAACTTGTCCAGGTTTCACTGAGACTCACAACATCAAATGTTTCAAGATAGCTCACAGATTCCTTGTTCATTACAGAGTTTAAGCCATGTACATTCCATGACACAATGGAGATATCACATAGACTACCATTAGACATACTGGTAACAATAGGTTCATCACTGCTCAATTTACCGTTATTCTGAGTGCTGCTGCCAGTGTATGTGTTGCGTTTCAACCCACGTGGCTGTCGTACTGTGGAGAAGGGCACGTGACGTGACTGATGCTACCTGGGGCAACCGAAGGGGCATTGAAGACCATCGGTGGTAAAGGCTGGGGCTGGTGTCCAGGCGGTGGCAGTTGGTAGTTGGGTGGGGTGGTCGACGGCAGCTGGTAGTTGGACGAGGTGGTCGACGGCATCTGGTAGTTGGGCGAGATGGTCGGCGGCTGCTGGTAGTTGGGCGAGGTGGTCGACGGCATCTGGTAGTTGGGCGAGATGGTCGGCGGCTGCTGGTAGTTGGGCGAAGTGATTGGTGGCAGTGGTTGACTTGGCGGGGTTGTCGACCGAGAGAATCTACAAGCTTCATCAGTCGGGACTAGTGAACTAGACGGCATGCTGTTTAATGGTTGGTTACTGGCTTGGTATCCATATCTATTTGGTCTATCTCCGTTTGATAGTTCCAGGCGTCCGTGACCTGTCAACCGATACTGATCTTTCAAAGTTGGCATAGCGTTGATAATGGTCCGGAAATTTTTCTCCGCCACCCTCTCAGCATGCGGTTTTGAGGTTCTAATGTACGTGTTTGAGTACTGTGATTTTGATGCCAGATTGCCTTTTCTCTTGAGAACGTGGATTTTATCTGCAAGTGACGGAAGTTGGATTTTGACGATGCCGGGTTTGCTGGTATCCCTTCTGATCCTCGTAGCACGAACCATGCTCATGTCACTAAGACCAAGGCCTTGGGAGAGTAGTTTTCGACACTGTGTTTCAATGTCCGTCCCATCGTCTCGGAGGTTGGTGACCACAACCGTGTCTTCTGGATTGAACGGAGGGCGCACTACTTCCTCTGTTGCATTCAGTCGGGATCTCATTTCGTCCAGCTCTCGTCTCACATCTAGTTTCATCTCCTGAATCTGTTCTGCGATTTCCGATCGGACATCGTCAACAGTTTTGTACACTTCCTCGACTTTTTTATCCATGGCATCTTTAACTTGTGTCAAAGTGTCTTTAATACAGTTTATTTGTGTTTCCAGTCTATGGGCATTTTCACGTTGGTCGGTGATGATCTTGAGGAGAAGAGATTTTACATCAATATCCTGAGATATATCCATGTTCGTTTTGCGCGTCATTGTCAAAAGTTCATGCATTGGGCTACTTTCCCTGGTCTCACCTTTACTGTTTGTTTTGGTCTCGTCTGGCAGCACCGTGACTTGCATGCTGCTTGCTTTCTTCTGCGAGAGGCGAGTCGTGTACGCGTTGTTAGCCATGACCAATGGTGAAATCGTTCCGGTTCAGTGATCACAATGTCCTTGAATATTCCAAATTTAAATCAACTTTCGTCAAGATTTCAGACGTGTATTACAGTTTCTGCTGTGCCCACATTTATCCACACATTCTTACACATTGGTATCCAGAAGAAAATATGGCCTGCTTTGTACACTTTCAACAAATTTACACAATTTATCTGAGCAAACTTCACATGTATTCCAACGTCTGTGCTGTCATAACGTATTATAGAGGTAAGTGTGTAATAAATTCCTACTGAACGATATATCTGATGAGTTTTGGTGACCAAATATGAGCTTAAATGCTTAATTGTGACATGTTAAATCGCCTAATTAAAAAGCAAGCTGTCAATGACGTCACACAACTTATTTGCATACTAATTAGATGACTGATTTTTCAAGACTATCTGGAGAAATTTGCCGGATTTTCAATATTAAAATAACTATAACTTTTTAACAAATTGAGATATCAACATCCTGTAACGACTGTTCTATTCAGCTCAACGAGTGGCTTCAAATAAACTGATATCATATTTTCGTGATATATACCCTTTAATGTTTTATACATGTTTTCATATCTATGGAGGCATTACAACATATTAGACTGTTCTCAATATCGATAGAAGTGTGTCTAGTTAACACTGTACACTTTTACGGTAATCTGTCCTACAGCTGGTTTAGTCTTGAACCCTGCCAGGACCTGGGATCATGGATGTACTACCACGAAAAACTCAATATGGTGTGTAGATTTGATCTACAGATGATATGGAATGACAGTGAGCTCGGAAGCATGATTAACAATTTATACCTCATTGTCTCACAAGTCCAACTGGATCAGATTCACCGCATTCAGATTAGATTATATCCCTGTGATCCTCCAGAAATCTCCAGCGTGTAACAATGTTCTTTTCTCTTTGCCAACCGCCCGCGTCTACTTCCCTGTACGAATTAGTTTCGGATGGGTCAACATGTGGTCCCCACAAAGCGATGGCACCATTAAGTTCCATTATTGCATTTGATACATAAAAGAATATTTTGTTCCAAGACGAACTCATAACGGAAGCCATAAAATCATTTAATTTGTAGTTCTCGTTCAATTGCAATAAAGCTGATTACATTTCGGGTCTGTCAAAAGAATGGTCGATTGCAATAAAACTGATTAGATTTCGGGTGCGTGAAAAAAAATTATGGTCGATTTTGTCCCGTCCCTTGAACTCAATACAAACAAAAACACAGAAGCTGAAGCATTAAATACTAACGTTTCCACTACAACAGAAGTCAGTAATCAAGGAAAGCAAGATGGCTCACGTGTTTGTACAATTCTTCATAATGCTCGTCGGAATAATTAACTCGCCATTCAAAGGATTCACATTGGTCGGAGCTATCCAGAATGACTTGTACAAAAATGTGGTGGATTCCCAATTGCTTTGTCCAGGTACGTCACAAACTTTAACGGCCAGTCGCCGAGCTTGTGCCGTCAAATGTTCCCAGTACATGGAATGTCACGCGTTCACTCACACTAGTACCAAAGACTGTCGGATATGCCTCAGCAGCGACTTCATTAACTTCAGTGTGAGTGTCTCACCTGGATCCAGGGTATACTTCAAGTATCCAATAACATGGCCCCAGGACACTACGACGGTCACCGTAGACAAGACATCACCTTCAGGTATTTCTCCCTTCTATTGCCATCGGCTATATAATGAGCGACTAGCTGATCACAAGAATAATTCTGTTGAAATAAAAAAGGTCTCAATAAAATATCGCAGGAACAAGTCAAATGAATGAAATTCTAATAATAACGTTTCCACCCTGTCCATAATATTGTGAAGAAAACTGTGAGATTGTGTGTGAATCGTCAATGAATCAAAGCCATTTTCGCCAGCAAGGGAGTACATGTACATGACATCCTTAGCCCTTTTTGTGATTGATCTGATTAGCCATTTCTTTGCTTCTACTATGATATGCAGCTGGGTACAACTGTGCGACGAACAGCCCCTGTACACCAACATCCCTCCAATACTGGCCCCACGAGAGTGCTGGAAAATACATTCAGTGCGCAAGCGTTCTGTGCTTTGAGAGAGACTGTGCACTCGGTACAGATTGGTTCCAACAGGATGAGCAATGTTTGTAGACTTGATGCTCATATTATCTGATATTTCAATATATGTTTCGATATATGCTGATTATGCTGCCTAAGATGAAAACAATGAGTACTATTCCGTTCGATCTGCTACTTAAATTACTTGTATTTATGACGAAATTGAAAGCTGTAGTATTGAAGAAATCACCATTTGAACATAAATATCAAAGACACTCTCAATTATTTAGTTATTTCACACATGTATTGCCTACACGGTTTCCCACTGCATCACTCACTGTACATTCGTTGTCGTTGATGACAAAAGAATTGGATACATTCAGTATTGTTCAATAGATTTAATCGTGTATATAACATAAATGTTAAAAAAATTCAATTTTGAAAAATGTCAATCACGGTTTTGTACTTGTCAGTACTTGTCTGCGAACCTATAATATAATAGTAAATGCAATTATCCAACATTGCGAGAATGTGCTGTATTGTTTTCGCCTCATAGATTATGCTTGTCAACACACGCCTGTCAAGCACTCCGCACTTTAATTCTAATTACTATCATTCTTTGACACACATAGTTTTGAATATTGAAAAATATAACCTAGTCAAAAAAATCCAATGTAGGCTTGACGGTAAAAACATTATATAGAGGATAAGGTCCTGGCAAGAGAAATACGAAGGTCTGAGCCTTATCCGACATAATGCATGCAAGTCCCCACACGGGCAGGTTACGGCCAGGTTCCAAATAGAGGGCCAGGGCTGTACTACATTATAATACGACCCTCTCTGAGGGCCCTGGTGCGAACAAAAACTTTGCTCATTATTAGGTGTAATTGACATGCATGTATGATGCAAATAATATGACAAATGCACGAAACTGTTACATTTTGACAAGCTGAAAGGAAACAGCATTGGCTGCCTCCAAATTACGTTATATTGAAGTTTTCATTAGATTGTAGTGCAAAATGTACTTTGATTTTAATGGTTTCATTATCACACTCAAGTTTCTTACTATGTGGTGTTTGAGTCTGTTCAATTCGACATTGTTGAAAAAAAAATTCTGCAACGATAGGATTTCTTCTAGGTGATTCTTAAACAGATGGATTGTTGTTCGTCAGTCACAATTCATACGCTATTCCAGAGCTAGTTGTAGATATGAAGACTTTGCTCACCGAAGTTCTCTACACGTTGGTGAAGTCTCTAAACTGCTGCGACAAGATGCTCTACCAAGACTTATAGCTGCTGCTTTCGAAAACTTCTATGGACGTCATCACAATCTGGTTGATAGGTACACAAAATCTGTCCTCAATATGCAGCATGAGCTGTTTGCATGTTAATGTTTTTGGAATACACAAAATCAGGTGCCGCATGTGGGACAGGAAATGCTCACTCTTTCCTGAATACCTGAATTCACCAGCTCATGGCCATATAATGGGGATTCATGAAGTTCAATACAATTTTATCGATTTTGCCTGACACTGGACTTTGAGACTGGATGACGAACTTCTAGGTGATGATTAATGCAATGCTCTGATACTGAAGACACATGATGTGACTTGTAGTCACAATATCCTCAGGCTATTTGATCTTCGATTGTGATCGTGTACGTTCCTGAACTGTTATCTGGAACAAGAGATAAGACTTCCCAAAACATTCGATCAGGCGTGACCAGACTGCATGCATAACTATACATCTATAGGCTGCAACGCAGTGGGTTATTACCTGTCTTTGAATCGTTCAATTATAAAACAAAAAATAGATGCACAAACAAAACCGGAAAGAACTGTTCAGAAAAACACTACTGTTTAAAATTCCGAGACAATCTTTTTATACCTCCGATTGCAAACGTGGGTCTTTCAAGCCCATCAATATATTCCGGTATACATATTTATATTCTTGTTCGAAACTTTTTGCAGAAATGACTCTTGATTATGAATATCATAATTTTTTTTATAGAATTTGATAGAATGTGTGCTCTAAAAGTTACACATCTAGTTTTTTGTCGTTAATTTGCATTCTAATTAAGTTTGTATGGGATATTATCTTATAAATTGCCTTGAGCAATGAAATGCGTCAAAATAATATCATGAAATCTTGGAATTCAATAGCTTGTAAATCGTCAAGTAGGGAGTCCAGTTCCAATTTTGCTTTGTTTCGTTCGAACTTATTGAACAGAAGATTAAAAGAATCTTTTTTAATGTATTTCCTAGTAACTTTGAAGGATATGTCTTGAGCGCTTGCTGATAAATCTGAAAGGGTTGGGCTGTTACCCGTGGCTCAGTTACATACTGTCTACTATTCAAACGAAATGGTCTATTATCGTTTTGGTATATATGAAGATGAATCATGATACAATTTAGCATCACTGAACTATGTTTTAAGAACTCGATTACGTAGGTTTTGTTCTTGGTCCAATTACACATAGCTTCGGTCACTGTCGACACAGGGGGATAATACACATATGTGTATATGGAACCGTTTTATAGCAGTGGGCGGTCCAGAATCCTGGCCCATGCTTCTATGTAAATAATCTGTACTGTGTTTTTTTTCTAGTTTACACCGTGTTTTTTCGCCGCTAAATTGTATCATATTATAGCGGAAGGCATGTAGGCACATTATGTAGGCCTGGGTTGAATATCAAAATTCTTATCAATTTGTATGTATATAACCACACACATACCTGTATTTTATTAAAATACTACACACTGGACTAAATTTGGTACTTTATACTCATCTCAACAACTCAACAAAATTGACTTACCAAGCGCAATTTGAGTCATCTGGGCAATGACAAGGCCATGTTAGGGACAAAAAAACCATGGGCGATAACACCGAAATTCCAACATATTTGCAATTGGTGTATGGGAATCGATTAGACGTTCAGATTTTTTATTTACCTGTCCAATGAGTGATTAATTATTACAATAAGAACTCAAGGATAATATTAATTGACAATGATAGATAATGACCCCCAGCAAATTCACATTACTATATACAATGAATTCTTCATCTAAAAAAAACAATGGAATGAAGTAGGCCTAGTCCATAATATGAGATAAAAACCTGTGAGCAAATATCCCAAGATGGTGCTTGTGACCGGAAGTACATGCTGTATGCTTGTATAAGGATACATCAAACACCAATTACTCACCAGGCGATAACAAAAACATTCATCAAGTACCGTATCAAGGCACAAAACGTCTCTCTGTTACACACAACGTGTTGTGGTCACAAAGAGAGTATTGATATAATGCCATCACGAATCTTCCTTCCCACCCGATCGACATAGATGCACCAATCACAATGAAGTCTGGGGTATTGGCACGTATGACCGTTGCTAGCAGTTTTCCCAGTTGAAGTATACTTGGAGGTTGATTGAATGTTTGTATAGTCGGACATAGTGCACACTTTTCTTTGTAATTTTCATATACATGTAACATAGTCGATAATCACCGGTATCGATCATTACCGATGGAAAGTATGGATTTTCGATAGGATGCAAAGACAAAACGTATATTTGATGTGTCTGGAACTTGATCCTGCCCTATTTGTCCCGGACCTCAAACATTCGATCAGGCATGACCAAACTACATACACAACTTAGATCGATGGACCACAAGACAATGGATCAATATCTGTTTTGCTTTGTTAAATTATTATAAACCAGGAAATGGTCACACAAAGGGAACCGAGAAGAAACGACGTATATTCATTGCTGTACCAAGACACAACATCTTTTCCTCTGGGTGCATACGTCGGTCTTTTAGGTCCAGCATCATAGTTCACTAAGTCTATGCAGTTCATTCCCATACATAGTTCATTCCCATGCAAATTTTCTAGTAGAATCGATTGGAAGTTTGGCCATTTTTGTATCTTGCATATTTCATGAAATAATTAGCCTAATTAGCATGATTAATTAGAAGGTGCTACATTTAGCTATTGTATCGTTTAAAAATGAACATTTCTGGTAATTTGACATTTATAATATGTATTCATTAAATAAGAGTCTTTGCCACCTGTTTCCAGTAGAAGCTAGAAGCCTATTTAGCATGATTCTGCATATTGCATTATGCATCAATTATGCATATTTTGATGAATATTGGGCTATCACTGTCTCAGAGCCAAAATTGTCAATGATTAGCAAATCTGATCATGACAGAGAAACCTGTGTGTATATTTATATCAATTTGAGGTAGTCCACTCCAAACAGTGAGGGAAGGGGGTCAAAGGGTTTTCTAAAATAAATACCTGTATCAACATAATCTAGAGTTTCAAAATGATATATTTTATAGAGTAACTGTTCAGCATCCTAAAACTGAAAAGAAAATAGGGGGTCACCGTATCCGTTCGCACGGAAAACACGATGCAAGATGTGAATATGGACCAAAAAATGTGCAAAAATGCCAGAATTTATGTCATTTTTGGTAAATATGTGTGATGTTGATCGAATATGTAGAAAAAACGAGCACGGTGACCCCCTATTTTCTTTTCAGTATTAGGATGCTGGTCATTTACTCTATAAAATAATGTCATTTTGAAGAGATAATATTAAAATATGACCTTCAAATTTTGACTCTCCGTTACCTCACTGTTTGTAGCGGACTACGTTAATCAATATTCATATAATTTCTCAACCACTGACTGTAAATAAATAAATGACTATACTAATTACATCATTCGTGGGCATACGCAAATGTTCCAGCATCGGTAAGTTTTGTTGTGTACTTGTAAAATAAAATTATTATTTTGGCTAAAGCTATGAAGTTAATGTTTTTATACTATTTTTCATATGTATGGAGGCTATATTACATACCAGACTGTTATCAATATCGATGGAAGTGTGTCTAGTTAACGCTGTACACTTTTACACTAATCTGTCTTACAGCTGGATTAGTCTTAAACCCTGCCAGGACCTGGGATTATGGATGTACTACCACGAAAAACTCAATATGGTGTGTAGATTTGAACCTTTAGATCATTTGGGCTTGTGGATCATAAACCTGTGTCCAAGTTGTTTGATTCCCGCCTACAGCTTGGTACTAGTCCATGCAAAAAAAACGGTCACCGAACGGCCTGAAAACCTGGGATTTTCGTGTTGGGCCAATATCTCATGAAATTCAGTGTGTATGTGCCACTAAATGTGTCAGAGCCATGGGGGACCGTCATAGCCCTTCTATGGAAACATTTTGAGTAGTCTACATTGGATACAGTTGATATATTTTCCAGTTTAATATCGATATGTGAGAGATTTCTGGCAACCTTTACCTGGGTCAGCAAACCTGCTATCAAGCATGATTGTTTTTAGATTTTGTTTTTCTTTGGAACATTTATCCTTGATGATAAATATGCCTCTGACAGTTGATTTGGTCAGCCATCTCAGGTAAATAATATTACCTGCAACAATTTATACCCATTTACTGATGAAAGTTATATCACCGATTTATGAAGTTGCCAGAAGTTGTCAGAAATCGATCGGATTTGACCATGTAAACTCAAAATATAGCAAATATATACAAATGTAGATCATCCAAATGATTCCATTGAATGGTTATGACGGTATTTCATGGCTCTGGTACATTTATTGGCACACATACACTGTATAAAGTGTATATCACGAGATATAGGCCGAACAAGAAAATCCCGGGTTTTCAGGCTGTTCGGTGACCGTTTTTTTTTTTTGCATGGACTAGTACCAAGCTGTAGGCGGGAACCAAGCAAGTGTCCAAGGTTTGTTGTAGATATTTAACTTAAATTAAATTCGAATGAGTTTATTTCAACATCAATACATCGTACAATGACACAACACATGAAGATAAAATGGTCTAGATCTACATATACAGATTATACGGGATGATGGTGAGCTCGGAAGCATGATTGACAATTTATTGCTCATTGTCTCACAAGTCCAACTGGATCAGATTCACCGCATTCAGATTAGCTTGAATCACTGTGATCCTCAAGAAATCTCCAGCGTGTAACAATGTTCTTTTCTCTTTGCCAACCTCTCCGTGTGTAATTCCCTGTACGAATTAGCTTCGGATGGGTCAACATGTGCTCCACACAAAGTGACTGGATCATTAAATTCCATTAATGTATTTGATGCATGGTAGAATATTTTGTTCCAAGGTGAACCTATAATGGAATCCATCAAATGATTTAATTTGTAGTTCTCGTCAAATTGCGATAACATTGATGCGATTTCGGGTGCGTTGGTCGATTTTGTGTTCTTTTGAACTGAATACTAACGTTCTCGTAGGGATCGTCACTAGAACTATACCAACAATAGGCATCAATCAAAGGGAAGCAAGATGAATCATCTGTTGGTAAAAGTTTTCGCGCTGCTCATCGGTATAATTAACTCGCCATTCAAAGGATATGCACTGACCGGAGCCATCCAGAATGACCTCTACAAAAAGGCTGTGGATTCCCAATTGCTTTGTCCCGGCACATCACAAGTTTTAACGGCCAGTCGTCGAGCCTGCGCTGTACAGTGTTCCCAGTACATGGGATGTCACGCGTTCACTCACACTACCGCCAACGACTGTCGGATATGCCTCAGCAGCGACTTCAGTAACTTCGCAGTGAGTGCCTCTCCTGGATCCAGGGTATACTTTAAGTATCCAATACCATGGCCCCAGGACACTACGTCGGTCACCGATGTCAAGCCACCACCTTCAGGTATTTCTCCCTTCTATTGCCATCGGCTGTATAATGACCGACTAGCTCATCAATGAAATAAGTCTCAATAAAATATCGCAGGAACAAGTCAAATGAATGAAATTGTAATAATACAGTTTTCACCCTGTCCATAATATTGTGAAGAAAACTCTAAGATTGTGTGCTATGAATAATCAATAAATCAAGACCATTTCCGTCAGCAAGGAAGTACATGTACATGACATCTTTCTGATTAGTCATATCTACTATGATATGCAGCTGGGTACAACTGTAAGACGAACAGTCCCTGTACACCGACATCTCTCCAATACTGGCCTCATGAGAATGCTGGAAAATACATTCAGTGCGCAAGCGTTCTGTGCTTTGAAATAGACTGTGCACTCGGTACAATTTGGTTCCAAAAGGATGAACAATGTTTGCAGACTTGATGCTCATATTATCTGATACTTTCTATCATTTGTGGAAGAAGGTGTTTTATTATATATATGCCGATTATGCTGCATGAAATAAAAACAATGACCACTTATTTCGTTCGGTCTGCTACTTGAATTAGTTGCATATATGATGAGATTGAAAGCTGTATGTTGCTGTTTTGAAGAAATCACCGCCATTTAAATTAATTTAGTTATCAATTCAGCTATTTCACACATGTATTGCCTACACGGTTTCCCACTGCGCCAATCACTGTACATTCGTTGTTGCTGATGACAAAATAATTGGGAACAGTCAGAATTGTTTAATAGATATAATCGTGTATAACATATAACATAAATGTTAAATAAAGTCCAATTTAAAAAAAAAAATGTCAATCACCGTTTTTGTACTTGTCAGACAAACGCTGACAAATGCAAGTATTTTAAGCATAGTCACCTGCGAACCTATAATATAATAGTAAATACAATTATCCAACATTGGCGAGAATGTGCTGTATTGTTTTCGCCTCATAGATTACGCTTGTCAACACACGCCTGTCAAGCATTCCGCACTTTAACTATAATTACTATCATTCTTTGACAGACATATTTTTAAATATTGAAAAATATAACCTAGTTTTTTAAAAAAAATCCAATGTAGGCTCGATCGCAAAACTGACAGTGAAAACATTAAGTAGAGGATAAGGCCCTGGCAAGCGAAATACGAAGGCCTGAACCTTCTCCGACATAATGCATGCAAGTCCTCACACGGGCAGGTTACGGCCAGGTTCCAAATAGAGGGCCAGGGCTGTATTACATTATAATACGACCCTCTCTGAGGACGCGAATATGGCCCTGGTGCGAACAAAAACTTTGCGCATTATTAGGTGTAATCGACATGCATGAATGAAGCAAATAATATGACAACTGCACCAAAACCCTTACATTTTGACAAGCTGAAAGCAAACAGCATTGGCTGCCCCTACATTACGTTATATTGAAGTTTTCATTAGATTGCAGTGCATAATGTACTTTGATTTTAAACGTATCATTATCACACTCAAGTTTCTTACGACGTGGTGTTTGAGTCTGTTCAATTCGACATTATTGAAAATAATGTCGAGTTTGCAAAAATCATATTTCCGAAAAATTCTGCAACGATAGGATTTCTTCTAGGTAAATCGTAAACAGATGGATTATTGTCCGTCAGTCACAACTCATACGCTATTCCCGAGCTGGTTGTAGATATGAGGACTTTGTTCACCAAGTACTCTACACTTCGGTGAAGTCTCTAAACTGCTGCGACAAGATGCTCTACCAAGACTTATAGCTGCTGCTTTCGAAAACTTCTATGGACGTCATCACAATCTGGTTGATATGTACACAAAATATATCCTCAGTATGCAGCATGAGCTGTTTGCATGTTAATGTTTTTGGAATACACAAAATCAGGTGCCATGTGGGACAGGAAATGCTCACTCTTTCCAGAACACCTGAATTCACCAGCTCATGGCCATATGATGGAGGTTCATGAAGTTCAATACAATTTTATCGATTTTGCCTGACACTGGACTTTGAGACTGGATGACGAACTTCTGGGTGATGATTAATGCAATGCTCTAATACTGAAGACACATGATGTGACTTGTAGTCACAATATCCACAGGCTATTTAATCTTCGATTGTGATCTTGTACGTTCCTGAACTGTTATCTGGAACAAGAGATGAGACTGCAACCATCACATGCAAGTTTATTGCATTATAACACACTAATAATTAATGACACGTTCATTCGTGTACTCTCCCATTCCAGAAGTTTTTTAATTATGAAAAAAATAACATGAAATGAGTCAATTGGTGATTTTCTACAAAGAAAAACGAATTTCATGGATCGAAAAGATGGTACATTTCTTCAGCCCCTTGTTGGTAAATGATGCATCGCCTAGTGGGACACATCTGCTCCTCATATGGGACTCGGCAAACCACAAAAACAAATAGATTATGTCAAAATCACAGGAATCCCATGCTTCTAGCGTTTGCTTACGATAAAGCGTTAAATCGCTCGTCTAATGTCGAATTTGATGCGTGACACAGTCAAGTATAGAAGAGCAATTGATACGTTTGGGTGTGAAATAAACAATATATTGGGAATATTTACATTGAGATCGCTCTGCATCAAAAAATATCTGCTGTCATGTTGTTTAATCGCCGCTAATAATCAGTTTTGAGTATATTGAACGTAACTACAGTATTCTGTTGAGTAGTTCTTCGAAATTAGCATGCATTTACATCACCAAACTCAGTCGCAAAATTTTTCTTAAAAAGCCTAAAATTCAACTTGCCTGTTTTCCGTGAAATTTGCAGAAAAGCACCACCTCCAGTGACCAAATCTTCAAACAGATTGCGCACTGTGCAATGAGTACTGTGGAGGCGTCACCGTGCACGTCAATCACAGTGATTATACCCCGTACACCTTATGTAATCAGAATTCAAATGCCCAACAACCGAATAAACAATTTAAAATTCCCAAACGAAATTAGTGTTTGACAAATACATAAGTAACCATATCAAATACGTTAAGTAACGTCATAGTACTAGTCTAAGCGCTGTTATATAAACAAATTGATTGTTAAACGAGTAGGCCCATGTAAATATCAGCATTGATGACAATGATGGCGTAATTGTGCTTAAAAATGGGAGTGTGAATCTCTATTATTACCTATAAATCGGCTGTTAAATAGTAGATTCTCGTTACTTTCCGAGGCGAAGTGGTTCGGCAGTGGTTCGTGGTTCAGTGGTTCGTGGTTCTTACATTCGGCAGTGGTCGTGCGTTATGATTGAAACCCCAACACGCAAATATATTTACAGCCCGCATTTACGACGTAAATACTTCATAACAGCCCAGCAGTCACGTGATCTGATATAGCATAGCACATCAGGCAAGGATATTAATGAGGTTAGCAGTAAACATTGATTTGTACCAGCAATGTATGTGTGATATGTTCTTGAAGTTATGTTTACCGGTAATTCTGGCCTCGTGATGTAACCTGGAAGGTAATAAATGATGTTTGTTGACTACTGTGTTTATCTCCTTGTAGACCAATTGATATAGGTAATAATAGTAATAATATGTTTTTGGCGGGCGTAGTGATTATTTACGGCCCAGCTCAGATTATTTACAGCTCTCCAAGGTTTTGCAGCCCTCGCAAGCTCGGGCTGCAAATGAACCTTGTCGGGCTGTAAATAATCTGAGCTGGGCCGTAAATAATCACTACGCCCTCCAAAAACATATTTATGTTATATTTATAAGCCATCGTGATATTGTTGATTTTTTATGTTAACAATGGAAATAAATCAGCGTTTGTTTACAGTGAATGGAGATTGTTTTGACTACAATGTCTGCGTGCATCAGAGTCAAAAGCATACATGTAATTTCTGTATGCTCTGATTGGATATATATATAGAGAAATTATCATCAATATACGTGTAATCAACGTACATGTAAAGCCTTTTTGGGTTGAAAATGAGATAGAGTACCAACTTTAAATTTTGTTTGCGATTGAAGTATGAAATTTATCGTTTGGCTCTCAAGGAAAGTTTACTGTGTAAGCGCTGTATTGACTATACATATCAATACATCGCCAAATCATAACACAGTAGCATCGTAAATAAATCTACTTATACTCGATGAATCAGAGTATAGGTGGAAATATATATATATAGGGATGGATTAGAATTTCAGATTTTCTAATTACTTGTGTAATGAATAATTCATTCGGGCTCACAATAAACACTCCAAGATTTAACAATTGACAATAATAGATAACATACATGTATGGCATTACTTAGACAAGACATTACGAGATGGCTAGTGAATGCATAATCAGAAACAACAATGGAAAAAGGTATATATAGACTTAATCCATCATACGGGTCAAAATCTGTTAGCAAATATCCCAAGATGGTTTTTGTGACCGGAAGTACATGCTGTATTCTTATATAAGGATACATCAAACATATATCAATTACTCTTCAGGCGATAACATTCCACAAGTACCTATCAATGTACAAAGCATCTCTGTTGAAAACACAATGTATCTTGGTCACATCTATAGGGAGTATTGATATTTTGCAGTCCCGTTCGCAAATCAACACAGATGCACTAATCACCTTGAAGTCTAGGATGATAGTTTGATATATTGACCAAAATGACCTTTGCTGGCAGTTTTCCCAGTTGAGACACACTTGTTGGGGTGATTTAAAGAATAGTCGGACATAGTGCACACTTTTGTGTTTGCAATTTTCACAAGACACGTGGTCGATGATCGATGTTCGATAGGATCCACCCCCGTCTATTCAACAACGGATTACAATGCGAGTCATTGTACGGTATCAAGGTACACAACGTCTCTCTGTTACACACAACGTATCCTGATCACAAGGCCAGTATTGATACAGTGCCATCGCGAATCTTCCTTCCCACCCGATCGACATAGATGCACTAGTCACATTCAAGTATAAGTGTATTGGCACGTATGAACTTTGTATACTTGGTGATCGATTGAATTTTTGTATAGTCGGACATAGCGAACACTTTCGTTTGTAATTTCCAGCATAATCGATAATCGCCGGTATCGATCATTATCGTCTTTTGGGATCCACCCCCGTCCATTCTACAGTCCGCCGGAATGTATGGATTTACGATAGGATGCAGACAAAACGTATAGTTGTTTTTCCTATAATTGGATCATGCCCTATTTGTCCCGAACCTCAAACATTCAATCACCGTGACCAAACTACATGCAGAATTTGGTTCGATGGGTCCCAACGCAATGGATTGATAGCGGTTTTGCTTTGCTAAAGTATAAACCAGGAAATGGTCGCACAAAGGGAACCGGAAAGAAAAATGTGTACTCTTTTCTGTACCACCAAGACGCAACATCTGTTCCGCTGAATGCATACGTGGGTCTTTTAGGTCCAGCATCATAATCCACCAAGCCTTTGAATATTTCTTCCTTTTTTGCGCAAAAAAATTGCAGAGATGACGTCATACTAGATCTATATTGTTTTTATATTTCGCCCTCAAAAAATACGATATCTCTATGGTATTTTGCCCCGTTCGTGCCACAAAAAAATGTGAAGTAAATTTTCTTGCTAACTTATACGCATACTAAGTCATACGTATGAGATAGTAAGTCATGCACATGAGATATTTATCTCATATGTATGAGATGTTATCACATACGCAGGGGGTACTAACACATACGTAGGAGATACTAAGTCATAATATGTATGTGATACTCATACAAAGGAGATAATATACTAAATCATACGTATGAGATATCGGATACTGACACACACGTAGGACGGGGAACATAGACAGGGAACACTTATATTCTTGCTACTTTGTCTTCATGAAAATGACACATCGTGCACGCATCTTAGAGTGAAACATCTCCTACGTATGAGTTAGTATCGCATAATACGTATGACATAGTCTCTCCTATATGTGTGACTTAGCATCTCACACGTATGAAGTAAGTATTTAATACATATGGGATAGTATCCATACGTAAGATTTAGTATCTCATCTCACTGTGTTCGTATCTCATCTACACAACGAACGATTACCGGAAGTTTTCAATGACACCCACCATATTTACGGTAATGTGACGTATGAGATTCCAACTGTAATTGAACGCTAGGTATTCCAGCGCGCTAGATATTTCAACACGCAACATCGATAGTCACGGAATACATGTATATAAACACAACGATCAGTTTTCAATGACACCCACTATATTTACCGTAATGTGACGTATTTTAACACATGACAATGGGTTTCAGATATATACTAGTATCTGAAACTAGTTGGAAAAAATGGGGAGCCCAGGTAGCTAGGGCCCATCTGAGCTTCATCCACGGCAACAAACATCATGACGTGGTCGAAACTGCTGCTGAACAGTTGGAACGCCGTAGTCGTCTGCAACTCTGTTACGAAGTAAGTCAGGATTTTGAAAATATTTCTCAGGATTTTGAAAAAAAAATTACTGGACTAAAACCAAAATCTAAAGAAAAATACTAGGTCTCCGTTCTGGGCTTCCGTACTTGGGACCAATTGTAGTAGCAACGTCTTTCAGCTATTCCGTATTCTTTCGCCTAGTGAAAGGTGTCCAGCCTGTGATGGACCTTCATTAAACTGGATTGATTGTACTCATGAGCCTTCCACCACACAGTCCACCAAATTGGTTGGCCGCTGTTTGACTCAATTTCCCGAGTACCTTCTTCATGATTGACCTTCGATGACCTTGAAAGGTCAAAACAGCCATATTTTGTCGAAAAACTTTCGTGGACATTTTCTCGACACCTGTTCAGTAACTTATTTTCCAAATTAGATCATTTCGGCACGAATTGAATTTTAGGTTACCGGCCCTATGGTCCGGTATTGACATGGCGTTGCGTCCGTTGTCTGTCGTCGTCGTCCGTCCACATTTTTATCTTTAAGGTTTACGATCGGATCTTTCTAAAATTTTGCACAAAAATACTATAAAATATTCCAAGACGGTGTTATTTTTTTTTTCGCATTGTTTTTAAAATGGCGGCCATTTTCGCCAAAAAACGGACAATTTCTGACTTTGGGGGTCATGTACCTCTGCCCTTGAATCGCTGGTCAGCGTGTGGGGGTCATTTTGAATTTTTGACGGGTCGGCGAAAAATTTTTTTGCCCCAAATCGCGTTACTATCCATTTTGGCCATTTTCTAGGCCAAAAAAAATTTTTTCACCCTTTCAAAAAAATGTTGGACTTGTGTGGTGACCTTGAATTTGACCTTCGATGACATTGAAAGGTCAAAACAGCCATTTTTGGGGTTAAAAAAAATGCCCAGATTTGCCTCTATAGATGAAATGCTTGCAGATAGAGCTTATGTTTGCATTATGAACATATAGGAAGACATATATGGTACAATTAATGATGACCTCGAACTTGACCTCAGATGACCTTGAGTGCCAAATGTCTGACTCGGAATGTGTAAATTGGCCTAATAATCGGGCTAAACGCTTGCACCCATATATATCTTTGTGTTATGAACATATAGAAAATAAAATGCCGCACACGTACATGTAATGGTGACATTGAAGTTCACAGGTATGACCTTGATTGGTAAATCTCAAGGTCCGTAAAATGCCATGGCCAAGCCAAAATTGTCCGGTAACCTATCTAAGCCTTTGGGCTAATTTTCATATTTTTTTCTTTGTTTTAATACCACTTGGCTGAACCCTATTGTTTTGGATCAGGCTACGAGGTCCAGTTAGTCCTTGAGGATGGATTTTCTGTCAAGTGGTTTCCGGTCGATAACTAAAAAAAAAATACTTTTGCTTCACTTTACACATAGATTGGAATATAATATCGGAGATGAATTTTATTGATTATGGGGTCAATCAGACAAAAGATCTTTGACCCAAAGCTCGAAAACTAATTTTGTTGAGTCATTCTTGAGGCTCGCTGCATATCTTGGAAACAGTCCATCGAAGAGAGAAACGGACGTTATTTTCATACTAAACACCCTAGAAAAACATGTATAATAACATGTATAACATGAAAAATATGTTGGATGAACTTGGGCCATTTTTTTTCTATTTTCAATTTTTGTCGATATCTCGGGAATGGTGCGTCGTACAGCCGAAGGAACGTTACTTTTGGAGTTTCGCCCTAGACAAACATGTTTTAGGGGATAAGTTGGGTGGAATTTAGTACTTGTATTTGTTTTTATGATACAACATTTTTCATTTTTGTCGATATCTTGGGAACTGAGCATCATAAAGAGAAACGAATGTGATGTCTTAGGGGATGAGTTGGGTGGACATGGCTTTGCACCAAAATTTTAAGTCGATATCTCAAAATCGGTGTGTCGTTGAGTATATGAACGTCGTTGATATGAACTTGGCTCTGGGCCAAATATTTTGCTGAGTCGCCATCTTTAATATTCACCAATTTCGGTGAAACAAACTTTGAGACAGACTTGAGTCTTTCGTTTCTTTCACCTTTCGTTTGGAGCCATTTCGAGCAAAAATGAAAACAAAACAAGTCTTCCACCATTTTTTTGGACTTCCACTTTCCCCTTCATAATCCGAACTGTTTTGGAAAAACTCCTGGAACACTTCAAAATAGAGCCTAAATATTGGCACAATCGAATGGGAAATCATATATGGCGGTCTAAATGGTGACCATCAATTTGACCTTCAATGACATTGAGATATTTTTTTTCAAAAACGCCCAGTTTGGACTTTGACAGTTACTTCTGGGGCTAAATAATAAACATTTCTCCGGTAACATTTCATAGCCCTTAGGCTATAACTTTTCGAAAGAACACTGAGAATATTTCTGCCGTTCACCTTTAGTAACCTACCCCAGTCATCATTTACATATTATGTACTGTAGCCTAGCTTATATTCGTGCATTTTTAGGTTCACCTAGCTTATATTCGTGCATTTTTAGGTTTTTGACTTCAAAAGTCAAACATTTTTTTTGTCGGAAAACGATGGTTATGAACTTTTGCAGCCATTTTTTTTTCGAAATATGTTCAGTAGTCTCTAATTGACTTCCCATAAGTACCCCTATGATGTGTTCAAGTGTCGTTGTTCTTGAACCACTGATCTACATGTGGCGGCCATTTTTATTTTCTGATGAGTCGGCAAAAAAAAAAGCTTTTTTCGTTTTGTCTGAAAATTAGTCACTATCTGTTCAAAATATTTTGGACAACCGACTTTTCTCTTCGTAATGAAAGCTGTGTGGAAAAAAAAATCCTAGAATACTTCAAGATACCATTCAAATATAGGCACATTCAAATGTGAAGTCACATATAGTGAATTCAGTAGTGACCTTGAATTTGACCTTGAGTTATCTTTAAAGGTCACAACGGTAATATTGGTGACAAAAGTTGTGGTTTAACACTATAATTTTTCCCGTAACATATCTTAGCCCTTGTGCTAATTTTTTCTCAGTTTGCATAATCACAAGACTTTTTACTGGAAGTCGAAACGCAGACGTACATATATATTACCATCGATTTATCGCGATTCTGAATTCTGAATATATATATATGACATATTGTTGTAAAAAGTTGTTGTTGTTGTTGTTGTTGTTGTTGTTTTCGAAGATCCTGATACCAGGCACAACCATACGTAATTACTCAGTCATCATATTAAAAGAAATAGATATTTAAGTTACGAAGTAAGATAGGGAAACAGAGGGCTGGTTGATTGATTGATTGATTGATTGATAGTTTTTGCAGCAAGGTAAATGCCTAGCTGACATAAGCCGAATAACTTGTACAGTAAATCCGTGACGTTTGTGTTAAGAGATCACCAGACTGTTGGAAAGTACAGCGTATTTACATTGTACGCTGTAAACAAACCGAATTTCATGCTATGCCAATAGGCTACACTGCACTAGAACGATAGATATCTACACAACTACAAGGAGACCCTAACAGAAATACAACTACATCCATTATAGGGGGGGGGGGGGGAAGGGCGTTAAGAGCTTTCAGACATAAACAAACAGGACCAAATCAGATAACCAATTGCTTAGTCACTGTATTGTATCTTTAGTGCCTTTTTGGTCACAAAACTGGCATGAGATTTCCACGTCTTAATCTTTAGGCGAACTCTTCCAACATCAACTTCTGATGACCTTGACATGAACTTTGGAAGGGGATCAGCTCTTGTTCCACATGTAGAGTCTATAAGTTGTATCTTTGTTTATTTTGTACCTCGTACTCTACATGCGATAATGTTTGAAATCGCATATTGTCTTATCACTGTTGTTTTTAGTGGAACTCTCCAGTTTACCCACAAACTAAGCCAATTATGACCAACCGACCAAAATCACATATAGTCTGCAGAGATTCCCCAAAATGTTGAATTGTACAGTGCATAAAACTCATTGTGCAAACTGTTCGAAAGATTCTTGTTCCTGTATCAGAAACTTATCAAAACAAAATCTTGATTTTCTTGATGGATACAAAAAGAAGGCAGGGTGTCAAAACATGATACAAACATCTTAATCCGGATAACAAGCGAATGACATGCAAATTTTTATCTAGCTTTATCGTTCGGACTGATGACCTTTGCCGTTCAGCATGTATATTGCGACTATATACATCAATTACACGATTGTTGCTGGTAATTAACGACATTTCGCGTTGCGAGAGAGTACACCGTCGAAGTCGTACTGACATATTATTGGATCATTTTCACACTGCCAGCGCGACGTCAAGGAAGATGCCATCGTTTTCAGGTAATGTACTAGTATATTCGATTACTTTATGATTGTGTGAAAATCCAAGTTCTGTACCTTTTAAATATTTCTTGGAATGGCAATGAACTCCATTCAGTCAGAATACACGTATAAATGGAGTTATTGTGGATGGATATGTACAGTGGCTGATTCATGCCATAATGTGTTTGTCCTGAAGAGTTTTCGTCGCGACTTTAATTCTGACGACGGAAATGATTAAAATCGCGACCGAAACCTTCTCGCTGCAGCGGAAATATTCTCGCCGCGACCAAAACATTCTTGTCGCAGCGAAAATACTTGTTGTCGCAACTAAAACATTCTCGTCGCAGCGAAAACCATTGTTGCCGCGACCAATACATTTCTGCTGCAGCGAGAATACTTACCGCCGCGGCGATAATTGCACTTAACTGTGAATATTCGCCGCGGCGATAATTGCAATAATAAACAATTTGTTCTCTTTGAGGTGATGAAAGAAAAGCGTTCTAACAAGTATGGCCATTCTCGCCGCGGCGATAATCATTTTCGCTGCAGCGAGAATGTTTTGGTCGCGGCTATAAGTGTTTAAATCGCGGCGAGAACAATTTCGCTGCAGCGAAAATGATTTTGGTCGCGACGATAAAGTTTTTGCCACAGCTAAAAGTATTTAATTCGCGGCGAGAATGTTTTCGCTGCAGCGAAAACGATTTGGTCGCGGATTTAATGATTTCGGTCGCGATTTAACTAGTTTCAGTCGTCACAATTAAATTCGCGACGAAAACTGTTCAGGAAAAACGCATTATGGCAAGAATCAGCCACCGTAGATATGTCTATTTCTCATGTACAGAAATTGTGGAGTGATTGATGTAGGCCTATTTCTCAATTATATTTTATCAACCGGACGCTTTCAAGAAAATTACAAAATTAAGCTCTCATACTGAAATTTACTGCATATTCTGAATTATATATTTTGAATATATGTTCATATCTGTGCATATGTTTAGTTGAGATCCATTAATATACCGTGAGCTTTGGTGGTTTGGTGATCTTTAATAAAGTGTATAAGGTTCGGTATGTCGAGTAGTGGGCTGGGGTGAACAGAACAATGTCATTATGGAATTAACTTTTCTTGTAATTGTAGTATTCATCTCGAATAGGCTCATTATTGCCATTTACAAGCACAAGCTTGGCATTTGACAGATGTGTCGGTTTTGGTGACGGGCTCCCTGCTTCTGCTTGTCCTCGGTGCCTCGGGCTCAAACCTTCCTCCCGAAATCGCCGAGGAAATAGCCGCACAAAAAGGTTAGAATCTATGCTGACGCAAATTAGCTGATTTTTGATCGCAACATATGTATTGCTTAAAAACACTAAAACGAATACCCAATTATACACCTATAAATATGAATATCACAATGAAACCCTACCGTCACTATTATGCACGAAAAACAACAATTTTAACTCAACAAAAGTTGCATACATTACCATTTTGACCCCCCCCCCCCCGTTCCCCTGGTGGGCAGGCGCCGTGGACGAGATCATGCAGTACGTACTGAGCGGTGCCGGCCGACACGGCACCTACAATCAGCTAGCCGTCTACTCGGACGATTACGGACCTCGACTTTCCGGGAGTCAGGACCTTGAGGATGCCATCGGTACGAGCCATTCATCGATGATTGACCGGAGGTGGTTCAAGTATTCATGGACCTCTGGCTTGGCCTTTTTTTATATAAATATTCGACTTTATATCAATCATCGCAAGTTTCGGCACAACACGTGTACTTTTTTTTTTCATTCGCAATGATTTTATTGTTATCAACAGATTACACGATGGACCAGCTAAATATAGATGGTTTCGCCAATGTACACGGGGAGGACGTGCCGGTTAGACTATTCTAAAAGGACAAAAAATTACATTGCCAAATAATTAAATATTGAGGTAAAGCAAATAGGCATATGTTGGCCGTTCATCTAGTCCTTGATGATTCTTTAGTAATAAAGCATACAATATTACTATTACTATGGTAAGGTGCCCCAATGGACTCGAGGTGAACCAGAAGAGGCGGCCATTTTGGAACCTCGCTTCCACAGATTGTACATCCTGTCACTTGGTACGTCTGTTGGCACACCGCCAGGGGGTATAGAAGCTGAAGTCATCGTTGTACGCAGCTTTGACGAACTGGAACAACGCAGTGCCGAGGTATACTTAATATATGCTGAAAAAAAATAGCTTCGAGGTGATCAAAATCAAATTATACCCAGTTTCGAGTTTCGACAGCCATGAAAAATACATTTTTGGTGACAGGTACCTGGCAAGATCGTGGTGTACAACCAGCCGTGGGTGAACTACGATCAGTCAGTCGAGTACCGCGCACTGGGAGCCACGGAGGCTGCCAAGCACGGGGCGGTGGCCGCCCTGGTCCGCAGTGTCACCCACTTCTCCGTCAACAGTCCGCACGTGGGACACCAGGTCAGTGTCGCCGAGTTTCGCTTTTTGATCGCTCGAATAATGCGAATAATACGATTTATTTCGTGCAGTTCATTTACGTATGTGAAAGTGAAACTGAGTCAGTGAGACATGATATTGTGTCTCACTGGCTTCAATCATCCTTAGCAGTGCAGAGCTATCAATCACTTTTTATTATCCTTGAGGCCTTCAATTTGATTCGGGTGCCGTGTAACGCAAGTATAAATGCTCTTGTTCGAGAGATAAAGACAATGTTTATATTAATAGCTGTACACGGACCCCGACCCGTCTACCTGGATCCCCTCCGCCTCGGTCACGGTCGAGGACGCTGAGATGATGCAGCGACTTCACGACAGGGGTAAGCCCACTCTCTTTTCGTCTTTCCTTCTTTGCTCAATAACTTCCACATATTCGCTGTATTTGTGTTGTCGTTGCTGTTCTTTATCGTCATTTCTTTCTTCTTTTTCATCATCATCTTCAGTAACCTTTATTGCCATCTTCCATTCTTCTCGTCCGGTAAACTCTTTAAGTATTGTTCAGTAACTTCTTCATGTTTTTGTCCTTGTTGATGTTCTTCTGGTTCTTCTTGGCAAATCTGGTTCTTCTAGTAGCTAGTAGACGAATATTCTCGTTTTCTTCTTTTGCAATTTTGACATACTTTAGTATTGAAATAACTAATCCAATCCTGACAGACTCCCTCACACATGTTCACGAGTATTTTGTGTGCCTCACCAGGTAAGAAGATAGTGGTCAGCATCAACATGACTTGCGAGAACCTCGAGGACACCACATCCAGAAACGTTGTAGCCGACTTCGTGGGTTCCGAATACCCTGACGAGGTGAAGTTGAAACAATGAAAAGGTTTTCTTTCCGATAGTCTGCATGTTGTGGGTGTTTGATAAATGGTCTCATTTCATGGTCGTGACTTTTCATAAGTTGATAAATGGTTTATCATGCAAAATGTCAGTCAAAACAAGACTTCATTATAGTCAGTGTGTTAGGGTCGTGTTCTCCAACAAGTTGACACAAGCCGAAAAGTTCGCCTGAATATATATCCATCATTTTATGCAATATTCACCCGTTGTTCCACCCCTAGTATGTGATAATTGGCGGCCACATCGACACATGGGACGTGGGCTACGGGCCCATGGATGACGGAGGAGCGGTCATTATGTCTTGGCAGGTGCGATGAATATGCATCAAATCAGAAAAAAAAATCAAATTACTATGAGACAAACGCATAATATTGTTGAATCGATTATACTATAGGTGATGAAAATACTCCAAGCGCTTGGTCTACAGCCAAAAAGAACTGTTCGATCAGTTTTCTGGACAGGAGAGGTATTCAAATTAAACGTGCCAGTATTGAGCTGTTGAATTTCCAGTCGTTCCCAGGTAGTTGTTGTATTTATTCTATACAATTTGTTCTTTAATATATGCGTTATTTTTTACTAATATATTGCTCATCTAGGAATTCGGTCTTCTTGGTGGCAATGCGTATTTCGAGGCGCACAAGGTAAATAGATATCATAATATGAAGTCGACATATTGTAATCACACAATGTCTTGCCACTAGTTTGTCTAACTTCCATGGTTTTCAACATTTTGAAATGATGTACGTTGATCAATGCAGGAAGCGAACCATACGATCTCGCTCATCATGGAGTCAGACGCCGGAATGTTCACACCGAAAGGAATCGGATTCACTGGTCGGTTTAAAGAAAAAAAAGACGATTAGACTCCCCAACAATAAAGCTAGTAAATCGATCATAATGCTAAATAATCGTGAAATCATTTAGCTTTCCTGTTTTCACTCCTGGTTTTATGGGGATCATGCTGTATTTTGCTCCTCACATTCTCTTGTCACATGGACTTCTCTTTTGAATGCATGTCTTTCCTTCATGTCCACGAATGCATACGTAGAGGCATGTCACATAGATATTCCTACAAATGGGTCTCGTGACAGGAAGCGGTCTAGCCCGGGCGATGATGGAGGAAATCGTGTTGTTACTGGCTGATATCAATGCTACACTGGTCGGTCCTGATGGTTATCACCCGGACATCGGGGAATGGATAAATATCGGCGTACCGGGCGGCAACCTCATGACACACAATGAAGATTACTTCATCTATCACCACTCACACGGTAAGATATTTTCTATGTTTGAAATTTAAAGTAATCAATATTCCGCCAAACATGTAGCATGGTAGCATGGTTTCTGTTTTACGATTATTGGTTTCGTTCACATGCTACACCAGAAAGTTATATTCACGTGAATTATATCTTTAATTTCAAGTTCAAGTTATTTTAAATTTCCCTCCCCTCTGCAGGTGACTCAATGACAATGGAGGACCCAGACGTCCTTGACCTTTGCACCGTCGTGTGGGCGGCCGTCACTTACGTTGTTGCCAATCTCGAGGACAAATTACCCCGAACTGGGGCCTATCCGGAACCGAGTTCGGCATCTAGTCTGAAGTCACATAGTCACGTTATTGCCTTTATACTATTGCTGTGTTTATTTTTATTGAAGAAAAATCGCTGATCCATGATTAAAATTACTAGTATAAGTAGTTCTAGTGAATTATATACAACGTATATGCCTAAATGATATTTTACATCGGTATATATTAAGAAAAATTTAAATCTATCTTTCATGGTCTTTTTTCATGAATTTGCTATAAGTGTTTTGCTGCTGTTGTTCGATATATTATATCACACCGTTATCTGTTGACACAGTGTGCTAGAAAGTCCCAATCTAATGCGATACTAAAATAATACACATGGAAAGTATTCACTCTGTTACATTGTTGATATCGTTTCAATTCTCTCTCCAGCTGGCTTGTGATAATCAAGATGGTTTCCGAAAATAAAAAAGAAACACAAATCCAATATCTCTCTTTCTTGAAACAAACTGATTAATGTCAGTTAAATATTTGTTCGAATGTCCTGTTTTCGTTCTCCCCGTTGCCCTGCATTGATTTCACAGCATACAAATAAAATAGTTTCTCCACTACTGATGGACTATTTCTGTATTGGAAATAAGATATTGGATGTAGGTTCAGTATACTGAAGCCAGTTAGAAAATTTTGTTTATATTTTCTAAAAACTAAACTTCCTTTCTGAAAAATTACCCAATTTAGAGATATACAATTTTGTTTTTATTTAGAAATAACTTCCTCTAACTTACTTACCAACGTTTAAAACTGGAAAATGCGTTTTAAAACCGGGAATTAAATATTTAGATCATGGGTTTGAATATTAAAAACGGGAAATAAACAAACAGGTTAGGCTGTAGGTTACCGGCAAACATGTATTGAGCTAAAATACTGACATTAGTCAGAGATCAAGTTCAAGATCACCCGCATATCCACCATATATTATTCCCTATATGCTAGTAATATAACCATAACATGCATCCGTCATCATTCTGTCTGCAGAGTCCAATTTACCCATTTCAGATCAGATGTCACTTTCGTATTTAAGGATTGATTGCACGTAATTATCATGAACCTGGAATTGACCGGCTGTCCATTCACTTATAATGTCAATATAAAGGTATCAAATTCATACATTTACATACTTCCGATCAACGTGAAACTTTGCCTTTCTGAATTGTTAGCCATCAAGGATCACCAACCGAGACTCCGTTTCTTACTAAACAATGTTACATCTGTCAAAATCATCGTTTTCATATATATGTCTTTTTCCGACCTATTTCTCAGTAGACAAAGTACACTCACAACAGGGCGAGTGAAAGGATTATGTTGTACAGCAAATAGCTAGTGATGCTAGTAAAACTCACGGGTGATATGTACTCGGGTGCACTGAGGTGTTTGGGATTAAGAATGTTCCGCTCATTGTATTCATCTCACAGAAAGTATAGCCCTAGATATTCTCATTATTTTGACCACAACAAAGTATACATATACGCAGCAACCAGTGTTTGTCAAGCAGACCACACGAATGTTCGTTTTGCTGAAACGTATAAAATGATTTATCTAATCATCAAATTGTACAACTTCCGCGATATTATATATGAAACCATGTCTCGGTTCATCATCCATGAGTATATGTGTGTGTAGTAGCCAAGTTTTGGGTCAGGGGATTGTATTGTCTTCGTGATTTTTGTTACCTTTACTTTCACAATATAAGTCAATGGGAGAGTGCCTCACTGTAGTCACTGGTATATTACGTGCAATCATTCCTTAATACTCAAGGTCATCTGAAGTCAACTTCAAGACCACCAAAAGACCCGCGATATATAATGTATGACAAACTCTCTCTTCATAATACAACTTTAAGCTGTATCTACAACCATTCTGTATGCAGAGTCTAATTTACACATTTCAGGCCAGCAGATGTGATCCTCGGACTTACCACTCAAGGTCATCTGAGGTCAACGTCAAGACAACCAACATACATGTATATGTAATTTGATTTTCTATATGTTCAATATATAAACTCACGCTTCATCTGCAACCATCTGGTATGCAGAGGTCAAACTGCACATTTCAGTATGGACGTGACCTTGAGATTAACCGTTCGAGGTCATATGAAGTCAAATTCAAGAGCATCGAAAGATTTGCCATATATGACTTCCTATATGTCTATAATACTTGGCCAAGCTGTATCTACAAACATTTTGTCTGCACAGGTAAATACAAATTCTAAGTCAAATATCCTAAGCATGACCAGCCCTCAATGATTTGAAATAAAAACCTCAGAACTGATCAGATAATTTTCGAGCCACATATCAGTCCCTTTGAACACTTCAAGGCACTCAAAATATATATATATATAATGTTAAGGACCCCACTGGCATGATTTGAAATAAAAACCTCAGAACTGATCAGATAATTTTCGAGAATGAAGTTTAAATTTGGACCAATTGTGTACTGGTGGTTCATTACGCCTATTACGTTCGTTTCAATTATGTTCGTGCATTTCACACTCCATCTATGTTTACCACCTCATAGTTTTCACCGAATTTATAATATCCACCCCGTCTATAATTACCATCTCATAATATTCACCCCTGGAACTAAATTTTGGGCCATTGTGGCCCTCTTGATCCTATATTTAGGGCCTTTTGAGCAACTATAGGCACTTCATTTTCAAACACAACGCCAAGGACCCCCATTAACATGTTTTGAAACAAAAAATATTCAAACTGATCAGACAGTTTTTGATAAAATGGCCGTTTTTTAAACGGCCGTCATATCTTTACAAAGTTTTCGATAGGGACTAAGAAATGTTAGGCGTGGAATGTCCAGTGTCATACATACAATCATTTTCAGTAGAATTGCTGCTTCGATGTGACTGCCTACAGTGTATGATCATGATACAAATCTAAGCTCCACCTACTGTACAAGCATTCTATCTGCTTCGACCCATTTACATTATTCACGTTCAATGTTATCTCGACAATTACCATACAGGGTCATCTTGAGTGAAGTTCGAGGTCACAAAACGATGTTCCATATACGACATCCTATCACAAACCTGAGGTCTATGTGCAAGCGTTTTGGTCCCAGGGGCCTTTTTATGTATATCATGTAATTTTGGGTATTTCTGCCCTATCTGTCGGGTATTATGGGAATTCAAGCTGCTCTATCTGTTAATGCAACATTAAATATCGCAGTTGGCATGTTTTGAAATAAAAATCTCAAAACTGATCAGTACGTAGCATTTGAGAGAGAAAAAAGTGCAAATTTGAGCATTTTTTTACCAAAAACTACTGTTTTGACAATTCAAGGTCATCGAAGGTCAAACGCAAGGTAACCACACAAATCCCCATGTCAAATATAAAGATATCAAAATATTTTACACAAGCAAACAAGTATAGAATCCGTCCAGTGTTGAAGATTTCTTGCATCTTCAATAAACGATAATTCGTTACATTTGTTAAACGGATCGTTTTTTTGGTAATATTTACATTATGTTAATATAGGAATATATTTACAGTGTACATGTATAAATATGCACGTCAATTATGACACTTGCCATAAACGGGTATTTGTACAAACATATCAATGCATAATTTCCATATTTCAATTCTATTCTATTTCATTTTTATCAGAGGCAAATTTAACGTATGCCCACAATACCTATCCTCGCCACCTAATACACATGCATATAATTTATATTAAACGTTCCAACAATGACCGTCCATCCACTAAATTATCATATTGATTCTCGATGAGTCGATCATGAGCTTAAGGATGTTCATAATCATAACGACTCAATGTAACCTTAAAAGTTTACAGGTAACCTACAATGGAGAGAATTATTTTTGTGGCCAGCGGAAATATGTTGGGATGGGAAAGTTTATGTGATTAATAACCTTAATTGATTGGATTATATTGCTCATTATTCTCCATATAATAAACAAAGAAGAACATATCTATCGATGTATATCCGAGCACAGACATTCAATGGTTTTAATTTTGCCCAATGTTTTGGACCAAATTGATAGTTTATGCGTCTATTCTGGTGTAAAAAAGCATTTGTCATCACATTTTATCACTTTTATATCTTAAACTATAAAAGTTGGCAACCTTTCGTAATTGTTCTGTCAACATCAGAGATTTAGCTCAATATTTTTGTTGCGCTACTGTATTCGTATGTATTACGGTAAATCAACAAATATCGCAAAGCTCTCACAGTATTTGCGTTTATTCACAAGATTAAAATGTAAAACCTCATGGAAACAATCAGAAATATTATTTTTGAAAGTGCTGTGTTACTTTTGATGAGATTACTGTATTTAACAAATGATAGCAGGACCGGGCCCACTCATATCTACCCTCCGTGGGTCTCATTTTAGGCAAACTTAGAAGACCAGCGCGATGCGCTGGCCAATGGATCGTTGTCGTCATCACATTAGCATCGTTCGAAACAAATGAGGAGTCTCCAGTTTTAGAAAACACCTCATCATATTTACCACTATAATTATATACTAGTTGAAAAACGAATACTGACAATGCTGCACGATATAAGTAGGCATATACATATACATATTTCACAAACGTCAGTTTTACAAAACCATGTAAAGTGAAAACAATTAATCTTCATGTGGTGGGAATGTTGATGAAACGTTGTAAGAAAAAAAATGAGCATGTAACCGTATGGATCATAATGCATTTCTGGTTCACAATATTATTTTCTTTCATCTTTCCTATACACATTAAAAGATGGTATATGGGGAGTAGGTGATCGTATGTAAAATTCGTGTAATATATACATTGTTCATATTGTACACAATCGAGACTACATCATAAGTCATGGTAGCCAAGTTCACGATACAAAAATCGCAACTTTTATATTGTCCATATACTGCGAAGCAATCTGACATGTTTAGCGCGATCGCCTAATCATGAAGATACAGACAAGTGCAATCACAGTGTTGATACAGTGTGAACTGGCCAGGCTAGATGCCGAACTTGGTTGCGGATAGGCCCCTGTTCGGGGTAATTTGTCCTCGAGATTGGCGACAACATAAGTGACGGCCGCCCACACAACGGTGCAAAGGTCAAGGACGTCTGGGTCCTCCATTGTCATTGAGTCACCTGGGTGCGAGATCAGATTTCAAGTTGAAATTCACAGAAGTTCTTCTATTTATCCTTTATTTTTGTTTGCTTCAAATTTATCTTCAGAATTTAATCAATCAATTCCGATGCACTTTTAAATTGCGCAAGTTTATGTTTAGTGCGGTAAAGTGTCCGTGTTGTCAGATCAGCTTAAAATTGTCAAATCAAATCTATGAAACAACACCCTCTTCATGAAAACCTCCAACCAATCGAATAAGAATAAGAACAAGCTATATTTTTACTATTCTGACGCCATGTATAAGCACCGTGCGAATGGTGGTAGACGAAATAGTGTTCATTCGAGCTGAGCAGGCTGGCGGAGGGCACGCCTATCGCCGTCCACTCTCCCGTGTCCGGCTGTGTTCCGTCTGGGCCGACTGTCGTAGCATTGACGGCTGCTAAAAGACGTACGACCTCCTCCAGAATAGCGCGAGCCAATCCCGCACCTATACGTGTCAGCAAGGCATTGGCTACGCTGCATGGTCTAGTATTTCATACATGAAATGCACCCAAATTTGCGAGTTGGCATTATATGATTAATCGCGCATGAGAAAACATAGTTAAGTCATTCTTTCGATTTCGGTAGATCATTTTGAGGAGTGTTGATAGCATTTGTTGAAAACCGAGTCATTTCTGGATGGATTTGATATTGTATCTCTCATTTTCTTACAATACTGTTACCTGTGAAACCTATCCCTTGTGGGGTAAATGTCCCCGCATCAGATTCCATGATCAGTGAAATATCTTCGTGCATGTCCTGAAAGAAATATCTATTGTTAGAATGGAAATGTCTCGACAGAGGCGTGAATATTTAATTGTCATTGAGAAACTGTGTGCGTGAATACAAGCTATGTACACGTTTGTGAAAAAAAAAACAGATTTTTTTTTTCAAATTCTTTTTTTTTCAGAAGCCCACCTGATGTTGTTTGAAATATTCTTCTGCACCGATCAGACCAAACTCCTACGCGCATACAAAATGATTCCATGCATATTAGTTTGAGAAATATCATGTGAAAAACATATGTGATGAAGTCTCGCAATAGATTTGAGTATTACATGTACTTGCCACCGACCTCTCCAGTCCAGAAAATTGATCGGATCGTTCGCTTGGGCTGCAAACCGAGTTTCTTCAACACACGCATAGCCTACTCGTGTTAAAATAAAAACTCCTTTTCGTTACATGCACATAAAACGCTGTGGATGATCAGTTGTCTGAAGTTTATCGGTTGGAATTCGAGTGATGAAGATATTTATTGTGGCGTTCTGACCTGCCACGTCATAATGACCCCGCCTCCGTCATCCATCGGCCCGAAACCCACGTCCCACGTGTCAATGTGACCTCCGAATATCACATACTACACGGAGAAATAATATCAAAACATCGCTGTTAGTGTTGTTGTTATTTTCATGATTGGTAGGTGTTGTTGTTGTCATTGCAGCTGCGGTTGTTGATTATATTATTGATATTTTTCTTATAATGCTAGTGTTATTGTTGACGATGTTATTGTTTTGTTCATGTAGTTGTTGTTGTTGTTGTATTGTTGGTCGTTGTGATTGTAGTTGATATTTATCGTTACTGTTTTTGATGATGGAATCAACAATATCAACTGTAGTTTTATACGATATTGTTGATGATCTTGTTACTGTTGTTGTTATTGTATATGTTGTTGCTGTTGCTGATGGTGTTGATGTTACCTCGTTAGGATAATCATTCCCCGTGTACTCCGCGATGACGTTTCTCGATATCACATCCTCTAAAACCTCACACGTCAGGTTCAAGGAAACTATGATAGTTTTACCTTTCGGAAAAAACAAAACAAAAATAGCTTCACACATACTTTTAAAAGATTTTTTTAAAAAAAACATGTTGTATCATATAAAAACTTTCAACCTAATGGTCAATGACCTTGACCTGACCTCTGTCTTGTAGACGCTGCATCATTTCTGCATCCTCCACCGTCACGGCTGCCACAGGGATTTCGGGGTAGTCCGGATCGTAGTTCTACATATTGCAAAACGAATTCCAGATGGTTTATATAATACCATGAGAAAATTGATATGATGACCCCAGTATATGTGAACCTGCAATGACCGTTGACTATGTACTGTTCTCTGATCCAAAGATAACTTCTGACCAACTGATTATCTCTAACTAACTGATGACCAATGACCCCGTGATAACCTCTGACCCAGTAATGGTATCTGACTCAATGATAATCCTCTAATCCAGAGATTACCTCTGACCCAATGATGACCTCTGACCCAATGATGACCTCTGAGCCAGTGATGACCTATGTCCCTGTGATGACCTCTGACCCAGTAATGATCTCTGAACCTATGATGTATTCTGACCCAGTGATGTGATCAGTGACCCAGCGACCCCGGGACCTACTGACCTGGTTCCCCACGTGTGGGCTGTTGACGGAGAACGGCGTGACACTACGGACGAGGGCGGCCACGGCTCCGTGGCTTGCAGCTCTAGACGCCCCAGAGTTCCGGTACGGCACCGTGTCATCATACCCAACCCACGGCTCGTTGTATACGACGATCTTACCGGGAACCTGACAGACACACGGAGAGATGGATTTACCTGAAATTTGTTTGTTTTCCGTCACCACGTATACCGTGTGAATGAAATGCAACTGTACATTTCAGACAGCTTTGGTGCGTTCAATATTACGATCATGGCCTGTAAGCTGTTGATATTCAAGTGCTACAGTAAGAAATTGTTTCCAGACCATATCATACCTATCATGAAAGGTAGCTTCAAGTCGTTTCTCATGACAGATGGAGTACATCGAACATGAATGGACTTCGAGGTGTTCAAACCCAGAGTGAAAAGGTGGTCTGCACCCACGGGATGTTTGTCACTAACCTGGTCGGCCTTTTCGTCCAGCTCGGTGAAGCTCTTGACGACGAGAACTTCGGCCTCTATGCCCCCGGGCGGCGTGCCGATGGAGCGGCCCAGGGCCATGAGGTAGAGCGGGTGATGCCGAGGGCTCAGAATGTAAGCCTCCGCCTCGCCGCGACTCCACTGGGGAACCTGACAATGGAAGTGATGGGATGCAGGTATTAATACATTAGACGGTACCTGGCTGAACACGAACAAAAAACTATTTGTGGAATTACGATAAATGTAGTGGGATTTGTGTGTTGAACAGTTCTTCAAATAGAGTGATCTTTTGGAGAACAGTTTCTCTAACTGACCGTTACATTCTCTGGATGAACATCCATGAAGCCGTCGTTCTCCAACTCCTCTAAAGCGTAGTCTGTGAAATATCAACATCATAAATTAGTTCGAAATTGGCGGTGCAAATCGTGTTGGTTGTAAAAATATCAAAGAGTGTCTACACAATGCAAACAGGAAGAAATCCGAACTTCCAATCCATTGTGCTATCTGACAACACGAATTGATAGGTCCAAGTTTATCGGATGTCACCGACCGATGGCGACCTCGAGGTCCTCCGTGCCGGACATCCGCGGTCCGTAGTCGTCCGAAAAGGTGGCCAGGTGGTTGTACATGCCGTGGTGTCCGTCTCCGTGTAACACATAGTCCACTATCCTGTTCACATCCGCTGTAATACACGAGAACTTAGTTTGTATTACAGGAAACACGTTAGTTAACTTGCGTTATTGGTTGGTATGCATTTGTACATCTCAGAAGTCTTGATTGTCAACAAGAGAGAGCAAAGAGAGAGAAGAGATGTTTTGAGATTAGCTCCAGCAGCGGACATATCTAATTTCTAGGTTGGAGAGAGTGCCCTGCTGGGTCTAGGTTGAGATGTGACTTACATTTTCAGGATTACATATTCAGGATTAGTAATATTTGTGGAAAGTATTTTCATTTTCGAAACCCAGTCTAGTAGTGAGCCAGTTTACAATTTTGAGAGAATGTTTAAAATTGCGGCAAAAAAATCTGGCCCAAGTGGTAAGAAAGGCTACCGTAGAGATGTTTAGTGTCGAGCCACAGCTACTGAAAGTCAAATTCAAGGTCACCACTGAAATCACTATATGTGACTTTCTAGGAGTTCACTTCGCACAACTTCCATTATGAATAGAAGAGTTAATGAAATCTCAAAAAAAAAAATCCAATGACCCCCGCCCAACCAAGAGGAAAAAATTAGCCCTAGGGCTAAGATAGGTTACCGATAGGACAATATAATTTTAATAGCTATTTTGTCCCGTAGCCTTGAAAATAAGGTCACGGTAAAATTTAAAATCACAAGAGTATTCAGCATACATGAATTCCTATACGTTCACAATTGATTACTAAGCTGTAAATTCAGTAATGAGAGAGATATTAGTCATTATGTCCTGTGACATTGAAAATGAAATCAAAAGTCAAATTAAAGGTCATCAGAATATTCAGCATATATCATTTTCTGTATGTCCACAATAGAATCCTAATTTGTAAATTTGATAATAAACAAGATATTAGCCAACAAAACGTCAAATTCAAGGGCATGACAATATTCAGCATATATCATTCCCTATACGTCTACAATTGATTCATAATCTGTAAAGTTGATAATAAGCGAGAAATTAGCCATTCTGTGCTCTGACCTTGAAAATGAGGTCAAAGGTCAAATTCAAGGTCATGACAATTGATTCTCAAGTTGTAAAGTCGATAATAAGCGAGATATTAGCCATTTTGTTCTTTGACCATGAAATGAGTTCAAAAGTCAAATCCAAGGTCATCACAATATTCGGACTATATCAGTATGTCCGCAATTGACTCATAAGCTGTAAATTCGATAATGAGCGAGATATTAGCCATTTTGTGCTCTGACCTTGAAAATGAGGTCACAGATCAAATTCAAGGTCATCAAAATATTCGGCATATGTCATTTCCCATATGTCCACAATTGAATCCTAAGCTGTAAAGTCAATAGGCCTAATAAGCGAGATATTAGCCATTTTGTGCCTGACGTTGAAAATGAGGTAAAAGGCCAAATTCAAGGTCATCCAGATATTCGACATACATCATTTCCTATACGTCCACAATTTAGTCCCAAGCTGTAAAGTGGATAATAAGCGAGATATTAGCCGTTTTGTTCTTTGACCTTGGAAATGAGGTCAGAGGTCAAATTCAAGGTCATTAGAATATTCGGACCATATCATTTCCTATATGTGCACAATTGATTCCTAAGCTGTAAAGTCGATAATAAGCGAGATATTAACCATTTTGTGCTCTGACCTTGAAAATGAGGTATATATATCATTTCCTATATGTCCACAATTGATTCCAAGTCTCTAATCTCAATATTGAGTGAGATATTAGGCATAATGTGTCCCATTATAAAGCATCGGAGAATTTAACGTGAAAGTCCCATTTGGACCCGTCGAAAAAGTGCCGCTGCACGCAGACCGGCGATTCAGGGGCAACAAAATTTATACACATCACAGAGGTATGTGAGAGCAATCTTTCGAAATGAAAATCTCAAAACTGTCTGAACAGTTTTTGAGAAAATGCCCGCCAAAGTCAGAAATTGGCCGTTTTTCGGCGAAAATGGCCGCCATTCTGGAAAAAAAATGTGAAAATAAAAAAAAAAAATAATAACTCCCTCTTCAAATACTTTTAGGTATTTTTGCGCAAAATTTCAGAAAGATCCGATCGTAAACTTTAAAGATAAAAAGGTGGACGGACGACGCCGACGACGGAGAACGGACGGAACGCCATGCCAATAGGTTATCGGACCATAGGTCCGGTAACCTAAAAGTCCGAGAAAAAATTCCAATGCCAAATTTTTTTTAGGGCGTTTAGATTTTAAATAATAGAATAGATTGTAAACAAAGCGGCAGAAAGTTGAATTTGGGTCTCTTTTTTGCTTTTGAGGCCTACATTTCGGGTCATTCGAGCGATTCAAGGCATTCCATTTGTATACACCTCACAGATGGCCTGATTTGCGACGGTTTTCGTCAAAACTGGCTGCCATTTTGAAAAAAAGAACTGCGAAAAAAAATTCCAAAAAATTCTTCCCTGTTGAAATATTTTGAGGTATTTTTACGCAAAATTTCAGAAAGCCGTAGAGTAACATGAGAATTTAGACGAGCGCCAACGACGACGGGTGCAATGCCACGCGACGCCAATGACTCTCCCAATGTTATTTTCACCTTGATGCGCGGCAATTTCGTCCACGATGTCGGATGGCAGTTGAGCGGACACCCTCGTCACTCCGACCAGCAGGTGACAGACTAAACAGCCGTACAGTAATCCTGGCGTAACGAAACGGAGACATATACCATGCATCGAACTTTCGCCGTAACGGCAATGCTGATTCGTCTTTTAGAGTATTTGATTTTCATTCAAATGAAATGATCCATCCATAGGACTTTCATTCAAATAAAATATTCTCGATATTTTATAGAGCTGATGAGTGCCTTTACGAAGTTTGAAAGTCGAAAAAATCCAGCTTACAGCTTACAGGGAAATGTGACAAATCGTAGAATCAATTCTAGCAATTCACTCCGCAATTATTCTAATTATATTTCGAGTGTGAACGCTGCCGTTAAAACGACCATAGGCCTACATACCGTTCATGTTCAGTTAAACCAGATCAGTTGACCACACAGAGTGAAATATCATTGTAAGAAATGCAAAATAATTCATGGGCGACGCATTATATACTAATATTCGCTATTGAACATGCGATAGATGGAGCTTTGAATCAGAAATGCCTCGCCCCGCCCCCCCCCCCCCCCCTTCCCCGGCCTTCCCCCTCACCCCCCCCCCCCCCACCACTCTCCCCCTACGTATGAAACCACTCAAGAACGACATGGCAAAATTAACCTTATCTAATGAAAAAAAGATGAATAATATACTGAAGGTGTGGTGTTACAAGTAACTTATCATGTTTTCGAGGATGGATGCCATCGAAACACTCAGAAACGGTGCAACCGCGAGGACTTGAGTCGATCTCGATACATAATTATGATTTCGATCACGTATATCCATAATCTTGATCATTTGTTACATATCTTGAGATCGAAAGGCTTAATATGCTGACATGAATCAACAACGCATTTATCAACACATCAATAAATAGACACTATTATTCAATCTTGAAATGCGTACATATCTATATCCAAATTTAATGACTGAAATTTAGACAATCGTGAAATGGAGTGTTTTCAGTATTCAGTGCGAAATATTATCGCATCGAACTGCCTTGATTTTCTACGTAGCCCCTTAGGTGACATGCCAAAAATATTTATTGATCCGTGCACACGAATTACCAAACCATGCACACAATTTAACAATTCGTGGCCACATATTGACAATCCATGGTCACGATTTACTAATTCGTTGGCACAAAATACTAATTCGTGCCCACGAATTGGTAAATCGTGCCCACGGGATAGTTATACCAATCCGTGGCCACAAAACACTAATTCGTGCGCACGAATTGTTAAAACGTGCGCACGAATTGGTAAATCGTGCCCACGAATTGCTAAATCATGCCCACAGATTAGTTAAGGTAATCTGTGTGCATGATTTAACAATTCGTGCGCATGAATTAGTAACACGTGCGCACGAATTAGTATTTCGTTGCCACGAATTAATAACTCGTGTGCACGAATTAGTATTATGTGGCCACGAATTAGTATTTCGTGTGCACAAATTAGTAAATCGTGTGCACGAATTGTTAAATCATGCGCACGGATTAAATAAATATTTTGGTATGTCACCTCAGGGGCTCCGTAATTTTCCATGATGAGGTATACCTTACTTATTTTCATAATGCGTGAGCCTACATACAGTGGCTGACAAGTGACACTGCTAGAAAAAAAACTTATTTATATTTCGGAGTGATTTTGACTTGTTCAAAATTGACATAATTTGTGAAGAAATAACGTTATTTTCGAGTAAATAATGTTATTTATACGTACATAAATTATGTATGCGTAAGTAACGTTTTTTCTGTGCAAATAAGGTTTTTTTGACGTGAATAACGTCATTTCCGCTTAAATAAGGTTATTTCCGCGTCAGAAAAACCTTATTTGCACAGAAAAAAACGTTACTTATGCATAAATAATTTATGTACGTATAAATAAGATTATTTACGTGGAAATAACGTTATTTCTCCACGAATTATGTTATTTATGAACAAGTCAAGATTACTCCGAAAAAAAAAGTTTTTTTTCGCAGTGTCACTTATCAGTCATTGTATCTTACTTATTGTTACTGCGCGGTATTCTACTAAGGTATTTTTTGTACATTTTTGATAACAAGTCAATATATGATAAACAGAGAAATGACATATATGTATACGAACGGTCCGACTCTTTGATGTGATTGGACGTAAGTAGGAGATGTCGTGTGTGAACTTCGGCCCATCAACAACAAATACACTTCTTGGCGAAATATCAGGAAAATATGCATTTTTTCTCGCTTATATATGGATGATCGTGCTATCTCCTGACATATTAACGGCCGTGTCATGAATCACCATTTTGGAGACGATTCTTGAGTGTATCTTCACGTATTTATGTGTATAGAAGGTTTATTATGGGTAGGCTATGTCCAGTGTGTATTGTTCAATCAATGCAACTCTCTTTTGGGACCAGTTATCCTGAGACGTTTTTTCACGAATTGACTTAAACAATGCTTTGAATCGATCGTTTGAATCGATGGAACATATATCTATAGCAAATATATTGTGAGATTATGATAAGTAGTTTAAGTTAAATCATCTATTTTACCGGTATGTGTTTACATCAGACATCCTGCACGCTGGGGAACCTGAGCGATAATCCTCGGAGTGAGCGACAATCCTCGGATTCGATTCAGATGAACCTCGGAGTTTTTTTTATAAAACAAAAGCCGAAGACAACAGCTCTGTGCGATGGAAAGCAGACTAAAAAGATTATAGTTATGGTTGTATATTGTTGGTAATGTATGCGGAATGGATGTGTGAATGTTTGGTCACATCAGGGAACAGTTTGTTCCCACATCATATGCAGTCGGTACTCATCAAACAATACGCACAACAACTCTGGTGTATGCACGGATCGGGTGATAATTCGAGAATCCTCTGGCTCAAAATGGATAAACATGAATGATACATGTTAAAAGCGATCGCCCTTTGCGCCTACTGCATTCCAAACACATCCTCCATATCTGTGCACATGTGTCATTGTATAAAGTGATGGAAAATGCTAGAAAATACTTAATTTCGTGATTTCCCACTCTGCAACGAACATCCTTGGAACTATAATTATGCAACGTTTATCCACGGAGTAAGATCCGGTTTTCATTTGTTTTATGATCATATCATTTGAGTGTGTCCTTTCGCGGGCAGAATAATGAAATATTAGTGCATGTAGCACCAAAAACGACTAGTATAGATACACATCTACTCGTTTTCAATGCATTTTGATGCAGTGATTCGATTGTTCAACACATGTTTCCCTTGAAATTTCCTTTCTGGAAGCGGTATGACAAATCAAGTTTAATTCCATGATAATTCAATTACAATCTTGACACAGGGTCATGATCTTGAATATCTTAGCTTTTCACTTCATACATATGAAACACCCATTTCTCAATCTACACCCAACGGTCGAAATCCCGTAAACGTACATGTCTTCAGAAAATTACAATCATAACACATGATAACCAGAGGCGCCGGAAGCGAATTTGAAGGGCGGGAGCAGATTTCATCAGAAGGGCATAGTTTGCATAATAACAATTCGTTATTAAAAAAAACACCTAAAGGGCTATAAGTGGTAACCCCCATGCGCTTGTTCACAAACGTGTGTTCTTGTTCATTAAACATTACTCATTTCCCAAAATAATAGTATCCTATAGTATTGATCATGCCTTACTTATCTATTAGATTAATCCACTACATAAATGTATTTAAAAAAACACAAATCAGTTTTTACTAAAATCGATGCATTGACCTATCAATCAAATCCATTGAAGAAAGAGTTCGAGGTCACCGTATGGTCAGCTATGTGACTATTTGATGCCCATAGGTCTCTACACACACATTAGTCATATTAGTTCATGGTCACCAAAAGCTATTCCATATATGGCATACTATAATGTATGTCCATATTACATACTCAAGCTGTATCTACAAGCGATGTGTCTTCAATTTATGCACTTTGAGCGATTTGAGCCTGCATTCTAGGCATTTCGAGCCACTCAGTAAACTTTGTAAACGAGCCAAGCATTTCGAAATGCCACGCATACGTAAAATTAGAAGATATTGGAAGATAGGGGAAGATAATGAATAGATATTCAGAATAATGCGTGAAGTGGATTTCCAGATCTTGTTGGCCTTTTGGGACTACATATCGAGCCTATCAAGCATTTCCTCTGTGGACATCTATGAATTGGAAGGTTCTGCTTTTGTGAAATTAGAAACAAAGATCATTGACCAAATTTTGAGTCGATGGAACATTGCCATTTTTTGTCCAAATGTGAAAAAAATACCTCCCGGTAAAAATTTCACTGTAAAATATAAAAAATTGTGGACAACGACACACAATGACGACGGATGCAACGTCTCGTCCATAACTTATGGGACTATATCTTCGGTAACCTGAAGACTAGATATTGGTGGGTTAACTGGGTATTGGTCGAATTGCCCGAGTTTTGACTACAGGTACTGATCAGCCCAGCATTCATGTAAGGATTTTACTGATGCAAAGCCATTTATCACAAAATCAGATAATCTGACTCACAAAAGGGCACATTCCTGCCCCCGTGCTGCCCCCACAACAAAAGGGCAACAGGGGCAGGTGCCCCCGCGGCCCCCGTGGTTCCGGCGCCCCTGATGATAACACATAATTATGAAGTTATTACCTTACCAAACTGAGATAGAATTTTTTCGAATCGAGTTTCATACTTCTCAGAATTTATTATCGCCCCGTAGGGGGGCGAGGGTATTGCAATTGGGTCTGTCCGTTTGTATGTCTGTTTGTTTGCTTGTTTGTTTGTCTGTCTGTATGTCCTCGCGCATATCTCAAAGGAGAATGGTCCGATCAACATGAAACTTATAGGGATGAAGCGGTATCTCAGTGGCTCGGTCCTCCTCAAATCTGGTCAAAATCGGACAAAAACTGTTGCCATGGCAACGGAAAATGTAAAAATCAATAATTGACCATAACTTCGGTTCTATTCAAGTTAATTTTTTCTAACTAATTTTGTATTTTTCTATGGCCAATTCCTGATCATCTGATATATGGACCGTGGTCGCACGACCAAAACTCTCCATTATCGCCCGATGTCGAAAAATTGGGGGTCACGGTTTCGAATTTTTTTTGGCCAGCAACGTTTCAGTGCAAATGTCTGCGCTCATAACTCAAAGGCAAACGGCCCGATCGATTTGAAATTTATAGGGCAAGAGTGCTATGTTGGTGGCTCAGTCCCTTCAAAATTTTGCTAAAATAGGATGAAAATGGTTGCCATGGCAACGGAAAAAAGAAAACCACATAATTGGCTCTAACTCCGGTTCTCCTTGATATTAATTTTTCCAACTATTTTTGTATTTTTCTTTGGCCAATTCCCAATCGTATGGTGTACGACCGATGGTCGTACGACGAAAACTCTCCATTATCGCCCGATGTCGAAAAATTGGGGGTCACGATTTCGGTTATTTTTGGCCAGCGACGTTTCAGTGAAAGTGTCTGCGCTCATAACTCAAAGGCAAACGGTCCGATCGATTTGAAATTTATAGGACAAAAGTGCTATGATAGTGGCTCAGTCCCTTTAAAATTTTGCCAAAATCGGATGAAAACGGTTGCCATGGCAACGGAAAAAAAAGGAAATCACATAATTGGCTCTAACTCCGGTTCTAATTGATATTAACTTTTTCAACTATTTTTGTATTTTTGTTTGGCCAATTCCCGATCGTTTGGTTTACGACCGATGGTCGTACGACGAAAACTCTCCATTATCGTCCGATGTCGAAAAATTGGGGGTCACGATTTCGGTTATTTTTGGCCAGCGACGTTTCAGTGCAAGTGTCTGCGCTCATAACTCGAAGGCAAATTCAAATTTTGCCAAAATCGGGTGAAAACGGTTGCCATGGCAACGGAAAAAAGAAAATCACATAATTGGCTATAACTCAGGTTCTAATCAATATTAAATTTTCAACCTATTTTTGTATTTTTCTTTGGCCAATTCCCAATCGTATGGCGTAAAACCGATGGTCTTAAGACCAAAGCTCTCAATTATCGCCTAATTTTAGTGACTAAATCTGAAGGGCGAGGGTCTGCAATCTCTGATTGTCTCGTTGTGAATGCTTCCCATCGTCTCACATGCCAGTCAGTCTATAATGTGTTGTAATGTCTGTCCGTAACCATTGGACGCGCAAATCAAGATGTATACTCTGCTATATAGCATTAATGCCTATAGGTCTAGACACGTATATGTAATGGATGCAATGAATCTTAAGAAAATTTTTTTTCATCCGAAATTTTGTTTTAACCAATTATTCAAATACCACAGCTTTAATAGCGCTTTCCCACACAGTCAATGGAAATAGCATCCGAGGATTGATGTTGCAACAACGAGGATTGTCGTTGCATCCGTTTATGCCGTATTTTTCTCAGCCAGAGAGAAATAAATCGACATTTCTCCCAGTAACTGATATCTCATGTAACACATGACAATTGCAAATCATACTTGATTGTCTATAAGTTGTAACTATTCAGAGTTCATGACTGATACACATCGATGCAAGTGCACCAATGGGATGAACGCAGGGCGTGCCGACAAAACGCGGTAATTTTAACATACTATAGCCATACGATTGGAACAAACTGTTCCCTGATGTGACCAAACATTCACACATCCATTCCGCATACATTACCAACAATATACAACCATTACTATAATCTTTTTAGCTGTTGTCTTCGGCTTTTGTTTTATAAAAAAAACTCCCGAGGTTCATCTGAATCGAATCCGAGGATTGTCGCTCACTCCGAGGATTATCGCTCAGGTTCCTCAGCGTGAATATGTGCAACATCTTTATCAAAAACACGCAAAAAATAGCATGCACTACAAAACATGAAAATATAGCTAGACAAGTTTATTACGATGGAAATTATCATCTCGAGTGGCTCGTCTCGAGTACAGATATGGTGCTCATCTCGCACTGAGTAGCATTGACAACAGCTTTCGCAGGTTGATTCATGTGTTATGACAAAATTGATCTTACTTATAACTCTTGATTTTATCTCTACACCCTCGAAGTGGTATTTCGAGTGCTTCGTCTTCCTGTTCTCACTGGCGACTCCAAGTGAATAATTATTGAACCCAAATAGCAATTTCATCAAGATGTTCGTACGATTACGAATTTTTGAGTGATGAATCGAGTAATGAACTGCGTAGGAAAATTATGACCCCCTTAAGTTGTGTCATATTCTACTAGCAAAGCATTAAGAACAAGCACGTATTTCCATATTGTCAGTTCAAAATTATCATTATTGTATATATATTTTTTTTTTTTTCACTTTTCGGTTTCCGGACGATAACTCAAGAACGCCTTGACGAATCTTCGAGAAATTTTCACCAGTTATCACATATATTACATAGATGAACCCTATTGTTTTGGAGCCGGCTCCGAGATCCGGTTAGTCAGTGAGGATGAATTTTGTGTCAAATGGTTTCCGGATGATAACTCGAAAATTACTTGTGCTACCATTCTGAAACTTTACATATATGTTGATATAGTGTCTCAGAGGAGCCCTATCGATTACGGGGTCAATCCCTCGAACGACCTTTGACCCAGGGGCCAAAAACAATTTTGATGAGTCATCCTTGAGGCTCATTTTTCATTTTCGTCGATATCTCGGAAACGGTGCGTCGTAGAGCGAAACGGATGTTATTTTCGGACTCCTCGACCTAGACAAACATGTCTTAAGGGTATTATGGATGAACTTTGACCTTGACCCAAATTTTTTTCGCCGAGTCGGCCTTATCTCGGAAACGGTGCGTCGTAGAGCGAAACGGATGTTATTTTGGGACCCGTCACCCTAGACAAACATGTCTAAAGGGTATTATGGATGAACTTTGACCTTGACCCGAAATTTTTTTGCCGAGTCGGCATTTTTCGTTTTCTTCAATATCTCGGAAATTGTGCGTTGTAGAGCGAAACGGACGTCATTTTCGGGCTCGTCGACCTAGACAACCATGTCTTAAGGTTATTAGGGATGACTTTTGACCTTGACCTTGAATTTTTCTGCCGAGGCGGCATTTTTCCTTTTCGTCGATATCTCCGAAACAGTGCTTCGAAGAGCGAAACGGACGTTATTTTCGGACTCGTGACACTAGGCAAACATGTCTTAGGGGTAGCATGGATGAACTTTGACCTTGACTTGAAATTTTTTTGCTGAGTCGGCATTTTTCGTTTTCTTCGATATCTTGGAAACGGTTTGTCGTAGAGCGAAACGGACATTATTTTCGGACTCGTGACACAACTCGTGGGTCAACTTGATCCGTCGTCTTGGATTGAAATGGATGTATCTACATAATCATTTTGGTTGCAGAGTTGTCAGTAATTAAAAGTTCACCTGTGATTGTGTTGTGTATCGAAATGCCCCAAGGCCTCTAGGCTTTTACGTCTAGTTTTCGAACACGATGAGTTACATGTATATGTTTATCTATCACACAACCATGGGTGAGCTTTAGAGTTCACATTTTTGTAGTTCAAGGCAATAAGGATATAGGGACTGCTGTCAGGGCCCCTGTTTGAATCGGAGACTAATAGGATATGTTATATCGCATTCAATCGGAGGACCTTGGAATGACTTTGGATGACCTCTAAATATCAAGCAACCCTCTTGAACTTGCATTTGTATTTATTTGCATTTGTAAAATACCGACATTGGTCGGTATTTTATAATGTTTGTTGATGTTCATTTAAAATACAATGTATGTATTCCGAATGAGACTTCGTGTAGTGTCACCCTCGTGAGACAGAGAGACAACACCCAGCTAACCTTGAACATTCCAGTTTATTTCGATTTCATCATGCGTGTTCATCTTCATCATATCATGTGTGTTCATTGAATCGGTAAAAAGCTGTTGGACAGAAAATACAAGTCTTTTAATACCCTAAAAATACGACAGTTATGAATGCTTCTAATAAATGTACCAGAATAACAGTTACACATAAAACTAAAATGAATTCTTACACTATGGTGAGCCATGGGTGGGCATAAGCTAACATATGTTACAGTTTATGAACATTTGCGTGTGATTTTGTCTTTTGAAGTTTCGAGCACATGGTAAACCAACTATAAAGCGTCTACAAAACGCTATCGTAAACGTCAAATTTATACACCGTCAAAAGATCACCGCATGCAATCGTGTGCGGGCTCTAGAATCATAATGCAACCATGCAAATAACAGAAACGACACGTATGCGTGACGACACACTCCCCGTCTGATATCCTCGGATATCACAATTACATATTGATAGAGCATAATTTGACTAACTCAGTGATGGGTCTCGTATATTCATGAAGCTTCCCATCCTTGGACATGCAAACTACTACTTTGCGAACCCTTCCGTCTGCTGAAGGCAGGACTGTAACCACACGAGCCATTGGCCAATGGTTGCGATGTGTGCTGTTGTCCTTTTGTATCAGAAGAACAATGTCTCCTTCTTGAACATTGGGCTGATCCTGTTTCCACTTTTTCCTTTCCTGTAGAGTGGCAAGATATTGGCGTTTCCATTTCGTCCAGAAGCTATCTGCCAAAACCTGTACTCTTTTCCATTGAGCCCGATACAAGTCTTTCTGATCCAATTCTTCCACAAGTGAGGATACTCCTGGTTTTTGAGTGAGTAGTTTTGCTGGAGACAAAATTTTTGGTGATTCAGGGTCGTTTGAGACCGCCACAATTGGTCGGGCATTGACAATTGCGCTAACTTCTGCTACGAAAGTAGACAAGACTTCGTGTGTCAAGGTTTTCGATGCTTCCTTCATGACGGCATCCAAGATTCTTCGAGTGATTCCAATCATCCGCTCCCAGGAGCCCCCCATATGGGATGAATGAGGAGGATTGAAGATCCATTCTGCTCCTGAATCTTTTAGGTGTGTGTGGACATGCTTGTCCTGGACTGCACCTACGAAGTTTGTGCCACAGTCGGATCGGAATGTTCGCACAGGTCCCCTGATAGACACAAAACGCCTCAAGGCATTGATGAAGGACGAGGAACTCATCTCTTCGACTACTTCTAAGTGGACAGCTCTTGTCCCCATGCATGTGAAAAGAATGACCCAGCGTTTACTTTGAGCTTGACCCCCTCTGGTACGTCTGGATACAATGGAGTACGGTCCAAAAGTGTCAACTCCCACATTGGTGAAGGGAGGACAGACAAGGACTCTATCAGATGGAAGATCAGCCATCTTCTGGCACATCGGTTTTCCGCGGAGCTTCTTGCACGTGATGCATCTGTGAATGACTGTAGCTATAAGACGTTTGCTACCAGTGACCCAATAGCCCGCTGCTCTCAAGGCTCCTTCCGTTAGATGACGTCCTTGATGTTTCACCTTTTCATGATAGTGTCGGACTAATAACAGTGCCAGGTGGTGTCGTCCAGGAATGATGACCGGACATTTCTCCTCATCAGTCAATTCGGAATTCTTTAGACGGCCTCCTACGCAGAGCAATCCTCTGTCATCTATAACTGGATCAAGGCTGGAGATATTACTGTTTGGATGTGGTTGACCCTTGTTGATGGCATCCAGTTCTAATGCGTATGATTCCTGTTGAACTTGCTTGATGATGAATGTTTTTGCTTCTTGCAAATTGTCAACTGTTGTTGCCTCAGCACACAAATGCCAACCTCGGCAGGTAGATTTCAGCTGCGCTGAAGAAGTGAAGCTTTTAGCGACATGTTTCAGGGAAGCAATGCTGTTTGCCAGACTGGTCCATTTGGAAAACCGCTGGAACCTAGCTGAACCAATCTGCGTTTTGTCACTAGTGCTTGTTTTCAAGGTCTTGATTTGTGGTCTAACATCGCTGTTTTCTATCAATGGAAAAGCTTCCGGTTGTTGTTCATGGCTTTGAACCGCCCTCAGGAACGACGGCCCTTGTAACCACATGGAGTTCTTGAGTTCTGATGCCGGGATAGCTCTTGTTCCTTGATCAGCCGGATTCTTGCTTGTTGGCACATAACGCCACTGTTCAGGTGTAGAGGATCTCCGTATACGTTCTACTCGGTTGCTGACGTAGATGTAGAATCTGCGAGTCTGGTTATTGATGTATCCCAGTACAACTTTGCTATCGGAATAGTAGTAGACTGCATCAAGCGGGACATCAAGATTATCACAAACAAATTCACCAATCTCCACTGCAAGTACTGCTGCACAGAGTTCAAGTCGAGGAATCGTATGTCCTTGGGTTGGGGCAACCTTTGCTTTTCCCATCACAAACCCTATAGTCGGTGAGATGTTCTCGTTCTGGACCTTCAGATAACAGACGGCAGCGATGGCTTTTTCTGAAGCATCTGCAAAGATGTGGAGTTCCTTCCTTGATACTGTTTGAAGTGAAGAATTCAGGTATGACCTAGATACCTGGACGGCTTGCAGGTCTTTCAATGACTGGCTCCATTTTGTCCAACCGTCTGTGAACTTGTCTGCTATTGGGGTATCCCACTCCGATGATTCAGATGTGATTTCTCTCATCAGAATCTTCCCCTCAATCGTCACTGGTGCTGCAAAGCCAAATGGGTCGAATATGCTGTTGATACAAGACAGAATACCTCGTCTGGTAAATGTCTTGTTGCTGGTGTTGACTTGGAATGTGAAAGTGTCCTTCTGTAAGTCCCAAGCAATTCCCAGACTTCGTTGAGTGGGAAGGTCTGTTTCAAAGTTCAGGTCTTTCAGGTCTTGGGCCAGATCTTCTTGGGAGAAGGCTTTCATGACTTCAGAGCTGTTTGACACAATTTTGTGTAGTCGAATGTGTCCTTTGGCCATCAGGGCTTCCTTGGTCCTCTTGAGCAGGTCGACTGCACTACTTACACTTGGAAATGATGCAAGTCCATCATCAACGTAGAACTCTTTTTCTACAAAGGTTTTGATGTCTTCGCCAAATGTCTCACTGGCAGCGCTTGCAGCTTGGCGAAGGCCATACGTGGCTACTGCAGGAGAGGGTGTATTGCCGAATACATGTGTACACATCATGTACTCAACCAGTGGTTTGTCTGGGTCATTGTCCTTGTACCATAGAAACCTCAGGTATGTCCTATGCCTCTTCTCAACACGGAAACAGTAGAACATTTGTTGGATGTCTGCCATGATGGCGATGGCCTCTCGTCTGAACCGCAAGAGCACACCAAGTAGGTTGTTCGTCAAGTTGGGCCCTTTGAGTAGGACACTGTTTAGCGAAACTCCTTCGCATTGTGCGGATGAGTCAAACACTGCTCGTACTTTGTCAGGTTTCTTAGGGTGATATACACCGAATATTGGAAGGTACCAACATTCTTCGCCCTGTTGACGTGGGGGCGCAATTTCTGCATGACCTCTGTCGAAGATGTCTTTCATGAAAGTAACAAAGTGTTGTCTCTTGATTGGATTTTTCAAAGTTCTGTTGAGGGCGTTGGCTCGCATAACTGCCTGTTGCTTGTTGTCTGGCAGCCTTGGTTTCGGAGACTTGAATGGGAGGGGTGCTTCCCAGTATCCATCTTCGTTCAGGTTCATGTGATTTTCCATATGGAGAAATTGCCTATCTTCCACTGCCAGGCCCAACTTTTCATCTTGTTTTGTTCTTTGGAAAACATTTTGGGTCAGGGCATCGCTGTCTCCAGAGAATGCTTTGTTTACTGACACTGAAAATCTGTTCGTACAGGGTTCCATCAATGAGGGCCTCCCATTTGGTAGTAGGCTGGTTTTGTTGACGTTGAGCTTGTTGACTTGGTGGCAGCTGCCAAGACACGTCTCTCCGACTATCACCCATCCCAGAGGCAGTTTGTGGGCATATGGCGCACTGCGTGGGCCTATTATTTGGCCCTGCACATGGTGTGCTTCTGTTACATCTCTCCCTATCAAGATGAGGATCTCCGCTTCGCTGTCTATGGGAGGGATGAGACCTTGCAAAGGTTTGAGATGAGAGTGCTGATCAACCACTTCTGGTGTTGCTATTTCCTCTCTAAAGTTAGGTATCTCGTTGCATTCAAGCAGAGTTCTCACATCAAGCGATGTTTGACCATTCATCGATTCTATGACTATTTCTTCAGCTACTCTGCCTTTTGTCACTATTTGACCATTGCAAGTGGATATGGTGTAATCAGTCTGATGACATATTGGGTTGAGTTTCTCAAACAGTTCTGTTTTCGCCAGTGAGGCGTTACTTTGATCATCGATTATAGCGTAAGCTTTCAACCTTTGGTCTGGTTTGTGTTTGGAGTACACATTGACGAGCAATGTTTTTGAACACGACTTGCCGTATGGTGTTGTTTTGCAGATTTGTGTACACTTTGAGTTCACTTGCTCCCCGCCGTCAGCTGACGGCGATTTCTTGTTTCGTTTCATTTTATACAGTTCATCTGATGCAAGATGCACTGCTGTGACATGTTTGTTGCTGTTACATTCAGTACAGTGAATGTTTGATTTGCAATCAGTTGCTCTGTGATCAGTTGAATCACAACATCGAAAACACAGTCCACTTTCCCGAAGTATCTGTTGTCGCTCTTCTATGGGCTTCTTCCGGAATGCCATGCATTCAATGATGCGATGATTGGTGTTGTGAATTGGACACCGGTCCTTGTGGGCATTCTGTTGGCGCTTGTCTATTTGGGCTGTTTGTTTGTGCTGAGTGTTGATCTCAGTCTTTTTGGTTGCCATGTTTCTGTTGTGGGATCGGCCTGTTGTACTGTTAGACTGGTTCTTGTTCATGTACTGCTGTTCAAACATGAAACTTGGATCATTTCTCGCCTTGCTGATTTCTCGTAGAAACTCAGCAAATATCGTGAATGGTGGGAACGTTACTTTGTGAGTACGTTTGTAGTTCAAGGCGTGGCTGATCCACTTTTCTTGGATATTGTGTGGCAGCTTTTCTACGATTGAGTTCACACCTGATGATGAGTCGTAGTATGCAAGAATTGATTTGTACTGATCATCAAACTTAGCTGCCTCCAGTTCGGAAACAATGTCTGCAAGCTCATATAGACGTGACGTTTCTTTCTTCGTTAGTTTTGGAATCCGGTCCAATTTTGCTTTGAGGGCTGCTTCGATCAACTCTGGGCTTCCATACCGATCATTTAGACGCTCCCATACTTGCTGAAGAGCCTCACTGGCATTTCTATTCGCCAATCTGAGTCTTTTGACCTGCCCTGAAGACTCTGGCCCGAGCCATCTTGTGAGGAGGTCGAGCTGTTCAACTACAGATAGGTTGAGGTCTCTCGCCACATCCAGGAAACTGAATTTCCACAGAGAGAAGTGTTCGGGTTGATCATCAAATTTTGTCAATCGTGACAATGCTAATTCCTTTTTTATCCAGAAGTTTTGGATGTTGTTGTTTGGATCTGATCCAACCGGTGGATGCGGAGTGAGCTGAGGAGTGGCGTATGTATTTCCTGTCCCTGGAAACGCCATGACTGGTGTTTGGCTTGGCATTGGCTGAGGTTGCTCTCCCCAGGCCTGCCGGGTTTGTTGAGGTCGTGTTTCCCACACCTGCTGAATTTGTTGAGGTGGTGGTTCCCACACGTGCTGAATTTGTTGAGGAGGTGGTTCCCACACCTGCTGAGGCTGTGGTTTCCATGTCTGTTGAATCGGTTGAGGCTGTGCCTCCCACACCTGCTGAACATGCTGAGGTGTAGGGGTGAATACTTGTACTACTGGTGAGTGACTGACAGTTTCTGTTAGGTCTTGCTGTTCTCTGTTTGTATGGGAACTGTGGCCCTTCTGAGGCTCCGAAGGTGTTCCATTGTACGATCTTGTACTCTGTTCATCAGTAGCTGCCTGTTCTTGAAACCTTACATTGTTCGGTTGGTGTATCTCAACATATTTTCTGGTGCGCTCTTGAGATTCCTCCTCCGGTAAGCTCAAATGAGGCTGCTCCTCGGAGAAAGACTCCAACACTTCTATCTCGGCCTGTATCGCTGCAGATTCTTTTTCTTGTTGCAGGGCAGACAAATCTGTTCTAAGATCGAGTAATGCTTGAGCGGCTTCCGACTGGATCTGTGCTTCACGACGTCGCAGCTCCACCTCCTGTCTCGAGAACTGGGACTGTACCTTGAGACGCTCAGCTTCGATACGCTTCTCCATGAGGCGTACACTCGCCTTGGAAGCTACTGTGTTGTATGAACTAGCTCTACCAGATTTTGCATCCGTCATTTTGTGCACATTTGACAATACAAACAATGTAAATATGATGCAATTGATTTTGAACCACATTAGAGTGTGAACCCTGGATACCTATTCACATCACTATAAACATGCATTGGACACGAGCAGTGATATCCGGTACAGGTTAGCGTAATGATTTTGTGACGCAGCACAAACAATTGTTATTCACAATTACCGGTATTTCACTATCAGTTTGTGACCTGTGATTTTCAATTCAAAGTTCAACCTTGTCAGTCACCAGCACATGAAACATTAATTCAACAACCAGGCATACATATCAAATTACACAATTGATATTCTTCTGTTTCTGTCTTGTCTGCGGGTGGCTCTCCGTGATGTTCCCGTAACTTTACCTCCGCAGCCTGTGGATTGACAACAGTTCAGGGTTCCAGTTCTGATACATGTAGTACACAAATATCAATTCATAGTTCAATCAGTTCACAGTTCATCAGTTATAACAGATCACACTGTTTTATGGATTCAGTTCAATGACAGAGAAACATGTAGATCAAGAGCTTCGACGATGGGTGATTATGAATAACAGACAGTTCATAACTTCTGTTGAAAACAGCGTGACATCAGGTAAACACAGTTCATATTCAGTGGTAGCACAATAAACACAGTTCTTGCTCCTAAAAGTGCAGCGGCACAATGTCAATGAGTTTGGGAGGTATGGTGGCACCAGCGGACGCAGTGGGCCTTGTTGTGGTTCCTAGCAGCCACGACATCTCCAGGTGGACGAGTAGCTGTGTCAAGATGATATCTACAGGTGTACTGGTACATCGCCGGTCGGGTCGCCTGGTGTGTCAACATCGCAGGTCGATGGGGGTAAGCGTAACGACATCACAGAGTGGACGAGTCTGGACACAGGGCTCGAATCGTCACCAGGGATAACAGGTACTGGTAGTGGTACATGACTGGGTCGTAGCTGACACACTCTCAGATACAGGTGTCGACAAGTAAACTGGTGTTATGGCAATCTTCTCATAGTCTTTTTACTGTAGTGTCACCCTCGTGAGACAGAGAGACAACACCCAGCTAACCTTGAACATTCCAGTTTATTTCGATTTCATCATGCGTGTTCATCTTCATCATATCATGTGTGTTCATTGAATCGGTAAAAAGCTGTTGGACAGAAAATACAAGTCTTTTAATACCCTAAAAATACGACAGTTATGAATGCTTCTAATAAATGTACCAGAATAACAGTTACACATAAAACTAAAATGAATTCTTACACTATGGTGAGCCATGGATGGGCATAAGCTAACATATGTTACAGTTTATGAACATTTGCGTGTGATTTTGTCTTTTGAAGTTTCGAGCACATGGTAAACCAACTATAAAGCGTCTACAAAACGCTATCGTAAACGTCAAATTTATACACCGTCAAAAGATCACCGCATGCAATCGTGTGCGGGCTCTAGAATCATAATGCAACCATGCAAATAACAGAAACGACACGTATGCGTGACGACACACTTCGATAAACAATACTACGCATAAATTGTTTGGAATCGTTGAACATATTCGAACAACAATCACAATGATGTTCTTACACCGTTATATAGGCCTACCTATCTAATACGTTCAAAACTGGCCCATTCAATTACATAAAGACGTTTGTGAATATATAAACAGCAGTCCGTAATAAGCACTCCCAGACTGCAGTCCCAGCAGTCCCCTGACAGCAGTCTCTAATAATTGTAAAGAGCTTTGAGAATGTTGGAAAACGTTCAAAAGCGCTATATAAAAACCTACAATTATTATTATTATTAAACTTAAAAAAAAGATACAGCACATCAAGTTCAAATTGCTCCAAGTGCATTTCGATAAATTGAGCAGTTCAGCTCATCAACGTGTAAAATGCATGTATGGTGTCACATGGCGCATATTTTTTTTGCAATTAATTGGTTTGATGTGCATGATATGGCGCCCCGTTCGTGCCACCAAAAAGGGAAGTAATTTTTTATTTATCTCATACGTTAGAAATAAAAAGTCATACGTAGGAGATACTAACACATACGTATCAGATAACAAGTCATATGTAGGAGATACTAACACATACGTATGAGATAACAAGTCATAGGTAGGAGATACTAACACATACGTATGAAATACTAAGTCATACGTATGAGATACTAACTTATTTCATACGTATGAGATACTATCTCATACGTGTAACATATTATCTCATACGTATGACTTAGTATCTCATACGTATGAGATAGTAACTCATACATATGACTTATTATCTCATACGTATGACTTAGTATCTCATACGTATGACTTAGTATCTCATACGTATGAGTTAGAAAGAAAATAAATTCTCTTTTTTTGTGGCACGAACGGGGCGCCATAGTATGATATATTATAAAAATCCAACAAAAAATCCATATAGATGTATGCTCTTCACAATGTTCACCCCTGGTTTGTTGCCAAGCAATATCATCGTCATTGATGACCCTAGGGGCCATGGATGATGCCGCATAATGTATATTTACCCCTACAAAGAAAAAACAAAATCTAAGCTTAGGATAGATTGACATTCACATACATTTTAATATGCCACAGACAAAACTTTGGTCCGATAACTAATTGGTACATTTTTATCAATTCCGATAACCAATTGGTACAATATTTCGAGAGGGAGGTACTTTTTAGTTTTTTTATTTTCGCAATTGTTTCAAAATGGCGGCCATTTTTGACGAAGAACGGCCAATTTTGGACTTATGCGGTCGTTTTCTCAAAAACTATCTGATCAGATTTGAGATTTTTTTTCAAAAGATTCCCTTCTTTTACCTCTGTGACATTTTCATTTTTTCGACGGGTCCCAAATGGCACTTTCCTGTTTCCCATGTTAAATTCTCCTATGCTTTATAACGGGAAAACTTAATATTGAGATTAGAGAATAGGAATCGTGGACTTATAGGAAACGATATATGCCGAATATTCTCTTTTTGACCTTAAACTTGATCTTTGACCTAATTTTCAAGGTCACAGCACTAAATGGCTATATCTCGCTTATTATCGACTTTACAGCTTACGAATCAATTGTGGACCTATAGGAAATGATACATGCTGAATATTGTCATGACCTTGAATTTTACCTTTGACCCCATTTTCAAGGTCAAGGTTATTATCGACTTCACTGCTCAGGAATCCATAGTGAACGTATAGCAAATGATATATGTTTAAATATTCTAATGACCTTGAATTTGACCGCATTTTCAAGATCAAAGAACAAAATGGGTAATATCTCGCTCGTTATCGACTTTGCAGCGTAGGAATCCATAGTGAACATATAGGGAATGATAAATGCTGAATATTGTCATGACCTTGAATTTAACTTTTGACCTCATTTTCCAGATCAGATCACGAAATTGCTCACTTATTATCGACTTTACAGCTTAGGAATCAATTGTGGACATGCTAGAAATGATATGGGCTGAATGTTCTTGTGACCTTGAATTGACCAATGACCTTATTTTCAAGGTCATGGAACAAAAGGCTTATATCTAAAATATTCATTGTCCGATAACCTTTCTTAGCCCTTCTTATCCATTTTGGGCTGTTTTTCGGCAAGAGAAACTTCACCCTTTGAAAAAATGGACTTGAAATTGCCACTTTTTCCTTTCCTGATCGGAGCTGAGCTGCTATACTCCTAGAAAGCTTGGAGATAGGTCTCAGATATTGGCACGTTCAAATAGGAAGTCATATATGGCAATTTGTGTGGTGACCTTGAATTTGACCTTCAATAACCTTGGAAAGTCAAAACAGCCATTTTGGTTTTAAAAATGCTCAAATTTGCTTCTACAGACGAAAAGCGTGTAGATAGAGCTTATCTTTGCATTATGAGCATATAGGAATTCGTATATGGAACATCTACTGATGACTTTGAGCTTGACCTCAGATGACCATGAGTGCTCAATTTCTTACGTGGAATGTGTAAATTAGTCGCTAGAGGTTATATAAGATTGTATTAAGATATCATCGTTCTTAAGCTTATAAGATTTTATTATAAGCTTATAAAGAGTCGGATATATATGAAAGATTTTGGTGACCTTGAACTTGACCTTAGACGACCTTGAAGGCTAGATCACAAAGTCTAGTCTGACCTGAAATATGTAAATTGTCCTCTGCAGAAAAAAATACTTGTTAATAGAGCTCATATGTTTGTATTTTGAACATACAGATAGTCATATGCAACACACCTAATGATATTGGTTGTTGAATCTCAAGGTCATATGTAGCATGCAATGCTTAAAACCAAAATTGTCCAGTAACCTATCTTAGCCCTTGGGCTATTTATTTTTAAATGGCGGCCATTTTTTGCAAAAACGATTCAAAATTTGTTCAGTTTCTAATTTTACATAGGCGTGTTATTTTGGGCCATATGTAAGATGTAAAATCACTCGAAAACCCCGAAACTTAGACCCAAAATTGCACTTTTTGACACTTTGCTCGAAATCTATTCAGTAACTTTCTCTCTAATTTCACTGGTGGATAGCATTCAGGACTGTTTAGTTTGCGTAGAAAGAAATATGGCCTTGATTCGTTCAAAAGGCCCTAATGTAGGCCCAAAAAGCCAAAAATGTCAAAAATTTTACTTTTTGGCACTTTGCTTGAAACCTATTCAGTAATTTTCTCTCTAATTTCACATATCCATGACATTATGTTCTGTTGTTGTTTTTTCGTGTGTATCGACATGAAATACCTCAAATCGGTCGAAAGACCCAAAATATAGGCCCAATTGGTCCAAACCTGCCTGAAGTGCACGAATTGGGCCGCTATAGACAAAAAGCTTGTAGATACAGCTTGGACATGTAATATGTACATATAGGAAGTCATATGGTGGATAATTATCACCTTGAATTTGACCTCACGTGACCTCGAATGGTAAATCTCAAGGTCACGTCAAAACTGAAATTTGTATTTTGACGTCTACAAACTAGACGCTTGTAGGTAGATCTTAAGTTTGTATTAAGAACGTATAATTCGTATTACGTGTCTTTTGGTAGTCTTGAAGTGTACCTGAGATAACTTTGAATGGTAAATCTGAACATGAGTGGAAAATCTGAACATGAGGGGAAATGTGAACATTGAACACTGCATACAACGGGTGTAGATAGAGCTCAGGTTTGTATTATGAAACTTATAGGAAGTCAAAAATTAGATCTTTTAGTAGTCTTGAAGTTGATCTCAGATGGCCTTGAGTGATAAATCCGAAAGTGCCATCTGACCTGAAATGTGTAATTTTGGACTCTGTATACAAAATCAGTTAGAGCTAGGTTTGAATTGTGGTTATATAGGAAATCATGTACATGTATGATGGGTTTTCTGGCGAGCTTGAAGTTGGTCTCAGATGATCATAGTGGATCTTGACTGATGGATCGCATTAAGCTTATATCTCACATGTGACCAAAGTTGTCCAATAACCTATTTTAGGCCTTGGATCTAATAATTCTTATTTAGGAATTTTTTTTTTTCTGAAGAATTTTTTACTCACTTTAAAACTGGGAAATAACTATATAAAACACGGAACTAAATATAAAAATCGGCAAAAATGTTTGATATCAACTTTTTTCAACATGGACCCTGGTTTTCTCCATTCTTTTCTATGTGGACCTGTTATTGTGAGTATGTGTGTCTGTATAGTTCTGGTTTTGACTCTGGTTCTAACTTCTTAGTTAATATTTATATATTTCCTGGAATAACTAATTCATTTCTAAGTTTGAATAATCAATTCCGTGTTTCAATATTTAAGGAAAAATTAAGGTTTTAATATTTAATCGAAAACGTTATTTCCTGTTGAATTTGAATGTCCCTGATTTAGATTCTCTAAATGAGAGAAGTATGTAACAAAATTTCCATTGACAGAAATCGGTAATTAGAAAGTGGTCAGTCGTTTTTCGTCTCTGGAATTCCACACAAATGGCACGATGATGACGTTGTACCATCTTGCCCACAGTACCATCTGGCACTCACTTCCCCTAATTTTTATTGAAATCATGATGTATCCATCCTAAGCATCATAAGAGTTTTATCATAACGGTAACATGAAGTCTCTGCTAAAACGCAGTGATGGCAACCCTAGTGAGTAAATCTAAAATTACAATCATAACGTTTTACAAGAATCTCCCTAAACGGAAGTAAATAAACTTTTGACGCATGCGTACAAAGAGTTCTCCACGTCGCCATTGAAAAAGATGTTTTGATTAGAAAATTTCTAAATAAAACTGTGCTCAGACACGAACCTATTGTGCTCCGTGCACCAAAGTGTACGATAGTCGGTAAGAAATCTTTTCCATCACATTGATTGGATCTGTCCCAGTGATAGGCACGTGATTTGTTTTGTAGACTGGGTGGTGTTGGGCTGTGTCAATCAACTTATCAACAGTTGGGAAGAATCCCATTTGGTGGCATATATGCACAAATGGGATACATGTAAGATCCACATTACAGTAATTAAATCAGTTCAAAATGTTCGTTAATTATTATCAGAAAATGTAATCTGGATGGGCCATCTGCCCTTGCATGTCATGTACACATGAAGCTAGGTGTTTCATTAAGTGACTCCAACCCCTGCTGTTCCGGATACTGATTGAAATGCCAAGTCCCACCAGGGGACTGTAGTCACAGCTAGTCTGTATTTATTCAATGTACATGTACAGGGGAGGAGTCAGGATCCACTTAATGTGCTCTTGTCCATATATATGCCAGCAAGGCTTTCAATAAAGGCAGTTTTGGATTTGATTTCAAACTATCCACATCGTTGTTGTCTGTCTCCAAACACAGAACCCAGGCCGGCTGGCTTTGGCCAGTCCGGCCTGGACAGAAATACAGACTTGTGAAGTTTGTGAATACGGAGAAAATCACGAATTTTACATACATGCCACCAAATGGGTATACTTCCTGTATACCCAAATGGGATATCCCTGAGTCTAGGTGGCATTTTTGTGGTCATACTCATTGAGGGACTCAGGGGGCCTGGATATTCATTCATTTAATGGATATAAAGCATATGATTCATTTCCCTTTGTGATTTGTTTTAATTTCACACTGTCTGTCCAATTTATTGTTGGGACATGGGATTTCTCCTGAATAAAGAATATTTTGCTGTGTAAACCTGTTTAGATGTAGTCAGTCAAACAAAATCAAAGTATGTCTTATGTATCAGAAATTTTCTCAACCCATACATCCATGTTTATCATAAAAAGTACTGTCATTTCACACCACTGAAATAAACTGGGCTGTAAAGATGGAAAAGACATCAAACTCTGCAAAAAGTATATCAGGCCTTTCTTATCAATTATTTCGATAAAACCCCAGACCCCCTCCATTCCCAAGCATCTGGATTCAGCTACATGGGATGAAGCCCTCAGGTATATCCCGTTTGGGTATACATGAAGTATACCCATTTGGTGGCATATATCCCATTTGGGCATATATGCCACCAAATGGGATTCTTCTCAACTGATCAAGACAAGGGTCAGTCTCACTCAGTCTCAGTGATCTCAGTCAGTGACAATCACAATGCTGAATGCAATGGCTGGAGCACATGTACAATTTAGTGGGCAATCCTGTTTCTCTATGATAATCAATGACAATGATGAGTTAATCAGTGGTACAAAATGATAAATACAAAGAACATCTGGTGTGTAATGAAGAACACTTTTCTATCATAACCAATTGTCATTCCGGATCCTGAGTATGGGAAATTAGTTGGTAAATGAATTGCCCTCATTATTGTACATCCTAGCCCAATGGCTCACTTACCGTGCTTACTCACTGACTCATCTCAGGTAGTCGGGACCGCTCAGGACAGGTGTCACTCCCAGACCAATCGCTGTTTCAGAGGCTGAGCCAGTCCTTCCCACTGTCACACTCCAGTCTTGGCACCACGACTCAAGCAGTCAAGTGGAACAGCAAATCTTGGTGATTGGACGGGTATGGGATAACCTGGACCCAGGTGCCCCACTCATCGAGCGTGAGGTCGCGCTCAATGAGTGGGACACCTGGGTATACCCTGCCTTTAGTAGATTGGAATACGCTTACCAGTGCACTTGGTAGGAATATTCGGAAAGGAGTACCATACCCCTTGGTCTAAAAAAAGGGGGTAAATTTTTGCTGCACCCCTTGGCTCTGAAAAAAGAGGGTAGGTTCTGAAATTCAAGTAGAATTTTGTAATGCAATAACAAGGAATAGAGCATTGAAGATTAAGACACATGTGTGGCATCAGTACACCATGTCCATGTCACAGAACAGCTACAGCCAGGGCAAAGAAGTATTACACATGTTACAGAGTCGTCTTTTAAGTGGTTTGACAAGTTTATTCACAGAAGAAAATGTACTACTGAACAAGTGAAACAGATTTCGGAAGCTCGGCTATTTTTCTTACAATCTCACCGACAATGCTGTCTGTCATTTATAATGCATGCCAAGTTTGCCCCCAAAAGTATCATGATTGAGGCAACACCTATCGAATATAGCATACTGGATCTGTTTGATTCGCCAGGTCGCGCTGCATGTATCATGTGTATGGTCCTGTGCACAGCTTTTGATGACATAGGCACAAAGTTCATTAATATGTAAACACACGACGGATGTCACTTGAGACTTGTCAGGTTTTTAGCGGTGAAAATAAAGTTTCACGGATACTTCTCTGTTATTTTCCCGATGTGTAGCGTACGCACTCACATATAAATCTTTGCGTGAAATGACATAAATGTGCATAATTACGCTCTCTCCTACGCTATCGAGTGCACTGCTTACCAGAGTTAGGTATGGGCACAAAAAAGTATTGACACAAACAGCCGTTAGCCCATTTTACGAGGTCATATGACCATGATGACCAATAGTGCAATATACGTATCGTATTCGATCATACACGCCGACTAACGAAATGAGAGCAAATGATTGTGGGGAGACCAATTAGGTCCATGCTATCTACACCATGAGACCAGTTTTGAACCAATCACCATGATCACAGCCTATGTCTGAGATTGCCCACATTATTGTACATACTAGCCAGTGAAATCACTCCACGCACAGTTCCTGTGTTAATATCAGTCTGAGGGACGCGGGGTGTCGGAGATGGCTGTTATTCACCCTCGGGACAGAAATCGTTCGGACATCTTTTCAACGAATAATTCGAAGTCTTCCACAACTGTTCCCGCTGGGCCTCGTCTATCTACTGAGGAGACAGAAGATACATACATGTACATGTATTTGACAATGACTTTATCACTGAATATTCCCAAGTTGAAATCTTGAACCATGATTTCACGAGATCACGGCCGGGTCAGGAGTGCTTCCATTTTGTCAGCAGTAGTGACATGAGAGTTCGCTTGGTGGTTCCACAACTGGATTCGAAATGGTGACACCTCATGGCATCATGAACTCTGAGGTCAACAGTCTGGACAATATAGCAAAAGCGTATTTCTGCAGAAATACCATTTTCCGTATTCCTGCAGAAATACAAAATATTGTTTTTAATACAATATTTTGTATTTCTGCAGGACTACGAAAAATGGTAGTTCTGCAGAAATACGGTTTTGCTATATTGTCCGGACTGGTCAATACAGCTGGCAAAATGCATGTGCCCATGACCTGGCCATCAGCGTGTGAAATCATGTACACATGTACACCATACTCTTGATACTAGTACCGGTAGCCAGATTTGGAGTCAATTGGAGTCAATGAGTACTTTGCACAGGTACTTACGGCAGGGCAGGTTGGGGAAGTGTTCAGCAAGTCAAAATTCAGTACTCATTATTGCACTCCTTCAACATGTTCAAGTCAAGTTCTGAACTTTGTTTTAGGCGAGGTACAAAGTTCTGCAAACTGAACTTATTGAACTGCATCCAGGACAAAAGCCTCTCCCAAATTCAGACATAGGAATACTGGTCAGATATACCGTTTGATCTAATATACCCACAACCAATCCCACTGTTGACCAGATCTGTACCACCTACCACCATGACCCTACCGGACTAAATCTGCAAGTTTCCCCATTGATCTTTGAGTATGCCTGAGATTAAGGGGGGGGGGGGGGGGGGACAGACTTTTGTCTTCATGGTCCTGGTCTGTGAATTTAGGGATGGGCATCAATCCTGGGGGGGGGGGGGGAGTGTGGTCGTTCAGGACATTCACCTATATGCATGCAACATGTGCCAACTTCATGAACTTGGACGATCACCCAGCTGACAGCATGGTCATTCAATGTGGAGGTTTCATTCTACGATTCAACTACAGGTTGATTTTTAGTAGTCACACAGGTGGCCAGGAGATATATATTAAAAGTACAGAACCAGATTCCACCCTACCATAATAATAATTGATCGCAAAGAGATAGAACAGCTTCTCTTGTTTACAAGTGTATGACATATGTTTCTGATATATTGATTTCTTTTCCCATATATGCAGGATTTCAAGTCTCATGTTTGTTGACCTACATCTACTTAATAATGACGAAATTAGACATGCTAATCAATAAAAGTTGTGTTAGGCAGCCGCTGTGCTGATTGGAATTTCAATAATTTGCAGCTAAAGTATGTAGAATGACTCGAGACATCGCAATGTGACAAATCAATGGTTTATGTTAGAGCATTCTAGTCTAATGTTCTGGTGTGAGTTTGTCAGATCACGTGTTTGTATTTGGCTAGCTAGAGGATGTACATGTACACCATGTATAGAAGTGAAGTAGATTGCACAAATATTCATATGGCTATTGTGTAACTTGCGTGGGTAACAACAGCATACAAGACTGACATTTTGAGGGCGTGATGGTCTCCTATAGTCATATGCATTCGCATCAGATGCTGTTCACAAATGGAGTGATTAAAACAAGCTGTTCATCTATTACAGGTGACCCAGCACGATTGACGAGTGACTCCGCCCGCGGCCGCCATGTCGTGGATCAGCGGGCTCGCGGGCAAGGCCGAGGACTTCCTCAACAAAGTTGACAAATCAGCGGCGTCCGCACTCCAGCGGGACAAGGAGGCCGAGCGCGCCCAGAAACTGTCGATGATCCCCAGTGAATCGACCATGAATTACTCGCCATACCTGTCGCAAAAATCGGCGACCACCCCTGCAACTCGCCCTGACTCGCTCGCTCCGCCCCAGAGTAATATGTCATACTCAGTGAGTGTGCCGGCCAACCTCAGCAAGTTGGATACGCCCACGAACGGACGGTCAAATCGACGGACTCCAGCTTCAACGCCGGGTGGTTCAGGGTCGGCACGCCAAAGTCCCACATTGGCGTCAAAGCGTGACAAGGACGAGGAACTGTTCGAGTTTTTGAACAGCAAGGACACGGTGGATAGCTCGGCATCGGCGGCGTCACAAAACGGGGCGCTGAAGAAAAAGTCAAAAAGTTTGCTAAACGGACATTCCAGGCAGTCGAGTAACTCTTCCACGACCTCAACGCCGACCGGGAGCAAGACTCCGGAGCCCTCCGTGCTTGGCGTCACGGCCCTCGGGACCGGCAACCACACCCCCACGGACAAGCCAGGTGAGTGTCTCCAGGATGGTTGCCTAGTGAGGATAGGAGGATCATGTGCTGTGGTACCCATATTATATTGAGAAATAAGCTACTTAAGATTGTTTTGCACCTCCTCATACATGTTGTACCATGTTTACATGGAGTTGTCCATCTCATGTTCGAGTGTGCATAGTCTACTAATATACATGTTAATGGATGCTATATACAATTACATTTTGATGCTTCATCATATCAATCAAAAATTGTTGATATATTCATTGCACAAAAACATATGCTTTCAAGTACGTAAAAAATTATTAATACCAGACTTGTTTCTGACAAACAACATAAAGTCAAACAAATATCCATGAATGAAAATAACGCTGTCACGTTAGTTTGTCATGTGCCAAATTTATGGTTATCAGTATTGATCCAAAGTAAAATCAATAATAAAATATGCAGGTATCCCTGGTATATTGATTATCATGAAATTTACAGTTATGCATGTTCTCATAAACATTTCAAGCCAACACCCAAATCAAAATCAATCATTGAACATATGGTACAACTCAACGAGTTTCCAATGAAGTTGCTAGTAGAATGCTAACACTGGTCATTCATACGGGTGTTCCCTCGCAAATACACGTTGCAAATGTTGATAGCTTCAATGTGAGCTGGATATCGGGGAATATTCAGGGATATTTGTATGCATGTTTGTTGACCATATAACTAGCATAGACGAAATATGGGTAAGATACAGATCTAAGGTCATAAAACATGTTGAAATTCTGATGTATTTAGAAGGAACATGAGGAGTTTTGCTTGGAAATCAACCGCCAGTAAGCATGCTCAGTTCCAAACATTAAAATTTAGTTAAACATGAAATAAGTTTCTAATTTCACGACTGAAAAAAAGATACCAGTCAAAGTTTCATATTGTGAAATTTGATCTGTGAATGAAACAGAAGAATTCTCAATTCTTCGTACATTAGATGGTGATGCAACATCAGGTGTCACACAATATTGATCAATTAATGTCACCCGTAAGGTCATAATCAATATTTATAATGCATAATCAATATGTATACAAGGTATTTAGCAACAACATGATCATTTGAGGTGATGGGTGTTTTGATAAATTATAAATGAAACTAGATACCCATGTATAACATTTCTTATGCATGTTATGGGTTCATCCTGATTAGTCTCAATGGACCAGTATAACAATTTTGAAAAGAAAGAAAACATTCAGTCAGAAATACATGACGAGAGATGTCTTTCTGATACAGCATTATAAAAATATAATCAAGACATATATAGGAAATGAAACAATTTCTTGTTTTCCCCGCAGTCAATGGACTACCGGAGCCTGGCACTGAGCAGACAACCAATGGTAGCACGTCAGGCGACGATCTTCATGGCAACCACACGGCGGCGGAGACGTCTAGCGGCTACATCAGCAGCCAGGAGGATGGAGCGTCCGGCTCCCCGGGACACCTCTCCTCGCTCGAGCTGGAGAACAGACTACTCAAGAACGAGGTGTCCCAGCTCAACCAGGAGATGACGGCTGTCATACAGCGCGCACGAGAGGCACAGGACGGTTAGTTTCTTTTAAAAGTTGTGGGGCATATCTCAGAACGCATAGAACTTGACTGTATTATTTCCAGGTCAATATGTTTAAGTATGAGTGATGTCTGTGTTGTGTGTAACATTGTGTAATACCTAAACTACATAGTCAAAACTATTCATGTTGATAATAATCGATAGTCAACATAGTGTAATTGTATGATATTGACAAGTTTAGTACCTTGCACAGCTGTTGCTAGTAAAACTTCAAACTGCGATTTGAGAGTTATGTGCCAACATATATGTCAGAACATGTACATGTATGCATATTCCATTGATGGCTATAAACAAAAATTATTACCGCTTTATTGTGCAATACACAGAAAACAGCGTGAATGTGACAATGAGTGTTGAAGCATTTATATGTATAGATACTACCTGAGTTTATTGATCAGAAAGAGTTTCTAGTGCTTGATAACATTCCCTTCCATACCTGCATATCAAAGGAAAACACATTTGATATATACCCCACAGAGCTGCAGCGATCACGTCGGAAGCTGGACCAGCAGACACAGCACCTCAGCCACTTGGAGCAGGTGGTCCGGGAGGTCCGTGCCCAGGAGTCCGATCTGACTGAGGCCCTCTCTGCCAAAGACTCGCAGTTTGGAGTCCTCCGGGTGCGACTGGAGGAAGCCGACAAGGAGCTACAGAGACGAGAACGAACCCTACAACAGATTGAGGACGAGAAGAACAGGTCGGTTGGTGGGTCATAGTTGTCTTCGAACTGAATATTGAATATTTGGAGCTACCGTTATGTCAAAGAATAATTGACTTCATGTAACTAGGAATATGCTCTGGCTAGCATGGTATCAAAGCTTTCTTGTGTGGGGCAATTTAATGCTGCAACGTGTGAACGGCAGTCCTCGGTGTGCCTCCAGCAAGAGGGGTGTTGAAATTTGTCGAGTGAAATATCCAGACTTTTTACATGTATATGGATATGGTACACTCAAAGATGTTCACCTATTTGTGTACCAAACTGAGCATTGTTTCTTCTACCAAATTTCAGAATATTGAATGACCACACCTCAGCAAGCGGAGTACAGAGTCAAGCGCTCGACAGTCTGAAGGAAAAACTGCACGATGCGGAGGAGTCGCTGCGCCGGGAACAAGAGTCACTTCGCAGGATACAGGTGAATTTTTCCTTGCTTTTGAGAAATACCGTAATTAAGGCATTTCGGCAGAAATGCCTTTATGGTTTTAGCAGATTTTTTTTTTTTTTTTTTTTTTTTTTTTTTTTTTTTTCTTCCGCCACTTTTGCTTTCCGGACGATATCTTTAGATTGCCTTGACGGATCCTTGTCAAATTTTCACCACAAGTCAGAAATGATATGTGGAAGAACCCTATTCTTTTTGAGCCGGATCCGAGGTCCGTGAGGATGAAATCAAGGCTAATTTTGAGACTTGGTTTCCGGACAATAACTGGAAAAATATTTATGCAATAGTTGCAGAACTCTGCATGGAGGTTCATATGCCACCAGGGAAGAACCCTATTGATTTTGGGATCGATCCGTCAAACGACCTTTGACCTAGAGGTCAAAATAATTTTTTGCTGATTCATCCTTGAGGCTTCCTGCATATCTCAGAAACCGTGCATCGTAGAGCGAAACGAACGTTATTTTCGGACTCGTCGCCCTAGACAAACATCTCTAGGGTGTACTTTTTTTTTTGATCCGGCTCCGAGGTCCGTGAGGTCCGTGAGGATGAAATCGAGGAACTTGGTTTCCGGACGATAACTCAAAAAATATTCAGGCAAAAGTTGCAGAATTTTGCACGGAGGTTTATATATCACCAGGGAAGAACCCTATTGATTTTGGGATCGATACCTCAAACGACCTTTGACCTAGAGGTCGAAATAATTTTTTGCTGAGTCATCCTTGAGGCATCCTGCATATCTCGGAAACGGTGCGTCGTAGAGCGAAACGGACGTTATTTTCAGACTCGTCGCCCTAGACAAATATGTCTAAGGGGTATTATGGATGATCTTTGACCTTGACCCAAATTTTTTTTGCCGAGTCGGCATTTTTCGTTTTCGTCGATATCTCGGGAACGGTGCGTCCTAGAGCGAAACGGACGTTATTTTCGGACTCGTCGCACTAGACAAACATGTCTAAGGGGTATTATGGATGAACTTTGACCTTGACCCGAAATTTTTTTGCCGAGTCGCCATTTTTCGTTTTCGTCGATATCTCGGAAACGGTGCGTCGTAGAGCGAAACGGACGTTATTTTCGGACTCGTCGCACTAGACAAACATGTCTAAGGGGAATTATTGATGAACTTTGACCTTGACCCGAAATTTTTTTGCCGAGTCGCCATTTTTCGTTTTCGTCGATATCTCGGAAACGGTGCGTCGTAGAGCGAAACGGACGTTATTTTCGGACTCGTCGCACTAGACAAACATGTCTAAGGGGAATTATTGATGAACTTTGACCTTGACCCGAAATTTTTTTGCCGAGTCGGCATTTTTCGTTTTCGTCGATATCTCGGAAACGGTGCGTCGTAGAGCGAAACGGACGTTATTTTCGGACTCGTCGCACTAGACAAACATGTCTAAGGGGTATTATGGATGAACTTTGACCTTGACCCGAAATTTTTTTGCCGAGGCGGCATTTTTCGTTTTCGTCGATATATCGGAAACGGTGCGTCGTAGAGCGAAACGGACGTTATTTTCGGACTCGTCGCACTAGACAAACATGTCTAAGGGGTATTATGGATGAACTTTGACCTTGACCTGAAATTTTTTTGCCGAGTCGGCATTTTTCGTTTTCGTCGATATCTCGGAAACGGTGCGTCGTAGAGCGAAACGGACGTTATATTCGGACTCGTCGCACTAGACAAACATGTCTAAGGGGTATTATGGATGAACTTTGACCTTGACCCGAAATTTTTTTCCCGAGTCGACATTTTTCGTTTTCGTCGATATCTCGGAAACGGTGCGTCGTAGAGCGAAACGGACGTTATTTTCGGACTCGTCGCACTAGACAAACATGTCTATGGGGAATTATTGATGAACTTTGACCTTGACCCGAAATTTTTTTGCCGAGTCGGCATTTTTCGTTTTCGTCGATATCTCGGAAACGGTGCGTCGTAGAGCGAAACGGACGTTATTTTCGGACTCGTCGCACTAGACAAACATGTCTATGGGGAATTATTGATGAACTTTGACCTTGACCCGAAATTTTTTTGCCGAGTCGCCATTTTTCGTTTTCGTCGATATCTCGGAAACGGTGCGTCGTAGAGCGAAACGGACGTTATTTTCGGACTCATCACCCTAGACAAACATGTCTAAGGGGTATTATGGATTAACTTTGACCTTTACCCGAAATTTTTTTGCCGAGTCGGCAGTTTTTGTTTTCGTCGATATCTCGGAAACGGTGCGTCGTGGAGCGAAACGGATGGTATTATCGGACTCGTCGCCCTAGACAAACATGTCTAGCGGGTATTATGGATGAACTTTGACCTTGACCCGAAATTTGTCGACATTTTTCATTTTCGTCGACATCTAGTATTATAAATTATTCATCACACCGAAATGCCTCCAAGGCATCTTTAGGCCTTGACGTCTAGTTCTGAGAAGAGACATTCTATTTTGACTTCATGACTATGTCTGTACTTTGTAAGTTGTGCCTCTTAGAATATAGTATTTTTTAGTCTAAAAAACTGTAACGATTTTGTTACAGTATTATGTGTTCCATGTTTCAGCAAGAAGCAATGAGTAGGCAGAGTGTTCTTGAGTCCGAAAAGGAACATTTGTCGCAAGAACTGAGTTCACTACAGAAGAAAGCAAGTGATGACAAAGGTTTGAAGCAACCATAGTTTAAATGTCATCATATTCGTAATATACATATAAATTGCTCTAATGATATGTTATAAAGATTTCACTGATAATGGTACTGTAAAACTTCATCTTTATGTTATCTTCAAAATTTGGTTTGTAACAAAAACATGACTTAACAAAAATGTGAGCAGCAAATGAAACTCTTACACGTGCCTCCCTCTATTTCAGCCAAGTGCTGTGAGATGGCGGTCCAACTTAAGACCGCCAAGGTGCAGGCAGATGCTGCGAAACAAGAACTCACTGAGTACAAAGAGAAAGCGACGCGGATTCTCCAGTCGAAGGACAAGCTGATCTCGAGTTTGAAAGAGGGTACGGGGTCGACAGGCTCGGGCGGAGATGGCGGGGTCGCCGCAGCTGAACTGGAGGACCTTCGCCAGGAGCGAGATCTACTGCGGGAGGAACTACAGCGAGCACAGATGTCCGTCGAGAACCTCCGTGGAGAGATCGGGGTCAGTTTTATATGGCTATTTTCCAGATCTCGGTGGGTACATATGTATGCCACCATGGAAGTCTGGTTCAGTTTCCAGTCAGGAAGTTTTATGAATTTCTCTGAATTCTCTATTGGATAGTCTATAGTGGTCACTGCACAAACCTCCGAAATACAAACCCATGATTCAAATGTCTGGTTCAGAAATCCATCACGAACTTTGCAGCAATAGGCTATCATGAATGAGCTTTGCAATGAGCTTTGCAAGTACATACGCATATTGAATCAAAGAAATTAACTACCATCTTCCTCTCCTGCACCCGACAGGAGTTAGAGGTACAACTACAGCAGGATTCTGACGCGGCCCAGGAACAGATCAGCTCGCTGGAGGAACAGTACACGGGCGAGCGGGAACGACGGGAAGACGCCGAACAGGAGGTCAACCGACAGAAACAGGTACAGGGGTGGTGTGTCTGAGGGGAATGGTGGAAATGTTGGCGTTAGTCTGGGTGAACATGTGAGGCCATTTTCGTGCCCGTTTCAACAATCATGCTAGTGAAACTATGGAATTAAACAGGACATCATGATTGTGGAAGTATTGGAACAATGCAAAATCACGAATTTGGAAGTATCAAAATAAAATTTCACTTGAAATTGAGTCCATGCACATTTACTTTACCGTCTAGGAAGTAGGAAATCTGTTATGTGCATGAAAAAAAAATATAATCATCCCCTGAATCTTATCACTGATATGTGTAAACGAAGGAAAATAAATTCCTAAATTCTGACCCTGTAGGAGCTACGATATGCCCATGAGGAGCTGATCAAGCAGAAGACCGGCTTTCAGCACCGGATCCAGGACCGAGAGGCCGAGATCGACCGACTCCGCAGCCAGCTGACGACCAAAAACGTCAGCACATCGAGCCAAGCCGAGCTGGAGAACCGACTGCATGCACTGACCGAGAGTCTCATTCAGAAACAAACCATGCTCGAATCACTAAGCACCGAGAAAAACTCGCTTGTCTTGCAGCTTGAACGCATGGAGGTTGGTGCCCTTTCTCAGTTGGTTTTTCTGAAGATTCATGACTCAAGTTTGGACAAGGCATGCGGGTTACTGTGTATATCCTGGCTTATTTCTGGCGCTTGGTGTTGCAGAGGCAGTATAGGGAAGCAGAGTCATCGGCGCTTCGTGCATCTTCGACCTCTGTCAATATGAATGAAGAAGATGATGGTATGAAAATGAAATGTATGCTACCTCTGCCGAATGCATGAAGTATATTTGGAATATAACATATTTTCAGCTATTGTTTGTGGTGACTTATGACCTGCTTTTCTTGCAGTGCGAAATCGCTTGCCGCTCTTCATGCGAGAATCTCCGTTAGACAGTAATGTGGCACGTCGCGTCAAGCGGGCCGCAAATTCAATCGATAGATTCAGGTCAGTGTAATCTTGGAAATTCCAATGTTCTTGAGACTGTACATCAAGCTGACTGCAGGGAGTTGGGTGATTCTTGTGTCCATACATGCATATTTATTCATACATTTTGATTGAATTTCAGCATGAAGATGGGCGTCTTTCTCCGAAGGTATCCCATGGCTCGAATATTCGTCATTCTCTATATGGTAAGGATGAAATAATTCCTCAATGAGTCATTTGTTCATACCTTTTTCTGCCACGAACATAATATGCACTTCTTACGGTTGACAACATTTTGAAATTGTTCTTTCTCATGTTGCAGGCTTTACTTCACCTGTGGGTCTTCTTGGTTTTACTAACGTACAAGCCAGAAATACATGGGACGGACTATCAACCACAACCTCCTAAGTAACCAGTCGATTCCACCAGCTGTGATTTCTCGCTCACTTGACTCTCAACGCATCAAAACAACCGTGGTGATGGAATTGCCATGGTTACTGTATCCAGGTCATCACCCATGGCAACTGACGGCAGGTCGTTCCCTTGGCAACTGAATCTAGAGCTCCTAGCAGTTCACGACATCGCAACGCACGGAAAATATGCTGAATTGTCGGCGCTTCCCGACTTGTGGATATTCATTGTTCTCATGAGTTCGCATATCACGACCTTGTGATTATATCCGGTTTTGACTTAACGCATCGCTTTAAATTCTTGTGAATTATTCTGCAAGTATATATGCTCGATGGAGACGCAGTAGAAATGGGAACTGGTGCAAAGTGTTTCACAGAAGCATGAACTGAATGCAGTGTATGTGTGCGCTCTACTTAATCAATATGTTATCGTTGGAAATGGTGTACATTATGAATGTAACCCCACCCAAATATGTTTATGATATCATCTACAAAATCAATGTTCAGTTGTTCTCCTGTCTTGTACATTCATCAGGCTGTTAGGTTGAAGTCTCATTTATCAGTGTACACTCCTATCACTGCTAGGAGTATCTCATTCAGGTTTCTAGTTTTCTGTCATGAAGATACCTCTGCATGATCAGTAAGCAAATTGAACTTTCAGTGAAGATTGAAAGTTAAGACCATTCAAAGTGGAGCTTTATAGTGCTTTTGATGAGATTTCTATTCATTTTAATATGATAACCCACCTATCTATCCTGTAATATTACTTCATTGGGTTGATGGTTCCACCAATTATGTTGTAACTTAGTTGGTGAACTGACCTTTCCTATTAAACATATACACATGATCATACATCGGTACTAACTGTTTATATCTGAGAATTCAGGAGTCTATATGGGATGATAGAGGTGCACTTTGAAATATAAACGCATGATAGAAGTCCTAAATAATATTTATAACTACTTCCTGGGCTTGCTATAGTCATGTTCAATGTGTGATGAGGAAGGCTTTGTTTAATGTCGCGCAATTACTAAGCTGCTAATCAGATTTTGAAATGCTCTGATATTTGATGAGTACCGATATGTTCATGTACTAGTGCTGGTAATTTATCAGCATGCAGAAAATATACTTCCAATTATGGTTCCACGATTCATTTTGTATTTTATCCATATATCGGTTGCGACTACTGTACGAAACTGTTTTTTCACGGTACAATTCTACTGAAGAGTTTCTCTATGTATTTCGAATAATGGTTAGGTAGCAACTGATTTCACAAATGTATAGGTGCACAAAATACTTTCATTGCCTATAACTTTTTCCAGTACAGTGCACATGTTTAAAATATTAAAGCATCATCGTCAAATCGCTGGTAATGGTCACTTTATCATATTTGCACGTTTATCAAACATATTTTGTGTTGTGCTTTGGGCTACAAAATGGTCTTGCGAGGTTTCCCCTATATTAACGTGCATCTTAGATAAGGGTAGAGATAAGTCTGTTCACGTCTAGTTAACCACTAAATAACTTCATGCATTTGTACAACTAAGATGGAATAGCTGGGCTATTTTCTGGGGTACATTATGGTGCCGTGTAGGAATATATCTAGATATCTGTAGCGTGAAATATTTCATATGTATATTTTGTTGTAATAATTTATGCTCGTTGTATGCCTATCAGTTACGGAAAAATGTTGTTTGTTGATACTTTCACGTCTGCCCATGCATAACAAACAAAACAAATTCCAGGTGTTTGGTTAGCGGACGTTACATTGCTGCAGATAAATTTGTGATAACAATAGAGTTCTCGTATGAATGCTACTCGAATGTGTGTATAATTTTGTGTGCTTGGTTGCGAATGAATCTTATATGCCAACATTGAAACTGAAAGAATGTTGCTTCTCATAGCAACCGACTGTAATATTGTACAATTGTGTACAGTAATTTTACAATAAACATTGCAATGTACAAACTTTCTTCATTCCTACGACGACCTCAAAATCTGCATTCCCGTTGCAACTTATGAATTTATTGGACGTTGATCATTTTAGTGCCTGTTCTTGTAGCTGTAAAATATATGTACAACACAAGAACACCATGATAGTTGGTATTAATTGTATCCCCCGAACAAAGTTCGGCGGATACTATGGATTTGGCTTCGTCGTCCGCGTCCGCAGAGATTTTCTTGTGAACGCGCTATAGGCCGCAATTCTCATCCGATCACCATTATTTTTTGCAGGCACATATATACTGGTAAGATCCCGACACCAATCGATTTTGGTTGCCGTGGCAACTGAATTGGTCGTTTGGGGACACATTTTGCATTGAAAACAGCCTGTTTGAGACACATGGCTTGTGAACGCGCTATAGGCCGCAATTCTCACCCGATCACCATTATTTTTCGCAGGCACATATATTATGGTAAGATCCCGACACCAATCGATTTTTTGGTTGCCGTGGCAACTGAATTGGTCGTTTGGGGACACATTTTGCATTGAAAACAGCCTGTTTGAGACACATGGCTTGTGAACGCTCTACAGATGGCAATTTTTGACGAATCTCGATAATATTTGGAAGTGTTGTTGGGAAGGGCTGTCACACGAAACCAATCGTTTTTTAGAATGATCATATAAATATTAATATGTTAACAGCCTAACTTATTACAGAATTTTGAAATATCCATTTTGACATGTACGATCATTCCAATAGCCTGTACAGTGGAAGGTAATGACACTGGTTTCTTGTTCAGAATGGAGAACTGAAGTTTTCAGTGAAAACAGGACAATATTACTGAATAAGTTAACATTAGTTTTATTAGTTAAGTCTATTATTGTCCACAATAAAAATAGTTAAGACGAGAAACGTTTATTATTAAGCTCAACAAGGTAAAGGTTTTGTCCAGTACAAATTTCATGGGTGTAACTGAATAAGTTAACATTATTTTTAATAGTTAAGTCTATTATTGACCACAATAAAAATAGTTAAGACAAGAAATATTTATTATTAACCTCAACAAGGTAAATGTTTTGTCCAGTACAAATTTCATTGGTGTAACCGAATAAGTTAACATTATTTTCACTAGTTAAGTCTATTATTGACCACAATAAAAATAGTTAAGTCTATTATTGACCACAATAAAAATAGTTAAGATGAGAAATATTTATTATTAAGCTCAACAAGGTGAAAGTATGTCCAGTACAGATTTCATGGGTGTACTGAATAAGTTAACATTATTTTTACTAGTTTAGTCTATTATTGACCACAATAAAAATAGTTAAGACAAGAAATATTTATTATTGGGCTCAACAAGGTAAAGATTCTGTCCAGTAGACATTTTATGTCTGTAACCAAATAAGTTAACATTTTGTTTGCTAGTTAAGTCTATTATTGACCTCAATAAAAATAGTTAAGATGAGAAACAATTATTATTGAGCTCAACAAGGTTAAGGTTTTGTCCGGTAGAAATTTCTGGGTGTAACCGAATAAGTTAACTTTATTTTTACATGTTAAGTCTATTATTGACCACAATGAAAATAGTTAAGACAAGAAATATTTATTATTGGGCTCAACAAGGTGAAGGCTTTGTCCAGTAGAGATTTTATGGCTGTGACCAAATAAGTCAACATTATTTTTTTGCTAGTTAAGTCTATTATTGATCACAATAGCTTTTTATGAAAACATTGATCAACTTTTACTTTGAATTTCAACTTGAGACCATGTTTGGCTCAAATTATGAGTTAAAATATAACTTATGGTGAAAAATTCGATCTGGCTCCAATTTTGTCATCTTGAAATGCAGTTTTGGTCAACTTTTACTTTGAATTTCAACTTGTTTGGCACATATTATGAGTCGAAATATAACTTATGGTGAAAAGTTCGATCTGGCTCCATCTTGAAATGCAGTTTTGGTCAATTTTAGGTTACCGGACCTTTGGTCCGATAACCTATTGGCATGGCGTTGCGTCCGTCCGTCTAGCCGTCCGTCCGGCGTTAACATTTTTATCTTTAAAGTTAACGATCGAATCTTTCTGAAATTTTGCACAAAAATGCCTAAAAATATTTTGAGAAGGAGGTATTTTTTTGTTTTTTGATTTTCGCATTTTTTTCAAAATGGCGGCCGTTTTTGTCGAAAAACGCTCAATTTTGGATTTTGACAGCCATTTTCTCAAAAACTGTCTGATCAGTTTTGAGTTTTTGGTTTCAAAAGATTCCCCTCATATACCTCTGTGATATGTATAAGTTTGGTTGCCCTAAATTCGCCGGTTTCCGTATGGCGGCCATTTTGAATTTTTGGCGGGTCGGCGAAAAAAATTTTTTTCGCCCCAAATCGCATTACTATCCATTTTGGGCCATTTCTAGGGTAAAAAAAAATTTTCACCCTTTCAAAAAAATTTTGGACTTAGAAAATTTTCGGCACTTTTTTCCTTCATAATGGGAGCTGTCCGGACTGTACTCATAGAACGCTTGAAGATAGAGCTTAGAAATTGGCACTTTCAAATGGGAAGTCATATATGGCGACTTGTGTGGTGACCTTGAATTTGATCTTGGATGACCTTGAAAGGTCAAAACAGCCATTTTTGGGTCGAAAAACGCTCATGGCACTTTCAAATGGGAAGTCATATATGGCGACTTGTGTGGTGACCTTGAATTTGACCTTGGATGACCTTGAAAGGTCAAAACAGCCATTTTTGGGTCGAAAAACGCTCAAATTTGCACCTGGTCTGTATTTTCTCAAAAAGTGTCTGATCAGTTTTGAGATTTTTGCTTAAAAAGATTCCCCTTATGTACCTTTATGATGTGTATAAGTTTTGTTGCCCTTGAATCGCCGGTCTTGTTGTGGCGGCCATTTTGAATTTTTGACGAGTCGGCGAAAAAAAAAATTTTCGCCCCAAATCACATTACTATCCATTTTGGGCTATTTCTAGGCAAAAAAATTTTTTCACCCTTTGAAAAAAATTTTGGACTTAGAAAATTTTCAGCACTTTTTCCTCTTATAATGAGAGCTGTTGGGACTGTACTCATAGAACGCTTGAAGATAGACCTTAGATATTGGCACTTTCAAATGGAAAGTCATATATGGCGACTTGTTTGGTGACCTTGAATTTGACCTTGGATGACCTTGAAAGGTCAAAACAGCCATTTTTGGGTCGAGAAATGCTCAAATTTGCACCTGGCCTGTCTTTTCTCCAAAACTGTCTGATCAGTTTTGAGATTATTGTTTCAAAATATTCCCCTTATGTACCTTTATGATGTGTATAAGTTTCGTTGCCCTTGAATCGCCGGTCTCTGTGTGGCGGCCATTTCGAATTTTTGACGGGTCGGCGAAAAAAATTTTGTTTGCCCCAAATCGCGTTTTGCACATACAGGTAAGGATTGTGTATAAGCCTGTAAAAAAAGTCATGTATAAATGGCACATTTTTTGGTGACCTTGAACTTGACCTTAAAGATCTTGAAGGGCGATTCTCAAAATCTGAAATTGGCCTCTACACACGAAATACTTGTTGATAAAACTTATATGTTTGTATTATGAACATACGAAGTCATATGCAGCATACCTCATGGTGACATTGAGATTCACAAAGATGACCTTGACTGGTAAATCTCAAAATCATATGTCACCTACAATGGACCAAAATGGTCCGGTAACCTACTTAGCCCTATGGCTAATTTTTTAGTTTGAATTTCAACTTGAAACCAAGTTTGGCACATATTATGAGTTAAAATATAACTTATGATGAAAAGTTCGATCTGGCTCCAATTTCTTCATCTTGAAATGCAGTTTTGGTAAACTTTTAGCTTGAATTTCAACTTGAAACCAAGTTTGGCACATATTATGAGTTAAAATATAACTTATGACAAAAAGTTCTATCTGGCTCCAATTTCGTCATCTTGAAATGCAGTTTTGGTCAACTTTTACATTGAATTTCAACTTAATACCAAGTTTGGCACATATTATGAGTTGAAATATAACTCATGGCGAAAAGTTTGATCTGGGTCCAATTTCGTCATCTTAAAATACAGTTTTGGTCAACTTTTAGTTTGAATTTCAACTTGAAATCAAGTTGGGCAGGTATTATGAGTTAAAATATAACTCATGACGAAAAGTTTGATCTGGCTCCAATTTTGTCATCTTGAAATGCAGTTTTGATTACCTTTTACTTTGAATTTCAACTTGAAACCATGTTTGGCACATACATATATTATGGATCGAAATATAACTTATGGTGAGAAGTTCAATCTAGCTCCAATTTTGTCATCTTGAAATGCATTTTTGGTCAAATTTTACTTTGAATTTCAACTTGGAACCAAGTTTGTAAAATATTCTGAGTTGAAATATAAATAGGTGAAAAGATTGATCTATGATTCTGTATTTTCGTTATTTTATCAAACATGTCGAATGGAAATTCATATAAAGAGATTTCAGTGGTGATTTTGAATTCGACCTTCAATAACCTCGGAAAATCAGTGCAGCAATTTTGGTGGGGAAAAGAAAACAGTTGTGACTTGAGATTTAACATTTCTCTGGTAATCTTTTTTAGCCCTTGCTCTAGTTTTTCACACTTGACAGTGATATATTTGGGGCAACAGAGATGATAGGGCTACGGGGGATACACCCAAGCGGTCGTAGGCGACCGGAAGCGTCTAGTTTATATATTTTCTATGCTTTGACTCGTACAATTACATAAGTATATACCAGTAAATACACCAAAACACAGGACATATTCATATTCACACACACACGTGAATCATGCCTAATTACATGGACATAAATGAGGTGAGCAAATGACTAAGAAAAAAAAAATATCAGGTCATTTACATGTATTGTGAGATTTTTGGCAGAAATTAGGTACAGTCATACCATTATCATGCAATCATGAACTTGCCATTACATGTACATGAAATCATCAATATTTGATTACTGGCGAAGCACTCGACTCAAACTGAATTCATTAGCATATCTTGATGCCCAGAGTATTTCATTTTAGATGACTCATCAATTTCAGTGGGAAAAAGCCATGAAAGTTTCAAACTTGATACATGTACAAGTATATCGTTGACACTATTTAAAATTTTTTTTTTGAAAAATCAATCTTCAAATGCGACAGGCCACCAAATTACAGGATTCTTCATACAATGCTCTCGTATCGGACACCACACAAGATCGGACACCGCACAAGATGGAATTTCACACGTGGAATGCTGAACAAAATGTGTAGAACTTGCAAAAGAACAGGTTTCCGCCAAGCAATACATGAACCGCACAGAATTTTTCCCACACTTTTACAGAACATCTCGCAACTAGGCAGGAAATCTGTCACATTGATTACTTATGTTCTGGTATATACATCTAATCCTAACAGTTACGTGAACAGAGAAAATCATGCGACCTATGGAATCACAACATACTCGTATCATATATATGTACACATTAGTTGCGGTCACTCCCACTGGTTATGTATAATACATAAACCTTCCACCACAAAGAAATACAGTATACTCATGACTCTGGCACGTCTCTCTTGCCGAATGAATGTAGAAAATAACACTGAGATTAACAACAATGAAAAGGTAAAACAACTGAATAAACAAACTCTCTAAACATTGACATCTTCCAACAATTCATTAGCTTATGCTCACAAAGATTACACTTCAAACCGTACAACTATTCAACTAGTCTAGTTTGATTTTGAATTTCCATTTCAACTGAGTTCCTATCACAAAATTCTTCCTATGTGTCACACCATTCATAGTCATAAAATACTGAAGACATCGAACAAACCATGGAACAAAGTGAAACGATAGCACAACATGTCTAGTTACATGAAATTATGAAGTAGATGGAAAACCGATAAAGATATTAATTTTAATGTGTATAAAACAACTGGTAGTTCTCTCCTGAATTTCACATGAATTCGATTACAGAGCGAGACAATTTGGCATTTACATATACCACACAAGAATTGAAACATTACGTAGAATTTATGATGACATCAAAGTCTACCCACACAGGATTTCGAACCAATACTTTGCTCGAGTAGTTTATTCCAGGGCAGCATAATGTATTTTTCCACATATTTTCCAATACGGAGTGCACAATAAATCAACAAATTTTCTCAACATTAACATCTCTCTGGCTGATAAACATTGCAAGCACATTGGACGAAGGGCTAATAATATATAAATCAACAACGTAACTTCCAAACAACAAGCCGAATGCTTTAGCTGCGCGGCATAAACGTGAAATTTCCTCAAACCTACAAAGTCGAAGATGTGCAAGGAGAGCCTGAAAATTCACCTCTGCCCATGCAGCAAGTGACTCACATAGATATCTACCACTGCTACTGTCAACTACATAAAAAGAGGAAACATCCCCGACAATTAAACAATGGTTAATGTCCCTTCCCAGTAGTACTGTTCACCCCCGTCCGAGAGTGCTTATCGCAAGTCATCTTCGCCCTCGATGCCCTTCTTAATTCGGAGCAGAATCGTCGTGTACCACTGGTCAAGACGCGATATACTATCGTATTCTTTCACAGCCTCTGTGTAAGAGTCCGTGCTCTGTTCCTCTATAGCCGCAAGGAGTTTCTGTCGAGTAAAAAACATGGAACTTTAATATGACATCATGGTTTATTAAATTTATTAGTTTTTTTCTCAATCATAGCCAGTTGACTCAATGACAGTGCTGCACACAAATGCAGTAATTCGATTACAAAATATCTCTAAAATGTAGTCTGTAGATATTTTCCATAATGTCAAATTATTCCGTGATTTTGTCAAACCTTACACTTACTTTGACTAGTTTGCACTCCCTCGAATCAGAGAACGCGGGGAACATTTCCTCGTATCGCGCGAGGGCCACGGACGAATCCTGCGTGTCTCGGCACATGTGACAGAGCGCCGCGCGGAAAAAGTGGTCCTTGGCACTGTACCGAAGCAGCTGGTTGTCCATTGATGACTGGGCCACCTGGGTAAAACAACGAGTGTACAATACGCATAACATGGCTCATCTATCTGTCATTGTAATGCCATCCATTGCAGTTTATCACCGGTAATCATGTATTCCTTGTGTATAGATTTGGCCCATGTTGGGGCATGTTTATGCAGGAAAAATGATCAACACATACAAATTCTTTTCATGGTGTACATGAAAATTGTAGCTGTATTAGATCGCTTTATACAGGAAGGAAACATCGACAAACCTGTTCATAAATCTGTATTGCTTTGTCGTAGTGTTCCAACTGAGCTGCATACTGCGCAACTTTCAATAGACACTTGTTGGCCGAACTGCAAAATAATCAGAATTTTGTGTTGAACAAAACAATTTTGATTGTCTTCTTTTGGGGGTTCTTTCCAGACGAAAGCAGACAAAATATTTCAATAAATGTTACACCTAACATGTATACACATTGCACACATGTTATAACTATAATTGAACACAAACCTATTGGACTCCTCTCCTTTGTAATAGTCTGCGGCCTGCTCATAATTAGTTATTGCCTAGAAATCAAAAATATTCATTTTTAATACATTCATTTATTGATCACAAATGTGTCAGTCAACACTCTCAAATCTTCGATGACTTTAAGCGAAAATAATCGAATGCTTACCTTGTCAATGTCTATAGTTTCAGTTTCATATATTTCTGCAATTGTGATGTGATGTTTGGCTGCAATGGTGAATCGACCCTGTTTCAAAAAGAACTAGACGTCAAGGCCTAAAGATGCCTTGGAGGCATTTCGGTGTGATGAATAATTTATAATACTAGATATCGACGAAAATGAAAAATGTCGACAAATTTCGGGTCAAGGTCAAAGTTCATCCATAATACCCGCTAGACATGTTTGTCTAGGGCGACGAGTCCGAAAATACCATCCGTTTCGCTCTACGACGCACCGTTTCCGAGATATCGACGAAAACAAAAACTGCCGACTCGGCAAAAAAATTTCGGGTCAAGGTCAAAGTTAATCCATAATACCCCTTAGACATGTTTGTCTAGGGCGACGAGTCCGAAAGTAACGTCCATTTCGCTCTACGACGCACCGTTTCCGAGATATCGACGAAAACGAAAAATGCCGACTCGGCAAAAAAATTTCGGGTCAAGGTCAAAGTTCATCCATAATACCCCTTAGACATGTTTGTCTAGTGTGACGAGTCCGAAAATAACGTCCGTTTCGCTCTACGACGCACCGTTTCCGAGATATCGACGAAAACGAAAAATGCCGACTCGGCAAAAAAATTTCGAGTCAAGGTCAAAGTTCATCCATAATACCCCTTAGACATGTTTGTCTAGTGCGACGAGTCCGAAAATAACGTCCGTTTCGCTCTACGACGCACCGTTTCCGAGATATCGACGAAAACGAAAAATGCCGACTCGGCAAAAAAATTTCGGGTCAAGGTCAAAGTTCATCCATAATACCCCTTAGACATGTTTGTCTAGTGCGACGAGTCCGAAAATAACGTCCGTTTCGCTCTACGACGCACCGTTTCCGAGATATGCAGGATGAATCAAGGATGACTCAGCAAAAAATTATTTCGACCTCTAGGTCAAAGGTCGTTTGAGGTATCGATCCCAAAATCAATAGGGTTCTTCCCTGGTGATATATAAACCTCCGTGCAAAATTCTGCAACTATTGCCTGAATATTTTTTGAGTTATCGTCCGGAAACCAAGTTCCTCGATTTCATCCTCACGGACCTCACGGATCTCGGAGCCGGATCAAAAAAAAAAGTACACCCTAGAGATGTTTGTCTAGGGCGACGAGTCCGAAAATAACGTCCGTTTCGCTCTACGACGCACGGTTTCCGAGATATGCAGGAAGCCTCAAGGATGAATCAGCAAAAAATTATTTTGACCTCTAGGTCAAAGGTCGTTTGACGGATCGATCCCAAAATCAATAGGGTTCTTCCCTGGTGGCATATGAACCTCCATGCAGAGTTCTGCAACTATTGCATAAATATTTTTCCAGTTATCGTCCGGAAACCAAGTCTTAAAATTAGCCTTGATTTCATCCTCACGGACCTCACGGACCTCCGATCCGGCTCAAAAAGAATAGGGTTCTTCCTCATATCATTTCTGACTTGCGGTGAAAATTTGACAAGGATCCGTCAAGGCAATCTAAAGTTATCGTCCGGAAACCAAAAGTGGCGGAAGAAGAAAAAAAAGAAAAAAAAAAAAAAAAAAATTCTGCTAAAACCATAAAGGCATTTCTGCCGAAATGCCTTAATAAATGTAGGAAATGAATATACAGTGTATGAAGTGATTATCGTACAAAAATTTGTTGGAGTTCAAAAATCTATACACATCGACAGCCACTGTACTTACCATGTCTGTGTAAATTTCTATTGCTTTCCTCAAACAATTCACTGCCTCTGTAACAAATATAATGCATCGTACAATACATATACACAATTACAGTTTTGTCATTTATTACAACAATACAGGAATATCAACAATACAAAGTTGATATAGCATGATATACACTGTAGTTCCAAATATTGCAAGAAGGGACAGACCATTGGCATCTGCTTTCTTGTAGCAGGTCCCCGCATCTACGAAGTGTGTGGCAGCTTCGTGTTTCGAATTGAGCTTCAAGTTGACTTTGGATGCCTCACAGAATGCATTGCCAGCAGCTACAAATCAGAGATATGTGACAGTGTGTATTAGTAGTCCCTATACTACATGTCAAATTTTGTGATGAAAAATGTTCAATATTACAGGTATAGAAACATAATTTGTATTCACCTGCCCATTTCTTGGCCATCTTGAAAGTATTAGCAGCCCGCACATAGAGCTCAGCTGCCTCCTCCATCTTGGAGGAACTTCCACTGTAATATCCAAGAACAAGTCAAATTTAAAGAAAACATTTAGGAAATATAAATTACTAATAGAACGAACACCACACTTAGAATACACATTCATATTTTAGAAACTTGCAAATTGGTAAAACATGAAATCAAATTAATCAATTACGCACTGTTGTACACAGGCATCTGTCTCAGGAGAGGGGACGGGGTGGGGTGAGGGTATTTACTACTATTATGTCTCATCAGTTCAGTCCTATCTTATTCAATGTAATTAGAAGAGTGCAATAAATATTCATACTGCATCGTTGTTGTTAGTGCACTGGCCAAAATTCGTGGCTATGACGTCACTCATTGTGATTTTACTTTAGGAACGTTATTGCAAACATCTCGTAGACTTGGTCCTTCCGTGGAGCACTTGTAAACTAAAGCTCCATGAAAGAACCAGTGCAAAAAAAATCACAGTAGTACACAGTAGAATGCAGTATTTGATTATACCCCCACCCCATCCTTCGACCTTCTCCTGAGACAGATGCCTGCTAGTGGCCCTAGAGTAGACGATAAACCGTCTGCGGTTAGGTTACTGCAAATTATCGGTTACAAGATCTGTAGTCGCTTACTTGATCGTAAATTTATTTTGCATTATAATTAAATATATCATCATTTATCATGTTTCTATCGACGTAGTCTGCACAATTGAGCGACTAATTAAGTACTAAAATCATCTGACAAGCGTGAGCATCGCGCCGGTGATCTATAATTACATTCACAGCAGTTTACAATCTGTTCACTGGTCAATCTGTCACTTTGTCGCGCCCTCCAGAGCTGGAGTCGAGGTTTATGGCATTGGTACGAGTAATCGGTTACCGTTCGGTTAGAGGGCAATGAGTAATCGATTACAGTTTTCTCTAATCATGGGACAACTGATGCCTGCACACTCTACCGTACACCATTGGTGAATAAAATTTGATATAGATACACGTTTGACATTAACATTCGTGTTTTTTCATTCAAGGTGTCTAATGTAATATTAGAATTACATGAAGTATAGTTCTAGATCTTTCATGTATACAGGGTTGGGTTTTTGCCAGGACATTGGCAAAAACTAGTTTAATCCGGTTAAAACCAGATTAAACCGGCAAAAACTTCTCAATTATCCCTGAACGATGAATTGTATTGGTAAGCATGTACCAATGGTTAGTACCATAAATACATAAGGAGAGGTATCTCCTTAATAATATGTATTGCCCAATGATAAAAAAATGATTCAAGCTATATATCAAATACTTTTATTCAAATTGAATTACTCATCATGGCTTGTGCACTTTGTAGAAATTATATCAAAAGGTAAATTTTAATTGTAAATTTGATAATTTCAGTCACTAATTGCACAATATGACCCATCATGTGTGTTCACAGAAATCACATTACATAAAACCACCCACACCAGCTTTTTTACTGAGACAATATCAACATCTGGAATTACACAACACCACCTGGGGTCCTGGGCAGGCTTGTCATAACACAGAATTACTTGCATGCAGCAGCTGTGATCCTGACTGCTAATAGCATCATATTGTTGAATGAACTGCATATTAGTATATGTTTGTATCAAGTAAACATAATTTATATTAGGCAAATAATTTCTCACGGTAGAGGTTTTTGCCAAAAATATGGCAAAAACCTGTTTTTGCCGGGACAGTTCAAACCGGTTTAATCCATGGCAAAAACTCCCCATGGCAAAACTCCCCCCTGCATGTATACATAGAATCTAGATCTAGATTCTATTATATTATAGGTCATTACAGGTGGTATACACCTATATTCTATATACTACACAGTTGTAGATGGGTCCCACTTAATACACGAAAAACACGTTTTTAGTGATGTTTTTGGGGACTTGTGAAATGTTTTTCGTGTACGGTTTTCCTACTTGATAAAGCCCCTAAAAACTTAGATAAATATGGAAATTGGTCCAATAGCTGAAATGATTCGTTTATACGCCCAAAAAGTAGTATTTTCATACAATACTGGCGCCGCTCAAGTGTTTTTATTGACCGGTAAACGAGTGTGTCATCGCCATCTTGAGGTGGCCAAAAACTGTGAATTTCGTTCTTGCTAGGTTGATGTTTTTAGGGTAGCGTCTGTATGAATACTAAACTGTACTCCATGATGACATGTGTATTATTATATATTGCAGGTTGCAAACGTAGTTGGAAGTGTACCTTACAAAAAGCAAAAGAGAAGATTTATATGAATCTATATTTATTTTCTTGTTTGTACAGCCCAATCACATGTTAATGTGATTAAAATCAATAGATGTGGGCCAATGCATGCCATGATCGCATTAAACTATTATTAAAAAGTATTGTGTGTTCGTTGTTTTCCTTTGTTGCGTTGTGTTTATTGCCTTTCACATTCAAATCAATATTGGGTTAAGGTTAAAAACAAGAAAAATATAAGACATTCACAAATGGTGCTGTGTTTATTTATTCTCTTCCTTCATTGCCCATTACAATCACAAATTTATTGAGATAAAACAAAAACAAATATTTATTTTAGTAAAACCAAGATCAACATTCAAATTAGAAACGAGGTTGTGTTCTTGTCTTCTTTGGTCGCGTTTCTCTTTTCCTTTTTATAACAACGACTGTTTGTCACAGTCATTCCTGTCACAAAATGTTCCGCCAATTAATTGACCGTGAAGTGCGTCCGTGAAATTAATTTGCAATTACCCTTTGAGGGAGTACTCGAAAAAAACAACACCTACTCTGTTCTACTAAACAATCAAATATCAGTTTTTCCCAGACACTAAAAACATTCCGTGTCCCCAAAAACAATTCTCCCATACACTAAAAACATTTCGTGTCCCCAAAAACATTTCTCCCAGATACTAAAAACATTTTCCTGTACACTATAAGCCTTCCGTGTCCCCAAAAACATTTCTCCCATACACTAAAAACATTCGTGTCCCCAAAAACATTTCTCCCATACACTAAAAACATTTTTCCGTATACTATAAACCTTCTCCCATACACTAAAAACATTTTGTGTCCCCAAAAACATTTCTCCCATACACTAAAAACATTTTCCCCGTATACTGTAAGCCTTCTCCCCTACACTAAAAACATTTCGTGTCCCCAAAAACATTTCTCCCAGACACTAAAAACATTTTCCCGTACACTATAAGCCTTCCGTGTCCCCAAAAACATTTCTCCCATACACTAAAAACATTCGTGTCCCCAAAAACATTTCTCCCAGACACTAAAAACATTTTCCCGTACATTATAAGCCTTCCGTGTCCCCAAAAACATTTCTCCCATACACTAAAAACATTCGTGTCCCCAAAAACATTTCTCCCATACACTAAAAACATTTTCCCGTATACTATAAGCCTTCTCCCATACACTAAAAACATTTCGTGTCCCCAAAAACATTTCTCCCATACACTAAAAACATTTTCCCCGTATACTATAAGCCTTCTCCCATACACTAAAAACATTTCGTGTCCCCAAAAACATTTCTCCCATACACTAAAAACATTTTCCCCGTATACTGTAAGCCTTCTCCCCTACACTAAAAACATTTCGTGTCCCCAAAAACATTTCTCCCAGACACTAAAAACATTTTCCCGTACACTATAAGCCTTCCGTGTCCCCAAAAACATTTCTCCCATACACTAAAAACATTTCGTGTCCCCAAAAACATTTCTCCCATACACTAAAAACATTTTCCCGTATACTATAAGCCTTCTCCCCTACACTAAAAACATTTCGTGTCCCCAAAAATATTTCTCCCAGACACTAAAAACATTTTCCCGTACACTATAAGCCTTCCGTGTCCCCAAAAACATTTCTCCCATACACTAAAAACATTTCGTGTCCCCAAAAACATTTCTCCCATACACTAAAAACATTTTCCCGTATACTATAAGCCTTCTCCCATACACTAAAAACATTTCGTGTCCCCAAAAACATTTCTCCCATACACTAAAAACATTTTCCCGTATAAGCCTTCTCCCATACACTAAAAACATTTCGTGTCCCCAAAAACATTTCTCCCAGACACTAAAAACATTTTCCCGTACACTATAAGCCTTCCGTGTCCCCAAAAACATTTCTCCCATACACTGAAAACATTCGTGTCCCCAAAAACATTTCTCCCATACACTAAAAACATTCGTGTCCCCAAAAACATTTCTCCCATACACTAAAAACATTTTCCCGTATACTATAAGCCTTCTCCCATACACTAAAAACATTTCGTGTCCCCAAAAACATTTCTCCCATACACTAAAAACATTTTCCCGTATACTATAAGCCTTCTCCCATACACTAAAAACATTTCGTGTCCCCAAAAACATTTCTCCCATACACTAAAAACATTTTCCCGTATAAGCCTTCTCCCATACACTAAAAACATTTCGTGTCCCCAAAAACATTTCTCCCAGACACTAAAAACATTTTCCCGTACACTATAAGCCTTCCGTGTCCCCAAAAACATTTCTCCCATACACTAAAAACATTCGTGTCCCCAAAAACATTTCTCCCATACACTAAAAACATTCGTGTCCCCAAAAACATTTCTCCCATACACTAAAAACATTTTCCCGTATACTATAAGCCTTCTCCCATACACTAAAAACATTTCGTGTCCCCAAAAACATTTCTCCCATACACTAAAAACATTTTCCCGTATACTATAAGCCTTCTCCCATACACTAAAAACATGCCGTGTCCCCAAAAACATTTTTCCAGACACTGAAAACATTTCATGTCCCTAAAACCAAACCTGAAACACGTATGTCTGCTTAAAAACCAGATCGATTTATTACATGTATATTACATTTTATTTTGCCGTACAGAATCCAATAATATGAAATGCTGATGATAAAAAGAGTATCTACTATCTGGATTCATATAACAATACGAATAGTGTAAATATCAAATATCTTCATCGTATGATGATGATGCCACATTTCCGTACTGTCCTCTGTTGACGTTATGATGACTTAGACCCCAAAAACATTTTCATGCTGATGGATCGGAATAACGTGTTCGTTTGTCCGATGGCGTTATGATGCATTTCTGTAACGACTAAATCGGGGACTAAATACGATTAATTCGACATAAATTGAGTGTATTACGCTGCTATACTGCACCAATTACACTGATATACCATTATTGACGCCTAAAGAATAACTGTCCATACATTAGGAGTCGAAATAAAAAAGAAAAACAGTACACGAAAAACATTTCTCATGTCCCCAAAAACATACTAAAAACATGTTTTTCGTGTATAAAGGGAGACCGGTTGTAGATAGATCTATGGGCAAACAAAAGAGAATGCAATAATCAGATGACAATCATTGACAATTCTTAGTTCATATTATTCATGTCCACATGAATACAATTGGTGACACACACTGCCAGGCTGGATCTGGCCAAATGCCAAAGCTTGTTTTGATGATGACCCCATCCAAAACACCAACAAAATTGCGTACCCGAACAAATTCGTGAAAAATCCGCTGGTAGATTTCGCCTTTTTATCGGCTTGAGCCATCAGCTCAAGCGCCTTTTGTTCATTATCTGCCATCTTCAGTATTTCTCAGAGCCTTCTGCAATTATCAATTCCTTTTTCTCCGCTGAAGTCTATAGGAAAACAGCAAAATTTCTCGTCAAATTGCGAACTGTGTGCAGTTCGTGGGAGTCCATTAATTAGATATCCAATACGCATGCGCAGTAGGTCCAGCTACGTCATCTCTCGCGAGAAGTGGCGATTTCATCATTGATCATGTGACTGATATGTTGAAGACGAGATTTCCGAATTCAGCGCGTTTTTCGAAGACGCAAAAATAACACGCGTTTGATGTTATTCATTCTATTGTGCCGGTAAATGATTATTCTAGAACCAAACAGAGACAAGCAAAGACCGTCACCGTCTTTGCTACAGTATCACAGTGCCGAAACCGACTATGGTAACGCGCATTACCATAGTCAAAAATGGCGACCGGTATTTGTGGTTCGAATTTGATCAAGCTTAACAACTTAAATGAGAGGCTATTTTGAAGCATTCAGAAGTCTGTGATATGAAGTTGATTGTGCTACACATAATTAATCAGAAGAGTCATAAAAATAGGCTTTTTCTACGAGATATCAGCGATTGAAAATCGTGGCTAACGCCCGGGTCCATGGCTACATTGACTATGGTAACGCACAGTGTCGACTATGGTAATACATTCACCACTTCACTGCAAATAATATATATAACACAAGAATTGGACAGTAATTTATACGATATTCGCATATATACTACAGGGTATATATGTCTTTTTCATGTTACAGTGCAAATTTTTCTTTAAAACTGCACATACTTGATGTAGTACCCTTCTGAAACCCATGCTAACACCGTGAGATATAGAACCACTGGGTCGCATGTAATTATAGCCAATTGCACTGATGAGAATAAGCCGGGTACATACAGACACTTGGTAATTTGATGACAACAAGATCGAGATGGAGTGAAGACAGTTTGCGGACGATGTTCCAATACATGTACATGTAAATATGAAAACACTGTCACTTTCCGACGTCACTGCAGCCCTGGGGCCTAGTGCACCAAGCCGTCGTAAAACAAGCGTCGGTTGAGTGTCGGTGGGACCTACGTCCGTCGTAGAAACGTCCGTCGTGAAATCACCGCCCGTGTGGCGTGCACCAAGAATTCGGAAATTGGTCGTTGGTCCGACGCGTCGGCGTGCCTACCGATGGATCGGTGCATACTTGTTCGAGCTTTTAATTGTCAAGATTATCAGTTATAACTGTTGAATGCATTTTATATGGATGGCTGATGTTGGAAATACACGTACAGTATAATTCTGGAAAACTATTGTGTGGACGATAAATTTTTACTGTAACCACTCTAGTAGGCACTGCAGCTGCAAACATAAACCTATTGAAGCGTAAAATAAATCTGTTGACAATGAATGTATATTTTACCCTGTGCGATTCCAATATCTCACACATGTATTGTATTTTAGCATTGGTTAACACATGATGTATATAATTGCGAAGGATCAACCATTACATGCCTTTTGGTATATAATGAGAAGTGTTATCTTCCCTTATCACAATACAATTTGTACATTGGTTTAGTGTATAAATATATTTGGAAAACAAAATATGGCTATTTACAGTAAATTCAAATCGAATGATTTAGTACATTTTCATAATTTGAGTTTTTTTCGCGTGTTCAAGCAACCATCATAATAGCGCAGTTGGTAGCATAATTATACTGATACTCTGCAATCATTAAAACTGCTCAGTATATTGATCAGAGATAAAAAAAAAATGTGCGAGACGGATAAAATGACATTCACATGTAGTGTGTAAAAAGTAGATCATGGAGTAACATAGTAGGATATTTGCAGTATAAATGTAAAGTATCAAAGGCCCAAAGAGTTTGGTCCCACAGTGAGTGCCGACATACCGGTTTTGGTATTTACCCAGACAAACAAAATCCATCACAACACATTTATTTCCCTTTTTCACACGGTTTGTTCTTGATAAGATAAAATGCCTAGATAGAAAACAAGATGAACGGTGCCACAGGAATGACCCACACACTCCTGTAACTTATGTTGTATGATTTAGCCAACATGAACTGTGATACATGTTTAGTAAACATTGTTTACACGCCAAAAACACCTGTCGGCCTACGGATTCTTTACGAATCGCTCTCAAATATCGTCAATTTACATGTGCATGTGACTCGAACGCAGTCTGACCAGTGACGGTCGCGGTGACCAGATCACATGCGACTGGCGTGCAACCGAGTCGCTGCGACTGATAGTCTGACAGCAGCTTAAATCAAACATTCATTATCTCCCGTTATTGAAATTCCTCAATATTTCTGACAAATTGATTGGGAAGTGCACAGATTTGTAAAAAGAAAAAAAAAATTGGCTTCATGCCAGACCCTGCTTTTAATCGTAAACTTGACGTTTCTCATCATGTTTATCATAGTTCTGAAATAATAACTTTTATGGAGTTGCTGACCTGTGTACAGTAATAACATCGCAAATATTTGTTTACATGGATATGCGATAAAATAACAGATGATTCGAGATTTTCAACACATACTCTACCCCTCAAATCATTGTTATGTTGACAATATAATTGTTTTTGTGTACGAAAGACCCATCGCATTACCATAGTCATTAAATTTCCTACAAATCACATTACCATAGTCTGAAATTCGCGTTACCCTAGTCAGGAGACAATTGTCCACCCTCCGTTTCCACTAATATGTCACCAAGTGACCCGTTGCACATAATCGGGATTAACCTACATGTATCGATTTCGGTATATTTCGAAGATCCCCTCGATTTATACACGTTGTATGCATATAAATTCACGAGCAAATTCGAACCACAAGTGCCTGTCGTCATTTTTGATTATGGTAATGCGCGTTACCATAGTCGGTTTCGGCACTGTGAGTATACAGTGGTAAATCTATTTAGGCAGAGGCGCATCCAGGATAGAGCGGGGAGGGGGGGGGGGGAGGAGGAGGCACAGGGGTGGTCATCAGATGAGTTGTTGTTGTGATCGTGGAGGGTTGTGGACTGTGGGGGGGGGGGGGGGACTCGCCGATGACAACCCCCCCCCCCCCCACAGTCCACAACCCTCCACGATCACAACAACAACTCATCTGATGACCACCCCTGTGGAAGGAGGGGGGAAGCGACTGCGAGCAGTGCTGAACACTGCTGATTGCTGAACACTGCTGCTGAACAGACCGTACAAGATTTAACTTCAATACTAATTAGATCTAGAGGATTCTATATCTAGGCACAATCACCATCCACTGAAAAATAGATCTACGCCGAATATCGAAAGAGAATAGGCTATATGCATATGGCATTATTTCGAGTGCGATCAGGATTTATCTCAGCACAAGTCACCGAATCCAGGCCGTGCCTTTATTACGGAAGCCCAGATAGGACATTTGCCCCGATAGTTTATCTCGCCTCGGCGAACTGCTAACTCACCTCGGCGAACTGTTATCTCGCCTCGGCGAACTGCTAACTCGCCTCGGCGAACTGCTATCTCGCCTCGGCGAACTGTTATCTCGCCTCGGCGAACTGCTAACTCGCCTCGGCGAACTGTGGCTGCCGTTTGTAAGGATTACAAAGCTGGCAACTTAGTAGTTGGCCTCGGCGAGCTGTTAATTCGCCTCGGCGAACTGTTAATTCGCCTCGGCGAACTGCTAACTCGCCTCGGCGAACTGCTAACTCCTCGCCTCGGCGAACTGTGGTTGCCATTTAGATGTGTTACACAACTGGCATTTTAGTAGTTGGCCGATGCGAGTTAGCAGTTCGCCGAGGCGAGTTAACAGTTCGCCGAGGCGAGATAACAATTGGCCGAGGCGAGATAACAGTTCGCCGAGGCGAGATAAGAGTTGGTTGATAAGAGACCAGTTAGTATATCACCGAGGCGAGTTAGTAGTTCGCCGAGGCGAGTTAGCTTACTACGGAAGCCCAGATAGGACATTTGCCCCATAAGTTAAGTTCGCCTCGGCGAACTGCTAACTCGCCTCGGCGAAATACTAACTCGCCTCGGCGAACTGCTAACTCGCCTCGGCGAAATACTAACTCGCCTCGGCGAAATACTAACTGGCCTCGGCGAAATACTAACTGGTCTCTTATCAACCAACTGTTATCTCGCCTCGGCGAACTGTTATCTCGCCTCGGCGAACTGTTATCTCGCCTCGGCGAACTGCTAACTCGCCTCGGCGAACTGTTATCTCGCCTCGGCGAACTGCTAACTCGCCTCGGCGAACTGTGGCTGCCGTTTGTAAAGATTACATAACTGGCAACTTAGTAGTTGGCCTCGGCGAACTGTTAATTCGCCTTGGCGAACTGTGGTTGCCATTTAGGTGTGTTACACAACTGGCATTTTAGTAGTTGGCCGAGGCGAGTTAGCAGTTCGCCGAGGCGAGTTAACAGTTCGCCGAGGCGAGATATCAATTGGCCGAGGCGAGATAACAGTTCGCCGAGGCGAGATAACAGTTCGCCGAGGCGAGATAACAGTTCGCCGAGGCGAGAAAACAGTTGGCCGAGGCGAGATAACAGTTCGCCGAGGCGAGTTAACAGTTGGTTGATAAGAGACCAGTTAGTATTTCGCCGAGGCGAGTTAGTATTTCACCGAGGCGAGTTAGCAGTTCGCCGAGGCGAGTTAGTATTTCGCCGAAGCGAGTTAGCAGTTCGCCGAGGCGAGTTAGCAGTTCGCCGAGGCGAGTTAGTGGTTCGCCGAGGCGAACTTAACATATGGGGCAAATGTCCTATCTGGGCTTCCGTAGTTCTTTATAGTATCTCCTCGATTTCTATGCCTTTAGGCGAGTCCTGGATTCTTTGACGAGTGCTCAGTGATGAGAAAATTCATGATCGCACTCGAAAGAAGGCTGCATTTACAAGCGATTGTCACGAAATCTATTGAACGAACGATTGAGAGTTGTAACTTGCTTCACTTGTATAGTTTTACTTTGATTCTCATCTGGGTTCTGAATGGGAAGAAGAGATGGAATCATGGAAATGCCAATAATTTCGTTGAATTACACATAGCTATAAGAGTAGGCCTAGGTGCCCTGGTAATCGTTTACAAACCATGACATGAGTGGTGTACTTCATGACTGGTTTTACTCCGTCAACCTGTCAGGGAGTTTTTCCCAACGAGCATATGTGTACATGTTGCATGTAATTGACATACACTGTTCAGATACTCGATTTCAGATGAAATGGAAGACGAATCAGATGAAGATGTCGTCACTGAGTTACCAGCAACAACAGTTGGTGCCTCGAAGGGAACCAAGCCTGCTTTCGTCAGACGTGCCAGTTTGTCCCAGGGACCGACAGATCTCTCCTCATTCGTGGCCGGCGCCAGACGCAGAAGCAGTGCAGCGCCACGAGTGGGCTTCGACATCGATGAGTCCGACGCCCCTGAAGGATACAAGCGCAGATACAGTACTAGGCGGCAAACTCAATATGACGATTTCCTAAAATACTTCACTTACGATAAGCCAACGCAGCAAATTCGAGAGGAATCTGATGAAGAAACGGAGAGTGAAGAATCTGGCTCAGACGATGAAGAGACAAAACGCGAGCAGAAGAAGAGAAAGAAGACGAGGAACTTTGGAGAAGCGAACGGGATCAAGTTTGTCAGCGAGTTCCACGCACTGATGCACAGATACACAGAGTCGAAACTCTTCACAGGTTTCATCATGTTTATAATCCTGATCAACACGAGTATGCTGGTGGCACAAACCTGGCAGGTCGTCCTCGTCCGAGCCAGTAAGTACAGTGTAGACTTACTGAAATCTGCAGCGAAGCAACTGTAAACACGGTTTGTCAATTTGAATGACTATTACAGAAACAGTGAATAGATACTTTTAGTAAAAGAACTCGTCAGAATATTGTTCACAGTAACTCATTGAGTCAGTGTCAGTTGGCATAACGAAATACACATACTATCCAACAATCAATTGAACTGACAAAATTCGTTGCTTTGCTAATTCTTGTACTTATGCCTTTTTTATTTTCAGCCTGGTATTTCGCTGCCCTTGATAACATGTTCCTCGGGATATACATCATGGAAGTGGTGATTAAGCTGTATGTTTGGAGGTCAAACTTCTTCAAGGAAGGCTGGAATATCCTTGGTACATGCAGAGTGCTAATTATTCATGAGATTCATGTCTTTGTGTAGTTCATCATCATTTGATGGCCTTCTTCAATCAATCGGAAGAGATGCTGCATATAATTTGAGGCTGATTGTAAGTATTTCATGTTGAGCTTGGACTTTCCCTTTTCCAGATTTCACAATCGTCGTCTTCAATATCGTCGACTTCTCGCTGCCACTCGTTCTGCAGAATGTTGGGGGTTTCAATGGAGCAGCCATATTCAGGCTGCTGAGGGTGTTCAGGGCCGTGAAAGCCGTCAGAGCTCTCAGAGTGCTCAGAACAATCAGGTCAGAGCTCAATGTGCCGTTAAAAAAGTTATTTGCGTGGTATTTATGAGTAGTAAGCCCGCCTCTCTAGGCTGGTTTTTCCCACCTGGTTTCAGTTTCGATTGTGATTTTTTCTGCATGATAATATGATTAACGTACGATTTCCTCAGGAGAGCGTCATAACGTTAAACTCGTACTTGCCAAGGGCGTCATAACGTGAACACGATATTCACTAGGGGCACGTCATAACGCACCTCATACTCACTAGGAGTGTCATAACGTTAACTTCGTATGGAACCCACACCATCATAAAGTTATATTCTTGAACATTAGAGCCCATAAAGTACAGAATGGTACTCCCAGGGTGAAGCCCTACGCTAGGCGTCTCCGCGCATTACAGATAGTCAATAGGGATTTATGGTCATGGGATACACGGCTTCAGTTCTCGTTGGATGCCTGGAGGAAATATCAATGCAAGGAGAGTCACTCTGTCGTTGTAACAGCAAACAAGACACTGAAGGTATTGCACAAATTGGTCGTACCCACAGAGTATACTGTGGAACAGGCCTAGATGCTGCTTAAGCAAGGGAAAACATTTTGAACTAAAATACAATACAACAGATGTGCTCTGTAAGTTGTTGACAGAACCACTACTGGTACTGCGGCAAGAACCTCTACTACATCAAGGACTCGACTCAAAAGATAAACTTTCATTAAATGACTCTGTCCAGCAACTCTGTCGCCAAGCAGCAAATCATGATAATGACCAGCAAATGTTTCCTGCCCACTCGCAAAAGTTTCTGTAGAAATTCGAGAAGGTGACGTCGAGGCCTTACAGATATTAATTCGCCACTGGATCAACCCCTTTCTTCTATACACTTGTACCTCCTTGAAACATCACTCAAACGAATAATATACAACCCGTGGATTGGCAGTAGGACAAGATGCCCAAGCAAAATGTTTCAGCTGTGGAGTGCTGCTTTCCAAATGACTACGAGCTACATATGCACATGCCAAGCAGTGTTCCCGAAAAACTTTCACACCTTGCCTGACAAAATGTCAGACAGAAATATCATTCTTGTCTGACATGTTTTCATCATGTCTGACATTTTTTTTTTACCGATAGATAATGCAAGTAACACCAGAATACCTAGAGTAGGTGTCATAGACGCACATTTATCACTTGAAATAAATGTGTGGAGTTTTGAAATTGAAAAGGTGAAAAATTGTAGCGTGCTTTGCCATGAAACAAACAATGAATAGACATCATGGTGAAAACCACACAAACTTTATTCAAAATCATAGCCATAGTATTATAGTAATCACTAATCAGTCAGAGTCCAGAAGCTCGAGCCGGAACTTGTCCAGTCTTTTGTAGTTCTCTGCCGCCTCTCCATAGTCGCTGTCACTTTCTGTGGAGTAGTGATGCTCAGAATGGTCTGAGTCTGAGTCCTACCCTGGCTGGTTGACTGGGAGCCGAGATCCATCGTCAACATACGTCTGCCATCGAATCTCAGCCATCCTCGGCCGACTTTCCAGCTCTGCTGGAATTTTCGCCCTTGAGAACGCTTCGAAGTTGTGCCCAGGCTCGCCATCTTTATTCAGGTAGTTTCGTACCCGATGCACTGACAACTCGTACCCAGGTTAACCCGACTCCAAGCGTGTTGCGTTATGACAAGCCAACGGTTACAGATGGGCCGCGCATGGTGTTAAAACATACGTTATGATAAAAGAGCAAATGTCAGACCGGAACGAAAATGGTACGAATCTACGATGCCGAGATGTATTGGGAGTGAGTTGAACATAAGATATTGAGAAATTGCGAACTGGAAATATTTTTGGGGGGCAAACGTGACCGGACATTTTGTCTGACGTTCTGCTGTGTTTTGTCTGACATTTAATTTTTCTGTCGGCTATGTCCGACGGTCCGACAGTTTTTCGGGAACACTGATGCCAAGATATCCTGTCCATGACGATGATTCCCCAGAACAACCAATGAAAGTGTGTCCAAATCCTGAAGTTTGTTCAGGGCAAAATAGGTCAAAAGAAGTGCCGGAGAAGGAGGTTGCACAAGAAACTCAATTGATCAACGTCTACCAGATTCGAAGACGCTTTTAACATGGGCATTATTGTCCTATACATTACTTCCATAATACTACACGGGTAACCCTAACAGCCTACTTAAATTAGGAGAATTGGGAATTCCTCCGCTCCGCCCTTGGACTTTCCACGGTGGCTGGAACCTGAGTGGCGGCCACCACGCTTGGTCGTAGAAGCAGGGCCTCCTGGAAAGGGCTGCTTGTTCTTCTGTTTCTTCGGCTTGGAAGACGAAGCAGTCTGGGATTGCTGAAGCGGTTTCCAGGCCTTCTGCTTGATGAGGTGTTCAGAGAGGAGCTGGACATTGGCTGACTGAACACGGTCCGAGACCTGATGTTCCTCATGAGAGAGATCCAGGTCCTCTCCATGAAACAGTGAGTTCGTGGACTTGTCCTTGAGAGCCTCCTGTACGCACAGCGATCCCCGCGCTGGATAGGAAACCAATAGCCTTGGAAATCTGTTCCTGGAGGGTGGCTTGAGAAACGGGTCCTTCGGAGGCTTGGTGGGCAATGCCCTCGAGAAGGTCCCTCGCAGCGGCTAAAAGCCAGTCCTGTGAAGTCCTTATGAGAAGGCGTATACAGAGAAGAAAGCTTGGGTCTCTTGATTTTGTCTCCCTTAACTTTGATGGTGACCTGGCTGCGACATTCGAGGGCCTGCCGCATGCTTCGGCTGAGCGGAAGCTGTTGACGTGTGCTTTGACGTGAGCGGAAGCTGTTGACGTGAGGCTGACCGCAAGACACAGGTTCCACCTAGGAAGAGGTGTCCGCCGGAGGTTCCCGTGGGAACTGGGAGCCGAGCAGGGCACGGGTGAGCAGGAGCTTCTGAGAGGCTGAGGAAGACTCTTCCGAGAGGCTGAGGAAGTCGCACCACAAGGAGGTAGGACCTGAAGCACTTGCGTCAGAGTGACCCCGCGAGAAGACCCGGGGATCGGGTTGACGACCTTCGAAAGAGTGGCAAGAAGCTGCTCCGGAGGTAGCATGCCTGGAGGTTGCAGGGGCTGGGTGCGCTGAAGAGTCATAGACAAGAGTCCAGAGGGGGCCTCCTCGCACGACCGGCGAGAGGCAGGAAGCCGGGAGGAGGCGCAGAAGGTAGTCGGCACTGAAGTAAGCTGTGCTGTACTTTTGTTGACAGTTGCGAAAACATCGACTGCATCTGTGCAGTGAAACGAGCAGAAATGGACAGTTTCAGTGGCTGTAACTCCAGGGGCGTGGAGGAAGCTGGTGAAAGTGAGACAACAGACTCCGCTGAAGAGCGGCCCGACACACAAGGAACTGCTGAGTGGTGGCTCGAAAGCCCGGACTCCGCTGAAGAGTGGCCCGGGAAAGCAGTCGAGAGTAGGTGGCCCAAAGGCCCGGACGTCGCTGAAGAGCAACCCGAAGTCGTGTGTGGGTGGCCCGAAGGCCCGGACGACGTTAAAGAGCAACCCGCAGTTGCAACCCGCAGAGGGCATCTCGAGGGAGCTGTCTGTAGGCGGTGAGGCTATCCGCTGGATCGGCGGTGATGAAGGCCTGCTGCTCTGGGACATCGCCTGGAAGAGAGATTGAGAATTAGACATACGGTCATCATCTCCTCCTCCCCCCGTCCCCTTCTCCCACCCAAACATCATGCCCTGAGGCGATCAGATGTGGTGGTAGACGAGGTAAGCACTCACTGAAGGCATTCGATCCATTCGTCCAAATAGAACCCTTGAACTGGTCGGATCCCAGGACCCGATCGGGACCCGGGTCCCGAGCCCCTACAGGGGCCAGGGATTGAACCAGTTGCGTTTCTAGCTCGACTATCCCACTAACGTTGGTTCCCGGGACCCGAGGTGGGCTAGGAAGCAACGCCGTTGCATCGAGGAACATGCCTGAGCCGGTAGCTGAGCACTGAGGAAGACACATGTGCTGTCTATCGGAGCCCAATACCTGAACAAGAACCGTGTTCCTATCGGGTCCTGGGACCAGGAATAGGGCGTCTAAACTCAATTTGGATTGTAACGCTACACTGTGCCGAGCCGACTCTGAATCAAAGCAGCGGATGGTTTAGCGGCAGCGAGCTCTGGCGGACTTGAAACAGTCGGCACTGGGCGGGGAAGGACGTGCACGCAGATGGAGAAGGTCCCTCAGAGCCTCTATGCAGAAAGAATCCACACACCGCCAGCAGTACTCGTGAACTTCCCACGCCGGTAGGAACACGTGGCATCGGCCACACACCAGCGTGGGCATGGTCAGCTCAGCTCTAAAATAGAGGAAACCTGGGCGTGGACCACCGTCTGACGTGTTAAGGGACACCCCTAACAACTAAGGATCCTTTCCTGCCCATTTTCCACACAGGTGGATAAATCCAACCACGTAAATAACTATTTTAAACAGAATAGGCATAAAGTGTGGCTGTTTATTCTGAGGAGAATTAAGAATGGAAGAAGTGGGTATGGTGCTGCCCCTGGTGGCAGCAAGGGAGGGGTCATTCTTTATTCTTCCCCATATGAGAGGTTTCTCTATGGGGGAGCTTATTTCAAGTAGGCTGTCAGGGTTACCCGTGTAGTATTATGGAGGTGAGTATAGTAAATAATACTAGTTTTAACCATTAAAACGACGAATCAGAATTAAGCAATCACTCGGTCAATCAACTCATAAGCTGGTTCTGAAATGGATGCAAGGCCGGAGATCTCCAGGGCCGAAACGTGAGTGAAACGTCCTCTTGCTGCATTCTGTCATGGAAAATACACCTGAACTGTACGAAGATGAAGTGGATCTAGAAATGAGGACGATATTGATAGAAATGTACAGAATGGTGAAAATGAGCCATTTGCTGAGAAAAAAGCATGATCCACTTGGAAATCATGAAAGGTATGGAACGTTGAGCCAGTACTTTGAGTAATCACTTTGTCTATAGAGAAGCTCGATCAACGCTCCGATGACATCGTTGAGCCAGTAGAAAAAGACTCAATGCATGAGAACATTGAATATTTAATCATTGTGTAATAAACCCAACCTTATATCTACCATTCTTATGGTAATTGTGTATAGTTTTGGGTTAACTAACCTCGAAAACAATACACAATTTTTTTTTCAATCCACAAACATATGTAGTGTACATAGTAATGCCTGTATGTTTTTCTGTGTGAAGAAACTATATATATACAGTAGATATGTGCTGCGTAATAAAAACCTGGAGAATGTAATGTATTCGTTTGTCTTTTTCATGAAGGAAAATAATTTTAAAAAGTCAAATGAAAAAAAAATAATCAAATTAAAATTCACTACAGAATAGAAATAGAATATCAATGAAATTCAATCGAAATAATAGAAGAAAATGATCAGAAAAATATCATAGCGTTCAAAACACTTATGGGTGTATCATGATATACGAAACAATTAGAGCTGCATTATGATACTCAAACCATTCAAGAATGCATTAAAGACAATTGGCACTATATCGGCCAAAAAAATTTCTTCGATAGATTTCTCTTAAACTTTGCCGTACCTCATATCAACATATGTGGAGTCCGAATCCAAAAAAAAATTGGGGGGTCAACGACTTAGTTTCTGAGATAACTGCCTGATTTTTTTATGTACATTAACGCAACCGAACTCGCTAAAAGTGCACTTAATTTCGATCCCGTGTGACATGCATATCAATATTGGAACGGGCAAGTGAAACTATTTGGAGTTGCGTGTGCAGATTATCACAGACTGATGTTATTAGTATAGTAATGATTATGCTTTATTTGGAGTAGAAATTGCTGATAAATTAACCAACCGTGGCACATGATGTCCGAGGGATGTGCCACTACTTAAGTGTAAATGAACGGGCCAAATAACGCGTATTTTTGCTGTGCCTTTTTCGCATTGTTTTTTGACGCTACCAAAAAACGGCTCAATAGAATTCCCTCAAAAATTCACAAAGTCTCGAGAATAATGTATAGAGTCCAAAACAGAAATATAAAAGGGGGGTCTCCGACTTAGTTTCCGGGATAATGGCTTGCATTCGTACTGCTCTTTAATGCTGAAAGTACGATCGGAATTAACATAACTTTGACCCTCCCTGGCATTCATCACAAATACGAGGAATTATCAACTCAACTTTATGTTGAAATAAATGTTCAATGTTCAATGTTCAAAACAGTCACGGTCTGACGCCTTTGTGTGAAACATTTGATCAGTATTGTATTGCTGTCCACTCAAGGTGTTGCCGTCCAGCCAATTCTTTTGTTAAAAGGTGTTGAGTTGAGCAATAGCAAATCATCTATAATGCAGAAAATGCGATGCATTGCGGCCCAAGTATCATACACTGCGCCTTAATACTACTCGTCCACTAAATTAATGCCATTTAATCCGTCTGTCACGTTTAATCCTTATTGAATATAGAGGAAGGCGCGGTGTATGATACTTGGGCCGGCATTGCTAATACTAGTAATATAGGCACGTGGCCCATGCACCAGCATTTAATTTGCCTTTCCCGCCCGCCTGTATATCATAATGTCCCCTGATTGAAATTTACTGCATAAAAACATCATAAAATCGTTCTTTTTTAGTTTTACGCAATTCGTTCGGTGGCGGTAGCGTTATTAGTACCAATTATCATTAAAGTGATATTGGCAGAAAGTTCTGAATTTTGTCATAACTTTCTGATCGAACGAAGAAAACATTTACAAATGTATATATATCTGCACTTGTATGCCCAAACAGATGTCCCTTTCTAATTGATTTCGTTGCGAGTTTTTGGTGGAGATAGTTCAAGTTTGTTTACATTACTGCCATTGTTTATGTTTGTATCCGTTGATGTGGCGCATTGTAGTGGAATTGCCAGCACAGAATTGCCACCTGGAGAGTCACACGGTATGGACAGAGTCTCCACCTAGTGAGTGAACGACCCGACAGGTTACCTCGCCCAGTGGCGCCTCCAAGGGACATCGTCGAGCCCTTGACGCTTTGTATTTACCAGCAGACGTGACTGGAACCTTCGGACAAACAACAACAACTGAACTTCGCTGCCTATTGTACAAGATTCCAGTGCAATGTGAGACTCAATACGGTCTTGCACAACATTGGCGACGAGGATTAAACCGGAGGATACGCGGCAACGGGTGTGAGCCCGTATTACACGTCTCACAGTCGCATATTTTGTTTATTTTCCACGAGCATTTGGCGTGGGAAACTTTGAAAAGTTAGTTTTTCACGCGGCCATCGCCATCTTGAATTTCACGTGAGGTTTGCATTGAAATTCGAATAGGCAAGCCCCACGAGATATAGAACTAGGTATAGCTAGTTAGCTTAAGATTATCTAGTTCAACATTTTGTTTTCTAGATTTGATAATTTAGAATCTAGACTCCAAACTTAAAAAAAAAATTAGGGAGAGAGTGATTTGGATTCTGTCCCCAGATTGGTTCGGATTTCGAATCTGTCTAATGCTAAGTTTCATTATTCGATAATTTCAGTATCTGGTCATTTATTTAGATTACTAATTTTCTAATATTAGATCAACTTATACTTTGATTTTTCTAATTTGTTTACACCGGTTTTTGAAGATATCTTTGCGATGTTAAATCGTATCGTTCTATAACTTGGCATACTTCACTTCAGAAACAAACGGCAATTTTATACCAAATTTCAGACTTCTATCGCAATAATTGAAGAAGTTGGCAATCTAACCCAATGTTAAATTTTAGCCAAAAACGGGATCTCGAGAATCTGAGCTTATTCGAGGATTTGATCCTGCTTTCATCCATCCTGATTCGAAGTATTGTTGTGATTTTAGACCAGAAGACACATTGGGGGTGTATTCTACACAAACATGTTGATTTTGAAAGATTGCACCTGTCCACTACAAAACCGAGCAAATCCACAAAATTGTGTGCGGACCCAGAAATTGAATGACAGGGCTAAATTTAACATTGGGGTAGATTGCCAACTTTTTCAATTTTCGTGGTAAAAGTCTGAAATTCGGTAGAGAATTGCCGTTTGACTCCCGAGTGAAGTGTGCCAAGTTATAGAACGATAGGATTCAGCATCGCAAAAATATCAGCGAAAAACTGTGTAAAAGAGTTAGAAAAATCCGAGTATAGATCCAATTTCTGGAACTCAGGCCAGTACTTGGATATTTCTCCATTGCAACATTGTGTTATTCCGTGTGTGGTTAGTGTACACTGTCTCGACACAGTCAAGCTAGCCACGGTTAAAAAAAAAACTACATGTATATAGTGTGTGTGGTAGTGTACACTGTCTTGACATAGTCAAGCTACCACGTAAAAGTAAATACATATGATCGGTGTGTATATTTCACGTTAGTGGTGTGATTGTAATTTATTGGTGTGAGTGGATTTATCATCGAGTGCATGAGTTGAGCTGAAATAGGCGTAATTGTAATTTATTGGAGTGACTGGATTAACTTTCTGAGTGATAGTGTTAAGTTAATTAGTAGAAACAGTCAACAACCTGCTACAAGTAAACTGTGTAAAGAACATACACAAACACAACAATACAAACTGACACCTAATCATAGGTAAATTAACACAACTTGGTTAGCTCTCACTGTCATGTTACAGTCGGACTAACCAAATCACCAAAATAAAGTCAACTTGTATGGGTAGTAAACTTCATTCACACCTATAATAATTCACTTACCACAAACATAATACCTGTGTGTGCGTGTGTGGAGTACCCCCTACTAATAAACATGTCCACCATGTCTCACAATGTACCCCGGCCCATGGATGTAAACATCGCCACAGTGGACGATCTCAAATCCGTTCATGGCATTGGTGACGTCCGAGCTGCTGCAATCGTGGGTCTGCAACGGGAAGGGTACAGCATCACCATCGAGGGATTGGTGAGAGTTACAGGCCTCCCCTCAACCTACTTCTCAGAGCTTGTGGAGAAAAATGTTCTGCAAGAAATCCCACTCGATGATGCAAGCGTTCTGGATTCTCAAATCCAGAATCTCTCCCTAATAACACCTCCTGAGACTGGAGCCCCATCGTCAGAAATACAGGAGCGACCAGTGGAGCAATTTAGAGCCCAAGTGGAGGAGGAGAGGAAACAATTTTGGGCAGCATGGGAACGGAAGAAGGAGCTCATGCAGAGACAGCTCGAGCTCGAGCTCACGCAACAGAGGAAGGAAGCGGAGTACCAGCACCAGCTTGCGGAGATGCAGTACAGGCTCCAACGAGAAAAGTGGGAGAGGGAGGAGGCAGAGTACCGATGGAGGCGCCATCATAAGGAACATCGTTCCCGAAAGTCCCGTAAATCTCGCACTGGCACCACAACAGTAACCACCAGCACGGGGAGCGAGGCCACCTATGACCCAGTCAGGATTTGGAAGTGTGATGGAGGACAGCCAACACTGCAGAAAGAGACCAGGGACGATGAGGCTGGCAAGGAGAAGCACCAACCACCGAAGGAAGAGCCAGACCGAATGCTGGAGAAGGGGGATGTGAAGAACGAGCCACTAGGTCCTGAGGTGGCAAACGAGCAACTAGACCAGGACGTCAAGCCACCTGGCCCCCTCACTCTCAAGGGTTCCCAGGAGAACTTCATTGACACGATGATGGCGACACAGGCAGCGTCTTGTCATGCTCACCTGTCTGCTGGCCATGCAGCCACCATGCCGAGGGCACTGATGCCCCAACCACAGCAGCACCCAGACGCCGGGTTGCCCCCAGCAACCAGTGGGAGCCGACCTCAGACATCAGTGCCTCACGAGGCACCATTACCAGGGAGAGTTGGCGACAGCATCTACCTCCTGAGGGTGCAGGAGGATCCACTGGCACAGGACACACCAAGCGAAAGGAGCACACACCACTACCACCGGATGGTGACCAGGGACCCGTCAGCGGTCCCCCCCAGCCGTGCGCTACATCACCATAGCGATCGTCCGGACCAAGTGGAGAGTCAACCTCCGGTGGACATCTCGGCACTGTACTTACCATTCCGTGGAGGCGAGAGGGCCCCAGGACGCGTCATCAGACCTGAAATTGGACGCAACAGCTATCATGAGTCAGCTGCCATGGGCTACCCACTGGCAGTTCCTGTCCCGCAACGAGTGGGCCAAATGTATGCTGACCAACTGCAAGCCAGTTCTGGCCCATCCAAAATTGACTGGGGTCACGGGGAGGCAGCGTCCTGTCATGCTCACCTACCTGTCCCTAGTCCATACATAGTCCGAAGCAGTGGCATGCAGCCCAGACGCGAGCAGAGTCCAGCATACCCCGGCCCCAACCAAGAGGAGCACCAACGTCAGGAAATGGAGTATGGAGGGCCTAGCCGAGGTCATCAGCACCCCTTCCCCACACCACCCCTGGAGGAGTTCGAGAGACCAGCATCACGACAGGGCCCGGACCAAGTCAAGGGCATGCAATCTAGGAGCCATGAGAGACGGGCCAATGACGGAGCTGATCTTTCCCTGCCGGAGTATGGAGGGTCTAGCCAAACTGATCTGTGCCCCTCACCCTCACTACCAGTGGAGGAGCTCGAAAGCCAGAGCCCATCATCCCGACAGGGCACGAAGCGACCCGATGCCATGACCAGAGGGAACACAGAGGAATGGGACGAGGATCCAGTTGATCCCCACCTGCCAAAGCTGCCCACCTTCGATGGGAAACTGTCCGAGTGGGAACCATTTATACTACAGTTTCGGAATGCTGCTCGGATCAGTAGGTGGAACTCACAAGATCAGCTTGATCATTTGACAGCATGTCTCCGCGGACCAGCCATCAAGTACGTGTACACCAGGCCCGAAGCTGACCGCCTGACCTATCAAGGTTTAGAAAACTTATTATCGCAACGGTATGGCCAGGTAGACCCACCTGTTATTGTCCGTCGGCAACTGCAGACAACACATCAGGAGGAAGACTGGAGCCTGGAGGACTTTGGGGACCGGGTCTTGGCCCTCGCCATTGAGGGCTACCCTACAACGGCAGAAGACCTTGTACAGTCCGTGGCTGTAGACGTCTTCTTGCGTGGGTGCAAGGACCGAGAAATTGCATTCCTGACCATGGAGAAAGGTCCAGGGACACTGCTCGAGGCAGTGAGGCTTTTCAGGGCAACATTTCACAACCAAAAGGCCGTGGCATGTAACAAATCTCACGGTAACACCCGCCAGGTGATGTTTGATGGAGAGTCAGGTGCGGTGGGTTAGCTTGAAAAACTTGTGAGTCCATACATTTCTTTACCCATTGGTCATTCATGGGATGATCACTGTCCTGTCACAGTTGTCTCCCATGAGCTTCATCCTTTTCACCCTTATGAGCATCCCTGTAGGCGATCACTGTCTTTGTTATAGTCGTCGCTTACGGACCCCATGTCTTTCGCCTTCATCCGTGGGTGGTCGCTGTCTTTTGTCATAGTCGCCACTCACACCCTGTTTATATGTATATATGTTCTGTTATGTGTTTGTTTCTCTATGTTCTCCTGTTTGTGTTATTTCGTCCATGTCACCGTAAGGTTCTGTCTACAAAACGGGGGAGGATGTAGTGGAATTGCCAGCACAGAATTGCCACCTGGAGAGTCACACGGTATGGACAGAGTCTCCACCTAGTGAGTGAACGACCCGACAGGTTACCTCGCCCAGTGGCGCCTCCAAGGGACATCGTCGAGCCCTTGACGCTTTGTATTTACCAGCAGACGTGACTGGAACCTTCGGACAAACAACAACAACTGAACTTCGCTGCCTATTGTACAAGATTCCAGTGCAATGTGAGACTCAATACGGTCTTGCACAACAGCATCAACAAAAGCGGCTGCTAGTAATGTCATATGCTTGATTTATCCATCTGCTTGTTTTGTAACATATTTTTCTGAGAACACGGGCATATATTTAATTGATTTGGGAAAAAATAGTTTTTCTGCTAATATCACTTTAAGATATACAAAATGTTATGAGTGTGATATCATATTAAAAGCATTTACGAGTCCATTATGATATTCAGAGCATTTATGGGTCCATTATGATACTCCATTATGCGTTATGACATTCAAAACAGTTTGGGCTGCATTTGATTTTGAAAAACATTTTTTGGGTCCGTATGATATTCGAAACATTTATGGGTGCTTTATTACCATCATATTCAAAACATTTATGAGTGTGTTAGAATATTTAGTTGGACATTATGATATCAGGTACATAGTATCAGATACTATGTTCACGATGTGACACGTGACCTTAGCGTCACCTTAGCGTCACATAACGATGGAGGAAACTTCACCATCGAAACCAAAACCAGACGGGAAAACTAAAGTTACAGGTTTACTACTGTTATGTGTTTTTTTTGTTTTTGTTTTTTCTTGTGGTGTACCATTTTCATATATTTATATCGATGTCCATACACTTTTATGGAATATTTCCTAAGTGATAGATTCTGAATTATTCACAAATTAGTATGCTTTTGCAGATTTCTGGCGAACCTGCAGGTGATTATGACCACGCTGCTTCAGTCCATCAGATCTATTGGGGCAATCGTCATGCTCATCACCCTCACTATGTGTATCCTTCGGTGTATTATTTTACAATTCCGGATAGTCTTCATCGTATATGGACTGTGTACACTTCTCCAAACTGTATTTTTTCTACGTCAAATAAACTCTTTACTCTCGCCGAGTTATTAGTCAATTTCACAAGTTGGAATGAAGTTAAAATTCAAATTTATCATATTTTCAAAAAAAAAGTTTTTTTAAAGAGTTTTGGAGAAATGTACACATTTTATATATGATAAAGACTACCTATTATAATATTTATGCATAATTTGTACACTTTTGTGCAACTTGGTGTTACAATGATTGTGATTGGTAGAGGTCTATGTTTCAACAGTTCATCACTTTACTGCCTACATTTACATTTTCATGCTGTAATTACCACACTTAACTCGTCCAGACATGTTCGCTGTGATTGGTAGAGGTCTATACTCGGAGCTAAGCGAAGAACACTTTGGCTCCTTGCTGCAGGCGATATTCACTCTGTTCCAGCTACTGACTCTCGACGACTGGTTCGATATCTACCAGAAAATCAGCCAGAACGGTAAATATTTTGTTTAGTGTTCTTGCCATCGAACGTTAGATTTAAAAAAATATATATATCATTAGGAGACGTTGGCAATATATTTGCAAACTGTCAATAAATTACAAAATAAAAAGCGTTTGAACATGGCACCAAGGGTACTGTAGCTTTCCGGCAAACAGGCTATAATAATGCTGAAAGTAGTCTGGGGTCAAGTTCAATGTCATCAACAAATCCACCACATGTGATTCTGTATGTAACCATAATACAACCATAAGGTATATCTGTCATCACATAGTTTGCAGAGGCCAATTTACATAATTCATGTGAAATAGACGTGGAATCAATACCCAGTATTAAGTATTCCGAGCAAACAAAACAGGGTCCGTTATCCAATCTATAGTCCGGGGACAGAAATTCATATCAGAAATTCATATCAGACAGAAATTCACGAAGTGAGAGAAAACAAAAATGACAATGTATTACCCATTACCCATTAAATGTAACCTAGAGATTCACCACTCAGTGTCATCTGAGGTCAAGTTCAAGGTCACCAAAAGATCCACCATATACTAGTATGACTTCCTATATGTTAATACAAATCTGTGCACTATCCACAGGCGTTTTGTCTGCAGAGGCCAAATTACACATATCATATTAGACGTGACCTTGAAACTTGGGGTCAAGTTCAAGATCACAAACAGATCTATCATACATGCTCATATTACATTCCTAATCTCTATCTACAAGATTATTATCTGTACAGTCACGCAAATTTGCACATTTCATGTCAGACGTGACGTTGAGGTTAAGCACTCGAGGACATCCGAGGTCAATTTCGAGGTCACCAAAAGATCCTCCATATATGACTCCCTATATGTTCATAAAACAAACCTAGGCTCTATTCGCAAGCGTTCCTCAGAGGCGAATTTGTGTATTTCGGCACATTCCGGGCCGTTTGAGCGATTGAAGATCTGCCATCTGTATACCCATTACAAGTGGCCTCAAATAGCATGCTTGTACAGATTTATACAAATTTATTAACAGTTTTATGAAATTGTGTCAAATTGGCCATTTTCGGTACTAAAATGCGCACCAAACAGCCAAAAACGATTCAATAAAGAAAAAAATCTTGAGATAAGATATTTACGGTGCCCGTGATAGGACATGATGAAAATAAACCTACTTCGTTCGCACGAAGTACTAAGTCGTTTGCACGAAGTACTAAGTCGTTTGCACGAAGTACTACTTCGTTTGCACGAAGTACCAAGTCGTTTGCACGAAGTACTAAGTCGTTTGCACGAAATACTACTTCGTTTGCACGAAGTACTAAGTCGTTTGCACGAAATACTACTTCGTTTGCACGAAGTACTAAGTCGTTTGCATGAAGTTCTACTTCGTTTGCACGAAGTACTAAGTCGTTTGCACGAAGTACTACTTCGTTCGCACAAAGTACTAAGTCGTTCGCATGAAATAATAAGTCATTCACATATCCATACATAGTATTTGAACATTGTAATAAGCCTTTGAAGTGATTGATCCTGATGTTACCAATTAACCCTTTAATTACCATAGTCAATTTTCAGGGTCCTTTTTATGTCCTAATCTGAATACCGCTAATTACATTTATTAATCAACTAATACAATAATGAATAGTCCATCGATACATATAAATTTACCTCAAATAATAGCAGAATATTGTATTCAGTAATATCTATTTGATTAAGGTTATTTAGTTTAAAATGACCACACTTTTGCTAGGGGAAGTATGGATGATTTACAGCGCCATGTGGTGCTTATGGAGATATAAGGCATCAAATTTGGAGCACCATGTGGAGCGCCATGTAGCGCTTGTTATTTAATGGGGTAAGATGATGTAGATGTGTTTGTCAACTATGTAACATTCCATAGTGCAAACGACTTGGTACTTCGTGCAAACGACTTAGTACTTCGTGCAAACGAAGTAGTACTTCGTGCAAACGAAGTAGTACTTCGTGCAAACGAAGTAGTACTTCGTGCAAACGAAGTAGTACTTCGTGCAAACGAAGTAATACTTCGTTCAAACGAAGTAGTAATTCGTGCTTACGAAGTAGTACTTCGTGCAAACGACTTAGTACTTCGTGCAAACGAAGTAGTACTTCGTGCGAACAAAGTAGTATTTTTTTTCATCATGTCCTATCAGGGGCACCGTAGGACATTGGGCCAAGGTATGTTCTGACAAAATTCACCACATCAAAAAAATATTACAGACCCGGACGGACGACGGACGAAAAACCACGACAATAGCTTATCGGCCCAAATGGGTCGGTAAGCTAAAAAAATAAATTTAAAAAAAGGCCTATGTGTTGTTCACAGGGAGAGAGGACATCATACTGTACTTGATGTTGTATATCGTGGTGGAATATTTGATCTTCCTCAAGTAAGTTTGACAGTCTCTCTATTCCAATACATTCTTGATACATTGTAATCGGAAGACTTTATTTGTTGGAAACTGGAAAATATTTCAAACGGTCCATGGACCCAAATGTGCGGTATTACGGGTAACGTTGTAACATAAACTGATTAGGTTGGTACAGAAACGTATACCTTAACATGTTTCTGTGTGTAGTTTGTTTGTGGCTGTGCTGGTTGACAACTTTCAACTATCACTCGAGGCAGCAAACGAAGCAGCCAAACAGAAGAAGAAAGTAAGTCTACAAAAATTTATATCTTGTGTTGTACCACCTAATATTTGAGACACTTTTCATCTGAAAACTACTACAGTGGTCCATGTAAGATAAGACACCTCCGAAATAAGACTTCCCTGTCTGTAAAGACTCTTTTGTATTCCCCCAAAATCAATTTAACATGTAAATGAACCTGTGAAATAAGACTTCCTGTAAGATAAGACCTCTGCAAAAGGTGATGTTTTATCTTACAGGGTTCACTGTAGTATAATAGTGACATATTTATATCAATTAAGTGAGAACCGAACATATTTTGTTTTCAGAACCAAGAAGACAGTGATGATGAAGAAGACTTGTATGGATTAGAAGGTAAAGGGCCAATATTATTATTATTATAATAACTACTAGTATTAATGTATATGAATTTGAAGAACAAAATCAAACCTCAAAGGGCATGCATTTCTTGTAACAGTTGAAGCCAAGAGCGTGAGCACAGTACTAAGTGATGCGATCCCAGCGAAGAAGACCCTGGAAGATTACTACCCGGCCCATGCCGAGGAGTAAGTACAGAAGCATTTGACCACTAATATTTCTAGCTTATTGATGACGTTATGATAGAACGTTATGATCTGTCGATGGTGAACGTCCTGCTAAGTTTCGGTAGTTGGAATGACGTAGCACATAGCTTTTAGGCCCCAGTCACACATGGCATTTTTGCCTAGCTGACTTTTGAGTTGCCTCGACGTCGCTAGTGTGTGACGGGCATGGCACGAATTGAAGTTCAACCAAAGACCCGTGGAGGGTCTTTGGTTCAACACACAATGAAAAATGCATTGAAGTCAAATTAGGGAAATTATCATAGACTACCAGAAAGTACAACAAGGAGTCTCAACCTTATTATAAATGTCTTTGAACAGTGATTTGGACTGTCTGAAATATAACTTCGAACTGATGACGTCACTTGAACACAACTACATGATCCTGAACCGACAACAAAGGCTTCTAGACATGATGGTTGACATTTGTGCCGATGTGAGTTTTATAGCAGCACAAAATTCCAATAGAATGTTGTATATATTTCACTTAATAATTGATGGAAAATACTGTCCCCTATTGATGCGATATTTTTTTATTCTTTCCAGGCAAATGATGACGTATGATGTATGGGCTGGAGATGGAAATTATGAATGTGTAAAATAATTTTAGTGTTAAATGATCTTAAGTATTTAACTTATTTACGGTATGTAAGCAAGTAATGTAGATGTAATAATTGTTTTTAATGGATTGTGCCTTTTTCGAATAAATTTCTTGTTGTGTTTGATTTGAGTGACGCAATTCTAGTATTTCTCACAAGTATTACTATTTGGATATTAGCTTGACCATCATTCTTTCACACCTGGTCTAGTTTTTGGTGAAAATTGATGTAGGCGGAAATCATCGAAACAAATATGGTGTTAAAAGACACAAAAATAATAAGAAATATTTTTCCATGTGGGGGAAATTGTTTCCCCGTCGATCACTTCATTTAGTATATTCTGGAGACCACTAAGAATATTTTAATAGCCTAAATAAAAATAATTAGTATGTCACTTATGGGCCACCGTAGGTGGTACTAGGTGGTCTTAAGACTAAAGTTAGACTGTACTCCAACTTATATAATCACGTAGCTCAACATCGGGCTGCAATTTTGTACTAAATTCCAGACTTCTGTCTAAAAATTATGTTAAATTTACATCTAAATTTCACCACAAAGTAAATTCGGTGATTTGGTCACATTTATAACAATAAAGAATGAAATTGAGATTGGAAGTTTGAAACAAAATATTTTTGCGTGTTTAAAATCAAGCAAACGCACAAAACTGCATTCTCCGTGATTCTGACCCAGAAATGTGATGACACTAAAGCGTTTGAACGATGTTGAATGATAAAGAAAAGGGTCTCAATTCCCACTGTGGTCGAAACCCCAGGGTACCGGACAATTGGAACACAGAATATTCTAGCGGGAAGCATGGCATGCTTCACAACCTCTTTCCAGAAAAAATAGCTATGTTTGATATCTGTTTGCGGAGACTGTTATTAGGCACATAAAACAGAAACCATTGGTTTATGGAGGATAAAATAACATACGAGATATGATCCAGGGACCACAAATATAATGACTGCCATTGATGAATGAAGGCTATTCCTATTATGTAATAGCGGGGTTTATGCTCAAGTGTCAATATGCATAACTGTCAAAGCTATTCATCGCGGCCAGAAACACTTGACAAACACGTTCGTTTACCCTTACCAAGAAAAAAACCGGAAGTGGCGTCACTGACACGTGATCTCAGTAGTACCCAGAATTCCTTGCGCCGTGGTTTGCTCAGGCACTCTCGTCTGGCGTCAGACCTTGTGTCATTTGTAACCGACGACTCGACGTCGTGCGTTTATGGTGATTGACTTAATGTTTGCTTCGCCCAATCACATCGCACACCGCTAAATGACAGCTACAAATAAAGCGCCCTCAAAGGCGGCCGCGGAACTTCGAGCCGTCGTTGTGTCATAATCCAGACGGCCGGTCGACAACACTCTCTATACGTTAGCGATGAGAACTTGAGATCCACCCCCTTTACAGAGACAAACATTTCCTGAACAAGCCTGGACGATCGAGCCACAGGGTAAAAAGAAAAAGTATGGTGCCAAGTGGGCGTACTTTCGGTGTCAACACGTTGAAAGTTGACAAGGGTGGGTACCCTTTTCCGTTCTCCCAAAACCCGCCATCTCCCCAGAGACAAATACTTCCCAGTCACAAGAGATTGCGGATAGAGACACACCCGTCGTCTTTCTGGTTTTATTGCTGGTCTCTCACGCTAGAATGGAGCTTCAAATCGTGCTGCTGATGGCCGTCTTGCTGAGCAATTGTTCTGGAATCGCAGGTAAGGTTTTCAGGGCATTTTGATATTTTCAGGATATTTTAAGACTTTCATGGAATCCGATATCCGGATTTATACAGCCACTGAAATACACAAACTAAGTAGAAATATAACAAAATGTGAATGCGCTAAAATGCGCTAAATTTCCTTGTGAGAGAAGAAAGATGATTCAATTTTCAGGGCAAAATTACTAGTAACATTTACGAGAATTTGAGAGCAAGAAATATAAAAAAAAATCACTTGAGGACACCGTTACAAACTCCACAATAATTTCGCTCGTGCACACATACGCAGATTTCGACCGAGAGCCAATCAGTGTTCGCTACAGGCGCTCTGCATCATGGGACGGGTTTCCCTTGGAATCTATCGGTTTGGAAGCATTTGGCCGCCAGTTTGAGACTTCACTCAACCACGTGGACAAGCGCCATCTTGATGACATAGCAGTTTTTGTCGGAACCGAGGGTGAATTCACGGAGGAGTATATGGAGGATGAGGTGTATATTATTTATATATAAAAAAATATATTTAAATGGGGATAAATTTGTATTTTCGAAGCCATAAACCGTTATCAAATAATCATCAATAGGAGATATTTTTAATAGTTCCTCATTCGTCATAAAACAATTATTTCGAAAATCTTGATACAGAGTATTCTTATTAAAAAAAAGGTCAACAATAATTCGTTACCTGCCACCTACCACATTAATCAATGCATGATAGCGTCTTGAGGTTGTTCCATAATATTACAGCCAGTGGATCTCTATCAGAACGACAACTCCGTCCTCTTAGTGAATAAGCGACAGAATAGAGGGGAGTGGGACATTGCTGTGGTAAGATAAGCTATACATGTATGTCGTGTAAGTGAAACCAGCCAAGAATATCAGAATCAGAGTCAAAACACATTGCGTGGAGAGGTGTTCGATGAAATAAGCTAAACAAGTACTATAAAGTCCATGTTCTAAAATATGAGCATATGAGAACTTATCAGATAGGCACAATTGTAGTGATCTCTGATCGAGTCAGGAAGGTACAAATAAAGTGATATTTGAACGTATTGGAGAGGCACGACTGTAGTGGCATGTAAACTTATTAGAGAGGTATGACTGTAGTGCATGATTCTTCAACGCATAGTATGAGAGGTTTTCAAATGGAGTGATCTATGAACGTATCAAAGAGGTACGACTGTATTGATGTGTGATGGTATTGGAGAGGAACGACTGTAGTATTCTGGATACGTATAAGCCAGGTACAACTGTAACGTTCTGTGTTAGGACGGTTGGTTCCGGGACGGGGATGATGACATATTTGTGGAGTCGGAACCTCGTTCAGACGGGAGTGTCGCTCACCTGGCCAGCAGGGACCTCCGACCAGAGGTGCAGGACGATTTCAGTATGTTGTCGACTCGTTTGTCAAATTAATTAAATTTACCAAGCCAAGAAAATAATTTTAAAAAAATAAAGTGAAACATGCACGTTTAAATTAATCTGAGGTTATGTTGGAAAGATTTGTTACGCTGAGGTAGAAAAAGAACGTCTCTTCACGAATGCATACCTATATATATATGGTACAGTGTACGTCTTGGGAAGCACGGACGAGTTTGTGCGGACGCGGCGGGCGGGTGGCGAGGACGCCGGGACCGGGCTGGTGTCGGCCGTGGTGGACCTCCTCGTCCTGGTGGATAACGCCGTGTATAGACGAGCCTTGGAGCAGTACGGAGACCACCAGACCGCCATCAAAACCATCAAGAAATACTACCGCGTGCTCGTCTCTCTGGTGGGACAACTATCTTGCTACATATACATCGAATTTGTTTTGACCAATAATGCAATAGGGCATTATCAATAGTGACGAAGATGACCAAATATGTTTTGCAGATTGATGTGCGATATGTGGAAATCAACGACCCTTCGTTTGACATCAGGGTGCGCCTATCCAAAATATACGTGGCAAAGGTATATATATGCGCTTAATTGGCTCCAACTACCAGTACAGTATTCCAACTCACTTTACACAGTATTGACTCACTTTACACAGCATATTACGCAATCGCGATATATCAATCCCCGACCTTGACCTTCACTCCTACGACCCCTACAATCCCTAGGACCGCATGTCGTCGCCATGGTCGGAGTACCACATTCGCCGGGCCGAGGACAACCCCCGTGAGATGGTGCTGGACCCGTCCACCGGGCTAAAGGCCCTGCGCGAGTGGCTGGAAGCCGAAGGCCGCCACGGCGTCAGCGTGCAGTACGACCACGTCATGGCCTTCACCGGGCAAGTACATGGGATTACTACAGTTTTCGGAGTAGGCCTAATCCTGACTTGTTCATAATTGACATAATTTAGGCATAAATAACGTAATTCCGCGTAAATAACGTTATTTCTGAGTAAATAATGTTATTTCCGCGAAAATAATGTTATTTAGGCGTAGATAATAATATTTACGCGTGAACAATTTTATTTACTAGTACGCTTAAGTACCTTTTTTCTGCGTAAATACAGTTTTTTTTCTCGGAAATAATGTTATTTGCCCCCAAACGACCAAGGGAAAGATAAAACACGTGTAGGCAGTATTGGGTCAGTAAATATCACACGGCAGAAGTAATTAATGTTATTTCCATGTAAATAACGTTATTTCCACGTTAAAATATTATTTGTGCAGAAAAAACGTTACTAACGCGTAAATAACATTATTTAAGCAGAAATAACATTATTTACGTAGGAATAACGTTATTTTCCCCATTGACAAAGAGAAAGATAAAAGCACGTGGTGGCAGTATTTGGTTAATATCTCACACACGGAAGAATTTAATAATGATATTTCAGCGTAAATAACGTTATTTCTGCGAAAATAATGTTATTTACGCATTTTAAAGGTTATTTCCGGGTAAAAAAAATCTCATTTCCGCATAAATAGACTTATTTCCGCAAAAGAAATCTTATTTCCCCGTGAATCATGGTAATTATGTATCAGTCAGGATTAGCCTTCGAGAAATAAATAAGTTTTTTTGCTACATTTTTATTGTTGGGAAACTAACACTTTGCTGCCTGTGCGTCTGGATTGGCCATCTTGTTTTAAACAAGTATATTTCCCTGCATACAGGGTTTTCACCTACATTAGATCATTGACAGTGCCAGCCATCTCCATATCGAAGTAGCACACTTAGATTGGTGAATACCGTTCTCCAGTATCATTTCCGCACATGGACACATAAGTCTTACCGCACAGTATGAACGGGTTGTTTATTGGAAATTTATTTGATGCACATGCACGTATAAATGCAATGTTATGTGCATGGAAAAAAGCTTATTAAAAAAACACATAGTATAACATACTTATAGAATATATCCCAGAGGCGAAGCTTCACAATTTCGTTTTCACAACGATATCATGTACATCACTAGTACATATATAAAACAGTCATCATTATGCAAAACCGTCATGAAACAAGTCAGCCATGAGCCATCCACTAAGATATTCAGTAACAACACATCTAAGCCCCTTCAAACCTCAAAATAAGCCTCATAACAAACCGGATTCTCATTTCTCATCACATAACTTCTGATTCACATCTCATCACTGTACTTTGCTGACGTGGGCGTCGCACGTCAACTGGCTGTCCGTCAAGTCGCACGCCTTGGTGGACTCCTTGCGCTTGATCTCACCCGAGGCCTTCTTCCCCAGTACGCTTTTCGCGGCAAAGGCGGCGCCCATCTTGAAGACGGCGCGGGTCTTTCTCGTGGCCATCATGTTGCGCTGTCGCTCGCGCATCTCCACCAGGCACTGGGGCGGCTGGATGTCGCGGTTAATCGGGGCCAAGTCGTAGAACGGCAGGGAACTGTACACATCGCACTACGAGTGAAAAAACGTGAAACATCAACGTAAGATTAGTTAGAAGAACGAGGAATACCGAAGCCAGATCGGTTGAATCAACATCATTGACAGTCTTCGTGTATGACATAGGCTACATTTTCTGATCGTCTGAATCGCACTCCAAATGAGATACCACACGAGATTTCAGAATTCCACAGAATTTTTTTTTCTCCATACAATATAACGGAGAAGCGTTTATTTCGTTTACATTTCACCACAATTTATGTCATGAAGATGTGTAAACTACCAACTAGTGAACATACCAGGGTGTTGAACTGTCTGAGTTTGGGTGGATCTGGCATTACTTGATGCTTCCTCTGAGCCTTGAAGTTCTTTCCCAGGATCTCGCTCGTGGGTGGCTCCAGTGGCAACGCCGGTAGCTTGAATGGTTCCGAGGAGGGACTGCCCTCCAGCATGATGGCATCCACTGAACCCAGCTCGCGTCCTGGGTGCTCCGCTCTGCGAGACATTCTCAACATGGGAACCCAGACGGTGAGGATGTTCTTGGCCAGTTTCCAGTGTGGTCTGACTCCGCCACACATCACTCGCATGGTCGTAGCCGAGGCGACACGTCTTATGTCGCTTGGCACTTTGCTGGACATTTTATCTTTCGCTCTGCGGAAATTCTCACGCTGACGACGCAGCAGGCTGCCTGCTGATAGTGCCTGCTTGACCTTGACCGAACTCGCTGCCATGGAGTTTCTACGCCAATCCTCAAACCCCATCACGCCCCAGGGCACCTCCTGTCCGAAAATGCCAAAGAATTCTCCATAAACGCTCCACAGTCGAATGGAACAGTCGGCGCTGCATGAGACGAGCTTATCCTGTTGAGCTATATAGTCCAAGTACGAGACGCCAAGCAGGTGAGCACGAAACGAGTTGAGTAGCAGAGGGTCACTCCACGTCTGGTCGGGGTTGGTGTGCTCTGGTGGTGCGGGGATTTTACTGTGCATCTCGCGCCACTGCTGGATGCAGAGATGATCATCAAGTGGGATGAAGTTCTTGCGTCTTTCTTGGATCTCCTTTGGGACTTCTGGCTGCGAGGGGTCTACACAGTATTCGGCTATGTCCCAGACCTTGATGTAGCCGTCACCGTCCCCTGTGACGAGAAACTCGTTGTAGGCGTCGGTCACGAGGCAGGTAATCGTGCTGCTCGTATTGTGCCCAGCATGGAACTGTCCGAGTAGACCGCCGTCAGCGTGGATTGACCAGAACCTTACCCAGCCCTCCACACCAGCTGACACAAGGTTGCCACTCAGTCGAGACACTTCTCTTGTCTGTAGAAATACCAGTGCTTCCACGGATTTGCCGTTGTTTACCTTCTTAACAATATCGTCGTTGCGTGTATTTTTCGCCATTTCTGCCTCGTAGAATTTCTTGACGTCATCACGAAGCTCCTCGATGTCATTCAGTTTTGATATGTGTGATACGGTGTCTTGGCGAGCTTCTGATTCGTCCTTTGTTTCGTCTTTACTGTTCTTCACTGTATTACCATCGTTCAGAATCTTCCCATCTCCACAGTCCCCAACAACGGGCGCCGGGACTTCATCCTCCTCCTCCTCCTCGTGATCGTCGTCATTGGCATCGTCCTTAGCGGCGTCAGTCTTCAGCTGACTGCTTACAAACAGGGGCTTGGTGCTCTGCGAGGCGTTGAACAGGTTGAAGGCGTTGCCATTATCCAGTGCCCAAACCACGATGTCCCCGTCGTACGAGGCGGAGGCGATGGTCCCAGGAGACAGCAGGGCAAGCGCGTTGATGTCTTCTTTGTGGATAGGTTGCCAATGGACGACGCTGTCGTCTTCAGATGAGTCAACGTACACGGTGATGGTCTGGTTCCACCCAGCGGTGACGATGCGCTGCCTAGCGATGAGCACCCCGGTGATCTCCTTCGAGTCGAAGGTTTCCAACTCTCGCAGACAGGCGCCGTTGTTGAAGTTCCATACCTTGACAGCGCCGTCTCGGAAGGCCGTGACCAGTCGGCGCTGGGTCGGGTCAAAGGTCATCGCTGTAATCTCCACGTTTATCTCTTCGCCACCTTTGGAAACACGTCATCACATTTATATTTCACTAATTGTTTAAAGGGTATATATCAAGAAAATACAACATCAGCTTATTTGAAGCCACTCGTTGAGCTGAATAGAACAGTTTTTACAGAATGTTGATATCTCGATTTGTTAAAAAGTCATAGCTATTTAAATTTTGAAAATCCGGCAAATTTCTCCCAATAGTCTTGAAAAATCTGTCAGCTAATTAGTATGCAAATAAGATGTGTGACTTCATTGACAGATTGCTTTTTAATGAGGCGTTTAAACATGTCACAATTAGGCATTTAAACTTATGTTAGGTCACTAAAACTTATCAGTTATATCGTTCAGTAGGAATAGTCAGTGAGTGCATGTCAATTTTGGTTGCCATGGCAACCATAGTGCTGATTTGACCCTTAGCAACAAGGTTGCTAAGGGTGGTATTCAAGTTAAAACAAGACATAAAAGTATCAAACCAGTTTAGATTTCAGGGCAGTGACAATATTTTATGTGATTGATCAACAAAATGTACAAAAACACTCCTTAGCAACCGATACAGGCCTGAGAAATCACTGACGTTTAGAGCCATGTTAGCAAAATGTATCCTATTATCGCTGGTTTCCAATGCCTGTATTGGTTGCTAAGGGTTGTGTTCAGACATTTTGCTGATATATTCCTCAATATATTGCTAATACTCTATTGTCTGAAATGGTTTCATTCATGTATATCTCGCTTTTAATCAGATATTGGCCCTAGCAACCATGGTTGCTAAGGGCCCAGCCAAGCCATTGGTTGCCATGGCAACCACAAATTTCATGAAATCACTGACTATTCCAACTAAAAAACATAAAAAATGGATTTTAGTGAAAAAATATGGATACAAACGGTATCAATATTCCATTTTAGAATGCCTAATTAAAAAGCAGTCTGTCAATGACGTCACACAGCTCATTTGCATATTAATTAGCTGTCAGATTCTGTTGCCAGATTCTTTAAATATACAGTAGAACTCCAGTAATGTGGTCACCCTTCGGACCAATGATATTGGCCACATTATAGGAGTCGCCACATTATAGGAATCTGATAGACGACCTTTCTACCAGCTATGATGTTTGGCTGATGTCAAGTCAAGTGAAAACCAACATATATTATACACTTTATACATGTGTACGTGTAAAAACCATATTGTTTTCATATAAATAGCATTTTGTTTAACAAAGTTATATCATATATGTCATAAGGCAAATGCAAACGCAAACACATGTTTCAAAATTCGAGATACATGTACATTGTACATCAAAGTGTCTTCAGACACGCAGTAATGTCGGTAGGCACTAAAAGGTACTTCTGAAGAATAATGCAATTTTTGCTATCACTTTCCTCCATAACTTTTAGTAGCCATGTCCATAGATTTGAAGATTTATTATAAACAATGTGATTGATTGAATGATATCTAACAGAAATATTGGGGTTATTCGTGCCTTTGTTCCAATGATGAAACTGATATTTGTGGAAATATCTTGGTTGACAAATCTACTTGTGTGTGCTTGTTATTGTTTATGTTAGTCAAGAGAAGGGAGGTGTGAAGAAGTGACGTGATGACACCCAGACAGGCAGTCGGCCTGCTGCTCATGTGTGATGTAAATGTTCGACTGACCTCATCGGTGAATGATGACATGCAGACGGATGGACGGACGGACCATGGTTGGCTGGCTGGCTGGCTAGAGCCTGACCGTATCAGTGATCGCGGGCTGGCTGGCTGGCTGACCGCTTCAGTGATCGCAGGGGGGGGGGGGGGGGGTAGGCAGTCGGCCTGCTGCTCATGTGTAATGTAAATGTTCAGCTGACCTCATCGGTGAATGATGACATGCAGACGGATGGAAGGACCACGGCTGGCTGGCTGGCTAGAGGAATTGTTCAACTGACCGTATCAATGATCGCGGGCAGGCTAGCTGGCTGGCTGACCGTTTCAGTGATCGCAGGGAGGGGGGGGGGGGTGGTGTGGTGTTGCTTGCTGGCCGTATTTTGTGATTTTATGGGCAATTGGGACCAGATATACTGACCGCATTGTGGATAAGGGGAGTGACCACATTACAGGAGTACCCTCAACATGAAAATGCCTATGCTGGCGTTCGGGACCGATGCATCTGACCACAATGCATGGGTTGACCACATTTCTGGAGTGACCGCAGGCTGGAGTTCTACTGTATACATGTTTAAAGTTTCATAACTTTGGGATGAATCATGATATCAATATGCTGTGAAGACCATTTTGTTCAGCTCAAATAGTGCTTTCACATACATAACAAAAACCAATATTGAATTTTCGTGATATATACCCTTTAAACAAAATTACTAGTATGGCCAAGAAGTTTGCCTGGACATGTATTGGTTCCATGCGGTGTACGAGTGTTAGCACTCATCAATAATAGACAAAGACGCAGCATTTTAATGCCAGTTCAAAGATATACATGTACGCACCTTTATTGGTTTTGGTGTGTGCCAGGAACTGGATGATCCTCTCACCCGTGGTGACGTCCCAGACGCAGACCATCGAGTCCTTTCCACCCGAGACCACCTGGTTGAAGAGGCTGTTGTACAGGCAGACGGTCACTGGCTTGGGGTGCGACGTCAGCTGCTGAGTCTTGATCTCCTCATCTCGGTGCTCGAAGATCGAGAGTTGGTTGGTGGCGAGAAGGAGAGCCTGTCTGCTCTGGTTGAAATACGCCGCCGAGATGGGCCGCGGCCCAAGGTCCTCGACGCTCTTGCGAAAGATCGTCTGGATGCAGGTCTGTGTGCTCATATCGAAGATGTTGATTTCCTTGTCTTCGGAGATGCCGATGATCTGCTCCTTTGCATTGTTGACGATGACATAGAGGACGGCGCTCTTGTGACCTTGTAGGATCATCACGGGCTTGCTCTGGACGTACGGGTTCCACACGCGGATGACTGTGTCCTTCCCACCCGTCACTAGGACATTGTTCTGTGGGCAGTAGTCAAAGGCGAAGACTCCTTTTCTCACCTTGAAATAGATGGCTTTCTTCCGCTCGAGATCGCCCTGGAAGAGTGAGGTGTTCCGCCCTCGGCAGCAACTGAGGAACGAATTAAGAGCTGGGATGTACCTGACCTTTAGTACGAAATCCTCGTGGATATTGTTCAGTTTGTAGCCTTTCACTCCACAGAACTTGCCTTGGATGACACTATTGAAGGATACCTTAGATTTGAAGTGCTTGTTTGAAGTCGGCTGTAAGAAACAAACTGTCTGGCAGTTGTCTAAAACAATTCCAGACACGTTTCCACGGGCGTCGCCCCAGATCAGTTGAGAATGGAAGATCCGGTCGGGGTCTACCCAATAGTCCATGCAGGTGGCACATATTTCCAAGGACTCTATGGTCAACACTGGACTGAACTTGTTGGCCGTCAAATCGTAGAATGTCAAGTTACTGGAGGTCGTAGCCACGCACAACATGTTCAAATTCGGCATGTATGAGAACGCTGTCACCCACACTGATATGGTCCGCTGATATTTCATCATATGATGAACGCGGAAAGTTTTCAGGTGCTGTAATTCCAAGTTCCAAAAGTTGACAACCCCTTCCTTAGTCACCGACAGATAACGCCCCGTGCATGTATTCTCATCAGCTCTTCTATATAGGTTATTCGATGTCTTGGTCACGCTTTGAACAAGGTTAAGACCGATGATTGAATCGTGATATCGTTGATACTTGTTCATGTCTGGGACTTTTCTTATCTGTTTGGGCAACGGCTTCGGTTTGATTTCTAAGTTCATGTGGTCCTTTCCCCTGTATTCGAGCAGCATGTACGATAGATACTCATCCCAGTCGACCGTGCCATCGCAGTTGGTGTCCACCTTCATGAAAATCATGTCCAACTCGTGATCTGTCAGGTGCTCGCCCATCGCCTTCCGCATCGCCGTCCGGAACTCGTCCATGTCCAATCCACCCCCGCCATCCTCGTCTGCTTCCTGGAAGCAACATTTTGAATTTTCAAATCTTGTTGACATGCGTAGACAGCTGTATTTGGATCTTCAATCTGGTGATCGATATGGGAGCACATCGATCACTAGGTTGGAGAGCCACTTTTGGGGCTAACCAGAGAGTGTACATGTATGTAGAATTCTACACCGTATGTTCTAACTACAGATCTATTCTAGCAGCTTATTCCCAATTGGATTTTACATTTTGAACCCAACTATGAAGCTCTTAATAGGGCTTCACCATCATGTGCCGTTGGCAGCAATAATCTATAACATACTAGTACATACTTCAGAACAATCATTCTACAATATTTTGAGGAAAAGAAACTGAGTTAGATCTACTGTATCGTAGGCCCATGATGTTGACATGGATGCCATTGATGCTACTAGTATTTTACCTCAAATATCTGCTCCAGTTCTTTCAGCTTGTTGTTCGTGAGTTGATCTTCCAACTTTAGTGTGGCATCTTCCTCTTCGACCCGGGATGCAGAAGAACTTGCAAAAGATAACGCCTTGGAAGATTTGGAAGCACTGAGTCCGCCATTTCCCCTGGTTTTGCGTATGGTGGGAAGACCACTTCGTTGGCGTTGTTCGCGTCTTTCTGCAGGCCTCGCAGCTGCCATTTATAATTTATTTATTCTCGTTTCAACAATACACATTTTTTCCAAAACAAACCCTATTTTCGACAAGATAACGGAAATTAAACTAGTTTTTAGTGAGGTTTTGAGTTGTTTACTCTTGCCATGTGCTCGGTGATAAGGTTGCTTGGCAAATAACGTCTGTAACGGAAACGTAATGATGACGTCACACAAATTTCCCGCCAAAAATCACAATCATGATTCACGAACTGCGAAGGTCTTACAATGTCGAATTATTAATGATACATGTACATGTATGTCTGTATACGTCGATCTAATCTTACATTGTCTCTCCCTTTTTAGATACACTCTGTTGTCACCAAGTGGAAAAGTTACAACAGGTAATATATTCTACTTCTCAGTGTTTCGCTTTTTAATATCTTTTGTGCCCCCCCCCCACCCCCCCACCCCGGCCCTTATCCAGTAGGGCGTAGGACTAGACCTTGAACTTGAAAAATACAGGCTCGCGTCAATGTTTTAACCAGACATGAGGTCTTATATAGGAGCACATGTTTTAGTAACAATTTCAATTATTTCAATCATGCACACAGGAATGGCCTACGTTGCAACCATATGCCAAATTGAGACTGGATACTCGAGCTCTATTCTGAGCGAGAGAGGCGGGTTCGTCAACGTGGGCACTGCCGTCCATGAACTGGCGCACAGGTGATACACAGTTGAATATGTACTTCAGGGTAGAGCTAGCTAATCCACAAGACTAGACCTACTTCATGACCAGGAGTAATATAAAACAGAATCAAACTCCAACTAGACCTACTACTTTTGGTTTCTGACTCTTTCAAACGGTCTGATTATGGTCCATGGTTATTTCATTCACTAAAACTAACTCTAGCCATTCAGCTACAGGTTATGATACTGCATGGCCTCTGAATAGCTTCGAATTCAGATCAGTAAATTTTAAACTTCAATAATTTCTAATTTCAAAAAATAATTTTAAAGTACACGATTCCAACCATGCAGCCTGGGCGCGAGGCACGACGGTACCGGGTCGAACAGCGACTGTCCGGCGCGGGATAACTACGTCATGGCCCCGTTCAACACGGGAGATACGTCCGTGCTCTCCAACTACTTCAGCTTCTCGGCCTGCTCACTCCGGGGCTTCAGGGAAACCATTAGGTCAATCTTTTGTTACTGAAGAACTGACCTGATATGATACGTCTATAAGTTGCCTTGCTATATAGATGTGTATAAGTGGGCGTATTTTCTATGAATGTATGGAACCCGACGCGTGCAAACAGTGCATCGATGAACACTGATGAACGGAGGAACGAATCGATTTCGAATCCTTTAGTTGTTAGGTTACCGGACCTATGGTCCGATAACTTATTGCCGTTGCGTTGCGTCCGTCGTCCGTCTGTCGTCCGACCGTCCGTCCGTCGCAAAATGTGCGATCCAATCTTTCTGAAAATTTGAGAAAAAGATAGCTTGAAATAATTAATTTTTTCTCAAAATGGCGGCGGTTTTCATCGGAAAACGTTCAATTTTGAATTTTGGCGGCCATTATTTCAAAAACAGTCTGATCAGTTTTGAGATTTTTGTTCAAAAAGATTCCTCTTATATACCTTTGTGACGTGTATAAGTTTTGTTGCCCTTGAATCGCCGGTCTCCGTGTGGCGGCCACATTTGACGAGCCGGTGAAAAAAATTCCTTTGCCCCAATTCGCATTACTATTCATTTTGGGCCACTTCCAGGGGAAATTTTTTTTTTCACCCTTTGAAAAAATTTTTGGACCTAGACATTTTTCGGCAATTTTTTCCTTCATAATGGCAGCTGCCAGAATCGTACTCATAGAACGCTTGAAGATAGAGCTTAGAAATTTGCATTTTCAAATTGGAAGTCATGTATGGCGATTTGTGTCGTGACCTTAAATTTGACCTTTGATGACTATGAAAGCAGCCATTTTGGGGTAAAAAAATGCCCAGATTTGCCTCTACAGGTGAAATGCTTGTACATAGAGCTTAAGTTTGCATTATGAGCATATAGGAATCCTATATGGAACAACTGATGATGACCTTGAGCCTGACCTTGGATGAATTTGGGTGCTGAATGCCCGACGCGAAGTGTGTAATTTAGCCACTGAGGCTTAAAGTGGAATAATCGGTTTCTGAAATTCATGATAAATCAATTGGCTGACACATATTACATGTACATGATATAACACCGTTACAACCCCAAAAGTTTGAACATATCGTACAAACGCACGATGTGAACGAATTGTGTATATCTGCACTAACATAAAGAAAGACATGATATTGCCTATATTGTCGTTATTTGCAACACAAAAGAATCAAACTGAATAGTTGGGGTCTGATCACTATAATATACCATACATGTAGAAGTTTCAAATGATTGGACTGTGTTTTTTCTGTATTTTTAGCTATTTTTGTTGCATTTGCATCACTGCATGGGATTCGTTCCGTGCTAAACTATTTTTAAAATCCGATTTTCAATGTCAAATTTAGAAAAATTCGTGTGCGCATTGGAATTCTTGCGCTGTACAGCTCCGCCGAGGACAACTATTGATCATTTTAAACCGGAAAACCAAAAAGCTATTATGTCACTTTAAACACTTGCACATACAGATTAGGATTCTGTACAATCTTGCCTGACCTGACATGTGTAAACTGGCCTCTACAGACAAAATACTTGTTGGCAGAGGTTATGTGTTCGTATTATGAACATATATATAAGTCATATGCAGCATACCTAGTCGTGACATTGCAGTTCACAAAGATGACCTTGATTGGTAAATCTCAATTGTCATAAGTCGCCTGCAATGCTTAAAACAAAAAGTGTCCCGTAACCTATCCAATCCCTCGGGCTAATTTTATTATTACTTGATTTAGTAATACCCAAATGACCAGGAAATGATCAAACAATTCGAATACGTAGGCCTATACCCTACACATTACCCCTGCAGTAGCGAGCAGGCTGGGTGCCTGGATGACAGCGCGGCGCCCGGATCTCTGCGTGGACAGTTGCCTGGGGATTCCTACAGTCCGGACACCCAATGTCGTCAGGTGTTCGGTCAGCGGTCCGGACAATGCCAGGTAGACATATTTTGCATATATTGAGTCCGAATTGCACGCCATTCGGAATTTCTTAGACAGCCATCAGAAATCCAGCTGATCGAACCCAATCAAGGCTTGTGTTCATATCTTAGGGGGTTTTCTTAGCTGATACAACTACTAGTATAGGTAACTGCCATGAGAATGAATATATTACGATATCAGATTATAGACTAATTGGGGAAAAAATCATATACGTTTCATGATATAGTATGATAGATATAAGTATGAAACCTATTTTCCCGAACATCGCTGTGACAAAATGATGTTTTACTGGATATTTCCCTATATTGAAACCGTGTGTTCCATTTGTCCACTGCTGTAGTCGCCGGGAATCCAGGCACCGGAGAAGATGTGTGTCCGCCTTTGGTGCAAGAAGCCAACTAACCCCGATATCTGCGTGACGAAGGCTGCGCTGTCGGCCTTGTACGGCACGCCCTGTGGGGAGGACAAGGTAATATTTTCATGACTTACCTTATAGGCCTGTACTTCAGGTTGTTTTTCATTTCCAATTATTGAATGTGATTTGGGAATAGACAGGCAGTTCTACATTCATGTTATTTCATCGCATATCTCTAACCAATGGCTGAAATTAAGTACAGTCAGCCAGTATATTTAGTTTACTTTTAACTCCAGGTATGCCAGCAGGGATTCTGTGTGTACGATACTAGACGCGGTCGTCAAGGGAACGACTTTCCCCCCAGCCATAACAGCGTACAGAAGGGGCCAATTAATCGTGGGTTACTATTACATTGATTCACAAATATTTATATTTCGTGTATAAATTCATAGCAAAAGTGAACCTAGTATATAAGTCGTAGGCCCTAACTTCAGTTAGGTAATATATGTCAAGTCAAATAGACCCAGTGATTGTTTTTATAGTTGTATTTGAACTCTAGGCCTAATTACACGGTTTATTCACTTGCGACATCAGCGGCCGGTGAACGGTGTGACCGTGATGGTGATCCTGGATATTGCTACCGGCTGGTCACCACTGGACCTCACTACTGCAACAAACCGGATGTCCGCAAGTTTTGCTGCTTCTCCTGTTACAATAGCAACTGATAGGGTGCTATTGCTATGGTAACTGACTTAGGGGAACGAGTATATATTTGTAGGCCTTTATGTACATGTATGTTATATATGATAGGCGCGATGGGTGCGATTCATTTGTACGGATCACATGATGAGTTTGATGATCCGTACTCCGAAAAATAACTCTGATCCAAAAATCTGGTCAATCATTTTTGCAGGGCAATATCATTGCTAAAATAAAATAAAAAACATTAATATGTTAGATATTATATGCATCTTCCAGAAGCAGTATGCACATTTTTCACATATAACCACGTTGGATCAGTATTGGGAAACAGAGAAATTGGTCTTCCATGTTGATTTTCCTGATCCCTAATGTTTGGAATCATGATCCTGATCCGTACTCTTTCTTGCAGGATCCGTAAGAATGAAACGCACCCGCCGTAAAGTGGTTAAGATGTATGTAGGTGTTGTGAAAAGCAATGTTTCATACATAACACCTTAAACGAAATGATTTGAAGAATTAAATAGGTGTGCTTTCGTTGTAGTCAAATAGACCATCTGCTTGAAGATAGTATTAACTAACCAACCATGTTGTTGGATAAAAGAATTTTTTTTGCATGGATTATGTTGTAAATGCCGCACTAAAATATTATTATAACAAAAATAACTGTATTGGAATTGAGAATAAGTGGTATCTCATGAATCGATGTGTCGTTGTTTTTGACAAAATTAAAAACAATGGCTTTTGGGTGACTTTCGAATACGTATTTGTTAATTTTGGAAAATTTATGCTCTATAGGATCTACGTAAAATATAGATATAACGTTAGTCTTGCCAAGTCTGGGAGACATGTAGTCATGTACATATATATACATGTTTGCTTTTGTTGTGATATTTTGAGTATATTGTCGAAGTGGACAAATATGATACCGGTTACGAAGTTATTACATGCCTTTTAGCAGTTTTTACATATACATGTATATGTACTCTGTATGACATACATATACTTTATGTGTGTTTAGATTTTTGAAAACATCTATACTCTGAATTTTCTAATTTGTTTACACAAGTTTTTCTTTACGATATTTTTGAGATGATAAAAGGTATCGTTGTATAGCTTGGCATACTTCACCAGGGAGTGAAACGGCAATTTTCTACTAATTCTAGGTATCTATCGCGAAACTTGAAGAAGTTAGCAATTTATAGAACTATACCATTTATCATCACAAAAATATCAGCAGAATACAGTGTAAATGAGTTAGAAAAATCAGAGTATATGTGCTCTATTCCGTTATGTCAGTGAACAAAGTAGTTTCTAAAAAAAAGTCGTTTCCACAATAAAATGTTGCGTTCGGAAATAGTTTGTTTGGCTCTATGTTTCACAGAACGTGTTGAAATTTGGTTGCATTATGACACATACACATAATATTAGTAAACCACTGTCGATGGTTAACCATACAGTTCATATGAAATGCGCAAGGTAACACACTAACTTGAAGGTAAATGACCGAAATATGCAACCATATGTATAATTGTTACATATTCGTGAGTTTTGCAATGGTGATAAAACAATCTCCACTTGTTTATACATGTATGTAATAGTAATAATAATAACGATAGGGATATGTCCGACTTTGGTCGCACTGACCCCATGGGGTAAGTGCTCCGTCCCAAACCCCGACCACCATACCCCTACTAGGACACCCAGGCCAATAGAAATGAATCCATATACATTGGTATAATAACGATGGGTGTGTCTCCCCATCGTGAAAATAATCCGCTCATAAGCGCATATCTCGATTTGAGGGATATTCTGTCTGTGCGCTTGTGTTTATGAGAAGTGCATACTGGTAGATTGGGAAAAATATTTATTCGTCCATAGGCCTCTAAACTACGGAAACCCAGAACGGCCAGCTAGTCCTTTTTTCAGACTTTGTTTTTGTCCAGTTATTTTTTGCAATTTCCAGAGAAATATTCTAATTTTTTTTATTTTTCGATCTTTTGAATTTTCGACTTTTTGATTTCGGTTTTTTTTTGTACTTTTTGACTTCGTTTTTTTTTTTCGACTTTTTGAACTTTTGTTTTTTTTCAACTTTTAGACTTTTCGAATTTTCGTTTTTTTTATTCGTTTTTATTTTAATTTCCTTTTATCCTCTCTTAGACTTTTCGAAATTTCGAATTTTCGACTTTTTGACTTTTCGAGTTTTTGACTGCTGTAATCATATCTATGGGAGTGTATATATTCAATAATCAAGTCTGTGGGTAAGTGTACAATGGACCCCTTTCATCCCCAACACACACTTTATATAAGAAAATGTGATAGCATTCTATAGGATATCCTATGATTAAGAAATGTATATGTTACTTGCGATATTCACTAACATTCAATAAATTAATCATGGTCACAATCAGATTATGCTCAGAACCCTGTACAGATCACCTATAATCCATTAGATACCAGGACCTCAAAAACTATAGGTTTATTATGCAGAATCTATATTGTTAATCACATGAATGTATCTTGTTTCTATCTGAGTTTATAGCCTATATCATAAATATTGCAATAATTATATTTTGGACAATTTATTGTTGTATTGTGTTTGGTAGATTTTGGAAGAAAGCATTGTCTGTAAATGATGGTGAGTGTACATATGTATAACGACATATACATGCACACAGCCACACTTCCTTGGAACAAGCTGTCATGGTCAAAATTCGAAAAACCGAAAAGTCGAAAAAAAAAACGAAAAGTCAACAGACGAAAATTCGAAGAAATGAAGTCAAAAAGTCGAAAAAACAAAAATGACAAAAAAACAAAAGTCAAAAATTCGAAAAAAAAACAACCAAAAATTAAAAAGTCGAAACAACAAAAACTAAAAAAAAGAAAATTCGAAAAATCTAATTTTCGAAAATATTTCTCAGGATTTTGAAAATATTTCTCAGGATTTTGAACAAAATAACTGGACAAAAATCGAATCTAACAAAATACTAGGTGGCCGTTCTGAACTACCGTACCAAACCCAATGATAAATCCTTGTGGCCATTCATAAGTCATTTTCCGGTACATGTTAAATCTCGTTACACAGAATAGGCCTAATTAAAATACCAGTATGTGACTAATTTGAGGAATGTACGAGTCTTTCATAATCGCTTCGCGAACTTATCTTGAAATAAAACTTTGATGTCAATGGCCGATTTACAATACTCGCCAATTTGGAACGGGTGTTTTTTCAGTATCTGACAAAACTACTCTATTTACCGTTGATTCGACTCCAGGAATTTTATGGGCAATGCTTGTAATGTTACAGAATGGTACCGAAAAATCCAAGATTTAAAAAAAAAAACAAGGGATAAATACTTTGGATAAGAAAAATTCAGGCCTTGTTGTGTTGATTAAGAAATCCCTACAACGCCCAAGGTGTCTTCTTCGTGCAACTCTCACCGATGATTTCGATTCGAATTTATATCATTTAAATTCTAGTATTTTTATAACAATTATATCTATGTCGTCACTTTTGTAAATGATGCGGGATTTACTATCAGACATTATTTCGTTACATCCGACTAATCTCAAAAAGCATGATTTTCGTGATTTTCGTCTTGTTTGTTCTAACTAAACTATTGAATGGATCTATTAAAAACTTAATCTTGTTCTGCATAAAGGAAGATAATTACGCACCAATTGGTAGAGAACAATTGGGCAAAGCGTGGAATGTTGAAAATACAAGAAGTTGTTTCTGAAAATGTAACCATGACTCGATGTCAACACAATGGAAGTGTCCATGTTACATCTTCGCTTAAACAATTCAATACCCACAATTCAATGCATACTTTATAAACGCAGAAATATATAGTACATCAATAATGAATTTCGATGTCAAATATGTTAGTATAAAAAGTAAAATATGCAGGCAAAACAAAGAATACGTCCCATGTTTTACACATTAAGAAAGTCTAGATGTAGCAAGGACACCAACATCGTGTCTGTGTTACGTCTGGTGGCTGATTTCATATAGTTGCGTGAAACACTTGCTATGTCTGGTGACCAGTTACTGGCAATAAGACCCATTCATTTCATATACCGCAATGTGATTTTAAATGCGGACAACACACAATCGGATTCTGGAAAATAACGATGAATACGGTTAGATGTAACACGGACGCGAACAGCTGCAGCTACACGTCTATCAGTGCTGCACATTTCTAGTTTAAGATGAAAGAAAACATTGTTTTTAACAACAAACACGATGTTAGGTACAATGTATATGCAGTGGGACATCAAGTCCCATATTCGACTACTTTTTACCAATATGTCAAATTTCGGTCAGATGTAACTGTCCTATTTTGGCCCTTTGGAGGGCACCCTCACCATATTGATGTGCACGTAATTCGCAGAGGAAAGAACGCGAGTGGGCCGCATGTATCCAAACCCATTGCTGGCAGTTGTGAAAGTTATAAAATACACTGATTAGACTAAAATAAATGTTAAGTAGTGTTTGTGGTGAAAGGCGTAACGTTTTGGACACGAAAGCCTTAGAAATATTATGAACTTATGTGATTCTGTAAAGGCAGCATCTGTCTGATGATAATGTGTGCATAAGTGATCAATGTCCCTCATATTTCTTTGAGTATATTTGAGGTTATTTATATTTCCATTTGAATCGTCTATTTGGATGCAATTGTCAAGACGTAACACAAAGGACACGAAGCGTTACGTCTTAGAGATTAGCAAATACTACCTGTTTTTCATTAAAACTATTTATATGCAAATATTACCACGAATATTAACATTATTTATTACTTCTTTTGTCATATAGTGTGGAAAAGATGTCTAAATTGATATAAAGTCTTATTGAACAATGCCTGAAGGAAGGCACTATTGAAAAGACACGAAAAAAAATAGCCTTTATCCTATAAATATAGCAGTTCTCATGACTCTTTTCTTGCTATACCTTGACAATTTCATGTATGAACTTGGGGAATTATCTCCCAATCATTTTTTACATTGCTAAAACCTGAATCAGAATAATTTGCGTTGTAAATAACGAAATGACACGTCTTCTAGACAGACGTAACTAAATAACACCATAACTAAATTTTAAAAAAGTAAAACAATGAGGATACATGTAATAATTTTTAAAAAGTAATTCTTATACCCAGCATAGTTCGCACATTCCATTATTCCAAATTATGAAAGGTTTTATAAATGTGTGCACCCAGAGTCGAAACTAACTTGGATTGTTGACATATCGCGTTACTTATTGAAATTCCATATAATATTGTCAACATCAACTGAGCATTTTCAAAAGCTGAGTGGTGGACCTTTCAATTTGCTGAAATACATTGATCTAGCATTCTAGGGCACAGACAACTTGACACCGATGTTTCGTTATCTCGATGACGTGTCTGGTCAGATTGTTGTCCAAACGTCGATCTAGCAACAATATCTATGATGATGTCTGTCGATGGGCCAGACGATTACTCATATGATACCAAAACCATGATAAGACATGGGTACATGTATTAACCTATCTATATAATCGCATATGATATCAGAAATGTCGCCCAAAAAGTCGGCATGGGACACATTGGAATGCGGTCGCATTAAATAAATGACAATATCTGAGTACACATAGATAAACTCACGACACATGAGACAAGGATTATTGGATATTAATTGAGACTAATTCATTTCCAACTGATTTATGACAATCGGGATAAACCGTACTATTTATTAGAGCACACATCAGACGATCAAATGACGATTAATTTTCATGATAAATCGTTGATAGTCATGGTTGAATTTTTACATGCACAATCATGTTCAATTTGAACCATAATGATATAGATGTTATAGCTCATCAAAAAATAAATAAATAACAGTTTCATCGGTCAAAAAGCATGAACTCAGTCAGTTTGTTATTAAGTATTCAAATGCAGGACCAAGGGTGGGGGTTCTCCTCTGAAAAAAATAACGTTCGAAATCCCGCAAATCAAAGTGAATTGGTGTGAATTCCTACTCAGGACAGGTTAAGAAGCTACAACATAGCACAAAAAGGATCTGGTTTCTGGGACCCTTCAGATTTTGCCCCCCCCCCCCCCCCCCCAAATTTCCTGGATCCGTCTATGTTATCGATTATCATATAAAAAAGACCACTGATTTTAGATTTCACCTTGACAAAAGATTAGAATCATTTGTCTAGAACTGCAAACTCTTTCAATGCGAATGAAACACTATTGAGCATAGAATCATGTTCTCCTGTCATGGACTTACATGTACTCTGCAATCACGAAATCTGATGGTACAACACATTCCGATGAACACCAATCTCGTCTTTTTTATACTCTACATATTATTTCATGAAACAACATGGTGAGAAGTATATTGTTCACCATACCTCTACATACGGGTCAGTGCTATCCGTCACCCGAAAACAATGGGTTACGTCAAACATCTCTATACGAGTACCCGTGTTTTTCATTAAGTGTCACATCAAAGCTCCTATGTGCTATATTAATTACTGTACGGGCATCCATCAGAAAAAATGCAAAAAAAATATACCAGCGGTGTACCTAACCAGTCACTTGCGAAACATATCATACATGTATATGATTATACTATACATCTACCAATTCCATGAACGTTAATATTATGATTAGAACCATACTACAAGTATTTTTTTAGTACTTTTAAATACATAGTATTTTTTAGCGCTTCAACATGAAAACAAAAGAGAATTCAAGAATATTTTCTTCAAAATGCATCGCTTGTGACGTTCATTGTGCTCTACACAACGTGTAGTTGCAAAATGGTTAAGATAGGCACACCTCATTCGCACGCGAATAACCTTAGAATAATCCCACTTTATCCTGACAGTGATCTGAATATGTTTGTTCTTGGAATATCCTATGACGCTTCCCAAGCAGCCAACCCAGTGGGACTCTTCGAATTAGCTTCAATTGTGTATCAGATTGCAGTATGTAATGATAAACCTGTGGATTTAACCCAAAAGTCCTGAGCTTAATCTACACGACCCTATTGGAGTCAATTTTTCAAACAAAAGGAAGGTGAGAAAAATGCTATCTTAAGCTTGTAAATTTGCAATACCTGCTAATTTTTTTCAACTTGGAGTTAATTTGCGTTACACCCTCTGGGTTTTCGTTTACGTACATGAAACACTACATTGGCAGAATATGCTTTTAATCCTTCAGAACAAATAAAATGCGAGAGTAATAGACATACTCATCGAATCAATAATTTGTTATCAAATATTCCGAACTCGATAAAATTAGACTAATGTCCAAACATACATATACATGTCGGTCTAAAAGCTGTGCATTTAGGTATATGGTCTACGGTTGGAATTATGTAGAATGACAGCCTCACTTTAAAAATTTGCTATATGTGCTTGTATTAGTAGTTCTTCCAATTTTATAGTAGTCATTTCTGGACAATATATTCCATACGCTTTAGTGTGTAAATTGTTTACAATATAATTTCAAATCAAATGCTCGCTGTTTGTGGCAACGCCATTTTGTTTTGACTACGACATTCTATATGTACCATAAATACTACATGTACCACTAACCACTGAGTGCTTCTTGCCTTTTCCCTAATGTATTGTCACGAACAATACCATAGAAATATCCACACGATTGTGCAAATCCATATGATATACACGCATGTTCTATTACATCATGCAAACAAATCGGATGTATGCGAAGGAATGGGGCAGTTTTTTCACGCTTTTAAACACTTCTAGTTCAAATCACTGACACACGAAAGGTGACATATTTCACGACAATTACTACACATAAGCAGGTGTTTGATATGATCAATGGACAACGCACTTTTGTCAATATCGCACCGAATCTTTTGATGTGCGACCCCTCAGTTCGAAAGTATCATCCAATGTTGTCAGACAGAACGCTTGTCTATGTGAGAGGAACAATATCGCTGATCCGTGCATGAATTGATATCTAATAGATATTATATTAGATATGCAGGGGGATATGGTTCATGATATTTTAATATTGTGTAGAAATGCAGCAATTTGGCACAAGGTGATAAACTATAGTAGGTCTATACAGTTCATTGTTCGACTCTCGAATCAAGTAAATAGACGAAATTATATTCGAATCCAGAAATTCCATGATGTGCTAAAATAAGCATTGGAGCTGACTGCAAACGTTATTTTGAGATGGAAATCTGAAACTTGGTAGATGATTGCCGTTTGTTGTATGGGAAACTCAGAGGGCAAATACCTGTTCTTATCGTCATATTTATCTCTATTTTTATGACGCACAAATCTATCTTTTGTGAATGGCGGGAAAGGGTTGGGCCACTAGCTAGCAAAACAAGCGTAAATGTTTTAGAGTAACATCCCGTGTACATGGAATAGTCTAGACTGGAACTACACATACAACATGAATGACTTGCTCACTCTGAATGAACGAGGTACACGTGTAGGTGCACAAGCACGTGTTTCGGAAATGTTTCCAAGAAAGATCGTGAAATTTTCACGATTCTTGGCATAAAGATATCTTTGGTAATTCATGGTATTGATGTTACACTCTTTGGTATTATTGTGCACTACAATCTTGAGTGGAATTCTAATCTGTAGACATATTGTCTGGCAACGTTTTCAGTTTTCAAGATAGAAGTCTGAAATTTGGTGAAAAAAATATGGTTTGATGCCAAATAGAAACAAATAAAATTTCAAATTGATCCGACCATCCTAAACGAAGTTATCGCCGAAATCATATGAGGTTTTGTGTTGAACTTGAGTTTAGTTCAAATCACTGACACACGAAAGGTGACATATTTCACGACAATTACTACATATAAGCAGGTATTTGACATGACCAATGGACAACTCAATTTTGTCGATATCGCACCGAATCTTTTGATGTCCGACCGCTCAGTTCGAAAGTATCATCCAATGTTGTCAGACAGAACGCTTGTCTATGTGAGAGGAACAATATCGCTGATCCGTGCATGAATTAATATCTAATAGATATTATATTGGATATGCAGGGGGATATGGTTCATGGTATTTTAATATTGTGTAGAAATGCAGCAATTTGGCACAAGGTGATAAACTTTAGTAGGTCTATACAGTTCATAGTTCGACTCTCGAATCAAGTAAATACACGAAATTATGCTCGAATCCAGAAATTCCATGATGGGCTAAAATAAGCATTGAAGCTGACTGCCAACGTTATTTTGAGATGGAAATCTGAATTTTGTTAGATGATTGCCGTTTGTTGTATGGGAAACTCAGATGGCGAATACTTTTTCTTATCGTCATATTTATCTCTAGTTTATGACGCACAAATCTATCTTTTGTGAATGGCGGGAAAGGGTTGGGCCACTAGCTAGCAAACAAGCGTAAATGTTTTAGAGTAACATCCCGTGTACATGGAATAGTCTAGACTGGAACTACACATACAACATGAATGACTTGCTCATTCTGAATGAACGAGGTACACGTGTAGGTGCACAAGCAGGTGTTTCGGAAATGTTTCCGAGAAAGATAGTGAAATTTTCACGATTTTTGGCATAAAGATATCTTTGGTAATTCATGGTATTGATGTTACACTCTTTGATATTATTGTGCACTACAAGAGTGGAATTCTGATCTGTAGACATATTGTCTGGAACAGTTATGGATATATCCGAGCTCATTTGCATGGGGTGGCAGTGAAATCAGATACAGTTACAATATATATACATGTATATATAATGAAGAAAATACATTGGCCCCTATCATGCAAATATATGTTATTCATGTGGAAAATAGGCATTTTCATTATATCAAGGGGAGTGGGGTTATGTGATACAAGTAGTGATGATGATTGTCCGACGTTCTTCGTTCATAGTGCGACTTCTCCAAAACCAAGAAAATTTGACGTATCTAGACATGTATTGTCAACTTGTAGGCTATTTTTGCAAGCTAACTGCAAATTTACGGTTATTCAGCCCAGAAACCTACCACAGTTTTGCCCATATTTAGTATTTGTGACATTTTTAAGTTCACACGCTACTGTATCAAATCTTTTGTCTATGTCTATGATGAAATCGGCTCATATTGACTGACGTCGACATGACAGGCAAAACGAGTGAAAACATATTCACGGAATGTGAAAAGTGTTTCAAGAATGGAAACAATGACATTTAATATTCCACCAAAATAAGACCGCTTCGTGGAATGTGGACGGCTTATTATCTGCCGCCGGAAATAGTGGCAATCCGAGACGAAATTCGCTCGTGATTACGCCCGAGCGCAGAGCCCCGTGGAACAGGAGTCGCGCCCGGCTCCAGAATTCATGATTCAATGCTCGCTTATCGCGAGGAAGTTCTCATTAGATAAATCTCGCAGTATTTATGGTACATTTGTCAGCTCCGATGGCAAACAAACACCAGAAATAAATTGGCGCTACTTTGGCTGAACCACTGGACAAAAATACAAGTTTACGCAGACAATACCCCCCCCCCCTTATTTTTCTTGCACCAGCTCGTGGAATCCGTCGGATCTTTTCATAAGTGGGCCCAATGATAACGATTTAAGTGCTTCCGAGCGGCCAATCTGACATCTGAGCCAACTGCCTATGATATTCGCCTAACGACCACTAAAACACACTCCGATTTGGAGCAGTCAATCAAAGCTTGAAATGAGCCAATCGCGGCCCTAGCTGTTGGCTTGCAGGTATAGAGCACGCGGGTCCTACTGGTGACTACCATAGGCGAAACAAGCCAGCGGTCGTTATATAAACACCCTTGTGAGTAAACCACCATCCATTCATGAATTCGTGTGTATGCCTAAGACTTTTGTGTTAGTCATGATCCAATCCGGATTCCATGCACTTGGAGACGTAAGGCAATTAGGACTTGTTGGTGTCGACATTTTGTTTGATGTCCTTCGAAACACGGGATTTTATCGTTTTGAACAAACTGAAAGCATTTCATTCATTGACAATTAGCTGTCACGAGCTCAAGACATTGAATTGTCTTCAGAAGCTGGAGATACTTCTGGACACGGACCATCTTACGCTAAGTCAGGGATTTGAACATTTCTTATCATGCTAGAAGAACCATTCGGATCAGGATAAAGAGTCAACACATCAAAAACCAATTCACCAAAAATCATGGAAACTAGAAGTGACCGCGTGATGACGTCACTGATTACAGCAGCGATCCTAGCGGTGAGTACAGAAACAACAACCCTTTTTACTGCACCCACCTTGTTTACATTTGGAATGTTTGAGTGGCGTCGAAATGGAAGTAGACGACCTGTCTCCGTGGATTTCCTAGGAGATTAGTCATGCTAAAACTTGTAAAATGTCTTTAATTGGGCTCGTTGTTTGCGCGGATCGGATTCTTTCCAACCTCTTTCCCCTGGCGAAATGTAAAACAAACAAAAAATCCGCAATCCGGAAGAGATTACTCACTATAGCTGCTGTCACTTATGCTCGTGTTGTGTGATTTTAACTTCCTGGCAAAAATTATATCTGACATTGCTCCCAGCAGTACGATCGAGTTATGTTGATCAAGATAGACACTTGTAAAACTTGCTGCGTTTTCCTCGTGTAAATACGAATGGTAGCTGGCATCTTACATGTAACTATAAGATTACATGGAAATATCATGGGCAAAAATGGCTTCTTTGTTTGCGATCTTACAACAGTAATGAAACATAGAACGATACTGCAGATGCTATTCTCAATAAAACTCATGTTTGATATGAAGATGTTCATTGTCTGGTACCAGGGTTCAAGAAATCTAAATGGAAATCAGGTGAACCAGCAAGAGATATACAACAAATTTGAGAAACGTCTATCATGAATTTGATAAAAAATGTATGGTAGGAAGGTTTATATTTAATAATACTTGTATCTTTTCATGTAATATCATCGAGTTATTGTGCCAGCATGTCTATATCATACTTCACACCCACGTTCGAAAATATACGTCTCTCTGTGTGCAGGTAACAGATGCAACGATCGGTGCAACTTTTATCGCCTGTGCAGTGTGCAGGAATGTTTGTTACGTAAGCACGTTATACAAACAACGAGAGAAAAAGTCCTGTTGTCACACATTCGACATATTTTGAGTTTTTCTCCTCGGTGAAGTACATCGGCCACTTGTGCTAGATTGGTGCATTCCTGTCATAGAGATCACCACAGACGCACGGTTGGCAATCAAAACCACAAGTATGTGGGCTATGTATGCGGCGCATTAGAGGCATACGCAGTTTTGTAGCTTAATTCTGGTACTCTATGGGTATTAATTCGTGTGGATTTGCTTTTTCCTGGAACAGAGTCACGAAAGAAGAAAGAAAGACATAATTTTTGTATGCTGTTATCAATTCCGGGCAGCGTAGTTGTTTACATTAGAATGCGATTCTAATTTCTCGTGTAGGGTGTCTATTTTCTAGGTTACATGTATATCACGAACTGTGATGCTAAAAATAATATATGTCCGCAGTTTTCAGAATGCAAAGAAAATATCTCTATACAGGGTTGGTAATTATAATGCAGAAGGCAGAAGCGAACAATTGCATGGATATTAGACATAACTCTCTCGAAATAGACTTTTATTTTGCACTAATCCAAGTTTCTATTTTCAGCTTGTAAAATGCCCAAAAGAATCAGGTTCTAGATTTGCACATCATCTTCTAAAGTAGCGAATGGTTAGGTAATTTTAAAGTACTAGTATAGTGAAAATATGATGTGAACTTGTATGAAAGATCTCATTGATCTGAGCAAAATGGTTTTTACAGCATGTAAATATCACAATCCGTTCAAAAGTTATAGCACTTTAAAGATGGAAATCGGCAAATTTACTTTTTCAAAACAATTTAGCTAATTAGTATGCAAATGAGATATTCATGACGTCATCGGGGGAAGCTGTTTTAATTAGGTACTTTGATATGTATTATTCAATCATTTAATTTTATGATTATTCATCAAAACTTATTCTATACAGATTTTAATATGAATAATCAGTGTTTTCACTTTTTCTATTGTTGTCAAGGTAACCAGTGACCTGGTATGGCCCATAGCAACCATGGTTGCTAGGGCCAGAAACCCACTTAGAACAGGGTATGCACATATAAAAATGGTGCCAACTTGAGCTCTATAATAATTTATTTCATGAATAATCGACAGAAAGTCTGTGGATAGACTGACTTGGCAGTTAATGGCCATGGCAACCATGGGTAACTACGGCTATAGGGAATGACTGGTAACCATAGCAACAGTACAGTTTGTGTGGATATTGACTATGTATGATACATAATAACATGCACTAGTCAGATCGTAAGAACCTTCAATAAGAATTATTATATCGTGGCTCGAAATATCCTAATTAAAATTTGTTCCCCTCGTGACGTCATGAATTCTCATTAGCATCTAATTTGCATATTAATGAGTTGCTAAAACTTTTCAAGTGGCTTCTGTAATGTAGTGCCGGAATGGCAGTTTCAAATGGCTGTAACTTTTGAACGGATAGAGATATTGATATACCGTAAAGATCATTTTGTTCAGATCAATGAGATCTTTCATATAACAAAACATCATGTTTTCACTTTACTAGTACTTTAAAACGTATTCAGTAATAGCTGCAAAACCGGACACTGCAAATTGAACTACTGATATTTGGCTGCCGAAAAAATCACGTTTATATATGCTGGGTAGACTTTAACAATGTTTAGGCTAATTCATTCTACGTCTGCATCTGCAAAAACTGTCGTACCAGGGTGATCAATGGCTACTAATTGAATGAATGGCAACAAGTTTTACCCGATTTTTTCATCTTTCCAGCGAAGATCGGCGTTTAACACGTGTTAAAACGTGCAAAACTGTAGCCGGCTCAATCGTCTGTTCCGCAAAACAGCTGATTTCTAATCACGTTCGCGTGTTTTACATTTTCTCCATGTAAATTTTCAGCCAATCGTTCAATGAGATTTGTTTCTCGTAATTAGATTTCTTGTAAACCAGGAAGCCAGGCTCATGTCAATTATCTTGTGTTTAAGAAGGGGAAAAAGTCAATTTCTACTTCGAATGATCGGCTATGCATTGTGAATAGTTGTTAATTTGCTCGTAAGTTTTACATGGATAGTTTAGGGCGAATCTAAAAACATTTGGAGATTAGAATGATGAAACTGAGCAGAATACCTCTGTTCATTTTATTTACCAAGATAAAAACAAAAATTATGACTTGTTAATTCAAACGATTCTGTAGGCATTGAACAGTGTCATAATTTGTCATTTCACACCATCTTCAGCCTAGGATATTTTCATCGAGTTCAGGTTCATATCTCTCTCTCTCGCTCTCTCTCTCTCTCTCTTATCACGCATTGTCACTTCAGGACAGAAAACCACAGCTGACGAGAGGGTGTCCCAGGCACCTCAGCCATTCGACCCAGTTGACAATTTGATGGGTTAATTGGCTAGTTGTACCCAGTTGGACCTTGTCGACTTACACTAACAAAACAACGAGAAATACCCACAATAAAAACCTACACGTTATGTATGTGAGAAAATTTCAACGCGTTTTTTGTTTGTACTTTTTCTCTGTGTTGAACAATGAAATTTTGCACGGTGCATTATGTGGAGGTTAAAATGTCTTTGGTATGAATTGTATTCGTCTTCATCGGGGTCATCTATGTCACTACGTGTTGGTAAGCACCATACTATAGACTCGTCCACGGTGTTGAAAATTCAAAACATTCAAGGAATTTCATTGAAACACCTGCTTCGTGTTGTCGAGGGTCATTTTCTCAACACACAACATAGTTCATTTTGAAAATGTGCACATTTGGAAATATTTCTCTCTATTTGTCAATCCAGAGTGTTGTGTTTGCCTTCGAACATACAGATGATTAAAATGAGAAATATTCTCCGATAACTATCAACTAATATATATTTTCTGTGGACCATCCAGTCGGTCTTTGATAAATGAAATCTAAACCTGCAATTAATGAACTGTTTTAAGGAGCTTTGAATTTTCCAGGCAAACCGTTATTATTTAATTACAAGGTATATTATCATTTCATCTGATATGATTTCATCTAAAAAGATAAAGTCACATCCCGGGGTGGAGGTTAATTGTACGGTTTGATGTCTATTGAAGTCTCATCGTTTTTATCAGCCGTCTTCGAATTTCACCCAACGACAGCTTCTCGATACAAATACCGCTTCGTGATCAACTAATGTTTTGTAGATATATACAAGATTTTATATATTATATATGTATATTATGTGTTTCATGGGTATGTTATTGTTCGTCATGTCACCTAGACGCTGAATGTCTCTGAAAAGTGAATCTACAATAAGTTGCCAGTGTTTAACGACAATCTGAAATACAATGAAAGGTGTTGATATGTAGACTACAATCATCTAAGTTTTGTTTCGTAGTCTTATCGGTTCGATAAACTAATTTTTGTGTTCTCGTCTGGTTAATAAACCCATCAAGTTTTCTGTTTAGTGTTCATCAGTTCAATAGACCCACATGTTTTGTGTTTTAGTGCTCTTCAGGTTGATATACTCTTATGATGGCCCAAACTTACCTGCTAATTACATCAACAGCCAGAGTATTCATGTACCGACATCACGTGACTGTAGGCCATAATAATATGGGTTTGCTTTGATAGATAGATCTAGTCCGCACCAAATGACAACAAAGCCCAGTTACATTATAATTAATGGACTCATGTCCAGGGCAAAAAGTGGATTTTACCCATATCTTTTCGCTGGGTGTGGAACACATTTCAAGTCTCTAATTACATGTTTACCTCGATGATTTGCTGATAATAATGCGGTTGTGTGAGACAAAATAGAATACAGCGCTTTATTTTCATTTCTGAAGTGGTATTTTCGCACAAAAGTGGGCCATTTTATCATGGAATTTGTTATCTTTACGATGAAATTTATCGAAACAGGTCAACGTGCGATAAAACTGGAAATGTAGTGGCGTCGGAATGACTCTATTCCGAAGGAGATTCCGGGAAATTAACTGATCTTGACCGATCAAATCATATTGTTCAGTCCACAGTCGCTTTTAAAGGCACACTGATCATTCAAGCTATAGATCGCTTCGCTCAGTGGGATTCATGTGCTCTTCAAAGCTTAAATCAATGCATTATGATACTATTTGACAGTTTACGTACACGATGCGAAATTTTAAAGCATTGAATGGCATATCAATATTTTTTTATCTAACCAAACATTAACTGGGATTTGTGAGCTTTTATCGCGTTAGATATGGAAACAAAAACTGTGTTCGTGACCTGAATTTGGCGGACCTCGCCCAATTCCACAGAAGAAATAAATTTCATTGAATATTTTTTATCGAATGAATGGCAACAACGAAAACAATTCAGAACAACAGCCACGTTCTTTGTGGTTTTCCTTTTTATATATACGAAAACAAGATTTATCATATTTTCGGTCATGCAACACAAATAAAATCAGGTTCTTCACCTTATCGATAACTCCAAAGGATTTGGTGAACTTCAGGTTTTACGGTTCACTTTCCCAGCCAATAATATAAGAGCATTATCGGAGGTGGTGGGTGTTTCTCTCGAGGGGATAGATCATCAACCCTGGGACTTTTCCCATGCATGCTCTACTTATAGTCCCATTGTTTTATCGTTCCTCAAAGCAATTAGGAACCTTTCTTCTGGGAAGTAAGTCGTGAGTACTTGGGTGATATAACATGGAACACTGACCGACACGCCCATAAGTTCATGATGCCTTTGCTTATGCTTGCATATTCGTAATTCATAAAGTATTAATATAATTATCAATATGAATATATATATGTCTATATGTGCTGCAGCTGTCAGCTGGTAAGAAAAAGTAACTACTATAGTAGTAAATGATATTCCACAGCTCAAAGCATTCTATTTATAAACATTAGTTTATTTTACTTCCTGATTTTGTTTTGTCTTCTGATAGTTTTTAGCCTCTAATCCTCTGACATATGAGACAACATTTCTACATCTAACTACAGGAGTAATCCATTTTGAAGCCAAAACATCCGTACAAAACCACCCCTAGTTTGTATCTGTTTTACAGTGATGAGCACTTTGGCTAGCTTCCATCAACGCTGCCTATGTTTACGATTATAAGTGCTCTCTGCGCTGTTAATCTTTGGTCCCAAAGAGCCACACGCCTCCGTAATAATGCAGGCAATAAAGGTATCCGATTCCTCAGTATAACAAAATATCTATCTGCCTGCCCACTCACACTCGTAACTGCGCAATATCTCAGATAATCATACACAGTACTTAGGAGTATTGTACCTCAGAAAAGGGACATGCACACATGCTTTGTACATCCTCACTTGGCATAAATATGTGTATAATTACGTCAGCATTTACGGTAACACGGAATTATAATGCCTGATGGCGTAGATAAAATCAATTCATTTTTATAATTTTCAATATTATTGGTGTATGTACAACAATCAATAAAATAAAAGTAATTTTATGCAATATTCTTTCTGAAGTCTGAACACTGTCCATATGTTATGACTAACCCCATGTAATGTATGTTGCCACAACGGACAACCATACTGCGGCATGCATGGTGGACTAAAATGATGTTTCTACCAACAGATATATTGAACTTATCTTCACCTGGTACGAAGATAAACAAGGAAGCAAACCATGTGCACAGTGAGTCACTGACCAAAACTATTTGTAATGCTACTAAGAATGTGATTTACAAATACGTGACGAAGTATTTAGAGATCGGCCGTTGGATTCCGGATGCTTCCCTGCCTGTTCAAGACGAAAAAAAACTTTATTTGCTGTAGGTCATAAAAGGCAAATATTGCATGTAAATGACATAACAGCGCGACGTTATACATTTGGGTACATGGAATGCATATTTCTAAGACAATTTAGACTTTATTGCATCACTTGTGTGTGGTTTTTTTTCGGCCTCTTGACATTCGTTTCCCAAAAGCACGAAGCAAAAGTTATATGGATTACAAGTAGGTCGAATTAAGTTTGGTTTCTCTAACTGTCTTCTCTTTTATCATAATACTGACACTGTACACCTTGTCCAGACCTACATTTACTTCTGATACTTTTTTCAAACTTTTGTGGACCTTGAGTTGTTTCTGGAATAACATAAAATGCCACAAACAATCATAACTTATCAGCTCGTAATGTTAGACCACACACAATCCTGCACAGGCATGATTTGAACAGGAAATGCCTCGACTATTTTGCTTTATATGGATGAATATTAATTGCATGCAGAAACAAACGGCCCTGCTACTAGACGAGCTGTACATGTAGTTGTGACTGGGAGGTGCCATCACAGAAACATCACACACTTGAAGTGAATATCTAGGATTAGTGATCAGGATTCAGTATATCTAAATTATTTACATGAAGAACACGTACATGTAGAATTATAAACTACTATCATATAAGTGTAGTTTATATGTGGTTGGGGTTTTTCTTGCTCAAACAACTGTGCCGTATATGAAAGTCCATCATCGATGGACCCGCTAATTTTTTAATTTGTTCGTGCAAACATGTACACATGTGGCCAATTAGCACTCAAATGTGTAACGAGACTAGAACAGA